>OY776676.1:162894439-164192045 GCA_963675555.1 Leptura quadrifasciata
CCAGGCTTGTAACTTGTAATTCAGTGTTTGGCGGGGCACATAGTCTGGAGACTAGCTGTTGGTTTCAGTCTGGTTCAGCTGAACGTTCGTTCAGTCTAATTTTTTGACTCACTTAGCCAGTTTGAAGGAGTCAGTTTCAAGAAGTGCAACAGTTGCGCCACGGCACACGAACGGCATTCATATAAATGACCAATACTCTGCCTATCATGTAAGTTTCAATCGTATGTTCATTCAGTCAAGTTCTTGTACCAGCCATAAACTTTATCAAGCGCTGGTCATCAAACGTCGCGGCTTTGCTCTGGCATACCAGTACCGTTGGGATTACCGAACCCACTTTTACATATGATGCAAGATTCAGCCGTATGGACTTTCTGTCATGAAATCGCTCGTGGGCTCTTATATTACAGTAGTTTCATGACGATAAAATTTGTATTTTGCGAAGAGAATAGGCCATAAGTCCGGTACTGTTTGTGTCAATTAGCTATATACACCTGCCCCAATTCCTAAGTAGATATTGTTTATAATTGTGTATGTACCTATATTATCTTACTTTCTATTCCATTATGTACAAACTTTATTGTTTCTTATATGAGATTATACAGGGTGTCTCAACGGGAAATGAGTCGATCGATATAGAGAAAAGTACGCATCAGAAAATTTTGAAAATTTAGATAATTACTAATGTCGGTGTGGCCAATCCAACTAAAATAATTACAAGTAGCTGACGCTTCCGCTTATATCGGAAGTCGATACCAACTTGCTTATTTCAAATGGAACACTCTATATGTTATAGGGTTTTCGAAAAGAGCATACAATTCTGAGTCGAAAAGATGTAGCATATCCTATACCTAAACCTAGCCGTTTCAGAGATATTTGATATTTTATAGAAAATTTGACAGGTGCAACGGTTTGCAAGGACCATTATAACTTTTTTCGTGTAAAAGATCCTCATTTGCTTCTTGTCACATATAAAGAATACAAGGAAAACTACGTGCTACAACTGAAATAAATTCAATAATATCATACCAAGTGTTCCGTTCTTCGCGTTATATTTTGTCAACTTCAAACCGCGAAAACTTGTTTAGGTCAAATGGAACCCCTGTATGTTTTACGTCAAGTTGTGTAAAATTAAATTCCCTTTTTTCTGATATTAGCATTGTGGGGGTTAAAGTTACAACTTTTTGAAATATTTGCGATTTTATTAGAAATTTTCTAAATAGTTATTATTCAAATTTTGTAAGATATTCAGATATCTTTCACCTAAAAAAAAAACAAAAATTTACCTATACATATTAGCAGAGGAGAAAATTTAATTTACCGTTTAAATTTTCCTGATAAAATTGTAATGCCACCACTCTATCGTTTCTTATGGCACAGTAAATATTGAACTGCCAACTTTCCTGAAAGTTTCGCTCTCTGAACATATGAGGATTTGAGTCACTCCAATAATGCGAATTGTGTCTATTAAAAAGTCCATTTTTAGTAAATTCTGCATCATCTGTCCATATAATATTTATCAAATAAGAATCGTGACCCTCAGACCTTACTAGAACAAACTCACAAAAATTCTGTCTTCTTAGGAAATCAGTCTCTTTTAATCCTTGAACCATATGGAATGAAAACGGGTGAAACTTATGTTTTAATAAGATTCTGTGAATTGAATCCTTGCATAGTCCAGATTCCAGAGCAGCTTGTCTTAATGACATCCTTGGAAATGCATGAAAATATCCCAGAATGACTATTTCAATGTTTTCGTCATTAACAATAGGCTTTCTTCTTTGCATTTTTGCTTTGACAGAGCCATAATTTTTAAAATTTTCCAGTATGCGTTTTACAGTGTTTGGTGACGATTTCCGTTTTTGTGGATATCGAGTAGCAAATGTGCTGCAAGTTCTTGATATTACTTTATCACATTCTCCATAAATAATAAATAAATTTAAAAAGTCTTCATGGGTGTAATTTAAACGTACTTTCTAATCATGGCTATTTTGATGAAATGATTACAGCAATTCATGAATTTCTAATAAAATTGCAAATATTTCAAAAAGTTGTAACTTTAACCCCCACAATGCTAATATCAGAAAAAGGGGAATTCAATTTTACACAACTTGACGTAAAAAAATACAGGATGTTCCATTTGACCTAAACAAGTTTTCGTAGTTTGAATTTGACAAAATGTAACGCGAAAAAACGGAACACTTGGTATGCTATTATTGAATTTATTTCAGTTGTAGAACGTAGTTCTCCTTATGTTCTTTTTATGTCACAAGAAGCAAATGAGGATCTTTTACATGAAAAAAGTTATAACGGTTATTGCAAACCGTTGCACCTGTAAAATTTTCTATATAATGTCAAATATCTCTGAAACGGCTAGGTTTAGGTATAGGATATGCTACATATTTTCGACTCAGAATTTTATGCTCTTTTCGAAAACCCTAAAATATATAGGGTGTTCCATTTAAAATAAGCAAGTTGGCATCGACTTCCGGTATAAGGGGAAGTGTCAGCTGCTTGTAATTATTTTAGTTGGATTGGTCACACCGACATTAGTAATTATCTAAATTTTCAGAATTTTCTGAAGCGTGCTTTTCTCTATATCGATCGATTTAGTTCCCGGTGAGACACCCTGTATATATGTATAATTTTTATTTTAGGTTAGGGGAACGCTACAGAACTCTTGCAAAGCGTACAATTGGAATTCAATCATTTATATCGGCAATAGTTATTGGCTGTATGCTAAATCAACTGCTGACAGTAAGTGATAGTTTATCATCGTCACTATTTTATCTAGGTTTTTTTAGAGCAAGCCAATTGGTGCCTTGGTATACATTATAGGTTACGTCATGGTATTACTTTTTATCTGCCATGCTGGACAAAGGATTATGGATCAGGTAAACAGCACATTTAAGCCGATCTAAATAACTTAATATTGCCTTTAGGCAATTAATATTTAAGGAGTCAAAAGTCTTAGTCATATAATGTCAACTTATGTTGTGTCAATGACTCGCAAAATTTCATCATTTACATTACTTAGTAGTGTAGAAATCCTGAAAACTTTCCGAAATCCGAATTGATTAGAAGAAAACACATTCAGAAAATTGTTCAAGTATAGTTAGTTCTATAAGTTTCAGAGGAACCGAAATTTTACTAATGGGGCGTAGGTCCCTAAGTTGTTCAGGATTTTTTTGTCTCAAGGGCTTAATACAGGATGTTTTTTACTGAGAAGAGAAACCTAGTTCTAATGATAGATCTTAATATTATTGGTCAGTGGTGCCGACATCCACTATAATGCAAGTTGTAACATTTTAATTGATAATCTATCAGGGCCTACGGTGGGGATTTTATTTTACCCATGAAATCTACAATTGTTTCAAGAGTAACCGGTTAGTTCGGTTTGTTATTAAAGCGTGTTTTTTAAACTATAATTTTTTAAAACCTACTAAAAATCATTTTATTAACACACTTTTTATTATTATTGTATTTTGGGTTAGAATATATATTACTAACAGCGGCTGCTCCGGCAAAATCTCGAAAGATATTGATAATTTTTTTTTTATTTTATTTTATAATGATGATCCTGGTGAGGACATTAGGACAGAGTTACCAAATTATTATATTGTCATCGGGCCTTGATAAGTGTACAAAGTTTCAGTTTAATCTGATGTTTTGAAGTGGGTGAGGATCACGTTCAAAGATTCCATCACAAACAAACTAACAAACAAACAGCTAATAAAAGCGTGTTAAAAATGTATCCTTATGTTGTTCATTCTCCTCTGTCTAATGCAGTAAATATCTCATCAGTAACGGCAGCTAATGCTGTCGCAGTACAGAATCCTTTGCGAAACCACATTGCGACTCAGAGAGTATTCATAAATCTGATTGTACAGAATTCTTTCAAAAATTTTAGATACCGCTGGCAGAATACTAATAATTCTTAAGTCTGAGAAAGTTGTCGGATCTTTAGTTTTGGATAGAGGTTTACCAATAGGTACTTTCCATAGGGGTGGAAAGTAATTCTGTTCAATGCAACAGTGGATAATACTTGTAATATATTGATCAATGAAGGGACTACAATATTTTAGCATAATAGATGATATACCATCCACATTCCACAATCGTTGTAAATTTAAATTGAAATGAAATATTTATATTTTTATAATTATTATTATATAATTCGGTTTGCTTATTACAGTTGTTTGATACATTTTGGAGAAAAGATGCAAAATAGGTATTAATCTTATCAGGATCGGCTAATGCTGCAGGTAAAACTGCTTCATTGCTTGATCGTGCATTAAGTGATTTATATGACTGGTGGTCGAGAGGTAAGCGCACTTGCCCCAAAAGTTCCGAGTTGGATTTCCGGTCGTGGCAATACTGTGAGAGGAATTTTTCCACTATACACGGATGTTGGGTGTGTGTCCCTTGTCTCTAAATATGTCGCCCCCTCCCACACAAGGCTCTTCTAGAGCCTTCCGGGATAAAAGGGGTCGTAATTACCTGGGATGTTATTATTAAAGAAGACCAGGTGTTACGTATGTTATTCTGAAGAAAACCGAGTTTAAATATCCTCTTTTTTCTGCCCTTACTATAGATACAGTATATTTACGAAAGTGCTTATACCTAGTCTTATCGACATCACTTCCAGTTCGTTTAAACCTCTATAATGCCATGTTTCTTTCCTTCATTATTATTTTTAAATTTGGGATTAACAAAGAAGCTTTAGGGCTTGTTACATTTTTAATTGCAGCATGAGCACCATACAAAGTAATCATGAATTCATTGGATAGGGAAATATTATTATTAATATTAGTTTCATTATCGTCATAAAAACTGTGTTTTGCAAAAATAAATTATGTTCTTTAAATCGTAAATTTTGATCTAAGAAATTTCCGCCGTCTATGACCGGAGAAATCTGCAATTTTAGAGCCTCCCTACGGTTTTTCGAGCTAAACAATAGTGCTACTGATTTGTTTGAATTAATTTTTAAATTACGCTCCGTAGAATATCTGCAAATATAATTTATGTCGTCATTTAATAGGGTATTAGCTAGGGCGGTATTCGATGGATTAAACTCGTACAAGAGTTGTGTATCATCGGCATATAATTGCAAGTGAAAGTGATTAATTTGGTCAAAAATATCGGCTGTATAGATAACAAACAACACGGGTCCGAGAATGGACAATTGCGGAATTCCTGGTGATATTAATTGGGCGGAGGATATTATTGACGGATACTGACTGACGTCGATTGGATAAATACGATTTAAAGAAAGCTACAGCATTTTCATTAAACCCATAAAAAAATAATTTCGCGCATAGCAAAGCATGATCAATAATATCAAATGTCTTGGAAAAATCCAGTGATACTCCTCTCCAAATAGCGTTATCAGCAACATTTCATCAAAAATTTGGTTAAAAAAAATAATTAAGTATTTGCAACTCTCTGGGATTCTGCAATTCATATAAAGAAGCAAAATTGTACGAATCTTCAGTAGCTCTTAGTGCTGTATTTAAAGTAAATCCTGGTAAATTTAATATATGATAATTCAGATTTTAATGTTAATACACTTTATGGTAAAGGAATCTTTCAAAATTTAGGTTCGATTCCAATTAATTATTTATAATTATTTGCGTCATTTTTTTTATATATTTATTTAACGTCGGTCTATTTCCGCTACTGAGGCCTAACACCGACGCCTGTTGTAGACGAGCTACTCCCAACCAGGAATTTTGCCGAATCTCTTCCCTTAAGAAGAGTAGGGACCTTTTACTTGCCTTACATTTAATAGACAAGGGATCGACGGCTTTACATCCCCTCCGAAGGACGGTATATCCCCTATACAACCCTCGCCTAAGGTTGTATAGCTTCCGTGCATACACTGAAAAAATTAGTTCAAGATGGCGGACAACCTTACCGTTTATGATCCGATTCGTCTCAAAATCGATATTTGGGGATTACAGCATATCAAAAGACTAAAAAGTAAAAAATAAAATTATATAGAAAAATATTTAAAAAAAAAGCTTTTATTTAAATGCTCTAAAAAGTAGAAAATAAACTTTTATCATTTTGTTACATCATAAATTTTTTTTATGATATAAAAGCCGAGATAAAAGCTTGTCGCGAGAAAAACTCGCGACAAGCTTTTATATCATAAAAAAATTATATAATGTAACAGAATTATGGGTTTGATTTACTTCAAAGTTTATTTTCTACTTTTTAGATTTAGATATAGTTTTTTCATTTATAGTGACTAATTGCAATGAACTATGTTTTTAAAGCAAACTAAAACCACCAATTAATATTAGTGTAGTATATTTCTTAGGTCTGATTCTGACGAGACTAGACTACCATAAGTCCATTCTGAATTACCTACAACTTTAATATCAAGTCACCTCATACTTTAACATCAACTTTGCCTTTTAAATATCTTTTGCACACGATTTATTAATTATAATTCTCTTTTTCAGACTCTTTCGTTAAGTGATGCGGTATATGCATCAAATTGGTATAAAGCAGATGCGAAGACCATGAGAGATCTTGCGTTTGTAA
This sequence comes from Leptura quadrifasciata, assembly GCA_963675555.1. Classification (NCBI taxonomy): domain Eukaryota; kingdom Metazoa; phylum Arthropoda; class Insecta; order Coleoptera; family Cerambycidae; genus Leptura; species Leptura quadrifasciata. The sequence goes on from OY776676.1 coordinate 162,900,989, forward strand.
TATTTAGATCTCAAAAACCGATATATCTAGATGCGTTTCCTTTGGGAATATACAATTATGCATTATTTGTTATGGGAGGTAGCTAAGTAATTTTAATTATTAATTTGTAATTATGTATTTTTTACAGATTTTGAAAACGTCGTACAGTTATATGACTCTCCTTCAACAGTCCGCTTAAATATATAATTTTCATATCGTTAGTTTGTTAAAAATGAATTATTTTTGTTGTCTTACTAAAATCTGGTATAGCTACATTATTGTGCAGTATGCTGGAAATGTATAGAATAAATTCATTAGTTCATAGGCATATGGTTTTGAAAATGTCAAACATTTTCTTCAACTTCCGGTTTAAGAGGAAGTGATTCAAACTTTGTTATTTTAAATGGTACACTGTATATATTCATCTTTAAATTCTCTTTTCAACCATGTATGGCAACAGGTCAGTTGCCTTTAAAATGACAGTTAATAGTCATTTTATGTTTATAAGTCTAGGTGGCCATGATATGAACTTTGGTAGATATTGATGCTTAGTGTGCCGTGATATCCAAGGACCTCTGGTACGCAACTTTGTGTCTCATATTCGCTTGGGCACAATCAGTAGCTGAGCAACCTAACTAGATTAGTGGGTCAACATTAGGAGACAGTTCTTCCAAAATATCTTGAATCTGATTTTGCAAAAACTGGATTTAATGGTCCGTCGAAAATTATTGGCCCAATAAGTTTTCTGACAATTAAACCCAGCCATACATTAAATCGCTCCTGATATGCACTTTCTCACATATTTATGGAATTTTCTTGTGCACAATAATGGGTGATGTTACGATGGAATAATTTCAAATTACTGAACCTGAATAAAATTTCTTGATGAAAACTATTATCCAAGTTGTATCCGTTCAACAACTCATTGAAATAGTTTAATCTTCTTTGAAATTCATTTTCGTATAAATGGTGATGTATTTGGTACTTGTTTTATCAAAATGTGTCGAGCTGTTTCATAATTTACACCAGTTTGGTCCTCAATATGTGTTATGTCTGCATTTTGTTGACAAATGTCAAATTAAATCAGAGAGAGATCAGAAGACAGAAGCAGAAAGTCTAACTAGGTTGAGCAACTACCTATTGTAGCTAGGGAATTTAAAAGTTAACTAAGAAACAAAACGCAATAATTAATTCTTTTTATTCGTGCATTTGAATTTTATGTAACAGGTAAGAAAGCAGACAATATTATATGTTGTTACAACGAAACAATTGATAATCTGAGGAAAGTAAATTAGAAGTAAATTCACGGGGTGCGACATCTATTGACGAGTTGCAGAAGTACTTAGTATGATTCGTATAGATTTTTATACAGCTTGAGTTTTGTATATGCTAAGGCGCTTTTTTCAACATAGGATTTTTGAATCTTATGGAAAATAGCAATAATTTCTTTTGACAAGCTCTTTTTATCATTCTATCTACCGGTGTTCGCGGCAGCTTCTACACAAAATTTATGAAATTTTAATTCACCCTTTAAGGGATTAACTTTTGTGGAGAAATTAATTGTAATTCCATTGTGGAGGATTGAGAAGTATTTTTACTGATAAGTATTTTTGGAATTACATACTCTTTACTTGTCTCAGTACACCCATCCACATGGTGGTCACAGTTTTGGATTTCATATTATCAAAATAAGTGAAGAAAGCCCTTGGAAGAGGTATATGAACGTTAATAATATATTGCTCTTTATTTGTGTTGTAGCGAAGCAGTAATTTAGAATTTTCTTTATATTATATTATAGGGTTCTTTATTTGGGAATAATTTTAACTCTGCATAGTAGAAGCTTGTTAGACCTGGTATACAACTTTGAGGCAGTCCAGAGTTGGACTGTCGACAAGGGAGACCATTGTGTTTCGCTGTGGTCTACTTAGCCCACCACGTTGACTTTTGTTACCAAGGACGTTTTCAAACCAGCGGGATTTTAATCACCATTTGAGGGAACCAGGAGTTTCAAGTTTGATTAGAATAGTTTTTTTATTTTCCTATTTAACTTCTATCTTTGAATTATTGGGTTTACAAAAATATCCTGGGATTAAATCAGAACATATTATTTCCTTAAAACTAAATCAACTTAAGCGTAGAACCTAAACTAAACTATTACTAAGAAAACCACCACCTATGTACACAATAATTAAAAGAAATGTCGCTTCTAAAGTAATTAAAATAAAATCTAATTCTAACGAATACCAGAATTACAATAAATTCCTAGATTTTTTTTTTAAACTTGAGACCTTGAATCAAGATATCATTTATTTCTTTGCTGCTTATTAGATTTCTTGGTATATAATATCATATTGTATTGATTATTTTATTATATGTACATATTCAATTATATTGTTTGCATGTATAGGGTGGACCAATAAGTAAGCGATATTAGGCATAAAATTTTTTTTTTTGCCAAGGTCAAAATATTTTCTTGCAGGCAAGGGTGGTTGCGCTTAAGCTTAAGCCGCGACCCGTTGTTTACGATCAACTTAGTTATAATATAGTTTACGCCTTTCTTATTTCTTTATGCGCTTATGACTTGGAATCCATACCGATGGATATATTGATTTTCTTGCACATATTATATACAGTATTTTTAAGTACGCTGCATACTATACAGGTATGACAAGATAAACTGTTGTATATATATATTCCTATTATTACTGTCCTATTATTGTTCGTGGTCAGGATTATTATAATAAATTTAATATACTTAGATTCGCTGTCGTTTTATTGTAATTGTCATTTGGTAAGTTTGGGGGTTACATTCTCAGATATTTCGGGTACGTACATTAGATTTGTTATAAATTTACATGGCGCCCAGATATATTTGCCATTAGGGTATATACAGGGTTACTGGTAATTCGATACATTCCTTTGGAGATGTGATGGGGCATGAGCTACGGAGTAAATCTAGCCCTAACATACATTATGCAAAACTCAATAGTTTTTGAGATATTTCAATTTTTTTGTTTTTCTCAAAAAAGTAGATCTTAATGTCTTAAAAGTTAATTTCCGAAAAATCTACTTGACATTTTTAATTTTTTTTTACTGGATTACTTGTCCAATATTATAGATATCCGTTTGGAATGAAAAATATTCGGAAACATTTCGATCATGTGAATATTTAAAATAAAAACTTTTTTTGTAAAATCAGTTATGAAATTTACCTATTAGGTTTTTTCAAAAAAATATTAATTTAGCACGCGTACAAATTATAATAAAAACTTCCTTATTTCAATAGCTATCTAACTAGGTAGAAATGTTTAATGTACCCTTGATAGTTCTATAAAAAATTAGTAAAGATAATGCTGGTGGCGGAATTTATTAAACGACTAATCGTTCATTTTCATTTAAGTCAGTCAGCCCTTGACTTTGACGTTTGTGCATATATGTCATTAACTGACATTCTTATTTCCGTGTCCCTTAAGTTTGTTGGTCTTGTTAAATTAGTTATCGAAGATTTTGATTTAGCTCGTAGTTGTTGTTATTAGTTGTTGTTATTGTATTTTCTGTGCCGCGTATGCCAACGCAGAATACGCTGATATCTTGTCTGTCTATGGATACTGTGGCGGCAACGCTGCTGAAGCTCGCCGAAAATATCGTCTTTGGTACCCTAACCGCCGCTTACCAAATGCACGTGTATTCAGTACGGCATATCGAAATATCGCTGAAACTGGCTCCGTGAAATGTAGAAGAAGTGACGCTGGTGCTCCTCCCGTTTATGAACCAGATGATGAGGAAGAAATATTGAGGTATTTTGAGGAAGACCCAACTATTTCAACTAATAAAGTCGCAAGACTAACCGGAGCGTCACAATGGAAAGTTTGGTCTACGATACGTAGAGTGGGATGTCATCCTTACCACTATACCCCTGCCCAAGGCTTGGAGGAAGGTGATCCTGGAAGGAGAGTGGAATTCTGCCGCTTTATGTTAAATTCAGATGCAGAAAGTGCAAATTTTTTAACAAGTATTTTATGGACGGACGAGTCGAAATTTAATCGCGAGGGTATAACAAATTACTACGTTATTGGGCAGAGGAAAATCCCAAGTTAACACGTGAAACTAGTTTCCAAATGAAGTTTTCTATTAATGTGTGGATGGGAGTCATTGGCCACTATTTAATAGGGCCACACTTTCTTCCTCAAAATTTAAACGGGGAAATCTATGAAAATTATTTAAGAAATGATCTGGCGGTGATTTTAGAAGATGTTCCTCTCGCCGTCAGAGAGCGAATGATGTTTCAGAACGACGGTTGTCCAGCACATTATCCGCTGACAGTACGACAGTTACTTGATCAACGTTTCCCTAACCGTTGGATTAGAAGAGCGGGTCCAATACCTTGGTCAGCGCGAAGCCCTGACTTAACACCCCTTGATTATTACGTATGGGGTCATATGAAGGAGATGGTCTATGTCACACCAGTCAATACTATAGAAAACCTTAGACAAAGGATAGTCGATGCTGCCCAACACATAAGGCATAATCTGACAACCAGAGTAATAAGGACGGAAATAAGAAGACACTGCCATGTCTGTATACGGAATAGGACCTCCCATTTTGAGCAAGACATATAAAAAATAAAGTACAGCTTTGAAATTAATGAAGAATTAAACTCTACTTTTAAAATGTTTTTTACTGTTTATCTAAAAATAAAATTCGTACTACTTGTGTTATTTTTACTAGTATTTTCTTAGAACTATTACGTTAATATTTTTTTTAAAAAACCTAATAGGTAAATTTCGTAGCTGATTTAAAAAAAAAAATTACAAGTTTTTATTTTAAATGTTCACATGATCGAAATGTTTCCGGATATTTTTCATTCCAAACGGATATCTATAATATTGGACAAGTAATCCAGTAAAAAAAAATGTAAAAATGTCAAGTAGATTTTTCGGAAATTAACTTTTAAGACATTAAGATCTACTTTTTTGAGAAAAACAAAAAAATTGAAATATCTCAAAAACTATTGAGTTTTGCATAATGTATGTTAGGGCTAGATTTACTCCTTAGCTCATGCCCCATCACATCTCCAAAGGAATGTATCGAATTACCAGTAACCCTGTATATTTAAAATTGTCAACATTTGGAAGGAACTCCGCCCGTCTCCTCTGTTGTCTAGTCGGAGCATAGCATACCCGCTGACATCACGGCAGCTGGTTTAATATGTAACTCAACTTCGAGTAGCCGTAAAAGTAAGTTGTACGTTACTTTGTACTGGACAAAAATAAGAGATAAATGAGTACTTCTTAAGTAGGCCAAATGAAAAAATGGGGTTGCTATCTTGGTTCTTATGATATTGTGGGTTGTTTCGAGATTCCTTTTGAATAAGAAAAGTCTAGTTAGTCTGTTCCGCTACTGAATATGCCCAAAAAAATATGAGACACAAAGTTGCGTACCAGAGATCTTTCGACATCATGGCACACTAAATTTAAATATCTGCTAAGGTTCATATAATGACTACCTAGATTTAATACAATAAAATCGCTATTAACTGTCATTTTAAAAACAAATACCGTGTTGTAATGCATGATTGAAACGAGAATTTAAAGAAGAATCAAATAGGTAAAAAATATACAGCGTACCATTTCAAATAACAGATTTTGGTTCACTTCCGCTTAAACGGGAAGTTGAAAAAAATCTATCTTGTCAAATAGCAAATTTATAGAGTGTTCTATGTCATCCGGTATATACACAATTTGTTATGACACTGCATTGTTGTAGTGACGTCATCGATTTTTACACAAGAACATAGGAAGGTATATTAATTGTCTATCTAATCATATACTAATTGTAATTAAATAAAATATGCAGGGTGGGCAAAAATTTATTTTATGTTATAACGGTAGTTGTTAAAATAAATGTTCAAGTTGTTGGCTTAGCAATAATCCAGTAAGACAAACGGGAAGTAAACTCTTATAACTTATTACTGTTAGCTGACCGTTAAATACTTCTAATTAACTGAAAAATGTCCAATTTTCAGTTTTCACTTTCCGTTTTATTTTTTGGACCTACATAATATAAAGATAGATGACTTGTATACATAAAAAGTATGAAATGATTATTGGTGTAATGATAAATGTGGCAAAAACTAACACGAGGAATAAAAACATAAATAGCTTATTGAGGATTTTGCTATGTGGTAAACAAAAAGGAAAAATAATGTATATCATGATTCCTGTAGCTTAAGGTGACATTTGTATGAAATACAATTATTTGAGCAAATTATTTAGTAAAATGAGGATTACAGAAAGGAAGAGAAGTAAAATTCTCATTATGATTTGATGTGGATGTGTGTGATTCTTCCAAATCAAGAAACAATTTCTCAGTCAACTGTGACCAAAATAGAAAGAAAGTTTAGAGAGACTAGTAGTGTTAAAAATCTTCCTAATAGTGGAGGGAAACAAACCTCTGAAGATAAAAAACTGGACGTTTTACTTACATTCCAGAAGAATCTTCACACAAGCTCATTTCAAGTAGGTTTCGACAATAATATGGATTATACGACCCGTTCTAAAACTATTAAGCAAAGAAAAATGACATCCATACAAAATGCATCTCGTTCAAGAACTTCTAGAGGATGATTCTGATCATAGAGTCGGGTTTTGTGAAAATATAATGAAGAAATGTAATAAGAATCCCTTATTTGTTAAAAATATAATTTTTTCAGACGAAGCCACATTTAATATAAATGGTCATGTAAATCGTAAAACCTGTCGATATGGGGTAAGTGAAAATCCTCACTAGATGCAAGAACTCCACACCCAGTACCCCAAAAGGTCAATGTTTGAGCTGGAATTGTCGGTAACACAATTACAGGACCATACTTTTTTGAGGAAAGCTTAGCGGACGCTCGTTATTTACAATTTCTATTACCAACTCTAAGCCGACTATTTCCAAATAGAAATGACTTATAGTTTCAGCGAGATGGGGTGCCACCTCATTATGCTTTCGCTGTATGGAATTACCTAAATGTATGTTTTCCTAATCATTGGATAGGCCAAAGAGGGTCAATTGAATGGCCACCTAGCTCTCCAGATTTAACACCTCGATTGTTTCCTATACCAGTTTTGGATTCCTATGGTTGCAATTTGTCGTGACCGATACTAAAAATTATAACGCTTAAAATAAATCGTGTACTTGGTTTCATTGCTAAGTCTCAAAGTGTATTTTCGAAGGACAGTAATGCTCTTAGAAAACATTTGCAGACCTATATTTTACGATATTTTCACATTCTTGCAAATAAAATCAGCATCCCAAGATTGTTTTCCCATTTCTTATGCAGCCTGCACAATACGATATTAATCTCTCCCTATAACCATCTAGCCAACTAGATATTGATCAATAATTGTAAAAAGGGCGTTTCTCAACTTTCAAATTATTCTAGTTATGAGCTGAGCATTCAGAATAATTTTAGAGTAGATACTCATGTTTCTGCACCTTAGTTGTAACTTGTATTAAAATGATAATTAAAACGTCCCTTTTAGTTTAATTTAGTTTTAGTATAATGGCAAGTTGATTATGTATTAATTAAATTTATTTTCTGAAAAATAATTTTTGTCGAAATTATAACTTAAAAAAAATCAAAGTTTGTTATTTGCTTATGTCACTAATAATACCTATATCCACAAGTAGCACCTATTATATAAGATTTATAAACCTACCAATACTAATATTTAAATAAAAATATTTTTTCTCATATTTGTTTTATTACCGTCGCTTGCATATAAATGCATTTAGATTTCTTGTGGTACCGCTATATAATAGAAAGTGTCGTCATGTCCGTCTGTCTGTACGTGCGAGTACGATAATCTCAAAAATGACCAAATTTAGTTATGCAACTTATTTAAATAGCACTGAAAATTTTTCACCTATATTTTAACTTTTTTGGCCACTTATTCTTTTTAGAGACTACAAAATCATTATTGGGTAATGATCTGCAAGTAAAATTTTTGTGTTTTACAAAAATGTGATATTAAAGTCGGGGCAAGAATTCAAGCGATGCACGTCACGAGTGATCTCGTTAAAGAAATTTTAATACCAACATAATTTTTAATCATTAATTACGTTACAAAGAGTTATTCTTGACACCCAGTTATTAAGCTTTTTTCAGAAATAGGTACAGTTTAATGGGGCTTCATGATTCTTAGCAGTATTGTCTGATTTACAGAATCGATCTGTGACGCGCATCGCTTGAATTCTTGCCTCGACTATAGAAAACTATTTTACTTAACTTGGATCCACTCATCAGCTTATATTTAACAGAAGCCTGTAGAAGATGTTGTTTCCCCATGTCAAATAAATTAAATCTTCAACTAAATAAGTCACAAACTGCACTTTAACATAAAAAAAAAATATTTTTTTGTTGAAATAGGCTTAAAATGTCATTTAAACGTCGAGATTTTAAATTTGAGCGAAAAAAAAATTCCTGTCTGTCGGTCGGTCTGTCTGTCTGTAAGTTTTTTGTGCGCTCGTTTACTCCGAAACCGTTTGTGATATTGGCTTAAAATTTGGTACACTTATGTATTGTAACGAAATCTGGAACGGGATTATATTTTGATTCCGTTGAAGGGTTCGGGGCTAAATGGGATAAATTAGGGTAAATAGGCAAGTAAGAGTCCATAAAACTGCAATTTAGCTCATGTACGAAAAGTTAAGGTTAATTTTTTTGGCATCAGTCACCCCCAATACCACCCCTACGCTATTATAAAAGGAAGTAAAAAAAATTAAAATGTGATTTAGTGTATATACAAAAACGAAACGTCTAAACAAAATTTTTAGCCACTCCATTGCCACCCCACCCTGTTATTAAAGGAGGTAAAAGAAATTAAAATATGATTTAGCGTGTATACAGGAACGAAACGTTTCAAAATTTTTTTTTGGCGTTAGCTACCCCCTCTACCACACCCATTGCCACCCTCGCCCTATTATTAAAGGGGGTAAAAAAATTAAAATGTGATTTAGTGTGTATACAAAAACGAAACGTCTAAAAAAAATCTTTTGGCGTTGATTCCTTGGGCAGCGGTTTTTATTTTTACGCTACGTCTTACACACAATAACTTAACTGGCAGAACTGTTCAATACGTTGAAGTGTCGAAATGGAACCCCTGAATAATTTCAATTGGATATTTTGCCAACTTACTTACCGAAATTCATTATAGAATAAATATTTTGTTTTAAAGATTTTCTGTCTCAAACTCTGACTTATTAGATATTGGCCCTCGGACAGATGTAATTCTAAGAGATTTTTCTAATGATTAAATTGTGAGTCTTATCTAACAACTTGAGTTAATAAATACGGTTCACATCGCATCGTCCATTTTTCTAGTATAAGTTTAGTATTTTATGCTCATTAATTGTTAAAAGTTGATGAAATTTTTGTGCTTAAATTTATCTCATAGTGATACTATCGGTACATTGCAAAATTTGTTTTTCAATAGTAATTTATTCATGTACGAAATGAACAGTATCATACAATGACAATTTGTGGTTCCTGTAGTGTATCGATAAGCAAAAATAAACCTTGCGTTTTTTGTACTGCCTGCAAAAAACAGATTCATGATACCTGTATCACTGAGGCGACTGATATAGTCCACTTGCTAAACACTGTAAAAGGCTTTCGTGGAAGTGTGTTGAACGTATTGATACTTGTATGGTTATCAACCAAGAGGAGGAGTTACTGGATGAAAGGGTAGAAAGTACATTGTCAGTCCTAGATGAGAAAATATCGTCCTTGAAATCTGATCTATCTAAATTTGCGAAAGAAAATTTGCCCACTTTGAGCAAACCTCGGTATTCTGATATTCTAGAAAACAAAACAAAATCAGCCATAATAATTAAGTCAAAAAACACAGAGCAATCAGTTATTTATTTATTTATTTCAACTACACTGTTCTACAGGTAATACCCAATTACAGAACAGGAGGGTATGATAAAACAAAACAATAACTATAAATAACATGGTAAGAAAGTGATGGAAAATATAAGTGTAAATAAAAACATATAGGTATAGATAAAAACAGGTATATATCACAACAATATCAAATGTATAAGTAGACAATGAAGAAACAAAGAAAAAACAATACAATCATTTCAAGTATAACTCCTTCACATTATTAAGGCTGCAAGAAAATATATCTAACCGACTTCCCGCTATTTCACAATTATTTCACATTGTAAATATGGGTGAATACTGAAGAACATTTGTACGCGCTGTGGGGAGATAGAAAGTTATGTTATCCCGGGCAGTTATTCTAGGGACATGAAAGTTTAATTTCGCTACAATATCTGGACAGTCAATTTTATTATGAATGATTTTAAACAGAAGTACTTGTGAGTGATACTCACGCCTCTGAATGAGACTCACCATTGAATGTCTTTCAAGCAGTTCATTTTGAGGTACGCCTATAGGCGGGTACACGCCATCAGATTTAAAACACAACAGTTTAACAAGTCTGCGCTGAACACGTTCGAGGTTATCAATGTGAACATTATAATGCGGATACCATATAATCGCAGCATATTCAAGTTTTGATCTAACAAAACAGTTATATAACATTTTAATCGTGTTAATATCCGCAAAATCCCTGCTGTTACGTGCTATAAAACCATATGATTTGTTTGCTTTACAAATTAAGGTCTCAATATGATTACTGAATGACAGTTTCTTATCAAAAGTGACTCCAAGATCTCGAAAAATATTAGGATGTTCAAGAGTTGTACCTTCTAGAGAATAATTGAAAATTAGAGTGCTAGACTTTAATGTGTAAGACATTACCTTACATTTTTGAGGATTAAGTGGTAATTTATTATAATAGACACCAGTTAGAAATTTTGTCCAAATTATACTGAATTTTTTCACAGTTCTCGATATCCTTAACTACGTCAAATATTTTTAAGTCATCAGCATATAGAAGACAATTCACATCTAAATCCATGACGATATCGTTAATAAATATGTTGAATAGCAGGGGACAAAGAACAGATCCTTGGAGAACCCCCGAAGTTGCAAGGTACTCAACAGACTTGAAATTATTAAATACCACATATTGCATTCTTTGAGACAGATATGAAACAAACAGCAATATAAGTGAGGAGGACAATCCAAATGATGTAAGTTTTCTTAGCAATAAGTTATGGTCAAGTCTGTCGAATGCCTTTGAAAAATCAGTAGCTTGAGCCTGCATGTCAATGGATTCAGAAATGAATTGTGTGACGACAGCTAGGTAGTCGTGGTGGATCGACCTTTCATGAATCCGTGCTGATACGGCGAGAGTCTATTGCTGACGTAATGATATATACTACTGTGCAGTAAGAATTCGAGAGCTTTACTAAAATTGCACAATATAGAAATTGGACGAAAGTTCATTATATCTTGTTTATCCCCCTTTTTGTAAATGAGGCAAACTTTAGAATGTTTCCAGACTTCGGGAAAAGTACTGGTTTTCAAGCACAAGTTAAACAAAATTGTCAAGGGAGCGGCAAGTACATAAGCGCAGTCCCTAACTAGGAAAGCTGGAATTGCATCAGGTCCGGTCGTCATCTTAGGTTTAATCTGTTTTAGAACAGTAAGGACATCATTGAACTCAAACTCCCTTATGTGTAACTGTGAATTAAGCACAAACTCTTTATCATCTATCGATATTTCATGTAAAGGTGTAAATGATTGGCTAAAAAAAATCAGCATAGGAATTTAGGATATCTTTGGGATTATCAAGCTTTAGATCGCCATAGAACATGCTATTGGAGATATTGGTTGACCCTTTTTTATTTTTTATAAAAGCCCAGAATTTATTTGGATCACGCTGTATATTATTTTCAGCGGAGCGTACATAGTTTTCATAAGAAGTACTAATATCTAGTTTTACTTTATTTCGCAATCTCTTAAATTCCTCTAAAGTATTAGGGTCATTATTATGCTTATAAGTGGACATGAGTTTAGCTTTCAATTTGATATTTTTAATTATCTGATAAGTAAACCAAGGCGGATATCGTTTTTTATGTTGCAAAGCAAATTTAGGAACATACAGATTAAAAATATTATATAACATCATAGAAATAGGTACAAGCATCCTCAACGTCGTGAAAAGTAGGCAGAAAACCCCAGTCAATGTTAGAAATAGATTCATATAGTAGTAAAAAATTGGCTTTCTTAAAATTATATGAATTGCTATAATTGACAGGAAAGTTATTCTTTAAATTATTGCTAAAGTAAATTTTAAATGAGATCTCTAACGCTGGATGATGACTATCTTCATCCACTAATGAATCAGGGGATCTTTCAACAGTGCACATCTTGTTATAAAGAACAAAATCAAGAATCCTGTTATTTCCATTGTAAATAAAATTATGTTGTGACATATTAAAGATATTTAAAAAGTTATTTAACAATATTATTTGATTATTAGCTTGAGAATCTAGTAAGTAAGTAGCGTATTTAGTGATATTAAAATCCCCTACAATTAATACGTTATTATTATATAGATAATCCAGAGATTCAATAGCCTCAAATAAGTTCTCATAATTTTCTAACGCAGTATTTGGAGGTATGTAGATATTGATAATATACAACGTATATGAATGGCAACTGATTTTTACACCAACGATATCGATCAGCGATAAGTTGTCAAACTGCGGTGTGTTCAAATCTAGGACACATGAGGTGAAGGCATCGTTTACGGCTATTAAAACTCCGCCAACTTTCTTACGATTACTACTGGAAAAATTACGGTCAGACCGATATACACAGGGATATACAGTAGTAAACAATTCACTACTGTCAATAGATGGGTCAAGCCAGGTTTCAATTAACGCAATAGCAGAGTAATCATGCAGAGGCAGTGAGTTTAAAATTTTAGCTGTTTTACTTCTAAGTCCACGGGTGTTTTGATAGTAAACCACAAAATCATTCTGTGTCGTGCGCAGGTACACGGGACCCTCACTAATAGTGGGGGTATCGGTATCTATAGTAGGTAAAATGCAACCAGAGGAAGACGGATAGGGTCATTGCTATTGAGCTGTCACTAAAATATCACTTTTAAGTTTATCGCGCGCCCGAGTATACGCTGAACAGTTCTCTTTATCCCAAGCTGCATGATTTGTTGAGATTTTGATATTAAGTTTACTATTTAATTTGGAACAGTTAGAGCAGCACAGGGTCTTAGACTTACATTGCTTCACATCATGACGTTCACTGCAAAGTGGGCAAACTAACGATTTTTTACAATGGCTTGACGAATGGTGAAATTCATTGCAATTATAACATCTGTAAATTTCAATAGCATCAAAAACGCTGCAGCTATCATAGCCAATAAACAAATTTCCCGCCTTAATAACTTTATCATAGGAGTATCGGTTTAACTGAAGAATTACTTGAAATATATTTTTGTTGTTCTTAGTAGGAAATATTTTAACAATTTTGCATTCAGAATTACCGAAGAACAGGTCGGAATTGCACTTCTTTATGTAAGTAACCAGTTGATCATCGCGATATTTTTCGGTCAATCCCACAACACGAACCCTGGGGTTGATACCATTAATCTCATGAATTTCGTAAGAGTCAGGTAGCTTGTCCTCCGCCATTTCTTTAAATCTTTGGTTATCCTCCTTGTTCTTGCACCCAATCAGAAAACCTCCATTTTTAAAGCTTTTAACTTTTGATAGCTGAATATCAGACTCAACAGGATTTACATAACGCTTTATATCTGGCTTTGTCTGTGTAACTGATTGCTCGATGTTGTTTGGCTTAATTATTACGGCTGGTTGTGTTTTGTTTTTTAGAACATCAGAATACCGAGGTTGACTCGAAGTAGGCACATTTTCTCTCGCGGATTTAGATATATCAGATTTCAAGGACGATATTTTCTCATCTAGAACTGACAATGCACTTCTTACCTTTTCGTCCAGTAACTTACACAAATCGGCCTGGTTGATGACCATACAAGTATCAGTGCATTCAGCGCACTTCCAAGAGAGCCCTTTTACAGTGTTTAGCAAGTGGCTAATATCAGTCGCCTCAGTGATAGTCGCATGAACCTGTTTTTTGCAGACAGCACAAAAAACGCAAGGTTTATTTCTTATCGATACACTACAGGAACCACAAACTGTCATTGTGTGATATTATTCATTTAATACACGAATGAAAACAAATTTTGTAGTCTTGCCGATAGTATCACTATTACATAAACTTAGGCACAAAAAAGTTCATCAACTTTAATAATTAATGAAGATAAAATACTAAAGTTATACTTGAAAATGGACGATGCGATGTGAACCGTGTCACGTTGATATCTAATATACAGACAAAGCCAGATATAATGCGTTATGTAAATCCTATTGAGTCTGATATTCAGCTATCAAGAGTTAAAAGCGTTAAAAATGGAGGTTCTCTGATTGGGCGCAAGAATAAGGAGGATAACCAAAGATTTAAGGAAATGTGGAGGACAAGCTACCTGACTCTTACGAAATTCATGAGATTAATGGTATCAACCCCACGGTTCGTGTTGTGGGATTGACCGAAAAATATCGCGATGATCAACTGGTTACTTACATAAAGAAGTGCAATTCCGACCTGTTCTTCAGTAATTCTGAATGCAAAATTATTAAAATATTTCCTACTAAGAAAATCAAAAACACATTTCAAGTCATTCTTCAGTTAGACTGATACTCCTATGATAAAGTTATTAAGGCTGGAAATTTACTTATTGGCTATGATAGCTGCAGTGTTTTTGATGCTATTGAAATTTACAGATGTTATAATTGCCATGAATTTCACCATTCGTCAAGCCATTATAAATAACCGTTAGTTTGCTCACATTGCAGTGAAGCAATGTAAACCTAATACGCTTTGCTTCTCTAACTGTTCCAAATTAGATAATGAACTTATTATCAAAATTTCAACAAATCATGCAGCGTGCGATAAAGATAACTTTACAGTGTGTACTCGGGCACGTGATCAACTTAAAAATGATATTCTGATGACAGCTCAATAACAATCACTATATCCGTCTTCCTCAGGTTGCATTATCCCTGCTGTAGGTACCGATACCCCCACTATTAGTGAGGGTTCCGCGTTCCTGCGCAATGCACATAACGATTTTGTGGTTTACTATCAAAACACCTGTGAACTTGGAAGTAAAACAGCTAAAATTTTAAACTCGCTGCCTTCGCATGATTTCTCTGCCATTACATTAACTGAAACCTGGTTCGAACTATCTATTGACAGTAGTGAATTGTTTACTACTGTATATCCCTGTGTATATCGCTCTAACCGAGATTTTTCCAGTAGTAACCGTAAGAGAGATGGACTAGTTTTAATAGCCGTAAATGATGGCTTCACATCATGTGTTCTAGATTTGAATACACCGCAGTTTGACAACTCATCGGTGATCGATATCGTTGGTGTGAAAATCAGTTGCCACTCATATACGTTGTGTACTATCAATATCTACGAGTACTTATTTGAGGCTATTGAATTTCTATATTATCTCTATAATAATGACATATTAATTGTAGGGGACTTTAATATCTCTAAATATGTTACTTACTTGCTAGATTCTCAAGCGAATCATCAAATATTATTGCTAAATAACTTTTTAAATATCTTTAATATGTCACAACATAATTTTATTTGCAATGAAAATAGCCGGATTCTAGACTTTGTTCTCTATAATAAGATGTGTGCTGTTGAAAAATCCTTGATTCCTTAGTGGATAAAGATAGTCATCATCCAGCGTTAGAGATCTCATTTAAAATTCACTTTAATAATAACTTAAAGCATAACTTTCCTGTTAATTATAGCAATTTGTACAATTTTAAAAAAGCCAATTATTTACTGCTATAAGAATCTGTTTCTAACATCAACTGCGGTTTTCTGCCTACTTTTCACGACGTTGAGGATGCTTGTACCTATTTCTACGAAAAGTTATATAATATTTTTAATCTGTATGTTCCTAAATTTGCTTTGCAACATAAGAAACGATATCCGCCATGGTTTACATACCAGGTAGTTAAAAATATCAAACTGAAAGCTAAACTCTTATCTAATAATAAGCATAACAATGATCCTAATACTTTAGAGGAATTTAAGAGATTGCGGAATAGAATAGAACTAGATATTAGTACCTCTTACGAAGCTATGTACGCTCAGCTGAAAATAGTATACAGCGTGATCCTAATAAATTTGGGACTTCCATACAAATAAAAAAGTATCAACCAATATCTCCAATAGCATGTTCTATGGCGATTTTGATAATACCAAAGATATTCTAAGTTCCTATGCTGAATTTCCTATGCAAATCGTTTACACCTTCACGTGGAATATCTATAGATGATAAAGAGTTTGTGCTTAATTCACATTTACATATAAGGGAATTTGACTTCAATGATGTGCTTACTGCTCTAAAACAGATTAAATCTAAGATGACCACCGGACCTGATGCAGTTCCAGTTTTCCTAGTTAGGGACTGCGCCTAGCGCCCTATTGACAATTTTGTTTAACTTGTATTTGGAAACTAGTACTTCTCCCGAAATCTGGAAATAATCTAAAGTTTGTCCCATTTACAAAAAGAGGGATAAACATGAATAATGAACTTTCGTCCAATTTCTATATTGTGTAATTTTAGTAAAGATCTCGAACTCTTACTGCACAGTAGTGTAGATATATCATTACGACAGCAATAGGGCTCTCGCCATATCAGCACGGATTCATGAAAGGTCGATCCACCGCGACAAACCTAGTTGTCCACAGACTTGACCATAATTTATTACTGAAATTATTTACATTATTTGCTGTCCTCCTACATGAAAGGTGCTATAACACTTAAAACGGTCACCCAGCTAAGTACTAACCAACTAACCGCGCCTGACGTTGTTTCACATCGCATATCGAAATATGTACATAGTAAAAACGCACCTACACTCGCCCCTTATAAAATTACTTACATTACATGACTTGCAAAATAGTTAATAACAATAAATATGCATTACTTAAGTGACAAAGTACGTTTTTCTATTTCTTATCAATCTAGATCAAAATTTCTAATTGCTTATAAAAAATAACAAGTAGTTATAATTTACGAAAATCACCACATATGTTGAAGAATTCATCCTGAATCCAAAAATATGATAATATACAGGATACTCCATTTTAAAATCAAAAGTTATAACAATTTCTGGTGAAACCGGAAATGGTATATAATAATAATAATAATTTATTAGTGCCAATAATACAAAAGTATTTCACACAGGTCGAATAAATAGAAGTAACATAGCATGTTATACACAGTAGTTACCGTGTGTGTGTAAATAAATAAATAAATAAAAAACAATTATTGTATATAATAGTAAAAAATTAAATAATAACACCACAATACAAAAATTGTAAAAGGTCGAAATTTAGTAAAAACATAAAATGTGTGTAAAAGATAATTATGCACACTTCAAATCATTAAGATTTGAGGACAAATACTTTTCAAATGTATAAAAAGCATTGGCTATTAAAAATGACTTCATTGTATTTTTAAACGGAATGAACCCAAGTCTCCTGATTGTCAAAGGTAGACAATTAAAGAATTTTATGGCACAAAAATTTGTGCCTTTACGTGATTTTAAAAGTCGTAAAGAATCCGGACAAATATTATCTCGATTTCTTGTTGAGTATCCATGAATTTCACTGTGAGAATTGTACTTTGATTCATTTGCTTTAATGTATAATAGTCATTGTAATATATACGTGCTGTGTAAAGTTAATATATTTAGCTCTTTAAATGCAAGCCTGCAGTCGTCTCAATATTTTAAGCCATATACAATCCGTATGGCTTTTCTTTATATCGCGAAAGCATGGGTACTGTGAGATGAGTGTCCATAAACCAAAATTGCATAAGATAGACGGGAGTGAATGAGACCATGATACGCGGTGATAACTGTTTTCTGAGAGACATTACTTGCAAGGCTTTTTAGTAGATATATATTTGTGGAGACTTTATTACAGACGTGGTTTATGTGCTGCGCCCATGTTAGTTTGCTATCAAGATATACCCCAAGAAATTTAATACTACTCTTGTCGTTTTCAGCTACGTTTCTTAAGCTGAAGACCATTGTCTCTGTTTTGGTATAAACCAGTCCTGGGCTTTCGCCTTGTATTCACATTAGCAAGTAGGATGTCAAGTTCTTTATGTGACTGGATAGTTGTGGTATCATCTGCAAACAGGACGAATTTAGACGAAGTGATATCAGTAAGGCATTTATATAAATTAGGAACAAAACTGGTCCTAGTATGGAGCCCTGAGGCACTCCGTATTCCATATATAGCATACTTGATTTATTTTGATACATGACGTACTGACATCTGTTAGTAAGATACGACTTTATTAAATTACTGTTGTTTACACTGAAGTTATAAAAGTTCAATTTACTTATTAAGATATTAAATACTTCTTATGTAAAAAAATACAGTTTTCTGAATGGTTCTAGATTTCGATATATTTACAAATAAAATGTGAGCCACTTGTCAACCGGTATTTTGTTTCGTTGCTTTGCCCTTCAACGTGTCTTTTGTAACAAGACTAACTTAAATCATATGCAGCTTTATTAGTATTCAAATTGTTTTTTAATTGCTTTGTTAACTATATGCAGTTGATACATTTAAGAATATCTGATTTCCAATAAGTAGTTTTTGTGCAGATTTACAAAATAATCTGTTTGCACATGTGTTGGTCGTATGAGTACAACCGGCACAGGTAAGCATCTAATTAGCATTTCGAAATGGTTATAAATAACATTTTCTCCATCAAATATTAATTTCTCCGGTCTTTTTAAATTTCAATTACGTATTTACACTTTTTTCCGTTCTTTTTTTAACTACCTATTTCTTAACAGCTTTTAATTTACCCTTCAAATCCTAGGATTATTACAATCCAATACCTAATTCGTGCTGTAAAATCAGAATGTTAATAAAATGGAAATTCTCGGGCAACGCCTACAGAAAAATTGGTTCTCCGGGAACAACGTTTAAATGACGTGTACCGATGATATGGTTGCATATTCATTTCGTATGATAATAGATTTCTAACGCATCATTCCTAGTATGCAAGTTGATTCAGTTACTGTAATACACTCATATCAATTTCTCGGTGGGTTGATGGTTAAAAAAATATATTAAATCGCAGGAAATATACAGCAGTTTTATAAAAATGTACGAAATAGAATATGGAAAACCTTTTTATTATTGTTTGCGAATATTGAAATATACTTATAATATTCCCGAAAATACTGACAAATCATACTTGAGGAATTTTTGGATTAAATACACACTACTGACTTTATTATGTGAGTTCGTTGTAGGTGTTCTGCCTATATTACATTTTATAATGAACATAAAAGGTAGGTGGAACCTGTAATAGATTATTACGCATTATAAAATATTCATACTTCTTAAATAGTAATTGAAAAAAATAATAAAAGGGAGAGAGAGGGAGAGATTAGATGAATCAATTATTATACTCAGAGGTTGAGCGATTTAAAAAAGTGACTGTATCATAACAAGGCCATACAAAAATAAAGAAATTCTGACCCCGAAGTAAATCATATCATTTCATATATATTTTGGTCGCTGAAGACGAATCAGTAGTCAAGATAGATCTATCATTCACAATTTTTTCGTTATTTGTAAATTAGATACTTTCAAAAACGAGCTATTTATCCTAGATTGATTGTTTGGAAAGTACAAGAACATGATAAATAAAAGCTAATGAGCCTTTGTATTCGTTTTCTGCATTGTTAAGTATAAATTTAATATTAACAAAGGAGTAACAAAACTGTTTAGGCTGTAGATGTTTCTATTTGATGTAAAAATAGTAAGTTGTATTGACATAAACCAAATATGGTCACAAAATATTGTGAGTACTTCAGTGTTTATTAACCTTTTACACATTTAGTACTAAACTAGTTATTATTAGAAGATTGTTTTTTGAGCGAATCAAATGTGCTGTGTTGCAATTTGCGAGTATTAATACTCCTCCCAGATTTTACAATAATACAAAAATCATTTTCTTCATAGAGGATGTTAACTAGAGATAACAATTTTCTGTCACAACTTTATATTATCAAAATGTTCATGGTTTGCGAACTAAATTGCTAGAGTTTTATTAGGAATCATATGTTGTTGATTTTGATATAATAGCTTTAACGGGCGGCTTTCGGATGACATCTCAGATAGTGAAATAGTTTATGATGATTATGTAGTGTTTAAAATGGATCGATCATCTCTAACAAGTAGTAGAAATCGCGGTGGAGGTGTTTTACTGGCGATAAGGAATAATATTTCATGTTCGCGTATAAATATACCTCAATATAATGTGGAGGAACTACTGCTTGTGTCACTGTTAGTCCGGTCGTCCCAATTTATAATTGGAACAGTTTACATCCCGCCTGGTTGACTCCAATCTAATCTCTAATCTCTCTAATCACTGTCGGTCAATAGAATTTATATGCGATCGTTTTCCTAATACAACAATCTGCATAACTGGCGATTACAATTTACCAGGAATCTCATAGTCTGTTGAGGATAATAATCATTTGGTGTCTTCTGGAAATCTCAGTATGTGTGAAAAACTATTCTGTGATAGTTTTAATTTTAATGATTTATATAAAAAACTCTATAAAAAATTGTAACAAGATTTTAGTTTTATGTAACAACTGTAACAATGTTGATGTTGAATATGACGACTGTTCCATGGTAAATCCAGATCTGCATCATCCAAAGCTAACAATTAAAGTTAATCAATATAATTTATTTCTGGAACCTGTTGTCGATACGAGATAGAGATATAACTTTAGAAAAGGTGGTTGTAATAGTTTTTTCCTTGTTTATATTTACGTCCTGGCGGAGTTTAGCTACAGGTACTCTTCCACTCAACCAGGACGGCGAAATGAGGTGCTGTTCACCCATCCAAATGACGGACTCGATCAATGCTGCTTAACTTCGTCGATCGAGCTCACAGCGCCAATTTTTTGCCAATTTAAATATCTTTATTCAAAATTATATATAATTCATTTCTTAACCATAGCATTCCATTTATTGCATGTGTACATTGTATATATATATTCAGAAAGTGAATACAATAAGAATTTATTAATTTATATCACCAAGAACACAGCGAAGTGTAAGAAGCATATAAACCCGTCGTTGGAAGACAGTTGTATTGAAATACTTGAAGTTAAGTTAATTTCTGTTTTTCTTTGCTGCTCTCCTAATAATAGTTTAAGCTAATTCTCCTTATATTTCTGCAATGCAATTATGATGTGACAGTTAACGATACATTTTGTTTATTAGTGAATTACGTGTGATTACTGTAGGAAATAATTTATAAAAAACCTACTTAAGGATGCGAGATAAAAATTTAAAATAAAAAGTATTCTAGAATAACGTGTCTATGTACAATAAAATATTTACAGGTATAATTAGAATTTATTCTGGCGCACCGAAGTGCAAGGGTAGGAAGGTATAGGAAGAGGGGATGGAAGGAAGGGGGAGGAAAGAAAAGTAGTTTGTCTGTATGTGAGAGTTATGTGTAGTAAGTTATTGTCAGTCTATTGTATCATAAATAGGTAAATTTTTGTGTATAAGTCGATGAGTATGGGGGGGGGGGTCGTTGTGTCGGCGTCTGTCTGTTATGTCTCGTGTAATCTCCGATAGCTGAATTTTGGCGGAGAAAAATTTTTGCGCCGTATCTGTAATATATTTTCTCATAAGAGGAGTCTTTGTATTCTCGTGTAGTTCAGCTATCGGAGTGCACCTGTCCGCGTTCGTAATGAGTCGTAACAATTTATTTTGCATAATCTGCAACCGTTTGCACTGCGCGTCTGAAATGGTATTCCATGACGCGCAGGCATATGTTAGAATTGGTCGGAAAATCACTTTAAAGAGAGTAAGTTTATTGTCCGTCGTTAACTTACTGCGGCGATTGATCAAGCAATAAAGCTTACTCATTGCCGCATAAGTTTTTTGTAAGGTGTTAGTTACGTGAGGTCCAAATCTGAGTCGAGTATCTAAGGTTACCCCCAGATACTTGACTCTAGTTTTTTCCTGTATAACGTTATTGTCGAATTTTGTCTTGTCAAAAGTCGTTGTGTTAGTAAATTTCTGGTGAAGGGTAATAGTCTCTGTTTTGTCCGTGTTAATGTTGATCTTCCAGTCTGCGTAGTACTTGTCCAGCTTTACGAGGTGCTGCCGGATCTTTTGGACGGCCGTCTGAGCATAAGACGACCGCCCGCAAATCACGGCATCATCCGCGTAAAGCAGAGAGGTGGTATGAGGGTGGGAGCTCACAGCGCTTAAAACGGTGACGGTATCTCACTTCACACTATTTTGAGACTTTAAACTGGAATGCGGTATATCAAAATAGTCCTGGCATAAATTGTCTCATTAAAAAATTGCATCTTGTATTAAATTTTGCTATGGATATGTATGTTCCAAAGCATTTCATTGACAACGGGAATTATCCTTGCTGGTATTCATTTCAATCAAAAAAACTAATAAAACATAAAAATAGGGTGTATAATAAATATAAAAAGGCAAATAAAACTTATTTTCTCGTTGAATATAAAAAATTAAGATCACTAACTAAATCTCAAATCAGTAAAGACTACATGAAATTTGTTCATTCATCACAATCCCATTCTATATCCAATATCAAAGCCTTTTGGAAATACGATAATAGTAAGTATAGGAACAGTACTTTACATAAGCAATTGGAGTTCAATGGCAGTAGCTCATCTGATCCTAAGATTTTCTGTGATATGGTTGCAGATTATTTCGAGTTGTTTACGTCAGATATTATCTCTAACATTCATATATATGTTAATCCAGCCTTACTAAATAGTATTTATATTGACTCTGATACAGTTTTTGATAAATTATCATCTTTAAATTCCAATACTAATCCAGGTCCTGATGGTATACTGTCATATTTCTTAAAAATGTGCAGTCCCTTATTGTCTTTTCCCATTGCTGACTCATCTTTTGAAACTTTCTTTAGAGGCAAGTGAATATCCCACTATTTGGAAAATATCCATTCACAAGTCAGGTCCAAAGTCAGATATAGAAAATTATCGATGTGTTTCGTCATGTTCTGTTATGCCTATGGTATTAGAATCTATTGTAGCCGATAACATCTTTAATTCACATAATACGTTAATGATGCTCAATACATTTTTGACTGCATCTTTAAATTTGAATTTGTCCTTCAAAAAATTATTGAAATTTTTAACGACAATTTCAAGGGCACTTTCTTCGAAAAATTTTGAAGTTATCAAGTTCTACCAAGTGTACCATTTGTACGTGACGCCCTCATCAGATTTTCTTGTCAAAAGACCACAACGTTTCGTAAAAAAAAAATATGAAAAAAATTCATCATCAGATACAAGTCCTGCGGCGCCCTCTATGATCTAACGTGATGTAATACATAAATTATTGTTTCTTATAATAAATAAAGTTCCTCTAGCGATTTTGGCGAAGATCAGTCAAGAGGCTGTTATTGCAAAAAAAATTAAAAAATTATTTGAACTTTGACATCATGTATCTTTTTCCACAGCAACATTTTACCAAAGTATATTTGGTTATATCCTCATATTTTGGCCCAGAGAATCTGCCCCTGAACTATGGTCTATTATTAATGGTCCATCCTGTATTTACAGTAATTACTTAGCTTTTGCAAAACTTGGACAGTTTCCAGGTGCTCCAGACTTGAAGGTTGTTGATCGAGGTCCTTGCTGGTTGTAGAAGTCCTGGCAATGATCAGATAGGGGATTTCTCAATCGTAAAGTGTAAATCAGTGCAAATGCGTACACCAATATTCGTGTACCAAAGAATAGCAAATGATCCACATGCCCAAAATCCAAATAATCCAAAAATAGAAATGTTGGTAAGTTCTAACTCAAAATCTAGCTGTACCAAATCGAAATCTGGCCTTACCAAAATCGTCTATAATTAATGTTACAAAATGATTCTCACAATTAACCTCTAACATGAACACGAGAAATTACTTACCCACAATACTACTTCTTGAACTTGACTGATATTTATAACCATTTTAAATTACTTAAACTGGCAGTTTGACAATTCGGCTGTCAGAGTACCAACTTGTGAAATTTTAAAAACTAAAACTTTCGATCATTAACTATCTTTATGCTATCATTCTGTAGACAATTTTTATACGCCAATTATAGTAATAATCGTCATTACCTGTGGTGTATTTATTATTTTATAGTAATAATTTATATTTTAGATTTCCTGTGCTATACACATTACACATCTATTTAATAAATTGGTATATTTTCCTAGTGGGAGACATCTGTTGGCGGAAAGCATAAGGTGATAATTTGGATAGAATATTAGACCGTGGTGACGTCTATCGTTCAATGGTTAAATTGATCGACTAAAACCCTATTCTTACATGTTATTACAATAGATCGGTGAAGTGATTAAAGTCTGTTATTACTTTGTCGAAACCAGCGAAAGATGGCATGTCATACTATATTCGTAATAAAATATATGTGTATTACGAGGTCTAATGAAAACACATTCTATCTTCCATCCAAATAAATAGAAATATACGGTGTGTTGTATTTAAAATAACAAAATCGGTGTTACTTTCGCGAAAATCGGAAGTGAATAGAATATATCTTGTTGAATTCGTTCCTTACATTGCAAACTCACTGCATAACACAGTCAATGATCAATTACGAGCCAAAATAATAAAATAACAATAAAAAAAATAACGTATAATAAAATGAAATGATAACTAAAAAGCAGATAGTTCTTTTATACGCTTTCTTATCCATAATTAAATGACTCTTATTGACCTTTACTTATTTAATAACTTATGGAACTCCCCTACATATTTTACACTTTGTATAGTGGGACAATAGAACTGTACTAACGTATAAAATATTAGTCATCATAATATAAATGTTATTAAACACAGAGCACATAAATTGGCATGAAATAAATGATCTTGTGAATGTAGTTTCTCCGAAGCGCAAAAAAAATAAGAATTTATGACTGTTATAGATAATACTGGAATAAATGTAACTGAAGATTTAACTTTTTCTATTGGCGATAGTGGATGTTTATTGGCCTGTGTCATATTTACTTTGCAATTTAGATAGTGGTCAGAATTTCTTGCTGAGATCACAACTATGAAAAAGATTGGAGCTTCTACTCGATTTGAAGAATTTGTAAGGAAATCAAACCGCTTCTCCATCTTATACATTTTCTACATGATGTTTGGTATCACGCTATATTTTGTAATAGGCCTCAGTGACATATCAGACTGCAAACAATTAAATCAAGAAAAAGGTCTACATGAGGCTTGTATTGTATATTTTTCTATCTGGTTACCCTTCGACGCAAATGATACATTCAGTTCAATCACAGTATGTATAGTTCAGATAATTGTAGTTCTTCATATAATACCAGCAACAGGTATGATCTGTTTTATGACATTGGAGTCAGCAGAACTGTTAATATTGCACATCGATATTTTGAAAGATGAGTTTATTAACCTTTTCGAAGGAACACCTAATCAAGAAATCCTGCAGAAGCTTCGATTTTGTGTTAATTATCACAATCATATATTACGGTAGGTATAGGTAAGAAATCACATGCGTATATGCTGTAGTACCATGAGAAAATTTGTTTCCTTTTAAAACCCAAGAACCTTTAGCATATCATGAAATTTCTGATTCTGACCCATTAGATTTCTCTTGCAATAATGTTCATATTGAACAAAGCTCTCTAACAGTACCTAAAGATTTTCTACTTTACCATGTACGTAGTATACAGGAAAGTATTGTGATCGTGCAAAAATCAATTTTGAGTTTTTGGCGAATTTACACGTTTTCAGGTCACCTGAAGTCAAAAAAGTGGTTTTTACAAAATGTCTTTCTGGAGACTACCATCCGGTGTCTGCGGTAGTACCTACAACCTAAACTACTCGATCTATTTTGCTCTAATTTTTTATGAGTATTTAGGACGGCAACACCTCGAGGCGAAATCGCAAAATCGATCCTAGCTCATATGCAGGGGAAGTTAACTCCTAGAAACCGATTAAAAATCGGTCCGTGATAACTCGAACAAACTTTTCCATTTAGTAATAAATAATTTTTTAATTCAATCTATTGTAAATCTGCCGAACTAACACATACCCTGTTCCCGCAATAAATTTTTATTTCGTCACACAATTTTTAAAAATTGCCAACAAAGACACCTTCCAGCCGTGGTGATGACGATTTCAATTTTCTTTTTTGCGAAACTAGAGCACAAAGACTCTTACCCAGTTTGTTAGAATGGACCTTTGCTTTGAGTTATTAAATTTTGGAAATATAAGTGCACCCGTTAAGTACCAAAAAGGACATTCTGTCATGTGAGGCGTTTCTGTCCACCCCAAGCGGTGACGTGCAGAAAAGGGCCACTATTTGACATTCGAGCCCCGAAAACGAGTTTTCGATTTAAGCTCGGGCGTCAGTAGTTTAAATGATAATACACACTATACACAAGCTTGACATGCGAAGCTGAGTAGCTCAAGTGGAGAAAGTACACTCCAGTGGGTCAGTTTGGAAAATTAGACGTTCACACACAAACAGTAAAACTCAGAATTTTTCAATAATATCAATATATTCAATTAAATCTACTATTTACAATTCTACTTTTCTAACTGATTACCTCAAACAAATCTTACAGGTCTTAAATATCGGGATGAGGGCAAGCGACGCAACCAAAAGGTAGTAGCAGTTGACTGGGACAGCAAGCTGCAAAATAGTAACGCAAGATATACGCGGTAAAGCGTTAGCACAGAATAAGCGGCGACACAGGGCAAAGTTGTATACAATACTTGGCTAGTACATCAGTTTACTTACTCCTCCAGGGACTTACTTTCTGTGGTTACGGTCGGACACATCTGTTATCTGGAACGGTCAGATCGGATTCATAACCTCACGATTTCTCAGGACCTTTTCTGTAAAATGAATCAACTTACTATCGGACTGGGAGTAGACGCCAGATAGATGCGCTGCTGGTCGATGACGTGGTATGGACTTTGCCAAAATTCTCGTGTTCTGAAATATATAACACTGACGATACCTGTGTTCGGTTCCTGGAGTAGATACATCTGCGGCCGGTGAGTCGCTCTGGCTAACTGCCAACACGGTGCGAATTTAATTATTTCCTTCTAATACTTAAAAGTGGGAGAAATGACGGTAACAGATGCGCGGTGGATCGATGTGATGTCAAACGGACTTAAAAATATTTCAAAATATTTCGTGACTTAATAAAATAATTCAATTACTTGATATTTTTGTAGACCGAAGCAAGCAGCGGGATTCGATAAGGCAGCCAGGAACTGAACTATCGGATATTTTAATTGCTTCCTTGCACTGAAAGAATAATGTCGCATGGGTGATGTCAAATCGACTTAGAAATATTTTATTTACCTTGCTTGTTGGGACTTGAAAATATTAACTTCGTTGCAATCGAAGCATTAAGCGTTCTGTTGGTAATGTGCATTTATTACACTTAACGCGCCAGGCTTGTAACTCGTAATCTAGCGCTCGGCGGGGTACATAGCCCGGAGAGTAGCTGTTGGTTGCAGTCTGATTACGTTCCTTATAGTAAAATAAGGACTTTATGGAGGAGTTTATGACTGAAATGTTACATTTTAATATGCCACCCTCTAAAAGCACATTTGAACTTAAATTTAAAATAGTTACATTTTTTACTTTCTCTAAAACGAATTTAATGATTTTGATTAAATTTTACACACGTAGTATCTTAGTATCAGTATAAGATGACGAGACTAGTTTTTTCTAGAAAATACAGGGAGGATGTTTTAAGAATTTAAAAAATTTTTCTTCAATAATTGCTCTAACGATTTTGATCAAAATTAAGACACATGTTATACTCTTTTAGTGCCAGTATAAGGGACTTCCATCATATTTTTTTAATAGAACTAGAACGTAAATAAATTTAAAAATACGTCTTGCTCCGTTTATTCAAATAGGCTATTATGGAGTCATTCAATTTTCAATATATACGCACAACTATAGGTTGAGTACCATAAAGAACTTTGCTTTATCAAGAATGATTGGTGGCTTAGTGGATAGATAATTTTTTGACTATCATCCAGAAAATCTTGGTTCAAATCCTATCCGTTCTGTCTTTTTTTAAATTTTCTTTCAAATGCCAATTAATTTTTTTGTTTAAATAATTAAGTTTCTTGAATTAAATAATCAAGTATTCGCGTTAATATTTTTAATTATTTGAAAACTCTTTATTTCCTAATTTATATTTATAATAAAAGGAGTTAGGTTAGGATTTTACTTATTCTTCACTAAACCGACCCACTTGACTTGATCCTGCAACGATAAACAGTTATTTTGTTAATTATTCCGAGCCATTTTCGACCGTGCTTAATAAAATGTAAGAATGACATACCAAACAGATGCATTTAATTCATAAAATTATTACTCAAAAATATATGGTATACCGATATATTAAAATACATATTAATGACATATCTAATAGAAAATAGTACATCATAAATGTTTCATTAAAGTTACGTCTGTTATATTGTCACGAGCTGACATACGGCACCTACACCATGTGTCACGACTGCGCGACGGGGGTTAGCAGGACGTCCACGGATATCGCCAGCATCACCCTGTAGAGGGTAAGTGCCGACGATAGCCATGGCTAAAGTCACTTTACTCGCTTGGCATGTCGAGAGGGTAAAATTACATTACCAATTGAACACACAAATAAAACATAGTGGTAACATAACAGATTGAACATTTATTGTAATAGAATAAAATCAAACAATGAAATGAACATAATAAAATATACTACTTACATTGTACTACATCTAGCCACCCTGAGGCATGGCCTCTGGGAGGGAGTTGCCCCACGCACCACCTAGGCCTGCTTCTCTAAAAAACCCAGACGACAACTAACTCATTTACTTTTTTTTCCATTTCGTTTCCCGGTACTTGCACTCTCAGCATTTCTGCAACTAGCGTGCCGTGTGCACCCGTTGCTGAGTTTGCTGAATTTCCACGGTACATTGTAACAAGCAACCTGGTTTACTTTAAGATATCGGATTAAATTAATTTTGTAACTAAATCGTTTCCTGAGTAAAATCATATACCGGGTGGTCCAATAATTGTCTAGGTACTGCGTGACAATATTTCGTCATTCTTGGAACGGTTACTACTATGTTAGTTATTCATAATATGACAACGAGGAAGTCGACTCGACCGTCAATACATTGCTCGCAAATATGTAGGATGACCAAACACTTTAGTCAGTAGACAGTGACACAAGAAATTTTAGAAGAAGAAAGTATTGCGTGCCACCAGCACTTCGGTAGTTGAATAGATGTTAGGCTGATGTCTGCCGAGGGGTATTGACTTGGGGTGCGCAGCAAAAAAAAAAGGAGGGGAAAATAATAAAGACTACCACACGTATGTGCCCCAAAGTAGAGCGTGCGACTAGCTCTGAAGGACCTCAGGGTCACGGTGTAACACCGTGCTCAGGGTCTAGGTACGACCAGCGTTACTGCCTAGAGCAAATACAAAAGAATGTCCAATATATTATAGTTTATTATATAATTACAGAACAGGTATTACAAGAGACATATAAATTTACTTTGGTACTTATACTTTTCCCTCCACACAGGGGAACCGATACAGGAGTACAGGCGATTACTATGATTAAAATTGAGACAAAACGAAATAACATGTAACGGTATCAAATTTAACACCTAGTGGTAATAAAAGATGTCAATGTATACTTATAACTTTCCCAGTTGTTAAATTTAAAGTTAAGTCACCAAAGGGCAAACGATTATAATAAAAAGAACCAAAGGTTATCATAAATAGCTGAAGGCTCATTTGCTTGTGTTCCAGGGGTTGCGTTCCACAGGTTTCCTAATCGAAGTGGTGTTTTATAACAAATCCCATCCAGAATCGGATCTTCAGTTCTCGGCCCAAAAGAAGAACCCTGATGAGGAGGAAAATACATTTTGTAAATAATGCCTAACACTGTTCATGCTACAGGGAGCAACTGGGTTCATTACCTTTTTTCTAAGGGTCATAATAATTCTGTTGAGATATCTATATAAATAACCAGGGACACCGACACACAAAACGGATAGTAGACTCTAGGTCACCCGTGCTTAAAATAAATTTACGTAGAACAGCGGTGAGCAGTTTCAAGTGCCTAAAAGAAAATAATTGCAGCGTTATGGCTAATTAATGAAGATGTGGGCATGCCTCTTACCTAGACCATAAAATCACACGGGGGTAAGTTTCTCTCCATGTATAAACATCAAAATTTACCAACAGCAACACAATGGTGGAGAATAAGTTCTGAAAGGCTATGTACATAAATCCCTTGCGGATGATCAACAAAAAGATCGAAAATATAGCCAAAACGGTTCCAGGCACTCTTGCCGATGGTCAGCCGAAAAAAGAAAGATAGGAGCCGCACCCAAGAGGAAAAATGCTCTCCAAAAAAAAAATCGCTTCCGCCGACGCCATAATCACATCACAAACCGAATATGACAGAACAGAGTACAGAACCACATTCTCTCATAGCCGTGCAGGATTGATTTTCTTGCAACTTGAAATAACAACTATACCATTGCTGGACAATCCAAAAGGAATTTAACAATATCTCCAGTGTCAATAAAATAATTACAGATATAAGTAAACAAATTT
Source organism: Leptura quadrifasciata (assembly GCA_963675555.1). NCBI lineage: Eukaryota > Metazoa > Arthropoda > Insecta > Coleoptera > Cerambycidae > Leptura > Leptura quadrifasciata. The sequence continues at coordinate 162,931,781 of OY776676.1, forward strand.
GAAAGAATGACTTATAAAATTATTATTAACAATTACACAGAAAGAGAAAATGCATAGGACATATGTCGGTTCAAATTTACTCTTCTCTCAATTTCATAATCTACAAATATCCGCAGATTCAAAACTTCCCAGTTATTTGGAGCAAACATACCCAACTATTAGACTACTATTCGTAATAAATATATGTATTGGGGGGGCTTAATGAAAACACTTTTTACCTTCCATCCAAATATGTAGAACTATACGATGTGTCGTATTTAAAATAACAAAATCGGTGTGTTACGTTCGCGAAAATTAAAAATGAATACAATATAACTTTTTGAATTCGTCTCTTTTATTGTAAACTCAAGCATAGCACAGTCGGCAATCAATTGCAAGCTCAAAATAATAAAATAATAATAAAGGAAATAACGTATAATAAAGTTAAATGATAACTAAAAAGCAGATAGTCCTTTTATATGCTTTCTTATTCCTAATTAAATGGATCATATTAGCTTTTACTTGTTTAATAACTTATGGAACACCTCCACGTATTTTACACTTTTTGTGGTAGGACAATAGAACTGTACTAACATAAAGTATTAATCGTCATGGTATAAATGTCATTAGTTTCCCCGAAACTTAAAAAAAAAATAAAGAATTTACAACTGTTATAGATAATACTGGAATTAATGTAACTGAAGATTTAACTTTTTTTATTGGAGATACTGGATGTTTACTAAGATGTGTAATATTTACCTTGCAATACAGGAAGTGGTCAGAATTTTTTACTGAAATCACAAATATGAGAAATATTGGAGCTTCTACTCGCCTTGAAAAATTTGTAAGGACATCAAACCGTTTCTCTTTTTTATACGTTTTTTACGTAATATTTGGAATGGTGCTGTATTTTGCAATAAGCCTCAGTGGTATATCAGACTGCAGAAAATTAAATGAGGAAAAAAGTCTACATGAGGCTTGTGTTGTATTTTTTTCTATCTGGCTACCATTCGATGCAAACGATACAATTAGTTCAATCACAGTATGTATAGTCCAGATAATTGTAGTTTTTCGTGTAATGGCTGCAACAGTAATGATCTTTTTTATGACTTTGGAGTCGACAGAAATGTTGATATTGCACATCGATATTTTGAAAGAGGAGCTTACTAACATTTTCGAAGAAACATCTAATGAAGAAATAGGTCACAAGCTTCGATTTTTTGTTAGCTATCACAATCATATATTAAGGTAGGTATAGGTAAAAAATCATATAAGTACATACCTTCTGTCTATTTTACACACCACACCAAATATCTCGCTCGCTTAATATCTATTGTAGAAGAATAAAGTTTTAGAAATAGTTGTCCCATTTTTTGTGAGCTATATTTGAGTAAAAAGAAATTTGAAATCCATAGCCTACTTTGTGAGATATATTACAAAAACCTGAGAAATAGTAAAACCACACACGGTTATAGCTTCCTTATTTGAGGAGATACGAAAAAAGTTAAAGGGATGATAGTTGACGGCAAAGACGTTAAGAATAAAATAATGTGTATCAAGAAATTTGAAAAACGCTGTTGGCTTTGATATACACTCTTGTCCTAAAGGGAATAGAACAAATCCCAAAATAGGTTATGACATCATTAAGTCCGTTTATTTTTTTTTCCAACAATATAAAACACACAAATTTTAACTTAATACAAATAAACAAATATGTCATAAATCAAAAATACAAGTAGAAAATGAACATACAAAGAAACGAAAAACTATGTGTAACAGTACTACCTACTATACTATTATATTACACTTAAAAAATAGTAAATCTAAAGATATTTCCAATCTTAATAGCGAGGTTTTAAAATTAGTTTGTGATGTACTTGCAAAACCTATTGCACATTTAATAAACATGTGTATTGAATGTGGAATTTATGCAGAAATTTTTAAAAACTCGCAAGTTACTCCTATACACAAAAGATGACAGTTTAATAATACAGACAGTTATAGGCCTATTTCCATTATACCTGTCATCTCCAAAATATTTGAAATCGTTCTAAAAAATAGACTGCTAGAATATTTTGAAAAAAATAATCTACTAACTAGTGCTCAATTTGGATATAGACAAGGGAAATCCACTGCTAACGCAATCTGCGAAATGTATGTAAACATTACAGAAGCTTTTGAAGAGCGAAAATTATACTCCGCTAAATTTTATGACATGTCCAAAGCGTTTGATACTGTCAACCATAGTGTTTTGATACAGAAATTAGATTATTATGGGATCAGAGGAAATGCCTTAAGGATATTTACGTCTTATCTTGCAGACCGTCAACAATGTATTAAATTTAACGGTAAAGTGTCCAAACTTTCAAATATGAATTACGGGGTACCACAGGGGCCTGTCCTAGGGCCTTTGATGTTTATCATCTATATTAATGATCTATCATTCAATTTGACTCCTGAAGTACTACCAATAATATATGCTGACGATGCCACATTTTTGCTAAGGGACACCCTTTTTTCCAACTTGTGTATTAGTAGTAAAGAATCCGATAATCTAATTAAACATTGGTCGAAGAGTAATTATCTTACTATAAATGATAATAAAACCAAAACCTTACATTTTTCAACAAAAAATAATGAAGCATATATTGAACGTATTAAACTCCTCGGTGTGTATTTGGATACGTCATTAAATTTTTTATACCATATTCAAAACTTGTCAACTTCCATTTATGTAATAAGGCAACTTAGTAATAAAACAACAAAAGATTGCTTAAGAGTGGCTTATTTTGCAATTTTCCACGGCATAATGGCATATGGAGTGATAATATGGAGATCATCATGCCATTTAAATAAAATTTTAAAATTAAAAGTGGTAAGAATAATGGCGGATGCTAAATATGATGATCATTGTAAACCGCTCTTCAAAAGTCTTCATATTTTAACCCTGCCATCATGTTTCATATATGAATGTTTCTGTCATATTAAAAAATTAAAAAGTGACGACAAAGTTACCAGCAGGAGGACATACACTACCACAATACAAGAATGAAAACAAATTTAAGATTACCAAAATATAGACTAAGCAAATCGCAAAACTCTTTCTTATATCAATTATTTAAACTTTTCAACGTGTTACCTAATAACATAAAAAATGTCGATATGAGTGTAACCATGTTTAAACAAAAAATAAAACATATTCTTTTGCAAAATGCGTTTTGTACATATGACGAATATTCTGACGCCTTATCTAATTTTATATATATGTATGTGTGTGTTTGTATACATCTGTGTGTATATATATTTGTATATGTGTATATATTTATTTTTCTACAGTTGTAATACTGTTTTTTTATTATTGTGTATTTATTAATTTTTTTAACTTACGCATATTGTATTTTAATGTCTTTTAATTTTTTTTTTATTTTTTATGTTTTTATATTTACACTTTCATATTTTATACTACTTTTATGACGTATGCAAACATTGCTAATGTGAGTATAGCATGAATAAAATTCTATTCTATTCTAATCTACTGAAAAGAAAATGTGTGTATTTATTTTCCTAACTACAAATGCTGAAATTGTGCACCATGCGTTCTAATACACAAACGTGCTCTACGAGACACCTCACGCATTACATTTTGAAGCATTTATGGAGTAATTGCCTCATATGCGTTTCTAATTCTGGTTTTGATGTCCTCAATAGTTTCAGGGGTGGTTTGAAATACCTTGTCTTTAATATCTGGTACTGAACTGGCCATAGAATGGGTCCATTGCTGCCTATCCAGCTATCTGGCATAAGTTGATTTAAATAATTTGAATATATTACAGCAGTGTGAGGTGGAGCCCCATCTTGCTGAAAATATGAACAATTTAATCTTTCTGTCATTGTTAATTCGTAAAGAAAGTTTTAAAATTCGTTGTAGGAAATTAAGGTGGTATCTACGCGCAATTAATTTGCCATCATAAAAATAAGGTCCAATTACTTTAGTCCCTAAGGGACTCACTCAAACATTCGTAGAAAATCTTTCTTAGAAAGCATATTTCTATTGAAAAATCCATTATTAGAAAAGTTTGATTCTTCCGAGCAAAGAATTTTGCTATATATCAGCGGGTCATTCCTTTTTTTATTTAACAACCATCTGCAAAATCTTACTCTCCTCAGCTTATCTCCCTCATTTAAATGTTGAACTTTTCTCATTTTGTAGCATCGAAATCCGTTTTTTTTAATATTTTTCTTTCACTGTCTTTTTTTATGCGACAGTTTCTCTGAATTTTTCTCAATGAGTTTTCTTCATTTTGGTTAGCATAATTCAATACTCTATTCACTTTTCTTACATTATCCGCAACATGCCCTCGCCTTACTACTTTCTTTGAAAATGTACTGTGCGTTTTTTAGATTTTGAACTAACTTCCTAAAGATAGTTCGATTTGGCTGCAGAGCATCTGAAAATCTATCTCCGTAAACCGTGACTGCCATCTGAGCGTCAAAATTGCACTGACAATAAACCGCTAATCATATCGAATTTGTTATTATTGGTGTACATCATAATTACTGATATAACACTTGTCTTAGAACTCGACAACCCAACATACAACAGTGACAATCTGTCAAATTTATTAATAACTGTATACATTGTGTTTCACTAATCATGGCATAGCTGATTTTTATGATTCGATGATATGAATTGTGGTTTTCGTAAAATATTAAATATTGACACTATCACTAAAATTTTTGTGATACGTCTTATATCATTGGAAAGGGGAAAAATTAACGGAATTAATGGTGCTACGGCCTACTTTGAAATTTGTTGTTTTCGTTTTTGCACAAAAGCGTATGTGAAAGCAAACTGCGTTTTTCGAATTTTTTGCTACACAACATTATTCTTATTGTCCTTGCCGTCAACTTTCATCCCTTTATCTTTTTTCGTATCTCCTCAAATAAGGAAGCTATAACCGTTTGTGGTTTTCCTAAGTAGGCTATGGATTTCAAATTTCTTTTTACTGAAATATAGCTCACACAAATGAGATAACTGTTTCTAAAACTTTATTCTTCTACAATAGATATTAAGTGAGATATTTTGTGTGGCCCTCGTAAAATAGACAGATGGTACATGCCGTAGTACCATGACAAAATGTGTTTCCTTGGGAAACCCATGAACTTCTAGCATATCATGAAATTCCTGATTCTGCCAAATTAGATTTCTCCTGCACTTATGTTCATGTTTAACAAAGTTCTCTGACAGTCTCTAAAGATTTTTACTTTCCCATATACGTATAGTCCAAGTAAGGACTTCCCGAGACATAAAAAATGCAACAAAAACTTTACGACCTCATTAAAATACCGTTACCCTTTGTGCTACCTCGGCCGGAAATCATCTCGCTTACCTTTATAGGTTTCTAATGTGCGTCGGGTCGTTTGGTGCAGCATGTTGCCATGGCCCGCGGTGATAGTAATTATATCGTAAAGTTTTTGTTGCGTTTTTTATGTATCGGGAACTTATTACTTAAACTATAGTATACCGGATGACAACGAAATCAGTCCTGTTCAAATCCCTCGGTTACCTTTAGGAATAATATTTTGAAATTTTGCCATATCATTTGCGACGCAAAAAGTCACAATTTGGGCTTATTAAGTGAAAAATGTTACTTCCGGTCCAACCGAAACCAACAACACTTGACTTTTAAATAGCAACCTATATTGATTTTTGCATATGTAGATTCAACGTAAAATTCTCGTTACAACGATGCGTCACAACTAAATAATTGTTTTCAAAATGGCGTCATGCATTCGAAAAAGTGAAAAGTGCGTAGATCATCTGCCTCTTACCCCAAGTATTGGGAATCAATTGTCACAGTTTTTTTTTAAATTTTTCTTTTCATTACCAATTAATCTATTTGAATAATCAAGTATTTGTATTAATATTTTTAATTATTCCAAAGGAACTCATTATTAATTAATACATTTAATAAATAATGAAATATTTAATAATTTTTAATGTTAAAATTATTCATTAATTTTTCATAATACATTAAATTGTCAAAAATAATGAATAAGCAAAATATCATTAAAAGATGCGGTGATATTAAAAAAACGATTTTTTTTATATAATAAAAAATAACATAAAAAATATTAGAACGAATACTCTATTTTTTATCCAAAAAACAGATAAAACTGATAGGATTTGAACCCAGACTTTCTATATGATAATCAAAAAATGATCTTATCCACTGAGCTAAGCTAATTGAAGGAAATTTGGTTATCCTAGAAATATTTCCTTGAAAATCGATTTACCACCAACGGCAGTTGAGACATTTTATGAAACCATTTTAGCAATATGGCGACACAAGGTTTTACAGACTTGGATTTATGCTTATTTTACCATCCCATACAGCATGAAATATAATTTGTCAACTCTTTTTTCAATTTTTCAGGTCCCTCTATACAGGGTGTCTCACCGGGAAATGAATCGATCGATATAGAGAAAAGTACGCATTAGAAAATTTTGGAAATTTAGATAATTACTAATGTCGGTATGGCCAATCCAACTAAAATAATTACAAGCAGCTGGCACTTCCGCTTATACCGGAAGTCGATACCAACTTGCTTATTTCAAATGGAACGCCCTATATATTTTAGGGTTTTGTAAAAGAGCATAAAATTCTGAGTCAAAAATATGTAGCATATCCTATACCTAAACCTAGCCGTTTCAGAGATACTTGACATTTTATAGAAAATGTGACAGGTGCAACGGTTTGCAAAAACCGTTATAACTTTCTTCGTGTAACAGATCATCATTTACTTCTTGTCACATAAAAAGAACACAAGGAGAACTACGTTCTACAACTGAAATGAATTCAATAATATCATACCAAGTGTTCCGTTCTTCGCATTACATTTTGTCAACTTCAAATCCCGAAAACTTGTTTAAGTCAAATGGAACACCCTGTATTTTTTTACGTCAAGTTGTGTAAAATTGAATTCCCTTCTTTCTGATATTAGCATTGTGGGGGTTAAAGTTACAACTTTTTGAAATATTTGCGATTTTATTAGAAATTCATGAATTGTAATCATTTCTTCAAAATAGCCATGATTAGAAACAATTAGTCATTATCTTATGTCAAAAAATGCCAGCACGTTTAAATTACACCTACGAAGACTTTTTAAATTTGTTTATTATTTATGGAGAATGTGATAAAGTAATATCAAGAACTTGCAGCACATTTGCTACTCGATATCCAGAAAAACGGAAACCGTCACCAAACACTGTAAAACGCGTACTGGAAAATTTTAAATGCAAAGAAAAAAACCTATTGTTGATGACGAAAACATTGAAATAGTCATTCTGGGATATTTTCATGCATTTCCAAGGATGTCATTAAGACAAGCTGCTCTGGAATCGGGACTATGCAATGATTCAATTCACAGAAACTTATTAAAACATAAGTTTCACCCGTTTTCATTCCATATGGTTCAAGGATTAAAAGAACCAGATTTCTTAAGAAGACAGAAGTTTTGTGAGTTTATTCTAATAAGGTCTGAGTGTCACGATTCTTATTTGGGAAATATTATATGGACAGATGAAGCAAAATTTACTAAAAATGGACTTTTTAATAGACACAATTCGCATTATTGGAGTGACTCAAATCCTCATATGTTCAGAGAGCGAAACTTTCAGGAAAGTTGGCAGTTCAATGTTTACTGTGCCGTAAGAAACGATAGAGTAGTGGCATTACAATTTTATCAGGAAAATTTAAACGGTAAATTAAATTTTCTCTTCTGCTAATATGTATAGGTAAATTTTTGTTTTTTTTTAGGTGAAAGATATGAATATCTCACAAAATTTGAATAATAACTATTTAGAAAATTTACCTCTCGCCGAACATAGAAACATTTTTTATCAGCACGACGGTGCTCCCCCACATAACGTATATTTAATTAATAACTATTTACAAGAAACTTTTTATGATCAATGGATTGCCAATATTGGACCTTTCTTATGGCCACCTCGCTCGCCCAATTTATCAGTTATGGATTATTTCATTTGGGGAACTATTAAAAATAAATATTATGAGAGCCCATTAACAACCATTGAAGATTGTATGCAAAGAGTAAGAAATGCATTTCAAAACATATCACAGGATTCAATTAGAAGAGCTACCCATGAGGAACTAATCCGAAGGTGCGAAAAATGTGTCGACGTTCGACGGAGGAATTTTGAGCAATTTTAAATTAAAAATGAAATCATATTTTAAATTGATCTTATCTCTGCTATTTTAGTTCATGCCATATCTTCAATTCGATTAATACGCATGTTACAATGTTAGTGTTATTTTGCGATTTTGTGGATATCGAATAGCAAATTTGCTGCAAGTTCTTGATATTACTTTATCACATTCTCTAAAAATAATAAACAAATTTAAAAAGTTTTCGTTCGTATAATTTAAACGTGCTGGCATTTTTTAATATAAGATAATGACTGATTGTTTCTAATCAGGGCTATTTTGATGAAATGATTACAATTCATGAATTTCTAATAAAATCGCAAATATTTCAAAAAGTTGTAACTTTAACCCCCACAATGCTAATATCAGAATAAAGATAATTCAATTTTACACAACTTGACGTAAAAAAATACAGGGTGTTCCATTTGAAATAAGCAAGTTGGTATCGACTTCCAGTATAAGCGGAAGCTCCAGCTACTTTTAATTATTTTAGTTGGATTGACCACACCGACATTAGTAATTATGTAAATTTTCAAAATTTTCTGATACCTACTTTTCTCTATATCAATCTATTCAGTTCCCGGTGAGACACTGTAGATAAATGCTATAGATATTGCATTAACTAATGCGACTTTCCATTCGCTTTCTTCATTGTCAAGTATGAATTTCATATTAAGAAGGAATAAAAGTATTTTCATGATATGAAGAGGGTTGGTTCATATAAAGCCTAGGGTTTTCAAGAAACGACGTATGTTGTTTTGTAACGCAATCAAAATAACACAAAAAATCAATATAAAGGAACTTTTTCCATAACTAATTTTATAGTTGGATCTTGTTGGGGAGATGCTCAGGGGTACCCAAAAAACTTTTGTACTTCAAAGACCTTGTGCTCCAATTGTTATTAACAATTTAATTTTGTAATCGCGTTTCTCAACCTAAAAATATAAATAACTCGAGATATTTTGGTTCTAAAGCTTTCGCGGAGCCGATGATGATTCATAATTAGATTTCCGGGTTCTATTCCGCGTTGATAGTTTTGAATACTTGACGTTTCGACCACCTTATCGTGGTGGTCTTCTGAAGCGAAGTGAGCTCTGTTGACCTGAGCTCCACTATTTATATGCATCGTTAGGGGGCGTGGCTTGGTTTCAGTGATGTTGCATGGTAAGTGGACCGGAACATTGATTTTCATGTCAACAATAGCTGTAGTCCGGCGTCACGATTGAAATTATTTTGATTTTTGTGTATTTCTATGGCTTCTCTGTATCTTCTGGGCCAGTAGTGTCTCGTGTTCGCCAATCTTTTGGTCTCGTCAAATTTTATCCAGTGACCGGTTTCCGGTTTTCCTTCTTTGTGTGCCTGTTATGTTCTTTAAGCCTGGTATTAATATGTCTCTTGGTCTCTCCTATGTAAACTTCTCCACAGGAACATGGAATGCTATAAACTCCTAGTGAGTCGAGCTCTTCTGGTAGCTCGTATTTAGGAAAGTGTTGTCGGATTTTTTGTTTTGCGTTGTAGATTACTTTGATGTTCTTCGTTGCTATCACTCATCCAATCCTGTCCGTACAACCTTGTATATATGGTAGGTAAGTGGTCCCTATATATTTCTTTTCTTCTTTCGTATTGACTATGCTCTGTTTTTTGATGGCGTTATCAGATTATAAAGAAAATTTTGATACCTTTATTTTAATTAAAAAGAGTTTTTTTTAAATTTTATCAAAATGGCCGAAAAAATTCATTTTTTGTTAATTGGGTTTTAACAAATGCAAAAAATGGTCAAAACAGGTTTTAAAAAAAATTTTTTTACGGTATCAAAAAGTTGGCGTCGAGACCTAACTTTTGAAAGAAATTATCCGTTTTGGATTTAATGGCATAAAACCGCGATCAACTCAAATTTTAAATAACAAATTCAATCTTGCACACTGCGTTTAATGTTTTTACACCAAATTTTTATGGTGTTTTTGTTAGAGCAAAAGGCAGATTTTCTGAAAGTTTAAAGCTGATCGGTTCATCCAGCGGCCCTGGGCAGCAAAATGAGAACGATTCTTGGCCAGTTTTTTCACATTTGTAGGTTATGGTTGCGCTTCTAAGACCTACACTAAACGTAGATTTGTAGAAAATTTAATTACAAAGACTCTGTTTTTTGTTGTCCAGATCAGACCTACATATCTCAAATTATTCACATTTTTAGGTTGAAAAACGCGATTAAAAAATTAAATTGTTAATAACAATTGAAGCATAGGGTCTTTAAAAGTACAAAATTTTTTTGGACACTTCTTAGCACCTTCCCATCAGGATTCAACCATAAAATTGCTTATGGAAAAAGTTCCACTTCAAGTTATTTTGTCTGTATTATTGAGATTACATTTACGCACATGTAAAAATATGTATTTTAGGTTAGGAAAGCGCTTTAATGAACTTGCAACACAAACTATTGGATTTGAGTCATTCTTATCGACAATAGTTGTTGGTTGTATTCTGAATCAAATGCACAGCGTAAGTTAATTGAATTGTTTATGATTTATTATTATTATTATTATGGTTTTGCTTAGGATTTATTTTTTGCAGAGTAAACCAATGGGCGCCTTAATATACATGGTAGGATATGTTGTAGGAGTATTTCTTCTTTGCCATGCTGGCCAAAGGATAATGGATAAGGTAACTGCTCATATTCAAAACAAAATAATAATTAATTTCATTTAATTTGGAATAGAATAACGTAAGACAGGGCAGGATAGGATAAATACAGTTTTATTTGCCAATAGTCATTAAAACCTTACAGAGTTTGGTATTTCTACAAAAGCCGTTTTGAGATGTTGGAAGGACAGAAGAAATTTTTTATTTATTATCGCTTTGTTAGGTACAATGCTATATCAAAAGAAAAGGAATTTAATTTTACATAACTTGATGTAAAAAAATATAGGGTGTTCCATTTGATCTAAACAAGTTTTCGCGGTTTGAGGTTTACAAAATGTAACGACAAAAATGGAATGTTTGGTATACTATAATTGAATGTAATTCAATTGTAGAGTGCAGCTCTCATTGCGTGCTTTTTACATGCTAAAAATCAAATGAGTATCTTTTACACCAAGTAAATTATAAAGGTTATTCTAAACCATTACACCCGTCAAATTTCTCTGAAACGGCTGGCCTAGTGTATCCTATAGATTCTTGATACGGAATTGTATGCTCTTTTCGAAAACCCTAAAATATATAGGGTATTCCATATAGAATAGGCAAGTTGTTATCGATTTCCCGTATAATCGGAAGTGCCAGAATGCTTATAATTGTTTTAGTTAGTTACCACTAGTAGCTCAATAAAAAAAAATCAAAATTTTCTGGTGTGTACTTTTCCCTGTATGTGATGTTGCAGGAGGTGTACTGGGAAATTTTTTTTTCGATTTTTGGAACGGCACTTCTTCTGTTACTTATAAGACAGATCCACCTCATGTTTAGTGTACCTTAGTTTTACGTCAAGCAAGATGGAATTAATAAATGCCATTCCAAATCTCTAAAATGTCTCTTGTCAATATTTATTTTAATTTAATTTTTAGTTTTCCATTTAACTGTGTCATGACTTTTATGATTTATTTTAATTAGCCCATGTCATGGATAATCGAAATTGCATCGAAAATAGTAAATGATGTGATTCATGAGCAAATAAAAATCATCAATATATAATTTACTTTCTTTCAGACAATTTCTATAGGTGATGCAGTATTTGCATCCAATTGGCACAAAGCAGACTCAAAAACTAGGAAAGACCTATCATTTATAATACTGAGGTCACAAACTCCAATTTATATAAATGCGTTGCCTTTGGGAATATACAATTATGCCTTATTTGCAATGGTGAGTAGATAAATAATACTAATGTTTATTTGTAATCATGTACATTTTATTCTAGATACTCAAGACATCATACAGTTATATGACTCTGCTTCGAGAGTCCACCTAACCAAACCACATATTCCTATTTTATTAGTTCCTTCGAACTAAATCCTACTTGGTAACATGTTATGTGTACTGTCGTGAGCAGAAAAAAATAGGACAACTTTTTTTTTCTAATGTAAATCTGTTTCTATTTGAATATGTAATGAGTAGCCGAAATAAAACAGATATCACTTTAATTTATTTTTTTATTTTAATGCTGTAGTTATTGCTATAGTAAATAACATTAACATTAACAAAAATTTGGTGTGTAGCATTTTAAGAAAGTGGAGAATAAACGGTAAGATTAGCAGAAATCCTGGATCAAAGGACAAAGGATATCCTACTTAACAAGAAACTAACCATTAATATTTCGTTATTGCACCATTTCTATTTATAACTTCTATAAGTCTGTTTGGCATAGAATTAAATAACCTTGTACAATAATCATTAGTAATAATAATTTCCCACGCATTATTTACCATTTCCAGTAATTCTTCGGCATTCCGTGGTCTCACATTTCGTTTTTGGATACTTCTTACGAGTAGTCCCCATACTTCTTCCACAGGGTTAAGATCTGGACTATGACTGGGCCAGTTAAGAATATTTTGAAACCAGTTAGTTACGGTATGAGCAGTATAAACGGAACAATTGTCTTGTTGAAATATGAACTCATCATTAGGAAATAATTGTGACACAGAAGAGAGTATAATATTGTCTAAAATCCTAATATACGTTTCACTATTAAATCGTTCCTCAATATGCCACAAAACACCAGGACCACGTGCCGATATCCAAGCCCACATATTGACGGAAAATCTGCCACTTTTATCATTGTTAAATATACATTTCTCATCGAATCGAGTATTCGGAGGGCGATAAACATTAATACGACTAATGTGTGTTGACTGAAAAGTTTTTTCGTCTGTAAAGATTACATTGTTCCAAAAATTTACATCATGCGCTAAAAATTCAAGCGCAAATCCTACTCGAGCTTCTTTATGTTCAGCTTTAAGTAAGTATTTCTGTGCTGCTGCATGATAGTGTAGCTCCGATTCTCTTACTCGCCGGCGACAAGTACTACTCGATCCAGGAAAATTCGTTTCGTCAGCAGCCGGAATAACTGAGTAAAATGGATTTTCTACTAAAGCATTTACCAATTGCAAATCTTGTTGTTGAGTTGATATCCTTCGTGTCCCTGATCCTATTTCTACTGATCGTACCGTTTATTCCCCACTTTCTTAAAATGTTACACACCGAATTTTTGTCAATATTATAACGCAGTGCAATTTGTCTCATTGACCTTCTATCTTCTGCTTTAGCAATAACTCCAGATTTCACTAAATCGCTTATACGAGGCATACTAGTTTTTTGCACACTTGCAATAAATTATGGCAACTAACTGACAATGTTAGATACACCTTTCAATATATTTTCTCTGCTCTGCCTAAATAAAACGGAGATTCTACATTGCTTAATATCATTCCTATATAAAAGTGGCATAAAAATTTAAGTGTAGAGTTGTTAATCCCTTGTTTAACCTCATGTAATCCATCCGTGGCCTTACCTGTGATGTTTTTTTTAAATGCCTTGACAGGCCCGTAGGCGAGAAGTGTGTGTGTCCCTGTTATTCCTTATCGTTTTCATCTAGTTATTATTCACGTTAGAATTAGGGTTAGATCTTTAGCCGCTTATAAATTTAACTGTGTATCTGGCTGTATGGACTGTCCTAATGCCATTAAAAAAAAAGAAAAAAAAATCACAAAAATTAAAGTTAGATGTACACAACTAGATTTTAGCAAAATACCGTTATAAGACTTGTCCTATTTTTTTTTGCTCACGACCCTACATACTTTTCCCTATATTGATCGATGTAGTTCCTGGTGAGACACTCTGTATATGCATATTGTACTAGTTAGGGCTTGCTTGTTAAAATATTGCAATTTAACTAGTCCACAGTACATTAGTACAAGATATTTATGCAAATTGTAGTATTTGGTTTTTTAACCAGTTGTATACTTGAGCAACTAATAAATAAATAAAAGTAACCAGTTTGTGTCGGATAATGATAAAGCATGAAAGCATAGAAAGTATTAAGGATAACATGTGACTTCCCGCTTGAAAATACGGACAGTTGATGAGAAAATTGATAACTTTTCTTTAGTAAGTGCTGATGAACTGAAAACCTTTATATTTGCTATGCCTAACAAAAACAGTCCTGATGATGTCAGCATAACGTTAATTAAAAAATGTTATGAAACTTTATCAACTCCCTTATTAAACATGATAAATTTATCACTTTTAACGGGTCAAATATCAATGGATATTAAGGTCGTTACGGTCATACCTGTTCCAAGAGTTCCAAATTCAATAAAGGCTTGTGATCTACGACCAATTAACATGATTAATCCCATGGGAAAAGTTCTTGCAAAAGTAGTTTATGAACAATTGGTATCTTTCTTGGAAAGGAATGCAATATTAACGAGTTTCCAGCCTGGGTTCCGTAGCCAACATTGTTGTGACACTGCTATACAATGTGTATTGCACGACTGGAAGCTAAATTTGATGAGAAACCAAATTACGCTTGCGGTATTTTTAGATTTACAACGTGCGTTTGAAACGATGGATAGAGCAAGGTTATTAATAAAACTGAAAAAATTGGTATTGATGGAATTGCATTACTGTGGTTGACTAATTATTTGGATAATAGGTCACAGAAATTAAAATTATAATACTGGAATACCACAAACCACAAGGCAGGGTCTTAGGCGCACTGTTATTTTTATTATACATAGATGACATTGTGGAGGTTGTGGAAAACAATTGTAAAATACATTTATTCGATAATGATGCCCTAATTTTTATTAGTGGTTTGAATATTGAAAATTGCTTCACAATGATAAATAACACCTTACAAAATATTTACAGGTACTGTTGCACTAACTTATTAAAGGTTAATACTAAAAAACCAAATGGATGCCTATTGGAACAGGTATTGGTTTAGATCTGATAAGTAGAGAACAAACAATATATATTGGTACTGATGAAATTGAGAGAATTGAAGAAATAAAATATCTTAGGGTAATGATAGACTAACGTTTATCATTTAAAGATCATGCTTGCCATATTTGTAAAATTATAGGTTCCAAAATTTACTTTTTATTCGAGTCACTGGGCCAGACTTATGGCATATAATACATGCATACTGCCTCATTTCAACTATTGTTCCTCAATTATATACCTTTTAAATAAAAATGAGATAGATAGGCTTCAAAAGCTACAAAAGAGGAGTATGAGGATAATTTTGGGATGTTCTACACTGACCCCTATTCGAGACATGCTGAATACCTTAAAGAGGCTTTCGGTTAAAAAATATGTTACAATCTTCGCTTTGGTCTTTATATATAAAATTAAGAATAACTTAACCCCCAAATATCTACAGGATATATTAGTTTATAATATAAACGTACATAATCATAATACTCGAACTGATCTAGACTTTCATTTACATATAGGAAAAAATCAACTCAAAACAGTTTATTCCTTAAAGGATTAGGTGAGTTTAATGATTTACCTGGAATATTAAAAATAGTACCACTTTAATTATATTCAAATGTAGGCTTAAAAAGTATTTATTGGATGAATAAATATTTGTATTGTCTGTTGAAAAAGTGTCCAGCCTAAATATAATTTTAAGTACCTATTTTCTTTTTCTTTGCTTAAAGTCGTGTAATATGTATTGTTGTATGTTCAATGACTATTTTATTTATTAAAGTGAAATTTTATAGTATGGCAATTTTGTTTATTAATGTTATTTTACTATACTTGTTTGCTATATACAATTTTTTTAGTTTTGTTTTTATATATTTGAATTTATCGAGTAATTTCAGACATTTTCATATCTATTGGTTATATGTACTTATTTGTATTAGTCTTTAACCAAATAAAGGATTTATACGTATTGTTTTTAAAAAACGTGCACATTAACATTGTAAGGAAATTTATATAGTAGTAAAGAGTAAGTTTGAAAATTTGGATCATAGCAGTGACTGTTCGAGCAAACATGTGGGCATCAAAGTATAACACTAGTGGCATTGTTGTTCATAATATTTATTAACATTAATGAAAAGTTAAATCAACTAGTTCAATTACGAATTAAACTTCGGGAAATGGTTTTGTCCTTGAAAATAAATTATCAATAGGCATTAATTATTTCCAACATTATATGTTCATAGAGAAATTTCTATGTATCATTACAGCCATGTCCATAAAGAAAATCTCGTATATTATTATAGTCTTTTATAAATTACATAGAACGATTTGCAATTATGGTGAATCATATATTGATGAAATACAATATTTAGTACAGTTCTTTCTAGAAAACAAATATTTTATCCAAGTTTCAGTTTTAATTACTTTCGTGATTTTCATAATAAGTAGGTACTTTGCACTAGGTAATAATCTTTGCCGACTCAGTAGCTCAATGCTTACGCATTAGACTTGAAACCAAGAAGACCCGAGTTCGAATCCCGGATGATTAGTGGCATTTTTAATGTGTGTAGTGCACTGCAGTGGACAAGACGGGGTTGTGCGAGGGGCAACACCGCTAGCCATTATACCACTCCTGAGTTCCAGTACCAGCTGCGGCAGATGGCCATGCCGTAGGAAAAGGTCTTGTATAATAGGCAGGTTCGTAATTTTTTTATTTTAACTGAAATCGAGAGATTTTATGATAAAAAAATTTTGAGCGTAAAATTTTAAGATTTACGTTCTCTGTAAGCACTTTAAAACCAAGGATTGGCGCGAGGCTAGAAAACATACCTGTGCGCGAGACTAGGCTGCGTGACATCAGTAGCCACACACAAGCTCCGCCGCCACAAGGAGAGACTACGGATTCACGTAAACTGTGACCTACTTGTGTGTATTTTATTTATTCGTGATCTTATTTCTGTTCATAATCATAACACTGGCTAGCACAATGCTGCAAGGTTATAAGAAAGCCGATTCGCGAAATTTACCCCATGTGGATGTGTAAATGGTGTACGAGTTTTTGGCTAATAACGCAAATTTAAACGAACCTCAGAGCAGCGGAGTTAAAGTAGTCCGGTAAATCCTAGGATTTAACAAAGTGTCTTTCACAAACTACAAGGGTGAATAATATTGCTGATAAATGATTATTATAGTAACTACATTATTTATATTGCGTTGGATTTGTCGAACAGTGAGGAATTTTTTTTTGTTTATCTTATAAAAAATGTTTTATTGTCCTTCCGATTTTCTGATAAGTAATCTAATTTGTTATTCCTATATATGACTGATGGTAGAGAGGTGAGCGCACTTGCCTCTCACCCAAAAGTTCAGAGTTCGATCCCCGGTCGTGGCAGTGGAAAATAGTATGAGAGGGATTTTTTCACTATACACTGATATTGGGTATGTGTCCCTTGTCTCTAAATATGGTAGCCCCCTCCCACACAAGGCTCTTCTAGAGCCTTCCGGGGTAAAGGGGGTCGTCATTACCTGTGGTGTATTTATTATTTATTATTATATATTAGGTATATAAAATTGTCACGAGCCGGCAGTATGTTTTAATACTATTAACTTCTAATACAATGAAACAGAGCTGAATCAAATTTTTCGGAGAAATACTACTCATTGGTGCTACAACAAAATAAAATGCAG
Source organism: Leptura quadrifasciata (assembly GCA_963675555.1). Taxonomy (NCBI): domain Eukaryota; kingdom Metazoa; phylum Arthropoda; class Insecta; order Coleoptera; family Cerambycidae; genus Leptura; species Leptura quadrifasciata. Next base: position 162,949,597 of record OY776676.1, read on the forward strand.
ATGTATTATAATAGCTTAATATACTTACCGGGCTACTTTAACGCCGCTGCTCTGAGATTCATTAAAATTTGCGTTATTAGCCAAGAACTCGCACACCATTTGCAGATCCACATGGGGTAAATTTCGTGAATCGGCTTTCTGATAACCTTGCAACATTGTGCTAGCAGGTGTTATGATCATGAACAGAAATAAAATCACGAATAAATAAAATACACACACGTAGGTCACAGTTTACGTGCATCCGTATACTCTCCCTGCGACGGCGGAGCTTGTGTGTGGCTACTGACGTCACGCGGCCTAGTCTCGGGCACAGGTACATTTTCTAGCTTCGCGCCGATCCTTGCAGCGAACGTAAATCTTAAAACTTGGCACTCAAATTTTTTTTTCATTTTTTAATCTTAAAATCTCTCGATATCAGTTAAAATAAAAAAATGTCGAACTTGCCTATTGTCTGCAAGTCCTGGTTGAGTAGTGCAATAGCTAATGCTAAAGTCCTCCATAATGTTAATCTAAATAAGACGAATATTGTCTAAAAGTTATTTGTGGCATTCTACGAATACTCTTTCTTATTATTTGGGTTTTCTACCACTTTGAAGAGGATAATAATACATGTGGTAGAAAACCCAAATAGTAGGAAAGAAGAAATAAGATAAATTTTGCCTTTTTTACGTTTTTGTTAAATTATTTTATCAGTTAATTTTATTACTTGACATTATACGCACCGACCCTTCACTACGTAAGGGATTTCTGAGATCTCTCCCTTGAGATATCATCTCGAGAATATGGGCAACGCAGTAGACGACAAATGAAGACACTGTGATACTGCAACTGAAACTGCGGAACATATACGTTGTGAATTCAAGGTATTAATCCGCACTAGGCCTATAGTTCGTAAAGCAGGCGGAATTAACGCCTGAAGACATAGGGAAACTAGCCTCCAGGAAAATCACAAGCTTTGTAAAAAGTCTTGGAATTCTGCGCAATAACTAGATGTAGGGTTATTCACAAAAGATCTTTTAGGTCGAAGTGAAGTAAGGCTACTTAAAGCCAAACGACCCCTGAAACAATCTACAATCTACAAGGGATTTCTACCTGAGTCCCTTTACTCCTAAAGCACGACGATTGTATGTAGGAAATGTACTGCTCTTTTTACCTATAATGTTGAGTTAAGTTGAGTGGTTTTATGCGATTTTCGGCGAAAGGTGACCTCCTCGCGAAAAATGTCCTGTACAAAAGTTGCAGACAATAAAAAAATCTAAAACTTTCAAATCAAGGATTTTTCAACATAACTTCAAATTTTCTGAGAAAACGGCGGAGAACCGATATTTCGGTTTTTTATTCTTTTCTTTCGTAAAAATAATTCAATTTACATGAAATTATGTGAAAGTATACTTTTTTGCACTGAATAATCATTATTTTTTTGGAATCTGGGAAACAAGTAGTTTCCGAGATATTTACATTTTTCGAGAAAAAACCAAAATCTTCCAGGGAAAACTTTATTGGTGTTTTTTTTTAATTTAAATATTTTATCCAGGCTCATTTTAACCGTTGAAATGTCTACTTTAAAATGGTCTATATATATGTTGATGGTTTATTTTTCATGAAACCGCTTAAAATTGATAAAAACCAAAGAAATTACTTCGAACCACGAATTTTTCAATATTTTCTATTATTTTCAATTTTTTTTATTATTTAAGTAAATAATGGATTGAATTTCATTGACAGAATTTACTTCAATGTAATATTACTAAAATTGAATGAATTGAATTGAAGAAAGTGGCGGAAACCGTCCTGAAATTTTTAAATAAATAACAAATTAATAAAAAATTATATAAAAAAATATTTGTAAAAAAGGTTTTATTTGCTCTAAAAAGTAGAAAATAAACTTTGAAGCAAATCAAACCCATCATTTTGTTACATTATATAAATTTTTTTATGATATAAAAGCTTGCCGCGAAATTTCCCTTTGTAAAGGAGATTGCTCGCGACAAGCTTTTATATCATAAAAAAAATTATATAATGTAACAAAATGATGGGTTTGATTTACCTCAAAGTTTATTTTATACTTTTTAGAGCATTTAAGTAAAAGCTATTTTTACAAATATTTTTTTGTATAATTTTATTCTTTACTTTTTAGTTTTTTGATATGCTGTAATCCCCAGATATCGATTTTGTGACGAATTGGATCATAAACGGTAAAGTCATCCGCCATCTTGAAGCCGCCATCTTGTTTTTTTTCTTATATGAAAATGTTAAAGTGTATTGTCACCGGATTTATACACATGTGCAAAATTTTAAAGCACTAGCTTAATTAGAACTAATCAATGTTTTGATTGCAAGATGTGACCTAAACAAAGTAACTAACTAACGAACATTGCAAGTTAAATAAAAGCTTTTAAAAATCTATTAAGTTATGCATATAAACGTGGTGGAAACATTTACAAAACTGTGAATTCGGAATTCATATTATAAAAGTTTCAAGCCCGCCTAACGTGGACGGAGGGTGGGGGGGGATAAGAGGGGCCGGGCCAAGAGAGCAAGTGAGCTCGTTTTGAAGTAGTACCTAAAAAAAAATATGACAAAACAATATTTTTCTGAAGAGGACAATTTGTGAAAAAAATATCAACAAATTAATTGTTTTATGTAATAATTATTTATTCAAATATACTTATAACAGATTACTCATCGTTATACCATTTATTTAGTAAAAAAAACAGTGAAATATATATTTTTAAAAATGTCCACTCTCTCTCTCTCGGAAACTACTCGTTTCCCAGATTCGAAAAAAATCATGCAAAAGAAGATATACTTTCACATAATTTGATGTAAATTGAACTATTTTTACGAGAGGAAAAAATAAAAAACCTAAAAATCGGTTTTCCGCCATTTTCTCAGAAAATTTGAGGTTTTGCTGAAAAATTCATGATTTGAAAGTTTTAGATTCTTTTATTATCTACAACTTTTGTAAAGGACATTTTCCGTTAAAGGTTATGTTTTGCCAAAAATCGCAAAAAACCACTGTCAACCCTAAATAGCAACCCCACTTCACAATTTCACTGCTACGAGTTGAACGTACATATACAAATAGATACGTTGGATCTTAATGATTATCAGATATTACGTAACGAAATCACTTGGGCTACTGTAGCGTAGCAGATACCGTAGGCACTGGCTTACCCGGAAAGTGATGTACGTGCCTACGATAAAATTTCTCTAGCTCAGACTATCTCAGGGCGTTAAGCCCAAGCTTACACAAACTATGATAAATTATTAGTTTACTTACTTAACAAATCACTGAGTTTTTCCATATGTAGTGGTCGCAGACGAAATAATGACACTTTCTTTAAAAATGAAATGCACTATATTGAACAATTTACAAAATTGGTTCTCTAGAATATAACCTGGCGATGTTCACAGTTGTGGCCAATATTTCACGATTAATCAGTTATAACATTCATAAAATGCCTCGTGTAGCTACACATCGGTTTACAATATTATCATGAATTGTCATAAATTCTGCCACAAAGGTTTGATTTAAAGAACCTCCTTAAATATATGTAAATATATGCATAAAATATTTAAAAATGTACAGGTTAAAATGCCAAAAAGTATAAATTGATGTCCAGCGGAACCACTGAAGGTGGTCCCCGGTAAGTAAAAATAATAAACACACACTTATTTAGGGTGGTACGATACCGAGTCCGGTGGAAGAACTGAAGCCCTGCAGAGATGCCTTCGGGACACAAGAAATGGACCCAAGGATGGGGTTGATCGTGGCCTCACCAGCCCTGGAACCGTCCACTGTTTGTGGATGCCCCATCCGTGGAACTTCACTGACGTGCGTAGAAGCCCCGTCCGTAGAACCCTAAAGATATCACGATTTAATTCACAGTCAGAAATGCACGTGAAGCGTGCTTAATGTGAGAAATTCTGACATAACCTACAAAAGGAATATAATTTACCTCACTGATGAGGGAACAATCCACCAAAACTCCTGGAAGCCACAGTCGGATAAATGGGGTTGAGTCGCCTTTTAAAGTTGACACTGTATTTCCACAGGAAAGCCTGCAAATTTGCGAAACACGTGTGTAGAGAACGGGCAAGATGGCGTCAAGAGGTTAGCTTACCTTGTGCAATTTAATATCCTGCTTCCGCAGATAAAATTTACTCACAAACACAAAATATTCCGCTAAACGGAACAACAACGGATTGAGGAAATTTTCTTGAGTTGATTATTCTAAAATCCATGCGGATGCCTTGGATAAAATCAAGGTTCACAGAATAACAACTAACCAACAAGCCAAGCCAAGCCAACCAAAAATGTCTGCTTCCGTTTTCCCTGTTGATCACGTGTCACAAATGTGTCGCCCTCCCATGGAGAATAGCGAAATGTGTTACGGACGTGTAGCAGTTGTTATAATGCGGCCCACAAAACGCTAAAGCGTATGGTGGGTCGCATACGCTAGAGGTCCGTAACATCACTTTATCTCGTATTTAATTTTTGTTTTAACTAAAGCCTTAACTAAATTTTCCGGCTGGTCCTGCCTGTTAATATATTTTATATATATAAATAGGACGAAATTTGTCGATTTGAATCAAATAATGCAGAGCGGGCTGAAATTTTGTGAACGGGCTTATTTTGTGGCACTTTTTAACATATTAAAAGTCCCCACCCATAGACACAGAGGAGGTGGTGGTGGTTTTTTCGCAAGAAACTAGGAAAGTATCAATTTTACTGTAAAACGTGTACACATGAAAATAATAAGTAATAAAAATCCGCACAATTTCGTTTTTTTTTTAACTTCGTATGACCTATTGGAGCCCAGATAAATTTTTTTGAAATATTTTGCGACGCAACGGAAATGCGCGTGTTCTTCGCTAAAATCTCAAAAATGGTCATCCGGATCGCAAAATGTTTCAAATGAAAATTGTAGAGAATTCGACTATGAACAATTTCCTTTCATTCTTCCTTTCCATTCGATCAATATTGGCAGAGATATGAATTTTTAAACATCTTTATAGCGCGCTATCAGAACACTTGTTTCATAATAAAATCGACAAAAACAGACAAAGATAGATCGTACGCATGCAGTGTATGTAATGAAAATTAAAGAGAATCAAAGTTTGAGTATGTTGGTGTATGTACAAAAACGTTTTGATAGCGAGTGAATGGAGATAAAAGGCAAAAACATGAAAAATTGTCATTTTTGAGTGCATTTTTTGATTGGCTTAAGCAATAATGACACTAAGGGCTTTTTGAACTACCTGTAAAATGAGCTTTAAGTGACCTTCATACGATGAAAGGTTCACGAGTTACAGCTATTTGAAGCTATGAGCAATAATTTCTTTTTTATTACAAATAAATATTTTCCTGCAAGAACTGTGCATGACAATTTCTAAAAAATATGGGCCCAGTATGAATCGACTCAGAAATGCTCACAGAATAACTTCTGATACTTCAAAAAGTGAAAAAATAATATTAAATATACTTTTTTTGTACTTCAAACGTGACAAAAATTGCCTGTTTGCTAAAAACTATAAATCAACTATAAATCAAGTCAGTTCCTTGTCTTACTGAAAATCATACAAGAAAAAGTGTTTTTTGTAGGAAATTTTGTAGGCTTTCATTCAGGAAATTTTGTCGTAAAGTCAAAAGAAACGATGATATATACAAAAAAAGAAATTGAAAAATAATATTGGTTCAATTTTTCTTTTTTTTTTTTAATACAATTCAGGAATGCTTTTTAAATGCTTCAAAAAGTTTTACTTAAACTCTACATGTGTTTCGGCTTATTAGGCCTTTATCAAGAGTAAAAAGATACTGAATTACAAATTTCTCTTTGGTACTTTTATAAATAGTATTTACAATAGATGTCTGAAAGGGGTAATAAATTATACAAGTATCATAATAAACTACTTAAGAATTCAGGAAGTAAATAAACCGAGATATCCTTAGCAATTAAATAATAGTTATTAGAATGTTATGAGCCACGAAAATTTGTTGTTCGTTAGTTACATTCTTGTTATATTTTATTGCTTTCATTATTTCTAATTGTTCTAACAAATCCAATTTTTTTTCTATAAGTATCCTTTATAAATGTATTAATTATAGGCCTAAAATTAGCAATAAAATTAGTAGTAAGAATAATCTAGGAAAAATGTTAATGAATAATAAAGACAAAACAGAAAAACTTCATAAGACAGGGGTATATTAACTAAATTGTAACGACTGCAAAGCATTCTTTAATTGTACTCAAAATATTGGATAATGTTTCGCAAGGAGCGAACTGCAAAATCCATCTAATATATCAATTTTTCTGAACAAAAACAGTTTACAAGAACCTTCTTTTTGCGGAAAATATACCTTGCGAGCGACTATTGCATTACTTTCATATGTAAATAAACTAATAAAAAGCAATTTTTAACAAATCGATATGCACAGTTCTTGCAGGAGAATCTTAGTTTATAATAAAAAAGAAATTTTTGCTCATAGCTCTAAACAGCTGTAATCATTCATCACATGAAGGTTACTTGGAGCTCAATTCTCGTCACAAAACCGTAGTGTTATTATTGCCTAAAGCCAATCAAAAAATAGCTATTTATTAAAATGCACTTGAAAATGACAATTTTTCATGTTTTTTGCCCTTTTATCGTTATCAAAATGATTTTGTACATACACCAACATACTGAAAATTTGATTCTCTTTAACTTGCATTAAATACATTATATGCGTACGATCTATTGTTTTCGAGTTTTTATCGATTTTATCATGAAGCAAGTGTTCTGATAACGTGCTATAAAGATGTTTAAAATTTTTTTTTACGATTTTTGAGACTAGCGGAGAATGCAGGCGTCTCCGTTGCGTCGCAACATTGTCAAAATTTCAAAAAATCTATCTCGGCTCCAATAGGTCATACAAAGTTAAAAAAAAAAAAATTGTGTGGATTTTTATTACCTATAATTTTCATGTGTACATATTTTACAGTAAAATTGATACTTTCCGGGTTATTTGCGAAAAACCGATTATTTTTACGTATTTTCTAACCCCCCTAGACAGCCCCGGCGTCTACGGGTGGGGACTTTTAATATGTTTAAAAGTACCATAAATTAAGTCCGTTTCCAAAATTTCAGCCCGCTCTGAATTATTTCATCCAAATTTTCCCACTTTATTGGGCTATAGTAGACGAAGAACTTTTTAATTATATTATATATTTTGGCGGAGGTGCCGGTCATATAACATATTCAACACATTCATTTATTTTATTGTTTTAAGTCTTAAAATTAAGCCATCAATCCCAACTTATTATACTGGCACCTAAACTACATTCTCATACGAAATTTTAAGTCAACGGTTAAGTGGAAGTGGGCCAAATTTGAGCTGCAAGATTTGTTTACATACAAAGTTACACAAGTAATGATGATGATACACGTCGAACTAATAAATCAAATCAAATCAGATCAGATCAGATCAAATCACATCACATCACATCACATCAAATCAAATCTGCAACATTTATAATATAAGGTAACGATCCATTAAGGGGTACACTTCAGGAGTTATTCTTGAATAAGTTTGACGTGTGCAGTCTACTAAGGAGACGGGTAATGTCTTCAATAATTTTTTATATAAAATTATTAATAACGAGATAAACTGTTCAATCATTTCACTCATTAAATAGCGAGTTCCCAGATTAACGGCGAGAACAACTTATATACTCTTGATGCCTACACTCGTACTAACCTCTTGAATTTATCTCCACTGCATCAGATCTGTTTAAATTATAATAGCATAGAGTACAGGTTGGATATTTTTTACTGTAAAATCGTTGATATAAAAAATATTTTTTCTACCCCAGTGTAACAGTTTTTATAGTATTTTTTGTTTTATCTTTTTAAACATGTATAGTGTACGCGTATTGTATTTGAAGGCCATTTACCCATTCAGTGTCTAGAGTATTCACTCTTATGTTTGTTAACTTATTTTTATTTGTTATTCTATTGTTATTTATTATTAATTACCATTGTTTTATTTTTTCTTGTAATTATGTTTTTCATTTATCCTGTAATTGGGTTTCACCCATTGAATGGATTATTGAAATAAACAAATAAATAAATGATTATGATGATGGTCGTCTGGTCGATAGCCGAGTGGGTTAAGGCGCGAGGTGGCAATCACGATTAATCATACGGACATCGCACCACCGGGTTCGAGTCCTGGCTCCGGCACTGGCACTGTCGGAGGAAATGGTTGTATGTCCGCGTTTTTTCAATGTGTAACTTCCTTCCGCATGAGCCCCTGGCTTCTGGAATTGGGGGTTGTCTAATATCTGTGGTGTTTATTTATTTATTTATGATTATAATTCCGACAACGAAAATGAGGACGACGAAGTGAACGATATGATGGACGAAGCTGAGAGCGACTTATATTACTTTAGCGACAGTGAAACCGACGAAATTTTCAATGCTGTAACGGATTCAGAAGCAGGTAGCTCTCACAGTAGTATTTTGAATACATCTAGCATAAGGAGGACAGGAAAGCGACCAATACAAGTAGCATCAAAGTTCGTAAAAAATAAATCAGCTTAAAACATTTTTGCAAGTAGATAAATAAATATAATCTAATATTTTCAATGTAAATAAAATGCGATTTGTGTCTCTTACCATTTCTACCATTCCTCCGTTAAACAAGATATCCTATTGTGCATTTTTTCGAACATTTTCTAGAGCACACGAGTCATACTTACGTATACAAACATCCATATAGTTATATGTAACTTGTGCAACGGAAAATCACTGCGCGCAAGTACATATAACCGTAAATGGCCGAAAATGGATCGAATTTTTATATTAAAGTTTTTTTGAGTCATATCACCCAAAAGTACATAAAAACCTACATTTTGACGGAGAGAAAATTGTCGTACGATAAACGGCCAAATATTTACAGCGTTTTAAAAATTTCGTAAAATTTTCGAAAAATCGCATTGTAGCCAAACTAATGGAGCTTTTTCTGTAGGTATTATGTATCACCTTCATCTAATTCGAGCAAGATTTGTCCAAGTTATTCCAAAATCAATTTTTGGTTAAAGAAAGTACATATATATGAATTACAGGAAGGGGAGTGAACATAACATCACAAAAATTCAAGTGGAGATTCTTGAAACATTGACAATAAAGGAACCACATTTTCCTTGCTTAACGTACTGTTTAAAGGGTTAAAAAAATTAAAATCAAAAATTGCCCAAAAAAAGAGGTCTAATTTACCCCTTTTACGAGTTTAAAACAATGATCCGATACCTGCAGAAGGTAGATATTCTAGGAATATCTTATTTTTAAGACAACTAACAACTACCCAAAGTTTTAAAATTGTATAACACTTCGATTACTGTACTCCATTAAAAGAGTCATGTTAATTTGTTTATATCAGAAAAATTGGAATTAAAAAAATTGCTGTTTGAATACTTTTTGTTTCATTATTATCGGAAAATATATGTGATAATTTGGAATTCTAGAACAAAAAGATGTCTGTACTATCAAACCTATCTACTGTCTAATTATTTTTTCATCAAACTTGGCACGATACGTTTAGAAACAGGCATGCTTTCACTAGATATAAGGAATATTGACTTCTAATAATTTAAGATATAACAGATTTAAAATATTGGCTATTTTTCTTAGTTTTTATTTGTTTTTCAGCTAAATAAATTAACAGAACTCATACTGATCAATTTTTTTCAGAAATTTAATCGTGAAGAAAGTCGTATTTATAATTTATCGATAGATATCATACATAATAAAGCTATTAGAATTTCCCTTGGTGCAATGAAATCCTCTTCAGTTGATGCGCTACATGTAGATGCTTTAGAACCCCCTCATCCGTTAAGAAGTGAAATGATAAGCGAGAGATTTATTTTAAAACAATTATTCTACTCTACAGCTTTATTATCCAATATAGCACAGTTAAATACTTTTGATTTAACCAACAAATATTGGATGTAAAAAATGTCCCTTCCTCTTTGTTCAGTATTTAGAGAACATAATGAAAGGATCCAGATAATTGATAGTATTTACTACTTCAATCTAACTAATGACATTTCCATTATACAGGGTGTCTCACCGAGAACTGAATCGATCGATGTATAGAAAAGTACGCATCAGAAAATTTTGAAAATTTAGATAATTACTAATGTCGGTGTGGCCAATCCCACTAAAATAATTACAAGCAGCTGGTACTTCCGCTTATACCGGAAGTCGATACCAACTTGCTTATTTCAAATGGAACATCCTATATACTTTAGAGTATTCGAAGAGAACATAAAATTCTGAGTAGAAAATATGCAGCATATCCTATACCTAAACCTAGCCGTTTCAGAGATATTTGACATTTATAGAAAATTTGACAGGTGCAACGGTTTGCAAGAACCGTTATAACTTTTTTCGTGTAAAAGATCCTCAGTTGCTTCTTGTCACGTAAAAAGAACACAAGGAGAACTACGTTCTACAATTGCAATAAATTTAATAATATCCATACCAAGTGTTCCGTTTCTCGCGTTATATTTTGTCAACTTCAAATCGCGAAACTTTGTTCAGGTCAAATGGAACACCCTGTATTTCTTTACGTCAAATTGTGTAAAATTGAATTTCCTTTTTTCTGATATTAGCATTGTGGGGGTTAAAGTTACAACTTTTTGAAATATTTGCGATTTTATTAGAAATTCATCAATTGTTGTAATCATTTCATCAAAATAGCCATGATTAGAAACAATCAGTCACTATCTTATGTCAAAAAATGCCAGCACGTTTAAATTATACCAACGAAAGCTTTTTAAATTTGTTTATTATTTATGGAGAATGTGATAAAGAAATATCAAGAGCTTGCAGCACATTTGCTACTCGATATCCACAAAAACGCAAAATGACACTAATACTGTAACATGCGTGTTAATCGAATTGAAGATATGGCATGAACTTAAAGAGCAGAGATAATATCAATTTAAAATATGATTTCATTTTAATTTAATAATTACTCAAAATTCCGCTCTCGAACCTCGACACATTTTTCGCACCTTCGGATTAGTTCCTCATGGGTAGCTCTTCTAATTGAATCCTGTGATATGTTTTGAAATGCATTTCTTACTCTTTGCATACAATCTTCAATGGTTGTTAATGGGCTCTCATAAACTTTATTTTTAATAGTTCCCCAAATTTTTTGATGCGTACTTTTCTCTATATCGATCGATTCAGTTCCCGGTGAGACACCCTGTATATTACTCCAAATTACTGTGAAAATCCCCTCATCAGTTCCATCATTTCACAAAGCATGTTAAGTCAATTTGAAATTTCAGAACTTGTACAGATGTCTCGAAATCTGTATCAGGTACCGGTGGAGCTTTTATTGTACTATCTCAAGAAATTGAATCGAAGTTTAAATTAAACTCTCAATACTCTATTGTTACTGCAGAAGTCATATCAGTATATCAAGCTTTAAAATATGTTGTAATATCCACATCCAATGTTTCCTTAATTTTGTTCTCTGAGTATTAACTTTGCTTTTTTCCTACAAGACCAACCTATATCTATTTAAAATTAAACATTTAATTTCTCGAATTAAATCAACAGGAAAGAATTTTATTTTTGTCATGGACAGGCCGTCTTTTGAACGAGTAGTTATGTGCAACTGACAGACAGACTGTATTGAAATTAAATAATAATGGTCCGTTATGTGAAAACAATTCGGTTTCACAAATCCTACTAGATACATCTTAATACAAACTGATATTCCCAGTCATTTTTGGCACTATGAATATTCCTGTTCTAGAAAGTATATCACAACGCTGATGCTATTAAAACTTGGCCGTGCATGCTACCCTGCCGATTTATTTAAAATTGGAGTTTTTACATGAAACTATTGTGAAGAATGCAACGTCGGAGGAGACCTTGACTAAGTGTTCTTTGGTTGCGCAAAATACAAAGCTGCCACACTAATACAAAGAATTGTCCAAGATTGCAATATTCTCGCTCCATATAATTCACTATGTCAACTGTTAATTGATTCAAGGAAAATATACGGCAGTATTATAAATTTCGTAAATGAAACTGAAATTAAGCTATAGGTTAATCTCATAAACCCAGTGTCATTCCTCATGTTAGTTTCCCCTACTTTCCGAGGTCTCCTTTGTGCTGTCTAAATTATAAAACTGTCCTGATCGACCCTAGGACGAGAAGTAAGTGTCCATTTCCTCTCGTTTCTTCATATTCAAACTCATTTATTATTATTATGCTGAATATTTGGCCCAGTACGAGTAGGGACCTTACGACGATATCGTTCTTTTGTCGCTGAAGCATTTTCTTTATATTCACTATAAATAAATGTATGTCTGCATATCCTCATTACTAAAACTATGCATTTTAAAATCTGGTTGGAAAACTACTAGTATTAAGTATTAAGGAATGATCATCTTATTATTTCTAAGGCTAGAAACAACGTAATATAGTCAAATTATAATTTGGCACCTGCCTACTTCTAGTATATTACACTAATTGTGCTCATCGCTGTTGATTGATCACTTAGGCAGATGTAAATTAATTTTTTTCTCAAAAATGGTCGATTTTACGAAATTTCTTCAAGAGATAAAAAAGTTTCTAAATGAATCATAAAATAGCAGGCAGGAAGATACTTACAAAATTTCAAGAACGATAGTTAATTTCACCTCTTTGTGTGCACGCTAGGTGGATAGAATAATTTCGTTAGATGCCTCTTGATGAGTAACCAAAATGTGCCAAATTTCGTATTTTTCCGATTACGTTACTTTAAGATAGAAATTAGAAACATTTTTTTTCACACCCCTTTAAGGAAGTGTGGCTGGACAGGAAAGGGTTATTTTGAAAAACTTTATACGAAGAACCCGTCTTAATTTTCGACAGGCAATCTAAGTTAAATTTTTTGTAAGTTATTACGGGATACCCTGTATATAATAAAATCAGTAGCTTTCGAGCATACTAAATTTAAGAAAAAATCGTTAAAACATAATATCAACGCCCGATTTATATAATATATATAATAAATAAACACCGCAGAAAATAGACAACCCCCAATTCCAGAAGCCAAGGCTTGTGCGGAAGAAGATTACATATTGAAAAAACGCGGACATACAACTATTTCCTACGACAGTGCCAGTGCCGGAGCCAGGATTCGAACCCGGTGGTGCGATGTCCGTGTGATTAATCGCGATTGCCTCTTCACGCCTTAACCCACTCGGCTATCGACCAGACTAGATATATAATAAATAACCATATTAATTTTTTTAATAAAACAACGTGTCAAAAATTTATTTCGTTTTTAGGAACAAAATTATATAATATATTTAAAAGTTTCTTGATAAAATCACACAGACTAAGAACGGATCCTTTAAGCCGTTGCTAAGGATGCTCGGTGGATGGCTTCCTTGGATACAGTTATATTAATGACTGTGTCCGAGGAATTCTTTTCGGTCAAGCAGTTTTGACAGTGAATGCTAAAGAAGCAAGAAGCTGGAGCATAGTGTCCCCTTTCTACCTCAGACAATATGAGATATATGTATGGGTAGGTTTTTTATTTATTTTATATATACATATATAGGATCTATAAGTGTATATTTTACCTGCAATCCATATGCACACTTTAATTTAAGTTAATTTAACTGTATTTATTAGTTAAACACTTGCAGTAGGTAACTGTATATTTAAAAAAAAATAAATGGAACATTACAAATTTTTACGCACTCTAGGAAGAAAATTTATTAGTGAAATCTTTACCCCCCAGACTACTTAAAGTAGAAATACTCTATAAGTTTTTGACTCTTGGAAAATAATATGATTTCTACACCCATTCGTCACAACTACCCCCCTTCCCAGAGAGAAAATGCTGTGAGAAGAATCTTCAAATCTTAAAATCTCAACCTTCTAGTACTGGAAGCGTGTTAAATTGTCAGAACACAAACACATTCTCTTATTTTAAGTAATGAATGCTCCCTCTGCTCTATGTAACATTATTTCTTGAATCTTAAGCAAATATGTGGAACTATTCAATATCTGATGCATGCAGAACTCTGTACAGGAATTTGCAATAATTCAGTTTAAAATATCTGAAGTTACGATTAATGGAATCTGCTAAGCCTATGTAATGATATCCAGATGCGCTGCAAGATGGAGCTAGGCATCCTATTCTAAGAAATTTCTTATTTAATAGTCTTTATTCGGGTAAATTTTCTGATACGCATATATCAACAATATTATGACAGACCTGAAAATTGGTCAAGAAATAAGTAAAACAATTTACGTTGTTGATATAATGCGACAATGTCAAATGAAATCCAGCTTTGAGCGTTTATTTCACTTATTTTACAAGTGTAGAAGCATGTTATAGAAAAGTGCGGATCCTCGAAGTTCCTTGAGAAGATTTTATTAACATAAAACATGCGTATACCTCTTAACTAATACCTGATTACTTTAAAAATTATTTGAAAGCTGGGAAAATATTTAGCATTATACCCGGTGACCCATAAAGCTGAAATTTCGTTTTCGCATTTTTCAAATTTAAAATCGAATGAAAAATAACCTTGGAAATGGCATTTATTTGCTACCTATTTTTAGTTGGCTTTGGAATTGAAAAACAAATTTAAAAAATTTCGAAGTAGACTTTGAATTTGAATAAAAGGGTATTTCTCAGCAAATTAAATGTAAAATTTATTAACTCATCTGTTTCCCGTGGCTTACTGCAAGATATGGACACAATTCGAAACGCTTCTACAAAAAGCTTATTCTTTATTTTAATTTATATTCAATTTTTAATCGGAAAAAACCAGTCTAAAGTAAATTTACCGCTCTATCTGATAAAGAAATAAAACATACAGGATGCTATTTGAATTTCCATGAAATGGAAAAATATGAAAAGCATTTGTAAATTCAAGCAAATGAACAAAATAGGCCAATTTTACATTTAATTTGTTTGAGAAATACCTTTATTCAAATTCAAAGTCTACTTCGAAATTTTTTAAATTTGTTCCTGAATTCCTTAGCCAACTAAAAACAGCAAATAAATGCTATCTCCAAGGCTACTTTTCATCCGATTTTAAATCTGAAAAAAACCCTGGAAAAAGAAATTACAGCTATATGAGAAAAGTAAATTAAAAATACAGAGTGATGTTTAAAATAAGAAAGTTATGGCAATTTCCGTCCATACAGGAAGTGATTTTCTTAACACTGAATGGTCAAAGTATTGTCATTGATACCTATATTTGATTTCCCAAATTTCAGAATTTTATTTCTAAAAGATATTTGAATTCGAGATATTGGCGAAGTCGCCGGTAAAAACGCATACATTTCCGCTTGTATTGTGAATGATCCATCTTTACACGTCTGAAGGACTTTTATTATACTTTACAAAATGGATATTAAACGTTCACAAATAAGTGTTCAAAACGACTGTTTCAGATGGAGAATAATACAAAATCTATACTTACTGTTCGTTTTTGCTTAACTGCTTCACCGATGGTACCAATTGGACGTCGAAACACTATAAATCTAACACATTAAATACTAACACTTTCTTAAATTTAAACCTGGAAATGAATTTTGAAACACAAGAAAAAGACAATGTAAAGTTCAAAATATATGTATTAAATCTTTTAAAGGGGCGAGCGTATGTGCGTCTTTACTATGTACATACTTCGGTATGCGATGTAAAGCAACGACAGGCGCAGTTAGTACTTGGATGGGTGACCATTCCAACGGAAACCGCGTTCTCGCCTCACACATCTTCCAGCGGCTTGTATATCAGTGTATGCGCGGAAGCTATACAACCTTAGGCGAGGGTTGTATAGGAGATATACCATCCTTCGGAGGGGATGTAGAGCCGTCGGTCCCTTGTCTATTAAATGTTAGGCAAGTAAAAGATACCTACTCTTCTTAAGGGAAGAGGTTCGGCAAAATTCCTGGTTGGGGGTAGCTCGTCTACAGGCGTCGGTGTTAGGCCTCAGTAGCGGAAATAGGCCGACGTTAAATAAATGTATATAAAAAAAAATCTTTTAAAAAATTATGTTTTTACAAAATGTTCAAGAAAAATGTATCGACAAACTATAGTCTTAAACATAATATTTTTAGTCGCAAACTCCTCTATAAATCCTTATTTTACTATAAGGAAAATAACCAGACTGCAACCAACCAGACTGACGAGAGCCAATAGCTCGAAACTGCAGTCTGCAAGTGGTGTGTGACGACTGGCAAGAGAGCTCCTTTAAATAGGATCAGTATTTCGGCTAGTGTTTGTTGCAATCGAAACATTAGCGTTTTGATGGTAATATGCAATTATTACACTTAAGGCGCCAGCCTTGTAACTTTGGTTACAGTCTGGTTATTTTCCTTATAGTAAAATAAGGATTTATAGAGGAGTTTGCGACTAAAAATATTATGTTTAATATTCCGCCCTCTAAAAGCACATTTGAACTAAACTATAGTCTGGCCCGTGTACAACACATAGTAAGGAACGGAACGACTCATAACGTACCAACTACCATCAAATTCATACGTTCAGGCAAGGCGGTCCCATGTACGTTCTGAGTATATGGTAACTATACTTTTTTGGCACCGAATCACCGAGGAACCAGTTTAGGGCAAATACCGTTAAAACCCATCATTTTTCCGTCAAAATAGACTGCTAGAAAATGATAGGGCACCGTCGACGCTAAGGGCTATTTTCGCTAAAACTCTCGAAATACGTTGACTAGAGAATGGATAACTCGTCCTCATATTTAACACAACACATGAGGTGCAGTGCTTAACAACGCGGATTCGTAAAAAGTCGGTTTTCATTATACTTTCTAAATTTTGTAGACGGGGCGACATTACGTCCCCGTGCAGCGACAATAAGTATACTTTTTAAAATTACACTCCTTGATGCGTTTCTGATATTTTTGCATAAAAAATGCTCTGTGGAGCTAAAATGTGATTGAATGTATAAAAACCTCTTCCAACGGCATTTTTACGTGAAGCACGCTTTTCATGCGAAATGTTTATCAGATTTTGTTACAGTTTCGAAAAGTTCATCGACGGTTTTGGCATGTTCTTTAACAGTATCAGTGTATAAAGTACCATTGCAGATTTTTTCTGTTTTTTCTCATTAACTATGTAGAATATAAACAAAAGGCTAATAAAGATGGTGGAAACTTTTTTTTGACGTAATTTCAAGCAGTGGCTATTTGAATCTAGTTCAGTACTGCAATCGATGTAAAAATTAAGAAATAACGAAACTAATCTAGTAATTTAATTACCCTTAACATGGATATTAGGTAATGATTACCTCCAATTAGTGGGACGCCCGCTTGAATTTTCTTTCTCAATTTGTTGGTAATGATTCAACTTCTTTTAAAAAAAATTACATCATACTTAGAGCGAGAGCATATGTTGTTATACTATATACTATATACTATAAACATAATATAAAATAATAATAATGTTCCATTCCAGTAAAATAACAATAATAGCATATTACATCATTAATTACTAAATGGTTATTTTGCAAACAAACAGTGCAATTTTCATAGAAGTAGTTAAATGCCACTTATTCGTGACAGGTTAAATAAATTTCTCGTTTTTGCTGTATAAGCAAAGCTATTTGATAATTTTTCACTCAGTTTTTTTGTCAAAATCAGCAAATTTATTCAAATATTTATTTGTATTTTTTGTTTCCATAGGTAATCTGTCATATAATCTTGATCCCAAATAAGAATAACATTTTTGTCCGATAGTTTTTGTTGCTTTTGAATTTCGATAACTGCTTTCTTCATTTCTTATTGTGTACTAGTGCTGAATGTTTGTATAAATCATTTGAGTGGTAAATACAACACTTATCATAAATTATTCTTAATATTCATTTTTGTCAATTATTAATTAATTAACTCCACTCTTCAATAATGCTATATATTAAATAATGTGAGTGTGCCAAGGAATAATAGACAATTTTATAATGTTTTATATCTAGATAGGGTTTTAGATACTTAAATAGGTATAGAAAACCTCGAATATTTTGTGTAACATGCTTTACTTGCAAGTCTCATCTAAACGGTTTGTCAATGATAATACCTAACTGAATCTGCTTCTGGATTATTTGGATGGATTTTTAATATTTAGTGAACCAAAATTGGATAGATTATTAACATATAAAGTAAACGGTAAGTAACTAGGTTTTTTTGAAGTTGACGGTAAGTAAATTGTAATCGAACCATTTTTTTATTTCTTTAAATTCTTTCTCTGCAATTTTTTTCAGATTTTTCCATGAATTGGTTTTAAGAAGTATTGCTATATGATCAGCAAAACCCAATATTATAGCAGTAATATCTCACGAAAGCAAGTCCTTTATGTATACAGCAAGCAGAAGTGGTCCTAGAACTGTTCCCTGTGGAAGACCGTAGCTGATAATTTTTTGTTCACTGATGGTTTCATTTATCGTATTGTATTTGTTCAGAAAAATATCTTTTGATGAAATTAAATACATTCCCTCTCACACCACAATAGTCTAACTGTTTTGCTCTTTGATATCGTATGATTTACATTTAGGATATTTAGATATTCTTCTGCATAATCATATTTTATAAAATATTTATATTCAATGATTTAATGTTAATGATGATTTGTTAAAGACATTGAAGAAAAGGAAACAAATTTTGGGTGATTTTCTGAATTGCCGAGATTTTTGGATTTCGTTCAACAATCAAGTGGTTATTAATTTTTTAACGATACAAATGTAAATGCGATGGAAGCTTTTTTCTAACATACATTTCTAAAGAAACTACACTCACTATAATTAAATGAAAAAATACATTTTTTATTGCATGAATATGCTCTTGCATAAGTTATATAGCTATATATAACAAACAGGGCCGTAGAGAATCTATATTCATTAAATGCGGACGACACAAATTGGCCGCTAAAGTAACTATTGGAATTCATTTGTTAGATATATATCATAAATTCTAGATGCCTATACTGTTTTCTTGATTAAAATATAAAAGTTAGAGGAAATCTATTTCTCGTTTAATTATTCAAAATCAAATTGATTTAATATGGGACATTTTTTAAAATGTTATATAACTAGAATAATAACAATTGCATTGTATTTGTAGGTTAAGTACAAAAATACTCGCTGTACGATACTTTGCCTTTTCATAATTTTGTACTTACATGTTGGGGACTATCTGTAAATTGTAAATTTTTATCAGTTCTAAAATGTGGAGATTTTTATCCTATATTTGCAATTAATTTTGCCAGCTGTCCAAAGCTAACCACTTTCCTCCCAAGACCACGGTCGTGATTTGTATAAGAACATTACTTAATACCTGCATAATTATATACTGCATTCATATTGATAATATAAAATAATTGAATGTTCTTTTATTCCAGACATTACAATTTATTTATTTCTCAGTGACAAGTGATACGGTGATACAGGTATTTTTGATTCGATTGAGACAATAGTAGTTCTTTTAAGTATGTATGAAATTGAGAAAAGCAAACCCTTCTCCCTTGCATTAAAATATTGTATATATACGTACAATATTCCTAGGAACGCACAAACATCACATTCTCAATTTTTTTGGCTTAAATATTTATTGTTAAAGCTGCTAGCCATCTCTTTCACAGTTGTTGAGCCACTTATACATACAATATTAGCCCTTAAAAGTAAGTATAAAAATTAATACTTCTTTTTGTTGTAACTGAATAATTGATGGTAGAAATACATAAATTTAAAAAAAAAATAGAAAAACGACTTTGTACATAGTTGTCTCTAAAGGACTCTGGAAAATTTCAATTTAGAATATTAATTTGAATCGCAAAAAACTAATATTCCATATAAAGCGCCTCACTTGAGAGTGCAACAGCATAATAATTGTTTTGGTTTTGTCCGATTTAAATCAAACTGATTTCAAAAGATAGAGGTCACCAAGCTCTATTTAAGACCAAAATCGCTTTCCATCTGTAAATGCAAGGCCATGTACGATGCTAAATTGTATGAAAAAATCAAAAAATCATAGTAGGCATTTTTTAATAAAAAAAATTTATTAACTATGCAATTTTTGTTTCTATTTCCTTATTTTTGTTGGACTCTTCTTCAGAATTAAACTATTCCCTTAGAGCTCTCTTCTCAGCTGCATCGTCCAGACTTAGATCCTCTCACTTATTTGCAATACTGTCATCGACATTGTCAGCGTCCTTGATTGTTTCTACATCTACATTATATTTTTCATTATCTGAAACAACTGCATCGAAACTCGCCGTCTATATATCCGCGTTAGAAATCTCCAATTCTTTCTCTTTCTTTGAAGTTGAATTTCTACACACTTCCCTTCTTCATTCAATTCCACGTCATATTTGCTTTTCAGATGGTCTCTTAACAGGAAAATAATTGAATTTACTAGGTTTATCGAAATTCATTTTTGAAACGCTTAGGTTGATGGGATCGGTATTTTTGAACTGGTTAAAATTTGTACAACTTATTGATGGAGCAGCTTCAATTATACCATTCTCAGTATCAGAAAAAATAAAATAAGCATTAGATATAACTTCATCTCTAATTCCTATAGATATTTTATCAGTACTTCCAAATTTTTTTAAAATCCAGGGTCCATCACCTGCTTTGTACTTTCTTGCAACAATATCCAGGTTCCATGTTCAGCTTATACTTTTACCTGTCTGTTAAAATCCTATTCCGTTGCTGCGTTTATATCATAAAAAGGATCTGTTTCAGTTTTCCATTTTTTACTATGATTGGTTATAGTGAATACCCTGTAAGAGTATTCAAATTCGGCATATTGGCTTTCCGATTATTATTGATTTTAGAAAAATTGGAAAACCTCACTGAAAGAAATGTTTTATTAGCTCAAATACCACTGAAATATAGTAATCTGCATATAAAACATATCTTTGGTAAATGTTGAAGGCTCTTCGAGGATAGGCCATTGAAACCAGTAAGACTGCGCCCAAATGTTGTTGTATTCTATAGAGGAGAATCATACTACAAATAATATTCGTCACCTTGACAATTAAGAGGGTTAAAATCATTGTTCCAATTTTTGTCTTATTTTCTAACTGATCGGTTTGTTTATTCCTTACATATAATACAATCGACTAAAAAATGAAAAGCTCCGTATGACTCTTTTAACTACTGAAAAAATAATGTTTTTATTTGTGATGCAATGACCATATTTTCATAATATACCGTCTGTCTATTTTCTATTTGAAATCCATAGCCTACTTTGTGAGATATATTACAAAAGCCTGAAAAATAGGAAAACCACAAACGGTTATAGCTTCCTTATTTGAGGAGATACGAAAAAAGTTAAAGGGATGAGAAAGATGACGGTAAAGGCAATAAGAATAATAATGTGTATCAACAAATTCGAAAAACAGAGTTGGATTTAACATACGCTCTTGTGCAAAAATGAAAAGAATAAATCTCAAAGTAGGCCATGACACCATTAATTTCGTTTATTTGTAGCATTATTTCCCTCCATAAAATACAATATTTGGACACGAGCTTTTATGGCTGCGAGAGCACTTCTCAATGGCCCATCCTGCAATGGCATTTAATCTGTAAATTTTTTTAGATGGAACTGAAATTAACGTGAGTGAGGATATTGGTGTATTGATCGGACATATCGGTGCTACATCAATGTGTTTACTATTTACTGCAAGGTTTAAAATATGGATGAACATTTTGAACGACCTCACATTCTTCGAGAATATTGGTGATAGTACAACTATGCTTAAAAGGCATGTAAAATGGTTTAATATGGCTTTCACCATTTATTATTGGTACTGTGTACTTGGAATAGTAGTTTGGGCTATAGTGAATTTTAGCAGATCACCGGACTGTCAACAATTAAATGAAGAAAAAAATTTACATGAAATATGCGGCACGGTTTTTTCCGTTTGGTTACCGTCCATCCACACAAACTCAACCAGCATAACAATTCTAATATCTAGTATACAAGTCTTTATGAGTTTATCTTTAACGCTTCCTGGAATAATGGTTCCTTGCCTATCATGGGAAGCGACAGAAGTATTGATAATCCATATAAAAGTACTAAAAGAATGTTTTTTAAATCTATTTGAAGAAAGTGGAGACATATCTGACAGACTGCGTTTTTGCATTAACTATCACGTTCGTATATTAAGGTATTGCTTATTGATATAATTCAGATTCCAAGATTGAACTCATTGAGGTTCTATTCTCTGCCTATGCTTTTAGCCCCGAAAATTGATTGACTCACCTGAAATAATTGAATTACTACTTAATAGAGTTCTATTCCAACTGAAGTGCCTTCCTAACCAAAACTGGATTAGTATGGCTAATGGGGGGGGGGGGGGTTTGGTTTGAGTTCGGAGAGAATTTTAACCACCACCGTGTTCAGCATCCTCAAAAACGGGAGGGGGACATAGTCTCGTTAGGCTAAGAATAATTCATATGTTTCGAGGTTCCATCCGATACTCACAGAATGCACTATTGCATGAGAGCTCCTTTAAGCAGGAAGTAATCTTTTAGTCGGTGTTTGTTAAAATCGAAGCTTTAAGCATTCTATTGGTGATGTGATTATTACACTTAACGCGCCAGGCTATTATGTTTTGCTACAATTTCCCAAGCTGTTCGTAAACGTGACAGTATATCCTAAACAGTAAACTTAACTTTCATTTATTTTAGTATGGCAAGTCGCTTGAATTTTCTCATAAAATATACTTTATCACAGATGGCTTTTCTTGCAGCAGTGGCGATGGGCGTGATACTGAATCAAATGATGGATGTAAGTACTATTTTACTAAATGTTATTCTGTTAAATGGTGAAAATCTTTTGGGATTAGATCCAAGTGAATTAAATAAAACTGCTGTATTAATTAGCCGACCTTTCGATATTTTTTAATATCATCCTCAGGACAATGAAAGATATAAAATCATAAAATAGTATTTATACAAACATTCGATATAACAAACAAACATAAATATACATATTAAGAAAAATATATACAGTGTGTCTCACTTTTTACCACTATACCCCAGCATCTCGGCCATTTGTTGATCGATTAGATCAAATTTGGTATGCTTCTTTTGTTTCAGATTGTGATTAAAAATGTATTTAATATATTTTTTTCGAAATTAAATACGCCTACTATGGTCAAAAGAAATTAGCAAAAATTATTATTTTATATTAACGATTAAGATAGAGTTTTTGTTTTTACAGAATCTTGTTCGACATGACATAAAACCACTGTATAGCAAATTTCGTTAAATAATATTTATTCCTTTACAGTAAAAAATCATATCCAAAATTTCAATAATACCCTACTATTCGAGTTTTTTATTGTCGGATATTTACATAACTTGGTAGTCGTGTAATAATTACGCTAATTAAGCATTAAGACGCACTTTTTATCCAAAACACTATTATGAAATGAATATTTGAAAATTGGCAGCTATTTTTTTAAATATTTAGAACTTGGCATTACCAATACATTTGTTAATATGGAATGCTTTGGAATGGATTTGACAATTGTATCGAATGACAACTTGAACTTAAACATGGCTGCACAACAATTAAGTATTGCTCATAAAATTGAAATAAGAAGGATTGTTGGTCACAGTGTGCACTCTTATCGAGATGTAGCCAGTATCTTTAATTTGAGACATTCAGAACGCCCACAGATTCACGACACCACGGTTCAATTAATGGAATATTTAATAGAACTGGAGATATATCCAAACTTAGAGTAAAAAAATACAACGTTGCCGATCGTCCATTAGATCAAATAATATTAGATGCTGTTAATGCTGAGCCACGCGTTAGTGTCAGAGATTTATCTCTAAACTTGAATGTAGACAGAAATACAATTTGGAGGTGTCTTAAACGTCATAATTTAAAACCATATAAGCCCAAGTTTTTACACAGTATGAAAGAAAGAGACGCAGAGATTGGAATATTGTTTCTGGGCACAGGGTTTATTTTTAAATGAAAAAAGTTATTTTCAGTAATGAGGCTACTTTTACGTGGTCTCATCGCAAAACGCAAGGTATTGGTCAATGGTAAACCCACACTGGATTATAAATTGTAAACGGCAATACTTAAAAAAGTAAATGTCTGGTGTAGAATTTTAAATGAGACCCAGATTGGACCATTTTTCCTTGATGACATTTTAAATAGTGTGAGATTTCTACATTTTCTAACACATGATTTCGAGATGTCGTTGAAAGTTTACCTTTAGCCGTACAACAAAACCTCTATTTCCAACTAGATGGGGCTTCCAATCATAATGCAGTAATAGTTAAAAATAGGCTTAATAACAATTTCCCCATGCGTTGGATTGGAAGAAACAGTCCTTTAATTGCGTGGCCATCTAGATCACCAGACGTCACCCCTATGGATTTTGATTTTGGGTACCATAAAAAATATAGTCTATAAAAATAGGCCACGAAATAGAGCGGAACTATGAGCCAGAATTAGAGAAGCATGTAATGAAATAACAGTTGAAAAATTAAGAAAAGTTGTTAAAAATAAGAGAATTGAAAAAGTGTCAGAATTGATGGAGGACTAGTAGAGAAAGACACAAACAAATGGCTGAGATATTGGGGTGTAGTGAAAAGTGAGACACACTGTATATATTGAAATATTTTAAATCTTAATTTAATTTAAGGTCACTAGCTAAAAATAATAATTTTTTTTTTATTTCAATACATATATTTTTCTTAATATGTATATTTGTATATTTATGTTTGTTTGTTATATTGAATCGTTGTATACATATACTATTTTATGATTTTATATTTTTCAGTGCCCTGAGGATAATATTAAAAAATATCGAAACATCCGCTAATTAATAAACTAGTTTTCTTTAATTCAATTGGACCTAACCCCAAAAGATTTCACCATCTATTAAGTGGTCTAGCAACATTCTACAATTCTGTTAATTTTAAATTAATTTTAGGACATGGTGTCTGGTATTATCTTCATGATAGGTTACACGATTACAGCATTTATAATGTGTCATATAGGAGAAATAATAAAAAATGAGGTAATGTTCTAAAGAATAAGAATGCATAGACTATCAAACATTCACAGATTTACATATTTTTCTACAACCGTCGGGTATTCTAGCAGGCCATCTAACCAGTCCACCACGTCCAATCCATCGTTGGGGAAATTGTGCATTTGAAATATTTCTAAACCGTTCCGAAAAGATAGTTTTTCGATTGTCAGAAAATGTTAGGTAACTATTGAAAGCTTCAACTGTTTGCATATCAAGGACCCGGCTGCCATATTGACGAACTGGCAGAATTCTCTCCAAAATTGTGCTATTGTGTTCATATTCTTCATGTTTATTTTCAGTCCAAGGTCGATTTGTGGAGGCTACCGTTCGACACATTTATATTTTTCTTGTTCATTCCAAGTAACTGTTCTGCAGCTCGAGACCGCGTTCAACAGTCTCCATTAAGTTTTCAAACATAAATTATCCCCAAGAGGTTGTTTGAATCCCACTATAAACTGTAGGGCCCCGCCTCTTTTACTCAAATAAACTAGATCTCCTTGACTTAAGAGGGTTACTTAGATAAAACATTTATAAACATTATTTGACAACTAAGAAACTATCGACGGAAATATAATGGCCCATAATTTGAGAATCGGTTTATAAGAAGTTACCGGAGACATAACTTTCATTTGGTATCAGATGGGAAAAGTGGAAAAAGGCGATGCAAATATACTTACTTGCTTCAGACATAGCAGATGTAGGGGAAACAAGATATTCTAAATATTGTACCTGCTGCAGATGTATATGCAATTTTGACGCAAAACAAGGCGCCGATTTCTTCGATACTGCAATAAAATTGGATGAATACTTGCTCCCAAAACAGAATAAGTTACTTAATTCTAAGGAACATTTGATTGACTAAATTACCCAGAAATGATAATCGAGATATTTAAGACGGAAAATATTATCACCATTATCACTAGGTGAGAATATAACTCTTCATTTAGGTTAAAAGGCTTCGGGTATTATCCATTAAATATTTTTATCTCTTTCTCTTTCTCACAGACGTTTGATGATACTGGAGGTGAATGCTTTGAAATCTGTGAATCAGCAAATGCAAAAGTTTGAAGAAAGTGAGAAAAATATGCTCAACACTAACGGTGTAAATAAATTGTACACAAAATCAGCACAGTTGATACAATTAGATTAAATGTTCGAGATGCAGAAATCCTAAACATGGTCCACAGGAATCAAGATGTTCACCCAGAGAAGTTGCTTATAGCAAATATAATTTTATGTCATTGCCGAAAATGTTATAAATGCAGAAGGAAGAGGATACTCTCTCGGGAATATGACTTTAAGGCAAAAGCATTCCAAAAATCGTGTAAATAAATTGTACACAAAATCAGCACAGTTGATACAATTAGATTAAATGTTCGAGATGCAGAAATCCTAAACATGATCCACAGGAATCAAGATGTTCATCCAGAGAAGTTGTTTATAGCAAATATAATTTTATGTCATTGCAGAAAATGTTATAAATGCAGAAGGAAGAGGATACTCTCTCGGGAATATGGCTTTAAATCAAGTATATATTAAACATTCCAAAAATCGATAATGATATAATACCCATGACTTTGACTCGGGTAATAAGAGCAATATTATAGATGACCAGACTTAGGGAAGATTAAATTGAAACAAAATTAATGTACAAAAACCAACCGAAAGAAATTTTCAATTTAATTGGTCGTAAAGCTCAACTTGGTTTAGATAGGTGCAGGTATTTTAAAATTTGCTTCCGGGGGCTCAGTCCAAATGCGCATATTATGTGGAGAAGGGTATTTGTCCGAAACATTGTAAAAGAAATTGTACTTATACCGACTTGAAAAATGTAGTCAATTTAAGGAAAACAAAGTCCGAAGGAACAATCGCTATCCACTATCTGGGTGAAGTGGACATTCAGATTTTTGAGATAGTTCTGGTAGCCTAGATTATATCCGCTCTCTTCAGGGTATTATAGTGGATTATTTGAATCTATTAATTACAAAGCTATCCAGTTTGTAAGATCAGTCAGAACATTGCGCGCCTAACGTTAGATTTAATATAATTATTTTCAGTGAAATATATATTATGTTCATTTCAACATAAAACTAATTATTTGAGTGCAACATTATTTGAAAGAAATCATTGAATGGTTCGGTCTATATCCAACAAGTCTGCAATTAAGGCTAATAAAAATAATAGTGAATGATGTGTGTTTTATTGATATAAAGGCAGTGTATTACACCTTCCACTCTTTCATATTTGTAATACATAATTAACCTTGTAGTTTTCTTGACAGTATTAAATATGACTTCCGATTTTAGACTTTGTCTGTGTGCGATGTGATATGGGCGTCAAACTGGCACAAGGCAAGCCCCAAAATGCAAAAGGATCTAGCATTTATAATACTCAGATGTCAAAAACCTGTTTGTTATGCTTCTCTACCTCTTGGAGTACTCGATTATCCTTTATTTATAATGGTAATAAATTATGCTAGATAAAATGTATCTTATAAATATAATTTCATATTATTGTAGATCCTAAAAACTTCGTATTCTTATCTAACTTTACTTAATCAAACTATGTAGAGAGAGACAGAGGATATATCCATCTATATTAGAGAAACTAGAGTGGCTTTGAAAACTGACCCTTCTGCATAATCTATTGAAGTAAATTGCACCAAGGATTTTATGTAGCTGTATAACCGTATAACATTCATATTTCACATTTTTGAAAAGCTCGCATTTGTACTTATTATACAACACTTACCTATATTTTATGTTCTGTATTCTTATTATTAGTAAGTATACAGTACACGCCTAATCTATTATCGTGCAAAGGGATTTCTGTTAGTGGAACACGTTTATATTGCAACTCAATGAGAAAGACGAAGAAGAAAGTTCCTCACCACTGGCCATATGAATCAAAGTTAGCTTGCAGCCTCATCAGTGTTGGCCTCGTAGTGATAGCCAAGAACCAACCACTCAGTTGCTAAAGTCTTGCATTTGGCGTGTATCAGGCTTTCTTCAGTCGCAAACTCCTCTATAAAATCCTTATTTTACTATAAGGAATGTAACCAGAGTGCAACCAACAGTTACTCAACGGGTTATGTGCCTCGCCGAGCGCAGAATTACACGTTACAAGCCTGGCATTTTCAGTGTAATAATGGCATATTACCAACAGACCGCCAACGCTTGGTGCCAGATGGATGTGGGGCTCATAATTTTATAACTGTTCAACAATATTTAATTATAACTTTCTTGAACGGGTTATAAGTAGACATGAGGACATTGCTTGGCCAGCTAGGTCGCCTGATTTAGCCCCTAATGATTATTTATGGGGTTACTGAAATTCCTAATTTATGGTTTTTAGAAAGACAGAGTTGAGAATTTGGAGGAACTGAGGATAAAAATTACGCAAAATTTTTATGATAGGCTGAATCACTATTTGGCTTAATATGGGAACCTTTTTGAGCATTTATTATAATATTTTTTTAATACCTTTTTATTTTATTTTTGGAAAAATTTTAATTTGCCTAACTGCTTAACAGCATATTTCAGTTTGATACAAAAAAATAGACAAAAAATTATTCTATTATTGAAAATAATTACACGTATTTTCCTAAAAAATAAAATAAACAAGCTCATCCGCCCTCAGACAAAATATGGTAGGCAAAAGATTAGGCTTACTGTGTACTTGTCACTTGAAATATTAGAAATAAAGAACGTCATAGATAATATTTAACTAATACGTATTAAACGCAAAAAATATTGTAAAACATTGTAGTGGTTCCTTAGTATTTATAGAATAGAATAAATTTTGTTTAACATAGGCTATTTACAATACTAACATAATTTTGTACACTGTGCTCTAATATTCGTATGGAACTTAACAGTTTTAAATTACCAGAAGATTTGATTTCAGTGGGTAAAGCATTGTACGCACGAGAACCATCACTAAAATGAACTTTTTTAAAAATGTACTTTTGTGTATGTTGTAATTTTCAGCAGATCTCACAGATTAGTTGTTAGATATTTTAAGTAAAAGGGGTTTAATGCACGTGGGTACAGTTGAAGTAATCAGTTCCCGTCACATAAAAAACGCAACAAAGACTTTACGACCTCATTAAAATACCGGTACTCTCTGTACGGCTGTTCGCAAATTGATTCGCTTACCTTTATAGGTTTTTAATGTGCGTCGGGGCGTCTGATTGGGTCGTAAAGTTTTTGTTGCGTTTTTTGAATGCAGGGAAGTTCTTACTTGGACTATACTGGATCATTGTCGTTTTCATATTTTAAAATTTTTGCTCTTTCAATACTTTCCTCCACTGAAATCCAACCTAACCGATTCACAATTTAATATTACACGCATTCCTTTATTATGTAACACTTGTAACCTCTTAATATCAGTTATACAATAATTAAAATATGGGTAAATTATAGTATTGTATATAATTAATTTTGACCATTGTGACAACCAGTTAACCGCTACCTCACGTTACCCTACTTGTGTGCGAGACCAACCATATCTCTTAGGATACTGAGAAGCACAAAAATTGAACGCACCAGAGCGTCGTCGGCACCTAACACGAAGGTTAATACTTGCATACCATTTCTTTTTTTACCACTGCACTTTCATTTTCATCCATAATAGCTTATTTCAAGAGTAATTAAGACGTGTAAACTGCTAATCTTTAACTTTCATGTAAACTAACTTAATCTAATACAAATCGGGACCGATAATCCGGGCCCAAAAATATGAAATATGGTACTTTAGTTAGGAGCCGACGAAAAATGAACACATAGTCGCAGAACCGAACGAAATAAAACAATCTATAATTTCAATCATATCAAAATAAGACAGATTACGATTATCAGATATATGGTTAGAAAACAAGGAGAAGAGGTGCTAAATAGACTGGATTCTGAGACTAAAAGTGAATTAATTGGTGCTAGTGAATTAGCGAGCAAAATCAACACAAGTGAAAAGCTTATGAATATCATGCATGTAAATATAAGGAGTATGGGTAGAAATTTTGATGAACTGTTAGTTTTTCTCGAATCACTCAAGCTTTACTTCTACGACATCATTATTCTAATGAATGTTGGCAGATTGAATCTGCTACACAATTTAATATCCCAGGCTATACCAAGTTTTATAATAATGGAAATATAAACAAATGTGATGGATTACTTTTATTGTCAAAATGAGATTTAAATGCAAACGTAACAACACACAAATTAAATATCACCGGCGAAAATGTAAGTAGAATAAGCTTAGAAATAAATAATATCACAATTGGGTTAACAGCATTGTGTAGACCACCATATAATGTAGTACAATCATTTATAGATGACTTTGATGATTTTCTAATTAACAACCTTGATAAAAATATTGACATTGTTACTGGTGACGTGAATATTGATATACTAAACTTAAACGATCATTTAGTAAATAATTATTTAGAAACTTTAGCTTTACATGGTTTCAACCTACTATTAATTCTGCTGCTAGAGTAACGAATTATTCGTCGTCCTCTATTGACCATATCTTGTCAAGAAAAATTTAAATTTAAGAAACTTAAATTATGAATTATTTGTGATACCTTATGACATCACAGATCACTATCCAACTACAAACAAACTACAAAAAATAGTCAAAGAAACAAGTTGGGTAAATGTGTTAAATGCAAATGATCCTGAGCTAGCTACCGAAAAATTCAGAACAGAGTTGCGAGAAATATTAGATAAATCAAGCACTTTAATAATTACAGAATAAAAACAGCATAAAAAAATAAAACCATTGTAGCGTACTTTTCCACAATTAAGCACGGAAAAACCATAATCGTAAAATTAACAAAGGTTATACCTTTAAAGCAAAAATGGCGACAGGCTGGAGGCAGTAATGGCCAACTACAATAGCCAACCATAATTTGGAAATTACGCTCATTTACCCATTCCTCGAGAGGTATACGAGAGACCGCCGAAATGCAGGCAAAAGAGGTCAGTCATATTTATGTTCTCAAACAATTCACTTCTTATATTTAAACTTAAGATTCGTAACCAATTTTTGTTACAGTTTTGTTTAACAAATAACTCCTACTGAAGAACATTTAATTAGTTGTACCCACACAACAACCATGGATAATCAACGGAATAATTATTTCTATAAAACATCGAGATACATTGGAAAAAGAAGCTATTAAAAGACTTTACCACTACCAAAGAAGCTGAATATAGGACGTATCGAAATAATTAAAAAATAATAATCAATAATGCAAAAAAACAATTATTACCAAAATAAAATAAATAACGATATTAAAAAAATTGTCAACTAATATCTGAGGCAACAAATGACAAAAAAAACTGCAACAATAATTTTCAAATTCTTGACGACACCAGCAATAACTTCAATAGTGATAAAGACACAGTCAACTTTTATAACAATTATTTTTCAAGTATAGATTTAGAGATGTTAAATAAAATTCCACAATACCATACTATAATTACAAATACTTCCTCTAGTATAGATAAATCAATATTTTTAAAACCGGTTGATAACAATTAATTAATTAGGCAAATACATAGTTTAAAAAACAATAGCTCTCCTGGACCAGATGGAATTACCTCGAAAATCTAAAAAACATCCACTTACAGATTATTTCCCCATTAAAACATATAAAAAATTTAGTCTTTAAAACCAGTGTAGTTCCTAGTCAATTTAAAGTATCCAATATAATCCCTATTTATAAATCTGACAATCCTAAAATAATTAGTAATTATCGACCAATAAGCCTAATTAATAATATTGCAAAAATATTTGAAAAAATGTCTTAAGGAAAGATTATTTAACTTCCTAAAGAACAACAAATTACTCTCTCCACACCAATTTGTATTTACAGAGGGATTAAGCATTGACATCGCAATGCATAAAGTAATAAAAGATGTAACAGATAACCTAGATAAAAGTAAAAGATATATAGCTATCTTCTTAGATTTACCTAAGGCTTTCGACACGGTACCTCATGAGAAACTTCTTAATGTTCTTGAAAGCTATGGAGTTAGGAGCATCGTGCTGAAAGTCTTTAAATCCTACTTAACAAATAGAATTCAGTGTGTTAAAGTTAGAAACATATTAAGTGATCCAAGAAATGTACAGATTGATGTGCCGCAGGGTAGGACAAATACTCTTCAATGTATATATTACTTCTTTAACCGATATAAACATGAATGGTATACTTTATATGAACACAATTGAAACTGGTCAGCGTTAAAGCACAGGACCGTGCGCACTGAACTTGATATTTTGTCCTATATATTTAGCAATGGTATCGAAATTCAAATGGTAGTTGAAACTGTGCAGGCGAGTCCGAGTCTGGCAATGTAATCAGCCTGAATGAACCATCTACGACTGCACCAGTTTAAAGATAATAAAACAGACAGGCCTACTAGCATAGAAAAAACTCGTAAATCGTTTCTCAGAAGTCAACGTGGACTTATGCATGTTTTATGTGGAGCAAAAGTGATTATTTGTGTCTAGGCTGTTCTTGCCAGGCTCGCTTCGCTTGTCCATTCAAGGACACTCTCGACGTAAAGAATGTCACTTTTACTCCATATAAAATAATACACTATTATTCTTCCTAAATCAATTTCTCTTATTTCGGTAAATCATATGTTCTGATTATTTGACCAGGTTTAAATTTAGATGTTATATTAACAACGCTTTTGTACTATTGTGTAATAAACTAAATGCAGGAAAATATTGCGACACGTCGTCAACTGTTTTGCTCAAATATAGAGTAGAATATAATCGTGAATCGATTATACTTGTAAGATAACCAATAATTTAATTCAAGGCTTTTCCCTTCTTATATTTACGACCATTTATTACTCCTTTAGTAAAAATATCGCATGTTTATTACGTTAGACGTATTAATCTTAAGCAATGTTACTTTAATCGCATACAGTCTATCTATTTCTTCGTACGCACCGCACATAATAAATATATATCTCTGGAAAATCTTTAAGAAATTGTGATCTTCTGAAATAAAAATGTATAAATCTGAAATAGGCAAACCATTTTACTATGCCTTGAAGGTGTTGGATTATACCTATAATATTCCTAATTATTCAGGAGAATCATGTTTTTGGCCTAAATATATCTTAATGAAGTTCATGTGTTTTGTTGTGATGATTCCAACTCTTTTACATCTGATAATGTCGAATAGAAGTAAGTATTATAATTACTATAACATAATATTCGGTAGATAGCACAAGTTGAAACTTAATATCTTTGTATCGCAGAATTTTAGATCAATAATTCGCAGAATAGTAAACGCAGGAAACTAATTCTTTTTATGTTAGGAAAGTAACTGGGATTGCTTTTTGAATTTATTTATTTCCTTCATCTATTCAAAATTCGACAGTTGCTACCCTGATAGTTTTGAAATGATGTGCCCAATAATTTAAATTATCTCATTAAATTATATTAAAGTGAGGCTAATAGTTTGAAATTGTAGTTAAAATTCAGAAACTTGATGGTTGACATTTATGAGAAGAATATTATAAAAATCAAACCACAAGATGGTATGCTTTATAGGAGGTGCAAACATGACTGATGAAATATTCTTAAACTTCAGACTTTTATTAAATATGAATTTCACAGACGAGATAAAAAAATATAATAATAATAATAATAACCCCACGGGCATGGGGAGTGGCATTTGGTATTACCAGCTCCCCTCTGTGAGGGTCGGAGCCACAGAGTAGGGTAGGTAGGGTGACTGGTTTTTTGCAAAAAAAAAAAAACTTTATTAGGAAAATGTAAATGTACAATGTACATATACAAGCATATACAGCTCACAAAAATGTAATAACTGTTTCTATACACACAAATGAACATACGAAGAAAAAATTATAATAAAATAATAATAAAAAAATCGTAATCAATATTCTAAATGGCACCTATAGTTTGTTGGTATTCATAAACCATGCTTTAGTTTTATTACGGAAAACATTAGTTGACAACAGATTCTTATATATAGGATCAATAGAGTTGTATAGTTGTACAAATTTCCACAAGTTGTATATAAAATGACAGCAATAACTTTGCAGAATTTGTAGCCGATTTTTTACAGCATGGTTCAAGCAGAAAATACATAACGTTGCAATAATTGAATACAGGCGTGAATAGAGGTTCACAAAGTTTTTTGTGTTGCCTAAAATTAAAAATATGCCTATTTGCATACAGTAAAGTAAAAGTATGTTAAGATGGCGAAACAATTTAATTTCTAGCTACAGATGAATTATGATATTTGAGGTTAAATATGATATTTTTCAGATGGAATAGGACTTCGTGCGAGTGAAGATATTTCTGTATTACTGGGATGTACTGGCGCATTCATATCACTTTTCCAATTCGCTGTTCATTACCGGAAGTGGGTAGAATTTTTGAGCGATATCATGGTCTTCAATAATTATAGAGAAGTATACAAATTTGAAAAGCGTATACGATATTTTAATATCCTGACTTTTGTTTTTTTTATTTTTAACATATTTGGAGTAATACTTTACGGTGTAACGCAACTGATGAATGGACCAGCATGTAAGCATATGAATGAAGAAAAAGGTTTGCGTGAAATTTGCTATTCATTTATCCCAATTTGGTTACCATTTGATGTCAAAGACGTAGCAACTACAATTACAATATTCTCAACACAAATGATTTTATTCGGTTTCTTAATAACTCCAGGAGCAGTAATACCAGCGTTAACCCTTGAATGCACAGAACTATTGATAGTACATACAAATATTTTAAAAGAACACTTTATCAGCTTGTTTGAGAACCCTGGGGAGTTATCTGACAAGCTCAGTTTCTGCATTAAATACCACTCTCGTATATTGAGGTATTTATTAAAATTATTACTTAACAAACGTATTTATATGAAAAAAGTATGTAGTCGGATAAGCATTTTGACTCTACAGAAAATATAGCCAATACAGAAATAAACTTATTATCTTGTATTCGGAGGGCAATCATAAATTTTGTGTCAAATATTCCCTATATGTGGGACATTAATCATATACACCCTCAGATCCAGTTCACTATTGAAATCGAAAACAATTGTTCCCTCCCTGTCCTAGACGTCCTCATTGCAAAACAATAATCAATTCTCCTACTCTGTGTATAGAAAACCAACCCACACCAACCGTTACCTTGACTCAAAATCACACCATCTTCCATCACAAATAAATTTCGTTGTCAACACTCTTGTAACCAATTCCCTCAGACTGACAGACAATCACAACAGATAATCCAAACTACAAACATTAGAAGAAGCACTTCTACAAAACAGTTACGATAAAGGACATATAACGCGATCCATACACAAAGCACAAAATCCTTCCCAAATTCAACAAACAGAAACTCTTCCTCAGCAAAAAGCTTTCCTACCCTACATCAGAGGTGTCACAGACAAAACTTCAAAAGTCCTGAAATCCAATAACATAAAAACCATATTCACAACACACCAAACAATTTCCAATTTAATCAGAACCCCAAAAGACCAAATACCTAATGATTCCCACGGTGTATACGAAATACCTTGCTCAAACTGTCCCCAAACCTACATTGGACAAACCAATAGACGGATTAACAATAGAATATATGAACATCGTCTTGCAGTTAGAAAGTCCGATCCCACATCATCACTTGTCCAACACCGCCTCCTAACAGGCCATAATATAGACTTCGATAACACCAAAACCATAGCACCCTCATTTTTCCAGAAACCGCGAATCATCCGCGAAGCAATTGAGATTGAAAAACGTCCCAATTGTCTAAACAAAAGGGATGACGGTCATCGTCTTCCAGTCGCTTGGAAATCATTGATCTCCAGGCTAGCCTCACAATCTTCATCCACACCTCATAATCCTGATAGCAGCCGTTCTGCTCTGATGCCTCCATCAACAGACCCTCAACCCCCCACCACTCTCCCACCCACAGACAGCTTTCGTATAAATAACACTTCGTTCGATACTACCAGCGAGTTCGCTCTAAGGAGTAGGCAGATTGAGGCCTTAGAGACGGATCGTGGTGAGATCTGGGGAGTAGGCAGATTAAGACCCCGGAATCGAACCAGTTCCACGAACTTCTAGCATTATTTTCTTTGATAATTTTTTCTTGACCCACTTTTTCTTGAAAATGGCTCCAAAACGGGAGCCGAAACGTCGAGACATTAACAATCTCAGACGAAGTTCAACCCGAGAGTCTAGTATTTTTCATACCAACGATATATACAGGGTTACTGGTAATTCG
Organism: Leptura quadrifasciata; assembly: GCA_963675555.1. NCBI lineage: Eukaryota > Metazoa > Arthropoda > Insecta > Coleoptera > Cerambycidae > Leptura > Leptura quadrifasciata. The sequence continues at coordinate 162,985,999 of OY776676.1, forward strand.
ATATATTCCTTTGGAGATGTGATGGGGTATGAGCTAAGGAGTAAATCTAGCTTTAACATACATTATGCAAAACTCAATAGTCTTTGAGATATTTCAATTTTTTTGTTTTTCTCAAAAAAGTAGATCTTAATGTCGTAAAAGTTAATTTCCGAAAAATCTACTTGACATTTTAAATTTTTTTTTACTGGATTACTTGTCCAATATTATAGATATCCGTTTGGAATGAAATATATCGGGAAACATTTCGATCATGTGAACATTTAAAATAAAAACTTGTAAAATTTTTTTTTTTTAAATCAGTTATGAAATTTACCTATTAGGTTTTTTTAAAAAATATTAATGTAGCACGCGTACAAATTATTATAAAAACTTCCTTATTTCAATAGCTATCTAACTAGGTAGAAATGTTTAATATACCCTTGATAGTTCTAATAAAAAATTAGTAATGCTGGTGGCGGAATTTATTAAACGACTAATCGTTCATTTTCATTTAAGTCAGTCAGTCCTTGACTTTGACGTTTGTGTATATATGTCATTAACTGACATTCTTATCTCCGTGTCCCTTAAGTTTGTTGGTCTTGTTAAATTAGTTATCGAAGATTTTGATTTTGCTCGCAGTTGTTGTTATTAGTTGTTGTTATTGTATTTTCTGTGCCATGGCCGCGTATGCTAACGCAGAATACGCTGATATCTTGTTTGTCTATGGATACTGTGGCGGCAACGCTGTTGAAGCTCGCCAAGAATATGGTCTTTGGTACCCTAACCGCCGCTTACCAAATGCACGTGTATTCAGTACGGCATATCGAAATAGCTCTGAAACTGGCTCCCTGAAATGTAGAAGAAGTGACGCTGGTGCTCCTCCCGTTTATGAACCAGATGATGAGGAAGAAATATTGAGATATTTTGAGGAAGACCCAACTATTTCAACTAATAAAGTCGCAAGACTAACCGGAGCGTCACAATGGAAAGTTTGGTCTACGATACGTAGAGTTGGATGTCATCCTTACCACTATACCTCTGTCCAAGGCTTGGAAGAAGGTGATCCTGGAAGGAGAGTGGAATTCTGCCGCTTTATGTTAAATTCAGGTGCAGAAAGTGCAAATTTTTTAACAAGTATTTTATGGACGGACGAGTCGAAATTTAATCGCGAGGGTATAACAAATTTCCACAACCTACATTATTGGGCAGAGGAAAATCCCAAGTTAACACGTGAAACTAGTTTCCAAATGAAGTTTTCTATTAATGTGTGGATGGGAGTCATTGGCCACTATTTAATAGGGCCACACTTTCTACCTCAAAATTTAAACGGGGAAATTATGAAAATTTTTTAAGAAATGACCTGGCGGTGATTTTAAAAGATGCTCCTCTCGCCGTCAGACAGCGAATGATGTTTCAGAACGACGGTTGTCCAGCACATTATCGGCTGACAGTACGACAGTTACTTGATCAACGTTTCCCTAACCGTTGGATTGGAAGAGCGGGCCCAATACCTTGGCCAGCGCGAAGCCCTGACTTAACACCCCTTGATTATTACGTATGGGGTCATATGAAGGAGATGGTCTATGCCACACCAGTCAATACTATAAAAAACCTTAGACAAAGGATAGTCGATGCTGCCCAACACATAAGGCATAATCTGATAACCAGAGTAACAAGGACGGAAATAAGAAGACGCTGCCGTGTCTGTATACGGAATAGGGGCTCCCATTTTGAGCAAGACATATAAAAAATAAAGTAGAACTTTGAAATTAATGAAGAATTAACTCTACTTTTAAAATGTTTTTTACTGTTTATCTAAAAATAAAATTCGTACTACTTGTGTTATTTTTACTAGTATTTTCTTAGAACTATTAAGGGTACATTGAACATTTGTACCTAGTTAGATAGCTATTGAAATAAGGAAGTTTTTATAATAATTTGTACGCGTGCTACTTTAATATTTTTTTGAAAAAACCTAATAGGTAAATTTCATAACTGATTTAAAAAAAAAAAATTTTATTTTAAATGTTCACATGATCGAAATGTTTCCGGATATTTTTCATTCCAAATGGATATCTATAATATTGGACAAATAATCTAGTAAAAAAAATTTAAAAATGTCAAGTAGATTTTTCGGAAATTAACTTTTAAGACATTAAGATCTACTTTTTTGAGAAAAACAAAAAAATTGAAATATCTCAAAAACTATTGAGTTTTGCATGATGTATGTTAGGGCTAGATTTACTCCTTAGCTCATGCCCCATCACATCTCCAAAGGAATGTATCGAATTACCAGTAACCCTGTATAATAATATGCTCATATATCAGGTTGAAAATGGTATCTGGCGACCATGTTTATCCGTCTATTATTACTTTTATGATTAACTCTATCGACGGTTTATTTCGAAAAAAACAAAACATATACCTTCTCAAATCTACCGTACAACAAACTGTAGCGATTTATTTTTCAGAACTCATGTAAGTATATAGAAACATTAATTTGGAAAGGTATAGGTTTGTGTTTCATTATTTATCCAAATAAACCGTATAAGAACCATAGTATAATTCACGAAACAAATTAATATTTCAGTTTGGGGGATCGCCTAAATGTAATTATGAAAGAAAGTAATGGTCACTTCTCGCTCATAGGCGCAATAATTATTGGTGCCTTGTTAAATCAAATGATGAGGGTGAGGCATATTTTTTTTAGGCTTTGATATTATAAACGACGTTTACTTTCAGACCAAATCACCGGCTGGTGCTACCTACGTATTAGGTTATCTTACTATTCTATTTTTGTGCTGTCATGCAGGACAAAGGATTAAGGATGAGGTAATTTTTCAGACACCTTCTTAGTGAATTGATTACCTTAGTGATATAATTTTGTAATAACAAATTATAATGCAGGATTGCTCACCGTGAAGTAGATTATTCCGGGTCTTGCCGTGGTCGTCGAACTTGACTTGACGTTTCGCTGATTATCCTGTCAGCTCCTTCAGAAGGATTATAAAGTCCGAAAGTCCGGAAGAATCTACTTCATTAGACAAAGGCCGTGAAAATCTGCATTCTACCATAGGATTGCTCACCATGCACAATTATGAAAAAATAGTCAAATCTCTAAATCTTGGGCAAACTTGCACAACCTGTGAGCAGAAAATAATAACGATGAGAAAACAAGGAGAGATGAATCAAAACTGCACGTGAACAATTTTGCAGAGCTTAAAATTGCATAACTTTTACTGCCTATCTGTCCGCTTACCTACATTTATACAGGTTCTGGTAGCCAAGTATGTACATCGGGCCACGTTTGCAAACGAAATAAATGGGCAACCGACTTGCAGTGCACGCAATTGTGATTCCAGCATTTATGGGTGTATATATTTATTAGTCAGGCAGCGACAGACTCAACAGACTCAGTACTACGTTGTTGTTCGTTGGGGGTGGTCGCATGTTCAATTATTCAATTCACGACGTATACATGGGTCAGTATCGAAAAATTGTAATTATTTTCATAAAGAAACGAAAAATAAAGAATTATAATAAATGTTCAAATAGGTCCCCTTCTTGAGCTAAACAATATCCTAATCGATCATAAAAACTTCTTCTGAAATTTAACAAAATATTTGGGCTAATTTGTTTGAAAGCGTTTGCGAATTTCAACCGTAACTCCTCGATATTATTAGCCCTGTTCTCCTGGAAGCCATAAATTTAAGATTTTACGTGGCTTCATAAAATATCTGTTTAGCTAGATCAGGAGATCTAGCTGCCCACAAGACGGTTCCCCGTCCACACAATAGACCTCTGTAAATCTTCGCACAGCTAGCTGATTAATTTCCGGAACAATAATATGATCTCCAGCATACCACCCCATGTATTTAATCGTTCTGCATTCAATCTGCTTAGCACCTGTGAATATGAAATGTCTAGATACCCACAAATTGATCCGTGTACGCACTTGGCTGCTACTCTGTATATTATAGACCCGTAGATACTTTTTACTTGATAATTAAGTTATTAAAACATATCTAGTTATAATGTATATATTTAATTAAATAAAACTGGTACAATAAGAGCTTATTTAAGGAGAGTACATAAATACTCTCCTTTTAAACAACATTTAAATAAACACCCAGGTCCACACTTTCGAATAACACTGAGTAAGAAAATTTTAAATTTGCAGTCAATTTCAATAGCAGATTCAATATATGCATCGAATTGGTATAAAGCTGATCCCCAAACCATGAAGGATTTAGCGTTTATAATACTCAGATGTCAAACGCCCATTGAATATGACGCCCTACCCCTTGGAGTACTTGATTATGCCTTATTTGTGATGGTAAGAATTTGAATGGTGGGAAATGTTCATTCATTTGAAATGATTTTTTACTTTTAGATAACTAAAACTGCTTATTCGTTTCTGGGCCTACTAAGTCAACGTATATAGTTAGTTTTAACCAGTTTTACTGTAGTAACTGACATAGTGTATAACTTACATGTTAGTAAAGGCTACTGAAGCGCCACCACCATGAAATTTAAACGTGAAATAAAAACTATAAATGTTATTATCACATATATCACCGGCGACATTGTTTATCAGAAAAATGTAAAATCACACGATATTTCTTATTAGTATTTATGATAGAGAAGCAACTAGCAAACCATATAAAATCTGTATTAACAATCTTTAGCTTTGTTCCCTTGGTATTTATGACGTAAAATAGTATTTGAGAAAGTTTTTTTTAATTATTACCTACTTACAACTTATTAAGTAATAAAATGGTGACATATTTATTTCACGGAATTTTCATCTTACACAAGCTACCGTAGGAGTGTTGAAAATACTTCACTCAGCTACAACTTTTTCAATTTGAAACCTTTATATAAGAAGTCGATTTCTTAAAAAAAGTAAGAAAAGTCCAACACAGAAAAAGATATAAATTGTTAAAGTTACAAATTAATGAAAATGGTCATTTATTGATATGTGGTCTATTTGGTAGACTGCATAAAACAACTTATAAAAAACATCTAAGTTCACTGTGCTTATTGAACATATTGTCACTGTCATCAGAGCTCCAATCTAGATTTTTTCGTGAGTGAATAATGGTCCTCTTGTGTGCTAATTGTTAGTATTAAGTGGTAGCATTTTTTAAATAAAAATCGGCAGCTACTGGAAGCGGCTGGAACCTCCCCACTCGGTGGATCTTTGAAGCCGAAAAGAGCATTAAATTGTGTGACAAAACCACACTAAACGTAATCCGATCTCATCCAAAACCTTTTCAGATCTTCTGGGGTACTAAAAAAACCCTCAACTTAATGAATTTACAATCATCTATGCGAGTTATTACCTACATTATCGCTCGTTGAATAATATACTATTAGGACAACAACATCACTTGAACGACTAATAAAGTCTAGTTATCCTAAATAGAACAGATTTGTAACGCAACAAACTGAAAATTGGTAAAGTGATAATCTATAATAAATTCACCAACGAAGGTACAGAAAGCATTTCATATTGATATTGTTAGATCTACCTTTAAAGTTTGTGACAATCCACTAAAAGTTACAAATATGCCGAAATCTTATTAACATGACATGACACCAACGTTATCGGATGACAAACGATGACAATGACAATCGTCAAAATTTGCTCGTTGCAATCCGATCGCTCGCGGCTGTCTTTGTTAAATGAAACATTAGCATTTCAGTAATTTTACTAGATTTTAGAGGAATATTTGTAGTTTAATTCTTCGATTTGTCTGTATATATATTTAAAAACGGCACTAAACGTAATCCGCTCTACCTCTAGAGCAGTGAAGAAACCCTCACACGTGAATTGACACGTGATGTGACGAGTTTCACGACGTAACGGCTACGCGCATCGATCATGTCATGCGAAATGCGATCTATGCTTCATATTTGCTTTGTTTTTAATTTTTTTCACGAAAACCAAATCGAAAGGGTGGAAGTATGATATATCGTTGAAATCAGAATTTTAACTGATTTTCAATAGTTCCATTGCAAATTGAAAGTAATTATAAAATAAACAACTTGTTGCGTCAAAATGGCACTAAACGTAATCCGATCTCAACCAAAACCTTTTCAGATCTTCTGGGGCACTACAGAAACGCACGTGCAAAGTTTCATTCAAATCCGTTCAGTAGTTTCGGCGCCATCGTGCTAACACACATACACACACACAGATATTCATTTTTCAAAAACCACTTTTTTGAGTTCCTAGGACCTCAAAACGTAAAGATTTGATGTTAACTTAATTTTCGTTTTTGAACCAATTTTAGTAACCTCTCACAATTTTATTGTGGAGAGGTTAAAATGGTACATATGTACAGTAACGAAGAGTGGATGGAAATTATGTAAGCGTACTGAGAAGTAGGGCAATATTCGTTAGCAGCTTCTCTCCTTTATGCCCAGCGATTTTCCAATAGGCACTGGAGTTCGCCCCGAAAGATAAACTACGAATAAGCACAAGGCAGCTAGCCCGGCAGATCGTTAAGAATATCCAAGCGCTATTGCCTACAGACCACCCCTTAAAGACAACATATTGTGAATGGTTGTTGTAACAAAATTCTCGAAATGCCCGATTTACAGTCAATATTTTGGTCACAGATGAAGCTATTTTTACGAGTAAAATCTACAAAATACGCACGTTTGGGCCATTGAGAATCCTCATGCAGTAATTCGGAATTACTTTCAGCATCGGTTCCCTTTAAATATGTGGGCAGGGATTTGGCCTTCGCGATCCCCGGATTTAAATCCTCTTGGCTTCTTTATGTGGGAATATTTAAAATATGAAGTGTATTAAACCGAAGTAGATAATATCGATGTGTTTCGTAAACGCATCACAACGGATGTACATAATCTGCATCTTTGGGAACAGCAGGAAAGGGGAACACCTCAGCTAGTGGGACAAAATTGAATTAGACAGGCCTAGCGTGCTTAAACGTCAATGTACAGAACTATGAACAGTTTTTGTAGAAATAGTATGTTATTTTAACATTTCCATTAATTTCTAACTTTAACAATTTGTGCCTTTTTCTGTGTTGAACTTTTATTAATTTTTTTTTTTCAAGAAATCGACTTCTTATTTAGACGTGCATGTTTGGTAAAAAGAATTCACATTTCGTATTTTTCAAATCCTAATGTTTTCAAAATAGTTTTGAAAGAGTCTGAAAAGGTCATAGTGACCATGAAAAAACAATCATTAGTCATTAATCATTTAAATCAATTTCTTCGCATAAAACAAAAGAGAATCCATATGTATCATTAGCTAAATTGCATAGAATGGAAAGTAATTACAGGAAAGCATATATTACTAAAATGTAATAGGAGTACCAACAGTAAGACTATTAATATTTAAATTGTTTCTTATATAACAATTCCTACGTACAGTGTGTATACGTAATGAAGGTACGATTTTTAAATGTTTATTAATTAATTTATTTGTTTCCACCTCAGCAGGTTTTTATTTTTCATGGCGAAGGACTAAAATATTTAGATTAAAAATTTTTAAGGTTAGGAAAATGACGTAATCGACTGCTCCCAAAAATTTATCGTAACAAAAAATATCTATCATCCTTTGAACTAGTAACTGGCAGAGTTTCTGCCAGATACCAATTTATCACAGTAATATTTCTTGGGAAATACACATGTAAGTTGTATTCGAATCATTAAAAGTATATTTACAAATAAAATTCATTGTGTTCGTTCCTTCCATGTTCAAACAATACCATTAGAGACAATTTCAATTATACAGAAAGGTCAATATAATAACTTATTATTCACTCAAACTACTCAACGAAATTACGAAAATTAAGTGTTTACCAGCATAAATTGTCGACAACATCTAGACAAAGGTTCATATCAGTTTTAAAACAGTAACGCTCAGAATGACAGATAAACAAGAACTTACAACAGATGTTTACTCTTCCCTGCATCCATTGTTTACAATAAGCGCTCTTCTAGGATTGTCACCACATACTACGAAAAAAATTGAAAGAAGAACAGAAATTCAATATACCATATGGTCGATACTTAAGAACTTAACTCTAATGTTTTTATATGTTTTAGCACTATGTTGCAGCATTTATACTGTTGAACGACCGAATGGAATTTTATGTGCAATTCGCTTTTACGAAGACATATTTTCGTCAATACTATATTTATGGCAAATAGCTCTTGGATGTATTTTTGCTAAAAATACCGTTACAATTTTCAAAAACATCAAGGATGTAGACGATAGATTACGGAAGTTGAATATGTGTATCTCACACGAGTAAGTTATTTCGTATTAATTATAATTATATAAATTATGATTCGTAATAACGGTAATAACTGTATTAAATTAGTGATGAGCTATTCTACAATAATAGACAACAAGACGCAATCGATAGGATAAATATAGACATTAATAAACAACTTGTTTTATATCTGTCGCAGTTTCTGATGACTGAGTTGAGTAGACGTGTTTAGTATACTAGCATTATCTCAGTACAATAGCTGTCATAATCAGAATGGTAGACTTCTTGACTTAATCTTTTTAAATTGCGACAAAGTAAAAACAATTCCTAGCAAATATGCTTTTGTCAAGGAGGACGTCCATCATTCTGCCTTAGAAATTAGTATTTCTCAAGTAAATGTAAAATGTCTCAGCAAAGTGAGCTAAGGAAAATTAAATTTTAACCGAGGCGACTTTGATATGATAAATCAGGCAATTTCTGAAATTGATTGGAGTAATGCTTTACCGAATTTGTCAGCCAACGAATTGGTACATTTTCTTCAACATATTCTTGATAATATAATTTCGCACTATGTACCTTTGAAAAAGAGGGATAGATCATATCCTATATGGTTTTCACGAAATACTATTTTATTATTCTTTCCTATAATTTGGGTTTTCTACCACATGTGGAATAAACACAGAAATAATGTATTTTGCTGACGTTTCGGGAAGTAATCTCTTTCCGTTTTCAAAGCTTTTTTAGGAAGAACTCTTATTTTGCTGTGTATGTCAAATACACAGCTTTAAGATTCTGTTTATCTTATTTCCATAGATACTTACTACTTACACAGAACATAGAACTGATGATATTTTCTTTTAGATAATGTTGAGTTTCAAAACTAAACAAAGATCCAACAAAATCAATAGAGAGCAAAATTTACAGAACTTTGTTTAAATACGAACATGAATTTAATGATTTTGAACGAAGGAAACTTACACTACATCATAGTAAGCCTCCTCATTTTTATGGCTTACCAAAGACACATAAACAAAATATTCTTTTAAGACCAATTGTTAGTTCTATTAATTCACCATGTCATAATTTGGCAAAATTTTTACTTAAAATTATTGATCCATTACCTGGAAATACCGATTCGTATATTAAAAATAGTAAACATTTTATAGAAAAAATTTACGAAAACGATATTCATGAATCACACCTGATGGTTAGTTTTGATGTAGTTAGTCTTTTTATCAATGTTCCGATAGATGAAATCTTAAAAATAGTTAAAGACAGGTTGCTAAATGGTAATAATTTGGAAACTAGAACTAAATTAAGTGTAAATAGCATAATGGAACTCTTAACACTGTGTATAAAAACAACCTATTTTCAATTGGACAATGAGTTCTATCAGCAGGAATTTGGTATAGCTATGGGGTCTGCATTATCACCAATTTTAAGCAATATATTTATGGAAAACTTTGAGAACACACATGTTAAAAATTGTATAAACAAACCGGTTGTCTGGTGGAGGTATGATGACGACATCTTTGCAATTTGGCCTCATGGTGTCGATTTACTAGATAGTTTTTTGGAAAATATAAATAGTAAGGAACCGTCTATTAAATTCACATTAGAAGTAGAAAGTAGGAATGAACTACCATTTTTAGATGTTTTAATTAGAAGGGTAAATAATAAAATTGAAACAAGCGTTTATAGAAAACCAACACATACTAATAGATACCTCAATTTTAACTCAAACCAGTCAGTAAATGTTAAAAGGGGTGTTGTAAAATGTTTATACGATAGGGCCAAAATAATTTCATCTAATAATGAAATATTAAATAACGAGAAAAAATTTATCAAAGAGGTTCTAGTACAAAATCAATATCCTGAATCCTCTGTTGATAGAGTTTTCATAAATGTTGAAAATAGGGACAATCAGGTACGACAAAAACCTGAGCGTCATTATACAGCAATAATTCCTTATGTATACGGACTATAGGAAAAGCTACGCCGTATAGGTGACAAATTTGAAGTTAGGACGATATTTCAAACGGGGAACACTTTAAGATCTATTTTAACAAAAACAAAGCCGATAAACAGAGAGCAGAATTCAAAAAACTATATTTACAATATCCCGTGCGAATGTGATAAATGTTATGTGGGTGAGTCATCCAGACCTTTCAGTGTGAGGTTGGATGAGCACAAGAATTACATTAGAAAGAATGAAATTCAGAAATCAAAGATTTGTGAACATGCTTGGGAAAACGGAATAAACTGGGACTCGGCAAAAATTTTAACAAAAGAAACAGATACCAAAAAAAGAAAAATTAAAGAATCAGCAATAATCTTATTAAATGAAGATAAGTGCGTATCGAATTGTTCTGTAGATATTTGTACAACCTGGCTACCAATGTTAAAAGAAGAACTTAACAAACTCAACATTATCTAAAAGAAAATATCATCAGTTCTATGTTCTGTGTAAGTAGTAAGTATCTATGGAAATAACATAAACAGAATCCTAAAACTGTGTATTTGACATACACAGCAAAATAAGAGTTCTTCCAAAAAAAGCTTTGAAAACGGAAAGAGATTACTTTCCGAATCGTCAGCAAAATACATTATTTCTGTGTTTATTCCACATGTGGTAGAAAACCCAAATAATAGGAAAGAATATTCGTAGAATGCCACAAATAACTTTCAGACAATACTATTTTATTAATCAAAAGGAAATATAAAGCCCACAAAAAATGGGAATCGACCAATAATGACCTACATTACATTGACTTTGACTCATTACGTAAGCAAGTAAAACAACGAATCAAAAATGGTTATCATGTTTATATCTCGAGTACAGAGGATAATTTGACAGCCAATACGAATTCCTTTTGGTCATATATTCTGATATGAAAAAAGTACAAACTATACCGTCGGTTATAACATTAGATAATGTTGAATATTGTGACGATCAAAGCAAATGTGACGCCTTTTCAGATTATTTTGGATCTGTATATGAATTACCTAACTCTTCATCTAAAATAATGCCAGACAGTAACAGCTCAAATTGTATTACTATTAACAGAATAACTCTTTAACAAATTAAGTAACAAATTTTAAAGCTAGATATTTAAAAAAATTGAATAATTATTATAACCATTCAGAAGAATAGTTACAATACGCACTTGGTTTATTGTTTCATGAGTTTTGTTCAGTTTTGTCTGACATATGTTTCGGCCTTGCGTCCATGATCAAAGAGCCTTAATAACTAACTCAAAAACATATCCAAAAAAATGTTTAGAGAAATAAGAAACGAATTTATAAATAATAAAGATTTTATGGAAAGAAGTCTGAGTGTTACACGTATACTCACAATCACATTCTGGGCGAGATTTGTAACAGAAAAGTTTTTATACCCACCAATATTTTTCAAAATATAAGCTGTAAAATGATTTTGGTCCATAGATTTCCGAGATTAGCACGTTCGTACAGACATACGCTGCCCTTTTTATTACATAATAATATAGTCACTATTTATTGTAGCAGTAAAATATTACTATATTTTTTACACTTTTTTAGGAAAATATACGTTTATGTAATGGTCATAATAATATTTGCTTTTCTGGGACTTGGTGCAATTTCTATTCAATTTAACACTAGTCATTTGTTTGTATATTGCTACAAGTATCAACTGCGCACTGTGCCAATGGTTATTTTAACCTATTACATACCATTTATTGGAAATTTTGTTATGGAAATGCAGTATTTTCAGTATGTTAATATTTTAAGGCAATGTTATAAGCAACTGAATGAAAATTTGGAAAATATTACAAATGCACTTTTGCTGAAAAATGGTAAGTATTAGAGATGTTCGAAGAGATAGCACGCTAATAATTGTTGTTATTATTAAACTCTCAACCCGTTTCTTTATTTTTGTATTTACCAGGTAGAAATAGGACTGTACACATAGGGGTACGAATATACAAATGGTGTACTGTGTACTATACTTTTCTACTTTTGTCATTTTTGCTCCTAATCTATAAAAATATTCCCTAAGCTACTCTATGCTGATGACGAGGAATAATTTCAACCGCTAGATGGCGCCTGCTGACTATTTTACATGTCGCTATCCCAAAGATACCGAAATGTACTAAAGAGTCAAGTGATTCTCGTGTCGGTCGTCACATGCCTACCTTGCACTGACGAGAGCCAACAGCTCGAAACAGCAGTCTGCAAGTGGTGTGTGACGACTGGCACGAGAGCTCCCTTAAGTAGGATCAGTCTCTCGGCTGGTGTTTGTTGCAATTGAAGCATTAGCGTTTTGATGGTAATATGCAATTATTACACTTAACGCGCCAGGCTTGGAACTTGTAATTCAGCGCTCGGCGGGGCACATAGCTCGGAGAGTAGCTGTTGGTTGCAGTCTGGTTATGTTCCTTATAGAAAAATAAGGATTTTATAGAGGAGTTTGCCATTAAAAATATTATGTTTTAATATTCCGCCCTCTAAAAGCACATTTGAACTATGCTAAGTCCAGTCAGGCTATTTATGTATCGATTGCAACAGACACTGGACCGCTAGATGACGCCTGCTGACTATTTTACATGTCGCTATCCCAAAGATACCGAAATGTACTGAATAGTCAAGTGATTCTCGTGTCGGTCGTCACATGCCTACCTTGCACTGACGAGAGCCAATAGCTCGAAACTGCAGTCTGCAAGTGGTGTGTGACGACTGGCACGAGAGCTCCCTTAAGGAGGATCAGTCTTTCGGCTGGTGTTTGTTGCAATTGAACCATTAGCGTTTTGATGGTAATATGCAATTATTACACTTAACGCGCCAGGCTTGGAACTTGTAATTCAGCGCTCGGCGGGGCACATAGCTCGGAGAGTAGCTGTTGGTTGCAGTCTGGTTATGTTCCTTATAGAAAAATAAGGATTTTATAGAGGAGTTTGCCATTAAAAATATTATGTTTTAATATTCCGCCCTCTAAAAGCACATTTGAACTATGCTAAGTCCAGTCAGGCTATTTATGTATCGATTGCAACAGACACTGGACCGCTAGATGACGCCTGCTGACTATTTTACATGTCGCTATCCCAAAGATACCGAAATGTACTGAATAGTCAAGTGATTCTCGTGTCGGTCGTCACATGCCTACCTTGCACTGACGAGAGCCAATAGCTCGAAACTGCAGTCTGCAAGTGGTGTGTGACGACTGGCACGAGAGCTCCCTTAAGGAGGATCAGTCTTTCGGCTGGTGTTTGTTGCAATTGAACCATTAGCGTTTTGATGGTAATATGCAATTATTACACTTAACGCGCCAGGCTTGGAACGTCTTTCGGCTGGTGTTTGTTGCAATTTAACCATTAGCGTTTTGATGGTAATATGCAATTATTACACTTAACGCGCCAGGCTTGGAACTTGTAATTCAGCGCTCGGCGGGGCACATAGCTCGGAGAGTAGCTGTTGGTTGCAGTCTGGTTACCTTCCTTATAGAAAAATAAGAATTTTATAGAGGAGTTTGCGACTAAAAATATTATGTTTCACGTATATACTAGTTGGCCGTCTATAACATGTATATTCAAAAGTGATGAAAGCAATGTGTAGTCATGTAGAAAATATGCAGTCCGACATACACTTGTCAAGTATATACATACTAAGAACATACAAAAAAATTGTTAATTGGTAATTGGTCCAACATTACTAAACTATCTACTTGCCTTCATTTGGCGATATCTAATCTGAAACAATTGTATGAGCAGAATTTAAATATGTTTGTAGAATTAAAATATATTGCAACAGGCGGCAGCACTGTAGACTTGTGTAAGATGGTCCAAAAAAACAAAGGGGCCTCAATTAAAACTAATTTTTAAAAATGGGTAATTGAATTAATCAACGTAATTTTTTAATTGGCAAAATTTCGTCATCAAGAACAATGTGGTTTTTACTTTTTCGGGTTCTAATTATTATTCTCGCCTGAATTCAAATATCGATTTAAAATAAACTTCTAACTCTTCAGATTTTCGAGAAATAAATTTTGTTTATGAACAGGTTTTCAATGTTTTCAGGTGTCAAGAATAAACTAGCTATAAGAAGAGGGTTAATACTTGTGACCCCGAAATTAACAAACAAAGAAGACATATATGATCATGTATACATGATTAACCAAATAACATCACTCCACATGAAATTAACAGACACTGCGAATATAGTCAATTATTCATTTTGCTTTCAGCAACTGTTCAAGATTACGATAAGTTTTGTTAGTATTGTTACAGCCCTTTTTATGTTCGCTACGATTTTTACTGCTACTGACTCAGAAAATGTATATATAGATGCTCCTTTTATGGTATGGTCGTTGTCGAATGCTATTGAAATTTTTATTATAGTTTGGATATCTAGCGAAACAAGTGAGGAGGTATAAGCATATATATTATATGTATTAGATTACAAGAATATTTAAAATGTTTCACTCAGATTAATAATAGTTATCATGATCATAAGTTAAATTTATCCAGCATTTAACAAAGTTATTTTTTAGGCCAACTACTGCTCTGTAATTCTGCACAGAATCAGAAATGCGACTGAAAATGACAAACTGAAAAGTTTGGTACGAAATTAACACGTATTAAATTATGCAAATCTGATAGTTTGTACTTTCTAGATTGACTTATATTCTTTACAAATGTACCATAGCAAACAACAATTTACTATTTGTGGATTGTTCCCTTTGGATTATACTCTTCTTTATACGGTAAGACATTTTCAATTTCATATTGTACACGTCTTTATTTACTGCAAGCGGATAAACCTGTAAACCCAAGAGACATGAGCGAATTATTTGATTACCCGACGCGACATCCTAAGTTGAAAGTTGGTCTGACATCTAGTGTCCCCAATTACAAACTATAACTTCGGCTGAAAAGTCGAGGCAGTAACGCAAAAAATAAACAGCACTCTCATCAAAGGATAATAGCTCTTATTTGTTACTAAAGCGGCAACTCGTTCTACCATATAATCCCATTGAATCGAAAGAAATATATTAAGTTTTATCCGCCTACGTGAAATGGAAACCACGACTACAACAAACAATTTTAATGACCTAGTCGACCGCATAAAGTAAATGATTTAACGTGCCGCATTTATAATTAATAATTTGCTCGACTAACTACTCAGTCGTAAACCAACTTGGTAAGAAAGAAAGAAATCATATATTCCGGGCACTCACTAGCGCCACATACGTATTTATGTAGGTATATATAAAATAATAATATTTCATAAAATAAATAATAAATATGATTAAATTTGTTTTCACGCTCAACTCAGCAAAAAAGAAAAACTGGGCTTCTTTTAAAAAAAATTTAATGATGTTTATAGAAATTTTAACTATGTCAGTTGTTCTTATTGCCCAGCAAGGACCAACGTGGAGGCGTGAGCATATTCCTTGCCGGGAAAGGATGGTGACAGGATTGTTAATTAGGTAGTAACGCGTTAAAAAAGAAAATAAATAAATAGACTTACAACTTAAAAATAAATAACTGTTCTAACAACATAAATAAACTTTCTTGTTAAAATAGAATAATTAAAAACAAGACATACCAAAGTTAAAAATAAATAACTGTTCTATAACAACATAAATAAACGTTCTTGTTAAAATAGTATAATAAAAACAAAACTTACCAACAATAACTTTCCACAATAAATAATTCATAATATCACAATCACTACATGACACTATCACAGATTATCACTCACTCACCATTGTCACTGTCACTATCACTATCACCGCTGGCTCCCACATTTATTATTATTGGCTCAATCACTGCGTCAATCCGAATATCCGAATTTCTTCAACTTTTTTAACGTGCCTTATGCATTTTTGCCAATAATAAGCTGTACCTAACTCTTTTTAATGCATTGGATAGAAGGCCTTTTACATGTTCTAATTTAAAATTTCTATTTTCTCTTGCAACATTCCCCTTTACTTCAGCCCAAGTAAGCTCAATGGGATTGAGTTCACAGTGCTAAGACGGTAACCGTAATACCTCAATACTGCTAGCTTTAGCCATTTCATCTACAATATATTTCTTATATATAGGCGAATGCTATTTCGCTAAGGTTAGCAATTCGGCTTTCAGAGAAGCACGGTCGAATAAGGATATACCTTTACCATCTAACCATTCTTGAATTTGCGCTTTTCAACATGCACTGGTTGGTAATTTTTCCAGTAATCGACTATGGTATGGGGTGTCCATAATATTGGCTGATCCGGGGTCAACCTTAGCGAGAATTTTTGCAACCCATTCCTCGAAAACATCCGCATTCATGTCATCATGGTAATCGCCACTTTTTTTCGACACGAACGATAGAAGTTCATTTTCCACGAGTCCTGAGTCACTTCCTATGTGGGATATTATTAAGCGTTTTCCTTTTCCTGTTAGCATTTTTAATCCTGTTGACGAATCTTCCATATGGCCTTGACGAACACTTTCTATCTTGCCAAAATTGCATTACAGTTGCCCTTCATTTAACCGCGTCTCATCTAAATAATAGCATTTTCTTCCTCTTTCGCGGGTAGCTCTAATTGCCCGAATAAAATTCCCTCGCCAACAAATAATATCATTTCTCTTAAGTAGGAGGCTATTTCTTTTTCCTTTTGCAAATACAAAGTTCATATCATACAAACATTTTTTTAACGTCGATTTGCCCATTTTGGGTACATGTTCATCATCATTCAGGGACTAAAATTTTCTTAACAGTAGGGATTTCATTATCACAGAAGAATTTATGAACTTTGCGTCGAATTCCATTTTTCTGGAATTGAACATCGCCTTCATTTTTTTCTTCTCTTAAAATTCTGTAAATGGTCCCTTTACTCACGCCGGTATACCTTGAAGTCATGTTAACTAAACCTGTTGGTCCTTCTGTACCAGAGGATAATCTTTCTCCAATGCATGATAATACATTCAAAATAATTTTCATCTCCTTGAAGCTTAATGGAGACTTTCTAGGGGTATGAACTTTTACCACTTCTTTTGAACAACCGGGAACCGCTTCCATTTTTGCACATTTAAAAATATTACGATATCCCACAATTACACTTATTTTCACTAAGGCAATGTCTACAGCTCCGGGTAAATCCGTATGATTAATTTTTATTATTCCTCCGTCTAAAACCGGGCATGCGCATGATTGGCTGCCGTCAAGGGCAAGGGACATTATCTATCATAAGCAACTATACTACATCAAAAAATATTAACATATTTAACCCAACGAACTAACCTAAAGAAATATTCGTATTACGTATTTTAGTTAACAAAATGTGGTAAAAAAAAAAAACTGTAGCAAGCGGATTCGAACCCTCAACCTCACGTGTGAGAATCAATTCAATTCAATTTCAATTCAAAACAACTTTATTAAAATTAATATACAGTAAATGTGCCTCCCCAGAGCCCATCGGGACCGACCCTGCGACCACTGCGTTAACGCGGTGGTGTATCGCAAAGTCGGGCCGAGGCGGGACTGGTTTGGCTAGGTAAAAATGGAAACGATAAAAACTCAAACTCCTTTTACAAAAGTAAATAAAATTAAGTGCTGTGACAAAAAATGCTTAAGAAAGAAAGCTTAACTTAAAACTGGTTAAAACGATCACTTGGCTTTCGCCGTTCGTGCACTTCACTGAATTTAATTTGGGCACTGACGCTGACTCCGTAACTTGCACGGGGTGCCATCCGCGAATTGCTCCAACTACGGGTTGCGCAAAGCAGGCCTAAACTGGGATTCTAAAAATTTTGATTGTTCTGATATAAAATTTGGATTCTGTTACGAGTTTAATGAAGGAAGGATGAATTTACAGACAAAAATGTACAAACAGAAACGAAGAACAAACAAACGTGTGAGAATCGGGAATCCTAAGTATTACACCACAGACTGTTGATGGGTAACCTTATAATTCTTACTATATCAATATGTTTGAACGTCATCGCGCATGTGCGGCGTGAATTGCCTGGACGGAGGAATAATAAAAATTAATCATACGGATTTACCCGGAGCTGTAGACACTCCCTTTCACTAAAGCGCTAACAAAATAAAACTTTAAGGCGCTGTGATACAACAAGTACGTAATTTATAAACAAAAATTAACGCCACCCAATTCACACTAGAAATATTTCATACGAAATAAAATTTTAAGGCACTATGATACCACAAATACATAACTTATAAACTACAAATTAATACCGCCCAACTGATAAACGACCGCGCTCTATGTGTACACTGATTTTAAACTGATTAAATCCGCACGCCCCTGGCTCCACTGACTAGAGATTTCGGCCGAAGAGAATGGTTTAAACTGGGAATATTTGAAAGATGCCATCCTGACATTAAATCGTCGAGTGTCTCATAAAATTTTATTACTGTATAAGTAATTTTGCCGGCCCAATGGCTCAATATTTACGCATTGGTTCGACTCCTAGCTAGGGCATGGATAGTTAGTGGCGTTTGTAGTATTTTACTGAGTTTATAGCAGTGGACTAGACGGGTTGTGTGATAGACAACATGGTTAATCGCTGTGTCACTCCTGAGTTCGAGTCTTAGCTACCGCAGGTAACAATATTGTAGGGAATGATCGTTGTGCAATTGTCTATGTGTATGTGTCCTGGTTGACAGGTGGAATAGCTAATGCTAAACTGCATTAGGACGGTAATCTAAATAAGACGAGCTAAAAAAAAGTGCACTGTGGTGGAGTCTTTTTTTAATTACTTATACATGATGGTTTAAAATTCCTAATGCAGGAGCCCCATGCGTTCAGTAAACGCGTGTTTAACAGTGATCGTTGTTTTTTTTACTTCTTCACCATTGCGTCTCCAATCGACTCTAGCTGGGCCGACAATATATTAACTGATATTTAAGGAAAACTTTTAACATTATTTTTCTTTACAGATAGTTGGTGGTGTTACAACGTACTTGGTAATACTAATTCAGTTCAATTTGGATATTGTGAAAACATCTGGTAACGAAACTAATCAAAACTTGACAAAAATTTAAAATTGTCAACTACTAACAATTTAGGCTAAAAATGAGTTGTAATTATGTTCTCAACTTTAATAATAAAGTTAAGTAATGCATAAATGAATAGTTTTTATGTAATGTTTTTCAATGTAATGTTATATATGATAATAATAATAAATGTCTTTAATTCTGATTATAACAAAATAAAAACTGTTATTATACAGGGTTACTGGTAATTCGATACATTCCTTTGGAGATGTGATGGGCATGATCTAAGGAGTAAATCTAGCCCTAACATACATTATGCAAAACTCAATAGTTTTTGAGATATTTCAATTTTTTTGTTTTTCTCAGAAAAGTAGATCTTAATGTCTTAAAAGTTAATTTCCGAAATTACTGGATTACTTGTCCAATATTATAGATATCCGTTTGGAATAAAAAATATCCGGAAACATTTCGATCATGTGAACATTTAAAACAAAAACTTGTAAAAATTTTTTTATGAAATTTATCTATTAGTAAAGATAGTGCGGTGGATAGTGTGGTGGCGGAATTTATTAAACGACTAATCGTTCATTTTCATTTAAGTCCGTGTCCCTTCAGTTTGTTGGTCTTGTTAAATTAGTTATCGAAGATTTTGATTTTGCTCGTAGTTGTTGTTATTTTATTTTCTGTGCCATGGCCGCGTATGCCAACGCAGAATACGCTGATATCTTGTTTGTCTATGGATACTGTGGCGGCAACGCTGCTGAAGCTCGCCGAGAATATGGTCTTTGGTACCCTAACTTCCGCTTACCAAATGCACGCGTATTCAGTACGGCATATCGAAATATCGCTGAAACTGGCTCCGTGAAATGTAGAAGAAGTGACGCTGGTGCTCCTCCCGTTTATGAACCAGATGATGAGGAAGAAATATTGAGGTATTTTGAGGAAGACCCAACTATTTCAACTAATAAAGTCGCAAGACTAACCGACTAACCGGAGCGTCACATGGAAAGTTTGGTCTACGATACGTAGAGTTGGACGTCATCCTTACCACTATACCCCTGTCCAAGGCTTGGAGGAAGGTGATCCTGGAATGAGAGTGGAATTCTGCCGCTTTATATTAAATTCAGATGCAGAAAGTGCAAATTTTTTAACAAGTATTTTATGGACGGACGAGTCGAAATTTAATCGCGAGGGTATAACAAATTTCCACAACCTACATTATTGGGCAGAGGAAAATCCCAAGTTAACACGTGAAACTAGTTTCCAAATGAAGTTTTCTATTAATGTGTGGATGGGAGCCATTGGCCACTATTTAATAGGGCCACACTTTCTTCCTCAAAATTTAAACGGGAAATCTATGAAAATTTTTTAAGAAATGAACTGGCGGTGATTTTAGAAGATGTTCCTCTCGCCGTCAGACAGCGAATGATGTTTCAGAACTACGGTTGTCCAGCACATTATCGGCTGACAGTACGACAGTTACTTGATCAACGTTTCCCTAACCGTTGGATTGGAAGAGCGGGCCCAATACCTTGGCCAGCGCGAAGCCCTGACTTAACACCCCTTGATTATTACGTATGGGGTCATATGAAGGAGATGGTCTATGCCACACCAGTCAATACTATAGAAAACCTTAGACAAATGATAGTCGATGCTGCGCAACACATAAGGCATACTCTGACAACCAGAGTAACAAGGACGAAATAAGAAGAAGCTGCC
Source organism: Leptura quadrifasciata (assembly GCA_963675555.1). NCBI lineage: Eukaryota > Metazoa > Arthropoda > Insecta > Coleoptera > Cerambycidae > Leptura > Leptura quadrifasciata. Next base: position 163,006,938 of record OY776676.1, read on the forward strand.
GTGTCTGTATACGGAATTGGTTCTCCCATTTTGAGCAAGACATATAAAAAATAAAGTACAACTTTGAAATTAATGAAGAATTAAACTCTACTTTTAAAATGTTTTTTACCGTTTATCTAAAAATAAAATTCGTACTACTTGTGTTATTTTTACTAGTATTTTCTTAGAACTATTAAGGGTACATTGAACATTTGTACCTTGTTAGATAGCTATTGAAATAAGGCAGTTTTTATAATAATTTATACGCGTGTTACGTTAATATTTTTTTGAAAAAACCTAATAGGTAAATTTCATAGCTGATTTAAAAAAAAATTTTTTAGTTTTTATTTCAGATGTTCACATGATCGAAATGTTTCCAGATATTTTTCATTCCAAACGGATATCTATAATATTGGACAAGTAATCCAGTAAAAAAAAAATTAAAAATGTCAAATAGATTTTTCGAAAATTAACTTTTAGGACATTAAGATCTACTTTTTGAGAAAAACAAAAAAAATTAAATATCTCAAAAACTATTGAGTTTTGCATAATATATGTTAGGGCTAAATTTACTTCTTAGATTATGCCTCATCACATCTCCAAAGGAATGTATCGAATTACCAGTAACCCTGTATATTTAGTTCTGTAAGCAAGTTTTTCTAATAAAATTTTTCAATATTTCGCACAGAAAAGCCACTTTACCTGGTGTGATTTTTATTTTTAAGCTGTTACCACCGTGCTCTACAATTTTTTTACAGTTTAACGTAATAAAAATAGTTTTTGACTGAAGCAAGAGCAGAATACTAAAAATTGAGTTTGTAATCTAAAAAAAAATTGTCATTTACACCTATAATACCTCTTAGCCGTGGACACATTGGTATAACAGACGTTATTCTCAAGGAGAGTGGTTTACCTCCGCTTACAATAAAAAGAGAAGAACTGCAAGTTTTAACATTTTATTATAAATGTGGCATCTATGAAGTTATTAACAGTCTACAAATATTTGTATAAAATAATATAGTATGCAACTTATACAATTAACTTAATTAAAAAGCTTACAGTTACGTGTATTAGACGGAAAATCATCTTAACATTTATATTACACCATATAATATGTACGCAAAAATATATAAATAATAAAATTAACTACACATATACATATACTTGATTATTATTTTTGCGTACGACTGTACAAAAACATTAGAACACAAAATATCTAGTTTAAATAAACTTATATCTAGATTATATCACATTTTTACATACTAACATATCATTTAGAAATTATAATCTATTAATTAGTTGTAGTTTGTAGATATTATACATTGAGGAATAATTTATACAACTTCTTATTGCCATTGGTTATTGAATAAATTGTTGCATTAGTCAATTTTAAGTCACTGTTATAAGCTAAAATGATGCATAATATGTACTTTTCCACACGTGCGCCTTGTATAAAAACATCCTATCCGTCTTTGTTAAAAAAGCTATATTTTATTTTCCATGTAAAAATGTACAATATTATATTCCCAAGTTCCTCAAATCATACGGACTATAGGGACAACAATTGTGGACACGGAATAGTGATACCTATATGTGAATCAGTCTATATAAAACAAAGAGTAACAGTAAAAGAGACCGTGCCTTCATCTAAAACAGTCGAGCTCCTATCCATCTCTATCAGTCTGCGACACGGCAATCGGCGCTAGATCTTGTCAGCCAGCGCCAACCACCCGCTATCTTCAGGAAGCTCCACCCTTCCTGGAGGAATAGGGTAACAAATGAAAAGTAGTCATCAACGCCGAGAAGAGCAAGGCGGTACTCTTCAGGAGAGTCAGGAAGGTACCCTTAGAACAAGTCACCATGTCCGGCATCCAATGACACGATACCGCCAACTACCTTGGCGTGATCAGGATCCGCAGCCCGACATAGAGACAGAACACAGAGGGCATTGTCACGAAAGCGAAGACAAGGCACGCCCTTATCTACCCGATACTAGGGAGATACGACCTGAGAAATACGCTCACGCTCGTCAGGATATTGATCAAACCGCTACTGACCTACACCTCCATCGCCTGGGGATACCAAGCTAAGGCTTAACTCAAGAGGATCCAGGCGATGGAAAACGTCGCACTCCGCTGTTTCATCAGAGGACGGACATCTTCAGGGACCTGAAATACACCCCTGTAATTCAGGTCATCCAGAAACTCTACGCCCGTGCAGATGCAAATGAGAATCCGTTGATCAGAGACGCGATTGACTACGATTCAACCGACGCTCAGAGGCACAAGCGGCCAAAGCCCCAGATCTTGGATAACGGGTAAGTATAAACTATCACTTTTTTCCAGCCAGATCAGGACAACTGATAAATCCCCCGCCCCGGCCGACGTTGAGACGCCGAAGTCTCGACGCTGGTCTTCCTTAGCCTTGTACAATAGACAGGTCCAAAATGCTACGAAAGCGTTTAGTCACTGACTTCCCGGACTACACAGCTTATCATACCGCACAAGCGACCTGGATGACAAGACGTCTCTTGCCACCTTGTATACTCATCCACTAAATCCGCGCCACGAGGACGGCTACAGTCGCCTTCTTCCACGACGATGGCGTTCCAGGGAGTAAACATGCCGGCAAAGAAAGAAGATAGTAGAGACAGTGGAGTGTCAGAAGAAAAGGCCCAGCCCAGGACCAGGGAAAGTCTGCCGACAGCGCCCACACCTCTCACACATAAAAAGCAGCAGCCTCACCCCGGTTTACAGCGTGATCTGGAGTAAAGAACTGAGTTATCTCAGACCATCATCAAAGTCAAGGATATTGACGCGTCCCTTAAACAATAGAGAGTGAAATTATCACATCGCTAGTCAAATTCCACCGCCTTCCTTTGTTAGGTACAAGGGAAGGAGGTTGCGCACGGTAAAAAATTGTAAATTTTATTAGCTCTGAGTCTATTGTGGGTTCTTTGTATTTGACTGGCGGAGTGATAATTGCATCCTCTATTGTTCAAAGAATATGTAAATTGTCTTAATATGCAGTTTTTCGTTTTTACATGTTTTGAGAAATTGTTTAAAAAAGTACATTTTTATCATTTAAGGTCATAAATAAACGAATAAAGGCCCAGCTTGCACGATGGGAGTTTTCTATCAACTATAATTCCAAATCCTAAAATGACACTGGTTTCGAGGACGCTAGATTTAAGGTCAATTTTGCATTTTGTTTTTTGCATGTATCATCACTGCGTTCAAGTTGGCGAAACTGGCGTTTTTACAAGAATGCCTTTCTTTCCACCCCATAAAATTTAAAACGTCAGTCGCGCTAAATTCAGTGACAATTTCTCACTTACATTCTTGCCTCTCATTGACGGACAGCTCGTAAACCTTTTATATAACGGTCATCCTGTAAGGCTAGAAATTTGTGTAGTGATGAATTAAAATAATCTAAGCATGAAAATCATAACCTGACAGGCATCAGTCCTGCACATAATCAGTGCCAAAATTTTTTTTAAAAATAAACTTGTCGCTGTAAGTTTTCAAATCAATCTAACCTATCCTAAAATATTCGTATTACGTATTTTACTTGCTAATCGAGCCGAAATACATCTTGTAGAAAACGCATTAAAAAAACTGAAAGAAGTTGATTGGAACCATCGATCTCACGTGTGATAAGCAGATAATCTAACCACTACACCACGGAAAGCTGTTAAAATACCGACATACCGTAGACTATGTCAATACGATCTAATGAATACGTCAACGCGCACCTTTTTGCTCACCTGTAAAGTACTTCTGCTCATTAAAATTGCTTGTCATATTTTTTTTCTTGCTTAACGATGGATAAACTTTAAAATTTCAAACTTACTGTGACAAGTTTATTTATTATTTTTTATATTTTCCAAAATATAAGGGGAATGTACGGGGCTGATGCCTGCCAGGTCATCGTCTTCATGCTTAGTGTATTTTAAGACATCACTATACAATTTTCTAACCTTACAGGAAGACCGTTATATAGAGGCTTCACGAGCTCTTGGACTATCACAGGCCCATGGTCCGATTAGGAGCGTCAATAATAATAAACAAAAATTACCTTTGAACCATCTCGCGTCGATTTAAAAAACCCCAGTCAAGCTAGACGCGTAGTTAGTATTTTGTATTATGAGCTCTTTTACTATAACTAGTGCAATTAGCAATAAAAGTTACAGTACTGACACTTGATACACTCTGTCGTGTCCTTTCAAATTCGTCTTATTTATACCTGACTAGGTGGATAAAAAATACATTTTTCTAGAAGTTGTTTCATCGGCTATTAATACATTAATTACGGATGTAGTATTATTAAAACTTACACAATAAAAGTTGGGTTTAATCGTGTACATAAAAAAAACCAAGACATTTTAATTTCGATTAACTACAATTTAGGCCAGTACTCGTAAAATTATATGTAGAGAATTCAACAATTATTCATATTATAAAATCGATTTACATAGTTTACACCTTACATAACACTTATCAGTTACATAATAATTAATTTAATTTCTTATTCATCCAAGGATGATTTAAGTTTCTGATTTAATAATATCTGAATATTAATTTACTACAAAAATAACAATAACATTATTATCACTAGTCTGACATTTCTCCTTCCTCACATTTTTCAGGGTATGGCTCTGGTTACAAATCTCCATTTCTATCACCATAATTAATTTAATTAAATGTTTTCTCCCTTAGACAACATATTTTACAAATTAATAAGTGACTATGTACATGTAGTGTATTATAAACATTAATATTGAATTAGTTATCAAATTAAAATCGGGTTGTTTTTGTTTTTTGTATTTTTTTTTTTAATGAACATTTTAAGATTAATACCCTATACGTTAACAAATATTACTGATGAGGCACGCAGAATAATTACTAATTAGTTACTAATTATCATTACCTTAGAAATATAACTATTAGAAAATATATTTGGAAGAAATAGCTCGTTGATCTTATTGGCGCCCAACTGCTGTTGCTGCTGATAATTTCTGAAAAAAGATTAATCACAAGTAATGGATAACTATTGTTATACCGGATGACACAAAGTAAAGGCCCCCCCTATAAATTTGTATTTTTGTATACAGGGTGGTGCAATGATCCGACTTCGTTAGCACGACCCTGTATAGCAATATGAGACTAGGAGTCTAGAATCGTTTCTGGGAATGGGGGTGAGTTTGTGCCACCGTCTTCGTTTTTGGATTTTCATAAATATGTCGAGGGTTGACTCGTTTTCAAAAAATATCACTCTGTACTGAATTAAAGAGCATAAAATTATTTACAAAAAACATTGTATTAATTTTTGCACTAGCTTTAACGATTGCTGATATAAACTGCTCTAAATATAGTATATTTTTAAAAATTGTCCATACAGAGAGATGGAGACTCGGTTATTTATATTCAGTCGAGTTGTGATTTAAATGGAGTATTTATACGATTGCTGGTCATTTTCAAAAATATTTATAATGGTTGAGAGGGGAGGGGATCGCCATGAACGGGGGGATGGGGTAGAGATAGAAATTCACGTCCCGGAACTTACCATTTTTTAACTCGTATTGGATTGGTTTGAAGGATGGCTCACAGACAATAATGCATAGTACAAATAATATTCATGAAAAGATAAAAGATTACAAAAAATGAGCAGGACTAATAATATTTTTCGGCAGACTGCTCTTCTTCAGTGGCCAGTAAGATGCTGTTAAGAGAACTCCCTTGGCAGGTCCAACAGATGGTGCAATTATTCACTCCAACTCTCTTGCAACTGCACTTCGGTCCAACCCTTGTTAAATATAGATTGTGGGGCAAAAGCATATCAGATTTTCACGGGTTGCAGGGCTGTAGTTATTTTTTACCATCCCCAAAGTTTGAACGCCCCAAAGCTCAAGAGCACGCTAAAACTACACTGACAGACATAAAAAGTGGCGCACTCAAGTTTAATCTGTCATAACTTCTAAACTACTTAATTAATTGCCATGAACATTTTTTTTATTTTGAAGAATGGTTCTTTAAGATCATCATACAGGTCCAAACATTTTTATTGATTAAACTTTTATGATTGATACAGGGAAAAATAAAAGTTACTGTTTTATTCAGAAACTTTAAAACACCCTGTACATTTATTCGGCACTTGAAATAAGCTCAAAATACCTTCGGCATTTTAAGCGGATTTCAGATTAAATTTTTGTTATTTTTTTTATTCACCTCTTTATCTTGCTTTTTTAGAAATACACGGTTGTAGGTTAAACAGGTACAATTAAAAACATTTTATTAGAATAAGATTACATTATTTTATAAGATCAGATTTTACCAAAACGAAATAGAACTTACGTAAAATAAAGGTGGAACTTTCTCAACGGAGAAAAAGATCAGTAGCGTTTGTTACCTCCTTGTGCCCTGATTAAAGTCTCTATCTTCTTGGCATGCTTCTGATTAAATTTGAAATATTGATCTGTGGAATATTATTCCACTTCTCTATAAGCGCTTCTCCTAAAGTATCCAGAGTATCAGGAACTCTGTTCTTAATTCTTCGCCCCATTTCATCCCAAAGATGTTCTACAGGGTTCGTATCGGGCCTTTTTGCTGGCCAAATCATACGATCTATGCCAACTTCATTAAGATATTCATTTATGATGTGAGCAATGTGGGGGCGTGCATTGTCATGAACCAGTATAAAATCGTTCCCTATAAATGGTGCAAATGGAATTACATAGTCTTGTAAAATGCTTTCGATATACCTGTTAGCTATGAGGGAATTCCTTGGGAGCACGTAAAGCTCTGTGCGAGATTCCTCCCCAGACCATTACGGAACCTCCACCAAAGCTTTCTTTTGTGCTGGATAGGCTCTGCTCATATCTTTCTCCAACTTTTCTCCATACTCTTTGACGGCCTTCGGATGAAAACAAACAGAATCGAGATTCATCAGCGAACAAGACCCGGTATCAGTTTTGTCCATTCCAATCTCTGTGTTCTCTAGCGAAGTTGTGTCGTGTACTTTGATGTCTTGCAAGTAATCTTGGTGCAGTTGCTGGTCTTCTAGAATTTAATTTACTTTCTTCAATCTCCGAATTACTGTACGATCACTTACAATTCTTCCTCTCACTTCACTTAAATGAATATTTGTTTGCACTTTTGTATGAAAGCGATTTCGTAGAGTTTGGAGCTGAATAAACCGATCATCAATAACGCTTGTACATCTAGAACGACCTGATCCAGATCTTCTACGACAATGACTCGTCTCTTCGTAACTTGCAATTGCCTGAAGTGCAGTGGATTCGGGAACACCAACGACCCGGGCAGCATATCTTTTACTTCTTCCGTCTCCTACTAAAGCCATAATTCAAACACAACTTTCGATCAGACGCGCAATGTAGTGAAAAACATTTTCAATGTTTTATACAAAATCAATGCAATGTTCGGCGAAACCAGTTGATTTTTTATTACATAAAATAGATTGTTTGTGCTCTCTTAACCTCACATCTATGCTACGGCCACTCTGACCTATATATACGGCATCACAGTCGTCACCACTCTAGATGGGTAGAGGATTTGTAAGATATATACTGTGAACCACCACTTTCAGGTCAGTTTTTAAGACTCTTTGATAATGCTCGCAAGGCCGAAACATATGTCAGAGAAATCTGAACAAAACTAATGAAACAATAAACCAAGTGCGTATTGTAACTATTCTTTTGAATATTTATAATTATTCTATTGAATATGTTTCATCAAGAACCTACCGCAGATTCCATCCAATTAATTAACAGTCACTTTTGTTTTCCGTGTATCAATTAAAAAAATTAATTAATAAAAATGTTTAGGTCGTATGATAATCTTAAAGAATCATTCTTCAAAATAAAATAGGTCCGTGGCAATGAAACAAGCAGTTTAGAAATCATGACAGATTAAGCTTGAGTAAAATTTCGGGTGCGCCACTTTTTATGTTTGCCAGCGTATAATAGTAAGTATAGTAGGAGAGGGCCTTGGGCCTTTTTATCCGCCTCTACTCGTTGGGGACTTAACTGTCCTTACCACCTGTCGCTATAGAGCTTCTTGCTACGAATCTTACTACCAGTTCTTACCACGCTCTTAAGATTTAAAATACATACACCTCGATCATCATAATAGTTCTATCATGTGCAACAATGAAATTATATTATTCTTGTAGCCAAATTTCAAGCCTTGATGTTTGTTAGAGCTAGTTCATAAATAAATAGAATATTTTTCCAGATAATTTTATTGTACTTAATTTAGTATAGGATGACATGTAAAACCAGTTAGTTTTCGAGATATTTACGGAAAAACGAAAAAGACCTAAAACCAACCAATATATATGACAATTTTCAAAACTATATGTATTAAGTAATGTTTTTTCGCCCCATTTTGGAACTTTGTTGCTTGGACTAATAAGTATTATGTATTTACATCTAAGTGATGTTGTGTTATATAACAGTTGAGATTTTCGTCTGTTTCGATGTGCCGGCATTTCGGCTTCTTTCACGGTCGTTTGAATATGAAAGGCTATTGTTGCTTTTAATAACAAATCAAATAATATTTTTGAAAATAATATACCTTGAGAGATGCCTTGCGCTAAATCTAACCCACCTTGACTAATGATCAAATTAAATGTAAGATAAAGAAAAAGGGCAAAGCTTTTAAAAAATATAAATAAAAAACCGATGGGATATCAATACGAACCTATAACTTGATCCGTGTGACTCTGAGAAGAAGTTGACCCAAGCACTGGTGCTAATTGGGGTGTGTCATCCCTTACAGTTTTTTCTACTGATTTCTGCCATATTGAATAAATGGACGCTTGACATCTTAAGGTCATTATACCTAAAATAAAATGTGACTTGGTCGCCGTGACTTCTATTGTGGATTTAGATGATTGAAGTCCCAGTGCTTGATCCACATTAATATCAAGTGGGTGTAACTTTATACCATCAGTGTCTTCTAAAACCTGAAAATATATAATATACTTAAAATACTACCATTTGAAGCAAAAATATTCGAAGTCCCCAAAGAACAGTTTGTAAATAATTATATTAGTGGGCTACTTATAAAGTTTATAAATCATAATAATTATTTTTTTTCAACATTTACTTAACGTCGGTCTATTTCCGCTACTGAGGCCTATCACCCTTAACCAGGAATTTTGCCGAACCTCTTCTCTTAAGAAGCATAGGGATCTTTTACTTGCCTAATATTTAATAGACAAGGGACCGACGGCTTTACATCCCCTCCGAAGGATGGTATATCACCTACACAAGCCTCGCCTAAGGTTGCATAGCTTCCGCGCATACACTGATATACAACGTTGCTTTATATCGCATATCGAAGTATGTACATAGGAAAGACACTTATCTATGCTCGCCTCCAAGGATAATTATTACGATTGGTAATCTTTTGTGATGAATAATGAACTACAGTTAATTTCATTAATTCAAATGATGTAAGTTATAGTCATATTTGGCTACTTTAAAGAGTGTTTATATTGTTATTTTTATTACTTTACAGTGTTATACGCTCTTTAGATGAAGTAAAGATTTTTATGTTATATGGAGCTGGGAACTAAACTCCCCCAGGGAAGGCAGTCCTCTCCCATACCCTTTTGTCCTTCCTACTCCCGAGGGCCCTGACTCTCCACACCAGTTGTAAAATTTTATTGCCACTAAAAGCTGTTTGACAATAACGTACTTAAATTTCAATATATCTGTATCAGAATCAGGAGTTTCCTTATTTCTGGATACATTTCCGAACAATTAATGCCATGCATACGGAAGTATTAGAATGTACAATGAAAGTGAAAGGTTCAAATTCATTTTATTAGTCAAGGGACTAATATAATACTGCAATCGAATTGGTTGTTTTTGGCGACAACTTTCCAGGGGATATTTTATTGATGATTCCTCTGATCACGAAAAAAATGTTTTTTTCAAAAAGTGAGCGAAACCTCAATAGTTATATCTACTTTTCTAATGCAATATCACGAATTTTCCTCTTATCTGCGAAATAGATTACGTTCTGGTAATCGAATTGGAATAACAAAAATACTGGCTTTTCTCTGATGACATTTTAATGTTGCCTAAAAATTCAAAATTGATTATCTTTGCGATAAAGAGGAATGCTTTCACCAAAGTTATTGAAAATAAAACGCATCTATGAACAAATCGAATGCACCTAACGCGGATTCTGTACGCCAAATAGAAAGGTCAAAAACGGTGGACGAAATATAATTTTGAATCGTTAGCCAATTATCAAGGAGGCAATATGTATTAATTTTTCTTTTTTAAAATCGAGGCTTTTTAAAGTCCTTTAAGATGATAAAGTTAAGAACTATGTGTTTTCAAAAAAAGTATTTCTTTAATTCTCTGGAGGCATTATTTATTTCTCTATTTCTTTGCCACCTTATTATCAGTCCAGTCGATATATTGTTGACAAGTGTCTAGTGCATTTTTATATTAAGGAATCCGTTTGCTACTCGCGGAGACGACGTCCTTAATAAATGTAGGACTTATTTAAAAAAAGAGAGAAATCGAGTTACGTCTGCAAAAAAAATCTCACTGTGCCTACATATTTTATATACTTATAATGATGAATTCTTTACTGAAAATACTGAATAATATTATTTAACATCACACATCACTATTTAAGCAAGAGCAAGAAAACTTTTGCCTTATGTTTTTTTTAAACGCATCTGTTGATGACATTGTTATCCTCCAATTTGCTAAATTCTTTTTAATAACAATGTACAGCGCTATTATTAAAAATGTTTATTCTTATTTAGGGACTCGGAAAAACATGTACTCCAAAATAATCGAAGCTGCCCAAAAACGACAAGATATTAACATGGTTTGTAAATGATCCGATCTCTTTGTCTATAATAAATAAATGAACACCACAAAAATTAGACAACCCCAATTAAAGAAAGCCAGGAGCTTGTGAGGAAGGGGGTTAGACATTGAGAGAACGCGGACATACAACCATTTCCTCCGACAGTGCCGGAGCCAAGATTCGAAACCGGTAGTGCGATGTCGGTGATTAATCACGATTGCCACCTCGCACCTTAGCCCACTCGGCTATCGACCTATGATGCTAAATGTGACAAAAGCCGTTACTGTCTGTAGATAGGCAAACAAAATATGTCAAAATAAGTCTGCTGCTACCACAACTCTCCAATTAATAAAATACCAAAGTGATACATCAGAATCAGAGACAATCAGCTCTGATTCTGAACCTTCTACCAAAACAAAATCAAGTGAACATTCCCTGATTTTTGAAGAAAACGAAATTCCAATTTTATACAATGCGGCGGGTATTTTAAAGAAAAAAATTACTTGAGTTTACTTAACTCAACAACAAGTACAAGTCGGCCAGCTTCTGAGCTGCCCCCTACAGACCATGCTTTTAGAAAGATAATAATTATATTTCTAGATCACCCATACCTATTACAAAAGAAACAAAATACCTGTATATACTTATTTCCTTTTTAGGTGTCTGTATCAATTAAAAAGTTGGTACAATAGCCATATACAGTACATGCAGTTGGAAGGACCAACTCGATACAGTTGGAAATTTGAAGAAAATGCTTGGAAGGCAAAATTTTTCTAGTCAAGAACCTATGCCCGATATTGTAAGGCGAAGTTTGTCCATAAAATGTTCCGACAAGATCTGTAACAACAACAACTGTACCTGTATTACTCAAGGATTAAAATGCTGTAGTGAGTGCAAATATGCAAACTGCAGCAACCAAGCAACTCTCCAGATTTTTTAGATTCCGAATTTTTAAAATATTTTTATATCAAGTTTTAAATAATTATCTCATGTTTTTTAAATTCCAATTCCAAATATAATGGATTTCATATAATGTGCAACGTAAATAATGATAAGTGAAACCTTTTAAGTGCTTATGAAAATAAAATGTATATTAAAGATATGTCAAAAATAATATTTTACATATGCACCCATAATACGCATAGCACAATGATTAAAGTACGGTAGACGAGCGAGCGAGGCTACATGAAGTATCCTGCCCGTAGAAACTTAACTTCAGATAACAATAACTTGAAACGTATAAATCGTAAAGTATTGCATTTTTTTCAAGAACTTTCTTGATGTGTTAGCTTCATTTCATAAGTATACACTATGGCAAAATGCCTCAAAACAAACAAAAAATTCGCTTACTGAAAAAAGCGCTGCAAGAAAAATAAACGTTAAAGTTTTACTTAATTTTACAAAAATCTAAGTTTTCCATAAAGACTAAAGATTCAGTGACCTCTGCTCACGTTTTCCTTATCGACTAAAAAAAAATTGATTGATTATCTCAATTGGTTCTGGCGATATCGTGAGGGATGTGTGAAAAAGTAGGAACATAAGTCATTTAAGAAATATCATAGAGAACTGTTTTCGTTTATTGTTCAAAATGGCCCAAATATCTGATAGTTTAAGATTAGAGTATTAACATAAGGCACATTTAAGACATTGTGGAAAAAAATGTATTAAAATGTGTAACCATTATTGCACTTTTAACGATCCTTCACCCATGTTTAATATCCTGCAAAAGTACCATCAGCGATTGTAAAAACGAACAAATTAAATGAAATATAAACATATCTCTAAAACAGGAGTTATATATACATTATTTATCTTTTATAGCTGTACGTATAAAATGACTGTCTTTAAACCAAAAAAGCACTCACATATAGTAACTTTCACCTAAAATTACATACTAAAGACCTACGACGTACATAATTCATAAGAACGGTCTTCGTAAGTTGGAGATAAAATTCCAACTTCTTAAAATATAAAGTTTAACTCTCACCTCCTCATCATTAATGAACCAGGTTAAGTTGGCGGCGGGATCGGATCCGGGAGAATAACAGTGGGCTTTTATCTTTTTTCCAATCTCAACTTTGGTGGGCTCGATATTCATCGCTGGATTACCGCTGGGCAGCTCTGGAATGTAAGGATTCGTTATTTGTGAAAATCCCAGATATTTATAAGTTAGCAAATATGAAGATAAAGATAAAGAAAATTGCACATTTAAATGAAAACAATACTTAGGAAACATTTTTACGACAAAAAAGTAATATATGACTTATCAAAAGCATAATCTATCTCTTTGTAATTTTTCAAATAGCCAACATTTTGTTATTTTAAGAAGTAAAGAGTTCTAAATTAAATTTAATTACAAGACACAAATCTAAAACTGTCTAATACATGCGCATGAAGCAATTTTTCCTTAAAATTTTATAAACTGCAGCTTAAAAAAAAGGAAAGTTGCCAATATACCGGGTGGCTGAGGATTTTGGAGTGCTTGCGAGCCCTTTCGAGTGCTCATGGGCACTAAAGTACTTACGAGCCTTTCCGAGTGCTCACAAGCACTTTGCACGTTTACTAAGCGCCAATTCCAGATTAACCCCAAGACAAATGAGGCATTACGTCGGGACTCCCACCAAACTGCCTTGAAAATTTATTTGATTAAAAATTTTAAAAAAAGAATGATTTCTGATTTTCGAAATTTGAAATGACAAATCAAACTCCCCCTCCTCAGTTAAGCACGCAGTTTCTACTACATCGACCATACGTAATATACCAACACGAGCCTGTTCCGTTTTATTTACATGAATAAATGTGTAGGTACCTGTCCTCTAGTGAATATTTCATTTGGCCGTTTTATCTGCTACAAATTCTAGCATAAAAGTATCGAAGTATGTGTTCCCAACCTGTGTTTTTCTTCAATTTATACGAAAGCCTTCATGAAAATGTTTTTAAAACTGTGTTGTTGAGGATTATTGTGGACATTTTGCTGGTGTAATAATGAAAGAAATTTACTGTTCCAAAACCGAATGAACGTTATTACACAATATGTAAAAAAAGGTCCGCTTGATTTACATCCCAGATTTCAGATAACTATGGAGGTTGATTTTCCGAAAATCACAGGTCTTAAGCAAGCCTCCACCCCAATTTTGCCTACAGACCCCCATCCATGTTCATCCGGCCCTGCTAAGCGCTATAAGCTCTTTCATGAAGTGCTCGAGTCACTAAGCACCGATTTTTAAATGTGGTCCTGAGAATAATGCTTAGGAAAAGCTTTGGTCACTTGTGGTATTTGGGGATGTTTGCTACTTTTTTTCCAACATTCAGCATATCTAGTCCATTTAACGAGGTTCCAAAAAAGTAAAAACATCAAAAGGTCGTAGGATCTTTTGCAATACATTTCCTCCCCCATTTCCGTGGGTGAGAAAAACGATGGTGATGGTTTCGAGTTCTGAAACCCTTACGTATTAACCCTATCAAGGAAAAACCACCCCAATTTCCGGCTTCTCGGTCTTGGGCTTGCGAGGACTCGTCGGATCGGGTTTATTTTTGGGAATAATAATAAATTCAGTTAATCTAGATTGCCCTGGACCGACCCCGGGGATAGAACCTACACTCGCCCGTAATAATAATGTCTCCAAAGAATTAAAAAATACGAACTTGACAAGGTTTTCTATGGGTTTTCGAGGGCAAGGATCACCACAGTGGAGCTATTTATTACCCAACTCTTCCATAACTACCCCCCAACTATAAAGAGCACCCCCTCTTCCATGCTGTCGTTTCTATGCATGCGGGATTTGTCGGATAGCGGTTTTTATGGAAATATCAGGGAAACTGACCGTAACTAAATCACAGTTGACCTTAGCAACCACCGGGGGTTGAAACTATCCTGCTCGTAATACCGAAATCACTTGAAAAACTGGAAAACGAACGCGGAACCGGTTTCTCATGGGTTTCCGAGGGCAGGAATTACGATAGTCGGGTTATTTTCACTCTACTCTCTCGTAACTATCCCCAACGTATAAAAACTACCCCTCTTCCATCTGTCGATCTGCGGCATGCGCGGGTTTGTTCGATCGGGTAGTAACATTATTGAATACCAGATCTAGATTATTCGCAATCCACCTTCTAATTGTCGTGACAGGAGCTTGAAGTCGACACATTTTAAGAAATTCGAAACAGCCGTGTCAATTGAAAACAATAGATCAATTAAAGCGTAAAACACTAGGATGTACTCTCAGTGGCTCAATGTGTTAGACTTGCAACCAAGGAGTCCCGGGTTCGAATTCTGACTAGGGCATCGATGTTTAGTGACGTTTTTCATGTGTTACCGAGTTGGCAGCAGTGGACTAGACGAGGTTGTGTGAGATACAGGACGGCTAGTCACCGTACTACTCATGAGTTCAAGTCACAGCTGTGACAGATTGCAATGTTGTACGGAATGGTCGTTGTATAATCGTCTATGTGTATGTGAAAAAAAAATACAGCTCTGTAATTAGGAACATGTGGCTCTTAGTATATTTTTATCATTGTTTATTTATAACTATTTCTTTTATTGCCACCAGGAATTCTGTAGTCACGTTAATACACACTCACAAACAAACTCTATCGGTAGACCGATTTTTAAATCGATCGTATCGAGTCTGAATAGCTGATTGAACTTGAACTCGGATAACAGTGTGTGTTGTAAAGTTTCGCTATTGTTCTATAGAACGTCATAGACAGAAAATTCATTTTATGGATATGTATAAAGACATGTAGATAAATAATATACACTGTGTATCAGAAAACGTAATACAGTTTGGCACGTATTAAAACATAATAATATATTCACTCATGTATATTGACTGTGCAGGTTTATTTGGATTTCAGTAGTAAGAAAAATTTTAAAATGTATACAAGTTGTATACTGCGCTGGATATTTATTTTACATATTAGGTTCCCTATTATGTTTTTGCGTTTTGTAATATTCTGTAATTTTATTTATATTTCGATATTTATATTCCGTTAAAAGTAAATATAATTTAAATAAGAAGCAATGGTACACTGAAATGTATGTGAGACTCCAATTATTGCGTAATTCCATTAAACCAATTGTAAATATCATAAATTTTAGTTACAATATAGTTTTTCAATGTGAAGCTAATCCTATTGTGTGTATTTTTTAAACATCGATTTCAAATTTTGAATGTCTAAAAACCAATAAGTTTCAATTTTAAATTACTCCCTTCATTATCAAAATGTTTCTCCCGTTGACATCTTCTGTTAAAATGAATGTAGTAAATAATTGCACAAAATTACTCGTTTTTATTTAATCCCAAATAAAATATCCAGCATACGAACGTCAAGAAAGCGCGGTTTGTTATACCAAATAGCTATAATACGTTAAGTAAAAGGTTTGCCCGGTTCAGAAAACGTTTGTTCTCGTACAGTTAGTTTATGGCTTCTACCCTAAACCTTTTGTAATTAAGTAAAAGATTTATCTAAAAACGACTTTTAGGACTAGCAGTGATCCGTTTTTTAGGAGAATATGAGGAATAGCACCCTGTAATGAAATTTTTTGACGCATTGTAAAGAGAGAATTCAAAATTTATGTTGTGGCAGATAAAGTATTGTCAGCCACTGTTATATCTCTAACAATTATACTGAAAATTGATTTTTGTATAGTGCAGCCGCAGAGCATAAAAATATTTCAGTACTGGCGGAGAATGTGCCCTTTTGGATATAGATTCCACATATACAAACGATTGTAAAACTGCTCACTGCTCAAACTCCAAAATATTCAGACCCCATTGACCGGTAGTGGCGTCATCATATTGGCGATCAAAAAACAAGTCCTATTCATGAACCCACTTACTTAAACTACCATACCTTTACTAAAACCTCATTTGAAATCTGTTTTATAATAGCGAACTTCATCATATCTGATGAATTTTATAAAGTTTGTTTAGAGATGTCCTCTATATGTCAAAAATTGGCGTTTCAATTGAACATCGTGTTTGGTATCAATTAATATGTTTTTGAGGCCTTAATATTCAGTGATGGTACTAAAACTCTATTTAAATAATTCTGTAAATAGATATCTTATCAAAATTTGACAGTCGGGGGATATTTTTAACTATGAAGGTCGCTTTAAAAACTCAACAACGTTTTGTTACCCCCCACAAAACACCAATGCCTTTAGGATAGCAATAAAGCAATTGTCAATTGACAAAAGAGTATCCGCCGTCCAAACTCAGTGAAGATGGACGGAGTTCAAAATAAGTTAGTTCAGTTAATAAGCGCCAAGTAAATTACACTTTGCGAATACCCAAAAAGTTAAGTAGTGGTGAGAGGAAAGTGAATCCTCTCATACGCCCATGGAGACATCTATGGTGTATAGTAGCAATTGACCATATGAGAGAATTCACTTTCATCTCACCACTACTGAATTAACTATAGTTTGTATAAAACTAGCAGGTTGGCCACCGTCATTTGTCTGTTCCATGATCTATGGCATACTGATGAGAACTAATAAGTTTGAAACCGGTCTATGTATGGTCAGGAATCAACAAGTGATATTGGCTACCATTATTTCATGATTTGCAAGGTGTAATTCAATGCAGGTCGGGGTATTTGCCCGCCGAGTAGTTGTTTCCTGCAAATCATATATTATAACAGTAGGTTAAGTCCACCTAGGACTGAAAGGTTGCCGCTCTCAGATACTTGTAGAATCGCAAATCGCTATACGCCCATGGAGACATCTAAGGTGTATAGTAGCAATTGACCATATGAGAGGACTCACTTTCCTCTCACCACTACTACATTTACTATAGTTTGTATAAAACTAGTAGGTTGGCCACCGTCATTTGTCTGTTCCATGACCTATGACATACTGATGAGAACTAATAAGTTTGAAACCGGTCTATGTCTGGTCAGGAATCGACAAATGATAATGGCTACCATTCTTTCATGATTTGTAAGGTGTAATTCAATGCAGGTCGGGGTATTTACCCGCTGAGTAGTTGTTTCCTGCAAATCATATATTATACCCAAAAAGTTGTCAAAAAAATCTCCCAATTTACTAAACCGAAATTTTTTAATATACAAAAAAGTGACTACTTTTTTAAAAGAAATAAATAACGGTTTATTACAAAATAGTAGATAGAAAGCAAGAGGCTGCATTATTTAACGGACATCTTATAAAATCAAACAAAAACAATCTAAATTGAAGTTCGCCAAATTCTGTAAGGATTTAGAGAATCTTAGCAATATATATACAAAAAAAATATATTTCATAAATATTTCACCCTAAAAGGTTCTATAAAATTAACCATATGCGCAATTTAAAAAAAAACAAATCCAATGGATATTAAAACATAATATTTTTAGTCGCAAATTCCTCTATAAAATCCTTATTTTACTATAAGGAACGTAACCAGACTGCAACTAACAGCTACTCTCCGGGCTATGTGTCCCGCCGAGCGCTGAATCACAAGTTACAAGCCTGGCGCGTTAAGTGTAATAATTGCATATTACCATCAAAACGCTAATGCTTCGATTGCAACAAACACCAGCCGAATAACTGATCCTACTTAAAGGAGCTCTCATGCCTGTCGTCACACACCACTTACAGACTGCAGTTTCGAACTGTTGGCTCTCGTCAGTGCAAGGTAGGCATGTGACGACCGACACGAGGATCACTTTTAGTACATTTCGGTATCTTTGGGATAGCGACATGTAAAATAGTCAGCAGGCGCCATCTAGCGGTCCAGTGTCTGTTACAATCGAAAAATAAGTAGCCTGACTGGGCTTAACGTAGTTTAAATGTAGGATCAGTCTTTCAGCTGGTGTTTGTTGCAATCGAAGCATTAACGATGAACTTGCGATCTAGAACGTTTTAGAATCTTATATATAATATGTATAATCTGTCCCCAGAAGGGCATGTTCTCCTCCGGCACTGAAATATTTGTATCATTTTTCAAACTCCTCAACCGCAGTAGTATGAAGTAATTCTGGTAAATATAGTTTTTTCAAATTCATATAATCTAGAAATGTAATAGAAAATTATCAATTTGAGTTTCGTGATAGTTTTAAATGACATACTTGTGTATGCAGTTGCTATCATGCTCGACAATTGCATTATCAGTAAAACCAAAATTAATGTTAAAACTTTAAAGTCATCTGTATTACTAATAGGGAACAATCATTTGTTGGTTTTCATTAAGATTCAGACTGTAAATCAGGGAAAACAAACATTTGCAACAATTTAATTTCGAAGATTTAAAATATGTGTTGGTTACCTGCAACAATCATATGCGCCACTTTGATATCTGTGTGGAATAGAGGTCCATCTGCCGATACCTCGCACTTATAATCGCCTGTTAATTCTCTCCTTACACCACGTAGGGTAACTTCAGTGGGTCCAGATCGAGATATCTGAAAATTAAATTATCATAATTATATTCCATTTTCTTTAAGATTGCTGTTGTAAAGACAAATACACATATGGATATTTTTATTCTTTTATTTCCTGCCCTTTTTATGAACCTATTTAATCTTTTATTGGCGATGTTGATCAATACTTATATCTATTTCACCCGCCACATAATACGTTTGCCCAAGAGACATTACGAGTAGGTTGTCAGTCAAGTTTACATTTCATCATTGGCGCTCTTTTTCGCCCACAGAGTGCCTACACACATTCGCGATACGGTGAACCCTGTATTTCTTTAAACGGAAGGAAAACTAACCATCATCCTTATCTTCGTCCATATCTTCTTCCTTCAGGGGACGGTAGCTAAATAGTTAGTGTGTATAACTTTCTCTCTGAGCCGCACCTAGTGGGTGGGTTCGAAGCCCATCTAGTGTGAAATAATCTGCAATTATGAATTATCTTCAGGAAGTGGTTCGAAATCAACTGTAGGGACCCGTCTCCTTACTCGGACTATTAAAGTTAAATAAGAAATGCATATGAATTATAAATATCATTCTCGGTTTACACAAAACAAATTAAATTATTATTTTGTAAATCAGGGCGTAAAACTCTCTTTCCGAACTGAGACATTCGCTACTTCATCGGGTCAGAGTCATGAGTTCTCAGGCAATTGTAGAAGAGATCCGATAATGGAGTGGCCACTTCCGTCACCAGATTTGACCCCTATAGGCTTTGTTGTGGTGGTATTGAAGACGAAAATCTATATAACTCGACCAGGGTCTCTAGATTATTTACGACAAACGATTTTTCAAGAAAGTCAACACTTAATGCCTCAAGTTTGTAATGTTAAACAGGCGTTTGGAATCCGAATGTATCATTGCTTGGAGGTCAATGGAACTCAATTCAAACACCCAATATATACACTTAATTGCAATTTTAAATTTGGAGTTAAAGATAATTACAACGTTGAGCTAAAGATTTAATTCTTACGATAATTACTGTCCAAATATGTATATTCTATAACTTGTCCTCATATCCTTTCAAAACAGCCAGATATTTTTTTCATTTCCGTTGTAACATGTAATATTTATATTATGCGAACGACGTACGTATCAATGAATTACGTAATTTGAGAAGTTCTAAAAGAATAGAAACCAAGCAACCGCAACCCCAGAAACGAAATGAGAATGTTAAATTTATTGCCGACCTAAAAGATTGAAAAGACCGATTGGAGATCTATCTCAGTTTAAAGACCCAACATTTATATGTTTATTTATCTAGAATCTTGATAGCGTAGATTTAAATATAAAACAATTATACAAGTTATTATATAGCCTTGTTCATTTTCAATTACAATCTTGTATTGTCTACTTAGTGAATAGTAGAATTCAAAAAAATACATTATATAATTAAATATAAATACTGCAGTCAAAACAGGATTTGAAGTAAAACTTTTTTCATAAGCAATTTTATGGTTGGGTCCAGTTTGGGAGGTGCTAATGAGTACCCAAAAAATTTTTATACTTCATAGACTACGTGTTCTAATTATTATTAATAATTTAATTTTTTAACCGCGTTTTTCAACCTAAACATGTAAATACTTCGAGATATATAGGTCCGATCGGGATAAAAAAAAACAAAATTTTTGTAGTTAAATTTCCTACAAATCTACGTTTAGTGTAGGTCTTAAGAGCGCAACCATAACCTACAAAAGTGAAATAACTGCCCAAAAATCTTTTTTTTTTTTCATTTTGCTCTAATAAAAATACCTGAAAATGTTAAACCCAGTGTACGCAATTGAATTTGTTATTTAAAATATAAATTGGCCGCAATTTTATGCCATTAAGTCCAAAACGAATCACT
The DNA here is from genome assembly GCA_963675555.1 of Leptura quadrifasciata. Lineage (NCBI taxonomy): Eukaryota > Metazoa > Arthropoda > Insecta > Coleoptera > Cerambycidae > Leptura > Leptura quadrifasciata. Next base: position 163,028,040 of record OY776676.1, read on the forward strand.
TTTTTTTTCAAAAGTTAGGTCTCGACACTAGCTTTTTGATGCAGTAAAAAAATTTAACCTATTTTGGCCATTTTTTGCTTTTATTTGAAATCCAATTTAAAAAATGACTTTTTTCGGCCATTTAGAAAAAAAAATTGTATTTGATGATATTTTGGCAGACTGGGATAAACGGAAAGTAATCGCCTTATTTCTATTCGGTTACTCAAAGGCATTCTATACAATAAATCATCGACTTTTATTTCCAAAATTAAAATTTGATGGTTCTAATGAAACCGCCAATTCTTTTCCGCAACAGTTCTTCATTGGTAGTAACTAAACGGTTGTCCTTAATAAGAGTTGATCAGCGTTCATCAATCTTACGAGCGGTGTCCCTCAGGGAGCAATACTGGGCCCGTTGCTCTCCATACTTTATGCTGCAGATCTATATAAATGTTTAAGTCACTCTAGTAATCATTTTTATGCTGATGATTGTGAAGTTTACTGTAGCTTCTATCCGGAGGATGCTGATTATGCCGGTACTCTTATTAATATTGATCTAAGTGAACTTCATATTTCTAAACAAAACACAGGATTACACATTAATCCTGTTTGTATATTTATTTTTTTTTTTTTTTTTTTTTTTACAAAAAACCAGTCACCCTACTCTGTGGCTCCGACCCTCACAGAGGGGAGCTGGTAATACCAATAGCCACTCCCCACGCCCGTGGGGTGAGTGACTACCGGGTCCGCGAATCGTGTGCCCTGAGTAGACGTAATGAACCGAGGATGACAGCCTTCTGCATTCTGCCGGCTAAGATCTCTGCCGAATCTCGGCATGCCGGTATGATCTTTAGTTCTGAAAGCAGCGTCTGTCTCATTCCACCGAGGGCTCCTATAATCAGTACCACTATTTTAACAGAATGGCCTGGATAAAGCCTGCGGAGTTCGAAGAGCAAATCTCGATATTTTGTCCGTTTTTCCTCCTCTTTCAAGACAATGTTGCTCTCAGCGGGAGCTGAGAATTCCACGACATACATTGTCTTGAGTTGGTGGTCGAGGAGTACTATGTCAGGCTTGTTGGCTTGTATTTGCCTGACGGTGGGAAACGAGTAGTTCCAATAAATTAGGCACTTCTCATTCCCCACAACGGACTCAATATCCCCCGGAACGTAAGGCAGCACTGGTGTTTCGTCTATCCCATACGAGTGCCTTAGATGATAGTAAAGCACTCGTAATGCTGCGTTGTGTCTATGAATATAGGCCGAGACTGCGTAAGTCGGGCAAGCCGACAGTAAGTGCATTACAGTCTCCGGCGCCCTGCGGCAGGCCCTGCAGCTGACATCAGGGACCTCCATACCCATGACACGACGTCGATAGACGAGAGTGTTAAATACACCATCCTGGCAAGCCATTATGAATCCCTCGGTCTCAGACTTCAGCCCAGCTGACCTTAAGAAGGCGAAGGTCAGCCTTTCGGATAAGCCGAGGTCTTCTATATTTTTATAGAAGATCCCGTGCAATGGCTTATCCTTATGGAGCTGCAGAAGGATGTTGTGTTCTGCAGCTCTAATGTGGGCTTTTAGTCGAACGGGTTCCAACTCGGTGACAGAGTCGGGGTTTACCCGCTCGACGTCGAAGATGAGACCAAGTTCATCGGCTGCTCTGCGTGCTGCCTTAAAGAGAAAAGCTCCTACCTCTGCATTTTCATGGTCTCGGACCATGCAGAGGAGGGGATCCGAACTCCTGATGACCTTACATGCTCCATCCAGAACCATCCTGCTATGGAGACTCTCCAAGCTCAAGAGTCCACGGCCTCCCCGATGTCGTGGGAGATATAACCGTGGAACGGACGATTTAGGATGCAAGCTCCTATTGAGATGCATCTTCTTGCGGGTTACTACATCGAGTTGACGCAGCTCTTCTCTAGTCCACTTCACTACTCCGAAAGAGTAGAGAAGGATCGGAATGGCAAGCATATTTGTAGCAGACACCTTGTTCTTCCCCGACAGTTCTGAAGACCAGATCTGTCGGAGTAGGTGCTGATACTTGCCGCGGAGAGCGTTTTTCACTACACTCACTTCTTGGGTGGAGCGTTGCTCGACACCCAAGTAAGTGTACGACTCTCCGGCATCTAGATGGTGTAAGATGCTTCCGTCCACGAGCTGCGCGTCCTCTCCGTAGTCACCGCATCGTCCTCTCTTGAGATGGATCAGTGCGCATTTGTCCAACCCGAACTGCATACCGACAGCCTGCGTGTACTCCTGTACCACCCTAAGGGACTGCTGGAGATCCCTCTCTCCAGAGGCATAAAGTTTAAGGTCATCCATATAAAATAGATGGGTGACCTTATGCCTCCTGTCGCCGGGGGTACCGCAGTTGTAGCCACGGGTTTTCCGGAGCGAGACGGATAATGGCAGTAGTGAGATGCAAAAGAGAAGGGGGCTGAGGGAATCTCCCTGAAATACTCCTCTTCTGAATGTTACCGACTCTGTTTGGACTCTATCGTTACCCGATGTTATGGTAAAATGAGTCCTCCAGAGCGGCATCAGTTCTTCAATACATCTCACTACGGGGCCTGGTACCACAAGACATCGGAGCAAGTGAACAATGAGCTCATGCGATGTCATGTCAAATGCCTTGCGGTAGTCGATCCAGGCCATAGAGAGGTTCCGCTTATACTGCATGGAGTCCTGCGTGACACATCTGTCGATCAGCAGGTTTTCCTTGCAGCCAGCGACACCTCTCTTCGACCCTCGTTGCTCATATATCCGTTCGTAAACCGGTTCAACTGCGTGGAGCACCCGCATGTACAAAATGCGTGTAAACACCTTGTAGCATGCGTTTAGACAGGTTATCGGTCTGTAGTTCTTTGGGTTGGACAAATCTCCGTTCTTGGGGATCAGCACTGTCCGCCCCTCAACAACCCAAGAAGGGATTTGCTGCTCCCCATTTAACCAGGAATTAAAAATTCTGGCCAAATGGTGGTGGGTGCTCGATAACTTTTTCCACCAAAAGTTATTTATTATTATTATTATTATTATTATTATTATTATTTTTTAAATTCACAGGTATTCCTGATCCGTCTACTGTGATCGGGTACGTGGTACCAAGATCATAGTATTGACTATTGCTCATTTCCAAGAAACGATCTCACAGTTCCAGTTGTGTGGATAAGTACTGCTTTCTGCATCATCACGCAGGTCTTATTATCGATACCAATCGTCTTAAGCGATATTCCCAAGCTTTTTGGTATCACTCCGAGAGCAGATAGAATTACGGGAACTATTGTGACCTTCCTCATGTTCCACATGTCCAGAATCTCGTTCTTTAACTCATTGTAGTGTGTTACTTTTTCCTCATACTTCTTTGCCATATTCCTTGTGTTCGGAATCGAAATGTCAATAATCAGCGTCTCCAGTCGTTGCTTGTCTATGATGGTTATGTCTGGGCGATTGTGGGCAACTGTAACGTCTGTAATTATCGTTCTATCCCAATAAACCTTGTATCGTTCATTTTCCTCAACGGGATTTGGGTTGTACTTGTAGTAGGGAGTCTCAGAATCATAATGAATTTCGCACATCTTTAAAATTTCTAAATATACAATCACGGCTGCGGCATTATGTCGCGCTAAGTATCGTGTTGGTGCGAGTTTTCCACATCCAGAAATTATATGTTCTATAGTCTCGGCCTGTGCGTTACACTTTCGACATTTATCTAACTCAACCCTTTCCCTCATTATGTGCTTCTCGTAGTTCCTTGTTTTGATTACTTGGTCTTGAATACCAAGTACAAACCCCTCTGTCTCCGGAAACAAAGTTCCTTGGCGGAGCCATTCAAGTGATGCCCGGCGGTCTATTTCATCTCTCTGAAGTGAGTTCCAGTAGCGGCCATGTAATTCTTTCTCAGCCCATCTCCCCATTTTGGCATTATTGCTGTCTGTATTACTTAAAGACGAGTATTCTGTGTTGCTTAGTTTTAAAGGTGTGCCTGTATCTGCATGAATGATGGCTACATGTATGGGCGATTGTCGGCGACTGTAGAAGTATGTGCGTAACCTCTGCCACCAAGGTCTCTAGGGAGAGTTACTCTCTCTGTTGAGGATCGGGGGTGATGCATCTTGAATTTTGTCATCATCACCCTCAGCCGCCTGTTGAGGTCATCGAGGTCTGTCATTGTCCAGGATATGACACCGAATGAATACAATAAGGTAGAGATTGCGTATGTGTTTACAGCTTTCATCATATTGTTAGAGTTTAACTTTGTCTTAAATAGTTTTCGCAGCCTCAATTCGAATTCTTTGATAATCTTTTCTTTCATTCTACAATGTTCAATGTTTGATGTTTGTAATACACCTAGATATTTATAGGGCTGGCCCTCGATCGGCGGTATTGCAAGGTGTTCTTGAATTTGCATTTCTGGTGTTATTATTATTATTATTATTATTATTATTATTAACATGATTAATCAGATTCCAGTACTTGTTATTACTTTTCTATTATTCCTCTTAATGTAAATTTTCAACTCCAACTGTTATGAAAGTTAAGTTTTTAAATGTTAATTTAGTTAGATATGTTTCTCAATATCAGCTATAAAAAATTATATTTGTTCCTGGGAATATAAATACACAAACGTTTTTATATATTCAAAAAAAGGGAAGCTAAATCAAATGTATTTCTGAACCAAATGTAGTACATACAAGTAGGGCATTTATTTATGGACGGAAAATAAATTCGTCTCATATGCGACCCTTTTTTATTTGTATATTTGTGTACATAAACAAAGAAGAACAAAATTACTTCTATATAAGAACGTAGTCCCACGCAAATTTTATTTTTTGTTCGATAACGTATAGGTTCACCTTTTCACAATGTGTTTATATTTGCTTGAAGAACATGATATCATGTGATATTAATATTACCAGAGTACAGTTAAAATTCGAGTTGTACAATATAAAGAGATCGGAATACAAAAGAAGTTTTAAGTATTAAAAAGACTGTTCTCTTTGGTCTAATCAACCACTGTTTTAATAGAACGATGATAATACCGATCGATACGAATAACAGAACGAATATCTAATTGTGAGCAAATATTTAACTAATTAATTTTGACCACAAATATTCAGATATTACTACAATGGTATCTGCTTAAAGAGGTATATAATTTTTAGCAGCATAGCCTTATGAATAAATTTCTTTCGGATATATTGATAATTCAATTGAATTTAAGTGTCCGGATAAAAATTTCAATTTCATCATTTCCATAATTTTGACAAAAATATGGAGAACAGTGATACGCTCCCTTAAAATTCCTTAAATAATTGTTTCCGACAAAAGTACATAACATGCCAATAAATGAGTTTCCGGCAATCATGTTCGAGATAATAAAGTTTCTTGAAGCGAGAATACACTTTATTGGAGCCAATAAGTTATCTCTTAGTCCATGTACAAACCTTCCCATCTAAAAGCTTTTCTTTGTGGGTTGTCTTTGTTCCCATAATCCTCGCCCGAAGATGTGCAACAGCGGACCTGTATCCACTTCCTACCTATACTTTCCGTCACGTAACAGGACGTGAGGTGCCCTCCTGGCCGCCCCTGCTGTAGCAGGTGTCTAGGCTGTCGCATTACTGTCATATTAGTGGACTAAGGCCTCGCCATCACCCTCTTAAAATCATCCGTGCAGCTGTAATGCGCCCATTCTCTTGACATTTTCATAATCTATTTTAAATTGCTTTTGCGGGATGTTTTCTTTCTTGAATTGTTAATGCAACGCAGAAAGAAATAAGAAATAGTTTGTCTAATGGATTTTTCGTACGGAGTTAACAATAAATATTTTTCCAGAGTAATTGAAAGGGTATGTTAGAAGCTTTGTTACTTTGAGTTTAATTTTTAATTATTTCTTTAACACTAACTACGAGGATTAGTAGATTAGAAAATGAACAGTAAGTTACCTTTTCTTTACATTAATAGCCTAAATAATATTTTAAACATAGATATAAGTAACCAAATTCATTTCCCCTTCAAGGGGCTGGAAAAATGATTTTTTCCTGGGGAAACAGTTCATATTTTATAGGAGGCGTTTCTCTGAGGGAGGTGGTAAGTAACCGGGATTGTGTAACCTGTCCGGGGGTTGTTTTCACCCTTCAAAGGGGTGTAAAATCAATTTATAAGAACACTTTAATGAACATATTTTTTATACTATTTTTCAATTATATATGAAAAAACTTCCATCCCCTTGAAGTTTGAAAACAACCCCGGGGGGTGGTTACACAGTCTTGATCATCTACCACCTTCCTCAAAGAAACGTTTCCTATAAAATATTAATTTTTTTCTCATAAAAACAAATATCACTACTCCACCCCCTACAAGGGTTGGAAGTCTAAGGGTAGGGGTGGTTGAGGTCAAATTCCTCGAAGGACCTTCCGTTCTACTCGAGGGAACAACAATTAATCGAAAAACTGGGGAAAATAAGCGAGTTCCTGGAAAAAGGGACTTTGGGGGTGGATTTGGCCAATTTGAGGGGTTGCCGAGGTGGAAAAATTGTTTTGACCCCGGGAATCGATTCAGCATCCTCGAAAACGGGGGGGGGGGAATTTTCTGATCTGAAGCGCAAACATTCGGTAGTTCGTCTGACTCATTCTATGGACTATGCAATTTTTCTTCTTTCTTGAACCCTGCTCATCTTTACTGACACAACAAATCCCTTCTGGATTTTAAGCACACCTAAAGTATCTGAACGCTCGTTCTGTCGCCTCGGAGGCATCGGAATTCAAGGAGGATTTACCATTAACTGAACTGCCCGTCCATTCAACGACTTGACAATGAAAATAAACAATGCGATCTTTACGCGTGTGGAGTTCAAAATATCTGTACCCTGAGAGTCGGCAGATACGATTTGGCAGATCTGGACTGTGGGACAAATCGTTTAAATTTCCCTTCCCTGTATGGTGCAGTGGCGGCCCGTCAGGGATGGCAGAGTAGGCAGTGCCCACCCAATTACATAAGCGTTAGTTATAAAGGTATATTTATATTTTTATATATTTTTGTAGTTAAATTATCAAGTAAAATTTTGCGGTTAATTGTAATATTAAAATTAGAAAGTTAGTTTTATTTATAATATTATTTTTACTACATAATAATCTGTCTAGGTACACTTATGATGAATCCATTTAGAAACTGGGCGTAATACTGTCGAAAGTATCATGCGCCAAGCCAGGGCGGGCAAGCATCGCTCAGAAATCGTGAATTCAATCATAATCCGTCTATGCGCATGTTGGTTATTCACTTCAATCTTACGCCTGTAATGCATATCAAAACGAGACGTACGACTTGCATGCTTAGGCTATTTACAACCTAGAGTGGGTATGCCGTCCCTGAGCAAAATTTGTAATAAACAGTGTGAATATTGAATAGAATATGTTCACAATCGAAAAGATATCAAACAGGAAAAATAATTAATATGTTAAAATTGATTAATCAATCCCTTATGAATATCAAATATGATAGCAATTTCTAATTTGATAAATAGGAACAAAAGGAAGTTAAAATACATATCAGCGGTGCCATAGTTAAGTTACCTATAACTATTATTTTAAGGCATAATGTATTAGAACGCATATGCCTCTTTATTATCCAAAAGTACTAAAATACTGTTTAATTTTATTTTAGCAGTTTTAGATGTGAAGTTAATATAATATGTAAATGAAATAAATATATAATATTAAAATATGGGACTTCGCGCTCGGTGGGATGTGAACACTGCCACCCTCATCCCTTCCCTTTTCTTTTACAGTATCGTGATGTTTCGCCAAGAATCGTTTCATTTTCGGGCGTGTGGAGTCAAGTCAAGTCAGTATTCGCGAATCTCAAACGTTGGAAATTTTTGCTGCTATTTTAGAATTGGAAGATTTTGGTTAGGTTTGTGTAATGTTCTATTATCTCAATTTTATGTTTTTTTAATTTGTAATCTGTGATCTTTGTCGGCATTTAGTAGGTAGTGTCTACTTTAGCAGAAGAAAGTGTAATGAAAGGACAACTGACTAATTATTAATATTAAAATAGTTGCCATGACCGACGTAAGACAAACGGTAAGCAATAATTCTGATATTATACATTTTTTATTAAAAAACAGTTTTGCGTCCCCAACGTAAAACGACAAAATTTTTGTAACTAAATTAAAGCTACCTCGCCCCACTATGGGATATCTCATTAATGTAAATTTTGTGTCACAGGGTATCAGATATTATGTTTCTGGAAGTGAAATAAAAAATAAGCTTTACTGCTGGCCTTTCATATTATTCAGTAAAAATAGTAAAAATCCGTGAAATACAACAGGGATAGATAATTTAAGAACGTTAGTCAAGGCATTTGAAATGGGCAGAAGCATCATTGAATGTTTTTTGTGTGATTTTTACACCTACTAAATTTCTGTGAAGTGTCATTATTATTCGGTTTTATCCTCCATCCTGCCCACCCAGAGCTAAAGGCCACGGGCCGCCACTGGTATGGTAGCTTATTCAGGGAGCTTGAAAACTCTCGGAGAAACATGTTTATCATGCTACGACAAAACATAGATATCAGGCATCATTGTATCAGAGAAATTCTGAAGAACGGTAGAATATCAATCGATTTTAGCCTACTGAAGATATACCTGCAGATGCCCTTACCAAACGAGTGACCAACTCCAAGCTAGAGAAATGTCGAAACTCTTTTGGACTTGAGAAAAGATCCTTATCTTGAGGGAAAGTCTTGAAGAATTCATTCCTATTTTATTAATAAAAGAATATTTTCTAATATAATAGTTACAAAGTTTAAATCAGTTTGATTTAACTGTTTAAAAAATATATAATCCTATTACAAAAAAGTATAAATGTTAATATAACAATATAACGGGAATAACACCAATTAAACGAATAAAATATGAATATAATACAATAGAAGATATACAGTATCGTGAATATCGTAAATAACGTTATGATTTCTTAATGGAGGCTATACTGCAGTGGAAAATGTCTATAGCATCTTCCGTGTAATGTGGAACATTTTTCACATTAGTTCTGGGGGTATGTAGATGAAAAGTTGCCCATTCACGTGCCGAAACCTCTGCATATGAAAATTCAACATTGACAGAATTTGGGGACAGTCTAGAACGTTATTTAATAATTTATACAAAAATATAATTTGAGATTTCCCTCTCCTCATCTGGAGGCTATCTAGGGAAAATCTGTCAAACAAATCTGAGTTAGGCACACCTACCGGTGGGTATATACTATCTTCTTTATAATAGCAAAATTTTAGAAATCTACGCTGGACTCGTTCCAGATTTTGAATATGAATATTATAACGAGGACTTCAAATAATTGAGGCATACTTAAGTCGTGTCTTACAAATGCAAAGAATAGCAAGTTTAAGATACTAATGCTGGTAAAATCATCTGAGTTTCTAATAATAAACCCCAGAGCTTTAAAGCAATCTGAAGTTAAATTGCTAATATGATGAGTATAGTTGAAGGTTATTACACTAGTTTTATTAGAATATGCCATCACATTGCACTTAGCTGCATTCAATGCTAATTTGTTAGCATAACACCATTCATTGGTTTTATCAAGATTATTTTGGAGAATTATACAATCCTCATTGTTTTTAATATTGCAATATAATATCAAATCATCCGCGTAAATTAGACAGATAACATTTAAGTCACAAGTTATATCGTTAATGAATATATCAAAGGACGGGTGTGGGACGCCGAACGTCGCCAATATCTCCACCGACTGATAACCAGAGCATTCAACATACTGCTTACGATTACTAAGATATGAAGAAAAAAAATTAAGCATGTTTATCAAAAAATCGTGAGCCTAAAGTTTCAAAATAAGAATGTAATGATCCTGCCTGTCGAAGGCTTTGAAAAAATATTATTGTTGCTATTTTTATATCGTTATATGTTATATTTATAATATATTTATTTTATATTTTCTCTACAACTGCATACCTAATATACAAATAAGAAGCATTTACAATTTATAATTTATTTATTAATTATATTAAAGGTGAAATTACTAAAATTATTGAATATCATCCACCTTTGAACTAGAAACAATATTTGCTGAATATTTGCTGAATATCTATATTCATAAAGAAATTTGCTCTTATTAATTCACAGACCAATCAACACATAAATTAAACTCTTGGACCTAGAAATCTCCAAACCTCATCATGAAGAAAAAAATTCTACTATTATACATTTGCAATCATTTTTAATTATACTCAAATTAACAAATGTATTCCTTTAGTTAAACCCTTTGTATATATACAAGTCTCAGGAATGTTTTTATCAAACAGTTCACCCTCATCTTAACAAATATTACAAAAAAAATTAGCACAGAAAAACCCTTATTCTGGGTTACTTTAGAAGTCGTTTAATACTTTTTACTATATAGCTGGAAATTTATAGAAATTGAAGCCCTTATCTGTTCGCACCGGGAACCAGTTTTATCATTATTATTCTACGCCTTTAATCCTATTAAACTATCTTTGTGAGACCTTTAGAAATATATTTACTAAAAGTATGCATACTATATGATTTTAACACTAGATTGTGAACTGTTTGCAAAAGCAATGTGTACGATCATTTGCTATACAAACATACAGATATTAAAAACATAAAAAAAGAAATCTTCATAATTCCTACAAATGAAATAACCAATATTGCACCAGTGTAGAAATTTTATTATATAATTGTATTACCACATATACCGAGTAAACCAAATGCTACTGAATTTTTCAGTGCGCGTCTGAGAAACTTATTCAACTTTTATATATGTGTTCCTGTTAAAAGAGACAACCCTACCCTGGGCCAACACAACACTATACTCGAATACAGTATACTTAGGATGATGGACCTTTCATGACGTAACAATGAAACATGCGAGAACATTGCAAACTCTTAAGTACTGTTCATTCTGAAAACATATGGAAAGCTATTACTGTTTTTTTACGATTAGAGTGGCTCAGCTACGATCAGGGTCATGATCCACGTAAGACGCTACATCAACAAGAGCTTGAATATAAATTCCAGCCTGTATATATTGTTAGCCGGCAAGAAAGAACAAGTCTTGGCTAATGAAAAGAACAAACATCCAATTATTTCCTTTATAAGCAATACGTTGACAAATCACAGGTGTACTATGCACAATACAGATGAGGATGCTGATGTCGCTATCGTTCGTACTGCAGTCTCAACATCAGAAAATACAAATATTTTAAGGCAAGTCAGCGATTCCGCTTCTGTATAATGCCATAACAGTGGTTTCAAGTTGTACGTACTGTTGTCAACAAACATCATTTATTTTAAATCTAGAAAAGGTTCACAAATCACCGATAATTCTCAAATAAACCAAATCCATCAATAACATCACCCAAACATTCAAACCAATCATTCTACAGCTCAAAAATGGCCAAATAACGTCCTAAAACATACCGTCTCCACATGAGCTTAAAATACATCAAAACTACTTTCCATACCCGCAGTTAAAATATTTTATTTCACTCGCACAAATCATACATCAAACAATTCCTCATTTTAAGGCCGAAACAGACATATAACTTACACTTCCCAATTTTCACGTTTTCACATTTTCTGACGCAATCGAGCCGAAATGAATGTCGGGGGATCTTTTCCAGACCTTTCCGGACCTCTACGAGCTTAAGTCCCCGACGAAACATATGAAAAGCTGAGCTCAACGCGCTGAAAGTAAACAGTCCAGTTCGATACGTGCTCCGCGAACGTTACCTCTATAACCGTGCCACTGCAGCTGCCTCCTTGGCTTTACCAAGTAAAAAAGCTGCACAGGTTTATTAAGCTTGGTTGACTTGACGAATTGCGTGTAGCGAAGATGATCGATATTCTCCTAAGATTTTGGAGCATTATTATTGCCAACAAGATGCGTACTCCATTTTCATACAATGTTTGTACAGGGCACTTTTCTTGTTGAAATACTTGAGCCAGTTGATCGAAATTGGAAAGCTTCTCTTATGTTCTAATGAAAGTTTTTTCCCGTTTTTAAACAGCGCAGATGTCGTGTCACATCCACTAAATGCATGCGAAAATAAAATGTGTTTTTTATAACGGGGATATTTATAGAAACTTTTGCAGCAGTATATTTGTGTTCTGACATTGTAAAAAGCTAAGTATTATTTACACGAATATATTTGATAAATGAGAAATATTATTAAATATAATATATCAATTAATAAAAAAAGGAAATTATTTATAATTATGGATTTTTTAGTGGTTAATTAACTTTAACCGACGTATTATTTACCGGGACTCGCGATTGACCTTGCATTATGCAATGTATGGCTAAGCTCTGCGCGCTCTATCTCAAAGACGGTTAAGCGTATAAAAAAATTTTTAGAACAAAATTACTATGAAATTTATGAGGCTTTTGAGACAACTTTTAGAATGCCCAAATAAAGGCTTTTAAAAGTTTACAGCTTATTATCTCTCATTCCGAGGTTGACCCTCTTTTTTGGCTGAAGTGACTGCATTATCAGATCTTTATCTTTTGAGGTTCCAGGAACCCAAAAAAGTGGTTTTTGAAAAATCTCTCTGTGTGTATTTGTGTGTAAGCACGATAGCTCGGAATTACTGAACGGATTTGGATGAAACTTTGCGTGAGGGTTTCTTTAGTGCTCCAGAAGATCTGAAAAGGTTTTGGTTAAAATCGGATTACGTTTAGTGTCATTTTGGCTTTTATAATTGCTTGCAATTTGCAATAGAACCATTGAAAATCATTTAAAATTCCGATTTCAACGATATATAACATTTCCACTTTTTCGATTCGACCTCCGTGAAAGAAATTGAAAACAAAGCAAGTGTGAAGCATAAGATCGCTTTTCGCCGTTGCGTCGTGAAACTAGTCACGTTACGTGCATTTCTATTCAACAACTATACAGCTTTACTATAACATTTGATTTCAGATGTTTTTGGTACACAATTTAATGCTCTTTTCGGCTTCAAAGATCCACCGAGTAGGGAGGTTCCAACCGCTTCCAATAGCTGCCGATTTTTTAATTTTGATTTGATTCACCGGCATACGGTAGGCATTACTGTTACTTCTTATGGGCTTATTGATGTTTCTTATATTTAGTAAATATTGCTATTTTCTTTTTATCTTATTTTGGATTTTGTTCTATTTTGTATTTTTTTTAAATGTTTTTCGTTATAATTCGTAACCTTATCCTGTAATTGAGATTTACCTGTTGCATATTGAAAATAAGTAAATAAATTAGCACAAGCTACGAAGACCAAAAAGGCCAAATAGCGGAAAAAAATCAAGTAGAAACCAATTTTTTTAGGGGAAAGTGTCCTTAACAACATACTAAAAGTACTGGTGGTTGGGAGTGAAGCTAAGGGGGGGGTCTCTAAAAGTCCCTTGTTGTAGTTTTTTGTTAATAACTCGATAACTACTATCTCTAACGAAAAACTTTAGTATTTATGGAGTATGAGTCTGTGGCGCCCGACGCCGTTTTGAACATGATCTTTTGCCGATGCATGACTGGGTGTGGAGTGCGCTGCGGTTACCGCAAAGCAGGGATTGCGTGCTCTGGTGCCTGCGGCTTGTGCCTCAGCTCATGTAGGAATGAAGCCCCCATCGAAGACAGCATCTATGATGAAGAAACTTTAAATCTTGATGAAATTTAATATTCAAGATAACATCCTTGCATACTAATTATTTTATTTTTAACAACAAACATTTCATTTTAACAATAAAAAGAGTTTATTTAAATTTTCTATTTCCTCCCTCCATATATCCTTAAATATTGATCCTAGCGCAAAAGTGTATAGAGCCTTTTTTGTAGAGAGTTTGATGTAGATTAATATAGTATATGAACATTTTTTTTGCTAGGGGCAGTAGTTTTCGAGTTATTAACGAAACACTACAACAAGGGACTTTTAGAGGCCCCCCTTTCTCTGTGATCATGTAGTATTTAGTGTTTCTTAAATCGATGATGATTATAATATTTTTTCGTTTTTCGAAGAAACGTTCTCATGTTGATATTTGTTAAATACCTCTCGCTTTTTTATACATCCTATTTACTACCCACTCTGACCCCATTTTGTGCGCAAACCTTCCCATTTAAGTGCAAATTTACCTTTGGGCGGTAGCAGATTTATTCTACAGACTTGACTGTAGTCAAGTGTAAGCTTGTAAGCTTTAGGTTAATGGACAGGTCAGTTTTAATCCGTGGTCGTTTAAAACTAGAAATAAATCTCTATCATGAATAACCATTCCAGAATCAGTGCTGAATTTACATTACTACGAGTTTATTAGGCTCTTTTTGCTCCGTACTTTCTCTTATTGTTGTTATTACAACGCTAGGATACATCCTGTTTTATAATTTTCAGGCCCAAGACATTTACTGGCTAATTATTGAGCTGAAAAATAACTCAATATAAACTATTTTCTTTTACTTACATCTACATTCACATGTTCCATAGAAAATGCCCGGAACGGCGGCGATTCCTTAGGTACAAATCTGTAAAACTCTTCATCGTTCCAATACCATTTTATTGAATAGAGCGCTACTTGTTCCAGGTCATATTCGCAAGATAGGGTCACGGTGTCGCCGGATTGAGCTACTTCCGGAACTCGAATTTTCATCGCCCTCAACGTGGAAGATTCTGAAAAATATATATTTTTTAGGATTTAGCGTACATTTACGTAAATGGGTGTCCCATCGAACAACTTCTATTTTTATTTCAGCTTTCAGGTTGTTTATTTAACGAAAGAAAGGATATTCCCCTACAATTAAGTTCCTTTGTTATTTCAGTATACAGGAGAATACTGATAGTTTTTATTATTAACATAAATAAGTATAAAGCATTATTTATAAATATGATAAAACAATTATTTGACATAATTTGAGGAAAATGATGTTATGCTCATGCAATTTGAGTTTTTCGGTTATTAATTTTTTGCAATGCAGAAATTATTTAAAAATTACTACAAACGAGTCCACGGCACCATATAAATAGATCAAAACGAATTTGGGTTTAACAAAAGTTAGAAACAGAACAACACATTTCTCTACAGTATAAGTTTCTTTAAATAATATAATTTGTTATCAGCGTAACTTATCTCTGTATTTTGTTTAGTACTAATCCTTTAATAATAGCGTAAATAGTGATCAAATCATTAACAATAATTACAAAAACAGTGGTCCTAGGATTAACCTCTTCGATATACTTGTAAGACCATAATAATGCAACTCACCAAACACCTAACATTCATCTCGCCGTGTTTCCCTCTCTCCAAAGCGGCTAGTATATATTATTCAATAAACAACCATCAATAATGAAGAACAACCTTTCATTGCTCTATAATGTTAAATTCAACTATATTCTTTTTGTTTGCTCCTGTTAGACGAACAATGTTGTCTACAAAGAAGTCTCTTGGGCTTATTATAGAGAGCCCAAAGTGACACCGCGCGACTAGGGTGGCAAGTCGGTTTATTTACAAACTTAGAAAGATAAGCTTAGTAGCTGCTCAATGCGTAAGTAACATTTTTAACAGTAGTGGAAAAATATTGTACTTAGGCAACACATAAAAAAAAAATTTCACCTACAATCAATCAATAAGTCGACCCATCTGCATTTTCAGTGCTATTCCAAACTATTCGAAAGTCTTGTTACTGATTCTTTAACACCACAAATTGACATTACCATTATTGACAATCAATTTGGCTTTCGTTCAGAAAGATCCACGGAATTAAATTTACTTACTTACATTGACTTTCTGTCACTTGCTCTTGAGAATGGATATCAGGCTCATGCCATCTATACAGACTTTGCAATGGCCTTCGATAGAGGTAACCACCGATTTTTACTGGACAAGTTGAATTTGGTAGGTATAAATGGTTCGAAAGCTACTTCACCGTACACGGATCGTTCATGTAAACAATTACAGATCAAAAAAAATTCAAATCACGTCAGGTGTACCACAAGATTCTCACTTGGGACCCTTGCTCTTTAATTTATTTATTAATGACATTCACGAGTGTTTTAATAATGGTACTATCCTCTTATTAGCTGACGATCTTAAATTGTTTTCTAAAACAACCATCACTGAGTAGATTGCAATAAATTACAAGCACACTCGAATAGCCTTATCGCATGGTATCAACCTAATGGTATAGAACTTAATGCAAGTAAGTGCCATACTATATCGTTCGATCGCAACAGGAATCCTCTTCAATATATCGACTACATTAATAACACATCTCTTGATAGTGCTTCTGTTATTAAAGACCTGGGTATAATACTCGACCCATCATTAAATTTCACCTCACATTTCTCAAACTGTTACAAAATCATAAAAAATTTAGGTTTCATTAAACGAATTTCATCTGATTTTGATACTTCTATTAAGCTATTTTACTGTTCACTTGTAAGGCCATACTTAGAATATGCTTCATGTGTTTGGACTCCATACTATAATATACACATCCAGAATTTAGAACAAATACAACATAAATTTTTACGCTACATCGCTTTTAAATCGAATAAAAATCTTGATTATGCAAGTCTTGAAAATGATCTTCATATCAATTCTCTAGAGTTCGTCGGAAACACCAGGATTTTAAATTACTATTCAACATAATGAATTCTAACGTTTCCTGTCCATACTTGCTGGACAGATTTGGCATTCATGTTCCGGAGTAACCGGAAGTGAAAAAAAAATCAATTGTATGTCAAAAAATGCCGCTTATTATATATGTAGTATATCCTAAATGTCAATCAACTATCTTCAACCATAAAAGAGAAAGGGGCGTATACCATGATCCCCAATATATGTATATATTTCTCAAAAACAACCCTTTTTCAGAATTGCGGGAGGTGAAAATTATTCCAAATACTTAACTTTTTACAGGTCTCATAACAGTGGGAAAATTTTACATAAAACAGCGATCTTTTGACTAATTTGAAGGGACTAATAGTTTAAGTAAGTAGGATGGTGAGATAGTGGAGGAAGCAGTGGGAAAACGTGGAAGATCCACGTGAGCCTGGAAAAAATTCAATGAATTGTATCTTATTGTAGCAGATTCAATCTTCTATAGCCTTTTTATATTCATATATCATATTGACAACTGTTCAGAGCAGCCAGTACATATTTAGTAACGGCCATAACATTAATCATGTCGACAGTAACAACAATAGTATTGACTAGCCTAACGTAAGCTGACATTTTTCCTCGTATTTCAGTGTTTTGACTTTTATCATTAAAGAGCATTTATACGTAAAAAGCTCGAAAGGAAATAATTCTATCATAATTGGCAGAACGAGACCATAAATGAAGCATATATGCATTAAATCATAAATATGAATTGAGTCGAACAAAACAAAGCCAGATTCTGAAGGGGACGTGAGATATCGACGCGAACTTCATAAAATATACGCAGTGAAGTTGGCAAATGAATTATGAGAGAAGAACGGCTTGGGGACGGGAAAAGGCACTACGGAATGGTTCTTATGTATAACTTCTGAATGCACAAAAACTAATCATGTAATATGACCGGGAGGCTCTTGAATAAAAGATATTTTACGGCCCCCGACAAAACTGCTATATTGAAGTCGGACTCTAATAAGTCTGTTGTATGTGTTATGTGCTTAGAAATGGCTTACTTAGTCCTACCTCTTCAGAGATATATTGCAAAATATTGCACTTTTATAGGGCTTCGCTACCTCTGCTGCCTCGTCTCATAATACATTATTAATTTTCTTTGCCTACCACATTCTTTCTTTTCTTTCGTGGAAGTATCATTAAGTTGTAAATTTTTGAATAAATTGCTTTAATTTATTAGGTTTTAACGTAGCAAAGAGGGAAAATATTTTTATCTATCTCTTAATTCACAGTACATTTTTCTACAAGATGTGGTCAAGATTTTAACAACGTTTTTTAATTTTAAAAGTATTTCCGCTTTACAATAAAAGAAATATAGGAAAAATATGTTTGATGGTTGAGAGGTAAGCGCACTTGCCTCTCACCCAAAAGTTCCGGGTTAGCTACCACCTCTACCACCCCCATTGCCACCCCCCCTATTATTAAAGGGAGTAAAAAATTAAATTGGGATTTAGTGTATGTACGAGAACTAAGGGCCTCTAAAATTTATTTTGGCATTAGTTACCTCCTCTACCACTCACATTGCCGCCCCATCCTATTATTTAAAGGAATTAAAAATTAAATTGAAATTTAGTGTGTAGGTGTACGAGAACCAAGGACTTCTAAATTCTTTTTCTTTAGCCACCCCCTCTACCACCCCCACTCTATTATTAAAGGGAATAAAACATTACATTGGGATTTAGTGTGCATAAGACTTGGATACAAAATCTGGATGTGGAAGTAGTGATTCCTTGGGCAGCGGTTTTTTCCTTTATGATGCCAATCAATATAGATCTTCTTCCATTTCTGTCCTGAAGCAGTTTTCTATGTCATCATTTCTTAGGTTTAAGTTTAATTTCCCATTTAATATATCCAACGCTTTGCCAGTAACTTTTTCCTCATTGTTTTCAGTTACTCCATTTATCTTTATTGGTTTTTTCTTCTTCTCGTTTTTCTTCCTGCAGTTTCTCGACTTCTTTCGTTAAATCTTCTATTTTTTGTTTCATTTGTTTTATCTCTAGTTTTTCTTGAATATTTGTTACTAATGTGTTAAGAAATTTATCATCTGTCATTACCTTTGATATGGTTTCTTGGATGATAATTTGCAAATCATTTATTTGTTCCCTGGTGAACATAATTGAGGTCGAGTTTATTTCAGCTGGGAGCTGTGTACAATTATTATAGTTATAAATGAAAAAATCATATTTCAAAAATGTATAATTAACCCTTCTCTCTCCCTCTCTCCCTCTCAATAGAGAATTAACTTATGGATACGTATGTCTGCATAACTGATTACGCATTTTGGAGATCGTGGGAGTTGAATTGCAATAAAATGGGAACAGTTAATGTATAATTTTCAATTCATATAGACACATCCAATTTCCAATGACAACCTCTTGACCGAATTAACAGGGATTTGATGTATATCCCTATTCCATTATCTCAGATCGAACCCCCATCAGCATAATTAATTTTAGATTACTGCAATGGCGACTTGCGTTTCAGCCAACATGTTATTGTGCGAAGATGACTAATAACGTCCAGGTTCTAACACTTGCCATATTAATTGTGAAATTATTATGGTAATCAGTAATCAATAAAGCATTTGTAGGCTCCCGACAAAGAAATGTAATTGTGTAATAACAGTAAAACGTCAGAAGCACTAAACATGTAAATCACACTATGTAAATCTAGTCTTTTGTAGCCTTAGGTTGCCTTCAAATATTCCGTCTTTTCACACCCCGCGGTGTTGTTGCCACCATACAGGCCGGAGCATGTTCATAACAACTATACATTTCTCTATGTTACAGTAACACATTTGAAAGATATTTTCGCTTTAACGTTGCAATCTATTAATAAAATCTAGTTTGACGCCTAGCTAGACTATTTGTACATGTTGGTTGTATTTACAATAATATATTAAAAAATTTAATTTATCGTTAACCAACATTAACAACATCCAAAAGTACAAGTAATAGTTAAGAAGATAATAATAATAATGTTCATTTCATTCCCAATAGCTTTACAATAGTGGCGGAATGTAAGATATACTTACTAAATAATGCACGATATAAACAAACATCACATTTCTTGATTACTCACCGCACCAAAGTATTTAACAATTTGACAAATAAGACAAACGTTTAATGTCTCGCGGTAAAATAAATTTTCCCGAGCTTAACCAAACATTCTCCTTAATAAACTGGAACTTTACACACAGTAATATTGACGACAAATATAACTTTTTCATTTATGTTATTAAAAGTAAATTAGAAGAAATTGCACCTAAAAAAGAAATAGTTATTAAAGTCAGGCTTCAAGAGTGGTGGAATGATAAAATTCGAGACAAACAGAGAACAAAGAGATCGCAGTTATAAAATTTATAAACAAAATAAAATGCAGAATTATACAAACATTAGAGAAATATTGCACAAAAAACAATACGTGGAGAAAAAAATATATTACGAAAATAAAATCGACCATTGCAAAAGGCCCTAAAGAAATGTGGGACGTATTAAAACCCGTAATATCGGGGAGAAAGGGTTAAGATATCAAAAAAAAATTGACGGCGAAGAAGTATTAGATTCAACGGAAATGAGCAATAAGTTAAATTCTTTTACATTAATAGCATAGACAAAATTACATCAGACATAGATACAACCAACCAAATTGATTTTTTTGATGGAATTAGAACACCAAATAATTCACTTACTACATTTAAACTTATTGACTACAGTGAACTGAATAAAGCCGTATTTTCTTTGTCAAATAAGGGTAGCCCGGATGAAATAACAACAGAATTTATTAAAAATATATATTATAGCATTGAAAAACCACTTTTACATTTAGTCAATACTTCGTTAGATACAGGAAAGCTCAATTCTTAAAATATCTGCAGTTATACCAGTACCTAAAGTTAATGATGTAAAAGAAGCCAGTGATTTGAGACATATTGATATGTTAGTGACTATAGAAAAACTGATCGAAAGAATAATTTATGAACGAGTGTCTAATTACATAATAGAGAATAATATTTTATTCTTAAATCAATCCGAATTTAGAAAAAGTCACAGTTGTGAAACTGCAGTACAAAATCATTCACATTATATCATTAGAAAGAACAACATGATAAAGGTGTATTGATAGTGGCTGTATTTCTAGATATAAAGCGGGCTTTTGAAACCTTCGAGAGGGAAGTGATATGGTATAACTGGCATACTTCTTAGTTGGTTAGTGGATTACTTACAAAATAGAAAACAAATAACAAAAATAAACGGTGAAATATTTAACGAAATATTAAACAAAAACGGAGTACCGCAGGGTAGTGCACTAGGGCCGATGCCATTCTTATTATATATTAATGATATTGTAAAATCTGTTAAAAAGTGTCAAATACATCTATTTGCTCCTGACACGCTGTTATATTTCTCTTCTAAAAATTTAGCGACCCTTGTAGACACTATAAATAATGAGTATAGTTAGGCAACAATGCAATGGTAACTTGTTAAAATTAAATGCGTCAAAAACCAAATTTATATTAATTAGCAATAACCAGAAATACGAATAGTTTAAAAGGTAATTCGAGATAAAAGTGGAACATGCTAAGACTGAGGATATTGACTAAATTAAATATTTAATTGATAAAAACCTAACATTTAAAGAACATGCATCTAATATTAACAACAAGATATCAAAAACACAAATATATTGCTCCTTTCTTAACACAGTGATCGAAAATTACCATAGAACACCTTAATCCTTCCTCATTTGACATTAGCGGCAACTATGTTGTATTCATCCAATAAAAATGAAACAGAGGATGTAGAAATTGCAGAACAGGGCCATGAGAATTATTTTACGCATGCTATGAGACATATCCATTAAGACGATGTTACGTAACCTTAATTGGCTGTCGGTGCAAGTCATTTTAATACATGAAATGAAGTTATCTTTGACACCAGCATATTTGACATCAAAAATAGTATTTAACGCTGATATACACAACCATAACACACGCACAAGAACAGATATACAAGTCATAACTAAAAATTAAAAAAAACAAATGCTTGTTAATGAGATAAAGCTCTCATTAGTACTTCTTAGACATATGGTATTTTTCCTAGTGCATGGGGGACATTTGTTGAAGTGGCAGATAAAGACCAGCTTATTAACTTTTTGGATAATAATGAATAATAATAAACACCACATAAATTAGATATTAGAATAATGAAATAATCGATCCAAATCAGTCTGGGTTTCGCAAAAATCTATGTGCCCTAGAGTGGTTTAACCGCTCCACTAAAACACATGATAATCTGCATAGCTTGCAAAGATGCAAACTTCTCCTCTCTTTGTTTATTAACAGATTCTAAAATAGTAAAAAATAAATAGTAAAAATGTAACTATGGTTTACTAAATTCTGTAGATAGGGACTTACATCTTCTATTTAGGAAAGTATTATATAGGTGTATTAAATTTCCGCGAAAATATAAATTAATAAAAAACTCGAAGAGTTTTAATGAAAACGGAATCTCCTGATAATTATATATCATTATTCACAGAAGACCGTCTACGGTGGATAATTTAACTTTGCCAACTAAGAGTGGAAGTTGAAGCAGTGTTATATAACTCTTGATAGCAATCCAATCAAATCCACTTGGTCTGTTTATACGTCTCGAGTCCGGCACTAAAATAAGAAGACTTTTGACGACATATACTTCATTGCTCGACATCGATCTCGTTTATTTTAGTCCTCTTTCTTTATGGACATAACAGAATAAATAAAAGCCCAAAACTATGAAATACTTTATTGAGCTGGGATATTATTTTCTGCAAATGCAGTATTTTTAAATGTCGTAAATTTACAATTATGGCAAATCGACCAAATATAGTTCATTTTTATTATTTTTATGGGTAATTTGGGCAGTAATATTCCATTGAAATTCAGAAAATTTTGAATTACGTGTAATTTATACTACTTGAACTATTGAGACATTGTAATGGCCGATCAGACATAAACTCTCTATGCATTCCACATAACTGAATATCAGTTGCCATATTTCTGAAGCAGAATTCACCGAATTTAAAGTATATTCTAATAAATTCTTTATACTCCGATAAAAATGAATCCTGAATGAACTAAGTACAATGTACTTTTTAATATTAATTTATTTTATGATTTTTATTACATATCAAATAGACAGAAGACCAACTGCAATTTTCTTCTTCTGGTCTTCTTCTTCTTCTTCTTTCTCCTGGTACAAAGTTTCTTTGTGAATTATAAAAATAAAAGTTTTAACGCTTAATTCAGGTGCGCTTTGCAATGAAATTACTGTCTCAAGACCTTTAATGAACTTAGGACGTTCTAAGCATTCATTGTATATCTGATAAGCAATAATTATAGGACTCGATTGCCTACTGAAAGACATCACATCACGTTGCATTTCTTAATATTCAGAAGTACATTATTTGCAATACACCAATTATTTGCACGTTGCAACCTGACCTATAATTAAGCACAATCATCATATGACTTAATTTTGGGTAAGATCAAGAGCCTTGGAAAAATCTTTATAAATAACATCGACTTGGTCTTGTTCGTCTAGGGCGTCCGAAATAAACCGAGTTATACAAATTAAGTTTATTGTGGCTTTTCAATAAAAAAGTACGAATGTTGTCAGAAATCATAGTCATCTTTGATTTTAATTTCCAAATATTTGCTGTCAACTGCTTTTTAGTTATATTTTGTATTATAAAGGTACTATTACCTTTAGAATTACAATATCAATATTAATATTTGTTTCCGGCGATAACTGATGGTCGAGAGGTAAGCGCACTTGCCTCTCACCCACCCCTCAGAAATTAAGTCTATTTTCAAAACCTTACCTAACCTTAAATCCCCCGGAGCTGACGGCATTCCCAACCTCCTCCTTAAAAAACTCCCATCCAAAGCGCTGGCGCAACTCATCTATATTATCAATGCAATTTTCAGATTGCAACACTTTCCAGATAAGTGGAAAATAGCCACCATCGTTCCTATCCTGAAGCCAAATAAGCAATCGCATGATATAAACAATTACAGGCCTATAGCACTTCTGAATACCATGTCTAAACTCAAAGAAAGAATCATATTACATAGAATTAATAAATTTATAGATAAAAAGAATATATACCCGGCCCAACAATTCGGCTTCAGGAAGGGACACAGCACCACACTAGCATTATCTAAAGTTATACAAGAGTCCCTCATTGGCTTTACTAAAAAGCAATGTACCGCTCTACTGTTACTGGATATTGAGAAAGCGTACGATACCGTATGGCACAATGGCTTACTATATAAATTGTATACAACATTTAGGTTCCCCCAATATCTTACCTGCCTCATTAGAAGTTTCTTATTTCGGAGAAGGATTGTCGTCAGGATAGGCGACTCCTTCTCTGAGATGAGGACAATATCAGCAGGAGTCCCCCAGGGGGCGATACTTTCTCCTACATTGTATAACCTCTTCCTCGCCGATATCCTACCCTTCCCACTACGACGTCATTACTATACGCCGACGACGCCGTTATCTGCGGACGGTCCTTCTACGCGGAAACGGCTGTTCAGAAGATACGGCGTCATATGAATTTACTAACAAAATACAACAACGACTGGAAAATACGGATTAACGAACAAAAGACTGAGACTATTACATTACATCGGAAGTTCACCAATGTGACAACTTTTAACAAGTTAAAAATCAACGGTAAACAGACAGAGGAAAGAAGCAGAGTTAAGTATCTGGGGGTGACCCTAGATACAAGGCTCTACTTCGGACCTCATATCACAACTACCTTACAGCGAACTTACGCCGCATTAAATAAGCTGTATCCATTGGTGAACAGAAGAAGTAGACTTTCGACTAGCAACAAATTGATACTTTACAAAGTAATTTTCAGACCTCTACTGACATATGCCTGTGCGGTCTGGAACTCCATTTCAGACGCACAGTGCATGAGACTACAAACAACACAAAATAAACTACTCAGACTCTTACTCAATACGGACAGATACACTCCGATCGCGGAGCTGCATGAGAGGGCTAATATACCCCTCATGAGAGATTATATAACAGAATCAGCTCAGAAATCCAGCGATCGGAGTTAACAAGAGACCTGACCAACAGACGTAGACACAATGACCCCCCACATGCTCATAGACTACTACACCAGAGACTCCCCATTTACGACGCACGAGACTAACAAAGGATATTCACGCATAACTTGCACCTAACTGAAACATCCTCCACCCATCCCTCCCTCCCCCTCTCACCCTTTCAAAAGTGTATATATGCAAATAGCCAGAAATTCATTTTAATTTATATTTTAATTTAGAAATTTGTTTCTCTTTTAAATTTTTAACTTATTATGTACATAATCGACAGAATCCTTTTATTTTCACTTTCGAAATAATGATTTATTTAAGTAGGTTTTGATAAAAATATTTCCTACATAAACCAAATCCATAACACGAATAATCACTTACTAAAGAAGCATTCAAATAATTAAACTGTTCGCAGATAACATACACAGAAATATTATAAAAATTTTAAGAAATAATAAATAAAATCACAAAAATCTGAATTTATGAGCATATTGATTTCGGCTTCCACCAGCCAACCTGCAACTATTAGGATACACCTATTTTAGAGCAGGGAAACCAGTTTTAATATGCACTTGTGCAGGATTGTAAAAAACTAGACTAGGGACAAATCAATTAATTAAAATGAAATGTACTTAAAATAAAATAAAGAAATCTTTTAACTGGTAACTGGTAACTTGCCTCTCACCCAAGAGTCACGGGTTCGATTCCCTATCGTGGAAGTGGAAAATGCTGTGAGGGGGATTATTTCACTTACGCGGATATTGGGTGTGTGTCCCTTATCTCTAAATGTAGCCCCTTCTAGAGCCTTCCGGGATAAAGGGGGTCGTAATTACCTGTGATGTTATTATTATTAGAGAATTGAAAATGCGAAAATTATTAATGATACATATTTTTTTTAGTTTTACGAAGAATTGTATGCTCTTTCGTTTTTGTTTAGATCATTCATTAATTCATATAAAATACTAATCAAATGAGTATGACCATTCGGTAACGCCCAAATATAATTTTTTCTTACCACTACTACATATCAAATTAGGCGATCTCTCAAATTACTTTAATACTTTATACAAACAAAAGTACATAGTACTAAAGACAATTCATATAATCCAAAAATAAGGATATTTAGATAGCTATACCAAGAAAAAAAATAACACATATATTTTAGCGAAACTGGCCCTCCAGAATATACCGACTCGTATTATATATATCAATTACATGATAACGAGCTGCAGACGGTTATTTGCTACAAGACGGAGCCGTAGACCATATAGCCCCAATAATTCTTGATTACTTTGCCCATTAATATAATGGTAGATGTAACATTAAGCTCATCATTGGATCAGTGTACGAGGAGTTCTGCTTTCTACAATATAATGAAATTGGAAAATGCCTCTAAAAATAGTGAGAGCAATAATACCTACCTAAAATAAGAATTCGAAATGAAACCAACGTGGTAAAAATTTATTTTGAATTTTGCATAGTCTGAGTTAAGCCAAGTAAATATTTAGACCTATTGAGCTTTAAGGCTTCTAAATATTGTAAGATATTTGAAAAACAGAAAAGAAAACTTGTTATTATTCTTAATAATCAGACCACAAACGATTGTAGATGACGTCACAGTTATTGGCGCCAAATAACTACTGATTCACAAAATACAAATTCGTCGCTGAAGACGCACAATTTATAGAATTGTTTGAAACGTCGCACATCGGCCATTGTATTCTATATGCTTTTGAGGCCTTGAAATAAAATACCGAGTGATATTTAAATTGTTTATTTTTCTTTCATCCCCCCCCCTAAGATAAAATCAAGAGAGGGTAAATCACGGGAGTGAGTAGGCCTTAACAATAATTCCTGCATTTCCTATGCATCGATGAAAAACATTATTAAAATAATTTGAAACGCCACAGGAATTATGAGGTGGTGCTCCATCCTGCTGTAAAATTATTCGTTGCCTTAGATTTTGTGGCAAATGTTATATATTTGCATTTCGTTCTGCAAAGAATTTCAATATCTTGCGCCACTTAAAATACCTTTGTAAAAGTGAGATACTTATCACTTTACTGTTTAAAATTCCACACCAGACGTTAATGAAAAACTCCTCTGATTATTCAATGGCCTTACCAAATGTTCGTTACCATTGCTGCAATAATACATATTTTCACTTAACTCACTTTAAATCATAATCAAAATATAATTTCTCACTAACAAAAATTGAGCTAAAAATACATAATAACGGCAGCAATACGTGTGAAACTAAAACACGATTAAAATAAAGAGTTCGCTTTACTTGAGTGATTCGTAAATAAAAAAAGGTATCTGTATAAGTATACAAATATATATAGGTATATAAGTATATACAGGCTGTCCATTTTAACAGGAAACTCGAGAATATCTCACGTGTAGGTCAAATTTGAAGAGATACGAGAAAAATTTTAAGGCGAAAATTTTTTGCAAGACAAAGTGTTTCAACGAGGTTTTATCTAATTTTTTTCAAAACCGCTGTATTTTGAGATTTGCTCTTCAGGCTGTTAAAAAAATTATTTTTAAACGGGCGGGAAATGGCGCCATTAAATAAAGTATGTTCCTCCCTTTTCAACGATATATCACATGCCATATTTATTCATTGGTACTACGTTGGTAATTATAAAAACATTTTTTTTAATCAATAAATTTTTTTTAACAAGCATCATGCTTGCCATAATATTAAAATGTCTTTACCAATTAATTTAAGTATAATATCCATTTGTTTGTATTTCATGATTTCACTATTATTTCAATTATTTTAAAATAGTTGGCTATATTCATTACAAACGGACTTCTGAAAATACACACTGACAGACCGACTGGGTTTCAAAATCGTTTTTCAATAAATGTGTGGATAGGTATTTTAGGCTCCAATTTAATAGGTCCTTATTTTTATGATGGTTACCTCAGTGGTCAAAGGTACCTAAACTTTTTGAGAAATGAATTTAATGAATTCTTAGATGACCTACCTTTAGAGAATAGACACAACTTTCAATATTTTCAACAAGATGGAGCTCCTCCCCACAATTCTCAGATTTACCTAGATTATTTAGATGAAAGTTTGCCTCAACATTGGATAGGTACCAACGGATTTATTCGATGGCCCCCTCGTTCTCCAGATATAACCCCAATGGATTTTTTCTATGGGGGTATATTAAAGGTAAGGTGTTTTTGACGACACCGCAAAATGTAGAGGACCTAAAAGCTCGAATTCAACAGGCATGTATTACAGTTACCCCCGAAATGCTGAGTAATGTTTTAAATGCAGTGCCTCGCCGCGCTCGATTGTGCATAAGAAATCACAGTGGACACTTTGAACGCTTGATATGATGTCTTCAAAATTATTTTGAGGATTAGATAAATCTGTGTTCTGTGTGTTACATTCTTGTTATTATTATTTTGTTTTTGTTACCTGAATTTACTTTATTCTTCCTAATTGTGTTAATGTTTTTCAACATTATCATAATCAAACAACTTATTGAATTATTTTATCGTTTTATTTAATCATACTTCTCCACGGCAAATATAATGCTTGTTAAAAAGAAATTTATTGGTTTAAAAAAATTTTCTTATAATTACTAACGTAGTACCAATGAATAGATATAGCAAGTGATATATCGTTGAAAGGGGAGGAATATACTCTATTTAATGGCGCCATTTCCCGCCCGTTTCAAAATAGTTTTTTAACAGCCTGAAGAGTAAGTCTCAAAATACAGCGGTTTTGAAAAAAAATTAGATAAAACCTCGTTGAAACACTCTCGTATCTCTTCAGATAACGGTGATATTTGGCCTAGACGTTTTCCGCATTTTCGATATTCTTAAAGTAGGCCATGGATTTCAAATGTTTTTAAACCATTTTGTAGGTTATATAATTCGGCACAATTTTCGTAAAAATATTTTTTTTTGTACGACCGATATTAAGTGAGATATTCTCGAGGGACCTGATAAAATGGACAGCCTGTATAATAGTTAAACAAAAACGTACTATTATTTTTTATCATCAGTTGCAGATAAAGAGATTTGCCCCTCGCCCCCTGTGCATTTTACGCTCCAAAAAGATTAAAAGCTAATAATTACTTGAACAACACCAGATATTAATCAAACCGAAACAGTTAAAGTAAAGCCAACAAAGCAAAGGCTATCGAAAAAGTTATTTTCTATTTTCCATTTAAACTACACATTGTAATTCGGCGTAAGCGCTTGGTAAATAGATTCCATACAATAAATTACATTTCAAAGGTAATTGCCATGTCATCTACAGAGTCGTATTCAAGTCGAAGATTATTAGTGGAAATGATATATTTCCCATTTATTAATATGTCATCCGGTCTTTGAGTTGTCCTGCAATTAAAACATTATTTATTTTTCAGATCTGAAATGGAAATGTCTCTGCTGGGAATTTACATCAAATACATACAAAGGGAATACCCCAGATATGTCACATGTATTGAATTATTGCGAGAGAATTTAGCAATTTCTCATTTTTCAGATGTATAGTTTCTTGGTGTTTCTATAGATACTTCGGTCTATGATAACAAATTAACAAAAGGCATATGTCAATGTAATTAGGACTTACACTTAATAAACTAATTAATAAATAGGGATGTTAATACTTATCTGAAATATGTGTAATTAATTAATAACACATATACCACTACCCTGTTTTTCAATAAAGACTCTGGAAGAGTCTGGGGCGAAGGAAGGCTACACATTCAGAGACAAGAGACACACATCTAATATCTGAGGGTATTCTTCTTCAGAACAAATCCATAACCACGACCGGGGATCGAACCCGAGACACAAACAAGAGAACAAGAAAAAAAAATTATGTTCAAGTAGTTCAACGTATTGAAGACGTTGACAGCGTTCCGCGTTTAACATTTTATGGGTGGGTAGTTGCGCACAGACGAACAGTGTCTAGAATTCTGTTTGCGGACGAAGCTCAATTCATGCCCGATGGAATAAACAACACCAGAAATTAACATCTTTGGACAACTGTAAATTCACATGGTCCGCGTCAGAAAAATTCCCAACACAGATTCAACATACGTCTATACGTATGTGTATTCAACACGATGGTGCTGGACGCCATTTTTCTGTGCCGGTGAGGGAGCATCTTAATCAAGGTTACACCAACATATGGATTGGTAGACGGGTCAAATTAATTGGCCACCGAGTTCTACTGATCTCACCCCCATGGATTATATTTTATAGGGCCACCTGAAGTCGCAGGTGTACAGTGAAAATATTAATACCAGTGAACAATTACAACAAATTACTTTTAATGTATGTGACAATATTGGATACAACCCGGCTATGATCAATAGATCGGTGAAAACCCTTTTCAAACGTTCACAAAAATGTATTGACGCTGATGGTGTTCATTTCGAAAATTTATTATAATTTTAATTAATTGTACAGTGTATAAAATAATTAGTGTCTTTTTAAAATTTGTGCTGTAAATTATGATGAAGCAAACTGTTTTTGTTTATTTTTTCCTTTTTCTGCGTTTCGTTTTTTCTATTTAAGTAACTAATACATTAAATAATCATTAAATAAGTGTTTGAAGCAAAATTAATAAAATAGCGACGTTAACTATTTGCTTGCGTATTTTGTAGAATTTAAATATCATTCACCATTATTTTCGAAAATTTACTAGGAAGTTACGGTTATTTCCTATATAGTAAATTGCCATAAAATATTATGACAGTATTTTGCACAATAATCCATAGATATTTCAATAGTTATCCGCCATTTACAAAAAAACTGATATACGGGGTGATATAATTTACCCTAAATTTAAAATAATAAATATTGAGTCCTGTTCTGGAAAATTATGCTATTGATTGTACTAGGAGTGCACTATATGTGTACCAACTTTTAACTAAATATGTGTACCTATTCCAAAAATGTAGTGAATTTTAGTTTTAGTCAAAATTCATACAACAACATGTATCTTGAAACCAGTGAGATTTAAGGGTAATTGTGGGTGTGTTCTGAACTCAGCAAAGACTGCTCTATCTCTCATTAGTATAATGTCTGGGACAACCTTATAATAAAATGTGAAGCGATTTGTTAAATTTTATTGCACCATCTGTTACCAGAAAGAGGCATTAAATCTGAACCAATAGAAAAATATCCTTATAACACTAATTATTTTATTCTTGCTAATTTCAGATATATATAGATTGTTGCTGTTTTAGTTACTTAGGAGTTGGTGGTTATCTCGTGCACTCTTTTTATTTTTGGCACTTAAAAAACATCGAAAATTAACTGGAAAAAGACACTTCAAGTTGGTTTGTTTAACTGGGATTCATATTGAATGGCATAGTCGTACAGTTAAATATGGAGTGTATGTTAGAAGTCTTGTGTTTATTGCATAGCCCATCCTCAATCGATTTGAAGTCATTTTATAAGATGTGTTAATAAAATATTTTACTTAACATCTGCTATTTTTGTAATTACTTTAATCATCGTCACTGTTTCATTTTTTGTACCACATGTATTAAAGTTATAAACTATAAAAAAAATCCTACAAACGACTTTAGTATCAACTACTGAGAAGGCAGTAACCATCAAACGTCAGTGTTCCAATTGACATTAAATAAACTCTACAATAATTATTAAACAAATAACCAAATTACATTAACATAAATAAATAATCGACCGAACCTTTCAAATGACTCTACATTTATTTCAATCTTACGTAGCAGTATACCAAGAAATGTCTCTAGAAACTATACACTTGGGGACATGAAATGAAAGGGAATAAAGGAGAGCGAGAAATATTTGCAGGCCCGTAATAAAATGTGGAAAAAGTGCGTTGTGGAATGACATAAATTTTTTTATTTTAGGAAAAAGTATTCATTTATTCTTCCCTTAAGGTTTTGTGTTGAAATTTTCTGTGCAAGGTTATCAGTAAAATATTTAGCTATGCGGCTTCAGGGTAGTGCAGAAAAGTAAAAATTGTGTTGGATGTAGTAGTAGTAATAACGACAATTTTACAACGCTTGTAAGTTACTCGCATATCTGAAGAGCGCTTCGGAATTTCTATCTTTAGCACAGTTTATAGTTTTGTTTAATATATTTTTTCACTGTACCTCAAAACAATGTTTTCTGATTCATTATATCGCATCACTTTTCTAGCTACTCAAGAAGAAATAAATAAAGTTAATTACTAAAAATGCAATAGAGTTAATCTATCCAAATTTTTGCCAAATGTGGAATTATGTGGAGAAAAAGTCCTGAGTAATATCTTATTAACAAATCAAGTAAGTAGGTATCCGAAGTAATAATGAATTGATGAAATATCTCTCGCGCAACAAATTTAATATCCTAGAACACTTTAAGTTACGATTAACTAACATGGCAAAACTATATTCTTAAGAATTTTCATCTGTTCACTAACTCTAAATCTCTGGTTGATTGATTACCTAGTTAAGACTAATTTCAAATTAAACTTACTTAGGTAGTATTTAATTAGTCGAAATTTCATAACATTACTTTAGATAACTCCTCTTGCTGCAAGAATTTAAAAGCGTAATTAAAATTAAATATGAATGTGCACGTAATAAGTCCATATTTCCTTGTCTACACATGATATACTAACACAACCAATTTTTCCGAGAAGGCTAAAGAAGTTGCGAGAAAATTAACCCCTCTGTGAGGGCTAATATATTTTTAAAATATTTCTTTTGTGAATAAATCTTTATTCCTCTTCGCCATGTCAGTAATATCACTTTCACACTGTCGATAATAATATTAATATAATAATACTAAGCACAATTGGCCCATCTTTAAGGAATTATAATCCTTAACCGATTAGAAGCTGGTGGGTGAAATCGATGGAAGTTTCTCCTCAACATATCCCACAGAGAGCGAAATTGGAAACATAAATTATTTCATAGAAAATATTTTCGCACCTCATAAACTAACCACATTCCCAATGTTGAACATTTTCGCCATTTATTCTAAAACTTAAAAAGATCTGCATCATTGGTATTTTTTCTCCCCAAATATGTTTTTCATAAAATCAAAAGTGAAATTGTTAATAATTCTGACAAAATTGTTGATATGAAAAACTATTACTCTGTCCATCAAACACTGCAGAACATTTTTTATTGGGATTTTTGATTTTTACCAGGATTTCGATCCTCCAATAAGTGTGATGTGATCATCTTATAGTTAATGCGACGTGTTATCATAAAAAAATGTTCAGTAGACAAGGGACCGACGGCTTTACATCCCCTCCGAAGGATGGTATATCCACTACACAATCCTCGCCTAAGATTGCATAGCTTCCGCTCGTACACTGATATACAATCCGCTGGAAGACATGAGGCGAGGACACGGTGTCCCTTGAAACGGCCACCCATCTAAGTATTAATTAACCGCGCACAAAATGTTCTAATGGATGTCAAATTTTATATTCTAGAACGAATGCAACCCTCACGTGATGACAATCTTTTCATAGAAACGAAACGTACACAGTACCACTTTTACTTTAGTGTTTGTTCTAATGAAGTTCGGGATTATATAAACTCTACAGGTTGAGTTAGGAAATTGATTTTAGTAGATATGAGGCCGGTTAAGACCACCCCCACTACTCCACAATAAGGCACTTCATCTTTCCCGATACAGCGTTTAATGCAGGTGCAGCTTTTCTATGAGTCCGTATAGAAGCTGGTAGATAATTTGTGTACCCGTACAGAAGTTGTACCGTGAGTGGGTATGTGGTTAGGACAAAAAGGTGCGGTAGTCTCAAGCGGACTTATAACTACTCAGATATAGTTTGCATTACTAGTGATACGACCGTTTACCTGGCTCGATATAGACAAATTTGCTAGATGGAACCGATTTTCTCATAGAAAATGCGTAACATGAGAATAACGGTGTCGATCAGTGCATTCATAATTAAACCAATTTTGGGACCTAGGGAATAGGAGAATAAAATTTTCATTTTCTGGTATTGTCACTAAAAAATGTTTGCCGAAAAAATTAAAAAAGATTTCTGCTTATGGATAGATTTGTAAATTGTGAAGGAAGGCCTAATACGTAAACGTTGAGTAGGTATATGTGTATAGTAAAGTTGAGTTCTTTATATACTAGTGATTTTTCTCCTCTCTTAGGCTCCTTTTATCCTTATCACAAAATAAAATTGTGCATATTAAGGTCTTTAAGAAAAAGCAATCCTTGTGCATATAGTGTGCAAGTGATTATAAGCCATTTATGCCTATTATATTTATATATGTTGTATTATTGTAATTTTTATAGACAAATAAATACATGATTGTTGATATAAGGGTTTGTTTCTTCAGCCGAAGCTGGAAAATATTTACCGATCATTTGCGTGCACCACTAATATTCAGTTAGGTAGATGGAAATAATATTCATCTTACCCCATTGGTTCGCTGTAACAATTTCGAATGTCTAACCTACATCATAAAAGAACTTTCACGTAATATGGCAGGTTCAGAGTATCACCATTCTCTGGGTTGATATTCTTTACTAGAGCTCCAGGGAAATTAAACCGTAAATCAAATATATCAAGAACCTTTCTATATTACCATTTAGGAGATATCCACATCAATAATGGTGATGTTCCTATCTTTCTTCCTTATCACCAGTGTATCGGGCGGTTGTTATCTAAGGTCAGATTTGTCTCTATCCCAGAACTACAATGTTTTTTCATCTTCACTAGCAACTTGAGGCGCTTATTAATAGAAGAATGATGTATTGGTAAGGAGCCCGAACTTCAGTTTTAACGATATGTATGTATGATTTTCGTCACCTAATTGTATGTTCTTAAGTACATTCCTATCGCCAATGTAAGGCTGCCTTTATTGACATGTTCAATAGTGTTATCCGCTGCTGTACATTTCTTGAAGATATACTTGTGTGCATATAATCCGGGAATTTCAAAATATGTTTCTTAGAATTCCTTTTCCGAACAATCCTGTCCGGGAATTTCAAAATATGTTTCTTAGAATTCCTTTTCCGAACAATCCTGTCCTGCATGGTTGTTAAATGCCACGTACCTGTCTCAGGGTCCTTTATAACAAATCTAACAATTTTATGAAAACAAACAAAAAAGAGGTGGCATAAATTAACTAAGCAAGATCTGTAGTCGCTTTTAATATATTTGTTATTATTTATATATAGGGCGCTCAAATTAAATCACGGGCGCCCAAAATAATTCAAAATATTTTGCCATACTGTGACACCGACACAGGGCTTATATATATCAGAGGTTTTAGATTAGCAAAGAAAATTAAAAGAGAGCTTGCCTAGATAATTTATGCCACCTCGTATTTGTTAGTTTCAGAGAACCATTACATTTGATATAAACTACCACGAGATATGTCACAAATAGCTAAGCTTGCAGTTTGCTTTCTTGGGGTCTATTGTTATTATTAGTATAATTACTATTATCACTGTGATTATTGTTATTTAGCGTACCTCACGCTAAGGTGTAGAAAAGAGAAAGCTCCCTTTCGTTCAACTTGATTAGTAATAAACTAATTAATTCACTAATAAATATCTAACAAAGCAGTAATCGCGACAATTAATTATTGGAATAGTTTAATCAATTTTAAAAAATCTAAGCGTAAATTAAACTGAAAAATAAGCAAGATAAACTATAATCCTCACCAGAATTATCCTCTATTTCTTTGTTCAATATTCGTTGTTATATATCAAGTACATTGGTGCTTTTTTATAAGCTTTATGAATTACGCTCATATATTTTCAGTTTTCCTTTTAGAAAAATAGGAAATGTGTTTGTTTATTATACAAATATAAATGTGTTAATTCATTAAATTACTAATACTACCCTAAACAAATTAGGCTTTTATTACTTGACGACTCTCATTAACTACGTTAAGTATTGTTCAAATGTGCTTTTAGAGGGCGGAATATTAAACATATTTTTAGTCGCAAACTCCTCTATAAAATCCTTATTTTACTATAAGGAACGTAACCAGACTGCAACCAACAGCTACTCTCCGGGATATGTGCCCCGCCGAGCGCTGAATTACAAGTTAAAAGTCTGGCGCGTTAAGTGTAATAATTGCATATTACCATCAAAACGCTAATGCTTCGATTGCAACAAACACCCACCCTACCAAATGGTCAAAGGATTCTCGTGCCAGTCGTCTCATGCGTACCTTGC
The DNA here is from genome assembly GCA_963675555.1 of Leptura quadrifasciata. Lineage (NCBI taxonomy): Eukaryota > Metazoa > Arthropoda > Insecta > Coleoptera > Cerambycidae > Leptura > Leptura quadrifasciata. The sequence continues at coordinate 163,064,022 of OY776676.1, forward strand.
ACTGACGAGAACCAGCAGCTCGAAAGTGCAGTCTGCAAGTGGTGTGTGACGACTGGCAAGAGAGCTCCTTTAAGTAGGATCAGTCTTTCGGCTGGCGAAATTTAACTCCCTGCCGTTTGCTCCGCGATATTTTTTGAGTTATAGACGTATCCTATCCGCTATACAAATTCCCTCTACACAGAGATATGTAGCTTTTTGTCTGTGAATGTAAATAGCGGTCTGAAACACGCCCACCAACATCATCACTATCCTCCTCTAACGGATTGGGTATAGAAACCTATGCCTACAAATTATGCAATAAAAGTGAGAGGTTCATATTTCGAAAAACAAACTTGTTGATGATTAGAAAAAGACGAAGCCTCATTTTGTCAAATTCTTTTAAAACCAGTCCAGATATCTACAACTTCTTGGTAACATATTGAGCCTAAATTTACTCAACTTTGTCCTATTTTAATCAAGATTCTATCTTTTACCGAGATCACTCTGGTAAGTCTCTTATCTAACACACGATGTATATATGCGATTACAACGATAGGATTAAATTTGTGGATCTACAGAATATTAATTTTGTTTCCAATGTTCGTAAAGTACTATTATCAAAACTCTTGGGATATTGATTATCTCATAGACGAGCTATATTTTCTTAATGTTAATATGTCGGTACAAATAAGTAGTTAAATATACAGGGTGTTCTAATAGAAAGGAATTTAACTCGCATTCTTTGGTGTTATTTTTCAAAAAAGAGAAACAAGTCACATAGTAAATACTATCATCCTTCTGCACCATGTGAGACAGAACCGTCTTTTTTATTAGAACCCCCACAATTCACATAAATTATTATTATTATTATTTTCCTTTAAAATTTTTATCGTTGGTGGAACTGCTTATTTATTATTTTATAGGAAGTATGTTAACATAATGACTATTTTTTTATTCATTTTTAATTATTTTGTTCATTTTTAATTCTTCTAAACAAAACTTTTAAACCTGAATTTAGCAGTATTCGTGACAAGGCATATTTTATCTCTAATTTTATTAAGTAGGGATGTATTGGATAATATCACTACCATCGAATCTAATAGAGGGGTCGATCTGGGTTTGCAAACGGAGTCGTGGTTTATATACGGATTTTTCACTGTGGCGGGAACGTATCGAGAGCCGTTTTCGCCGGGCTCAAATCAAAGAGAAAGAATTCCTCATTCGATGGCGAAAAAATCTTCCCCGCCCCTTTCTTTCCTTTCGAAAAATGACTTTTTCTAAAAATAATAACAACAAATTGGCTATTTCGTAACCATTTGTTTATTTATGGCGAAAATGGAAAATACAAGAGCGGAACTCAAAATAAGCACATTAGTACACAATCTCAGGTTTGCTGCGCGATGTGCGGAAAAATTTCCGGAACTTACAACAGTTTTAATTTCATTTACGTTTACCCTTCCCCCTCTCCCTAGTCAACCTAGGGAAATTTGGACACAGTGCTTAGGTCCTGAGTGTCTGTCGGGGAAAAAAGTCACCAAGTCACTTTCTTCACCGAAAAAAACGCGAAAACGACTTCGGTACGTTCCCGCCACAGCGAAAAATCTGTGTACAAATCCGTACCTTCAAATCGCAATAGTCCAGGAACCGCTAGGCCGATTTCGACAAGTCCAAATTCAGTTAACGTGCATTCGTCAGCCCTTCATTTTATCCCTATACACTTTTTCAATCCGAATCAAACTAAGCGTGCCATGTCCGAAAAACTGATTTTCCCAATCTTTACATGTAAATTTACCCTCGCCCTCCCTAACCACGAAAAGTTCGACAGAATAATTTTCCGGATGATAGAAGGGGTCTGGCTTTATAACATCACAAGAAAAATTCGAAAAAAACAAATATGTTTCAAGCCATTTTCAATGCCAGATCGACCCCACTATAAATCTGTATTATATATTTACATGAAAATTAGAAATTTCTTCCAAATTTTTAAAACAGAATTAAAATACATATATAATTTTCCAGGAAATTAAAAGAGCTGAGGTCTATCATATATGCATATTGTGCATACGAAGTTCAACTCGCGAACCTTGCAATTCTTGTCGTCAATGGCATTTGGGCATTTCGCATTCAGGACTGAATTTCGAACTGCATAATCAGCAGATGGTTTTACATTAAGTTCCACCTTCGAATGTTGTGGATTCTGGAGCCGTAGGTATTGTCTGATTCTCTACTGATATTTACACAAATAATATTCGTTCACTTCATATCTTACATAGTCAAATGATGATTTTACTGAATACTATAGAGTTATTGTTCATAAGGCTTATCAAAAATAAATTATGTGTTAGGTAGACGCTGAGTGTGAGCAATCCACAACGCACCTGTATTAACGCAAAAAGAGTTACTTGTTCTCACAAGAATATTTGTTGTAAAAATTGTTTAGTATACAAGATATTCTCATAGTTCAAATGTGCTTTTAGAGAGCAGAATATTGATGGAAATATGCAATTATTACACTTAACGCGCCAGGCTTGTAACTTATAATTCAGCGCTCGGCGGGGCACATAGCCCGGAGAGTAGCTGTTGGTTGCAGTCTGGTTACGTTCCTTATAGTAAAAAAAGGATTTTATAGAGGAGTTTGCGACTAAAAATATTATGTTTTAATATTCCGCCCTCTAAAAGAACCTTTGAACTATGCTAAGCTCAGTCAGGCTATTTATTTTTCGATTTCAACAGACACTGGACCGCTAGATGGCGCCTGATGACTATTTTACATGTCGGTATCCCAAAGATACCGAAATGTACTAAATAGTTAAGTGATCCTCGTGTCGGTCGTCACATGCCTACCTTGCACTGACGACAGCCAACAGCTCGAAACTGCAGTCTGTAAGTGGTGTGTGACGACTGGTACGAGAGCTCCTCTAAGTAGGATCAGTCTTTCGGCTGGTGTTTGTTGCAATCGAAGCATTAGCGTTTTGATGGTAATATGCAATTATTACACTATATATAATAATATAAATTTACTTATTCTAATGATTTCTAATTCTGATAAATTTACATATTCTAATCGTACATAAAATAACTAACACAGTTTCCCATTAATCTATTGTATATACTGCTATGTATTGGACCATTACGAAGATTGCATGTTTGTGTTATTTGCTGAATCAGGGTTTGAATTTGTTTGTTTCCTTTAGATGGTTTTCAAAATTTATTTAAATTAGCTGAAGATCCGAAAGGTATGTGTTTTAGAATGCTAATACTTGTTTAGAGTTGTTTTAATAGTTTTTAAGTTTTTATTTGATGTCAACAGTAAGTTTGATACTGACATCTATGTTAGTGGTTATTAAGTTGTAGTTGAAATTATTTCTGACATTTAAGTCATTATAACATTTCTTTTAAGTAGGAAATTTTATTTTTATAGTTGGTAAATGTTTTCCTGGAGAAAGACAAGGAGGTTTAAGTTATGGAATGGAGGTTATGTTTGGAATGAAATTAATCAAAATTCATATGGTGTTTTGTTTTGTTTATTTTGGGTACTTTGATGTTTAGTGATATAGTAGAAAACAACAGATAAAAGAGAGGTTGTAAAATGGGAAAAACAAATTTAAAAAAAGAAGAACAAGTGGAAATTAGGGAGTGAAGAAAAAAAATAATAAAAAAGGAATTAATAATTTTAAATTGAATAAAAAAGTCAGAAATTGTGGAGATCAGCGAAGAAGAGTAAAAATAGACTGTAAATAAGAAGGAAGAGGTGTTATTGTAGATAGGAATTGCAGAGGAGATAAGGACGAGATAAAGTGAAGAATTAATGAAAGGATGATTATTGGATTTGGAAAGAGAAGAGTGTAGCTACGAAGAAGGAAGGTTTTGTGTGTTTAATTTTGGACAAGGTTGTATATTAAAATTTAAATAGTGCATTAGACTTTCGAACCTGTTATAAAACTGCTAAATTATCTAAATATCAAGGAAAATAAATTACTTATATCAGATTAAAAATTTTACTTTAATAAAATTTCATTTTAAAACAGAAACTGAATTTGAACCTGCTCCTGAAGGAAAAGATAAGCTAGCCGGCCCATTAAATAAATTTGACATACTTTCGGATCAAAAGGTAAGAGGTTTTAATTTGATCTTTTTGGTTTTAAAGTTTTTTTTTTGTTTATCTATTGGAAATAAACAAGTTAAAGTTTGATTAGTACTGCAAATTATTAAGTTCAATAATAGTAAAACAGTACAATACATATTTTTAATTATTCGTTTGAAAGACGTGATATACGAGTCTCCTTAGCTTCTTTGCTGAGGTTATTGTATGTGCTTGGTCCTTTGACGAATATTGATCTTTGGGCAGAGGTTGTATTTACACGTTGTAGCACAAAATTATTTCTACCTCTTGTGTTGTAATCATGCAAATCATAAAATATTATCATTGTCTTGCAAATAAGAAGGTAGTACATTCATTCTTATATTATGTACATGTACATGTACCAGTATATTGAATTCAACATAATTTCGTACATTCATCCAGCCTAAAACTTTCACCATATCATTCACTTTAGTATAAATACTGCATCTCAACGTTACCCTCATTTTACAACTTGTGCAAACAATCCAAGTCACTATCGACTGCAAGATACAGAACAGTGACTTCTAGCGCTAAACTCAGCCAGGAAGCGAATCCAAATAAGACGATTAAAATTTAAAAAATAATTGTCTATATACCGCCGTCTTCAAAAGTCTTTCCGAAGTGGAAAAAGTATTTATTTGACCTAAATTCAGAAATTTTACTTGCACAGACAACTTTTTCTATTGGAATTATTGTAGTTATTTTTAATTCTTTCGGGACTCTCCATTTCTAAGGATGTGTTGAAGGGACACCAGACATGAGCATACGTCAAAGCTATTTTTATAAATATTACATAAAGTCTCCACTTGGAATTCCTTATTTTTTCATATCTTTTACAATTTCACCCAATTTATTTATGTCTATAGATTAATAGTAATTGAAAAAGTTACTAGGTTCATCTATGTTACGTTCAAATTCTATATCCAGAATATTATTAGTTGTCTTGTAGGATGTCTTGAAAATTAGTAGTAATTTCTAAATTTTTGTCACAAAGTAATGGTTTTGATAGTCTATATTTTAAAGAAAGTCCCATTAAAATCCGATAACAAACATAATTTTTGCACGAGTGTTTCCATTTAAAGTGGATAACATTGTATTTTTCTCGCCGCTATTTTAAAGGATGCTATAGAATTTTTTTCTCAAAATTCATCCATCATTCAGTTCCAATGGCTCTTATTTTTTTTATGCCACCCTCTGAAGAGATATGGCATTCACCCCTATAAAATAAAACTCTTGTTTGACATAAAGATGATTCTTTGATGTATTTATTATAAAATTGTCCAACAAAAACAGACATTTAATTTTTATAACATGTTTGCTTAGTTAAAACCTCTAATTACTATATTATTAACAAAACCGGTACGATAAATATTATGCTAACCGACAGTTGATACGGTTCTGGATACCTTACAGTGATGATAACCTCAGGAAGAAAGAGAAAGTGTATTCGTCAACCCCTAGGGAGCATTTTAAAAACCCGAGACTCCGATAAACTTATTTTCACCATACGGCAGAAGTTTCTCTTTTACATATTTAGCATATAAGCAGACAGTTGCTACGAACTTCTGGCATTCCCCAAACATTTTTATTGTGCATTTCTGTACAATAAGCAGAGTGTATATAACTTTCACATCGCGAGGTTGAAAGTCGTTTAATTCCTGAAGGAAGTACTATTGTCACCGGCGTGCCGGCATAATTGAAAAAGTAAAAATGATTAATTTAAGGGATCATGCAAATTGCCGCGTCTTGGCATATTTCTGCGTGGGGAAACTGAATAATTAATTAGTTAATTTAAGGCTTAATTCAGAAAGTTTTTTTAACCCAGCTCATATTGCTGCTTATTCTTCACAGTTTGTTAAAAATTGTTTAGAAGCTTATTCAGGTCTGAACATTTCCATAGATGTTTTATTTTCTCTTTTATTTTCAGTAATGAAAGTTCATAGATAAAACAAATCTTTTTTGTAGGACCACAGTTAGGTGTATCATGGATATACCGTCTATTTATTTTACCAGGTGTGTATTATAATTATTAACCTGACAACAAATTAATAAGGAGAGACCCGTGTTGAGAGGTGGCAATGAAATCTTACAAAATAAATTGTAATAAGTCGAATAGATTTCGCGGTTGACACCAAGTGAAGCATTATTAATAAATAGTATACGTTTTAATGTTTCAGAAAGTTCTATTAAAATTCGACAACGTGCTTCGGCTTCTTCAGGTCTTTCCAGAAAGTGAAAATAATCCTTGTGATTGCTTTCACTCTTATTTCTTCAACTACGCTTAGTGCCGCTTGTGAGTGGTAGTGAATTATAATTAACCCCTCGAACATATTAAATTAGGAAAACATGTTAAAACTGACCAATTGTTATTTTTAAAGGGGCTGTTGTTGATAACAGTATATGCTGTCTTATACTGTTATCCATTTATTTTTGTGAAGTACCAACCTAAATGTCTGTTTGCAAATGCATTTATTTAGTTATTTTAAACATGGAAAACCACCCGGAATAGTCCCCAGCATGATTTAAAATAAGTAGTAATGTCGACTACATCAGAAATTGATTTTCCATAAGTCTTGACCTATCCTCATCAAAGGCAACGCCTGTAAAATAATAAGGCTATCATTATACTTAACATCAAGTTATTTTTAAAGTTTTTAATAGAAAATTACATCACCTCTACCCTTTATATAAAATGAAGCGCAGAATTTACACAATATTAAAAGTGTATTTTCAATTTATTTGAATGTCTTCAGATTTATTTTATAGTTAAATGAAATGTTCAGAATGACCTCCAGCCGTCTTTTGACAATAAGCAAGGCGGTTTTTGAATTCTCGGATGACATTTTGTATGGTGTGTATGGCCATTCAATAGTTTCCTGTCTTCCAAACCTGATTTGGGAAGCCAATAATTTGATTCCTAATTATATCAGCCCAAACGTTCACTTTTTGAGGATATTCTGTTTGAGCCTTTATCATCCAATGAGGATTTTCTCTGCCAATATCGACAGTTCTGGACAGTTCACCGTTCTGTCTAAACGAAATGTGGTTCCATCAGAAAAAACAATTTAGTTTATAAACTGCAAATCTGCTAGCTTTCTGTTCATCATTAATTCACAGAATTCTTGCCTTCAACCAGTATCGTCCAAATTAAACTCCTGAACCAACTTAACTTATAAGGATGGGTATTTGCCTTTCCTTAACAGTCGCAGAATCGATGCTTACTTACATTATCGTCGGCAGCAAATTGTCTAGTTGGTTTACATGGATTTTTCTCAATATCTATCAGTGCATCTAGTTATTTTCTTCATCAGGCTGTAAGCCTGACCCGAGTCTCATGGCCGCTGCTACCGAGATCCCCGTTTAGACTACGTTTTTTGAGTTTGTTTTGGGATATCCGAGGGCACCAGTAGCCTAGTTGAGGGATTGGTATGCTGCTGTGGACGAACTGCTGCTCTCAGGGTCGATTTTAACTGTTGTAGTGATGAGACTCTTACGTTGCAGGTGGGCAGGTGGGCAGGTGGGTATTGCTGCGTCGTCTGCGGTGACGTAGTATTTACAATTTGTATTGACTTCCACGCTAGGAGGAGGGCCCAGGCTGACTGTTTATAGTGCCAAGCGTCCTAAGAAGATGGCTTATAGGGGCGCTAATGCCCAGAGTTGCAATTAGAATTAAAATAAAAGGAGATGTTCTTCCAAAAATAACTAAAAGCAACTCGAACGGCGTTCGTGATGTTAGAAAAGATGTTAATATTATTAAATTATTTAAACCCTAACTTTACTGCGCTAAACTGACTCTACTGGTTCCCGCATTACTATGCACTTGTGTTTCGTTTGAGAATCGCGGTTGTCGCTGTACTGCTGATCGTACTCTTCTCCGCAACAATAACAGAACCTTGTATCGTGCGCTGACGGCAGACAAAGCGTGGTGTTGAAAGTTTTGGTGCATCGAGCAGATGTTGGTAGGCTGGACTGTAGCTGACTGGTAGACGGCGGACTGAGATGCTGCTGCTCTCACTAGTATCATGCGGTTTCTGTGGCTGCTGGTGCCCACCTTTTGGGGCTTACCATAGTGTATATTGTTGTATTTTTTGTATTCTATTCTTGAACTGTGATTGTTGATGGTCGGGATGAAAAGGTGAGGGGTAGTAGAAATTTTACCAGAGGTGTGGTTATGTTGAGATGTAGGATGTGAGTGAAGATGGCGGCAGGCGGTTATTGGCAATCATCTTGTTAGAGTGGGCTCGTCATAGTCACGTGTGGTGTTATTTGTTCTGTTTCGTTTTTATGACATTTTGTCTGGAATTAAGGGCAATATTCAAAGTTGAAGGGGGGGAACTTGGGTTTATGGGCGAATTTTTTGATGAGGGGAAGTTTCAGGAGGGGATTAGGATGGAAAAGGAGTTTTTGTTTGAATTTAGGAATCAGCTGAAAAAGAACTTGTTCTGCTATTGTGGGGGTGCCTGTAATGTTGTGGGGATATGGGATCTGAGTAGGTTGGCGGCAAGGCGAAGGTGGTTATTTTGTATAATTTGTAATAGGTTTTTGTCTAGTTTTGTTAAGAGAGGATACCAGGCTGGGGATTCATTGGTAAGGATGGGGCGGATGTAGGATCGATATAGGAGGGAGATCGTGTGGGAGGGGACGTTTGATATTATTGGACGAACATAGATTTTTCTTTTTAAATTTTCAAGGTGTTGTTTTAGTTTTTTGTCTATTATGACATCGAGATATTCTACTTGTGAGGCCCAGTTAATGGGTGTGTTTTTTATGTTTATTTGTTTGGTCGGTTCTGTAGCGTTTCGTCTTTTTCTTGTTATGTCGGCGTTAACTTGCAGGCCCCATTGTTCGAAGAAGGTAGCCACTTTGTCGGTCTGTTTCTGTAATAGTCTAGTCAAAAGGTTTGCGTTTTTTGATGTTGCTACCAACGCCGTGTCGTCGGCGTAGATGCTGTCGCCGTTGAAAAAATTTACGTAATGTGCATAGTAGTAAATAAAAATGAAAATTAAATGTTTTACCAAAAATATGGTTCGACAATACCGCATACAGCGCTATGTACTGTAGTTTGATAGCAATAAACCCATTGATCGATTGAGAAGAGGATGGTCCCAGAATTGTGCCTTGAGGAAAGTGAAAAACCAGAAAATTAGGTTAACCCTGTAAATTCTCAATATCAACGTATTAATATTTTAACTCTTTTGGGTAAGTAGACTTTAATTAAATCTAAATCTTTTCCCTCTAATTGACATCTTAAGTTTTATAATCATTGGAAGAAATGAACTACTTCATTATACAGCAATCACTGCTTTTCATTACTTTATGGGCGGATGTAATCTCAGAAATCGTTAATTATATTTTATTAAAAAGTTCATAAACGTGAAACGTTTTCTAAATATATTTATAACGTAAAATATTAATCATAAGTTCACAGCAATAAATTTCCAATTGGTTTCTTTGCTATACGATTGGTAAGATCCTCATTTAAAATTTAACAACGTAATTTCGTTATTTTACTTCATATTCCTATTTATGGGACTATTTAAATTGTGATTCCGGTTATTGTTTCTGGAAATTGGCCTCGGTACTTTCTTATTTAATCAGCGGAAGATATTAAACAAAAGAAGGAGGAATTATAATTAAAATCCAATTTTCGATACGAAAATTTATTATCTACAATTTGTTTATTGGTATTCTCTCTTCCAATTGTTCGCGGTGTCGGCAGGAAAAAAACACAAAAAAGTTCATTTTAACGGCGTCTATTGGGAAATGAGTTGATTACAGCTCCAAACGAGGCACATTTATCTTATATCTCGATTCGCTATAGGTAGGGGAGATCGAGGTGCATTCTGACAGATTAAATTTACTGCCAAAATCCTACAAATTTGGCTTAGCCTTGATAAAAATCCTAAAACCCTAATATATTTAGTGAGGTCGCCGGAAGGCCGTAACTATTTTTATTTTTGTGAACTAGGTTGATTTTCTTTTGTAATTTTTATCTGAAAAAGGAAGTGATTGTGCCTCTCCGTTACACAGATTTATTCTGAATATATGCATGTGCGAGGCATTACATTTTTAACGGGTAAGATTTGTGGACGTATTGAAATTTAAAATATACGAGGTGGTCCAAAATTGCCTCCCGATATTTCTCTAGTTAAATAATACAGAAAAATATATGTATAACATATGTATTAAACAATCGAACACAGAAAATCATTTAAAATTAACAAACAAGAAAAAATTAAAAATAGATAAATAATAGATTATTATGAACATAAATACGTATTGTCCCTTATTGAACAATTAAATATATCTAGACTAGCCTGCAGGACATGATAATTATTACACATGACAGGCAACAGAGAATATTTCAATAGGTTTGTGTGAGAAGTTGAGAGGTAAAGGGTTTCTTCAAATCTAGTTCCGATTGTTGGCACGCGAAAACTCAGAAACTTCAGCAGTCATATCTATTGTGTACCACATTGAACAGAAATATTACTGAGTGAAGCTTTCTGCGATCGGCCACAATAATAAATGAAAATCTGCTGAGATGTACATTATGTGATGTTCCATTTGGAGGATATATGCCATCCATTTTATAACACAGAAATTTTAAGAATCTTCTTTGAACATTTTCAATGAAGTCACTATATTTCGAGTACCCTGGGTACCAAATTAAGCTCGCATATTCTAACTTAGATTTTACAAACACGTTAAACAGCATACATAATACTTGAGTGTTTGTAAAGCCATATGAATTTCTAATGACAAAACTAAAGTCCTTTGAAGATGCTGATACAATATTTTCAATATGCTTTGAAAATGACAGCTTATGATCAAATGTCACTCCAAGATCACTATTCAGGACGTTCAAGAATTGTTTCATTCAGTTAATAAGCGAACTCAAAAGCATTATTTTTCCTATGGTATGAGACAACCTTGCATTTGACAGCATTTAATGGCAGAGTATTACTGTTACGCCACTCGTGAACCTTATTTAGGTTATTTTGTATTATCTGATAGTCCTCCAAGGACTCTGTACGCCAGTACATTTTTAGGTCATCGGCATATAGCAAGCATGGTATGTCTATCGAGTTTACAATATCATTTATAAAGATAACAAACAATAAAGGGCTCAGGACAGAGCCCTGTGGCACACCAGAAGTCGCCGAAATCTCGAAGGACTTATGACCACAGTATTCAACATATTGTTTCCGCAAACAAAGATAAGATTCAAAAAATTTAAAAAGTGAGGACGATAGTCCCACATTATTTAACTTATCTAAGAGAACTCCATGGTCTAGTTTGTGAAAAGCTTTCGAGAAATCGGTGTATATTACGTCAACTTGAACATTAGCATCCAAATATTCAGAGATATATTGTGTTATGCAGCAGAGGTTGGTCACTGCTGATATTTCATGTACAAAGCCGTGTTGACTTGGTGTAAGCTGTTCTTGTACGTGAGAATAAGGTGGTCCATGTAAGGCTATCTCAAACACTTTAGCAAAGCTACAGATGATGGTTATTGGACTGTAGTTTTCAATTTTATTCCTTTCACCATTTTTGTATATGAGACAGATACGAGAAAGCTTCCAGATCTTCGGAAAGGTACAAAATTTCAGAGAAAAGTTAAAGATAAACGTAAGTGGTTTCGCAAGAACGTAAGCACAGTCTCTTACTATGAAGGTTGGAATATCGTCCGGTCGCTTAGTAAATTTAGGTTTAAGTTTTTTGAGCGCCTTGGTTACGTCATCAATTGTGAATGAAAATGCGTGAAGTACATTACCGGTACGAATGTTATTAGTATACGTAGGCGATTTCTTAGAAACTGAAAAACTGGTTTCGAAAAAAGTACCAAATTTATCTACAGCATGTTTAGGATTAAGCTCTAAATCCTTATTCATAAGATTATCTGGTATTGCTGAGGTCTGTTTTTTAGTATTGATGTGTCTCCAAAGCAAATTACAGTTGCTTTTGATATTATTTTGTATATTGATTAAATAATTCGTATAAGAGGTGTCAATGTCTTTTTTATTTTGGATCTTAGATTACATAATTCTACGTAAACATTATTATCCTGATTTGATTTGAGTTTTCTTCTCAGTTTGTTCTTGTACTTAATATCTTTTATAATGGAGCATGTAAGCCAAGGACGGTACTTTTTGGACCGGGACACTGCTTTCGGAACACAATTATCAAATATTTCGTATATAACATTATATAACATTTCATATGCATCATCAACATTAGAAAATTAGTTCAAGACACTCCAATCAACTGCACTTAGTTGATAGTACAGTTTTAGGTAGCCAGCTTTGCGAAAATTATGTGCCTTTGTACATTTGACAGTAAATTTCTTATTTACTTTAGTGTTCACAGCGTGAAATTCCAAAAGTAAAGAAGGGTGGTGCTCAGCATCCTCCCTCACCGAAGGATCCAGTGATCTATCTACTATTACCCGTGCGGAGAAGTGAAACCCCCATCGGGCGCGTCCCCCGGGTGGCGGATAGGGGAAAGCTCGCTGGCCCTGCTTCCAGTAGGGTTGGAGGGTAAGAGGCAAAATAAAAACACCTCTCGCGGACCAACAGTAACTTGACCCAAACCAAAGTGTGAGACACCGTGCCGAGGGCTGAGTGACCGCAAGGTAGAAGATGCGGTCTCGAACGGTTCCCTGGGGGCACCAGGCGGCACACCCTTGTATATAGCCTTACTCGGTCATGCGGGGCTCTGATCGAGTGGACTTTTATTTCCCTAGCTCTTCGTGAGAACAGTATGGAGATTGACAAAAAAACAAAACAAAAGACACAAACACGCTGAAAGGCCAGAAGGCCAACCAAAAGGCCCAGGTGCTGTGGAGGCAGAAATTCCGAAAATACAGCCAGAAAGCCAGGTTGCGTCACAGGCTAAAAAGATTAGCTATCGAATAAATTCGTTTCTAAATCGGAAAAATCGGCTTGCTTATGGGAATAAACCGCTAGACAATCGGCAAAATCTGCTTGGCTAACGGAATATACCGATAAATGCAATATCATATTCAGCATCAACGCAAATTCTGTCTTATAAAAGAAAAATTCCGCTTGGCAGCCGGGAATTTCCTTTGATAAGTGGAAAATTCTTTTAGTAAGCGGCATATTCCTTTAAAGAGCAGAACATGCCTTTCGTCAGCGAGTAAATCCTCCGATAAGCGGAAAAATCCTTTGAGCGGCTGAAAATTTTTACTTATGATTTACATGCTCGCCAATACATGAGAGCAGGGAACGGAAAGAAGAGGTCACAGTGTTGGTTTACCCTTCTAAATAAAATTTTTTCAATTCTATAAAATAACCCTACAGTTTGACATGATCCGTACGAGAGAAGCGAGTCAATTGCTATTATTGTTTTATCGTTAAGAGTCAGATATTGCCATATCGTCTGAGACGAGCGAAGCGAGTGACAGAAATCAGAAAAAAATATTTTTGCCATAAATGCTCCTTTCCGGAGACAGAAAAAAATAGGCAGATGTATGATTTTTTTTTTCATATAAATTGCGTTTTCTCAAAAACCACCCGACCGATTGGCCGTAAAATTTGACTGGAAACATTGCTCATTACTGGACAGGTTTTATGCCATAACACATTTAATTATCCCTCTCTGTTTTCTTTTAATTTGAATTTGTCTTCTTTTTTTGCTTTTTCCCATAAACTTTTATAAATGCAACCGATTGAATTCAAAATCTTCCAAATCATGTAAAAACAGATGCTGAACACTTTAGACGTTCGAGGATAAGATTTTGCCTCTAAGCACGAGTTTTTTCGAATTTTCAGTTTTTCGTCCTGGAAACCGCGAAAAAAGGCAGATAGATGTATGCATGTTTTTCGTCTTTTTACATAAATCACATTTCCTTGATCTGAGAACACTTCTCATCATTGCCAAGGTTATAGGTCAGAGTACATTCAATTATCCTTCTCCGTTTTCTTTTCAATTCAAAATTTCCATTTTTTTCTCTATAAAAAATTATAGAAGCAACCAATTGGTTTGAAAATCTCCAAAAACATGTAAAAATAGAAGCTAAACACATCAGAAGTTTGTTCGACGGTACAATTTTGCGTTTAAATAAGGGTGAATTTTCTGTTTTTGGCACTGAAAAAAAATGCCACGAAAAAAAGACAGGCACCTGGACGGATTTTTTTTGTCTTTCCACATAATTGTCATTTTCAAGTTTCTTAATTGTTACGCAATATAATATAGGATACAGAGTCACGGGATGTTTGGATCAAGGGTCGGCAATCATTACACAATATAAACCGGGATTTATATGAATATCAAAGCGCCAATCGGTTTTTTTTAATTGAAAAAATTATTCCGCGTTCTATACTAACATAAAAAAATCAGTTTGTACTTCGACATTAATTAAATTCTCGATTCAGGGCTGCTTTTTGGCCGTAGGGATACGTCCGGTGTGTGGGGATACTGTAGTCACTCGCATTCTATTAAGCGCCCCAAAAAACATAAGGAGGAAAAGTTTTACTCAGCTATATTGCCATATGAAATTTTGCGCTCTTATTACTGAATTGTAACGGAAAATGATTTTTTTAACATATCAAGTTGAAAATTGTCCATTCATATTTTTCATACTTGTGTTTTGATATAAAACATCATTTCCATTAGAAATCGGATATTAGGGAGTAATAAAATTAGAAATACGCACAAACTAGGGTATGCAATGATTAAAACATCCGTTTTTGTTTTTTCGTCGTAAAAAAGCTTTATAAATAGACGAGAATTGTCTGAACGGACATTAGCCGACGACAGAAACTTCCACCTGTTCCCAGTTTTCAATATTTAACCCTTTACATCTTGGCGCTGCACTAGAAATTTCCTCAAACTATGCAATTTATCAATACCAAGAAATAGTAAACGGACATTAGATGATTGCTCAGATGACCCGTTATTTTTTACATGCTGGAGGATACATCTAAACCCTTTTGCGACGCTAAAAATTTCCGTTGCCATGAACTTTTTTATCCTTGTTCAAATAAATGAGCATTGCCGCGGGAATTTTCCATTAGGGGATAAGTCGAAAATTTTGGTTACGGGCTGCCGTACTAACAGGTCAACCCAACCTTTCTATGCAATACCTAATCTGTCATTCTTATATTTATTTTTTCATTTAATTTAAGTGTGAAATTTTTTTACCAAACCTTCCAAGTGCTTCAATTAATAACCGAAAATTTTTCTCCTGCATGAATTTTTTAAGAAAATAAATTTGAATTGTAAAATAGTGCAATAATAAAAAAGTAATAAGAAGAGAATACCCATATGAGTAATCAAACAAATCTAGTAAAAATGTAAATATTTGTAATTATTTACTCTATCAATAGCTTATCATGGCTATCGTTAAGATATACCTTACAAAGCTTAATATTATATTATTCAAAGTTAAGAGATGATTTTACAATGCATTAAAATTGAAAGTTATCCTATAGCAGTAATTACTTATGAAGACGTCAATACTGCTTAAGCACCAAACTAATATTATTAACGAAGTATCTGAGATTTAAATTATTAGAGACGGAAAAGGATGTTTTAAGGCACTGAATTTCATATGTCTATTTTTTTTAATGTTCTTAATTATGCCATCTAAATTTAATTAACAAGTTAAGATATGTAGTTACGATTAATCTCAAGATTAGTCTGTTATAAATATTACAATCTGTGTTAATTCCACAATCATTTGAATTTATAAAAGTTCCTCAAATGTAAAAAACCTTGAGAAATACTTCAATTGACAAACTTATAATATTTTTCTGGCAAATGCTGCAAAAGCTGTGTTATTTCATGTTGCCTAAATATTGTGTGCTGTTTGCAGATGACACAAGAATAGTAAATTCAAAAGATATAAATCGTCTAATAGACTCATCAAATGACACTGTCTCTTGAAATGAAGGATGATTCATCGCTAATAAGCTAAAACTAAATCAGCAAAAACTCAAAAACTTATATTTTCTTCACACATGGATATTACGCAAGTGCGAAATTATTGGGTATCGTCCTGGATGACAAACTAAAACTGGTCCAGTCGTGTAGAACAGTTCAGCCACAAACTCGCCAGTGTGATCTTCCTCATTCGACAGTTGAAGAATCTATTGAATTTTGATATTCTATATACTTTTCCTTATTCCACATCCATCTAACTTATGATACTGTACTTTGGGGAAATTCACACAGTGCACAAACAATTTTTCGTTTGCAAAAAAAAGTGGTGAGAATAATGGCCGGTGCTAGGATAGGGAATCATTGTAATCTCTTTTTTGTCAGTTTTGGCATAATGGTTCTTCCATCTGTTTTTATTTACTCCACTTTATTAGATATCCATAAAAACATTAATGACTATGACATACAGTCAAGTTCTCATAATTACTGGCAAGATCTGGTTTTCTATTAAAAAAGCCTCGATTTAGATTAGCGATGTCACAGAAAAACTCCATTAAATTAGATTTATGCAATAAACTGCATTTTAAAATGAGATCCTTGATTTTCCACTGTTTTAAACGTACATTGAAATCGTATATGTTAAGAAACTGCTTCTACTCTGTGAGCGAATATTTAAATTCAAACAGTTTTATTGAATTAATGTGAAGTTCGCTCCCTCTTCTGTACTTAACACCTATGTTATATTATATTTTATATGCCTATTTTTAACGTATTTGTTCTATTTTACTTGTTTCTGCTTGCATATTTTCATATTTTAATCTCAAAAATTTGTTTTCTTTTTTTTTATTTTTGTTGGTATGTAATATTGCTGTGTAGCGTGTATTTATATATACTGTACTGTTCTTTTGACCTGCTACAAAATAAATGTATTCTATATGTAATGTAGTTAATAAAGCTCTATTTTATTCTATTCTATTCTATTCTATTCTATTCTATTCTATTCTATCTTACCCTACTCTACTCTATTCTACTCTATTCTACTCTATTCTACTCTACTCTACTCTACGCTACTCTATTCCACTCCACTCTACTCTATTCTACTCTACTCTACTCTACTCTGCTCTGCTCTGCTCTGCTCTGCTCTGCTCTGCTCTGCTCTGCTCTACTCTACTCTACTCTCCTCTGCTCTGCTCTACTCTACTCTACTCTACTCTACTCTACTCTACTCTACTCTACTCTACTCTACTCTATTCCATTCCATTCCAAAAATTTATTATTTTTTTGTATCTCATGAAATCTGCACGCTACTGTTCTTTTGATAGCATTTTAACAAAATTCAGTCATAACCATCCATAGGCAATAATAATGATGATAAGGGGGGGACAATTTATAATGAATAACCCTGCACCATAATCTTGGACCTATTATAGGCTACTACAAACTCATCTTGTACTGGTGAGAACCAACAGGAGTCTGCAAGGCGTGTGGGACGACTGGTACGAAATCTCCTGTAAGTAGGAGTCAGTCTTTCGGCTAGTAATTGTTGCAATCATAGCTTTAAGCGTTCTGTTATATGTATTTAACGCACCTGATTTGCAATTTCTAATTCAGCGCTAGGTGTGGGTACATAGGCTGTTGGTTGCAGTATGGTTATTCCTTGTCAGCTAATTCGCAATCAATATACGTCAAATTTAATTATTAATGGTACAGTATGGGATAAAATAGTACAGCAACAGAGATGAAAAACGGGGAACAAATTTTATATCACCTTAATATTTTTCCAAGCAATTTATATTCAGTGGCTGTAAAATGCTTCATTTAAACAAATCGTTCATATCACATGTGATTGGCAGCAAGGGAATAGCGGCATCGACAATTTCAAATTAACTGGGTTTCGTTACACCTTTGTTCAAGTTTAATTTCCTTTCAAAGTATACATTCGAAAAATTAAAGTTATGACTTAAAATGTATGATTTATCTAAATTGTCTGTTACTTTCATAATTCTTTTAATTAGGGTGAAAATTAGCAATGTGCAATTTTCTTTTTTAACAAAGAGCCACAAAGATGGGTCTTTGATTTCTCATAATGCAATATATCAATATATCATATTCCGCTTCGACAGAATTAAATTTATATACAACTAGATATCTCTAATTCACGGCTAAGTTCCAAGAGAAGATTCCTCTTGTCACACTGAGTATCTACATTAACTCCCCTAATAAATAACAGCAACTCGCTTCGTAAATAATTTGGGGCAAAATATAGATGAATAACTTTCTTTGTATAATAAATAAATAAACTATTACTTGTTTTAAAACCATCAAAGAACATCAAAAACTGATATGCTTTATCAACTGTTGTTGTAAACAAATATACTATCCTCATTTAAATTAAATTATCTACATGTGTAATTTAGAAAATTTAAATTAAAACATAATGCATTAAGTTAATTTTCTTACCTTTTCCAAAAAAGAATAGCACACTAAGCAGCAGTCTCAAATGCAGTCCAAATATCTTGAAAAACATGGCGTGTACACACTAGAATTTAAACTAATAACTCTTCTCTCTCTAACTGCAATGTTAAATGTCCTGTACTACTTAATCTGGCGTTAGTCGAATTGTAAACACTTTTAATGGACTCTAAATGGCTTAATAAAATTTTATTTCTTATTGTCTGCAATTTACAGAGCTTTAGATTTTCTTTATTACTTGGTTGGTTTTTATTTATTCTCTCCCGAGTTTATGTTGAATATATGAGATAAACTTATTGCAGCCATGACCTCAGCGTCACTTTATCATGCCGTTCGTCAAATAACATCTCAAATTGTTTCAAGAACGTAGCTTCGATGACGGTGTGGCCTATTCTCGGGATGTTCAGAGAGTACAATTAATTTTTCGTTTCTATTTTTATTTACTAAATAAATATACAAGAAGTTGGCGGAAACAAAATTTCAAAATTAGGTACTTTTTAATAATTTTCGCAGTTTTTCTACTTCCGAACTGTAATATCTCCGTAAGTACCTATTTATTGTAAAGATTATTATTTTCCTTAATTAATAAGGAAAAAAAGTGCTATACAGTTATTGAGATATTTTGTATACTTCTTTAATTACAACCCAAAAAAATAAAACCTGCATTTTACTATGATTTCGTTTCTGCAAATCTAGATACAATTTTTTAATTACAAAACATACTTAAACCAAAATGTAAAAAAACGCTGGTTGGGGAAAAATAGCTTTTTCTACGCCCATAGACTTAATTATTAAAGATAATTATGTTAATTATTTAGTTAGGTGGAAGTCGAGACTAACTCCTGATGTTCCATGGGAGGTCCCATTTTGTATCATGTGAGCGCAGACGATTTTCAATTGTCGTAATCAAAAATTATCAGAAACTCAATTCTCTCAAATGGCGCCAACTGGAATCTCTATACAGCACACATAAACACAAACATAACACTAAATAACACGATCAACACGTCCGCGGAGCTAGAAAATGCGGTGGATTAGTTCACGAGAGTGCTGCAGAATGCCAAGCAGACTACCATCACTGTGAATCAGAACAAAGACCGACTCGACGAAGCGCTCATACGAAACATAAGGGAGAAAAATAGACTGAGACGGCTTTGGTAGCAAAATCGCGATGTCAACGCCAAGGCCGAGATGATCAGGTTGCAAAGGCAGATCAGAACATTCATAAACACTACGAGGAACCAGAAATGGCGTGGCAAATTGGCAACGCTTAATCCTCAGGACAACTCACTTTGTAAACTGACGAGGGCCTTAAAAAATACGGGGAAGACTATACCCGCTTTGACACGCGCGAATGGACAGACGTCAATGGCACACGCTCAAAAGGCGAGTGACTTAGCTATCCAATTCGAGAACATCTACAATAACGATGTACCGAACAATTTAGAGCACGACCGCATCGAAAACGATATTAACGAAATCATTAGTCATGACGTACAAATGACAAGGCGAGAACTTCTGAAGGTCATGATCAAGCCCTCAGAAGTAGCATAAATTGTCAAGAACTTACCGAACAATAAAGTCCCTGGAAAGGACGGCGTGGAGTACAAGCTGCTCAAATGTCTCCCGAGGAAAGATATTGTGCAATTGACGTACATCATTAACACGATCCTGCGGCTTTAGCACTGGCCTAGCTAGTATAATAAAAAAAAATTAAATCAAGGTTTAGGCCAGCCTTTGTGCAGTTCGGCATTTATACACCTCGCCGAATGCTCCTCGTTTGGATTGAGGTACCTGCGTCAGCTGCAATATTTTAAAAAGTGGTAAATGGAAAGAATTCTCTAAAAAATATGTAGTTTTAAGTGTTTTTAAGTATTTTATGTTAGATGTAAACAATTTTAATACCTTTTTAATCTGTTTGTCTCAGAAGGAGTTACGTTTAAGTTTTTAATTGTTTTTTAACCGAAACACACTCGTTCCACCCGACCATGCAATCCTTCATCGCGTAAAGAGGTGGTTGCACAGTCAATCCCCGGATGAGTTCTGGGGAGGTACTTATTATATAGGGGTTGTGTTAATGGGAACGGTACTTATTATATTATAATGTTAAAAAAGTTATGTTGAACTCAATTGGAAAAGAAAATCGAATTTTAGTGTAGAAAAGAAAGAAGACGAAATTTCGTATCTTGCCGAGGCATTTTTTGGCTTCATGTCATGGAAACAAAAGCCTATATAAACGACGGGGACGATAGCTCAGTAGGTTAGCGCGTCTAGCTTTCTTTCTGAGCATACCTAGCGAAGAGGATTCGAGACCCACCTACGCCAAAATAATTTTTCAAATATAAATTTTCCTCAAGAAGTGGTTTGGATCCCATTATAAACTGTAGGGAGCCGTCACCTTTATTCACACAAGTCTGGGCTTAAGAGGGTCAGTCAGGTGACCTGGAAGTCAGTTAAATAACAAAGAAGAATTGATCATTCTTGTAAAAAAAATCACAAAAATTAAATTTGAACTGTCTACTACATAATGGTCGCACAAACAATATCTCTAGAGTACCTTGATGCTACATTTTTCTCTACACTATTTCAATACCTTCGAGAGACATCTGTTTGTATACTGTAGCGTACCTTCCCACAATTATGCACAGAAAAACCATAATCATAAGACTAACAAAGGTTATACCTTTAAGGCAATAATGCTGAGCAGGCTGGAGGCAGTAACGGCCAACTACATTAGCCAACCGTAATTTGGAAACTACGCTCATTTACCCATCAATCGAGAGGTATACGAGAGACCTCCGAAATGCAGGCAAAAGAGGTCAGCCATATTTCTGTTCTCAAACAATTCACTTCGTATATTTAAACTTAAGATCCGTAACCACTTTTTGTTAAAGTTTGGTTTAATAAATAACTCCTTCTGAAGAACATTTAATTAGTTGTATCCACACAACATATACACATAACAATATTATTATTAATTACTCGTATCCCTAAATAGAGCACCTTCTCACGATAACTAAAAGTTTCAGACATTGTACTAAATAAAAAACCAATGGAATGTTGGTTAAGTAAAAAAAGAATATACTTTACACCTATGGTCATTGTAATCGTAGTCAACGAACCTGACACACACACAATTGCTTATGTTCAACTTGTAGGCAACACATGACGCAACACAAGTGCGGAACAACTAGAGCCTAGTGTTCTGTACAACGTTAGATGAAATGAGTTAACATTAGTAATTACTATCTCGCTTATTATTAATGCTAGAAATATGAAGACACGACAGTAATGATGGAATAAAATAAGACACAACAGCTTTACAGAAGAAGGAATTTAAGAATTAAGTCATCGTTCTTGAAGAAATTGGTAATTAAGGAAAAAATTGGTCTCATTTGAATACTCCTCCACAGTACTTTCTCATTAGCACATGTCCTGAATATATTAATAATTTTTTAAAACATTTTGGTAAAACCTAAAATTAGCTTTACAATCATTTTTCTTGACAATATTTAACCTGACACGAAATTTTCAAAAGACGTTCTCAAAACAATTTCGCATATTAAAACATCGTTTTCAAATTACATAATTTTCTTGGGGGTGAGGAAGGCTCTGAAAATATCTTTAACCGCCTACCATCTCATCTGACTGACCCTTGTAAGTCTAGATATCTAGATTTGTCTGAGTAAGGTAGACGGGACACTACAGTTTATAGTGGTATCCGAACCAATTTTTCGGTACATTCTTCCCAATTTTTTTAAACATTTTTTTATTCAATGAAAAATTGTTTTTAGACACTACCTGGTCCCTTCCCTGATTCACCAGCGAGAAATTTGCGAAACAACTTTCAGTACAATTTTTCATACTGAACAATTATATTTGGACCATTTTTTGTTTTAGCGAAAAATTATTTTTTGACCCTCCCTGATTCATTTGTGAATTCAAGAAATTTACAAACGAATTTTTCGATACAATTCTCCAGACTTAATTTTCTTTTAAGAGATTTTAAAGCTGTTCACCAATTAATAAATATCATTAAAGATATGTAGTATCGTGCTACCAATAGCTACTAGATAGTTATATTTTCCACCACCAGATGGTTGTATTTCGAGAAAATTAGAATTTATTTATGTTAAAATGTATTTCATAAGATATATGTATAAATATTGTAAGAAATAAATGCATGATAATAATTGTCTATAAATAATAGTATAACAATAACGGGTTCAGCAGAAGTATAAATGTTCAAAATTAATTCATGTCATAATATACATACATACATTCAAAACAAGTCGCCCTGCTTTCTACTTCAATCGAATTGCAGGGGGGGGCGTTGTTTATCAGTTACCGAAACAAAATATTATTTTATGATTACTACGATCCAAAAGTTTCGCTCGGGGGAAATTCCGGATACACCCCTTTTGGGGCAAAAAACACCCCTTCCATTAGTCATTAGTCTTCTTCTATATTTCTAAGACTAATGACCTTCAGTCTAGAAATTTTAAACTATAAATAAAAAAGTATTATTTTTGTAATATGAAAATTATTTTTGTATATTGAAAAATAAAATAAACAAGCTTTCATTATAATTCTGAATAAAAATAGTTAGCAAAAAATCGTATTCAATTTATTGAATTTATATACATATTTATCCATATTTATTTATTTTATAGGACAATGTTTTAAAAAAGCAAGTTTTGTGCAGACATTTTTTTTTCTTTAATATAAGGGTCGTTTACACCCCTATTGGGGGTTGGAATGGATTTTTTCATTGTAAGTATCATGAGTTACAAAATTGGAAAACAAAATCATACTTAAAATATTTTTTATCGTATTATCTTTATTTTTTTTTATTTTGGGGTAGTTTCAACCCCCTCTAATTAACCTTAATATTAATTTTTTTTTAATTATAACAACACCTAATAAGTTTTTCAATTACAAGTACAAAAAAAACATATTTTTTTTGATAACAGCTCCCTTGTAAAGGATGTTTTTTCCCATTTAAGGGTGTTTGACCCATTTATAAGATAATTTAAAAATTACACTCTGAATATTGCGAAAACCCCAAAAAAGGCGTTTGCGAGGAATGTCAGTTTAACTGTGAATACGGAAGGTTATTGGTCAAATATTCAACGTTCTTTGCGGTTGCAGCTTATTTAAAAAATAACTATTTTGGTCACCCAGCGTCTATTTCGCCGTCACTTTCATTTAAATCCACGTGAACCAGTTCCCAGTCGAATAACAAATAGAAAATGGGTAGAGAAGGGGTGAATTGAAAGAAACTAGAAAATTACCTAAAATCGAGGATAACAAATTTATTCAATTCGTTTAATCTGTTGAGCTCCTGTTTTTATTTATTCATTGTATGCTCCTGTTTCTATATATTCATATATAAACGCATCACCTTAAGCACAAATATAAGGTGGCGTGTGTCAAGTTGTAAGAGAAGAAAATAAATTGTCATAAACGAAAAGATACAATTTTGTATTTTTATACTAAATAACAACCAACCAAACAAAATATTGTGTTTGGGGTGGATTTATTCGAAAAGTTATTAAAATTACAGTCCACTCACGATACAGGATAAGTCCACGTAAAACCCAAACACGAAACATGGTCCTTCGAGCCGGATGATCAGTGTTGGAAAAATAAATCATAAATTGCAAAAAGGAATTTAACTATTGGATTCATCGAGTTAGTACCAGGAATATGGAATAGTCTGCAGAAGTTTAACCTAGGAAAAACTTCAAACATCAGAAAGTAATTTTCTATCATACATTGAAATTAGCGACTTGCATCCTGAATCTTCGATTTTGGGAGTAAATGAAAACATATTGTCAGGCAAGTTTTCTGTCTTCTTTCATTTATTGTCTCAATTTGTTTTTTATTTCATTATTTAGTATTAGTAATCACATGATATATGATATTTAGCTCATCTTTAAAACACGTATTTTAAATATCATTTCAGACATTTAAAATATAAAATCAATAATCATCAACATCTTGGAAAATAGTTTTTCCAAAAATAACAATTTTAGTCAAAAATAATTTAATTAACAGGCGATATGGCAGATATGAAGGAGTTAATTGCAAAACGTGGGATTTTTAAGGCCCAGCTCACCAAATTTACTACTTTTGTCAACGAATTAGCAAATAATCAAACAAAAATAGGTGAATTACGGCCACGTTTAACCAAATTAGAGCAAGTCTGGAGTGGATTTGGTGACATACAGACTCAAATTGAGTTAATGGATGAAACTGATATGCAATCTGCAGAACGGGATTCATTCGAAAACAAATATTTTGCAATTGTTGCACAAGCAGAACCATATTTAGATTCAAAACAATTTTCCCCGCAAGTTTCAGATGTTCAGCGAAATATAGTTTTACCAAAAATAAAACTTCCGGAATTTTCTGGCGCTTATGATATGTGGTATAATTTCTATGATACGTTTAAATCATTAATTCACGATGATAAGAAATTGAGTAATATACAGAAATTTCATTATTTGCAAGCTGCCCTGAAGGGAGAGGCTGCCCAGGTAATACATTCTCTTGAAATATCAGATGCAAACTATGATATGGCTTGGACGTTACTAAAGTCGCGATTCGAAAATAAAAAAGTTATTATCCGTACTCACATAAAACATATTTTTGAACTGCCAAATGTAACAAAAAGTTCACAATCTTCATTGAGAGAATTTTTAGATAAGTTCCAAAAACATTTTCAGTCTTTAAAAAATTTAAAACTGCCAGTAGATAAATGGGACGAAATTCTCATTTACTTATTAACTTCAAAATTAGATCCCAATTCAAAGAAGGAGTGGGAAATTCATTCAAATGATATAGAGTCACCTAAAATAAATCAATTTAGTGAATTTATATCAAAAAGGTGCCAACTTCTAGAATCAATGGACAATAAAACAACACAAAATATAACCCATCGACAACAAGATTTTAAATCACAAACATACAGCACAGTTGATCGACCAATTATTTGTCCATTTTGCAAAGAAGATCACTTCATTCATTCTTGCAAAAAGTTTCTGGAGTTAAGTCCACAAACACGTTACTCTGAAGTTAAAAAATTAAGGTTATGTTCAAATTGTCTCAGACGTGGACATTCGACTAAAGAATGCCATTCAAGAACATGCAGCACATGTAATAAAAAGCACAATTCTTTATTACATTTTGAAAATAATTCACAAGCGCAGATTCATACACAAAGACAATGTAATTCTCAAACAAATACGCACTCGGTAAATCATGCATTTACAACCGAGAATACAATCCAGGAGAACCTACAATCACCAACAATATCAACTCATTGTAGTGGAGGTTCTAGATCATTCATATTACTATCAACGGCAGTGATTTATATATATGATTTTCAAGGTAACCCAATCAAATGTCGTGCATTACTTGATAGTGGGTCGCAGTCAAATTTTATCACTAGTGAACTGTACAAAAAATTAAACTTAAAATCAATGTCTATTAATTTGCCAGTTATGGGCATAAATTCATCATTAACAAACATATCACAAAAAACTCAAGCCAAAGTTCAATCGATTCATAATAATTATAATGTAACAATTTCTTTTTTAATCATTGATAAAATAACAGAAAGCATTCCTCAGTTCACATTCAAACGTTCTGCGTTTAACATTCCAAATAATATAAAACTGGCTGATCCCAATTTTTATGACTCACAGCAAATCGATATTTTACTTGGTGCTAGCATTTTTTATGAATTAATGTGTGTGGGACAAATAAAGTTAGGTCCTAACCAACCGATTTTACAGAAGTCTACTTTTGGGTGGATTGTATCTGGTCCCATGAATACATGCTTAATGCAAAATCATCATTGTAACTTAATTACCAATTCAGAAATAAACAAGCAATTAGAAAGATTCTGGATGATTGAACAAGGTCCTACAGAAAAAATGTATACTCAAGAAGAGTCTGAATGTGAACAACATTTTTTGAATAATTTTAGTAGAGACCAAATTACTGGTAGGTTTTCGGTAAAGCTACCTCTCCGAGACAATTACTTACATTTAGGAGATTCTCAAGAAACGGCAATTAAAAGATTCTATTCAATAGAACGTAAATTATTGAAAGATTCGCAACTTCGTCTTCAATATAATGATTTTATGAATGAATATAAATTGTTAGGTCATATGCCTGAAATTAATCCGAATTGCGCTCAAGATAAAATTACATTTTATTGTCCACATCATTGTGTCAAAAATGAATTATCACTTACCACAAAACTGCGTGTAGTTTTTGATGGGTCGTGCAAAACATCCTCTAACTTATCAATAAATGACGTGCTCAAGGTAGGTCCCATAATTCAGGAAGACCTTGTTTCTTTATTAACCCGTTTTCGCAAACATAACATAGTTATAAAGGCTGATATAGCCAAAATGTATCGACAAATTGAAATCCATCCAGATCATAGGAATCTGCAACGTATTGTCTGGCGGTCGGATTCCAGTAAACCTTTAGCTCATTTTCAACTTAACACGGTTACTTACGGGACCTCTTCGGCCCCCTTTTTAGCGATTAGATGCTTGCAGCAAGTGGCAAAAGAAAATCAGGAAAAGTATCCTACAGCTTCTCAGGTAATACTTCACGATTTTTATGTAGATGATCTCATTACAGGTACTAGTGATGAAGAATCAGCCAAAATATTAATACAAGATCTAACTACCATATTAAATAGCGCATGCTTCGACCTGCGTAAATGGACTTCAAACAATGTTCAAATTTTTTCAAATCAAGATATGTCTAATTTGGAAAACTACATCATTTCTGATGATGTAAGTTGCAAAACATTGGGCGTATTGTGGAATGCAAAGCAAGACATTTTTCAGTACACTACCAATCCAGAATCTCATAATAAGAAAAACATTACAAAGAGACAAATTCTCTCCATAATATCGAAAATTTTCGATCCATTGGGACTAGTTGGTCCTGTTACTATTACAGCAAAGGTTATATTACAACAGTTGTGGTTATTAAAGTTGAGCTGGGATGAATCACTTCCCTTAGAGTTATTTACAAAATGGAACAATTTCTACAGTCAGTTATCGTTTCTTGATGGTATTACTATTCCCCGTCAAATCATGGTTTCTAAACCAATCAATATTCAAATTCATGCTTTCAGCGATGCCTCGTTGATTGCCTTTGGTTCATCTGTCTATATGCGCTCCGTTGATTCCTCAAGTCAAATTCTGATTCGTTTAATAACAGCTAAGTCTCGTGTGGCCCCCTTAAAATCTATAACTGTTCCGCGGTTAGAGTTGAGTGCTGCCCTTCTCATGGCACAATTAGTTAATAAAGTTATTTCCGCTTTAAATATTTCTATTAACGAAGTTCATTACTGGACAGATTCGACAATTGTCTTATCCTGGCTTGCAACGGAACCAGGAAAACTGAAAACATTCGTTTCACATCGTGTAGCCGAGATACAACAACTTTCAAAAATTTCTCAATGGCATCATATTGCTTCAGGAGACAACCCAGCTGATATTATATCTCGTGGCTTAAACCCTACAGAGTTATCTAAATCCTCATTATGGTGGCATGGTCCGTTATGGCTGCATCAAGAAGTCATTCCGTATTATAAATATGAACCGATCAATCCTATAAATATTCCTGAATCGAGAGTAACTCATGCTTGTACTACTACTATCGACTCAGACATTTTTACTAGATACCCATCCGTTTTAAGGTTGCAGCGGATGACAGCATATTGCTTACGTTTTAAAGCAAATTTAACTATAAACTTAAAATCAAAAAATCTTGGTAAGTTAACTCTTGATGAGCTAAATGAGAGCGCTATTAGATTGACGCAATTAGCACAAAATCACGAATTTTTCATTGAATTACATGCACTTTCAAACAAACAATCTATTCCTAAAAATAGTAAATTAAACTCACTAGATCCATTTTTGGACGATAAAGGTTTAATAAGAGTTGGTGGGAGATTAAAAAACTCTAATTTAAAATTCGACCATAAGTTTCCAATGGTATTGCCAGCAAAGCATCCACTAACTACTTTAATTATTCGTCATGAGCATGAAAGAAATTTTCATGCCGGTGCACACGCTACATTGTCCAATGTCAGAGCCAAATATTGGCCATTAAATGGTAAGCAAACAGTTCGATCCGTTTTAAGAAAGTGTATTATCTGCTTCAGAGCAAATCCTTCTTGTATATATAATAAAATGGGAGACTTACCTACCCCTAGGGTCACACCCACACGTGCATTTTCCATATGTGGGCTGGATTATGCTGGACCATTTATGATAAAAGACAGCAAATTTCGAAACAGAAAGTTCATTAAATGTTACATATGCATTTTTATTTGTTTCTCAACGAAAGCTGCACATCTGGAACTTGTTAGCGACTTAACCACAGATGGTTTTTTAAATGCCTTAAAGCGTTTTGTATCAAGACGTGGCCTATGTCAGCAAATCTACTCCGACAACGCAACAAATTTTATAGGTGCTGATAATGAATTTCAGCGAATTTTTCAAATTCAGAAAACGGATAAATTCCATAATTATTTAAATGAAAATAAAATTTCTTGGAACTTTATTCCCGCACGTTCTCCTCATTTTGGAGGACTGTGGGAGGCAGCTGTAAGGTCAGCTAAATATCATATAAAACGTGTATCAGCAAATGCAAATCTTACATTTGAAGAATTCTATACACTGTTAACCCAAATTGAGGCAGTAATGAATTCCCGGCCGCTGCATTCTCTATCATCAGATCCAAATGATCTAGAACCATTGACCCCTGGGCATTTCTTAATTGGAACAGCACTAAATGCAGTACCCCAAGAAAATCTCATTGATAGCAAGATTAGTCATCTATCTCGATATAGGCATCTCCAAAAGATTGTCCAAGATATATGGCAGCGTTGGTCCAGGGACTATTTACATTGTCTTCAGCAGCGTTCCAAATGGAAATTTGAAAAGCAAATTCCAGAATTGCTTGGCTCCCTTGTCATACTGAAGGAAGAAAACAGACCACCTCAGTCATGGCATTTGGGGCGCATCGTAGCTCTACATCCAGGCAAAGACAATATAGTTCGGGTTGTTAGTGTCAAGACCCCTCATGGTGTTGTTAAACGTGCAACCGCCAAAGTGTGTGTGTTACCGATTGACTAACTTTAACGAAGGACAATTTGTTGTTCGACTACTAGTATTAGTTTAATTAATTTCATAAATCAACTATTTAGTTTCAATTTTTCTAATAATGTATGAGTACATTTTGTTGAAAGACCTGCATCCTTTCAAGGGTGGCGGCATGTTGAGCTCCTGTTTTTATTTATTCATTGTATGCTCCTGTTTCTATATATTCATATATAAACGCATCACCTTAAGCACAAATATAAGGTGGCGTGTGTCAAGTTGTAAGAGAAGAAAATAAATTGTCATAAACGAAAAGATACAATTTTGTATTTTTATACTAAATAACAACCAACCAAACAAAATATTGTGTTTGGGGTGGATTTATTCGAAAAGTTATTAAAATTACAGTCCACTCACGATACAGGATAAGTCCACGTAAAACCCAAACACGAAACATAATCAATTTAATTATCGGCTAGAGTAGATATGCCCGCATGGCGGATTACATTTTAAATAAAAGGCATATTTGAACCAGTTATATGTTACATATTTAGTACCTATATGATAAAGCGATAGTAGATGAGTTACCGTGCGTGATATCACGAAGGATTCACAAGTATTACACAAAATAACGAAAAGTATGTATGATCTTATGTATATCTTTCCAGTACCTAACTATATACGTACATATACCGTCTAACTATTTGCGAGATATATTACAAAACCTGAAAAATAAGAAAACCACAAATGATAATATCTTCTTTATTTGAGGAGATACGAAAAAAAGTTAAAGGAATGAAAGTTGACGGCAAAGACAATAAGAATAATGTGTATCAAAAAATTCGAAAAACCCAGTTGGCTTTGACATACGCTCTTGTGCAAAAATGAAAAGAACAAATCTCAAAGTAGGCCATGACACCATTAATTCCGTTTATTTTTCCTCTTTGCAACGATATAAAACATGTAATAAAAATTTTAACTGTTAGTGTGAATATTCAATATTTTACGAAAACCACAATTCATATCAATGAACCGTAAAAATCAGCTATGCCATGATTAGTGAAAAACAATGTGTACAGTAGGGTGTCCGGTATTTTGGCAAGTCGGAAATTTGTTGCTCTCACCCCCCTAAAACAACTCATAATAAATTTAAAAAAAAGTGAATTGACCCACCATGCCCGTCAGATGATGTTAACCCATGCCGCAAACGAGTTAAAAATTTGCCGACAGAAATTACAACAAAAATTGCAAGCACCCTAGAGCTTGGTAGCTATTTTCAGAGACTCCTTTCCTGTCATGACCTTGCGCATTCGCCGTCAATGTCAACGATCTAAAATTCTCCAGTATACGCGGCAACCCCCTATACACCTGTGTGTATACCAAAAGCCTATACCTGTTTCAACCGTAAATAAAATACAAATTAAGGAAGAAATATCCAAGAGAGAGAGACAGAGATCCGATTAGGAAATATTTATTATTTTTGGCCATAACTTTTTTTTTAATACATATATTGGTAAAAAAAAGTATAAAACTACCTAAGTAAAGCTACGACAGGCGTAGTGATATGAAGTGTGTACTCAATAATTTCAGTTGTTTGCAAAATAGTTAGATTTAATTTTAAAAATTATGTCAATTTTCGTATTTCCTAAATTTAAATCTAACTATTTCGCATATGTTTACAATTATTGACTGAAAATTTATAACACTACTCTTGTTCTACTTAGGTAGTCTTATAGTTCATTTGCAATATGTGTTTTAAAATAATAAGTTATGGTCAAAACAGTGAATATTTCCCTATCGGACCTTTCTCTCTTGGATATTCTCGCCTTAAACGCGCCAAGAATAAGAGTTTGTGAACCTAAAATTGATGAGCATATATTTAACATGTAACATAACATTCGAATAGTAATTATTCATCTAGATAAGGCCATAATATGGGAATTAACATTTTATATTAGATATTTACTCATTTAAACAATAAAGTAAGAGTGACAAGCCGGGAATTTGCTAAGTGTTGAATTTATGGCGAAGGTGCTGGTGATAACCAATTATTAAATTATTTTAACAATTTTTAAACAGCGACAAGACAACCAAATCTAATTACATATTTAAATTTCGTTTAAAATTGGCGTCGATTGACATATCGCCTGTACAACCGAGGCGGAAACTGGACAGAATATGTGGGATACACAAAAAAACAAACGATAATTCTTAGTTCTAGGTAGAGGGTTATTCATTATAAATTACCCAATTATCATATATCGCCTATAAAAAAAGTTTTATATAAAAATTGTGTGGTTATAACTGAATTTTGTTATAATGCTATCAAAAGTGCAGTAGCGCGCAGATTTTAGGGGATACAAAAAATAATATATTTTTTAAATTGGATACCCTGTATATTACTAAAGTTTTGGAATTATCCTTTTTTCCTGATTTAAAAAATATACTATATGTTATCCCTACCATATACCGTTTTTGAGTTAAGTTATTAAACGTCGAATATTTTAGTTAAAAGTTAATTTAGTTTAGTTATGTATGTAAATATGGAAAAGATAACATCCTCAAATTGAGCTATGAAAATAACTATTGTGTCTGATAAATCACATTTCTTTAATGAAATAATCAAAATGGTTTGCAGTGAGGAAGAAAAAGTCCAAATATTTACTTGTTATATACAAATTAACAAAAATAAACATGCAGCAAAAGAACCATATAGGGTGTCGTATCCAAATCATCTCATACCCGTGAGAAATTAATTCAGGGTTTGAAAGGGAGTAAGAAAAATTGCGTAGTAAATGAATAAATTAATTCTTTGAAAACATAGAACGTATAGTCGGGAAAAGTTTTACTGGGCAGTCAAGAAACGCAACAAAAATTTTATGAGCTAATTATTAACGCCGATGAAACATTAGGCATGGTCTAAACAAACAAGCCGACGTATATTAAGTGATTCAATTTGTAGGCGAGATAGTACAGAGAATAACAGTATTTTAATTAGATCGTAAAGTTTTCGTTGCGTCTTTTTGACTGCCCAGTAAAACTGTACCCGACTATACATAATTCGTATTTTTGAGCATTTTTTAATAATATTCTTGTCGGGTAACACATTAACATAAAATAGATTTATTATTTTTTACCATTCACTTCCTTGGCAGAGGAATGAATTTTTTAATGCATTAATAACTGAAAATTTTTATCCGTGCAATTTATTTCTTAACTATTTTTCAGCAGATATTTTTAAGCAATAGCGCCGCGCCTAATTTTTTTCAATCATCATAACCCCTTAATTAATTAATAAATTTCTCGAAGGTGTTCCTCTCTTGGTAATTTACTGTTACTGCAATTCTAAATAATTTATTTAATGCCGAAGAACACATTTTAAATATAATTGTATTAGTTATCGATATATCATATGTATCTGTCTGCAATTTAGCCCGTCTGCCGATGCGTATCTGTCTGTTCAAAAGTCCAATTGTATTTAAATTTGGACAGTAAGTCTATTTTTTATACATTTATTTAACGTCGGCCTATTTCCGCTACTGAGGCCTAACACCGACAACTGTAGACGAGTTACCCCAACCAGGAATTTTGCCGAACCTCTTCCCTTAAGAAGAGTAGGGATCTTTTACTTGCCTAACATTTAATAGACAAGGGACCGACGGTTTTACATCCCCTCTGAAGGATGGTATATCCTCTATACAACCCTCGCCTAAGGTTGTATAGCTTCCGCGCAATCACTGATGTACAAGCCGCTGGAAGATGTGTGAGGCGAGGACGCGGTCTTCGTTGGAATGGTCACCCATCCAACTACTAACCGCGCCTTACGTTGCTTTACATCGCATATCGAAGTATGTACATAGTAAAGACGCACCCACGCTCGCCCCGGACAGTAAGTCGGTGTTAGCTAGATGAATAACTAGACGAACAATCTCACTGTTTTGGAGAGATCAGTAAATATAAAAGCTATGACATTTATTTATTTATTTATTTACACTGCTCTACAGATTACAACAATCCAATTACAGAGCAGGAAGTAGTCCCGCAAAATTATAAAAAACATACATAAATACCACATATAACATATATAACAATATACGTAATAATAATATAGTAAGTACTAGGTAGAAGAAGAAAATTTATACATTATTTTAATAGAAGTGATTTTAATGTTTTAGGGCTCGTGTGAAAAACATCAATATTTGAACAAAAATTATCAAAATTGTGAAATATTTTAGATAATGGCGAAAAGTTCATAGCATTAGTACGGGCATTTGGTGTATAAAAAGTTGCGCGGTTACGTGTCGATACAGATGGAACTCTGAAACTAATTTGGTCGAGAATTTCTGGACAGTCTATTTTGCTATTTACAATGTTAAAGAGAAACATACACATGCAATAAATTCTTCGATGTTCCAGAGATTTAAATGACCATCTTTCTAGTAGTTGGTCCTGCGGTGTTCCGATAGCCGGATAAAAACCATCAATTTTAAAACTAAAAAATTTCATTAATCGTCTTTGAATATTTTCTAAATTTTTCACATGAGTCTCATATCCTGGACTCCAAATTATATAGGCGTATTCTAATTTCGATCTTACGAAGGTATTGAATAGCATTTTTATAGTATCGATATTTGTAAAACTACGACCAGTTCTGTATATGAAGCCTAACGTTTTGAAAGATTGTTGGATTACGTGATTCATGTGAGGAACAAAAGATAATTCACTATCAAAGACAACACCTAGATCTTTAAACATATCAGGTCTGTTGAGAGATATATTGTCAATTTTATAATCGAATATAATTTGTTTCGGACTTTTACTGAAAGTAAGAACATTACGTTTTATCGCATTAAGGTGTAAGCCATTGTTTATACACCATGTATTTAATCTGCTGAGATTACTTTGCAAATTTAGACAGTCATTAGAGTCTCGAATGTTTGTAAATAGTTATATGTCATCGGCATAGAGTAGGGTATTACAATTAAGGTCTTTATTGATGTCATTTACAAATATATTGAAGAACAGGGGTCCCAGAACTGATCCTTGTGGAACTCCAGATTCGACTGTTATTTCATGAGATTTATAGCCATTATAGTGTACAAATTGGGTTCTATCGCTTAGATATGACTTGAATAGCTAAAGCAGTCCATTAGAGAGGCCATTTAGATCAAGTTTGTGCTGTAAGATTTCGTGATTCAATCGATCAAATACTTTAGAAAAGTCTGTATAGATGGCGTCTGTTTGGACTCCCTCATCTAATGATTGTGATAAGAATTGGGTTATGCAAAATAGATTTGTTGTGGTAGATTTACCTTTCATAAAGCCATGCTGTTGTGTTATTATGTTTAGTTTTACATGATTATATATACTCTCATGTAATAAATACTCGAATACCTTTGCAAAGTTGCATATTATTGTAATGGGCCTGTAGTTGGTAATATCAAATTTGCTTCCTTTTTTAAAAACGGGACATATTTTAGAGTTCTTCCAAACGTTCAGAAAACAACTGGTATTGACAGATAGATTAAATATAATAGTAAGTGGGAGTACGACAATATGTGAACAGTCTCTTAAAATAAAAGCTGGTATTAAATCTGGATCGGCTGTCATTTTTAGTTTAAGTATATTGAGCGACTTTAAAACGTCATTTTCATTGAATTCTTTTATTGTGAAGATATTGTTATTGTATGGAGTGTCATTAGTGATATTAAGATTAGTTGGTTTGGTATAAGACTCTTGAAAGTAATCAGCGAATGTATTTGATATTTCCGCTAGTTCATAAAAATTTTCATTTTTGTAAAACAACAATTTTAAAATGTCTTGCAATCTTAGACTAAGAGGCTACAAAACTAAAAGTACTGCATAATGTACTGGAACGTTTCAGTAACGAAACTGACAGCATTGGGAAATGAAGCCTAAAAAATCAACTTATTTTCAAAGAACCGCAAAGATTACCATATGAAACATATAAAAACCTCGATGAACCAGCGTATAATGTTTACATCTTGTTAAACTTATAAAGTTAACATAGTATCGACTAAGTAAATAAGACGGAGACGAAAATCAAATACCGAACACAAAATTATTTTATTTATGTTTTAAGTTCAAATTTAAAACACCGTTACTCACCGAATTGTGTTCAACCTACATAAAACCCCAAAACTAATCTATATTTACTACCTCTTAAATAAAAAGCTGGCAACGTACCGAATGTTTCTTTTCATATATATTAAAAAGTAACAACATTGAGAATCAATGTATGAAAATCCTTTACGTACGCCTCAGTCCTTTACTCGAAAAATAGAACATTGATAAGAAGTTGACAATAAAATTGAAAAGCTTTTGTGTATTGAAGGTATAGAAAGCTCTTATGGCAATATTGTACTATTTGCTATTCACGAGACTTTCACACAAATGAATTTTGCTCGACATCAAGACTTCCTCAATTAAAGAATCGAGTTTTATAATTGAAGGGTATATAGTAATTTAACTGAGAATTATTTTTTTAGCTTTTATCCGAATAACGTTTAAAATGGAATCGGGAAATAATCTTGTATTTATTTAATGTTCTTGTCATCTGAACATGTCACATTGTAAATGGAATAGCAGATTTTAAAAAACTATTTTAAGAGTAATTTAATCCCAAGGCAGTTAAGCGGTTACACCGTTGGCTGAAACGAAATAGAAGAAGTTCAATTTGGTGTCTATGCTTTCATTTGTTTCATATTTTTGTCAAATACATTTTCATTCGTTATTAATTCCATAGGATATGATTTATTAGTAGCAAAGAAAAAAGGAAAGTGGTACTCGGCTCAATTCTTACGCGTTAGGCTTGAGACCCGGGTTCGAGTCCTAACTAAAAAATATTCAGATAGAGATTAATGCAATCCCAAATAAAATGTTGGACCGAGGAGGAGGACATTTGACTGATGTATTATTTAAAAAATAAATTTCCGTGCTTTCTCAAGAACCTTGTGTTTAATTTTTTAACAAAAATTTAGCCAATAGCCATAAAAGCAACTTAATTTAAAATGAATACATCATTCTGCCGGACCCGTTATATATACATATAAATACCTTATCATACCCTCCTGTTATTTAATTGGGTATCACCTGTAGAACAGTATAATTGAAAATAAATAAATAAATAAAGAGCAATACAAGAAAGGCGATTTCTATTAATCAAACACACTGTATATTTTCATATTTTTTAATTATTCATGATAGGTTGATGTTAACGGCGTATAAAATAGGTTCTAATTCATTGACTAGTTAACTGCACGTGTTAAAACTGTAATATTGTTGAAGGACTTCATTTTTTTATGTTATTTTCTCTGTCAATGTATTATTATATGTTCAAAATGACCTCCATTTATTTGTTGGCAATAATCTAGTCTAAGGTCTGGTGATCTAGCTGGACACTCGATAGCACCTCTTCGTTCAATCTATCAAGAAATATTTTGTTTTAAGTATTGTCCCGTCTTGTTGAATTTTTGTTATTTTGTGGTACTTTTTCCCAAAGAATTTTGACACATAGCTAGGAGAGTAGCTGTTGGTTGCAGTCTGGTTACATTACCGTACGTGTACACATAAAGTTTACACATTTATTTATTTGTTCTCACTGATTATGAAGTTTAAAAAATGCTTACAGCAAAAAAAAAAGAATAAACTTAGTAGTAGTACGTTTTTCTGCGCAAAATCTAGTTTTTGTACTAAAATAAGACTGAATGTTCCACTTGCAAATAATAAAAAGCAAATACGTATAGCATTATTGCTCTATAAATGGTGGTTGCTACCCACTATGACACATATGTTGCTTGTATGATTGAGCAGGAAAAAATATCATGCGACAACAATATGATAAGTTACTGATAAAAAAAAAGTAAACAAAACATGCAATGATCTTATCTGAAGCTACGTGGGGATGTAAAATCCTCGAATCTCCTTCCAGATCGTGGATACTCCGAGGTGAAACAGGCAGGGAAATTCTTAGATGATAGATTTCTCTCGGTACCAGGGCAGTTAGGACTTAAGGGATGAGATATTTTCTTATTCTATACTTGAACTCAAATACTCGGACTATTACAAAAACTGGTGGATGGAATCCAAATATTACGATTAGTAATATAAATTGGTGGGTATACTTACAATATCTTACCCAGTACTTAAAACCCTAAAATAAAATAATAGCATGTTACGAAACAGAAGAAAAAAGACA
The DNA here is from genome assembly GCA_963675555.1 of Leptura quadrifasciata. Classification (NCBI taxonomy): domain Eukaryota; kingdom Metazoa; phylum Arthropoda; class Insecta; order Coleoptera; family Cerambycidae; genus Leptura; species Leptura quadrifasciata. Next base: position 163,101,865 of record OY776676.1, read on the forward strand.
CAAAATAGACAAGACTTACCACTTTTGGAGATTCCCTTTACAACAAAATGAATCGTTTCAGATCTGTGGTGGTATGGTCAAAGAAATGCAAGAGGGAATATGGCCTAGTAGAAGAAATTCTATATCAAAGATAGTTTCCGAAACACACTATGCCAAATGCTCTACAGCAACTCCAAAAAATGGAAACTCATTTACTTTTAAGAAAATCCCAAAACTATGAGAAAGTTAAATAAATTGTAACTCGCTAGAACTCACTAGGTCAAACTTCATAAGACAAGTGGCTAATCCCTTCTCGACTGTCTAGTTTTCTGGAATGTTCGAAAAGATAATTTGTTGCTTTTCATCCTAACAAAAATTAACGTTCCACAAAAAAGGTTCATATTAAGTTGATAGAAGCTACTGTATGGTCTATATTCCATATACGCAACCAAATGTCCGCATTTTCCTAAATTTAATTTATAAATCAGGGAATGCCTAGACTGCTCGTAAGTTTTTTTTTTGTTATAACGGTCGAAATAGATCATTATATCAAAATTCCGGAGTTTTGGCTCAAAGAAATTTGGAGTGATGAGGCCAGCATTACCAATACCGGCATTTTCAATCGACATAACGCACACTACTGGCTCACGGTTAACTTACACTTAACCAAACCCGAAAGACGAAGCAAGAGCGGCTTTGGAAGCACGCGTTCCAAGAGATTAACCCCCAGTTTTTTGAAAACACAGCAGAAAGTGTCATGAGAAGTGTTCAAAAGTGTTTAAAGTAAAACGGTGGCTTATTTGAAAATTATTTGTGATAATTTCCTTGTTATTGCAGCATCATGTTTCAATTCTTGTCAGCGTTTGAAATAAAAATGTTTATTGCTTTATTTCCATTTTCTTCACCAAATTTTTGTGAACTGACACCAGAAAACTTTGAAATGCTAAATTCAAAGACGACAACGCAAACTTGTATTGACTTGACATCCGCCTACTACGCGTCTTACCGCATGTTTAATCTACCAAAAAATCATTCCATGGGTAACTCGATTTTTAGTGCTTCGTATATCTCCTTTGGAAACTGTCCACAGAAGGTTTCTATTGCTTAAGATATGGTGATGATCTAGCAATAGATGTCAAGGGACCATTCTCGAATACAATAACAGAGCGTTCGCAAAGAGCCCTAAATGTTGTCGACAAATGGTGTTGTAAGGAAGGACTCTCTATAAATCCCCATAAAACAACAGTCGTCAATTTTATACGGAGAAGAGCCTACGGCTTAAAGCACCTACGGAATGGAAATTCTATTTGCCTGTGAGGCAAAATATTTGGGAGTTATCTTTCACCAAAAATTAATATCTAACGTCCACATCCAAGAAGTCACACAGAAAGCAACAATCGCCCTGGAAAGGTGTAAGCATATGTGTGGAAAAAACTGGGGGCTAAATCCCAAAATGAACCTGTGGTTATACACTAGGGTAGTGAGACCCATGATAACCTATGGATTAGTGGTATGGTGGACTAAGACCGTGCAGTCGGGAGCAATAAGGCTGTGATGTGGCTGCACTTGAGGTTTTCTTGGACCTGCCACCATTATACATACGCACACAAGGCGAAGCTCGGTCAGTAGCGCACAGGTTAATGCAAGGCCAATTAGCCAGCAACACGGGACGGAGTACCAAAACTTATACTCGGGGATGAGGGCAGATTCCATTCTAGGCTTGCCCACGAACGTAATGGTCCCAAGTTCAATAAGAACTTTCAGACTGTAATACCAGATAAGATGGGATAGCCAAGCGACAATAAAAGCGATCAGTTCCGTGCTAATCAAGATTGATGTGGGACTGCTTGAGGGCCCTTATAGAGCTGGGAAGTCAGATCAGAGTGGCCTTAGCATGGGTACCAGGACACAAGGGACACAGAGGAAACGAAATGGCTGATAAACTGGCCAAGGAAGGCGCACTCAAAGCCCCAATAGGACCTGAGCCCTTTTGTGGTGTGGCAAAGCCATGCATACGAGCAGAAACTAAGGAATGGGTGCAAAATAAATCTCTGGAACGGTGGAAGAATCTCACGAGACAGAGACAGGCTAAAAAGTCATTAAAGAACGTTCGGCCAAATTCACGAAAGATCTACTGAGTCAGAATAGGAAGGCCATCAGAGTAATAGTAGGCCTTCTGACTGGGCACTGCCGGCTCAATAGACACATGAGTCTGATGGGCCTGGTAGAGGACGTAACATGCAGGTTCTGTCAAAAGTAAGAGGAAACCTCAGTTCACATATTGTGCCACTGTAAAGTTCTGGCGAGACTGAGATTTCAAGTACTCGGAGAAGAAAAACCAAAGGCGGGAAGCTATACTAAAGAGTCTTTATCGAAGCTGTGGAGTGTAGTCAAAGGATAAAGCTGAATGAGGTACTAGAAGGAGTTTATTCTAGGAGAACCACAATGGACCTGAAAAGGTCGCGGCGATAAAAGCTAAATAACCAGCTCCTCTGTTTATGTGTCTAACCTAATACTTTTTTTACATATTCTAGCTCAGAAAAAAATCTAGTTTCAAAATCTAAAATAGAAAATATAGTTTTCTTTGAAAATCGAAAGTTGACGTTTCCGGTTAGACGGGAAACAGCAGAAAAATAGAAATAAAGTACATTAGATGCAAAAAATGTCTTTAAGTATGCCTGCAAATTTTCAAAACTCTATATTCAATAATAAGCGTATAATGTAAGTCTTATATTTGAGGATTAACTATGTTGAACTCATCTCCTTTGTTTAATAAATTTAACGCAATAAATTGAATTCTATTCCGTCCTTTTTCGTAGGTACAATACATAATTATACAGTTCCTAAAAGCATAATAAGTAGTCAATAACTTAACAGTTCCACGTCAAACAACAAAAGGTTATGGAGCATGATATATTACACAATAAAACTTTCGAGTTGCTGTGACGTGTTGGCAGTATTACGGCTAACTGTTAATAATTTATCATTTAATAGCTTATATACTGCCACTACCTGGATACAGTTACGCCTCATAAAAAATAGTGGCTTTGTAAGAATAGCATAAGTGCAACGAATACAGATGCGAAGCGTTTCAAATGGTTTACGTTTTCCAGCTACTAAAATCGTAGATTAAATCTAAAACTTCCGATCTTTGTGTTTGTATGTCTGTTGTTCTCTTATGAATTAAATATCTGGGTTAGTACAAAAATATATAAAGGAAAAGTTTATTTACAAGTCTAATAGGAATTTACGTCTAAGTAATTTGAAATTTTTCTGCAAAACCCGTTGCTGGAATAGACTAAAATTTATTTTATAGTGTCCATAAAATTATGTTTATGCAGTTTGCTAGGAATTAGTTTACATTGTGTAAGGTCGCTTGTGTCTTATTAAAAAAGCCAAGTTATTCATTTTACTTACCACACTCATAGAACGAGTTACAATTGAGTTTAAATAAGTTCAATGCGGTGAATATTTTCGCTATTTGTTGTTTTAATGGGAAATTTATTTACTAGTAAGTATAATACATTTTTTACGGTAGTACGTGAAGCACTATTTTACGCATTTCAATCAGTGCTTCAATAAACTGAATATAGTTGTGTATTTCTTGGAGAGATAGAAGAGAGCCAGTCTATTGTTCTCCCAGTGAAAGAGCGACTGTTAAAAAATGTGAAAAGAATTTATTATAGGAAATGCAATGTTGCCAGATCCTGAAATAACTCCTTTGAAAATATTTGGTAATATTGACTTTAACGTAAATAAAAACAATTAAATCCCGTACGTAAAATATCCATGACGGCAGTTATTTCAACTTCGCATTTAGAACTAACAGAGATATTTAATTGAGACCTGTGATATTAGCTGTAAATGAATTAGTTAATTGGATTGAATCTGCGGTAGGTTTTTGATGAAACATATTCAATAGAATAATTATAAATATTCAAAAGAATATTATTATCAGACCATTATCAAAGAGTCTTAAAAACTTTAAGACTCTTTGATAATGGTCGTAAGGCCGAAACATATGTCAGAGAAATCTGAACAAAACTAATGAAACAATAAACCAAGTGCGTATTGTAACTATTTTTTTGAATATTTATAATTATTCTAATGAATTAGTTTCCCACAGGTGTATTTTTATGATAAAAAACTCATTTCTATACTGCTTTTTGATTAGAGAAAAGTATGAATTGTAAAACTGAAATTCAATTAAATTTCTATTAAACCAGCCGGTGCTAGATACAGTTTTACAATTAATAGCAGCTTTGTTAAACCCGTTGTCCTAAGTTGAAAGTTGGTTAGATATCTCCTGCTCTTAATTATAAAATCGGATGCGAATATTTGAAGGATACAATGTAATCTACTCACTTAAAATTCATTTTGTCTAGTTCTATATCTAAATTATTTATATACGAACATTTAACATTCCTGATATAGGACATCTATGCCTTCAGCAAACATACATAAAAGTGACTATTTTTTGCCGAGAATAAAAGTTGAATACATGTAAAACTACACGGTTTAAGAAAATTGCGTACCCTCGAGTTGAAAATCAATCCCTCATTCTATAATATGGATATAGATGCTGTCCATTTTATCAGGGCCCTCGAGAATATCTCACTTAATATAGGTCATACAAAAAAAAATATTTTTACAAAAATTGTGCCGATTTATATAACCTACAAAATGGTTTAAAGACATTTGAAATCCGTGGCCTACTTTAAGAGTTATGGCGGAAAATATCGAAAATGCTGAAAACGTTTAGGCCAAATATCTCCGTTATTTGAAGGGATACGAGAAAAATTCTAACGGGAAAATTTTTTGTAAAATAGAGTGTTTCAACGAGGTTTTATCTATTTTTTTTTCAAAACCGCTGTATTCTGAGATTTATTCTTCAGGCTGTTAAAAAAATTATTTTGAAACGGGTGGGAAATGGCGCCATTAAATAGAGTATTTTCATCCCTTTTCAACGATATATCACATGCCATATTTATTCATTGGTACTACGTTAGTAATTATAAAAACATTTTTTTAAAACCAATAATTTTTTTTTAACAAGCATTATAATTGCCGCGGAGAAGTATGATTAAATAAAACGATAAAATAATTCAATAAGTTGTTCAAATCTTTGCTATAATAAAACATTAAAACAATTAAGAAGAATAAAGTAAATTCAGGTAACAAACACAAATTAATAATAAAAAGAATATAGCACACAGAACATTAATATTTATCTAATCCTCAAAATAATTTTTAAGATATCATATCAAGTGTTCAAAGTGTCCACCGCGATTTCTTATGCACAATCGAGCGCGGCGAGGCACTGCATTTAAAACATTACTCAGCATTTCGGGGGGTAACTGTAATACATGCCTGTTGAATTTGAGCTTTTAGGTCCTCTACATTTTGCGGTGTCGTCGAAAACACCTTATCTTTAATATACTCCATAGAAAAAAATCCATTGGGGTTATATCTGGAGAACGAGGGGGCCATCGAATAAATCAATTGGTACCTATCCAATGTTGAGGCAAAATTTCGTCTAAATAATCTAGGTAAATCTGGGAATTGTGGGGAGGAGCTCTATCTTGTTGAAAATATTTTAAGTTGTATCGATTCTCTAAAGATAGGTCATCTAAGAATTCATTAAATTCATTTCTCTAAAAGTTTAGGTACCTTTGACTACTGAGGTGGCCATCATAAAAATAAGGACCTATTAAATTGGTGCCTAAAATACCTATCCACACATTTATCACTCCGTTAGTGTAAAAAAAACAGGGCGCTTGTCTCACAAAAGTGATGTAAATACGAAAAAATAACGGTGTCTGAAATTCGATTTCTAACAGACTGACTTTTACACTATTGCTATTTTTAAAATCGAATGGTCAAATTGTCCTACAAATTTTCTGGAAGTTCAAATGTGCTTTTAGAGGGCGGAATATTAAACATAATATTTTTAGTCGCAAACTCCTCTATAAAATCCTTATTTTACTATAAGGCATGTAACCAGACTGCAACCAACAGCTACTCTACGGGCTATGTGCCCCGCCGAGCGCTGAATTACAAGTTACAAGTCTGGCGCGTTAAGTGTAATAATTGCATATTACCATCAAAACGCTAATGCTTCGATTGCAACAAACACCAGCCGAAAGACTGATCCCACTTAAAGGCGCTCTCTTGCCAGCCGTCACACACCACTTGCAGACTGTAGTTTCGAGCTGTTGGCTCTCGTCAGTGCAAGGTAGGCATGTGATGACCGGCACGAGGATCCTCTGACTATTTGGTACATCCATATGCATTAGCAATGTCAATATTCAGTAGAAAAGATGCGAAATATTGATCTTGTTCACAGTTTCTAAGTAGATTTGTAAATATACTCACAAACTTTAAACTGTTATAAGACTTTTAGTAAATAAATATGTCGAAATGAGACTTTGTGTGAATAGATTAATTTTATATATATCAACGAATATTATAGTGTTTTATATTTCGTTGCCAATATCTCCTTGAACAGGTTTGATCAGCAAATATAAATTCCAATATTTTCACAGCTTGGCTGACGTTTTAACGTTATATAATAGGAAAATTGTATACGACATATAAACAAAAAATTACTAAATTTAGATCTATATACATGAAATCTTTTAACTTCGTGGTAACAAATTTTCTTTAGAACTTTTTATTAAATTAAATTATTGAATTGTCACCGGAACTACATGTGCATACGATATTTCAAGTCAATCCGTTAAGTGAAAGTGGATCAAATTTAAGTTGCAAGATTTTTTTAAATGCGAAATACACACGATGCACGTCGAGCTATTTTCTTTTTTCAAGATTTATTTAACTTCGGCCTAGTTCCGCTACTGATGCCTCTAACACCGACGCCTAGTAGACGAGGTACCTTCAACCGGGAATTTTGCCGAACCTCTTCGTTACTATTCCAGAATTATTTAGCCGAGAGGATCTATATCGGTAAGTCGTATTAGTTGGTCGTGAGCTAATTAAATCCTACTTATCAGATCGTAAGCAGTATACGTGTAAATAACACAAATTCTGATCTCCTGGAGGTAAAAAGTGAGATGCCACAGGGATCGTATTAGGGCCCACTTTATTCCTGATTTATGTAAACGATGCTGTACCAGAGGCTGACCTTGTATTATTTGCAGATGACACCACGTTGTTAAGATCAGATAGAACATTAAATGCACTTTAGCAGTACATGGAGAATACACGTTCAAATACGGGTAAATGGTTTGCATGCAATAAATTGTCCTTAAACCAAAATTAAACGACAAATATGATCTTCACTCACAGACTATGAACACTCAAATCAAATTTCTTGAAATTTATCTTGGCCCAAATTTAAATAATTAGAGTCACTTCCTTGTAACTTTCTTAATATTTTTATCCTGAGAAACTTGAGCAATATTATATCAATAGATATTCTAACTATTGCATATCACTCTTTAATCGCATCTCATATAGCATACGGGCTGTTAAAGTGGGGGCATGCACCATAAGCTACTAGAATATTTTCAGTACAGATGAAAACTATCAGAATAATGTCAGACCTGAGATATTATATAGAGATGTTGTTAAACGAAAGTTCATCGATTTAAATATATTAACATTTCCTTCATTATATATGATAATGTGGCAATCGCGATTAATCACACGAATATCGCGCCACCAGGTTCTAATCCCGGCTCCGGCACTGTCGGGGGAAATGGTTGCATGTCCGCGTTTTTTCAATGTGTAACCCCATTCCGCACAAGCATCTGGATTCTGGAATAGAGGTTGTCTAATTCCTGTGGTGATAGTGTTTATTTATTTATAACTTTGTATTCTTGTATTTTATTGATATCTGAAATATTTAAAAAGTTAGAGAGCCTTCCTTGATATAATTTTTTATCCTGCGAATTGACATGAATTTTCATCAAATTCAAGGAATTCCCTCTAACTTTTTTAATATTTGAGATATCAAAAGAATGCAATAATACAAAGTTATGTACAATTAAGCTCTGAAAAACAATTGTTTAAAGTTTTTACGTAAAGTGAACAATAACGCCAGAAAATCTGAATTTCCAATTCAATCCAGGATGGCAGCCCTTTTCGCAAGGTCTACGAGTTTGACTTTCTGGCAGAACACTAACTGCCCACTAAGTTTCATTTTCTCCACAATTTTTTTGATGTAACCTATTACAAACACGACAGAATTCTTGGACTATAAGTTATGATATGGATACTTTATACTAAATCCCGTCCAACTTTATGAAATGAATTTATTAAAATAGGAACGCTTATAAAAAATATTTTTGAACCTCAAAAAATGTAAAAATTACGTTAGTTGTGAATATAAAAAACTCTCCAGTCAATCAATCAATCAAAAAATTTCCAAATTTTCAACATTAATACCTTATTATTTTGTGGTGAAAGTTTGCTTCTTAGAATAAATGCGACATCGTAAATTTTCTAAATTATTTGTATTCTTAAACGAAAATCACGCAAGTTTGAGTAACAACATTAGATCAAAATCCCCTTGAAGCAAACCACAATTTTTGATGGCACTAAATTCACTAAATTCAGTGGATAATTCACCTTTGAAAATCTTAAACATGAAATGTCACTGAATTCCTATGAGTATTTTTTTAACATTAAACACTGAATGATAGACGACGCATAAAGATACTGAATCTTTAAATAATACCCAACAAGCTTTATAAGGTAAAAGACATAAACACTGCTCCACATATCGGCAGTGAGACGGACTAACAAACCAGTAAATAATCAGAAACCGATCAACAGGGATGCAGTCGGACAAACAGACATATCAAGAAAATGTCCCTTATAGCTTAGAGAAAGATCGAAACACATATTAGTACAAATTTCTCAGAGAATCGTGGTTATTAAACCTTCTTATTTATATGTAAAAATGTAAGAAAAACAAACAGTTTCTTCGAATTTTACAAAAATATATTTCTGTTGATATGTCTTCTAGATCGTTATAAAACTCAGGAGCATTAAAGAGAAAGAACAGCACCTAGCATGCTCATTTAAGGGAAAAGCAAATTTATGGATAGGGGTCCATTTCCTAAAGAATCTTTGAAAACACGCATTTAACCTTTCAGAGCCATGGCAGCCGCTATATATTATAGATATATTTGCTTCCATTTGCTTATTTATCACAAAAATTTAATACAGACGATAAAAATGTAATATCTTTCAAGTATATTCTCCAAAACATGTATTGAAGTAAAAACCTTATAAAAATGATATTGTTATAATAGAAAACGCCAGCAGCTGAATTATAAATTACACATAGGTAGTGATTTAAACTGAAAGCTGTTATCATACACATATAATAATAATATAACATTAATTGTATTTAGTAATTATACCTCACAAATAACCTATCTCGGTGTGATTGATGATGACTAAGCCATTGACCGAACTTTGAAAGCTCCTTACAATTAGAATCACGAATCAACTTTTTTAGTCAGCTTACGATCAATTAAGTATGCGTTCCTCAAGTCTTTTTATATTAAAATAAAAACATTTAAATGTATGCAGAAATTCCTTTGCCAATAAAATTATATAAAACCCTATTAAGCCATAGAGCCATTAATTATTCTTACACGTGACAATTTGTGAACAACAATCACGTACGATAAGAGTAGGCGCTGAAAACGGTTTACTACGACCAGTCGACCCGGAAAACAGCGCATTACTGAATACAAATTTGGGTTGTAAGAGCCTCACGAGAGAACGGAGGGTCCTTCGCATGCTCCTTGGTCCTTTTTCGCCTTTTTCATTTACAGTTGCGATGTCCTAGGGTAATGTATATTGTAGTGAAAAATAACTTACCAATATAAATGGAATTAAGTTAGATGGACCCTTAATACACTTAATGAAATTACACTTTTTCGGATTTTGTCTTGAAATATTACCTCTGAGAGTTATAATCTTTTTAAGAATTGTTTGCGGCTTTAACCAATAGTTGTAGTTTATATTAAGGATTGTTTTAAGTGAATTTTAAAGTTATTATAAAATAAGATATACAGGGTGTCAACAGAAACATTAGACAGTCCATAGTTTCTAGAATTTTCAAAGCATGGGACTAAAATTTGGCAGGAGTAATATATACAAAAGTTAATTTTTCATTATTTGACATGTTTCCACCACTTCCGGTTTCCCAGGGAATGAACTTGACTTTGAAATTTTAAATGGAACACCGTGTATATTTCTACAAGTGTTCTATAACCAAATTGATAAAGAAAGCTAAATTATTATGTTACAAACAGCAATTTTGCACTCATTAAGTGAAAAATGTCACTTCCGGTCCAACCGGAAGTAACAAAACTTTTGATTTTTAAATAGCAACGTACATATTTTTTTTTTCATTTTTTTGAAATGGCAACCATAATTTTTTACTTGCACCAACAAATCCCAAAACATTAACCTTGATGTATAATATGTCTAGTTTGGGTACTAATTTACATTTAAATTATTGGATTTCTGTAGATGCTACTTCTCAATTATTTAATACAACCGTATGTGCTAATGTATATATTAAATTTTACAAGCGTGCCGTGACAAAATAACATTACAAAAATTTGCTTAAGTTATTATTTGATAAAGTTTATTTTTTTAATTTGCATGTTATTTATTTACTTATTTATTTCAATAATTTATCCAACGGGTGAAACCCAATTACAGGATAAATGAAAAACATAATTACAAGAAAATATAAAGCATAGTAATGAATAATAAATAACAAACAACAGAATAACAAATAAAAATAAGTTAATAAACAATAGTGAGTACTCCAGACACTGAATGTGTAAATGACCTTTCAGATACAATAAGGTATATACAGACAGTATACACACATATATACAGGGTTACTGGTAATTCGATACATTCCTGTGGAGATGTGATGTGGCATGAGCTAAGGATTAAATCTAGCCCTAACATACATTATGCAAAACTTAATAGTTTTTGAGATATTTCAGTTTTTTGTTTTTCTCAAAAAAGTAGATCTTAATGTCTTAAAAGTTAATTTCCGAAAAATCTACTTGACATTTTTAATTTTTTTTTTACTGGATTACTTGTCCAATATTATAGATATCCGTTTGGAATGAAAAATATCTCGAAACATGTCGATCATGTGAACATTTAAAATAAAAACTTGTAAAATTTTTTTTTTTAATAGTTATGAAATTTACCTATTAGTTTCTTTCAAAAAAATATTAATGTAGCACGCGTACAAATTATTATAAAAACTTCCTTATTTCAATAGCTATCTAACTAGGTAGAAATGTTTAATGTACCCTTGATAGTTCTAATAAAAAATTAGTAAAGATAATGCTGGTGGCGGAATTTATTAAACGACTAATCGTTCATTTTCATTTAAGTCAGTCAGTCCTTGACTTTGACGTTTGTGCATATATGTCATTAACTGACATTCTTATCTCCGTGTCCCTTAAGTTTGTTGGTCTTGTTAAATTAGATTTTGCTCATAGTTGTTGTTATTAGTTGTTGTTATTGTATTTTCTGTGCCATGGCCGCGTATGCCAACGCAGAATACGCTGATATCTTGTTTGTCTATGGATGCTGTGGCGGCAACACTACTGAAGCTCGCCGAGAATATGGTCTTTGGTACCCTAACCGCCACTTACCAAATGCAAGTGTATTCAGTACGGCATATCGAAATATCGCTGAAACTGGCTCCATGAAATGTAGAAGAAGTGACGCTGATGCTCCTCCCGTTTATGAACCAGATGATGAAGAAGAAATAATGAGGTATTTTGAGGAAGACCCAACTATTTCAACTAATAAAGTCGCAAGACTAACCGGAGCGTCACAATGGAAAGTTTGGTCTACGATACGTAGAGTTGGATGTCATCCTTACCACTATACCCCTGTCCAAGGCTTGGAGGAAGGTGATCCTGAAAGGAGAGTGGAATTCTACCGCTTTATGATAAATTCAGATGCAGAAAGTGCAAATTTTTTAATAAGTATTTTATGGACGGAGGAGTCGAAATTTAATCGCGAGGGTATAACAAATTTCCACAACCTACATTATTGGGCAGATGAAAATCCCAAGTTAACACGTGAAACTAGTTTCCAAATGAAGTTTTCTATTAATGTGTGGATGGGAGTCATTGACCTCTATTTAATAGGGCCACACTTTCTTCCTCAAAATTTAAACGGGGAAATCTATGAAAACTTTTTAAGAAATGATCTGGCGGTGATTTTAGAAGATGTTCCTCTCGCCGTCAGACAGCGAATGATGTTTCAGATCGACGGTTGTCCAGCACATTATCGGCTGACAGTACGACGGTTACTTGATCAACGTTTCCCTAACCGTTGGATTGGAAGAGCGGGCCCAATACCTTGGCCAGCGCGAAGCCCTGACGTAACACCCCTTGATTATTACGTATGGGGTCATATGAAGGAGATGGTCTATGCCACATCAGTCAATACTATAGAAAACCTTAGACAAAGGATAGTCGATGCAGCCCAACACATAAGGCATAATCTGACAACCAGAGTAACAAGGGCGGAAATAAGAAGACGCTGCCGTGTCTGTATACGGAATAGGGGCTCCCATTTTGAGCAAGACATATAAAAAATAAAGTACAACTTTGAAATTAATGAATAATTAAACTCTACTTTTAAAATGTTTTTTACTGTTTATCTAAAAATAAAATTCGTACTACTTGTGTTATTTTTACTAGTATTTTCTTAGAACTATTAAGGGTACACTGAACATTTGTACCTTGTTAGATAGCTATTGAAATAAGGCAGTTTTTATAATAATTTATACGCGTGTTACGTTAATATTTTTTTGAAAAAACCTAATAGGTAAATTTCATAGCTGATTTAAAAAAAAAAAATTTAAGTTTTTATTTCAGATGTTCACATGATCGAAATGTTTCCAGATATTTTTCATTCCAAACGGATATCTATAATATTGAACAAGTAATCCAGTGAAAAAGAATTTAAAAATGTCAAATAGATTTTTCGAAAATTAACTTTAAGGACATTAAGATCTACTTTTTGAGAAAACAAAAAAAATTAAATATCTCAAAAACTATTGAGTTTTGCATAATATATGTTAGGGGTAAATTTATTTCTTAGATCATGCCCCATCACATCTCCAAAGGAATGTATCGAATTACCAGTAACCCTGTATAATACAGCACAAATACACTTACACTACACATGTTTAAAACAAGAAAAAAAGACTATAAAATCTGTTACACTGGAATAGAAAAAATATTTTTTATATCAGTGATTTTACAATTAAAAATATCCAATCTCTATCCCAACTAACAAAGTTATTCTATACGTTTAAAATAATAGGATAATTTTATTTCATTACTATTGCATTACTGTTCTGCAAAAGCTATTTTGTTTTATTAAAACGCCAAGGTGATTATTTAGTTTCCATAACTAAATTATCGTATAAATAAGTGTTAAGAATGTTCTTACAGCTGAATTATAAAGCATTTTGTAGAATTTGTTTCTCGCTGTTTTATAAACGTTTATACAGCAATTATTATAAGATGTTTTAGGTCACGGAACAAAGTTGATTTATAATAATGACCCCTAGCACTTATTGGCCTATAAAACTATTCTGTAAAAGTTTAGCTAAGCAATGAAAAACAATTTTATTAGGATTCTTCATAACACATATTATTTCAGGGAACATATTATACTCTGCTGTAACTGCTAAACAATTGTTATATAAAGGAAGCACGCATTGCTGTCATAAAACATTTATAAAATAATTGATAAACTAAACATTGTCTTTAAAGACTATAATATATGTTCTTTACCATTTTTATAAAACATGGGTAGATGTTTAAGCGCCCATCAACGGATGTCTCACTCTCTCTTTCTCATATTACATACCTGAATTAAAGGCAAACACAAAATTATTATATTTATTTTCACTGTTAAGAAACAAGTATATAAAAGATTCCTCGACTAAGAAGCGCTTCAGAATGTATTGCTCTATAAGTATTGCAAATAGAGTTTTTGTAAAACATTAAAATATGTTCCTGTATATATGTTTTATAAGATACTTTTTCGGAGCAAATATATTTTTTTAAACTTCCATAAGTACTGCGTCGGAGACTGTCAGTTTATTGATATATAACAGTTCTTTGGAAAATATCTTTGTTCTATAAGTGTTTATATAATTATAAATATGCTTTATAAGATGGACGCCATAACGTTTTTATATATGAACAATTTGAATAGCGGCCATTTTGGACTTTAAAATAAAAATAGTTCAAAAATAAAAATTATTGTGATATAAGCATTTTAGTAATAATCTATTATTGTGAAATATGTTATCTGCAAAACACAATTGGTGCAACACCACAAAAAGATAAAATACAAAAAAAATATTTTCACTTTATTTTTTTTAATTTTGATAAATATTCATTTTTTTAGGGCGCTCAAAAATTTCATTTTATATATACCACATATTTCACAGAAAAATTTCCCTCGCAGTCCAAAATCGCTTTGCTGTTGGCGAAACGAAGTGTTAATCAGTTAACTTTTATTTCATGTTCCACTAAATATGTTGTTAGTTAAGCCGCCATATATAGTCACATAAAAACTAGCTACCTTTGTAATATTTTAAAACTATTTTGAGAATCATTATTGTCTGCAAAAACATTTTAAAAATAAATAACCTCTGTTGTTGTTGCTGCACATAACAAAAAAGTAGCAATTAAGATAATAACCCAATGCTTATAAAATTCTATAATTGATATATTACAAAATCCAGTTTAAGTTTTATAACTATTTGCTATGAAACTATTTTATAACTATCGTCTACCATTTTTTCAAATTCCATGTAAACGTTTATCCAATTATTTTATAACACATGTGAGAGCCATAATAAAATAAATTAAAGAACTACATTGTTTTATAAAATGTGCCCATTTCGCGTCTATAAGGGTTGTATAAACGTTTTAGAAATGTTTATATCAACAATCTTGTTTTATAAATAATGTTCCATAAACATTATTTCAGCTTCTACAAAATATCAAATTGCTAGTTGGGATGTTATTATAATTTAAACAGACCTGATGCAGTGGAGATGAGTTCAGGAGGTTAGTACGAGGTATTAAGTATCAAGAGTATATTAATTGTTCTCGCCGTTAATCTGGGCACTCGGTATTTAATGATTGAAATAATTGGAGGATAGTTGATCTCGTTATTAATAATTCTATATAAGAAAATTATTGTAGACATTACACGTCTCCTTTGTGCGCTAGATGGCGCCTGCTGACTATTTTGCATGTCGCTATCCTAAGGATACCGAGATGTACCAAATGGTCGAGGGATCCTCGTATCGGTCGTCACATGCCTACCTTGCACTGACGAGAGCCAACAGATCGAAACTGCAGTCTGCGAGTGGTGTAGAACGACTGGCAAGAGAGCTCTTTTAAGTAGGATCAGTCCTTCGGCTGGTGTTTGTTGCAATCGTAGCATTAGGGTTCTGTTGGTAATATGCAATTATTACACTTAACGCGCCAGGCTTGTAACTTCAGCGCTCGGCGGGGCACATAGCCCGGAGAGTAGCTGTTGGTTGCAGTCTGATTATGTTCCGAGTAGTAGTAGTAGTAGTAAAAAATTAAAATAAAAACGTTAACTTAAAAATTTCAGTACAATTTTTAATAATGATGATAATAATTGTTATAATGTTAATGAATATAATAATAATGTCACATTATTTTTAATTATTTCAAATAAAATTACACATGTAATAATAATAATAATAATAATAATACTCGCGTGTTTAAAATTGCAATAACATAAGGTACTCGTTTTTGAAAATTTACTTTTTTTGTCCGACTATTAAACAGACCACGTAATTTTGTCGGACAATATTTCCACTTGATTTAAAATATTTTTAATAAGTTATCCTGAAAAAATCAACTGGAGGTAATAATTATCTTTTTATAACTTCCTCGTGTTGGGGATGTCGGACGCGTCAAACGACCGAATACATTTTTTCGACACAATGTTTTTCTTTTTTAAATAAAAAAAAATTGCGATTAAAATGAAATACTGTGCTGAGATAATAATTTTTTTCACCAAATCCATAAGTTTGAAGCGCTTCCACGAAAAAACGCCCCGCTACCGAAATTTTTCGAACAGGAAAAATTGTCCGACTGGCTGAGAATAATACGTTCACGAAGCTTTAGCAGTGAGGTAATCAATTTTAATTTTAGGCCTGGGCCCGAGGACTATAATACCTGTTATTATATTTTATTCCGTCTGATTAAGGGCCGGTTTATCAATGCAAGGTTAACCGTAACCAAAGGATAAATGTCAAACAACCCATTGTTTCGTTTGACATTTATCCTGTAGTTAAGTGTTAACCCTGTAGTGATAAACCGGCCCTAAAACACACAAGATAATTTTTTCGAGTACCAAGTAAGTATCGATCTCAACATTCATTCGAATCCAGTCTTGATGTGTTTGTAGTAGCCAAAGAATGAAGCACCCCGAATCCCCCAGAGACGAGATAAATCTCCACTGCTGTCCACTTTCACGCCAGTGATTTTCTCACGACTTACCTTGACGTCTTATTGCTATTTGTCTCTCATAGGATATTGGATATCGGTTACGAGCTCGCAGATAAATTAACTGATTCATAAGCGATGTTTTCTCGATAAAAATAAAAGGAAAGGAACGTCACATAAATATCGGACATGGCAAATGCCCGGTGATAAAATTTAATTTCCTTTCGGGGAACTTCTAATGCACAGGAAAGATACTGGATTATTGGAAATTGGTATGACTTTATTACCGGTTTCACCGGACTCATTTGTCACCTCGGAGCTCCGAGAGTTTCCCTGAAGCAACTCTGGGATAATAATCCGGGTAAATTATTTTTAAGGAGAAGAGGAAGGATATACATGTGGGGATAACCTTATGTTGATAGATTAAGATGGAAAAGCTGTGTACAGTATAAAATGTAAAAGTAACACTTTTCTTCGACACAACTTCGTCAAAAGGATTTTAAAAAGTGTTAGTGACCGTAACATCTTAAATGTTTCCAAATTGCTTTGTATAGTTTTATTTATCACGAAAGTAGAAAAAAATATATTTTCTTTTCGCCAAATGGAGTGATTAGATCTTGTGACTATGTTTATATGATTACCAGTAATAACTCTCTTTAATTGTCGGGGAATATAATTTTAAATATGAAATAAAAGAAAATTTTAAATATATTATCTAGGATAACGCTTTACAATTGATATTATTAAGTACATATATGAAATATATATGAAGAAGAAGGATGGTTACGAAAACAAAAACTAAACACCATGTAAAATATCTTGAGGTTGCAGTCAGAGATGAAAAGTTTACGGCCACAAAACAGAAAGAGAAAACTCTTTTGTTACTTTGTCAAGCTTTCGGAAATTATTTATTCCCTTTTTCAAGACATGTATAAATAAATTATTATTTATTAAGTCATATAATATAGAGTGTTAAAATACTTACTAACTTTGAGGTTAAAAGTTAAGGTCACATGTATTATAAAATAGTCGCATTTTAGAAATAATGTAGACAAATTTATAAACAAATTCCTATACAGGTACACAATATACGGTTAGCTACTATTATTTAATACTGATTATTTAAAATTAAGGATTAATACCATGATTAAAATAGATATAACAAAATGAACATGAATAATTACAACCTGTGAGTATAGAACTAAATTTCTTTATCAAACTGTATACAAAAAATTTTGAATCAAAGGTATTCAATTGGTTGGCTTGTTCTAGGAATTAAGTTAGGAACATCAGTTCCAACATGACTGTTACCAACTATGATCAAGCGGGAGATTTGAATTTTGAAAAATACGAAAATTCTCTTTTTCTAGTTTGAGGATGTATGTGTAAATCTTAAGTTATCGATATCAATTTTTTTATTTAAGTTATTTGTTTCAATATTAATATGAATCTTTTGAAGGAACGATCTTTTTTCGAAATTACCCTCTATAGCCGAAACCTTAGCACTTTCATAATTCATTTTATGACTGGTGGTGATCACGTGTTCTGCCAATGCACATGATTTCACATTTCGGTTACAATCACATTTATGTGAAATTATGCGCTCATTAAATGTCCGAGAGGTTTGACCAATATAGGATTTAATACAGATGTTACATTCTACATACATACAACATTTGATTTTTCTTTATTTTTCAGTGGGTTCTTCACTTAATTGAGATACTTTGTGTTCCTATAGATACATTAGTGTTGTGTGGTAAATATTTTTCAAAAGAAGTGAATGAAATAACCTTCGTTTTTGTGACTTTTACCGTTAACAGATTAACACTAAACCAATCCATTATATTTTTCAGGTCCTTTTCCGCTTTCGCTCTAACATCTGTCCAAGTAGATCCATAATAAAGAATAACCGTGTCGTCTGCGTATGAAATATTAGTTCCAGTTAAATTTAGGGTATATAATTGATTCAAATATATAGTGAAAAGGACTGGACCTAGCACAGTTTCCTGCGGTACTTCATTGGACACTGTTTCTTCGTGACTGCGTAATTGATTTATTTCTAATAACTGTTTTCTTTCTTCCAAGTAGCTTTTAAATAAATTCAACGCGTTACCCCTTACGCCAATGTGTTCCAGTTTATCCAACAAAAGCCTATGACTGACGGTGTTAAACGCCTTAGCAATAACCACAAAAACACCTAAACGTGTTTTTCTATCATCTACAGCATTATATACTGACGATGTTAATTTAGCTGTCGCATCTTGCATTGATATATTTTTACGGAAACCGAACTGTAAATCAGATAAAATTTTATTTCCTCCCAAAAAACTATTTAGACGTTTTTTAACGATTTTTTCGAATATCTTTGCTACTGATGATATTAATGAAATTAGGCGGTAGTTTGAAATATTATGCTTATCACCTCCTTTAAATTATAGCTTCATTATAGCTTTTTTGAAGTACATAGGAACTTTTCCGCATTATATACATTTATTGATAATAAAACATAACGGAGCAGCTATGTGATCGATTGTAAGTTTTAACAATTCGTTTGTTATGCCATCTGGACCAAGAGCCTTATTGTTTTGGAATTCCAACACAGTGTTTTTTTATTTCATACTATCCACAAATTCCAGAAATATAGAATTACATAAGTTTTCTCCTCGGTTTTCGTGGTTATTTAACATGGGTCCCTGCTGTATTTTGGAGGCAAGCTTTTCTCCTATTTGTGAAAAATAAGTATTATAAATATTTGCTATCTGAAAAGGATCAGTTATTTCATTTCCATTCTCTGTAATATCTTTTGTTATTTTTTATTTTTCGCTATTTTTATAATTTTTAATGAATTATTTTACTGTATTCCAAAGATCCTTCGAACAATTTTTGTTTTTTTCGACCATACTTTTAAAATACTTATTTTTAGTATTTTTATATAATAACATTTAGGTTATTTCTGTAGTTAATATATATTTGTTTTCGATTTTCATCTAGTGGACGGTTAATATGATCTTGAAATAGTTAGTCTCTTTCTTTAATGGATGTAACTAGACCCTTATATATCCAAGGATCCTTTTTCTTTACCGGCTTATACTGTACAACCTGTGTTGACTGTTGCATTAATAATTCGTATTTTGTGTAAAACAAGTGTGTGGCAAACAGAGCGTTTCAACGAGGTTTTATCTATTTTTTTTTTCAAAACCGCTGTATTTTGAAATTTACTCTTCAGGCTATTAAAAAAATTATTTTGAAACGGGCGGGAAATGGCGCAATTAAATAGAGTCTTTTCCCCCCTTTTCAGCGATATATCACATGCCACATTTATTCATTGGTTATACGCTAGTAATTATAAAAACATTTTTTTAAAACCAATAAATTATTTTTTAACAAGCATTATACTTGCCGTGGAGAAGTATGATTAAATAAAACGATAAAATAATTCAAGTTGTTCAAATATTTGCTATAATAAAACATTAACACAATTAAGAAGAATAAAGTAAATTCAGGTAACAAAAATAAATTAATAATAAAGAAAAAGCAACATGGAGCAATTATGGAAAGAGTATTCGCAGTTATGCCAATGTATAGAGGCCCTCCATAAAAGCGTCACTCCTTGCTCAGAAAGTTAAAATGTCTTTACCAATTAATTTAAGTATAATACCCATTTGTTGGTATTTCATGATTTCACTATTATTTCAATTATTTTAAAATAGTTGGCTATGAACAAACCTGACAATTTAATTTTTTGACAGATCATCTCAGTTAATACTTAAACTCTCACTCAATCACACTCGTTTAAGAATTTAGAATTTTAAAAAATGATTTTCACTCACATTGATCGTTATAATATGTTCGTTACATATTGCCTGTGCAATTTTAACTCTGGATTAGCTCAAGTAGAATATAGAAACAGATTTCCACAAGCACTACAGCCGAATAAAACTCTGTTCAGAAAATTTGCTACGAAACTGAAAAATAATGGTTCATTTTTAAAGAAGAAGACAAAGTTGAACAGTGTTACTGATAATGTAAATAAGGTAAACCAAGTTATTAATTATGTAAGAAATAAAAATACAGACAATTTGGAAACATCATTAAGAGAAATTCAAATTGCTTGTCATATAAATAAAACAAGTGCTAGCAAAATTTTAAAGAAAAATGGTTACCAGTGTTATAAAGCCAAAATAGTTCACAAATTACAAGCGGGGGACAAACCAAGGAGGACGAATTTTTGTAGGTGGCTGTTGGAAAAGAAGTATGTCGATCCATTAATATATAGTAAAATACTTTGGTCCGAAGAGGCAAATTTTTCCAATAATGGATTTTTTAATCGCAATATTCATTACATATGAACTTCTGAAAATTCACACTGGCATAGACCGACTGGATTTCGAAATTGTTTTTCAATAAGGATAAGTATTTTAGGCACCAATTTAATATGTCCTTATTTTTATGATGGTCACCTCAGTACTCAAAGGTACCTAATCTTTTTGAGAAATAAATTTAATGAATTCTTAGATGACCTATCTTTAGAGAATCGACACAACTTTCAATATTTTCAACAAGATGGAGCTCCTCCCCACAATTTCCAGATTTACCTAGATTATTTAGACGAAATTTTACCGCAACATTGGATAGGTACCAATGGATTTATTCGATGGCCCCTGTCGTTCTCCAGATATAACCCCCAGTGGATTTTTTTCTATGGGGTATATTAAAGATTAGGTGTTTTCGATGATACTGCAAAATGTAGAAGACATAAAAGCTCGAATTCAACAGGCATGTATTACAGTTACCCCCGAAATGTTGAGTAATGTTTTAAATGCAGTACCTCGCCGCACTCGATTGTGCATAAGAAATCGCGGTGGACACTTTGAACATTTGATATGATATCTTAAAAATTATTTTGAGGATTAGATAAATATTAATGTTCTGTGTGCTATATTCTGTTTGTTATTAATTTGTTTCTGTTACCTGAATTTACTTTATTCTTCTTAATTGTGTTAATGTTTTATTATAGCAAAAATTTGAACAACTTATTGAATTATTTTATCGTTTTATTTAATCATACTTCTCCACGGCAGGTATAATACTTGTTAAAAAAAAAATATTGGTTTTAAAAAATGTTTTTATAATTACTAACGTAGTACCAATGAATAAATATGGCATGTGATATATCGTTGAAAAGGGAGAAAAATACTCTATTTAATGGCGCCATTTCCCGCCCGTTTCAAAATAATTTTTTTAACAGTCTGAAGAGTAAATCTCAAAATACAGCGGTTTTGAAAAAAAATTAGATAAAACCTCGTTGAAACGCTCTGCTTTGTAAAAAACTTTCGCCTTAGAATTTTTCTCGTATCCCTTCAAATAACGGAGAAATTTGGCCTAGACGTTTTCCGCATTTTCGATATTTTTCGCCATAACTCTTAAAGTAGGTCATGGATTTCAAATGTCTTTAAACCATTTTATAGGTTATATAAATCGACACAATTTTCATAAAAATAATTTTTTTTGTACGACCGATATTAAGTGAGATATTCTCGAGGGCCCTGATAAAATGGACAGCCTGTATAACTTTTAAACTGCAATCTTTTACAGTTGATATTTTTGACACAATCAATCTAATATAGAAACTGCAAAACATTTTCGACCTCTAATTTTGGTTGTTAATAAACGCCCAATGAACAGTTAAGGTATATTTACGGTCATTAAAATTATATTAATTTACCATATTCAGAAGGGGACCTGTTATTAAAATAAAGGGAATACTGATGAGTGTACGTAAAAAATACACCCTGGAGGCATGTTCTGAACGTGAAGCGAGACCGATTTCGGTGTAATATTTCCCTTAGTAATTAGAAAACCAAATTGTGAAGTGGGTAACCGCATCTGGTGAATCTGTGGAGGATGCCGTTCCGTTATACAACGAGCGCGTGTGTGAAATATACATTAATTACCATAACAAGGCGAAGGATATCGGCCCGCAGGCCCTCCAGAGAGTTCGAGTCCTTCAAGTCCACTTTGGGATCGAATGAATGTTTTCCACGCTGGACTGGAGTTCCTCCAGAGACACGGCAGTTCCTAACTCCTAGAGCTGTTAAGGTTTTAGACTATAAGTTATGTCTATAAAGCTATGTAAACGGAGGTGTTTGATGTTATCTGAGTTAATAAAATTTTTGAAACTTGTAATAAAATACATCTAAATATCAGTCAAATAAAATTTTGTACTGTTACTATCAGTAAGAGTTCAGTAGTTCAACTTCAAATTCAGTAATAAAAAAGTGTCCCATATAGCACATATCTTTTTTGGACTATATTTTCACTCTCAAATTGAGAGTATACCCCAAATTAGCTAAAACCTATGCTTATACAAAGTGACCCAACAAAAACATAACATGGGGATTTTGGATGATAATAGCGTAGATATAAAAAAACGCTTGGAGAGATGCTCTTAAATTCTTGGACAGTATGTGATATCTTGTAAATTTATATCCCGAAATTTCGATCAAATATTTTGTTTAAATCTGATATTAATCTATCGTTTTTGTGACTAACTATTATGTCATCTATATAGAGTAGTACATATGTTCAATTTCGGACAGTGAATAAATAATAAACACCACAAAATCTAGAATATAATCAGCTTGACTTCGTATGAATCCTTCTTCCAGGAAAATTTCATTTATTTTAATATATTTCAAGCTCTAACTGGCTGTTTATGACCACAAAGATTTCCCTGATGATGTCCCTTCCCTTGTTCCACATATACTCCAGATTATGACATATATGCCATGAAGGAAAGCTGTTAATGTTTTACCTTCTTCTCTGTAGCTGCCGCGACAACCAATAATGCCCTAAAGGGACTATGTTTCGAAACAGAAGCAAAATATGCATCTTAATCCTGATCATATTTTTGGGAGAACCCTTTTGCAACTAGTCTTGCTATCTATTACCATTATCTTTTGCAACCCCTCTTAAATGGCAATTTGTATCCAATTGCCCACCCACCTGGCGATAACTCGCTAAGTTACAATTGCTCAAGTGATTCCACTACTTCGTCTTTAGCTTTGATCCACCTGTATTTTTTCTTTTAACAGGTTATATTAGTATGCCCTGCCATAATTCTGGTTCAAAATTTATAGCAATTCATACAATATAAGACGTTTTTGAAGAAACTCCATACTAAGATAAAAATGACAATAAAATTTAACATTCAGCTTACACTGAAGATGAAAGAGAAAATAACTCGACCAGATGTTTCAAATAAAAATTTTGGGCTGAAAACTTTATGAGCACAATAGAATTCACTCAAGCTCGAGGATGGGCTATTGAATAGAGCCTAAAAGAACCCAGATAGGAAACAAATTACTATGCGACTAGTGATTCCCAAGTGTCTAGAACTAAGAATAATTCAGGAAGTCCATAATGGAATATCCGGAGAACATTGTGGTGAAAATAAACTTTGACTAGCTTACTAACGATTTTACTGGATCATGGGGTGAAAGCTTAGTGTCGCAAGTCACGCAGTGAGGACGCAGTCACCAAGGGGTCACCTACTAGGGGCAGTGCCATATAGATAACTGAGATGATGTTGTATAAAATATTACCCTAGGTCCTTAATGGGCTATGAAATACTGGAAACCTAATTGATGGTTTGGGCAATATATAATTTGGCGTACAGAAAATATTTCTTTATGTAGTACTTTTCTGTTTTTTGTCAGGACAGATATAATGCTCAATCTCAGCTCACCATATAACTGGAGTTTGTTACTTTAGACACTGGATTGTAGTTGTTTTATCTCTAATTGTTAAGAAATTAATTATTATTATTATTATTGTTATTATTAGCCGTTACTCGAGTCCGAGTATAAAAATGTTACAGTCGATAAATTGTGTACAATAAAAAACAAGTAAAAGGTGTAGTCTATTGTAATTCCCATTCATCTACGGTGCACACGACTATGGCTATAGAGGCCAATTCGGGAGAGCACATGTCGACCGCAGTCAGGACAAACATAGACCTGGTGAGGTCTTGGATTCGGCCTTCTTGCAGCAACATTTCCTTGATAGCTGGCCACAACCCCTCGCCATTCGGTTCTGTCCGCTGCAAGTTGTTCCCATTGCTCGTCTGCAATACCGCAGGATTTTAGATTTTCGCCCATCTTAGGCGTGCTCTTGAAATAAGCACCTCAATTTGAAGGCTGTTTGCTCTCCTGAGTACTTCCACGTTTGATATGTGATGGAACCAACGGATTTTCATCATACTTCTGAGGTGTCTTTGCTGAAAACGTTCTAATTCTTTCACATGACGACGGTAAGTGACCCAGCTTTCACATCCATATAGCAGTGTTGGAATGACAACTGCTCTGTAGACAGCCATTTTCGTTGACAAAGCAAGGTCGTGGTTGTCAAATACTCTCTCTCTAAGTCCCCAGAGTGCTCTAGATGCAGCGTTAATTCTATTGCGAATCTCGCTGTCCATGTTTGCTTTGTCATTAACAACGTTGCCTAAGTAATTGAACTGATCCACCACTTCAAGAGAATTTCCGTTAAGTGTAATGTCTATTTGGTTCACTTGATGAGGAGTTGACATAATCTTAGTCTTTCCAATGTTGATTTTAAGTCCCAAGGAATCATAGCTCTGGGCATACACATCTAAAAGTGCTTGAAGCTCTTCCGGCGTAGAGACTAAAAGTACACAGTCATCCGCATACTGGAGATCACAAATGAATCGTGTGCGTGTCGTCGTGAAAGCTCTAAAGCGCCCTATGTTAAAGAGACCGCCATCAAAACGGTATCTGAGACCTATTCCTCTGACCGTCAGTTTGTTGTCAACAATAATTGTTAGAGCAGTGGTAAACAAATTAAAAAGTAGGGGTGCCAGGACACATCCCTGCCTAACTCCAGTGAGGGTTTGGAAAGGTTCGGTTGCCTCATTATTATACATAACCTGGGCGTTGTTGTTTGTATGTAGACTGCCACATACTTCCACAAATTTTCTAGGGATACCTAAGCGGAACATAATTTTCCAGAGCACTTCCCTGTCCACCGATGTTGGTTAAATCAATGAAGGCCATGTGAATTTCTCCTTGATGTTCGAGTGCTTTTTCTTGAAGCTGTTTAAGTGTGAAGATTAAATCCGGTGTACCTCGGTTTGGTCTAAAGCCACTCTGTGTTTCTGGAAGTAACTTCTCCATAACAGGTGTTAGCCTATTTGCCATCGCTTTAGTGAGTATCTTCCCTCCAACAGCCAGGAGAGCTATACCCCTGTAATTTCCACAGTCCGCAGCGCTCCCTTTGTTTTTGAAGAGGTTGATTAAAACGAAACGAAACTCCTGCGGAGCTCGACCACTTTCCCATACGACATCAAACAGTTTTTTGAGGTACGGTATGAGCTCTGACGACACAGCTTTAAAGATCTCAGCTCAATTAATTATGCTCTATAAAATTGACAATATTATGTAAGTAAAATGTGTATATCAACAAATGTTTTTTTCTCCATTCAATTATAAAATTATATAATATGGGTAAACTTGACTTTATATTTTCCAGTGTATCTTTCCATTTAGTCATATAAAATTGTATATTCGTCTTCGCTTTTGGAAACACGACTGCATGTCTAAATATAATTTAGACATTCACGACTATTTCCAGGACCACCTAAACAGCACTTTGTATTTAACATTCTTTAATAAAATGAAAATCAAGCACTAACGTAGTCGAAATTATTTCTTCACTTTTTAACGACATTATCAATATGGATAGAGATAGTGATGTTTAAACACTTCTTTGAAAAATAAGGTATACAACTCTGTATTCACATAGATCGCAATTGATTCAAAGGCACTGCTGATATAATCCAGAAGTGACATTTTGCCTCCAATGAATACAAAAGGAGATCTGCGCCCTAACCATAAACGATTTCCCTTACTGATAAAACTCTCTTACGCATACCAATTGACGGCCTCTCTAAGGTTAATTGGCGAAAATTTGTATAATTTCGACTTCAAGGCATGTTCCAAGACAAACAAATTACCTCTCATGAAATGCAGTATTGATAATATTCGTTGTTTCATTTGCTCATTTATATTTAATTAGTAAATCCAGGTTGTACCCATTATAACAGATTGATAAACTGAATAAAAGTAAGTAAATTATGGGTAATTATAATAAGTTTATAAAAACTTAATATGATGAGCACTAGCAGACTATATATTGTGAAACAAACGAAATTTGATTGTTAATCAGGGAACTGCATTAGAAATTTTGATTTGGGACACGCCGAAATGAAAATATTAAGTTTGCTGTTAGCCCAATAAAATGAGATGAAATTTGTCGATTTGGATGAAATAATTCAGAGCGGGCTGAAATTTTGGGAACAGGCTTATTTTATGGTACTTTTTAACATATGGAAAGTCTCCAACCATAGACGCCGGCAGAGGAGAGGGGAGGGAGAAAATAGGGTAATAAAATCGGTTTTTCGCAAAAAAAAGTATCAATTATACTGTAAAATATGTACACTTGAAAATTATAGGTAATAAAAATCTGCATAGTTTCGTTTTTTTTAACTCCATACGACCTATTGGGGCCGAGACAGAGATTTTTTTGAAATTTTGGCAGTTTTCCGACGCAACGGAAATGCGCGCTAAAATCTCAAAAATGAAAAGCTGTAAAGAATTCGATTACGAACAATTTCCTTTTATTTTTCATTTCTATTCTGATACAATCGATAAAAACTCGAAAACGATAGATAGTAAGCATACAGTGTATCTAATGAAAGTTAAAGAGAATCAAATTTTGAATATGTTGGTGTATGTACTGTCGTGAGCAGAAAAAACTTTTTTTTCTAATGTAAATCTGTCTCTATTTGAATATGTAATGAGTAGCCGAAATAAAACAGATATCACTTTAATTTATTTTTTATTTTAATGCTGTAGTTATTGCTATAGTATGGTTAATGAGACAAATTGCACTGCGTTATAACATTAACAAAAATTTGGTGTGTAACCTTTTAAGAAAGTGGAGAATAAACGGTACGTTTAGTAGAAATCCTGGATCAAAGGACAAAGGATATCCTACTTAACAAGAAACTAACTATTAATAGTTCGTTATTGCACCATTTCTATTTATAACTTCTATAAGTCTGTTTGGCATAGATTAAATAACTTATACAAAAATCATTAGTAATAATATTTTCCCATGCATTATTTACTATTTCCAGTAATTCTTCGGCATTCCGTGGTCTCACATTTCGTTTTTCGATACTTCTTACGAGTAGTCCCCATACTTCTTCCACAGGGTTAAGATCTGGACTATGACTGGGCTAGTTAAGAACATCGATGTTGTTATCTTGAAACCAGTTAGTTACGGTATGAGCAGTATGAACGGAACAATTGTCTTGCTGAAATATGAACTCTATTATTAGGAAATAATTGTGACACAGAAGGGAGCATAATATTATCTAAGATCCTAATATACGTTTCACTATTAAATCGTTCCTCAATATGCCACAAAACACCAGGACCACGTGCCGATATCCAAGCCCACATATTGATGGAAAATCTACCACTTTTATCATTGTTGGATATATATTTCTCATCGAATCGAGTATTTGGAGGGGGGTAAACACGAATACGACCGCTGTGTGTTGACTGGAAAGTTTTTTCGTCTGTAAAGATTACACTGTTCCAAAAATTTACACCATACGCTAAAAATTCAAGCACAAATCATCCTATCGTACTTGAGCTTCTTTATGTTCAGTTTTAAGTAAGTATTTCTGTGCTGCTGCATGACAGCGTAGCTCCAATTCTCTTACTCGCCGGCGACCAGTACTACTCGATCCAGGAAAATCCGTTTCATCAGCAGCCTGAATAACTGAGTAAAATGGATTGTCTACTCAAGCATTTACCAATTGCAAATCTTGTTGTTGATATCCTTCGTCGCCCTGATCCAGGATTTCTACTAATCGTACCGTTTATTCTCCACTTTCTTAAAATGTTACACACCGAATTTTTGTCAATATTATAACGCAGTGTAATTTGTCTCATTGACCATCCATCTTCTGCTTTAGCAATAACTCCAGATTTAAATAAATCGCTTATATGAGGCATATTAGTTTTTTGCACACTTGCACTAAATTATGACAACTAACTGACAATGTTACAAAAATTAAAGTTAGATGTACACAACTAGATTTTTGCAAAATACCGTTATAAGGCCTGTCCTATTTTTTTGCTCACGACCGTACAAAATCGTTTTGATAACGAGTGAATGGAGATAAAAGGGAAAAACATGAAGAATTGTCATTTTGAAGTGCATTTAGACAAATAGCTATTTTTTGATTGGTTTTAGGCAATAATAACACTAAAGGTTTTTTGAAGACAAATTATCTGTAAAATGAGCTCCAAGTTACCTTCATACGATGAATGGTTCACGAGTTACAGCTGTTTAAAGCTATGAGCAAAAATTTCTTTTTTATTATAAATCTAGATTTTCCTGCAAGAACTGTGAGAGAATTTTAGTGGAATAGGCCTAGAGGGAAAAAACACTTTTTAAAATAACACACCTCAAGGGTGGTGTGGAAACGAGCTCAAATTAAAAAACGTATCTTTGTGGAAAAAGGGGAAAATAAATAAAAATCACTTGCGTCAAAACCCACTAGACAAGCATCTTGTAGAAAAAATTCCACTCTGTAAAATGGTTTTGAGGTATTCGCCGTGGAACTCCCTATGAGATCGATTTTTACCTATGCGTTTCAAACTACCCCTTAGTTTGGATGCTGTTACTGCGAAATAGGAGAGGATAAGCTGCAAGGTCAATAAGACATTTTTTATACAGAATATAACGATACATTTTTTTATTTTTTATACTTTTTTCTCTTCCAACAAACTGTTTACGAGAAAAAAGTTAAAAAGCAGCGTTAAGGGTGTTTTCTTACAAAAAAGGAGACTTTCCGTTCCTGAGTGGGGTGGGAACTTTTCGGATATATATTTCTAACCCTATCGAGAGTACATATCTCAAATATTATTTCTTTATAAATTATTCGTTCTAAAATGTCTAATTTGCGTGGAGTATAAATGGAAAACTAAATATTAAAAAAAATATTGACGTTTAAAATGTCACTTTTATGGTATAATTGGATTCAGAAAATACAATAATATACAGGATGTTCCATTTGAAAATCAAGAGTTAGTGAGGTGTACGATAATCCTGATACACACGGTACATTGGCCCCTACTATTCATGTAATTCAATCACAATCCATACATACTTACATACATACATAGCGATGCACAGACATGTAAAATACGGAGTTCTATAATAACTATGGACATTTCTGTCTGGCTAAGATAACCTATCGATTTATTTTAGTTAAATCAAATAGGTATAACAAGACCCCAATGGAGGTGTTTATCACATAAAGAACTTTACGTTGAACTAATAAAACTCAGTGTGTACAGATCACATTTTCCTATTTCTGTATATACAAAAAGTTTTCGTTTTCGTGTATTATCTACGTACTGTTATAAAAGAGTAGAAACAGAAATGAAAAGTAGTCGTCAACTTTATTAGAAATCATTTCTTGTTACACACCATGTTGGTTATTAGATTTATTATGACTTCAAGTAGTGTTGCATTATTCTATTATATCGTGTAATTTGAAACAAATGCAATTGCTGTTACTTTTATATTTCAATGCTGAAAACAATTTATTTACGTAGAAAGAAAACTATGCTGTTAACATTCACTAATAAAAAAAGAAGCGCTTCCTTTCCAGACACAAATTTTTAAATTGACGGTATTATTTTTGTACGTTGCTTTTCACAAAGTAATTACGTTTATACCACGGGAGGCAATTTATATTTTACAGTCCTTAATACGTTATATGAAATGTTATGATTATAATGCCACTTAAAGTAATTAGTAATGAATAAATCTTATTCTGGCTGAGAATATTTTTATTCTCATTTACGACGACAAGAAGTAGCGAATTTGTATGGATAATTCGATCTTGATTGTGTTCCGAAAACATAAACCAAAAAGCTTGACTGTTAGATACAGCTGGCGAATACTATCCGTTCTAAGAACCTCACCAAACATAAATCTCCTTGAAGGAGGAAAATTGAATGGCCGTCAATTATAAGGTGACAATTTAAGCGACAGCAGCCTACTTTGTAAAATACATTTTTAGTTATATCTGATAAATACACTCTTTCACTTTGTTTTTGTGAACGCTAAAAAGAGCGACATGTGACAGATATGTGTACTGGCCTGACGGCGACGAGGCAGCAGAGAATAAGAGAAGATAAGAGGATAAATTTTCTTGTACACAGCTAGCGGGTCAGTTGGTTGATTTTGTTAGTACAATTTATTGTTAGTTATAGACTGTCTATAGCCTTTGAAGAACTGAATGGTAATGCTTTGTGAAAAGAAGTTATAGCCATTTATTGAAGTGTTTAAAAGATTTAGATTAAACGATTTGATCTTTAAATATTCTAAGTGTCTTTTTGAATATTTGTTCGCTAACACGACATTATCAATAAAGGAAATGAACCTACCTTTCTGAATGCGGTCAGAAGAGAGGTTCTAGACGCAACTCTCGCGGATCCATTCATAACTGATTTAATAAAAAACTGACATGTTACAGACGAGCCTTCCATGTCGGATCATAGACACATACGATTTGACATGGAGGCAGCTGTAACAAGTCTCGGGGAATGTAGAATACCTAGACTTTCGGACTGGAATGTTTATAAAGAACACTTAAAGACGGAGTTCGAAGGTATAACACGTTCCATCGACACAATAGAGTAATTAGACAACTACAAAACATCATGATTTTATGTTATGAAATAAGCTGTCCCATTAAACAAAAGGCAGTCCAAAGAGATGTGCCCTGGTGGATAGGGATCTCAGTCATCTTAGGGTTAAGACTAGGAAGGTTTTTAATAGGACCAAGAACCCTGGAAACATGGAGGACAATAAAAAGCCCTTACGCATGGCTGGAAAAATATTCACCCCCAACAAAATTAAATATACGGTATGTACATTGAAGCCCTTTAAACCACCGGACAGAGATGGTATTTTCCCTGGCCTACTTCAGTATGGAATTGAGGAGCTTATCCCATGCCTGAGAAGTATTATGGGAAGTTATAAACTTGGGTATATATCCCAAGCTTGGAGGGAAGTTAAGGTGACGTTTATTCTAAAAATAAGCAATCGTCCACCAGACGAGCCTAAATCCTATCGTTCTATTAGCTTAACCTCATTTCCCCTTCTTAAAACAATGGAGGACTATTAGATCAACATACCAAAAGCGAAATCCGTACAGGAATACCGCTTCATTCTAAACAATTTGTTTATCAACCTGGCAAATCCACAATAAATGCTCTACATTTCCTGGTCCAAGGCATTGAAAAGACATTCATGGCTAAAGAAGTGGATATGTGTGCTTTCGTAGACATAGAAGGTGCTTGTGAACTTATACAAAAAGCCGCCCAAGAAAGTGGAATACAGTTACTGCATTGCCTTGCCTGTTTAGGGACTACAGGAGCAATGTACCCGTGTCCCACAGCAGCTATGAAGGCAATGCTTGATCTACTTCCTTTGCTCTTGCATATGAGGAAGGAGGCAACACTTAGCGCCCTACGACTGTATCAGGCACATAAATTTAAACCAGGCGATCTGGTTGGTCACTTAAGGATTCTGAAGTTAGTCCATTTGAGGTCCATGACCAAACTCACTGACTCTATATCAGTCAAGCAGGATTTTCACTCCCGTTTGACGTGCTGATCGAGAGCCAGTGAAGTCAGACGAGCAAGATGGAGGCACTGCGATTGGAACAAGGGTCACTCATCTGGTATAGATGGATCTAAGATGGATGAAGGAGTAGGAGTGGGTGTAGCAGCTACTAAATGTAGACTATCCAAAGCTCTTGATAACACCCCGACCATCTTCCAGGTAGAAGTTCATACTAAAAGTCTGTATGTCCATATAAAAGCATTCAAAGGGCAAATATTTATATACTGAGATTAGCCAGCCAGTATTAAAAGCTCTAAGGTCCTATACCTTCGAGTCTAAAATTACCTGGGAATGTAGACAATCCCTGAAGCAACTGGCCAACAACAACAAAGTTACCTTAATGTGGGTGCCAGGGCATGAGGGAGTACAAGGTAATGAACTTGCTGACAGCCTTGCGAAAAAAGGAGCTGAAGCACAATTCATTGGACCTGAACCGTTTTGTGGCCTGGCCAAGGAACACTTAACGGAAGAGATCCAGAAATGGGAAAAGGATCAGAAAAAGCCTTACTGGAGGAATACTCCAGGCCAAAGACAAGCGAAAAAATTCAAAACTTATTCGGCAAAGAATATTGCAAGGCTTCTCGAGCTTGAAAAATCCGAATTAAGGCTGATAACAGAACTTCTAACTGGCCACTGCCCCTTGATATCATCTCAAGAATATGGACAAGGCAATAGACGATAAATGCAGATATTGCGATACTGCAACTGAAACTGCGGAACATATACTTTGTGAATGCAAGGCACTAATCCTCACTAGGCTAAAGTTCCTAGAGTAAGCGGAATTAACGCATGAAGACATAGGGAAATTACCCCCCAGAAAAATTACAAGCTTTGTAAATAGTCTTGGAATCCTGGTAAACAACTCCTCCTCCCCTCTCCTTTTTTAAAAATTGGACAGACTTTCGAGCTTCACATTTTAAAATTAAGTTAAATATTATGGTTTACGGTGAAGCAAATATGCAAGCACATTCTTTTTTTTGTTTTTATTTTTCCTTAAGGCCATATGAATACAAGTTTCAGAGAAACGTGATAAATTCTGAGTTATTGATGGCACTAGACTCAATATCTAATGAATATCCAAGCGAATTATCATGAGGTGCATAAGATTTGCTAAAGTAGTCAGCAAATGCGTTTAAAATTTTAATAGGCTCGTTAATTTCGGAGTCATTGCATTTCGTTACATTGGAAAGGTTAGTTGGTCTTTTTAATCTATTTAGAAATGCCCGAAACTTCGATGGTTCATCTCTGATACTATTTGCAGCAGCCTTAACGTAATTGTTATAGAAAATATTTATATCCAGTTAGACTTTATTTGTAAGATATTTGAATTCATTATGACATGTTAATATCTGTTTCAAGGCAATTAAACACTAGTGCCCTTGTAGCTCCCTACGACTACAAGAAGTAGGTTCGAACAAGCAAGAACGAACTTTGTACGGAAGAAACATTGAAAATGCAATCAGTGGGGTCCAATCGCTAATGGACTCTTGATCTCTTTTCGTGCCTTCAATCTGATATTTTTAATGATGTCATAGAAAAACCACGGATTACATGAATTACTGGTATTATTTTGACCCAATCTACCTTCCTCTGAATTTCTAAGACCTGTATATCTGTAGTGACATTTCAATATGATACACTTTTTAAAAATTAAAAGTGAGAAGTACCATTCTTATAATTTAACATGTAATGAATGAAACACTCATTACAATTTCTTCGAGTTTATTAAACCTTTCGCTCAGATGCATTGCTTTGCCTTAGACTTACACCTACAGTAAATGATGGAATTATTTTAATTCAAATGGACACTTTATATTTTAATGTTATTACCCAATTTATTATTTTGACATCTTAAGGATAAAAGCTATTCATGAAAGTTTAAAGAATCTCTAAACATATTTTATTTCAACGAGCACCATCAAGAATCAGAATAGTCTTGGAGCAGACTTATGGCCCGTATAATAAAGCTTAAGGACATGATTTATCTGTTGCTAATCCGATGTTTATGTCGATTCCCCTTGAAAAATACCTAGTACCCTCGCTACTGGACTATTCTTAGGAGGACTTAAGAAATCATATCCCCGTGAAGGATGAAAAAAGAGAAACTGATTTTACTTAGGAAAGGATTTATTTAAGGTTCTAGCAATAGCTTTATGTAGTGTAATATTCACATAAAGGAACGAGTTTGCGATAAGAATACATCGAATTCTGAAGTTTCAAATAAATATAAAAGATGACAATACATAAAAGTTTTACGTAAGCCCAAGAAGTGATTTTAAGACGAATATTAAAGTTTTTGCCGTTCATTAATTCCGAACTCCATGAGTTAAGAGAATGTGAATGATAGATAAAAAAAATGTTGAAAGCTTTCGATATTATTTTTCAAACTTACAACATTCTGTAGAAACTGTTATAGCAAATAAGTTTCTTATACCGGTTTTGTAACGTACAGGGTGTACGTTACAAAAACGTACAAGCATTTTAACTGCCAATTGCTATAATGCAAAATGAAGGTGGGTTCTTCATACAAAATTTTTCAAAATAACTTTTTTCTCTTATAAAAATTTCATAAAATCGAGAGAAAAAATTAAATTACAGCTGTTTATGTGATCAATCAAAAGCGGCAAGTGCGATTATATTAGTCAAAGTGTTATGTAGGCTGGTGTGGAGTTATAATTTATTAGTAAACTTCATAACACAAAATAAACAAAAGATGAATAAAAATTTAAACATCAAGACAATGATTGTTGTTTCTAAATATTAGGCATTGGTTCAAAATGACGTCCTCCAACTTGAATACACGTCTGCAACCATTTCCTAAAATTGCCATACAAGCTATTTAAATATGTCAAGAGTTTCTAACTTTATTGGCAGCATTATACATTCTCTCTCTTAAAACATCGACGTTAGGACAGGGCAAGTGTCGAGTTAACAACATTTCTCTAGTAGCTCCAAAAGTAAAAGTCCAATGGTTAAAATCTGGTGACCGAGGGAACCATTTCTCGCCCCCTTCCAATCCATAGATTTCTAATTGTTAAGTGTAGCCATTCTCAAACCGAGACTATGCTCTATTTCAATCACCAATTGAAGTTTATATGTAAATATTAGAACAGACTTGGTATATAGAAGTAGCAGATTAAATATATTACAGCTCGAAACTGCAGTTTGGAAATGGTGTGGGACGACTGGCACGAGAGCTTCTTTAAGTAGGATCGGTCTTTCGGCTGGAGTTTGTTGCAGTCGAAGCATTAGCGTTCTGTTGGTAATATCAAATTATTACACTTAACGCGCCAGGCCTGTAACTTGTAATTCAGCACTCGGCGGGGCACATAGCCTGGAGAGTAGCTGTTGGTTGCAGTCTGGTTACGTTCCCTACAGTAAAATAAGGATTTATAGAGGAGTTTGCGATTGAAATATTGTTTTAATTCTTAAAAGTTATTTAAAGAAATTTATTTTGAATCTACCCTGTATACTACTACTAAGGCTTGGCTACAGCATGAAGAGTCCTCAGGCCTTGACTAATGGCAACAATCAGAAGCTGAACTGTCGCTTCTGATTGTTTTTTGATAGGCAGATAACACGACTTGTTAGAAGTCAGATTTTTCTCCATAAATCTGGAAATTAATTAATATTTCTGAAACGGCCTCAGATAGGTACAAGAATATATAACAAAAGTTACCAAGAATGGGGTATAAAAATATACAAGGTGTACCATTTAAAATAACGTTGCCAGTTTTATCTACAATTGGCAACGCCGCGCTGTCGATAATGTTTTAGGGTGAACAGTATACTTTGTTACCTTGGTACCCAAATTATCAAAAGGATAGATATGTTTACCTGTTCTCTATATACTTCTTATACTTTATGCACCATGAACCACCCTGTATTTTTAAAAGTGAAGACAACTCTAAGATGAATATTTCGATGAATCCTGTATAATAAACCACTTGAAAATATAATGAAAACGCAATGGTACGTGTACCTTCCGTTAGATAAGGGAGAGATCCCTGTTGTGCAGTTGGGTGTATATTCTGGATTTTGACAATTGAAATGACCACTGCGTCGTATTTTAACATTAAGCTGCCTGAAAATGGAATTTCTTTAATGCATTTCCTCGAGTGCTTCCGCTTTCAGTTCATATTGCCTCTCGTCTGGAGGCGAATTAAAATATTTTTACTGTGCCTGCAAGACGGCTACAGTTACCTCTCGACGATAATTAAGTGAATTTCGCCAGAGATTTTTGCATATTAGATAAAGAAGCTTTATTAACTCCAGCGATTTCTAAATGATAGCTTTTCGTTAATTAGACTATGGCCGATGTTGAATGTACATTTTGCAAGGAAATGGAATTAATTGAAATTTCAATAGATTTTTATTAAATTCATTTAATTTAAATCTATCCGATTTAAATTATAATGCAGGGTTTAAACTTAATTTGTAAATGTTTTATTTTAAAAGTGCACAAGCAGTTGTTTCCTAATATACCATCCACCACTCGAATAAAGTAACTTTCAAAATGTTCAAATAAAGCATCTCAACTTTTATTAAAACATATTTTTCATGTTTAGTGAAAAACTAGCGAAAATACAAACTTTGTAAAGAATTTTTTTGTATGAAGTTCTGGGATGTTCTGTCAGTAGATACTTGAGAAAATAAAAGATGGCCGAAGTCATTATGGTCGTCGATCATTTGAATATTTATTTAATTTATTAACCAGCAGAAATTAATGCAATTACACGGGAAAATTACAATACACATATTTACAAACACCTACTAGTACACGCAAATAGTACTTTTTAGAAGAAATAATTAAGAAAGTTTTTATGTTATACAGGGTGTCCCGAAACTCCCGCATTCCCCTTTAGGTGCTAATTCTCCATCCAAAAATAGTAAGAAAAGTTCCTATAAACATGTATCCGGAAATGCTACGGCCCTCTAAAGATGGCGTAAAAATAGGAGTTTTTACTAATTATCTCGGAAATTATTTGGGACAACTTTATGAAACTTGGTTAACTATTTTAGATTATTAAAGGTTATTGTTTTACAGTATTAGCCTCAATTATTTTTTTCCAGGGGCGGAGAAACGAGGGGTCGGTGTTCTTTGTTTCTACATATTTATTTTCCAATTTGACATTTTTTGTATTTTAATCCCTGATTATGATTCTCTGGTTAATTCTGCAAAAAAAGGTCCTCTTTACAATTAGCCATATGGCAAGCTGTTTCCGAGTAAAAGCGGTCTAAACGAAATACTGCGTATTCGATTACTAAATGCGCATTATTTATTTTTCAAAGTAGGCGTATGTCATTCAGTAACAGAAATGGCTGAGTACACCTCACAGGAGTATCTCGATATGATTATCTGTTATGGTATGATTTCCTAAAAGGAACTATTTTCAATTATTTGGTAATAGTGGTAAAAGAAACATTGTGCAATAGTTTAATGAACATTTATGATTTAAAAACAACCTGAATTAAGTTTATTATTATATATTACAAAATGTGCTCAAAATGCCTTCCTTACTGCTCAATGCAGGTCTCAGCACGGTGAACAATATTATTTGTGGCTCTTTGCGCCATTTCCCTGGTAATAGTGTCAAATGCCGTAATTATGTCGAATCGCATGTCGTCCTCACTAATTGTCTCATTAAAATGAATCAAATTTTTTATATGACCCCATACAAAATAATCCATCGGATTTAAATCCGGCGATCGAGGAGGCCAACTTATTGGGCCACTTCTTCCTATCCAACGCCCTCGAAAAACTCGATTCAAATGACGCCTTGCATAAAAATTATATTCAAGCGAGAAAGCAGCGGAATTTCATCCAGTAAACCGGGTAGTTGTCTCTGGAGAAATCGTACATAATTCGGTCCATTAAGTCGTGCGGGAAGAAATATGGGACCAATCTGCAAAATTGGTAGTAAATATTATTTGAAAGTTTTACCTGACCTATTAGGTACCCAATGAGAATGTAAATGTACT
Source organism: Leptura quadrifasciata (assembly GCA_963675555.1). NCBI lineage: Eukaryota > Metazoa > Arthropoda > Insecta > Coleoptera > Cerambycidae > Leptura > Leptura quadrifasciata. Next base: position 163,140,171 of record OY776676.1, read on the forward strand.
TACCATTAGGTTTCCTATTTGTCCCGCCCAAACATTAATTGAAAATCGGTATTGAAAATGTGTCTGTCGAATTAAATGAGGATTTTCATGGGCCCAGTAAACAAAATTCCTTGAATTAAATACTCCATTTGGGGTAAATGTCGCTTCATCAGTCCACAATATCTGATTAAGAAATGAAGGATTGACCAAATGATTTTCCAAAAAATCTGTGAAATTAAAAAAAATCGATCGGTTTAAGTGGTAGAATATTTTGAATTACAAATTTATCACATTTGTTTAAAATTTGTTTTTTATTTCATGTAGATGCTGCATACAAAATTCAGCTTACTTGTACAGAGGATCATTCGAGGTTCATAGTCTCGCGGTAAGAGCTGCTGAACCCGTCGATAACGATAACAATGTTGATTTTCACGTCGAAGGATTCGATGAATACGTGTTCTTGTCGTCCCCAGTAGTCTAGCAGCTCGCCTAGTACTCAACCTTGGCTGATCAACAAATGCATCAAGAATCATCTCTTCTTCAGTTACTGGAATCCCTCTTGGGCGACCGTTACCTCGTCTATTAGGTAGGACATTTCCACTGTCCCGTACACGATTAAGGCAGCGCGTGGTAACATTTGCGTCAGGAAAATGTGCTCGTTGCGGGAATCGGAGCGCGTACAGTCGTGCGGCTGGTACAGCTTGTTCATGAGCCATACCATAACAGATAATCATATCGAGATACTCCTGTGGGGTGTACTCAGCCATTTTTGTTACTGAATGACATACGCCTACTTTGAAAAATAAATAATGCGCATTTAGTAACCGAATATGCAGTATTTCGTTTAGACCGCTTTTACTCGAAAACGGTTTGCCATATGGCTAATTGTAAAGAGGACCTTTTTTTGCAGAATTAACCAGGGAATGATAATCAAGGATTAAAATACAAAAAATGTCAAATTGGAAAATAAATATGTAGAAACAAAGAACACCGACCCCTCATTTCTCCGCCCCTGGAAAAAATTAATTGAGGCTAATACTGTAAAACAATAAACTTTAATAATCTAAAATAGTTAACCAAGTTTCATAAAGTTGTCCCAAATAATTTCCGAGATAATTAGTAAAAACTCCTATTTTTACGCCATCTTTAGAGGGCCGTAGCTCCCTTATGAAGCATTTCCAGACACATGTTTATAGGAACTTTTCTTACTATTTCGGGTAACTGGCTACTAGTCTACTACTACGACTATTGAACTAGTCAGTTCAGTTTGAGCAACGAGAAGCAGCAGTAGGCAGCTTTCAGTGAGAACCTGAAGATGGCAGATGAGATTCTGCCGAAACGTCGTTTAGACAACCGTGACTCCTGGAGGAGTCGATCATCGACGCGGAAAAGCACCCGGAAGTACAACAACACTTCATTTAACACCCGCGAAAACCTAAAAAACAACATATATATATATATATATATATATATATATATATATAGTTAAAATTTTAAATTTTAAACTTGGATATGCAATCGTATGGCACAAAAATTAAAGAAAACTCTTTATTTCTGTTCAAGCTTTCGAGGCTTTATTGTCTCTTCATCAGGAACTCTACAAAGTATGACATCGTATTACAATTGAATTAGAGTTAACATTAGAGTACTTACGAAATGTTGAGGTTATGCTGAAGTTGCACATGTGAAACAATTTTCAAAAATATGGACAAACACTTATCAATAATAACAGCTTACAAACTTACAAGTTAAAAATTATTTAAAACATGGATAGATGTCAATTGATAAAATAAAATGTTAAAATAATTAAAAGTTCTCCTCGACGTACTAATTAATAAATTTTAGCAGCATTTATAGATATCCGCCTGTTGACTTCGTCATATAAAAACGGCAGTGTAAACTCGAGAAATAAATTAACACGCCAGAAACGAGAATCGTTCCAATTACCATAGTTATACAAATCAAACAAATCTCAACCAAACGCTCTTTTGAAATATATAATACTTAAGATGAATACCTCTCGGAAAGCCCCCATTTCCATTTGTTAGTCCTCGCGCGCCAATTTAAGCGGAAGTAAATTCTTTCAAAAATTTTATTTGGATATGCACGCCTTGTTAAATTATTCCGATGTATTGAATTGTAGCATAGAAATTTTCCAGATGGATTCTCGGTGCACAAAGAAGATCTCCTTTCCGGAAACCATTGATCTCTTATATGTGGTTGCAATTGCGTCAGTTGAAACGTACGGGGAGCACTTGTACGTGTGCTGCAAGTGGTATTTTAAAAATGAAATGCCCTTAATGCTTTTTATATGAAATATAGACGCAAAAAATGTATTCGTAGTCGCAAGAGAAATAACTTCCTTAATAGAGAGTATAAACTATAATAACAAAGTAATTACATTTTTTTGTGTAAAATTAGGTTGTTGACAAATTTTCCAGTAAGAGTAAGAGCTAATTTCATCATATATTTAATTTGGGAGGAAATTTCTAAAAGCAGCATATAAAAAAAACATATTAAATTTCGGCTATTTCAAAGTACCACGAAAACGGAATTAGCTTCAGCTGTCAAAGTTAAGTTGGTCGCTGTTTCGGAATTACTGCATTTCATTCTGCCTGCGGTATACAGGGTGTCCCACGACGAACTGCGACCATGGATATCTTGAAAAGTAGACATCGGAAAATTTTTAAAATTTGGCAGTAAACTAATGTCGATGGGGGCAACTCGGCTTTTCAAGATGGTGGCACTTCCGGTTATACCGGAAGTCGATACCAACTTGCTTATTTTAAAGGGGACACCCTACATATTATTACATTTTTGGATTTTACGCAAAATTCTAGGCCGATTTTGTGTATCATGTCCTATACCTAGGTCTCTCCGTTTTTGAGATATTTCAATTTTTATGTCAAAAATGACGTTTGCGGGCCCTAAAAGAATTATCAAGTTTTCCTATAAGGAAGCCTTTATTATCTAATTTGGGTTCGATTCTTTGTTGAAAAAGACCTACTTTAATAGAGTTTTCATAATATTTTGATAAATATTAACACAGAGTGTTCAAAAAATAAGAATAAAGATGAAATTGAGAAAACTGTCAAAAATCAATTTTTTCAAATGGAAACCCCCAATTTTTAAAATCTTATCTTATTCGCCATTAAAAATAACGGTAGGTTTGTATATGGATGTCTATTCCGAAAATTTTTAGTTTTCGAGATATTCCCAATTTAATATTTCTATATGGGTATTTTGTTATGGATATTAAGTTAAATTACTCTTAGTTGGCTATGACGGCGTTGAGTGCTAAACAAATGTTTTAGCTGTCACTTACCATTTGACAAGTATCAATTATCGTGCCGGGGCGCTTAAATTATACGCACGAGGATTACTTAAATTTGTTTATAATCTATGGAGAATGTAACAAAGTTTTATCAAAAACGTGTGAAATATTTGCCAATAGATATCCAGATAAACAAAAACCGTCTCCGAACAGTATTAAACGAATAATGGAGAATTTCAAAAATTTTGGCACCGTTAAGGCAACAGTTCATAAAGTAAAACCAATTGTCGATGATGAAAATATCAAAATTGCTATTTTGGGATATTTTGCGGCATATCCTATGACATCCTTAAGACAAGTGGCCTTACAAACAGGAATCTCCAAGAACTCTATTCATAGAATTCTTTTGAAACACAAATTCCATCCCTATTCCATTTCTATGATTCAACACCTAAAGGACACCGATTTGACCAGAAGAGTTCACTTTTGCGAATTTATTTTAACAATGGTACAAGGCGACTTTCGATTTTTTGACAACATAATTTGGACTGACGAGGCAAAATTTACGAAAAATTGACTTTTCAACAGACATAATTCCCACTTTTGGTGTGATTCAAATCCCCATGCCGTGAGATTGCGAAATTATCAAGAAACCAGGCAATTTCATGTGTACTGTCCTGTGAGAAATGATGGAGTCGTAAAACTTAATTTTTATGAAGAAAACTTAAATGGTAATGAATTAATACTTAAATAGTTTCTGTTTTTCAAATTACGTATCAACTTTTTTTTATGTGAAAGATATTTGAATATATTACAAGATTTAGATAATGAATATTTGAACAATTTACCGCTAGCTGAACATAGGCAAATATTTTACCAACACGATGGCGCGCCACCACACAGCAGCTTCATAGTTAACAACTTCTTGGAAGAAACTTTTTACGATAAGTGGATTGATAACAATGGACCTTTTCTGTGGCCTCCCCGTTCTCCTGATCTGTCTGTCTTAGACTATTTTATATGGGGAACAATAAAATATATGTTTTATTTTAATCCAGTCATAACAATGGAAGATTGTCAGGCAAGAGTAAGGAATGCTTTTGAAAGATTATCTCCAGGTTCTATTAGAGCGGCCACCCGTGACGAACTAATCAAGAGGTGCGAAAGATGTTTGGAAGTTCAGGGTGGACACTTTGAACACTTATTAAAATAAAATATTTTCCTGAGTATAAGTAGTTATACTGTTAGTATTTTATGTAAGAACCTTTTGTATCTAAGTTACATTTGTTTCATTATTTTATGGACTGTTGCAGTGCCAAATTTTTTTAAATTTTCCATTCATTAAATACTGTTCGTAGACGGTTTTTGTTTCTCTGGATATCTATTAGAAAATATTTCACATGTTTTTGATAGAACTTTGTAACATTCTCCATAGATTATAAACAAATTTAAGTAATCCTCGTGTGCATATTTAAGCGCCCCAGCATGATAATTAATACTTGTCAAATGGTAAGTGACAGCTACATACATTTGTTTAGCACTCAACGCCGTCATAGCCAACTAAGAGTAATTTAACTTAATATCCATAACAAAATACCCATATAGAAATATTGAATTGGGAATATCTCGAAAACTAAAAATTTTCGGAATAGACATCCATATACAAACTTACCCTTATTTTTAATGGCGAATAAGATAAGATTATAAAAATTGGTGGTATCTATTTGAAAAAATTGATTTTTGACAGTTTTCTCAATTTCATTTTTATTCTTATTTTTTGAATACTCTGTATTAATACTTATCAAAATATTATAAAACTCTATTAAAGTAGGTCTTTTTCAACAAAGAATCGAACCCAAATTAGATAATAAAGGCTTCCTTATAGGAAAAATTGATAATTCTTTTAGGGCCCGCAAACGTCATTTTTGACATAAAAATTGAAATATCTCAAAAACGGAGAGACCTAGGTATAGGACATGATACACAAAATCGGCCTAGAATTTTGCGTACAATCCAAAAATGTAATAATATATAGAGTGTCCCATTTAAAATAAGCAAGTTGGTATCGACTTCCGGTATAACCGAAAGTGTCACCATCTTGAAAATATTTTAGCCGAGTTGCACCCATCGACATTAGTTTACTACCAAATTTTCAAAATTTTCCAATGTCTACTTTTCGAGATATCGATCGCCGCAGTTCGTCGTGGGACACCCTGTATATACAGGGTAATTAATGGTGGATGGATTGTCAAAATCCGGAACTGCACAACAGGGATATCTCCCTTAGCTAACGGAAGGGTACACATTTTTTGGCATCACCCACTATTATGAAAGGGAGTAACAAAAATTAAAACGTGATTTTAGTTAGCGACCCCCTCTACCACGAGCATTGCCACCCCCACCCTATTATTAAAATGAGAAAAAAATTAAATTGGGATTTGATGTATGTGTAAGAGAACCAAGGACCTCTAAAAAATTGTTGGCATTAGCCACCCCCTCTACAACCCCCATTGCCATCGCCACTCTATTATTAAAGGGAGCAAAATATTACATTGGGATTTAGTGTGTATAAGACTTGGATACAAAATTTGGATGTGGAAGTAGTGATCCCTTGGGCAGCGGCTTTTATAAGATATATTACAACAGGGAAATTCATTATACGAATAATGAAATATATTGACTAGCTTTTACATATATTTTATAATGATTTCAGTTCAAATCGAGAATATTATGGTAATAATTCCATATAATATGTATAGTTAAGAAGGGGTAGATACGATTATACAAATAAAGGACAAATTTGTCCTAAACATAATGTACAAAGCAGTACCTATTCCATTAATACCCAATAAATGAAACCAAACAAATAGGGTGGTGCAACTAATCGTCGTTTAAAAAATATTTATTTATGAATAGAACGCCCTGTATAATAAGTTTCAGTCTTATCTGCGACAGACACTTATTCAGACAAATTGGCATGACAGATTTATTATAAAGTTCAATATAAGATGTTTGAAACTATCAACACATAAATACTCACATTGCAGATGAGAATGAATGTTTCAGGAAATGGTACTCCGAAACTTTCCCCATAAACATATACCTAAGTAGGTAGATATGTTAATACCCCTAGTAAATAATAGTCATGAACAGCAAAACAATAATATTTCGCGACATAAAGTTAAGTTTAAGTTCTTTTCGTGGCAGAAATACAAGTTTTGGAGCCAGTCCATTGTGTGAAATTTATACGAAACATGGGGCAGACGTGAGGATCATTTACTTCAAAACTTGAAACATATTTAGAAATATAACTGGATTAGGAAACAGCGTATTAAGTGAAAAAACCATAAGGAAGTCTGGTAAACTTCTAAAGGCGAATGAGGAAGATAAAAAGTATCGTTGACGAGCATTTGAACGCTTCACTAACCACATTTCATTTTATGGAAAAACTTTTTGTCTTCTTTTACCGGATCGTAACTACTTTTTATCTGTGTTTAAGACGTTTATTTCTATTAACCATTACAAGTTTAACTTGCTCATACCGTGGCGCTATTGTTTGTACATCGAGTTTATGTACATACATACAGGATATTTGGGTTAGAACGGCCAGCTAAATAGCTGTGATACACTGCACGTGCTTTATTCGGAACTTAGTTTTAAACTGCTTTTTCCTTAATTCCTTTCAATTAGAAGTCTTTTAAGATTTCGCAAGATTTGATAAAACTAGGGCACTATTTCAAATAACTTGAACTGTAAATTGAATCTCTATCATAATAAATATAAATGATTAGGTTCATCCTTAATAGATGACAATAATTTGAGTAATAATGATTCATATTTTGAGCTTTTCTCAAAATTGGATAAAACATAACATAGTGAATATCTTTATAGGTATCAAACAAATTAATTTTACATTTAACCACTTATGCTGGAGTCAAATTAGGATATTAATGTGAATTATTTGTTTATAATAATAATAATATAATAATTTACTTTTCTTTGACATATTACAATGTATAGGAGTCGTCATAGAATTGCTTAAGGACTATAGTAAATAGTTACATAGAAATATAATTATAACAAGTAAACAATAGGTCACAAACAAAAATAACAATAACATTTCGTTAATCACTGAAATATATAGCACGAAATCAGTATAGGAAATTTTCCACACGATAGTAGCATTCTTTCATTAAATATTCCTTAAGGTGGTGTTTTAAATGATCTAAAGCATGTATTAGATTTAATGTGAGCAGGTAACTTATTGAGCATTACTAATCCAAGTACATCAGGTGATTTATATGATGAGTTGTATTTAGAGAACGGTATATGAAAGTTATTTCTGTTTCTAGTATTCGAGTTATGAATGTCAGAGTTTTTGGGAAAGTTTCCCTGGTTTTTAAATACATAGATGCACAATTCAAATATTAAAATGGACGACACAGTTAAAATACTTAAATCACAAAATAGTGATTTACAAGGGTGTCTGCTATTAACTTCACAAATGGTTCTTATTATTTGCTTTTGAGCTATAAATACATTAGTAACATGAGTGTACCAGTCCCAGAGAAAGATGGCGTATCTCAACAAAGAATCCACATTTGCATAATATATTTTAATTAACTGATCCTTATGAAGAACAGTTCTTAAAAGTTAAGGGATTTCTTTTCTTGTTTTAACTCGGGGAGTCCAGTTGAGCTCACAGTTCCGTTTGCGATTTTGGCAAGGATGTGTATTCTCTATTCAATCAATTAAATTTCTTAGAGCGCATTTTCCATCAGTTCTGTCAAATGTCCGACATGAAATGTCCGACAGATATACTGCTTCATTTCGAAGGTAAGCCCATCCATATTTATTAGCGAATAGACTTCTTTGAAACATTATTTTTTAGAAAATTCTGATTGTAATAAATAATAATAACTACAGACCATATAAAATTTTACCACTACAATTTTTACAGAGGCTCGTAAAAAGAAAAGGCTGGACTTTAGTCTCCAGATGATTCAAAAGTTGGAAATATTATGGACTGATGAATCATCCTTTTCTATGGCAGGAGTTTTTAATAGGAAAAATTGAAGGTGGTGGGAAAACAAGCACAACAGAAAAAGATTGGTAAAACAAATAAAAAAAGTCAGGAAGAAAAACTGTTAGCGTTTGATGTGGAATTTTCAGAAACAATATTGTTGGGCCTATATTTTATGATTATGTTTTACCTCTTACCTCTTCGTACCTCTTTGGAAATAATTATCCCAGAAGCAGAAAATATTCTTTTACAGAATTTTCCGTAAGCCGAACTTGATGATATGATTTGGATGTAGTATGGGGCAACTCCGCAGAATATCCTCCTACCCGTTCGAGATCATTTGAATAATGTATTCCCAATATGGATACGGAATAATGGAACAATTAAGTGGCCTCCTAACAGTCTGGATCTGACCCTTACATATTTATTTTTTTGGGGATTTCTAAAAGACATTGTCAATAATAATAATATTCAAGTCATTAAAGACAGGAATCGACTTGAAATAAACAATCTGAATGTAAATAATGAAGCCACTTTCGGTGCAATTATAAATATAAGAAGACGTTATCAATTATGCATTGACAATAATGGTGGACATATGGAACATCTTTTATGAGTTACCATTTATTTATATTTAAATTTTGTAAATAATTTTTTTTATCTGTTTTGTATAAATATTTGGTTTTCTTCTTCCTCACTGTAAACCATTTTGATTGATACTTTCATTTGTTTACTTTGCCTACTCTGTACCACGTGTAGTTATTTTTCTTACCTCTAAAACTTCTTACAGGCACACTTGTTATATAGTGCTTCTTATATAATGTAATGAATTTACTGGATCTTGACAATACAGTTTGAAAACAATTTACTTTATTAATTTGTACAGTTCGTATTTTTTGGTTATGTATGCAAAGTAAATAACTATTTAATTATACATTTAATGTCAAACTATTGTTGATTAAAGATTTCTTTAATCAATTATATATCGGTTCTGTAATTTAATTGTGAATAGAAAACTAACCAAAAAAAGAATCGGATTATGCGCTTAAGTCGCCTATCAACAGATGGCGAGACACTAGTAAAGTAGTAATAACATAGCATTTAGCGTATTTATTATGTTTACCAGATATATTTAGATATTTTTAAGTTTATATATTGATACCTCATTTTAAATTGTGATATAAAATAATTAATCATTCGAAGTGGCCATTTGCCTTCCAAATCTGCCCTGATTGACACCTATAGAACTTTTAGATTGTGACATCCACGAGTAATAATTATTACATTCATATCCATATTTCTTTGTGTTTGAACACCATCAGGTAAATGTTATTTATTAATCATTTTAATTTCAATAATTTTCAATTATTTAATTAATGTATTTTCATTTTTTTTATAAATTAAATTCACATTCTTCAATTCAAAAAGTAACTAAAATTCTACATGTAACCACATGGTAATAAAATATATTTTTTTATTCTTTTTTTGGCAATTTAGTTCTAATCAGCAACTTATTACTTTAACAACTTATTTTTAGAAGCAATTTTGCAGTTTCATGTATCCATTGATTTAACAATTATCAACTTAATTTTTTTATTCAACTACCTTTTGTTAATTATCAAGCTTGCCTTTCAATTTGATTTGAAGTTTATTATACGCAAGCTATCTTCATAATAATATTAAACATATTATTTAACCAAACCACTAGGCTTGATATTTTTTTTAGCTTTTGTTAAGACGCTTAAGTTTTCAGTTTCTTTATTAATTAATACAAGAATCGACAATACCAGAAGCTATTCTGCAAACTTCCTATTCAAACTTCCTTTGGAATTGGATGTTGCCTTGCGAGTAAATAAATTGCCAAAAATATTTAGATTTAGCTGAGACAATTGGAGTCTAGAGTGCAGTATCAGGACGTTCCAGCTTCAAACACATCCGGCTGGAATCATACGAAATTGGTACTATATCCTCAATTATTTTTTTGTAATAAATTCCTTTTCCTTATAAAATTTTTGATATAAAATTTCATATCAGTCAAAATTACATTTAAATAAAATTCTTTTTAATAACTTTAACTTTCAATTTCGCAAATTACTTTTTTAAATTTATGTTGAAACTTTGATTATTTATAAAATATTTTTTATCGTTCGTCTTAACAATTATTTCTCTTCCTTACCACAAATTTCAGTCTCATCTATAGAAAATTGGTTTTAAAGGAAAAGAGACAAATCAACTCATTATTCACTATAGATGGTGCCCAAATAACATCAATATTTCATTGTCTCTCTTCCCCAGAAAAAACAAAATTTGTCTTATATATCACACACATAAAAGGGTAAATTTGAGTTCTCTTGAGAATTATCAAAACTCACGACTCTTTGCTCCGACCTAAATCTGCTAGTCATACGCATTTGTTGCTTCGTTTATTTACCAAAGTAAACAAAAAGGAAATGAACAGGTAAAAAGTTCTCGATTTGTCGATTAAATATTAAAATATTTTATTCAAAAAAAGAGCAACTTGAACTCACCAACAAACAGATTGCTACTGTTTTGGAGCCGCTTTCAAGAGGATAGAAGGTAACAAGAAAATTGGTTAAGAAAACGGTTGAGAGAATGTCAGCAGGAAAAATTTCAGAATAGGTTAGAGTTCTTAAAACTTTCGATTTCGAGGCCTCAATCTGCTTACTTCTCAGGTCTCACCGTGGCCCGCCTTTAAGGCCTCATCCTTCTCATTCCTATAAAGAATAGGCAGTTTGAGCCATCGGAATTTTCCTTGGAAAGAATTCTCTATGGAGTAGGCAGATCTTTGGAAAGATTGGAAAAATCTGTACAAAATTTGACTTTATTTTAATTGTATCCTATGGCAGGAAAGTAATTTATGATAATTTTTAATTGTACTGTTTTATAATCCATTAAGGTACTTAAAATGAAATAAAAGTGAGTTTTATCATGTCTACGTTTTTGGGTGTCACTGATTTCTTACACAAAAGATTTTTGAAAATTTTTAATGTTCTAGATAGCAGAGTAGATATCGTTAATAACGTTAAGCTTATACAGGGCGAAGAAAATATTGAGGTCATTTTTCCATGAATAAAAAATACTGCAATTCGATTTTTTCAACTAAAATACCTTATTTTCTGTAGTCACCTGAAGAAATGCTATATAAATAACCTTTGAACTAATGTATCATAAAAGGTTTTTATCTGTAGAGGTTGCAATTTCTATTTTACATCATATAACAAAAATTATGAAACAGTTTTATTAAGATATAGAATCACTAGAGTAACACTTGATAAAATAAAGCTTGAACTTAAAGCAATTGTTAGTGCAACTTTCGGCTATAAATAGAGGATGGCACTAAAATAAATCCCAAGGAGAGTTTTGAGAAAAATATCAATTTGCACATAAACTATAAATCGAAAACAATTCAATTTGCATGCAAGCAATACATTCTCCTTTTCCTTCGTTTAAGACCGAATCTGTGGCCAAATAATAAAATATGGGCCCCACTAGCAATACGTCTTGGAAATTTATCTTGTATATTGGTTTACAATTCTGCGGCCACCGACATAATTCAATAACGGAATACAAACTCAGAAGCTGTTGACTTTACAAACTTCCTCAAATTTCACAGTTCACACCGAACTTTACAAGCCCTGTACCTAATACGGTATGTATGTTATAAAGCATTGATCCAATTTTCCTCCAAAATTATGCTCCGCCCAGTTTTATAAAAATTTATTCAGGTGCACTTTTATCTTTATATAGATAGCATACTATCTTCATTTCCAATTAAATTTTCTTAAGGTTATTTAACGTAATCATCGCTCTATTCTAATAATTTCATTCAATTGACTAACACTTATTTAAGAATGTTTGAAACGCGTTTTCAGAGGGGTTTATTTATAGTACCTATATAAATATTTAACTCTGATGGAAACTTGAAGTGACTCACTCGCTTGGGTCAAATTTAAATTAATGCGCTGCCTAAACGGGTTGACTGCTTTGAATAATTTATTTTTTGCTTGAATCGGGCATCAATAAACATTGTAGATGTATATTCAAAGTCCTATTGAACATAGCACAATACTAATACTACCTAAATTGACACACAATTACATCATATTGTTTCATATAGTTATTTTTGTATCTTAGGAGCTCAGTCATGTTCTTTTTTACACTGAATTATGTACTTCTGTTATAACTAGACAACCAGATAACCAATTGTCTCTACCATGTCTACAAAAGAATTACATTCATTTAAATTTTCATTTAGTAGAGTAGACAAAGTATATCCTGAACCACATGTAGTTATTTTGTTACCTATAAAACTTCTTCCAGGCGCACACCTGTTATATAATGTAATGTTTGATAACAATTTGCAGAATGTCAACCTTCATAGTTATTAGGTCAATAATAATCGATAAACCTGGGCCGCATCTCATAGACACTGTTAAGTTCCACAGCAGTAGAGCATAACTAGCATGCTGTAAAATTGCTTATTCAGTGATGATTATCAATTTTAATTTCGATTTGGATTGTTCCGACACTACCTAGTTACGCTCTACTGCTGTGGCACTTAACAGTGTCTATGAGATGCGACCCAGGTTTATCGAAGGTATGCTCACTTACACTGCACTGACGAGATCCAAAAAAATGATCGAAACTGGTCTGCAGTAAGTGACATCCTTAGATGAAAGAGGTTTCGCACCACCCTCGTAGTATTCGAGCAGTCCAAGTTAGCTCTTCGTCGGCATGTAGCTGGGAGAATAGCTGTTTTGGTTTAATTTGTCTTTTCCTTTCCCTATTATATATAAGGCACTTGCGGATAGGTTAAAATATTATAATTCCTATTTTTACATTTTCATAGACTATTAATTGCTTGTATAGCAATGTTTGACAAAAATATACCCTGTACAAGAAACGACCAAATTAATATTTGTTTACTTCTCTTAAAATCACAGATAGCTTGTACCCGAATGGCATTAAAACCCTAACTTTATCTAATGTGCAATGACGCTGACATTCATCTCATACATATTTCATCAAGTAAAACCGATGAAGTACATAATACGGCTCTGTGTTGACAGCGAGTTTTTGTGGAGATATTTATGACATCAGATTCCGAGTATACGCGTATATTCGAGAAAAACAGAACTCAGACGCAAGATGCGATATTGTCTGGGCTGAGTGCGTACCCGCCCACACAAGGTCTTCATGGCAAACCCCAATGATTTCCTAAGTATGTTAAATGTAAAGAATCCCGCCACATCCACCAATTTATAGCAACGGCATACTCGGCGAAGCGTAGCAGAAATCTAAACAGTTTTTTTTTGTTTCTTAAATCCACAATACATTGTCTGAAGTTGAATTTGAGTGGAAATGTTGAAGGGAAGCTATCGAGGTAGAACTTTAGTTGATATACCGATTCACGTAAAAATATATGGGTGCACACATTTTTGATAGAATCTACTAATTATTTTAAGCGAAACTCTATAGTGGAAAGACTTTTATTTTCTTTATTTTATTTATTTATTTATTTTTTTCGAAATGAAAAATATCCTTTGTTCATAGATATATTAAAGTATTGGTGTTTCAAAGAGATACAGTAATGTAGTATTTCAAAGAGATTGTAGATCAAACTTTTCGGTAAGGTATTACAAATTTCTAAGAGTTTTAAGGCTACTGGTTCAAGTTTCCTTTAAAAATATAATTCTAATGTGGTATTTTCAAATCCAATAATTGCTCCAATTAATGTGGATAGAACTAGGCATTTACCAAGTGTGCTTCTCTCAAATAACAACTACCACATCAGAGCTCATGTCTCCCAGAGTTTCTAAATTATTATTTTTATTTTAGTATTGAAAATGCTCCTAGGCGCGTATATATAATAGTGGAGTCAGACAAGCATCAAATTTTAGTGAATTGTTTCCAGTCTGAAAATGTTTTTTTAACATGTTAGTTATATCTAATACTATACAAAATGAACATTTTCTACATCTAGCAACCGCCGTTAAGCAAGTTATCGGCCATTTTGTGAAAAATCGACCATTTTTGTCGTTCTTTCTAAATATAGATGAGTATATCTCGGCATGTGTAGGTCTAAAAAATCGAAAAAAATTTGAGTACATTAGTTATGATATACGCTATCAGCGGCTGGAATATGAAATTTTTATCTGCACATATAACCTCAAAAAAAATAAAAATTGAAAAAACTGCAAAATTTTGGTTTCTTGGCTATAACTTCGGACGTTTTAAGTGAAATTTGATGAAATTATCAGAAATTATACTTTATGATGTGAGCAATAACGGGTTAAAATTTCAATTCAAAATATCTAATACAAGTCTCAAAAATTGACTTCAAATTTCAAAATTGGTTGGCCAATAACTTTTATGCATCGCACCGTATGAGGTTCTTTTTTTATATATGTAGGTTTTTTATGCACTATATGATGGTGAACAAGAAAAAAATTTTAAACTTGGAAAAAAGTGGAAAAAATCGATTTTTCTGTATTTATTACCTGTGACCCTTCCGATTCACTTATGAAATCAATTGCATGCAGTTGCAAATCAATTGGTAGTAAGTGAAAGACTAGAGCATGTTCTTGTAAAAAAACTGGGGTTAAAATGCAAAAGCTTAAATTACTTTAACTGTGAAGATAAAGATTTGGTACCTGAAACAGAAGAAATTGATGAGTTAGATGAAGAATTGGAAAATAACTCTGAAACATTTTGTGTAACTGAATATCTAAGTACATGTAGAATCGATACAGATGTAAAGGACAGTGTTAGTGAAGCTTCTTCATTATCATTAGGTCGATTGATCAAGAAATTGATAGAAATGAAAATGATTATGCATTTTATAATTGTGCTTCAAGCGATGCTGAAAATCAGTCTGATGATTCTTTATCAACTGAGACAAAAAGAATGCGATTAATATAATTGCTCATGTATATATTTTTTCAATTTCGAGTAAAATGTTTCCATTTTTTTATACAGTAATTACGATACAATTAATATACATTGACATAACAAATAGTGCTTTTATTGATCTATACCTAAATATAAATATACGTATACGTATAATTTTTTTATGCTTTATTGATTTTTTATATTTTTTAATGCCCTTTCGAAAAATTAGATCAGAATATGTCAAACATTAATTAATAATACAAAAAAAATTAGTTTTATTTAAAAAAAAGTGGAATTTTTCGAAGAAATTTACGAAAAAATACAAAAAATCAATTTGAAAAAAGAACCTCATACGATGAGGTGCACAAGTTATTGGTCAATCAATTTTATAATTTGAAGTCAGTTTTTGAAACTTGTATTAGATATTTTTACTTGAAATTTCAACCAGTTATTGTTCACATTATAATGAATATAATTCATCAAAAATTTCATCAAATTTTTGTTAAAGCATCTGAAATTATAACCAAAAAACCAAAGTTTAGCAGTTTTTTCAGTTTTTTATGTTTTTTTGAGATTATGTGTGCAGATAAAAATTTCATATTCTAACCGTTGATATTTGGGTGGTTAATTGGGTCTGTATACTGTATTATTATTATATGGATTGTAGATTGCTGTTTGAAATTTATTTAAATTTAGGGACGAGCGTAGGTGCGTCTTTACTATATACATACTTCGGTATGCGATGTAAAGCAACGACAGGCGCAGTTAGTAGTTGGATGGGTGACCATTCCAACGGAAACCGCGTTCTCGCCTCACACATCTTCCAGCGGCTTGTATATCAGTGTATGCGCGGAAGTTATACAACCTTAGGCGAGGGTTGTATAGGAGATATACCATCCTTCAGAGGGGATGTAAAGCCGTCGGTCCCTTGTATATAAAATGTTAGGCAAGTAAAAGATCCCTACTTTTCTTAAGGGAAGAGGTTCGGTAAAATTCCTGGTTGGGGGTAGTTCGTCTACAGGCGTCGGTGATAGGCCTCAGTAGCGGAAATAGGCCGACGTTAAATAAATGTATAAAAAATTTATTAAAAAATAAAATTTGAAATGTGCACTTTAGATAGGGTTAGAAACATATATCCGAAAAGTTCTCACCCCATTCAGGAACGGAAAGTCCCTTTTTGTAAAAAACCACCCCTAAAGGGAACTTAACGCTGGTTTTTCATTTTTATGTTGTAAACCGTTAGTTGGACGAAAAAAAGTATAAGAAATAAAAAAATTGTTGTTAAATTTTGTATAAAAAATGTCTTATTGACCTTGTAGCTTATCCCCACCTATTTCACAGTAACAGTCCAAACTGAGGGATAGCTTGGAACGCACAAGTAAAAATCGATTTTACATGAAGTTTCACAGGGAATATCTCAAAACCGGTTAATGTAACGAGTAAAATACCCAAGAATGGATTTGTAGAGCGGAATTTTCTCTATAAGATACATGTCTAGTAGGTTTTGACGCAATTAATTTTTATTTATTTTTCCCTTTCTTCCACAAAGATGCGTTTTTTTATTTGAGCTCCTTTCCAAACCACCCTCGAGATAGAGCTCTCAGTGAGTTTTTCATAAAGTAGTTTCCCCTGTATCATCCCTTCCCTCCGCAAACTTCCCGATATTAATTTTAAGTCTGGTTTCAGCAAGATGGATATAAGGCTCATAATTTTATACCTGTTCAACAATATTTAAATAGAACTAAGGTTTTTAAAAATTTTATTAAGCTTCAAGTTAGAAAACTAGCAGCGATAGGCATTTTCAATACCCTTACGATACTTGCGAATGATGCAAGACCTGTGAAGGAGCAGTTATAGGTTTAGAAATAAATCTTTAACCTTTTAGAAACTGCTATTCACGAAATCCTGCGTTACAACGTTTACCCACTGTGTATGTTCTTGTTCTTTACTAAATCATTATTATATTTCATATTGTGATGAAGTGCGTGGATGGTGCGTCCGTAGGCATACTTTGATGAAGCGCTTTCCGCCAAACACTCCCAAGAGACCATCGCGCATCGTATAGTTCTAGTTAATTGCCTATCTTCCGTTTTATTGCCATCAAAAGGAGTGGTCTGATAAAGCATATTTTCACAATCTTCGCTCACAAGTATTTACCCTCTTAATATTGGTCTTTATATTCGACACCTATAAAATTACTCTAATTTGCAAAAATAATAACATATATTTCCTTGATTAACGACACGATGAAATCCTTAGGTAGTCCCGAACTGTTTTTAATGATTGTACTAGTACATCTTCGGGTTTTGAGGTTTGCAATAACTAGCGTTCACTTAATTAAAAATTCTACCTAAATAGTTTTTTATTTATTTATTTATTAATATACAATTTCAAGTATTATATGCATTAAAATTGAAATGTCCATTTTCAAAGTTAATTCATGTCTGAAGTCACAAATTACAGACCAATATCACTGTTATCAAATATCTCGAAGATATTTGAAAAAGTAATAAAAAATTAGAATCATGGGATGTAGAAAAAAATACAATTTAATATTAAGCAAACAATATGAGTTTAGAGAAGCTAATTCAACGCAAGATGCTATGGCACACCTTATTGCTGAAATGTACAAGGTCATGGACAAACAGAACCATCGTTATGTATATTCGTTGACCTAGCTAAAGCGTTTGATACGGTGAGTCATTCAGATTTGCTAGACACTTTAGATCGTATTCGAGGCACCAATTTGAAACTGATGGAAAGTTACCTAACTGGGAGACAACAATGTGTAAGTATTAATAAAAAAAGCAAATTAAGCGAAACATTAACAGTTAGTTACCGCTTCCCACAAGGATCTGTCTTGGGGCCAATTTTATTTATTTTGTATGTTAACGACTTGTTTAAATTATCTATTAATGGGGATATTATTAGTTTCGCAGATGATACTATCTTTTACAAAGATAAATCGCGAAATGCGTTAAAGAACAAAGTGGAAAAAGATTTTAAAACGCTTAACGACTTCTTTAATATTTGTTAACTATTAATGTTAAAAAACTCACTTACTACCTTTTACTTGTTATCCCAAATATTTTCCTGACTTTGAAACACTACAAATAGCCTGTGAATACCAAACTGTTATATCATCTGTTAAAAGTGTTAAGTAAGCAAGTGTTATAATTAACAGACATCTAAAATGGAACCTGCAAATAAATGCTCTCGTAAGTAAGTTGAGATATTTCATTACAAAATTTAAATTTTTGAAAGAGGTGCATTTCCTATGCATGTATTATGCTTTGGTACGATCTCACCTTACCTATGGGGTTAAAAATTAGAAATTATTCAAAGATAGATCATTAAAATTATATTAGATAAAGGTTACACTTACCCTAGCAATTACCGTTATAAAGAAGCCAGCATTTTTGATCGTATTACCAAAGTAAGTTAATATATCAATACAAAAATAAAACTGACTTCAAAACATTGAACACCCGACATAAAGAACAAGCAATACAAATACCAAGAACCGATTAAACAATTGGTCAAATAAGCTATTATTATATTGGACCGAGAATATACAATGAACTACCAATGGAAATTAATTCTATAAATATATATAAAACTAAAATAAAGCACTGGATTATGAACAAACCTTATTATTTTTTCATAAAATAGTGATAAAAAAATCTGCCATATCTAGAAATGAAACTAACCCATAAACATACATATCTGATATATACCGCTATTTTATTTACAGGAGCAAATTATATTTATTTAATAATAATTGGACAAAGGTATACGAGAAAGCTGAAGCAGGTCTCCAGTCAATACAAAATTGGCTATATTTTAGTCAAACAACATTTATAGCTTTTTCCACCTCAGCTGCTGATCAACCTATTCAAAAAACCATTGCAATATCAAATTGTAACTGCCCTGAAATAAGAAAGGTAAAATCAACTAAATATTTAGGAGTTATTATTGACCAGCATCTAAGATGAAGCGACCATAGAATAGAATAGAATAGAGTCGAGTAGAGTAGAGTAGAGTAGAGTAGAGAAGAGTAGAGTAGAGTAGAGTAGAGTAGAGTAGAGTAGAGTCGAGTCGAGTCGAGTAGAGTAGAGTAGAGTAGAGTAGAGTAGAGTAGAGTAGAGTAGAGTAGAGTAGAGTAGAGTAGAGTAGAGTAGAGTAGAGTAGAGTAGAGTAGAGTAGAGTAGAGTAGAGTAGAGTAGAGTAGAGTAGAGTAGAGTAGGGTAGGGTAGGGTAGGGTAGGGTAGGGTAGGGTAGGGTAGGGTAGGGTAGAGTAGAGTAGAGTAGAGTATAGTATAGTATAGTAGAGTAGAGTAGAATAGAATAGAATTGAATAGTTTATTCGTGTTAACAAAGTACACAAAGTGTTTACACACGTCCAATAATGGTGTCACTTAATAATACAAGCTAGGCAATAATAAAACAATAAAATGTATATGACAGGCTATAGTTAACAAAACATCAATTAAAAAAACATCAATCAATAAAAAAAGAAATAAATAAAATATGTGTTGCGGGGTAACATGAGTATATTTAGATAGTAATTTTATAGCAACAAAAATGCGTAAACAATTTCATAATTTTTTTCAGTTAACATCCGTCGTAAGTAATATATTGTTAATGTTATTTAAATCGTATCCTAAATGATATTAAATCAAATTTTTCCTCGTCGGTATAGGATAAAATAAAGCAATTGGATTTCACACTACGTCGACGTTTCGCTTTATTTTAAAAGCTTCTTCTGGGCTACAATAAATAAATAAATACAATATATAACAACTTGGGTGTGTGTCTCTTGTCTCTAAATATATAGCCACCTCCCACATCCCACACAAGGCTCTTCTAAGGCCTTCAGGGGTAAAAGATGTCGTAATTATCTGTGGTGTTATTTATTTATTTTTAGCGAAAATAGCCCTTAGCGTCGAGGGTGACCTTTCACTTTTCAACCATCGATTTTGGCGGAAAAACTATGTGTTTTCCGCACATTTGCCCTAAACCGGTTCCTCAGTGATTCGGTATCAGAAAAGTATCTTTACCATGTACTCAGATGTGCATGGGACCGCCTTCCCTGAACGTATGAATCTATAATTGCCACAATGTAATTCAAGTCGTTGCGATTCAAGCATTTTTCAGCTCCGAGGTGCGAACTAAATTGATATTGAACTGAAAATACGTGAATAGACAGGCAAGCAAAAGCCCACCAAAATTATAAACATTGAACCTTTTACAGAATCTTTTATGGTAATCGTTAGCTGTAAACCGCATATTAGACGGTAGTTGGTTACATTGTAAGTCGTTCCGTTCCTCACCATGTGTTCTACACGGGTCAGACTATAGTTGTTACTCATTTTCTTGAACGTTTTGTAAAAACATGATTTAAAAAAAAAATTATACATATATATATGTTGTTTTTTAGGTTTTTGCGGGTGTTAAATGAAGTGTTATTGTACTTCCGGGTGCCTACTGCTGCTCCTCGTTGCTCGTTGAAGATGGCAGATGAGATTCTGCTGAAACGTCGTTTAGACAACCGTGACTCCTGGAGGAGTCGACCATCGACGGGGGAGAGCACCCGGAAGTACAATAACACTTCATATATATATAGTTAGTATTTACTGTGTTAGATTTATCGTGTTACGACGTCCAATTGGTACCATCAGTGAAGCAGTTAAGCAAAAACGAACAGTAAGTATAGATTTTTGTATTATTCTGTCTGAAATCAACCTCTTCGAACCCTTCAGGTGAACATTATAATATCCACCTTAGGAAGAGTATTAAAAGTCCTTCAGACGTGTAAAGATGGATCGTTCACAATAACGTGAATAAAGTATGATTTCAATTTCCAATAATAATAGAATAAAAGGGGGGGAGGGTCAAGATATAGTGAATAACTCTGTAATTCGTAGTCGTTCTCTACAAAGTTTTAATCATATTCGATTTAAACTTGAATTACATCGTAGAATAAAACAATTTTTTACGTTGTGGCAGAAAATTTGCCTGGATCTGGCAATTTTTCGCCACCTCTCAATATTTAAGTTTCAATTAACACAAATTTAGGCTTTCACACCGCAACCCAAGGCTGCGTTATGCAAACTTTAAAAAGTAAAACGAGGCGACAATTTAAAACTTAAACAAATTCCGCCAAATAAACATTTCCCGGGGAATAACATAAGTTAGTCGCAGATTTGGCCTTTTAAGGAGAACTATACGAGTGCAAAAGTTTTACGTTGAATATAAATCAGTCAAATTGACAGTAAAGAGATGTTTGATTTTAAAAAGCAAACACTAAAAAGCTGCAATGCTGAATTTTTATTCTTATAACATAATGCGATTTACATTTTGTTTTGGACTGAGAATGAGGTCATACATAATATATGAATTATTGAAAATATTTCCTGTAATTTTATTGCCGTTCGCGTTGTTCTTTTCTGAAGGATCTGCTTGTCGAGTGTTAATCTTTCCGATTCCTTAGTAATACGTAATATTTACATTGTACTGTAGTACAATGTGATTAAAGCTTAGGCTACTAAATAACCACATTTTAAAGGACAGAGTAATGGACGACAAAATAAATCTACACAACCAGTTTTAATTTGTTAAGGTGAAAAATGAGACAACTCTTTTTATTACCTTCACATTTGATAAATATTCTTTCACAACCCCACCAAATGTTGTATCTGCACTTTAATATACTAAACTAGATACGGTCGACTGAAATCGGGCTATCGACGAACTCATACAATTGGTTCGCCTTTTCCGATCCTATAGCCTGGGAAATTGTAATCTAAATGTTTTTTGCTTAAGCGGATCGTTACTTTATAATAATGATGATAATAAAATGATAAATATAGGCCTATGCGCAACTCAGTATTTTACATCAATGTTTGAATCACTCGAATTCAATAAAATTGTCAATAAACCCACTCATATTACCTCTAATAATCTATCATTGCTTGATGTTGTATTATGCAATGATCTGAAATCTGTCTCATCTCTAAAAGTAGGAGGTTTGGATATATCTGATCATGAACTAGTTCAGTGTAAAATAATAACGATTAGCTCTAAATTTAAGCCAACTTACATAACTTATAGAGATTTTAAGTATTTTGATGATCATGTATTTTATACCGACTTACAAGGGCTTCCCCTTCAAGATATGTTTTACATGAATAATATTGACGCTAATATAAATCATTTAACAATACACTTATTAAATCTTTTTAATAAACATGTCCCTCTAAGAACAGTCCGTATAAGTAGAAATAAGGCTCCTTGGTTGACTGATAACCTGAAGCTGTTGATGAAGCAAAGAGATAAGGCTAAATCTGAATATAAGAGAAATCTCTCACTTGCAAAATGGAACTATTATAAACAAGTTCGAAATGCCCAAGCCGCTGAAAAACGTCCTTATTTTAATCATATTGCTAGAAACAAAGATTCTAAAAAGCACTGGAGTGAGCTTAAGTCACTAAATATTACGTCCAGCAATAAATCACAAATACCTAACAATTTACTAGTTAGTTTCCGCTCAAATTATTCAAAAAGTACTTTGTAGCTTAAAAAACTCTACATCCAGAAGTGACTCGCTAAGCATTTATTTTGTTAAATTGTGTTGCTTACTAATCTTATTAATAGTTTGTTTATTGAATGTCAGTTTCCTTCTGAATGGAAAGTTGCTCTAGTAACTCCCATCTGGAAAAAAAAGTGATCCAAAGGCATTTTCAGGCTTGAAACCTATTAGTATTCTCACAGAATTGTCAAAGTTGGCAGAAAAAATAATTGAAATCCAACTTAGGGAACACGTTGATACTTTCAGCATTCTGCCAGCAATCCAGTCAGGTTTTAGGGATAGTTATAGTTGCTCTACAGCTTTAATGCATATAACGGATGATGTTGCTGAGGCCACTGATCAAGGTAAATGTACAATTTTAGTAATATTAGATTTTAGTAAGACGATCGACACAATTAATCACAAACTGCTTTAACAATTTTAAAATCACGTGGTGTTAAAAATACAAGTTGTAAGCTGCTCAATGCACATCTTGAAGGACGCTTACAAATTGTAAGAATATCCGATATACTTCCCCAGTCAAGGGCGATCAATAAAGGTGTTCCACAAGGTTCTATTTTAGGCCCCCTGTTGTTTACAATTTACGCATCTCAACTTGTAAATTTTGTTAAATCCTGTTAGGTTCACATGTATGCAGACGATACCCAAATTTACTATTCTTCTTATTCTAAGGATTATGAAGCTGCTGTGTAACAAATCAACAATGACCTAAAAAGTTCATCGGACATTTTTTTGCAGGATTCACTTGTTTTAAATCCATTAAAATTAGCTATGATTTTAATCGGTAGGAAGCCCAGCTGTGCTAATTTGAAAAATCTGATCACAAGCTGCTCTTAGCAATTTTAAAATCACGTGGTGTTAATAATACAGGTTATAAGCTGCTCAAGACATATCTTGAAGGACGCTCACAAATGGTAAGAATATCCTATAAACTTTCCCAGTCAAGGGCGATCAATAAAGCTGTTCCACAAGGTTCTATTTTAGGTTGTTGTTTACAATTTACGCATCTCAACTTGTAAATTTTGTTACATTTTTCTATTCTATAAACAATTTTATTTTACAAATTCGTTGACTAAACAGTTTGGTTTTGAGTCCTCCCTAGAGACGGTCCTGGTACTTTGACCAGAAGTTTCGAAAAAACATCCCGACCACACGAAGACCTGCTCTTGGGCTTTCTCTGGCGGCTTCCATGGCCCTCTGACGAGAAATTTGCAAAGGACCATTTTGATACAATATTAAGTAGCATTCTACATATCCATAGGTCTTAGTCTAAAATTTCCGATTTCAATATATAAAATATGTCTACACAAATTCTACCTATTCATTTCAGTATAATAATTCACATTCCCAGCAATTCCATTTAAAATCTAGTTTAGTTTCCAAGAGTTAAAAATGTTAAAATATTTCTCATGGCATACAGAACGAAATGGATCCATGAATCACGGGATTGATTAAGGGTAAATATGCACCAGCTCTTAGAGCCCTTATAAATGTTGAATGAAAAGAACCAAAGTAAAATATTAGATGAAGTCCTCTTAAGAATATAACTTATTTAAGTGGTAATTACGCATTAGAGTCTCTGACAAAGCAAAGATAAAAGTAGAAGATGTTAATATTGTACGTGTCCCAGATTAAGTGTCTTTATTTTTGTGAACAAGTATGGAACTGTACATTTCAGCACCGACTTATCATTTTTATTACGATGGCTGATTTCTTTACTGTTGTTTCGAATGCATTTTTAACTTATACTCGGGGAATTATATTTTTTATTGTTTTGTTTTATGCATGAAATTGCTCTAGAAAAAAATAAGGATAATATATTCGGAGATAAATTTAATTCTTAGTCATTTGAAGTGAAGTTTTTATGTGGAGAAACAAAAGAAATACATCTTAATAATCCGAAAGTTCAGATCTAATTTACAGCTTAAAATCAGATATACTTTTTTCTCGAACGAATGGAGGAACTAAATTTTGGCGTCCTACTTTGTTATAGTTCAAGAACCTTGGTTATTAAATAAACTACATTGGGACAGCAACTGCTGCAACTTAGAGTAAATATTCGAATGATCTCCACCTACTTCTATGCCTTTTCTAATTCTATTAATGAAAGATTTTCTTACATTGAAAAATACATTTTCCTGTCCTCTCATAAAATTCGCTGCGTTTTGTATTTTGTCCCACAGTTCTTCTCTTGAGTTTGATAGTATTTACATAGACTAAGAACTTTATATGTCCCCACACATAATAATCCAAAGGATAATAATCAGAACTCCTTGGTGGCCAAGCAAATGCACTTCCTCGACTCTTCCATTTGTGTGGGAAAGTCTCATCAAGATAATTCCTGACTTCAATGTAGAAATGAGGGGGACCTCCATCTTGCATGAACCACATTCTGTTCCTTATGTCTAGCATGAAAGCATGTAATAGATCAGCAAGAGTATGTTGAAGAAAAAACAGATAAGACTGTTCATTTAAATTTGGAGAAAGGACAAATGGTCCCAATAATTGATCGCCGATGATACCACACCAAACGTTAATCTTAAATTCTTGCTGAAAATGAGGATTTTCTACTTCCCAGTAATGGGTATTTCTCCAGTTAAAAACGCCTCGGCGAGTAAAAATTGCTTCGTCGGTAAATAAAGTGTTCTTAAGAAAGTTTCGATCTCTGTTGTGTTTATTTAGAACAAATTGACAAAATTGTGGCGCCTTCTATGACCTATCGTGATGTAATACATAAATTATTGTTTCTTAGAATAAAAAAAGTAGCAGTAGCGCATTTATTCGCGGTATTATAGGTGTAGCATTCCTTCTAACTTCAGCTATTAACAGTTGGTCCTTTGGTGAAAGCTTGTCTAAAGGTAGTGTTCCTTTTTTGTTTATTTTGTTTGTACCTTCTTGTATGCATGTTGTTCTATAATAAACCCATATGTAAAAATCCATAAATATATTCTTTACTTATGTATTCATGTATTACATGTTTATATGTAATATTAAAATCGCCACAAATAAATAAATAAATAAGTATCTGTATTCAGCATACAATGTGATGCGTTTTTCTCCAAAGGTTCTAAATTATGGGATGAAGGCAAGCGACCCAACGACTAGGGTAGTACCAGATGACTCAGACAGTGATAGCAATCTGCAAAATAGTAACACAAAATATGCGCGGTAAAGCATTAGCACAGAATAAGCGATAACACAGGGCAAAGTTATATACAGCTCTTGGCTAGTACATCACTTTACTTACTCCTACAGGAATTTACTTACTTTCTGTGGTTACGGTCGGGCACGTCTGCTGACTGGAATGGCCAGATCGGACTGGGATCAATTACGTGGGGCTTTCCAGGTCCTTTTCCGAATATGCAACAACTTACTATCGGAAATTATATCTGGTACCTGAGTTCGGATCTCAGAGTTAACACGTCTGCTTTCGATGAGACGCTCTGGCTGACTGCCAACATTGGACGAATTCAATTATTTTCTACAAACACTTACAAGCGGTTGTAGGCGCCAGGTGGATGCGCGGCTGATCGATGACGTAGTGTGAACTTTGCCAAAATGTTGCTGCTCTGAAATATATAACGCTAATGGTACTTGGGTTTGTTTCTCGGAGTGTACACGTCTGTTGCTCTGGCCGACTGTCAACACGGTATGAATTTAATTGTTTCCTTCGAATACTTAAAAGTGGGTGAAACGACGGTAACAGATGTGCGGTGATTCGATGTGAAGTCAAAACAGACTATTTCGCGATTTAATAAAATAATTCAATTACCTGAATATCTTCCTAGACCGGAGCAAGCAGCAAGACACGTGTTTCGCGTGTGAAGGCAGCCAGGGAACTGAACTATCGGATATTTCGACGTCTGTCTCGGGATTGTTTATAAATATGCGCAGTAATTGAGACACTGAATTTATTCCATTTGACTGTCCTACAATGTACAATTGAATCCGATAAACATATCATTAATATATACTTTAAAAAATGTAGCATTGTTAAAAAAATGTCGCAGTAATAAATGAATTAAAAAATGTAAGCTGCCCTAAGGGATTTTTTTTATTTTTAATACCACCCCATACACTGTGCTGAGTGAACCTTTCTTATCATTAAATACCCGGTATGTGAACCACCCCGACTATAAATTTTAATTAAACTAAACGAACGCCATTATTTTTAATTATTTATTTAAGTGTTGCAAAAGTATAGTAAAACGCAAGTAGTCACAACAGTAAGACACTGGAAACCACTTTTATAATTAAATATACTTTTTTTATAAATCTTAGGATTTAATTAACTAAAAGTATTTTAATCATCACCGACAAAAAGAAACTATACCCACTTTTATTGCACTATTATACAAATACAAGTAATAACATGAAACGGGTACCCAGCTAAAATTACCAAGGACCCTAATAGCTTAAATAATCGTTAGTCTCTTAGAAGAGAGCAAGACTAGAATCTCCTGGCTTTGCATAGGTATTATTGCACCAAGAACAATATATAATGCTCCGTACCATGGTTAACTCTACATCAGGCCCTGATATTGACTTGCAAATGTGGGTGTCGTGTCTAAATATGTATCTTAAAAGCAATTTAAGAGCTTGATGCTGTTAAGATACCTACTACTCCTCATATCCTGCTTCTGTATTCATAAATTGAACCGCACAATATTATCTAAAAAATTTACAGACCCTGCGTCTTAGGTGTATTGAAAAGACCTGACTCATCTGCTAGTTTCCTAAGTTGAAATTTAACTTGAACATACGCTCATTACGAAACAAAGTTAGAGAATATGAGACAATAATGGAAACAAGAAATCATGATTATGATGTCTTGTGCTTTAGTGAACATTTCTTATCTAAAGACGAAATGGAATGTATCTGACTTAACGGCTACTCTACTGCAACTTTTTATGCTAGAAGTCAACATATACATGATGGCACAGTAATATTCTGTAAAAATAATCTCGAATATAAACCCAAAAATGATTTAGGAACACTTTCTATAGAAAAGATATGTGAACTCTCTGCGGTAGAACTTACTGATTTGAACTACATCATTATTAAACATAATATTTTTAGTCGCAAACTCCTCTGTAAAATCCTTATTTATCTATAAGGAACGTAACCAGACTACAACCAACAGCTACTCTCCGGGCTATGTGGCCCGCCGAGCGCTGAATTACAAGTTACAAGTCTGGCGCGTTAAGTGTAATAATTGCATATTAAAATCAAAACGCTAATGCTTCGATTGCAACAAACACCAGCCAAAAGACTGATCCTACTTAAAGGAGCTCTCTTGCCAGTCGTCACACACCACTTGCAGACTGCAGTTTCGAGCTGTTGGCTCTCGTCAGTGCAAGGTAAGCATGTGACGACCGGCACGAGGATCCTTTGACTATTTGGTACATCCCGGTATTTTTACAATAGCGACATGTAAAATAGTCAGCAGGCGCCATCCAGCAGTCGAGTGTCTGTTGCAATCGAAAAATTAATAGCCTGACTAAGCTTAGCATAGTTCAAATGTGCTTTTAGAAGGCGGAATATTAAACATGATATTTTTAGTCGCAAACTCCTCTATAAAATCCTTATTTTCCTATAAGGAACATAGCCCGGAGAGTAGCTGTTGGTTGCAGTCTGGTTACGTTCCTTATAGAAAAATAAGGATTTTATAGAGGAATTTGTGACTAAAAATATTATGTTTAATATTCCGCCCTCTAAGAGCACATTTGAACTATGCTAAGCCTAGTCAGGCTATTTATTTTGCGATTGCAACAGACACTGGACTGTTGGATGGCGCCTGCTGACTATTTTACATGTCGCT
Organism: Leptura quadrifasciata; assembly: GCA_963675555.1. Lineage (NCBI taxonomy): Eukaryota > Metazoa > Arthropoda > Insecta > Coleoptera > Cerambycidae > Leptura > Leptura quadrifasciata. Next base: position 163,168,771 of record OY776676.1, read on the forward strand.
ATTGTAAAAATACCGAGATGTTCCAAATAGTCAAAGGATCATCGTACCGGTCGTCACATGCTTACCTTGCACTGACGAAAGCCAACAGCTCGAAACTGCAGTCTGCAAGTGGTGTGTGACGACTGGCAAGAGAGCTCCTTTAAGTAGGATCACAGTCTTTTGGCTGGTGTTTGTTGCAATCGAAGCATTAGCGTTTTGATGGTAATATGCAATTATTACACTTAATGCGCCAGACTTGTAACTTGTAATTCAGCGCTCGGCGGAGCACATAGCCCGGAGAGTAGCTGTTGGTTGCAGTCTGGTTACGTTCCTTATAGAAAAATAAGGATTTTATTGAGGAGTTTTGGACTAAAAATATTATGTTTAATATTCCGCCCTCTAAAAGCACATTTGAACTATACATCATTATTACTGTTCATCGACCTCCTGACGGGGATTTTAATACGTTTTTAAATGTTATAACCTCAGTGCTTGACAAAGTTTTTAATATCAGCAAATACATTATTATTAACGGAGATTTTAACATGCATTTTAATAAAAAGTGTTCAAGAAAACATACATTCTTAGACCTTGTAAACTCATACGGTTTTGTTCAGATGATTCATGCAAATACAAGACTCGATGCATGTATTGATAACATCTTTATTAACTTTAGTAATGCTTTAGACTGCCTAACAAATGTATATGATCCTTTACTATCAGATCATTTGGCGATAGATATCAGAGTAGATCTAAGTACTTTAAGGAATAAGAATAGTAATAAACCTCAAGTTATTATTTATAGACCAATCACTACTCAAGGTAGGTAAATTTAAAATGTACCAGCCACTAGTCGATAGCCGAAGGGTTCAGGCTCGAAGTAGCAATCGCGATTAATCATACAGACATCGCACCACCGGGTTCGAATCCTGGTTCCGGCACTAGCATTGTCGGAGGAAATGGTTGTATATCCGCGTTTTTTTAATGTGTAACCCCCTTCCGCACAAGCCCTGGCTTCTGAAATTGGGGGTTGTCTAATTTCTGAGGTGTTTATTATTTATTTACTTGAAAGAAAAACTTGGCAATTCATATATGGAAATGAGGATACTGATAATAAAGTAAATTCTTTTCTTGAAAAGTTCTTACACTATAGAAACATTTCATTTCCAGAGGTAAGAAAGCAAATAAATTAAAATCTAAAAATTAAATACAGTGGTTCAATCAGGATATTCGGGTCATGAGGGAAAATTTAAGGTTTTTAATTGATTTACAAAAAATTTTAGGACACCTAGGCTGGCTGAAATGGTAAATACCTATAGGTATAAATATCGTCATGCGATAAAGGAAACAAACAAGAAAGCAAACAGCGAATTTATCGAAAAAGCAGATAACAAAGGTAGAGGCTGCATGGAGGGTCATTAATGTAAACAGGATTTCAAATTCGAGTACTAGGGACGTGAGTATCCATGCAACTGGCTTTAACTCTTTTTTTGTAAATGTAGCAAGCAATACAATAAACAATTTACGAAATCCAAATTCAACTTTTGAAGAATATCTTGATAAAGCTAACATAAATATATCAAATATATCTTTACACACAGAATCTGTTAAATTTTTTGGAGTTTTCTTAGACCCTACTCTAAATTTCGGAAGTCATGCTAATTATATATCTAACAAAATAGCCAACAGTATATTCTCATTGAAAAACCTAATAAAAACGGTGAGTCAACAAGTCTGCATTATGACCTTCCATGCAATCATACAGTCAGTCTTAAGTTATGCGATCATAGTGTGGGGACATTCTTCCCATGCAAACAGGGTATTTAAACTGCAAAGACGGGCAGTTCGTATAATAGCAAAAATAGATTACCGTGCAGATGCTAGAGAGGCATACAGAGAACTCAACATTGTGACCCTTCCTTGCAGATATATTCTTGAGTGTATATTATACATGAAAAAGAATAGAGAACATTATAATACCTCACAGAATATACATGATCATAACACAAGGTACAAATATGATTATTATATGAAAATTTAATTCTTGTGATTAAATTAATCCTGGAATGCAACACTACATTTGGCGCCAACATTTATTAAAAATTAATTTTAAGTGTAAGATCTTTTGAAGGAAACAATTCCATAAACAAAATTTAAAAATTCTTAATAAAAAAAGCCTACTGTTCTTACAACGAATTTTTAAATGACAATTTTACAATTAATGACTTCTAATATAATAATTTTCTTTTTATCTAGTTTGAAATCATGAAAAAAAAATGAAAATGTTGGTCGGAGCAAGGTTTAACAAATTATTTCGCTGCGTGTGTGTATTACTATTAATTAAGAAGATTTATTTTGTAATTATATAGGCAAGGGATGTACCACAATGATACAATCGCTAAATATTGTTTATAATTATACAGGGTGTATTTTATACTAGCGCTAATTCAGGACATTTCAAAGTGAATTTTTTCGATGTTTTCAAAAGGGGCACTCTGTATATTATTGTATTTTTTAATTGGAACGTTAATTCTCTACGATTTTTGCAAATAATATTCTATACCTAAAATCAATATTTCCAGAGATATTTTTACTTTTTCATTAAAAACCGATAAATTATAATACTTTCCATTTCGAACTGATCTAGTCACTTTAAATCTGGGACACTCTGTATATATAGGATAAATAACGTTAGATCATAGGCAAGAATATAATCACTGGCATGTTAGCGTTGTTTTTGACGAGGCTGCTTGATTAGATTAGACAATTTAAAGTGTCAAAAACACGCCGCCGCGTTGCACAAGTAATACATCCAGCTGGATATGATACGTTAAATTACCAACAAAAGTTGGATCTCGCTTTTTGTCCTAACCCTTTTTATATTGTCACACATTTTATGTTATTACGTATTCAATTTGGCCGAAACCCTTCTGTTTTTACGTTTAAATTAAGTTGCCAGACAAAAAGTAAAATAGAAAATACGTAAAGAGAAATGTTATAAATATTAAGAGATTTTTCCGTTTCGTTTTTTCAATACATTTATAAACCCTACAAACTAAGTAATAGCACCAAATAGTACTGTAGGACATTTTTTCTACAACTGCTAAAAACTATTTTAAAATCTTAGAAAAGTTTGGTTTTAACGTTATCAATAATAAAAGAAATTCTACAGACATTCCACAATTATTCAATTTTTAGTTCCTAAATGTAATATAAGAGCGTTAGTGTATGGGATTTATCACCATGTTGCCTGTGTGTTGCTGATGAAGTTAAAAATTCTTCTTAGCAACTCATACACCATTGTTACACATATAAGTAAAGTGGACATTTAAAAGCGCTCTGTAACGCTCAACGACGCTGAATAAAGTTATAAAACCTTCTCTGAAGATAACCAAAAATATTTTCGAAACGTTGGAGGACACACACCGGAACGATCATTAAAATATATTTGAGGAATAACCAAAAATATGTCCAAAACTTCCAACAAAATACCCATAACAATTAGATTATTGAACAATACTTAGACTGGGTGACAGCACGGACAGGCAGACAGTAGTTTTTTATCCATCAGATATGGGTCAAACTATTGAACTGAAAATCTCGAAAAAAGACAGGCAACATGACTCTGGTATTTAAATTATATAAGTTTATAAAGTGTTGGTAAAGTATTATAATTCTATAATTTTCTAGCATTCTCGGAAAGCAATTTTGTGACCTTTTTTTCAAAATGTGTCATGAACCGGTTTTGGCTTCTTTATTCAGAAATACTTATTAATATAAAAACTGAAAGGTGTTTAGCACAACATAGACAGAATATTCTTGATTTTTTCAGTGAGTGTCTATGTCCACATTATCTTTTACAAATTGTGCTCCCGTCAAGTAAGTCAGAGACATTGTAAAATGATTTAAACATATTCTACATTGTTTTGCAATTTACACAAATGGATTTTTCCGTGATGTCGAAAATGTACCATAACTAATCACGAGCAGCAATTTCTGGCACAGATATTTAATTTCATTATTTTAAGTCATAATATTTTAACAAAATATAAAGCCAACGTAAAGTGGATTAATTATTATGAGAATAAAAATTTAGTAAATTAAATACTACGATAGAACAAAAATAACACTAATCCCTAAGGAACACTAAGGAACTTAATGCATTGCCACTCATCATGGTGCACAATGTGCATTTCCACAGCGATTTAAAATACCGCTCATAAACTTGCAACATGCTACGTCTTCAAACAAAAATCCGATCTGATCCTTTTATAGGAATTAGTGGTATTTTTGGTCTATCGTAGTACTTGATTCACTAATTTTCTCATAATATTTTAATGCATAAAATGATGTAGTTCTCTTTCCACAAGGTGAGGCTATAGCGCGTGCGACTTCTTTAAGCTCGAGTTCTACGGTACCTAGAAATTGAAAATAATATGTTGGTTAGCTGCATAAAAAATGTCTATAATGGAATGCTATAAATATCAGTACATTTACAAGCCTCTTTCTAGACTTCATTTGCTCCTACATCATCATTGACTATCTCCCAGCAATTCGAATGTAGTGATTCTTTTTTGAAATAATGCCATCTGCAAAAGCATTTTGAAAAAATCGCTACTCACCATTATCGATTTTAAGAAAAGTTTTTGTAAAAACCAGTTAAGAGGCATCTGTGTAATGTTATGTAATCATTTCACTTCCTAACACCACACTATTTCCCCACCCTATAGAATATCACTAAGGGCCGATTTGAAGTACAAATACTAAGCCATATATTTGTATTGTGTAATGCAATAGGATAACTTTATATTAACGCAAATAAATAATAGTGTGAATAGTGTGAGTCGGAAAAAATTCAAAAATTGTTAATATTTTCCTATGCAACGAGAGTACCTCCCTCTCCCAATTTCAAGGATGCTGGACACAACGGTGCTGGTAGAATTTCTCTTTGGAGTTGCACAACCCCCAAACGGCCAAAGATCAGCCCCAAAGGGGTAAAACGCTTATCACATATTTTTCAACGGTGAAACTTAACGTACCCCCCATTTTCGAGGATACTGAACACGGTGGTGATGATGAATGATTCTTCCGACCACCTTCAACCCCTCTACCGGCGAATAAATATCCCCGAAAGGGGCAAAAATCTTTTTTTTTTGTATCACCGGTAAAATTCAAGTAAAGCCCGTTTTCGAGGATGCCAAATGTTGCTGAATGTTTTTCCGACCCCCCAACCCCTCTAACGGCTAACAAAACACCCCCGAAAGGGGTAAAAAACTTTTTTTTATCTCGCCAATGTTTTATCTTTATGTATAACCTCTATTATTTTTCATCTAAGGCAAGCGACTGTAACAATTTAGTTAAGCTTATTTGTATGCGTCAATATAAATGTTTCTATCACTTTTTGTAATAAAATAAATTGTAGGTATCAATGATTCAATAGACCTGATTTTGTAAGTACTCGATTATCTTTTTCAGCTAAAGGGTAAAGAGAGACAATTAATTATAATTACGAAGAGAAGCATGATTATTTTTCCCGTGCTCAGCATCAGCGAAAACGGGCGGTATGTACATTTTGCCAGTGATATAAAAAAAAATTATTTTCATCCCTTTCGGAAGTGTTTGTTAGCCGTTAGGGGGGCTAAAGTGGGTCGGAAGAAATGTTGACCATCACCAACGTGCCAGCATCCTCGAGAACGAATATATTTTGCCGGTGATATAAAAAAATGATTTTCACCCCTGTCAGAGGAGTTTATTAGCCGTTAGAGGGGATGGAGGGGGTCAGAAAAAATACTGTATCATCACCGTGTTCAGCATCCTCGAAAACTGGGGGTACGCTAAGCAAATTTCACTAGTGAAAAAGATGCGATAAGCGTTTAACCCTTTTGGGGGTGGCTTTTGGCCCTTTAGGGAATTGCGCAACTCCAAAACGGGGGGAGGAGGTACTCTAGTTAGATAGCAAAATATTTACAAGTTCATCCGACTCACACACTTCACTATAAGAGGATTTGACGGAACATCAAAATTTCATAGCATTATTATGTTTCTACGAAATCCGGAAAATTTTCACCGCAGAAGACTATTCAGAGGAAATTAGACGAACAGATTATTTATTTTAGATAAAAGTAACTTAATTTATTTTATATTCCAAAACTTATTTAAAACAAACCAGATATTATGCGACGTTTCTCTTATCCAGGTCAAATTTTGAAAGTGACCATCTTAAACACAGTCATACTAAATTTCCGGCGACTTTGACATCGCTTTTCCGTAGTGGATACATTTGGATGAACGTCTTATCCGTCGCTGACAACTCCCATATCTTTCAAGAAGAAACTCACATGCCTTTGTATCTAATTGTATAGTATACTTAAAAGCTCATACATAAATCCATCAATGTATATTGTAAATAAAATGCGTCAAATACTTTTGAAAAGAAGACACCCATTTTTAACATTTATTCATTCATTGGAAAATACACTTTCGTGCTTATTCACAACAAACTATTAAGAGACCGCCTTTCTATAAAATAGACTGACCTACGAAATAATATATGGGTCTCTAAAATGAAAATTGTTATGAGACCCAAACACCGAAGAACTCAAGTAAAACGCAGACTCCGTCTCTGTATTAGTAAATTGCGTGACCAACAAACCGTCGAACAGCTAAAGCAAAAAGTTCAAGAGAATTTGAGTGCACTAGAAGAAACCAATTCTGTAGATGTCGCTGCTACCTGGACACAAATTAAAGACAGTTTAAAAAGTGCGAGTGAGGAAATTCTTGGCACTGTAGCAAGTAAAAAACAGGAGGACTGGTTCAATGATAATGAAGCTTTTATACAAGAACTTCTTGACCGCAAACATATTGCCTTCCAAAACGCTATCAACCACCCCAACGACTCATCAAAAGCAGAAGCTTTTACCCAATCTAAGTATGAAACGCAACGCGAAATCAGAAGAATAAAGAACGAGTGGTGGGCAAGCAAGGCCAGAGAAATTCAAAGGTACGCCGATTCACACGACTACAGGAATTTCTTTCAAGGAGTAAAAGCAGTGTACGGCCCCAGTCGGAAAAATATGTGCCCTATTAAAGATTTAAATGGAAATCTCCTCAAAGAAGACCAGGAAATAAGAGCCCGATGGAAAGAACACTACTCTAGCATTCTTAACCAGCAAAGTCAAGCCGATCACGATATTATAAATCTTATCCCTCAATATGACACCTTCGAAGACTTAGATAAACCACTAACAACGGAAGAGATCTTAACCGCCATTGGGCAGCTAAAAAATAACAAATCTCCCGGCGCCGACTCACTCCCAGCTGAGATCTTTAAAGCTGTGTCGTCAGAGCTCATACCCTACCTCAAAAAACTGTTTGATGTCGTGTGGGAAAGTGGTCAAGCTCCGCAGGAGTTTCGTGATACACTTTTAATCAACCTCTTCAAAAACAAAGGGAGCGCTGCGGACTGTGGAAATTACAGGGGTATAGCTCTCCTGGCTGTTGGAGGGAGGATACTCACTAAAGCGATGGCAAATAGGCTAACACCTGTTATGGAAAAGTTACTTCCTGAAACACAGAGTGGCTTTAGACCAAACCGAGGCACATCGGATTTAATCTTCACACTTAAACAGCTTCAAGAAAAAGCACTCGAACATCAAGGAGAAATTCACATGGCCTTCATTGATTTAACCAAGGCGTTTGACTCGGTGGATAGGGAAGTGCTCTGGAAAATTATGCTCCGCTTAGGTATCCCTAGAAAATTTGTGGAAGTGTGTCGCAGTCTACATACAAACAACAACGCCCAGGTTATGTATAATAATGAGGCAACCGAACCTTTCCAAACCCTCACTGGAGTTAGGCAGGGATGTGTCCTGGCACCCCTACTCTTTAATTTGTTTACCACTGCTGTAACAATTATTGTTGACAACAAACTGACAGTCAGAGGAATAGGTCTCAGATACCGTTTTGATGGCGGTCTCTTTAACATAGGGCGCTTTAGAGCTTTCACGAAGACACGCACACGATTCATTTGTGATCTCCAGTATGCGGATGACTGTGCACTTTTAGCCTCTACGCCGGAAGAGCTTCAAGAACTTTTAGATGTGTATGCCCAGAGCCATGATTCCTTGGGACTTAAAATCAACATTGGAAAGACTAAGATTATGTCAACTCCTCATCAAGTGAACCAAATAGACATTACACTTAACGGAAATTCTCTTGAAGTGGTGGATCAGTTCAATTACTTAGGCAACCTTGTTAATGACAAAGCAAACATGGACAGTGAGATTCGCAATAGAATTAACGCTGCATCTAGAGCATTCTGGGGACTTAGAGAGAGAGTATTTGACAACCACGACCTTGCTTTGTCAACGAAAATGGCTGTCTACAGAGCAGTTGTCATTCCAACACTGCTATATGGATGTGAAAGCTGGGTCACTTACCGTCGTCATGTGAAAGAATTAGAACGTTTTCAGCAAAGACACCTCAGAAGTATGATGAAAATCCGTTGGTTCCATCACATATCAAACGTGGAAGTATTCAGGAGAGCAAACAGCCTTCCAATTGAGGTGCTTATTTCAAGAGCACGCCTAAGATGGGTAGGTCACGTTCATCGTATGCATGATAACCGCCTTCCTAAATGTACACTTTATGGTGAATTGCTAAGCGGTAGAAGAAAGCGTGGCGGTCAACGAAAGAGGTTCAAAGACGCTCTCCATGAAAATCTAAAATCCTGCGGTATTGCAGACGAGCAATGGGAACAACTTGCAGCGGACAGAACCGAATGGCGAGGGGTTGTGGCCAGCTATCAAGGAAATGTTGCTGCAAGAAGGCCGAATCCAAGACCTAACCAGGTCTATGTTTGTCCTGATTGCGGTCGACTTGTGCTCTCCCGAATTGGCCTCTATAGCCATAGTCGTGTGCACCGTAGATGAATGGAAATTACAATAGACTACACCTTTTACTTGTTTTTTATTGTACGCAATTTATCGACTGTAAAATTTCTATACTCGGACTCGAGTAACGGCTAATAATAATAATATGGGTAATGCAAAAATTATTAGAACTTATTTTTTCAATAGTTTCTCGATTAAATTCTTAGAACAATATAAGCCGTTAAATCAAAACAGTTAGCCAATGATGGCTCTACTAATAAAAAAACATACAAAAACTTTGTGAGTCCGGCAAGAATAGTCGAGATACAATTATCAACAATTGTGTGTTGAACATAAATAAATAAATAAAGTTAAAATAAGAATTACATGTTGTATGACCGGCGCGTTCGCCATAAACTCGACTTTCTTCGACTTCCTCTCTGCTTCTCATTTCTATGAAAAGGTAATAGGCTGGTGCCAAAGCGGATTTTGAAGGCTAAAAGAAATAAAACTATTAATGGGCAAGGACCAACCGGAAAATTTAGTTAAGGTTATAATTAAGAGAAAAAACAAAAATTAAACACGAGATACCTACTTTCATTATTAGAAATTGTACTTACAGTTTTGTCTGCCTTCTGATGATAATTTTTAATTTATGTCTAAAATCAGGAGTATTTCCTGACCGATGGAAGTTATCCAGTGTGTGTGTGGTTTTTAAAAAAGGCGATAAATTTAACGTTGAAAATTACCGTCCTATTACTATAATCTACAATTTCGCTAAGGTGTTCGAAATTTCTTTATATGACGAAATTTATAACAATATACGAGGACAGATCAGTATTTCCCAGCACGGATTTGTCAAGGGTAGATCAACCGTTACAAATTTATTTACTGTCACCCAATTCATATCTGAGGCTATTGACGCGGGTAAAGAAGTTGACATTATATACACTATTATTATATATTTCGTATCCTTAGGTTTTTTAATTGAATTTTCCTCGTCGGTGTAGGACAATAAACACAGAAATTTTACACTATGTCGACGTTTCGATTTATTTTTAAAATCTTCTTCAGGACTGAAAAGTACAGATAATGAGTAAGTAAATAAATACATTCAGTTTTAAAAATATAACAAATACTGATTTTTAACATACAGAACTATTAAAATATAAATATAAAACTATAAAAATGTTGTAAATGTCTTTTTCCAACACAATGGGCTTCTATCATGAAATAAGACAACAATATGGAGCAGAATATGAAAACATGTTTAAGAAATGGGCCGTTCAGTTAAGAAAATTAGCTTCTCATAACAATAGGAAAATATTTTTGTTGAAATGCAGAGAGAAAAATATAGTATCTGATCACATATTACATAATTTTAAGTGTTTATATTCGTCATTAATAGGTGAGCACCCTTACATGAATGATATAAATAAGATAATTGACAGTTTTCAAAGAGACACACTCAATATAGAAATTCATATTACATTTTGGCATATTAATTTTTATAAGTCTTCCATATCAAAAATAATTGTAGATTTAAAACGAATTATACCGGAAAATATAGTTAATGAATTCGAAAAAAGACAAAAAATTTCGTATGAAACCAGGTTTAATATGATAAAATCTAGACAAATAAGAACGTTTGATGCACTTTTGTTCAATCAGTATAATTACGTCATGAAAAGAAATGAAAAATTCATAGTCAATCTTACAAGTGTCACTCTTCCGGACAATGTTGAACACTTATTAGGGTTAGGTCCAAAATGTAGTATTGATTACCATAAAAAAGAAATGCCTATTTTACAAGTTTTAAAAGATACGGAATTTTGTATACAGCAATTTAACACAGAAAATAAAAACGAACTTCGGGCAATAACCACTAATATCATAACAAATTTTCTACAAACACCTTATAAAAGTGATATCCAATCAAAAATTCTACTAGACAATTTTAGAAAAACCAAACATTTTTTAAACAACCATCCAAATATTTTCGTAACAAAATCTGATAAAGGTAATATAACTGTAGTTATGGATAAAGGTGATTATGAGATAAAGATGATTAATCTTCTAGACAATCCGTTGATTTATGAACAATTAAGTAGTGACCCAACCAATAGGTATCAAACTAAGTGTAACAATTTAATTAATAAACTTAGAGATCAACAACTCATTGACGAACAGCTCTACAAATATTTAAAAACTTATAATTCTAAACCACCCAGAATTTATGGCCTTGTAAAGGTTCACAATCAAAACAAATTGAGACCCGTGGTACCTTGTATACAATCACCTTCACATAAAATCTCTAAAGTAATTGCAGGCGTGCTGTCTAATTTAACACCTAAGTTTCGTTATAATATAAAAAATTCTTTTGAACTATTAGATATCACAAAAGAACTAACCCTACCGCCAAGTTATATCCTTATAAGTTTAGATGTAATAAATCTATTTACTAATATACCAAAACAGTTAGTTATCCAGTACATTAAAGAAGAATGGCCTATTTTGAGACATCATACCACTTTTTCCTTAGAAATTTTTATAGAAATGATCAATGTCTGTTTTGACACTAGCTATTTTTGTTTTAAAGGTCGGTTTTATAAACAAATGGATGGTACAGCTATGGGCAATCCAGCGAGCCCGATAATGGCAAATATAGTAATGGAACATCTAATTGATACTGTTATAAAAAACATTCCTTTTGAAATACCACTCTTAAAAATTTATGTAGACGATACCATTATGGCAGTTCCAGAAAACCAAGTTAACTATATCATTAATTGTTTTAATAGTTTCCATGACAGAATTCAATTTACACTCGAAAAAGAAAACAATAACAACATTCCCTTTTTAGACGTACGGCTTATTAGAACTGAAAACCAAACAATTATAACTGACTGGTATGAAAAAGATGTGAACTCTGGTAGATTATTAAATTATTATTCTAGACACCCTTGGAAACAAAAATTAGCAATAATGAAATCCTTAAAGAACAAAATTACTAAATTAAGCCACTCAAATTTTATCAACAAAAATTTATTAAATTTCAAATCCAAATTAATTGACAATGATTATCCACCAGAGTTTTGCAATATAATTTTAAACAGTAACAATTCGGAATACGCTGAAAATAACAATGAAAATAAAATTTTTTTAAAAATTCCCTACATAAAAGGACTTTCCGAAAAACTGAAATGGGCTTTGTCAAATGACAATACCAGGATAGTGTTCTCTCACTTAAAAACGGTGGGTAATCTTTATAACACAATGAAAGATAAATTGGACATAAATTACAATTCTGAAGTGGTTTACAAAATTCCTTGTGAATGCGGTTTGGTGTATATCGGCCAAACAAAACAAAATTTGAAAGCCCGCGTATACGAACATGGATATTCATGCAATGAAAAGCATAAAAACAAAAAAGAAAAAACTGCTCTAGCTGCACATCATTTCACTGAAAATCATAATTTTAACTTTGACGAGGTATCTATTTTGGATAAAGAAACTAATTATAACAAAAGACTTATCAGTGAAATGATATGCATACAAGCACATAAGGCAATTGCAGTCAATAAAAAAACAGACACTGATAATTTAAGTATTATTTATAATCATATAATAAAAAATTTCATTAGTTTTTAGATGTAAATGTGGAAGTGTTTCTTGTCCGAGTCCCTGTTTTGTATTGATAAGGTACCGCTATATATTCAATTAACTATTATTTTCCGAAACGGCAACGTATGTCTTATATATTTTTCATGTTTATTTATATATATTTAACGATAAGGACCATGTCTTTTGATAAGAATATTTTACACTAGGTAAGGATGCTCACGTGTATGTTTTTGTTTTTTTTTCCGTTTTGTCTCTCTGTCCGTAATTTTTGTTATATCTTAATTTTAATTTAGAGCTATATATCGAGACATTTACAACATTTTTATAGTTTTATATTTATATTTTAATAGTTCTGTATGTTAAAAATCAGTATTTGTTATATTTTTAAAACTGAATGTATTTATTTACTTACTCATTATCTGTACTTTTCAGTCATGAAGAAGATTTTAAAAATAAATCGAAACGTCGACATAGTGTAAAATTTCTGTGTTTATTGTCCTACACCGACGAGGAAAATTCAATTATATACACTGATTTTTTCTTCATAAGCTTAAGGAATTTGATTTCTCGAATTTGTTAACCTCCCTGCTTCCCTCTTTTTTAACTGGCAGGAATCAACATATAGAGTACCGTGGTTTTAAGTCTGAGAAATTCCTGGCTACATCTGGAGTGCCCCAAGGCTCAATACTGGGACCTTTATTATTTATTTTCTTTATGAACGATATAGTTACAAGTGTTGATGTCAACTGTCTGCTTTTCGCCGATGGCATGATATTGTACTGTACTTCTGATACCGTCGAGGATTGCATGCTTCTCCAAAGGAATCTAAATGATGTAAATGATTGTTGCCGTCGTAATAATCTTCCTTTAAACATCAGCAAATGTAACGTCTCGTCTATCAACAGGAAAAAGCAGCCATTAATATACGATTATGAACTGGACGTTACTGTCCTGAACAGATCAGATGAATTCAAGGATCTGGGTGTTCTTTTTGACTCGAAACTAACTTTTAACAAACATATAGAAAGTGTTGTTCTGTCTGTTTATATAAACTTGGGTTTTGTGACTAGAAATTCAAAGGATTTTAATGACATTACTTTGTTGAATCTATTATATACAGAATTTGTTAAATCTAGGCTAGAATATGCTTATTATTTGGAATCCCAGCTATAGTAAATATTGCAATAGCAATTGCAAATTTGCATCATACAAATTGGATGATGCATATTCCGCGATAAGGTTTGACCATGGTCAGTTGCTAAATAGATTCGGCTTTTGTGGCTTACTCGACGGCAGGAAACTCTTTTCTCTCTTGTTTTTACACAAATTAATTCATGGTCTAGTTGAATGCCCAAATATTTTATGTATGTTAAATTTTCGTGCCCCTACATTTGAAACACGTAATCATAATACCTTTTATCTTCCCACTCCTCGGACAAATGTACTGAAGTTCTCACCTTGACTCAACTTTATTGCAACAATTACATGTCTATAGAGGATAAGCTTGACATATTTCAATGTAATATAGCGAATATTGAAAGTATTTTTTCCTAATCATCTCGGTATAAATCTTAATGCTCTATTTAATCCCTTGGTTTGTTGTACCTTTATTGTTTTTTTTTTTATTATCTTTGTTCCATATATATTTTTACCTTTCTATACAGGGTGTTGCATCATGAGAGGGACATAGCTTAATAGGAGGTAGAGAACGTCAGTGATAACCGGAACCTCCCATAGAAATGTCTCATTGGGCCTTCATTACGAAGTTACAGGGTGTTAAATAATTTTTGGCCAAACCTGTTTTTTGTCATAACTTTGACAGGGAATGAAATAACGGATTCATATTTGGTACGGCTAATGTACTAACGAGCCCCAAGAGGTACATGTATAAAAAAAAATATATCCAGGTCCGGCCTCACTATAATTTATGTTTCTTCTTTGCATCAATAAAACATCACCCTGTATATTTTTTTTTGAAATTTCGATACGATATTCGAAAAGAGCAAGAAAAAACAAACAAAATGGCCTATTTCATTTTTTTGTTACACCTTCGTGGTTATTTAAATACGTTGTTAAATGTGCAAGAAAATGGATTACAGAACCCTATTAAATGAGAGGCACGTGAAATAAATAGTTTTATAACTAAAATTTGCAAAAATTCTATTGAGCCTAGGTGGTCTGGGTGAATCCTAATTCCGGCACGTTTTGAAGGTCCATTTTGGTAAAAAACTGTGGTCCTAATAAGTAATCGGGTATGAAATAACAAAATTTTTAATCAATCACAGTAGGCTTGTTAAAAATATATACAGGGTGATGTTTTATTGATGCAAAGAAGAAACATAAATTATAGTGAGTCCGGACCTGGATATATTTTTTTTATACATGTACCTCTTGGGGCTCGTTAGTACATTAGCCGTACCAAATATGAATCCGTTATTTCATTCCCTGTCAAAGTTATGACAAAAAACAGGTTTGGCCAAAAATTATTTAACACCCTGTAACTTCGTAATGAAGGCCCAATGAGACATTTATATGGGAGGTTCCGGTTACTGTTAAAGAACGCTATAACCCCGATATACTTTTCGACATTGTAACAAAATCCGACTTAGGAAATACTTCGTAAGAAAAGCGTGCTTCACGTAAAAACGCCGTGGAAGAGGTTTTTAGTTCTTGGAAACTTATATTTTTGCTCTTCGGAGCATTTTTTATGCCAAATTTTCGCTAACTCTTCAAGGAGCGTTAATTTAGAAAGTGTAGTGAATGTCGCTGCACAGGGACGTAATGTCGCCCCGACCACCCAATTTTAGAAAGTATACTAAAATTGGACTTGAACTTCAAAATTTCCAAGATTAAAAACCCTTTTACGAATCCACGTTGTCAAGCACTGCAACTCTTACGAGGTATTGAATATGAGGACAAGTTAGTCCAAAGACTATTCAAAGTATATCGGAAGTTATAGCGAAAATAGCCCTTAGCGACATGGGACCCCCATCATTTCCTAGCAGTCGATTTTGACGGGGAAATGATGAGTTTTGACGGGGTTTGCCCTAAACCGGTTCCTCAGTGATTCGGAGTCAAAAAAGTATTATTACCATGTACTCACACGTGCATGGGATCTGCCTTGCCTGAACGTAAAATTTGTTATTGCATAATACAAACGAAGTAGAGACGCTTCAAGCAATTTTAAGCTCCGAGGAGCGACCAAAATTTATGTGAATTAATAAATACGTTTATAAGACAGGCAAGCAAAAGCCCACCAAAATTTCAGTTACATGAAACTTTTCTTGAATCTTTTTGTGCATCGTTAGCTTATCAAACTGCATATTGGATGGTAGTTGGTACCGTATGAATCGTCCCGTTCCTCACCATGTGTTGTACACGGGTCAGACCATTGTTTGTTAACATTTTCTCTTGAAAGAAGTTGTTGTAAAAAACATAAATTTTTTTAAAGATTTAATATATACATTTTGAACTTTATATTGTCTTTTAGTTGTGTTTTCTAACAAAAAATTCCTTTTCAGGTTTAATTTTAAGAGAGTGTGATACAGACAGTGTTAGATTTATAGTGTTACGACGTCTTCCAATTGATACCATCAGAGCCGCAGTTAAGCATAAACGACAGTAAGTATGATTTATTATATTATTCTCCGTTTGAAACAGTCGTGTTGAACCCTAAAAATTTTGTGAACGCTTTAGAATTAAGAAAAGGTTAAAAAAATTAATTTTCTTTTTCCTATTTTTTTAAATTTTTCTAAGTTTTTCGAGCAGAAAATACGTCCTTCAGACTTCCATCAAAGCATGGATCGATCACATTACCACTGATGTTCTCTACCTCCTATTAAGCTATGTCCCTCTCATGATGCAACACCCTGTATATTTTTGTACTGAATCTGCTGTTCTTATATTGTATTGAACTTATGGTATTGTATTGTTTGATCTTATATTGTTTTTTATTTTATCTTGTGTTTTTCCCACCCCGTAATTGGTTTTTACTGTGCGGTTGCGTACCTAAATAAATTAAATTTTAAAATGACCGGGGTTGTTTTTAGGGGTTGAGCGTGGTTTTTTACGATTTTCGAAAAAACGTAACCTCCCAGTGGAAAATGTCCTTCACAAGAGTTGTAGATAATAAAAAAAATCTAAAAACTTCGACATAAGGCAGTTTTCAACATAACCTCACATTTTCCTAAAAAATGGCGGAAAACCGATTTCTTGGTTTTATTTTTTTCTCTTCTAAAAATAATTCAATTTACATGAAATTATGTGAAAGTATATCTGTTTTTGCATTGAATAGGCATTTTTTTGGAATCTGGAAAACAAGTAGTTTCCGAGACATTTATATTTTTCGAACCACGGAAAACAATCCTTTTACAGTTTTTCACTGGCGCTAACGAGCGGCACTAAAAGCATTTGGAGTAAAAAATAATAATATTTATTTACTTCAAATTCGATATTTAAAGAAAAAAATTGCATGTGTTATGTGGAGTAAAATAAAACAGACAAATTTGTTCAAAAACGGAATGGCGCCGGCGGTAAGCATTACAATTTAAGAATAAATAATAATATAAATCACAACGCCGTTTAACCATGTTTGCCAGAGGACTTTTTATTATGTCCATAAAGCTGTTCAATAAACTTACAACTTATGTCAATGGAATAATGAATATTTATTCATTTAAGAAGGCCTTAAAAAATTACTATTATATAACGTATTTTATTTTGTGTTAGACTATGCTGATTGTTCAGATTTTTATGAACGTTTTATTGTAATACTTTTAATATGATGTCTTTATATTTAAATTTTTAAATTTTGTGCTACTATCTTCTACTTCAACTTTTTCTGTAGTTTTCAGATATTGACAGTATTCTGTACACTTGTTTGTACAAGTCGTATTGAAATTTAAAAAAATAATTTAATTAAAATATAAAAATGCCAGTTTGGTGAATCCTTGTCAATAATTCAATGTTCACTCATTATTATTACTTACTTATTTAAAAATATTACTAATCGCGAACAGTGAATGATTCTTCAGATCTTAAATATTTAGAAACCTCGGCCTACGAGCATTGATTTCCCAAGCTGTATTCTCGTTCTTGGTACGTAATATACTATTTAATTATGTTTCTTCAATGGTTTTGGAAATTAAATCGTGAAGATCTGTTAAAGTCCCGATTTTTAGTATTGATTATATATTTTTCGCCTAGCATATATGAAAATGAATCATATTAACCCTAAAAATTTGACCGAAAATAAAGTTTATCGTCCCTTGGGCCTCTAAACTCATAACAACATGATTTTGTAGTTTTTCACAATCTAGACACATGTTGTCATTTGCATACTTTGTCGTTTCACATAATTTTCATTAAATGTGAATTTAAACCAAAATTTGGAATCGGAACAAACAACAAAAGTGTAGAATAACAATAAGTTGTGAACAATTGTAATTCTGTGTGCATAAGTTAAAATGAATGACAACTCAGACAGTGACGAAGAATTTACGAATACTCCACCGGACTTGCAAGAAGAAGAAATCAATGTTTCTCTGAATTTGTTACCTACAAAGTCAAGACAACGGTACGAAAAGTGCTATGAATTATTTAATAACTGGAAAAAGACTAAAAAAGCAAAAATCGTAACAGAAAATGTACTACTTGCGTATTTATCGGAAAGATCAAATATTGTAAATGCAGGCACCCTATGGTCTGAATTTTCAATGTTGAAAAGCAAGCACTTTTAAAGTCAAGGAAAATATTAATTTTGAAAATTTTCATAAAGTTCGAGCATTTTTGAAAAATAATTCTGTAAATTACCTGCCCAAAAAGTCAAAAATTTTGACTCAGGAACAATGCATTTAATTTTTTAAGGAAGCAGATGATTCGGAATATCTTATGATCAAGGTAAACAAATAAACAAAGATGAATTAATTATGTTTTTTTATTAACATTGCATTGTAGGTTTCTCTTATTATGGGACTATACGGAGCTTGTCGTCGAAATGAGTTGTTGAATATGAAACTTGATCATATAGATAATAGACGAGACATATTGACTGTTACAGTTCCAGAAACAAAAAATAATATTACAAGAACGTTTACAGCCACAAACAAAACGATTGATGGATTGAATCTACTTAAAATATACAACAAATATGTTTCCCTTAGACCTACCCACACTTCTCATAATCGCCTATTTATTTATTACAAGAATAATAAATGCACAGTACAACCCATCGGAAAAAATGTATTTAGCAAAATTCCAAGCAAAATAGCCACTTTTTTGAAACTACCTGAACCTAATACATACACAGGTCATTGCTTCCGCCGTAGTTCTGCAACCCTACCAGCTAACTCTGGGAGTGATTTGCTAACACTTAAAAAACATGGAGGTTGGCGTTCTTCTGCAGTTGCAGAAGGATATATCGCTGACTGCTTAGCAAATAAGATTGGCATTTCTCAAAAAATCCTGACAAACCAAAAACAACAGTCCAGTACTAGAGAAAATAACACAACCGAAGAGTTAAATATTTCAGACCAAATAAATGAAATACCAGTTAATCTAGACAATTCCAATGAACCATCAACTTCATCTATAGAAATAAGTCGCCATGCTACTACCACTTCAAACACTTACCGAATGCCTACAAATTCTGGTATTACTATCCATAACTGTGCTCAAGGGATAATTAATATTAACTACTATAATAAATAAATTCGCAAATTGTTATTCTTAACTTTCTTATTAAATTTTGTTTGTAATTATAAAATTAAAGATTTTTGTTGTACTTTTCCATTTTTGGTTTTGTTTAATGCTAGGCGAAAACAGTTGTGTGTCACACATGCAGAAAACGCATTAGCAGCCTCGCTTCGCTTCGCTCGCTCGGGCAGCTAATATCCGCGGGCTACTAATGCTCATTTTCTGCCCTTGTGACACAATATACTATACCCTCTCATAGAAATGAGAAGGATAACGGATTTTAAAGACAATTGAGTTTATGGCGAACGCGCCGGTCATAAGTGAATAGGTAATTCTCATTATTTTAACTATATTAACCATTTAATTTTTTAATATTGTTTTATATGGAGTAAAGTGACATTTTTTGTGTCAATCATGTACTTAACAGACTAGTGAAGTGAGAAGGGCAAGAACAGCCGAGACACAAAAATCACTTGAATAAATACTGTCATTTATTCTTTAAATCCTTTTAATAACGCTCGTATTTTAAACACAAATATGGAGACAAAAGGTTAATAATAATTTTGGCTGTGACATAAGATGAACCCGTCCTCCATGTGGCGTTTTGTGAAGTTTTGATAAATCCACTACACCTTTAAACGCGTCGCGCATTTTTTTTTTCAACCCCTGCCACCTCTAACGTAACCTAGCTACACCAAAATTTACTACAGTTGATTCAATAATATGATCTTATTTCGGCAATATAAGTATTTTTCAACTGTTGGTAGAGAGAAAATGAGGGCTCTTTTTAGTAAAAGCAGACAAATTCCTTCTTGGAAAGAAATATTTATTAGCGCAGGAAGAGACTGCCGTTTTCGCGGTACATTCAAATGACCCACGTTTAATGCATCTTTTTAATATGTTGCTTTTAGAATTTTTCTCCTAAATTAAATATATGATGAAATTAACCTCTTTTCTATCGTATTTCATAATTACTGAAAATTCGTCAACAACCCAATTCTCAGTTACGGATCCTAGGCGCTTTAGCGCAAACACTACAATTAAATTCACATGTTTATTAGAACTTGAGCTTTTATTAAAAGTAACAGCAAGATCCTTAATTTTATCAGGTCTATGTAAATCTTCATTATTTAAATGGCACTTATACTTGATTTGACTGAGAGCTCTATAAAATGTAAATGCGCTATATTTAGATACATTAAGAGATAAATGATTTAGTATACACCAATTTTTTTCAAATTATTCTGAAGTTTATCGCAATTTTCCCTCAACTTCAGTTATATAATAGATTTTCAAGCCATCCGCATATCTCAGAACGTCCAGATCTGTGTTAACGTCATTAATAAAATCATTAAAGAGCAGGGGTTCTGAGGAATACCTGAACTAGCTAAGACGTCGACCAACCTGAGATCATATTAGTATTGTTATGTTAGTTAGCAATTAAGCAAAGCTTTTAATTGAGTAAGGTATTACATTGGAGCTCAAGAAATGTAAAAAACAATAAAATAAAAATTTACTTTAACATCCAGAGAATTTAAGTAAACAATGTCCAGTTCATATTTGTCTCGTACTAAGACTTTACTAATTACAAGTCAATATAATTCTGGGGAATAATTGGAAGGTGTAGCGGCCGTATATCCTAAGCGTCGCGTCGCCTATTTAGGGATGACGCTCTAGTCTGTAGCAAGAACACTAAGCCTGTACCTTTGTGTATACATGTGCACTTAATTGTTTCCTTTACATCAAGACTGACTTCCTCCACTTTTGTTGTTTTGCCTTGGCCTCAGAAATCCAATTTGCATTTGAAATTAATTATGTTAAAGTGTTGTGTCGCTCTTACAACTTAAAGATATTTAACGTTATATTATATTGTACTAAATATTTATTGGACATTTAGTTGTTTGCCATTTAATTAAATAATGACAATTTCTTGTACTTTGTGCTATATTCGAAATAATTCAAGAGCGGTTTAATTAAAATCTTTTTAGGGAATTGCGCCAGAGCATTCAATTTCATATAAAAGCGGTTTAATAGAGTTAATGAATGTCGTTAGAAAATTACGCTAAACCAAAACCAGTTAAATATGCATTCTGAGACAGGTTAGAACGTGATTAAAGAAATAAAGATCTGCGTATCAATTTTAAATTCAATCTAACTTAATTAACTTTCTTTGTTTGTGGAAAAGTGAATAAATTTTGCTTAAGATACAATATTACAGTTGTGCGATTTGTTAGTTCTCAAACTTATATTTTGTAGAATTCTTAAGTAATTATTATCTACCGGTACGGCAACTTAGTCGACTAGAACGCATTGTGTGGCGAACAAGCTTGGTGAGATTCTGCTGTATTCTATGTTCGATTCCCAGTACTGGCACTAGCAACGTAGGTAAGGTTTGTTTTTTCAAATATATAACTCCCTTCCAAACAGATTTGGATTGGATTTGCAGGTTGTCTTATATCTGCTGTGTTTATGTTGTTATCCTTATGCATATCAAATTCAAATAGGTTTTTCTTTCAGTCTTACGCCACATTGAATAAGAAATTACAGAGAAGAATAAATTGGTACTCTTTCTTTAAAGCATTCGGTAAATCATGTAATATTCTAGTTCGATTTTGATATAGGACGTCTATCAGCAACTCACCATCTCACCAACTGCCGTGGTTGTCTGTCCTCCCATATACAATGAGGGCCCTCACAAAAGAAAAAATCTAATCCAACAGAAATCGTTAGGTAGATTGTAAAATTCATGCATCTTGATTACACATGTTGGCATACAATTTAGTGCCTTAGAGTTGTTAAATGTTGCTAGGTTATGTTGGCATGCAACATACAAAAATGCCGTCAGATTTGGTGTATTAGATCTAGAAAGAAAAGAAATATAAGGAAATTTACACATTTTGTGGTCTCGTGTAAGCAGAATGTATTCTGAATCAGAATGTGTTCTTTGGAATGGGCAGGTTGCGGGTTACATAGGTAGGATTAGGAATAAAAATATGGAAAGAAAGGAAGATATAAAAACATCAAAGAGATGTATGCAACTGATAACGAAATTCTGCGACCAAACGTTCCCAAAAAAGAGGACTGGCCCTAACAACAGGAAGTCAGTATACTGGTGAATGCAAGAGCTAGATGAAGCAAGAAATAAATGTCTACAAATGACAAAAACAAATGCTAGGAACAAAACAAGGGAGGCAGAAAAGGAAATACCAAAAAGAGAATAAATACGCAGTAGAGGGAACAACACTGAAAAAAAGCCATAATCGCCGACAAGGGAAAAGCCTGGACTAAAGCGTGCGAAGAGATAGGTGGAGGCATATGGCGAAAAGGATATAAAATTGTACGTAAGAAACTACGCGCAATGCCAAAAACAGAGATAACAGATGAACAAGAAAGACAAGAGGCTGAAAACTATTCCCTAGACACGATATAATAATAATAATAATAATCTTTATTTATCCTTTCGATCATAGACAATGATATAGGACAAATCAAAATAAGAATAAATAATAATAAATATGTAAAACATAAAACATGGAAATACTAATATTGTCTGAAAGTTATTTGTGGCATTCTACGAATATTCTTTCCTATTATTTGAGTTTTCTACCACATGTATTATTATCCTCTTCAAAAAAAAAATCAGCGAATCTACAAAATAATAGAATTATTGGAAAAAAGCCTTTGCGCCCGTGACGTTTACGTCAAACGAAAAGTCAGAGGTTATGTTTTGCAAATAATATAAATCGGAATAAACACAGAAATAATGTATTTTGCTGACGTTTCGGAAAGTAGCCTCTTTCCATTTTCAAAGCATTTTAATTGTGCCTGTGGTAATCTGTTTTTCTCAGAAACATCTATCATTGTACTTTTATGTAATAGTTCGAAATTTTCCAGGCATCGGACTAAATTCCTGATTCGAACTCAGAAGAGATAGCCACTTTTACTAATGATTTCAGTCTTCCCTTTTTAATTTATAACGAGGAAATACAGGTACCCTCATCTTCAATTTTCTCCATTTGTTAAATGGATTACTCTGCAAAAGACACTGAAATGGCTGACGTTAATATTAACGCCAGTGTTTACTAAGTTAATATTTTCCGTTAAAAGTTATCGAGGCTCGGTGTAAATTTACTCACGATTTTTCCGAGTAAATTTACCATAAACTGAATTAACTTTTATATTAAGCCATTGTATTTAAATTTGTGTATACGGGAATCTCGTAAAAAGGCTATAACATTTCTTATCATACTTTATGAAAAATCTTTGTCGCTAAGTATTATTTAATAGTTCGAGACACTTTACTGCTTTATAAAGTTTTCTCAAGTGACACATAAAGTGTAAATGCTAAAGTTAGGTTCGATAAAAACCGTGAGGAGATGCATTATTTGGAGATATAAACGACTTCGGAGGTTCAGTCGACTGAAATCAACATCAAAGTAAAATGCACGTCAAAGCAAACATATCACTAGGATAATATGGTTGCGGCCAAATATACGGTCTCCCAACTAAATTTTATTGAAAACGGCTTTTGTCAGTCAAAATTCTTTAAGTGCATGCGAAATATTTCAGATTTCATTTGTGTGTCGCTGACGACATATGCTGGGTTATTTATTTTTATTGCTTGTTTGCTTTACTTCATGAAAGAGAAATTTTCGTTTCTGTAATAAAACTAGGGGAAGTGCCGATTTTTTGTATTGGTACTCCATCTTTTGAGAAGCGTAGAAAGTGAATAAGCCAAATCTTCTATATTGTTAAAAATAAAAAGTATTCCTTATTAGAATCAAATTGACTTACGATGTTTGTCATTTTGTAAGCAAAAATAATATTAAATAAATTAAATTGGCTGTGTAGAATAATTCTAAAGTAAGGGATTTAAAAGTTACTGTGGTGCACTGTTTTTCACTAAAGATTGAAAAACAAGGACAATAATGTGTACAAAAACGTTACTACTTAAATAATTTCGAGAAAATTTAGTACAGGCCCGTTTTAAGGGCTGGTGGATCCATTGGCGTGAATAGATTTTTTCTAAAAAAATCACTGATATGAGTATTTTATTTTACTCCTAAAAGCTGATGTAGTAGGCCTTGGATTTTGTAGGAATCAGATGTTTTTGGTCCAAAATTGCAGTTCAACAAGTTCTACAATTTAAAAAAACGGTGAAAATCGCGCACAATTTTTTAGATGTCCCCATAAGAAGAAATATAATAGAGTTAAGTTAGGTGATTGTGTTGGCCACCTGATTACTCCATTAGTTCCTATCCATCTTTCAAGATATGTTTGTTGCAAGTGCCCAACTGCTATTCTTGAATTATGTGCCGGTGCCCCGTCTTGATGATATCAGATTATGTGCCCATCATGAGGGATGTTTTTTTGGATGTCATTCATAAGGTCCGACTATGTGTCCGTTCAGTATTCCACACCATACATTTACTTTAAAAACTGTTTGATTTCTGGTCCTTCGTACACACATCGGATTATTTTGAGACCAATACCGAGCGTTCTGTGGAGTCACAAGCCCATTACTATGGAAGCAGCTCTCGTCACTCCATAACACATTTTTCAAATAGTTCGGATTTTCTTCATGTAATAAAATAATGCGACTGAGAAAATCACCAGGTCTTAAATAAATAAATAAATTACACCACAGGTATTTACGACCCCCTTTATCCCGGAAGGCTCTAGAAGAGCCTTGTGTGGGAGGAGGCTACACATTTAGAGACAAGGGACATACACCCAATATCCGTGTATAGTGGAAAAATCCCTCTCACAGTATTTTCCACTGCCACGACTGGGGATCGAACCCGGAACTTCTGGGTGAGAGGCAAGTGCGCTCACCTCTCGACCATCAGTCATACAATGATGAACATAATGAATTTTATATGGACGGTACTTATTTTGCTTAAAAATTCTTTGACAGGAGGAGAAGGAAATATTTTTTTCAGACGATAATTTCCGGAAAAACATATTTGGATTATTTACAATAATGTTAATTACTAAAGCAGTTTTTGCATCATTTGTAGCCGTTAACTGTTTATTATAATTCGACTTTTTAAAATTTTCTAATTTTTCAAATTATTGGTTAAAGAAATAAAGGTCTTATGATCTGGCTTAGGCAAATTGGGAAAACGTAAATAGAATAACCTTTCGGCTTCATGGGAATTTTTTCTACATTCTCCATAAGTCAAAATCATGTTTAATTTGTCTTCGTTGGTGTACACAACCATTTCTGAATTATCTTGTAATAACAAATGCATTCAAAAACTTAAAATTGATTACATGTCAACAAACTTCAAAATAAATTAGTACACAACATACTTGACTTTATATTACTATATTAGACTTAGGACTGCTACTTTATATAATTAACAAAACAATACAGGGGTTATTGAAAATTATTCTTTAAAAAATTTAAAAATAGGAAATATTACATAATTTGAAAGACATTGGTGTTTTTAAAAAATGTGTCATTACAAAATTATATTATATTATTTGATTCCTTATCTAGGTCAGGCGGTATTTGTTTTGTGCTGGGTGGATCGGGTAGTATGGCAGATTTTTATCTTAATCGCTCCTAAAAATCATAAGAAATGATAATTTCACTATGCGCTAGTTTGAAAACGTGGGGGTAATTTTTGTTAAACAAAGTGTAAAGAAATTCCTAAAACTTTCGTTTTTTTCTTACTATTTTTTCATATATCTCAGTAACTACTGCTTTCAGAGAAAAGTTATAGAAATGAAAAAGTTTTGTAATTAAATTTTTTTAATAATGTGAAAATTTTCAATTAACCAATATCGAGTGTTGTTTCGATTAAATAACCGAAGGTTTGTAAATCTCGATTCATCAGTGAACCAAATGTTTTTGATAAAATTCTCATTTCTTAATTGGCGTAACTGTAACCAATTACAAAAGGTTATTCTTCGTTGATAATCATTCTCATACAAAAATTGATGCAATTGATATTTATAGGAACGATAGCCGTGTTTCTTTAAAATTTTCCTGGCTGATTCATTGGAAACTGGTAATTCATGTTCAATTTGTCTTACCGAAATGGTTGGGTCAACATGCACTAAAGCTAATACATTAATTTCCGTTTCTTCATCCACAATAAATCTTTCTTCAATTTCTATATTAGATTCAGTTCTAAATTGATGCTCCAACCGAGCGAAATAGTTTCTAGGAGGTTGTCTTCTTTCTGGATATTTCTGTAAATACAGAGCTTGTGCTGTATTTGCATTACGTCGGGTCTCTCTATAAATAATGAACATGTCAACTTTTTCATCTCTTGAATATTTTTCAGCCATTTTATATTAATTTTCTTGTTTATAACAACTTTAATACACTTGCTTCATGAAATTAGTGAGTAAGTAAGTCAAAAATAATTCAATTGTTGCGAATGTCTGCCATTTTCATGGCTATCTGCAATTTTGGATTTAAGTGTAGATAGGTGCCTTATTAAAATGATTTGTTGGAGCTTATTTTTTAAAAATACTTCTATTATTACGAAGGATACCGTTAAGAAATGATTAATTGCGAAAAAATTATAGTTTATGAATCATTATTTCTGATTAATAAAAAAATTTAGCACAGTTCCATTTAAAAAATTTCCATAGGACCCCTACGGAAATGAAAATGAAAATTAAATTCCGTTTTTTGAAAAAACCTAAAAATACTGGTGCCTATCAGTAATTCAAACAACTATTTTCTTCTTTATTGACAAGTCTACAACCTTACTAAAAATGTCCATAGCCTACTTAGTAATTTTTTACATCGCATTCATCTGACGCGGCCATTTTGAAAAAATTAAAAAATTGTTCGTATTTCACTTACTTTTTGGATTTTTTTACGTCTGATAAAACTGTTGCACTTAGAAATTTATGCTTAATGGGAAACCATCAAAAAAATTCCGTTCCATTTAAGAAAAAAAGTTTGTCACTTCCGGTTCACCGGAAATGATATTTTCATTCCTGTTAGTCTACAAGTGGCCTATTATTGTCTAATTTATGTGTACCAAAAACCAAATTTTTAAATATAAAACCAACCAAAATATTGGGGGAGTACCGTACCGTACTCGTGGCCACCCGGTAAGTGTGATTCACATGAAAGCGGGACACCCTCACAAAATGTTTATTTACCATCCAATTTTGACAAAAAAAAAATGTAATTCAGAACGTGGGAACTGCGCTTTATGATAAAGTGTCAAATTTTTTTAACAAAAATCAAGGCTTATTGTGTGATTTTTTTGGTTTTTTGGGGGTGAAAAGTCACGAAATCGTATCAGCGATTTTTTATAAAAATCTGAGTGCACTACTGGATTAAGCGTCCTCTAATAAGGACCCGTACAAAATTTCACAACAAAATATTGCATATTAATAATTCTGTGATCAAAGTAAAAATCACAGTGTTCTTATTATTTTATTTAGTCATCAAGTAATCCATGGAATAAAAATAGAAGAAATCACATATTAAGGCCCACCAAGCGGATTCTTTACAGACTTTCTATAATACATATTTTTACGTTAACCGCTGATGGTTAGTAACGCTGAAAAGATTCCCGTCTTGTTCTGAATAAAAATATGAGTTCGGTGTGTAATTTTATTTATACACCAGTAAAGCTCCTTTGTTCTTCTCCCCAGATTCAATATGCATTATAGAAAATAATAAAATTTTGTTATCTCCACGAACAAATCGGATTTCAGAGCCATATCTGAGTAACTTTAAAATTCCAATAAGTTGGAATGAGGGCTATGTGTTCTCGAAATGTTGTTGGTTCCGATGATTTATACAGCGTGCGCACCGGATTAGGAAAAAGAATAATGGATTTATTTAAGTTCTGATTCGTAAAAACGCGCCGCAAAGATATCTGCATTCGTTCATTCTGTTTATTTATGAGACGGCGGCTGGAAGTGTGCAGTGCCCCTTACTGTGAGGTTTGCTCGCATACATTTATGCGTTTTATTGTTTTGGCACTTTCATAAATCCGACAAAATTTTATAAGATGAACCCTGATGTGTATTTATTGCTTCCGTCATTTGAAATGAAAAAAGGAAAAACGCTTTTATCCCGCCGTTCGCTTTGACACAATAAATGCAAGTGGTTTTACTTGTTTATGTATAAAATGCATATAGATTCTTGGTTATTTAGACGCAAAAGCTAAGAATTCTACATTGGTAAAAAAAAACGAAAATGAATATTACTATTTCATAAATTTTGTTTAATAAAGTTGGTAAAAATGATTATACTCCACCAATTAGATCAGAGATATAGTATCGCCATCGTGACTATATCGAACATATTTTAAAGATGAATCATAAACTTTCGTACCCATTCCTTATCAATATTGGCCGGTTCCCAGGCCAGTCATTACACTGTTGTGCTTTGTCAAGAACGGACACGCGCTGTTTGTAAAGTAAAAGCGTCAGGAAATGCTGAAAAGAAATAGAAGTAGTGATGACAGTGATAGTGAGATATTAAGAAAGGAAAAGGTGGAAAGAAAGCAGTGCCATTGTACCCATAGAAATTCAAATAAGAATTTCAAAAGGCTATGCATGGGTAAAACTGTTAAAGTGTTGTGCTTTTAGAGGGCGGAATATTAATACATAATATTTTTAGTCGCAAACTCCTCTATAAAATCCTTATTTTACTATAAGGAACGTAACCAGACTGCAACCAACAGCTACTCTCCGAGCTATGTGCCCCGCCGAGCACTGAATTACAAGTTACAAGTCTGGCGCGTTAAGTGTAATAATTGCATATTACCATCAAAACGCTAATGCTTCGATTGCAACAAACACCAGCTATCTAGCGTGATACCTAAACATTTCACCTCCTCCGAGAATAGAAAAGTTTTACCTAGTAGGAAAGGCGATTCCAAATTATCCAGCTTCCTTTTTCTGGTAAAGACTATTACAGTTTTGTGCGGGTTAACAGACATCTGTTCCCTCTCACACGAATGTGCGCTGTATCTAGTACCTTTTCAAGGGTATGGGAGAGTATCTCTTGAGAGATTCCTCTAACCATAATGACGAGGTCGTCTGCGTATGCTTGAATCGCGGCTTCCCAGAGAGATAAAATGGCCGGCAGGCCATCTGCAAGTAGTGACCTCCAAATCCAAATTCAAAGCCTGTCCGGAAGGGAGTTACACATTTGAAAAACACAATATGACATCATCAACATCAAATAAACGAATATTTTATTAGGTTCAATAATACTAACATTATTGAATTAATATTATTGAGACCCATTTGAGGAAGACTGGCAGCGTACGTTTGTTGAATGTCGATTTAGATGAATGTCTAAACTGGAAATAACGTAGTAATTATATAATAGTCATATCATGACAACTTATTTGCAATTTGTTGTAAATTTAGGCACTTTATTCCAATGGTCTTTACATTGAAGCGAAATTTATACGAATTTAATTAAAATACATACATTTTGTTCGAGTGAAAATACTCCCGAGTCTCGCAACACTGAAGTACATTTCATAAATTTATAAATATTCTCGAAACTGCCAAATACTATGAAAGCAACCCTCTAAGCGGAATTTTACGAAAATTAAATGTAACAATTAAACGATATTAATACATTTCATTAGTCCGAAACGTGAGACAGTATTATAAAAGCAGTACAATAGTGGTTTTCCCAGAACAGTTAAGCAATATACACTTTGTCGGGGTTAAATGTCTGATGACCAATTTGTGGATAATAATATAACAAAGTGAAATTGTCGCACGGAGACGAGGGTTGTTTGAACACAAATTAAACTATATATCTAGAGTTTCATTCTAGTGAGAACTAATTTAATCACATGTGTAAATTACATTTGCATAGGGGGATTATTAGGTTAAATTTAAATTTATTGGGGCAATTATATATGTATAATACGAGATGGTTTTACAGCATTTTGATTAAATATAGAACACGAACATGCCAGATAAAATTAATATCGCTATACAAACTAGAAACTGTTCCTTTCTTATGACTGAAAAAATAAATACACTAATTTCTTTATTTATAGGGGTTAACGGAGAAATAAATTAATTATTAGTTTTAATATCGATAAGTATAATCATATCAATAAATAAATCTGTAATATTGCATAGGCTCGTCAGAATTTGTGAGCAATCGATAATTCATTAATAGGTAAATAAATGTATACTTATGTACGTAGTGAAATAGCAATTGATATATTTGTTTTGCGAATGGTTCTAAGATCCTGAGTGCAAACAATAATAGACCAGTATTGTCATATTATAAATATTGAGTTGCTTGAAATAGAAACATGCAAGAGATAGCCATATATATGATTGTAATAGTATTTTAGATACTAGAACTTATGAGACTAAAAATCATAAAAAAAAATTAAAGACTTTCCAGTATCAATGAATGCATCTATTTGTGCTCATCAGTCATTTTTTCACTGCTCTCTTATACTTTATTATAGATTTAACTTGTTTAATATTTTGCGAGAGTTCTTATAGTTTTTGTTACGGTCGTGATAAAAAAAATAGGACAAGTCTTGTAACGGTATGTTGCTAAAATCTAGTTGTGTACATCTAACTTTAATTTTTGTGACATTGTCAGTTAGTTGTCATAATTTATTGCAAGTGTGCAAAAAAACTAATATACCTCATATAAGCGATTTAGTTAAATCTGGAGTTATTGCTAAAGTAGAAGATGGATTTTCAATGAGACAAATTGCACTGCGTTATAATATTGACAAAAATTCGATATTGTAGCATTTTAAGAAAGTGGATAAACGGTACGATTAGTAGAAATCCTGGATCAGGGCGACGAAGGATATCAACTCAACAACAAGATTTGCAATTGGTAAATGCTTTAGTAGAAAATCCATTTTACTCAGTTATTCAGGCTGCTGAAGAAACGAATTTTCCTGGATCGAGTAGTACTGGTCGCCGCCGGCGAGTAAGAGAATCGGAGCTACGCTGTCATGCAGCAGCACAGAAATACTTACTTAAAGCTGAACATAAAGAAGCTCGAGGAGGATTTTCGCTTGAATTTTAGCGAATGATGTAAATTTTTGGAACAATGTAATCTTTACAAACTTTCCAGTCAACACACAGCGGTCGTATTCGTGTTTACCGCCCTCCGAATACTCGATTCGATGAGAAATACATATCTAACAAGTGGTAGATTTTCCGTCAACATGTGGGCTTGGATATCGGCACGTGGTCCTGGTGTTTTGAGGCATATTGAGGAATGATTTAATAGTGAAACGTATATTAGGATTTTATACAATATTATGCTTCCTTCTGTGTCACAATTATTTCCTAATAATGAGTTCATATTTCAACAAGACAATTGTTCCGTTCATACTGCTCATACCAAGGTGTTAATCCGCACTAGGCTAAAGTTCCTAGATCATGCGGAATTAACGCCTCAAGACATAGGGAAATTAGTTCCCAGGAAAATCACAAGCTTTGTGAAAAAGTCTGGGAATCCTGGATAACCAATAGATGTAGGGTAAATCACAAAAGGTCTTTTAGGTCGAAGTGAAGTAAGGCTGTTCGAAGCCAAACGACCCCGTAAAACAATCTACTGCTCATACCGTAACTAACTGGTTTCAAGATAACAACATCAATGTTCTTAACTGGCCCAGTCATAGTCCAGATCTTAACCCTGTGGAAGAAATATGGGGACTACTCGTAAGAAGTATCCAAAAACGAAATGTGAGACCACGGAATGGCGAAGAATTACTGGAAATAGTAAATAGTGCATGGGAAAATCTTATTACTAATGATTATTGTATAAGGTTATTTAATTCTATGCCAAACAAACTTATAGAAGTTATAAATAGAAATGGTGCAATAATGAAATATTAATAGTTAGTTTCTTGTTAAAGTAGGATATCCTTTGTCCTTTGATCCAGGATTTCTACTAATCGTATCGTTTATTCTTCACTTTCTTAAAATGTTACACACCAAATTTTTGTTAATGTTATAACGCAGTGCAATTTGTCTCATTACAGCATTAAAATAAAAAATAAATTAAAAGTGATATCTGTTTTATTTCGGCTACTCATTACATATTCAAATAGAGACAGATTTACATTAGAAAAAAAAAACCTATTTTTTTCTGCTCACGACTACAATAATTATAACCTTTACGTCTTGTTTTCTATCTTTCAAATTCGTGTTGCAAATATGATCCTCGAATGTTGTTTCCGAGCATGTTTTGCATTGATGAACTAGTAGACAATGAGACCATATCTCGCGTGTATTTAACAAATCTGACTCTCTACAATAGTTTAGAAGAATAAATGTTGAATTTTTTGAGTAAAATTTATAAATGTTTTCCTTTAACATTCCTTGTCATTTTTTAAGTCCGTACAATAAAGAATTTACTTTTTTTTACAGTATTAATGGCACGGCGATTCCAATTGAAATGAAGACCTAAAGTTATAGCAAGATAAGTAATTTCTTCACCGGTGGTTATGAGAAAATTCAATTTATTTCAGCAAATGAAATATGAATTTTGGTTTTGAAATATTAAGGATCAAATATTCCCCTCAAACCATCCTTAATGCCCTTAATCACTCTTAAGTTCATTTCAGCTATTCTTTTCTCTTACTCTCAAGGCTTTTCAATTGCGGTGTTATCTGTAAGTGATATTACATCTCCCATAATATTCAAACTGAATATCAATTACATACATAATAATTAATATTGGGGCAAAAGAAAAATTTCTTGTCTCGCTTGTATGATTTTCTATTTTCGCGTGTGTTCTTTTCAGTTGTCTATAAAACAGTTATGCGAGTTCAGAAGTGCATTGACGTTAAAGGACAGCATTTTGAACTCGTGGTCCTAAGGGGGGGGCATAGGGGCCCGGGCTGTATTAGTCTTGTCGGAGACAGGACAATAAAAAAGAAACACTATTTTCTGGGACCGCCACTGGTTCTTTTGTCTAAATAACTTTTCAATAAATTGTTGCAAAGACCTCTAACACCAAAATGTTCTAGATTTTTTAATATACTGTTTTGACTAATTGTGTCAAAGGCCTTTTCCAGATCTATAAATACACACAGTGACGGCGTCCTATTAACTAAACATTCAAATTTTTTTTTAGTCAGGCAGGCTAAATCACTTGAAGTTTTTCTAGGAATCCGTATTGATTGTTTGAATGCAAATTAAAATTATTGACATATAGCACTAACTTTTTCTTAACGCGTTATCACATATTTTTACAGTATTGGATGTCAAAGACGAAACGTAAATGGAACGTAGAGCATTAGCTGGGACATCCTAAACATTTCCCTCAGCCAACTGTATTAAAATTAAAAGAGAAAATTGCTTTCACAACACTAAATTAATTTTATGAAACATGACCATATTGATGAATTTATGTAAATTCATAACAATTTTTTCCAATATTACATTAGCCCATCCTTTAGTGCCTATATCTCGCGAAAAATATGTTTTCACTCGAGAGTGGAATAATATATAATAGCTTCATAACTTTTGAAATTGATTTAATAAGGTATTTTAATTTTAAGCGTGAAGATGTGGTATCAATGGTCCCAGGGGCGATGATATTTCAACTTTAAGCCGCGCCGCTATCGTGAACACAATAAATTTGATAAGTTGGTTAAAGTATTTCAACCTATTCACCCCCTGCTCGCATGCCACCGAAACCCTTAAAGCGTTCCATATAATTGGGAATATTTAAATTATATCCGATAGTTTAAATAGCTGGTCCCTAAAACAATGGCGTTTAAATAATTATAGTCATTAAAAACTTCTCTCCAATTATAAACGCCTTATTAATATGTAATTTTGATCAAAACGGTAATAACTCAAATATTATGTTATAAATAATCACTTTCTCTACTAGAAAATTAAATTTTTGTAAATATTTTGCATAAAATACTTACATACCTAGAAAAATATAAGTACAAGTATTTAATATGTGAATATAGATACTAATAGTTTTAGTTTGTCTTTAAATAGTATATTATGTAATGAGCACAGAATGATACATATTTTGCACGAGTATGAAAGTTTTCATACGAGTGTAAAATTGCTATTTTGTGCGAGTTGCATACTATATTTTTTTCTACGACAACCCACTGCTCACGCGTAATATACTAAATAAATAATAATCGATACAAAAAATATGGAGATATTTTCTTTATTGCTTTGAATACAAACCATAAGTTAGAATGCCTGGACAGCAATGCCCAACTAGTTGAGAAAAAATAAACTATAAAATAAGTTCCTACCTATTTTATTTATTTTTTAAAGATAAAGTTGCAATTATTGAAAATCATTTTTGGAGAATTTGTGGAATGCTTGATACTAATATTTTCTTGATATTGGCAATTTTCCGTTGTTGAAGTCGACGGCCTTTCACGATTTTCCATTCCTGAAGTCGATGGTATGTTTGAAATGTCCTGTATCGCATTTGCAATTTTATTAGCTGTGTCAAGCTTACTTTTCTTGGATTCATCGATGTATCCTTCAGCGACTGTCGTGGACTTCTAGCCACCGTGGCGTTTTAACGTGGTTATGTCACCACCAGCATCAACAAGGGTAGTTGCGGATGATCGGCGAAAGCAGTGCCCGGTATATAATTCGTGATTTGGCAATTTTAAATACTTAGCAATGTCTTTGCCCATGGCTCCAAACTTATTCAAGCCTATTCTTTGAACAGTACATTTTCCTTTTTGATAGTTAATGAAAAACCATAGACCATTAACATTTGGAGGGCGCAGATTTGCACATTTTTTGTAAATTTCATAGTATGGAGCGGTTACAGTAAAATTTCGTACAATTTTGGTTTTAGTGTCTGGTATTGTTACTAAAAGAGCTGAACCTAAATCATTGAAATTAGTAATTTTCATTTGATGTAGCTCATGTCTTCTGCATGCACCCATTACGCCCATAACTAATGCGACCTAAATAGTTAACCAAATTACTTATTATTATCACATAATGGCTATAATTAAACTTACTTTTGTCGCTAAATATATTCCATCTGGCGCTTCATTTATAAATTTTTTGATGTCATTTGAAGTAAAGATCTTTGACTTTTTGGGCCTGTAGCCTTCGGATTGTCGCTTGAGGAATGCTTTCAGTTTCAAATATTTGGCGATATCTATATTTTCATGAATACTAAGAGTCGTTCTCAGCATTGAGTATTGTGTCCATGAAGTAGAACTTTTGAATTTCTTCGCCAAATCGCTAAAATAAACCATTAAAACGTCCTCGGAAAACGATTTTGCGTTTTGATCCCTTCTCCAATCCAAAAAGAGGTTGTAAGTGCGTTGATACATTTTCTTCGACGTTTCTGGTAATAAATTTAGTGTTGTTAACTTTGCCGCTTCTCTTATGTTTGGGGGTGTCAATTCTAAGTCATTATCATTATCACTTTCCATATTAATCATCAAATTTATTGGAAACAAGTCCGAAATTATCTGCAAATGTACAAAGATGTTGACAGAAACAATCTAGAATGACATTTCATTACTCCGTCGTTGGATGTCATATTCTCATAGCCGCCTTAAAAATTTTGTCATCAAAAACAGTTAAAATTAGTGAAATCTAACACGAAATATTTCATATCGCATTTGTCACTTAGCAACTTGCCTGGCAACCGATGCGAAATGAAATTCCGTGCAAAATGCAGTTACTTATCATTGAGTGTACACTCTTAAAATAAATATATTTTGATGTTGTCGTAGAAAAATATTGTTTTTTACAATTTTGTTTTATTGTTTTCAATTATGAGGGCGTGTGGTGTAGCCACTCATCTTTTGCTTCATACTTCATGGTTAATCAGAACCAAGAGTCAATGTTTTTAACACCCATAAGTGAAAATTAATAAGTTGATGTATTAAATAGATTAAAAAATAAATATACTAGTGGTGAAGCCCGTATGCTTTGTTATTAATAATTCGTTTAAATATAGTGTACATTTCCTGATTAACTCAAAATAGCCCTATTTAAACCATTATATGAAAAAGGCGATCCAGAACTTTTTGGAAACGACAGACCAATGAGTATATTACCATATTTTTCAAAATTGTTTGAAATGGCCAAAGTTGTTTAACAACCTCTCAACTCATAAACCAAAACCAACACGGTTATATAAAAGGCAAACCAATAGAAACAGCAGTTTTTCAATTTACACAACACATATTAAATTCTTTAAAAAAAAAACAATATTTTCCTTGGAATATTTTTAGATTTATCAAAAGCTTATGGCTGTTTAAATCATGACAATTTATTAATCAAGCTAGAAATGTATGGCATCAGAGGGAATTCATTAAATTGGTTCAAACCATATTTATCTGGCCGAAGTCAAAAAGTTGTAATAAAAAAAATGGCAAGAAATACAAATCTGAGATAAAATCAAACTCCATAGGCACTCCGCAAGGCAGTATTACTGAACCAATTTTGTTTTTAATATATGCGAATGATTTAAATAATATAATAAAGGTCAGCAATCATCACATTACCAACTATACTGATGATTCTAATTGATTAATCGTAGCTGAAGATTTTCCTCAGCTCATAAACGAAAGCGACAAGTTATTTTCTGAAGCAAGAATGTGGTACCTATATTCTAAAAATATTTTTTTATTGAATGTAGAAAAAACAACTTTTGTGTTATTTAGAACAAAACAACTTCAATCTGAAACTTGAAATAAAATAAAATTGAATGATGAAAGCATACAGTTATCAAAAATATTAAGTTTTTAGGAATACAGATAGATGAACATTTAGATGTATCAGTTTAGATAGATTATTTGTGCCCAACACTGAATAAAATATGTTATAGCGTACGAGTTATTCATAATTATTTAAAAGAAGTCTTAAGGCTCATGTGTAAAATTAATTATACTGAATCCTGCAGAACTGTTTTTAAAAATAATAGGATATTAAAAGCAGTAGCTCTGCATTCTATGAAACATTAATGTTTTCATTCAAAAATAAAGAAATATTTGAAGTAGCTAATGTAAATTATAAATATCCAACTAGGACACTTAATATTAATTATCATGTGCATAGGTTAAGTTTAACAGAGAGAAGCCCATATTATATGGGAATTAGATTATACAGGTGGACCATATGTGGACTTTTCTATGCCTTCTCTAATTCTATTCATAAAAGATTTTTTCGCCGATTAACAGCAAAGTACTAACTTTGCTGACTAATATCAATCAGCAAAATGTCACTTTCCCTGCCTTGGCAGGGAAACTGACACTTAGTTTCCATGGTAACCAACTAGTGGCAATTGCGATTTTTAATGAATTTTTATTGAATTTATTACAACAAAAATAGAGAGATTGAGAATTGTAATAATTTCATTATTTTAGAATATATTTAAACAATCGACGAAAAAATTATATGTTCAACTCAGCAGCAAAATAGATTGACTGCCTTGGCTGAGCTTGAATTATCAACCGCGGCAGTCAATCTACCATTTTGCTGCCTAGTTAAACAAAAAACTATTCTTACATTCAAAAATACATTTTCCTGTCCTCTAATATAATTCGCTGCATTTTGTATTTTGTCCCACAGTTCTTCTCTTGAGTTGATAGTATTTGAATAGACTAAGGACTTCATATGTCCCCACACATAATAATCCAAGGGATTATAATCAGGACAGGTCACTTCCTTGACCTATCCATTTGCGTGGGAAAGTCTCATCAAGATAATTCCTGACTTCAATGGAGAAATGAGGGGGAGCTCCATCTCGCATGAACCACATTCTGTTCCGTATGTCTAGCATGAAAACACGTAATATATCAGCAAGAGTATTTTGAAGAAACAACAAAAAAGACTAGTTCAAATGTGCTTTTAGAGGGCGGAATATTAAAACATAATATTTTTAGTCGCAAACTCCT
Organism: Leptura quadrifasciata; assembly: GCA_963675555.1. Lineage (NCBI taxonomy): Eukaryota > Metazoa > Arthropoda > Insecta > Coleoptera > Cerambycidae > Leptura > Leptura quadrifasciata. The sequence continues at coordinate 163,206,806 of OY776676.1, forward strand.
CTATAAAATCCTTATTTTACTAAAGGAACGTTACCAGACTGCAACCAACAGCTACTCTCCGGGCTATGTCCCCGCCGAGCGCTGAATTACAAGTTACAATCCTGGCGCGTTAAGTGCAATAATTGCATATTACAATCAAAACGCTAATGCTTCGACTACAACAAATACCAGCCGAAAGACTGATCCTACTTAAAGGCCTACCTTGCACTGACGAGAGCCGACAGCTCGAAACTGCAGTCTGCAAGTGGTGTGTGGCGACTGGCACGAGAGTTGTGATTTTCGTAAAATAATAAATATTGATACTCTATCAGTTAAAATTTTTGTGACATGTTTTATATCATTGGAAAGAGAAAATATAAACGGAATGAATGATGTCATGGCCTACATTGAGATTTATTCTTTTCATCTTTGCACAAGAGCGTATGTCGGCGTTTTTCGAATATTTTTGATACATATAATTATTTTTATTGTCTTTGCCGTCAACTTTCATCCCTTTAACTTTTTCGTATATCCTCGAATAAGGCTATAACCGTTGTGGTTTTCCTATTTTTCAAGTTTTTGTAATATATCTCACGAAGTATGCTATGGATTTCAAATTTCTTTTCACTGAAATATTGCTCACAAAAAATGGAATAACTGTTACTAAAACTTTATTCTTTTACAATAGACATATGAACAAATTTGAAACAAACTCGCAACTGTATAATTACCCCACCAAGCCTGGTAACTTGTTAAAAATACAATAACGCAAAACTGCCCTATATGGAAAATTTCTACCACCAAGCAGGCGTAAAAGTCTTCAATTCTCTACTTTCCAGCATCAAAGAAAAGTTTCATTATATTCTTTTAAGAAAGAATTACGAACATATTTGGTAGAAGGATGTTTTACTATTCAGTCGATGAGTTTCTGAACGATAGACGTTCATTTAAAACTACTTTAAAAACATTGTTTTACAATAATATGTGTTACTTTTATCAATGTGTATTTATGTGCATGTATTTATTTCATATTTTGTATTTTACCTACTTTGTTGACATGTCCTATTTCATCATATTGTGATCCAAAGGATGAATAATTTATTATAATTATACATAGATTTGTTTTTCTTTCTTTTTTTTTAATTAATATAGGTACCTACGTAAGTTGTAAACATTTAAAAACATAACGTAAAACGAACTATTAATGACTTTTATTAACATATGTTTCTGGAGACAATTAATTGCCTGAAAATTGGAATTTTCAGAGCTGATATCCTGAACCGTTGCAGGTAACATATACATGCCACCTATAACTTTACATACTGTGATTCATAATTTATAAAATATGAATAACATCTATTAATCTGACCATATGATGAAAATGAAAAAGCTTTCACACGTATCTGCCAAAACTACAATTCTTTGCCAAAGAACACTGCTTAAACGCAATAGCAAAATTAATAATAAATTTATTCATCACTCAACATAATATACAAATGCATAAGTTATTGGACTAGTGAAACTAATACTAATATAAGTATATAACATTACGTTACACATAGAATCATTTAAGATTTAAAAACTCTTCGTAACTATAAAATGAATTATTTAATAAAAAATCATATAACCTTGATTTAAATTTGTTAAAATTATCGTTATTGCCATAAAGATTTATAAACTTATTGTAGCAATTAATGCCTCTATAAATGTAACAATGTTGACCAATAGAGAGCCTAGAAAACGGTTGATGTAAATTATCTTTGAAACGTATATTAAAAGAATGTATGGAGCTATTTCTTAATAAGGAATTACTTTTTTATATTGATTATTAATAGATAAATGTATAATGATGGCAGACTCAAGATATCATACTGTTTAAAAAGATCTCTACATGAGGTGAGCGGATGCATACCTGCTATTACCCTCAATATGCGTTTTTGTACAACAAAAACTCTATTTATGTGTGCCGAGCTTCCCCAAAATATTAAACCATATGTTATAATAGATTCAGCTAAGCCCAAATATACTAATTTAAGTACCTCAAGACTCACAGTACTCCTCCTTAGCTGCCGGATTAAGTAGCATACGCTACTTAGTTTACCTGTTATTTTTTCAATGTGACATTCCCACGTCATTTTAGCATCAAATGTTATTCCTAAAAAATTTGATGTATGTACCTGTTCGATTGAATTATTATTTAGCTTGACTAAGAAACTACAGTCTTGGACAGAATTTTTTGGAAGAAAAGTCATAAATTTAGTTTTATTAATATTTATCGACAGTCCATTATTTAAGCAGCATTCTAGAAATTCATGAGTGGATTTATTAGCTTTTGATATTACATCTATCTTATTATTTGCACGTATGCCAAAGTTTGTGTCATCGGCATATATTATTTGTGTATCGGCTGTGGGACAGTTTGAGGATATATCGTTTAGAAATATCAAAAATAATACAGGCCCCCAATATGGTACCCTGTGGCACTCCTACTGATATATTATATGGCTCAGATTTATAATTTTTTATGGTAACTATTTGGCTTCTATTGTTTAAATAAGATGCTATCCAGTTGTTTGAAACGCCATGAACACCAGTACTAGCCAGCTTTTCTAATAGCAGATGGTGGTCGACCGAGTCAAATACACGGCTCAAATCGAAGTATAAAGCTATATTTAGATTTCTGCTATTCAGTCATTCATAGATAAAATTTGAAAATTTAGCTATGGCAGTTGTAATAGATTTTTGTCTACGAAAACCATGTTGGGATATATTTAAAATTTTATAAAACTCTAGGAAAGGAATTAATCTATTATAAAATGCAAGTTCGAAAATTTTTGCTATTTGACTTTGTACACATATATTCCTGTAATTAGCATAATCCTTCGGTGAACCTTTATTTTTGTATACCGGGATGGATTTTGATACTTTCAACGCACTGGGATATTGCCCGGTTAGAAAGGATTCATTTATTATAGCTATATAGTGTAAGGTAGTGTAAAAACTATAATAGGTATGTACGCTAAACTACAGAGCATCTAAAATAGTGCTAAATATGAGCCTTGTTTATGAAGTTATCATTTTAATTGTAAAAACCTTCCAATTCACTTTTTAACTAAACACAGACTTTGGTGCCATCTGTTTCAAAATTATTAACATAAAAATCTGTTTCATGTTTCAAAAGTGAATAACAGATTCTTGTGAAGAGTATTTACAGTTTTCTTATTCACAGAATATCAAACACTTGAGTACGGCGACATCTATGTGAAGATAGCAGAACTAACAGATGCATAAATATGTATATTTTATTATATGTATAGCTTACTGCACTCGTAATTTGTCTAAAGGGTTGAATAGTCAAGTTACTAAATAAAGTACTATGATAATGGAGAAGGTGTCACTACTGTCATTAGACCAATAATATATATCTTTATTTTTCGACTTGTTCGATAATCACATTCTTCAGGCTAATTAGTTAATCAGTATATAACTATCTGGTCTGTGATTAGTTAATTAGTTTATATCGCGAGGTTCACTAGCATAGACAAAATTTTACTAGGTACTAGTACACTATAAAGATGGACGGTACTGGGTACTCAAAGAGCGCATTAAAAACGTTAAAAAATTTCAAATTTGTCTGAATTTGCGAAATTATATTATATAATAACTGACGACACCATATTTTTATGTTGTGAATATTTATTTGTCCTTGTCTTTATTTTACACTAAAATTTTATTTGTGTTTATATTGTCTACACTTTAATGTCACATTTTTGTACACTTGCCAAAATAGGATTTTTTTGTAACTTAGTTAAATAAATATTTCTATTTCTTCTAGTAATTTGTTTTAGAAATACACTATTTTCATATGCCTTTTTCGCGAGGCACAAACATGTCACTAATATAACCTGATCAATTAATAACATATAGTATATGTCGGTATTAACCACCCATTCTTATAGTCAGTTTCATTGCATAATAACTTGCCTCTTATAATTTTTTTATTGGAAATAAACACCGCTCTATTGAAGACTCTTCCACAAACTTGAGTACCATAGTATTTTGCCATTACTCTTCATTTTTGTCTTTAACATAGCATGTCATTCATAATTTTTGTTACAATTGAGGCGTATGTGATTGTCGGTCAAGTAAGTCCCACAATTTTTTATTTTTGATGTCCATTCCCTTCTAGCAACAATATTATGCACACCCCTCCTTAATATTACATCATTTTTATATTAAATGCTATTTTTTTTACCTCTATGATTCAAGGTAGTGTTTATGTAATATATTTATGAAATCATTATTACCTGACTTTCTCCTTCTATAAACACATTTTCTCATATACAAAGCACTGACCCCCGGCCTCTTTTTCTTCTACTACCAATTTTTTTATTTGCCAATATTTAAATGGTGTTAACTATCTCTTGGCATCTACATATAAGGTATAATTGGTTTATTAATTAAATTGGTAAAAGAGAACGAACAGGGAAACAAAAATCCATAAATAACATGGGGTCTGTGAAGGCCATAGTTTTGAAAAAAAAAAATAAGAAAGTTTGCTTATTTGAGAAGTTCTGACCAGGTTGTGTACGTATATTTGCGATATCAGGAACAACTGTTGAACTAAAATAAATTCAAGGTCTCTTTTCAACCTACATCGCTCTTTCTTCAATAGGCGTTGCATCAATGATAAAAATAAACGAGAAAAATGTCACCCGGCCCATTTGAATACTGTGATCGTTTTATGTATCGAAATTTATTTCTTTTTTTAATAAAAGCGTAATGAACACCGACTTCTGTTTTTTCAGTTAGATTTAATGTAGGGTTGATCAAATGCGACGAATGTCTGAAGTTATTGCATTGATGGCTTAGCATCTTGCATTAATGGGCTATAAAATTCAATTGTCATGATAACCAACAGGCAGAGACTCCCAAACTAACTAGTTATATGTATTAAAGTTATAAAAATAGGTTCATTTTTTACAGTGTTCCTAGAGGAAAAAGTTATATAGATTTCAGATAGATAGGATCATGGTATACCCCCCTTTTCTCCTTTAGTTTTGAAGATAATTGATTGAAATTTAGGATATACTACATACTTAATAAGCGGCACTTTTTGACACACAATTTTTTTTTTTTCACTTCCGGTTTCGCCGCAAGTAACACAAACACCCTGTATATTATTGCATTTTTGAATTCTGCATAATTTTCTGAATCCAGCGATGCCAAATACAAACATAAATTTTTTTTTATAATACGATTTCTAATTTTCCATTTAAGTGTGCCATGATGGTTCCGATTTATTCTAAATGACCCGTGTAATGCTACAAAAATCGAAATCCCGTTAAAAACACTAAATTACGTGATTTATGAGTAAATAAAATTCACCAAAATTGTTTTGGGGGCAAAACTCAATTTTTTCAAATGGAACCATATTGGTATACCGTGGTACCATTTATTAATACTATTAATAAGGAATTTATTCATATGTCATATTAAAATGTACGATAAATACAAATAAAATTACAATTAAAAGAAAATACAATTTTATTCTAATTACCTTGTTACACATAAGGTGATTTTGGAATAGAAAAAATTAACACAAAACATTACAACAGTTGTTCAAAATTCTGTCCATTAATGTCAATGCACTTCTGAACTCGCATAGCTGTTTCTTGAAGAATGTTCGCCAATTGCTGGGCCGTTATGCTATTAATTGCTCAGCTTACTCGTAGTTCCAGGTCTTCACGGATTGTAACGGCGGTTGCATAGACAATATTTTTTAAATGACCCCAAACAAAGAAATCAAGGGACGTTAAATCGGGTGACCTTGGAGGCCACCTCACGGGATCATTCGTCGAAATTACGTTTTCTCCGAATATCCGTTGAAGGTAATCAATTACTATCCTTGAATTATGGGAAGGAGCGCCATCTTGTTGGAAATACATTCCCCGTCCTAAATCTATAAAGGTAACTCATCTAAAATGTCCTCAATCTCATTTTCCAGGAATCTCAAGTATCTGGCACCACCAGTCAGAGGTCCTTCAAATATTATTAGACCAATGATTGTACTACCGATTATTAGAAGCCAAACATTGAAACCGAACCGCATTTGAAAGTTACCCTCCCGTAATAAATTATGATTTTCTTGTGACCAATTTTTGTATCTTGTCGGTTAAATAATTCTAAATTAGTAAACCTAGACTCGTCCGAAAATAAAATGGGTCCCAAAATATCATTGTTTGGCTGCATGTTATAATACAAAATCCAATTGCAATATTCAATCCTACGTTCGTAATCATTTTCGTACAAATGCTGGTGCAATTGGTATTTAAAAGATTTATAGTGGTATTTGTGCAAACTGTTTGGTGACTGATGTCTAATTCAAACCCAACTTGCCTTAAAGAAGCAGTCTTATCAACTTCTATTCGACCCAAAACATTAATTTTCGTTCCTTCGTCAATAATGAAGTTTTCTTCGGGATCATTGTTGGGCTCTCTTCGGAATTGGCTTTCAACACGTTTAAAATTTTTCACTGGACATTGTCTATCAGGATATTGTTGGGCATAAAGGTCGGTAGCCGCAGCTGCATTTCTTTTACATTCGCCATAAATAATTAACATGTCCACTTTTTCATCTCTTGTATAAATTTGCGGCATTTTGAACACAATTAACAATAATTTTAAACAATTTTTAAAGACACAATAAAAACACCTTTAAACCAACAAATGTTTGACAAGCTAAATATTTCATTGTTTTCAAAGCCACCTTAGTTACTTCTTAACATTTAGTTAGAACAAAATTGTATTTTCTTTTAGCTGTAATTTTGTTTATATTTATCGCAGATTTTAATACGACATATGAATAAATTCATTATTAATAGTACTAATATATGGTACCACGATACCAATATGGTTCCATTTGAAAATATTGAGTTTTGCCCCACAAACAATTTTAGTGAATTTTATTTGATCATAAATCACGTATTTAGTGTTTTTAAATGGGATTTCGATTTTTGTAGTATTACACAGGTCATTTAGAATAAATCAGAACCATCATGGCACACTTAAATGGAAAACTAAAAATTATATTATAAAAAAATTGATGTTTGAATATATTTGGCATCGTTGAATTCAGAAAATAATCAGAATTAAAAAATGCAATAATATACAGGGTGTTCCATTTAAAAATCGAAAGTATCACTTCCGGCGAAACCGGAAGTGAAAAAAATCAATTGTATGTCAAAAAGTGCCAATTATTATGTACCTATATAGTATATCCTAAATTTCCACCAATTATCTTCAAAACTAAAGGAGAAAAGGGGGGTATGCCATGATCCTGTTACATCCGGTATGTTAGATTTGATTAGGGTTCTATATTTTCTAATTTCAAGTACAGTCCTTACCTGAACAATAAATAGACTCATTTACTCCATTACACTTTAAGTTTTTAAATGTTTTCTTACCCACTTCGCTAGGCACACTGTTTGCTAGCCAGACGCTTTAACACACTGAGCTACCATCCCCCATAAAATGGATGGAATTGATGCGATCGGGCAATCAGCAACATTTTGTTAGATGACCAATTAATTGACACACCTAGTGAGATTACAGGATAAATACTCGAAACTTCTGACAAATTACCCTACATCAGTGGTCGCAAATACAATTTTGTGTAATCTACTATTTAATTTAGTATTATTGATTCAAAGTTTCAATTTTAATGGACAATCTATTAAAATTATTTGTTTTATAATGCAACGTAAAATAATGAGTAAGTACTTTTAAGTGGATTCATTTTGCCTTAGACAGAGAACGTAGATATGCTGTCAACATTTATCAACAGCTTTCAACTTACACATTCAACACAAATAAAAACAAATGACCTACAAGTAAGCATTTATTTGAAACATTAATATACATATTATAACAAATACAAAACTAATATTTATAACTAGTTACGAACATTCTTATTTATATATTCAAACAAATTTAAATTTAATATAAAAGCCACGAGGTTTTTGGAAAGTAATTAACCCCTCCTAATGGTTTAATTAATTTACGTTCTTTGGAGTAGCCACCATATTCGACATAAACTACTACAGTTTTGGCCCGTCAGCGACAAAGAAGGAGAATTAATGACAACCTGCTTATTTTATTATTTAGTAACACATCAATAGAGAATTTTTTAGCTACATTTTTCACATGCACGCTTGGAACGTGGAAACTCATAGAATGGCCTGCTCCAACACTGGACATTATTCCCATTGACCTTTTTGCGGGCAAATTTAAAATTTACAGTACACCTCCACAAGCAATAGAATAGTTAATTAAAAGGATAACGTAGGCTTAGCGGATGCATTACTTTTGTGAATCTAAGGAAGCGATTCCAGAACAAGGGTCAATGGCCAGAAGCTAGTGATTGCATTGTAAGTATTTACCTCCTATGTATCGACATCAAACTGCATAAAATAACCTCCAAATATTAAGAGAGGAAGGGTGTTATACTTACCAGAAAATTAGTAGTTGCTTATCAGAATATAAAAACACATTTAGAAACATTAATAAGCAAAACATGCCTATTATGGTAGCTTGCTTTAAGGGCTAAGTGGCAGGATACACGAGAACAGTTCTTTGAAATGTAAAATAATTTTTTTGTTTCCACATCGCACATTCCAACTAATCTAATTTGTTGTTTGAGTAACAAACATTTGTTCATAAGAATGTAAGTAAATAAATGTTAAAGCATATTTATTAATCACAGAATAGTACCTAAAAATCTATAATCTCTCCTATTCTGTGAGTGTTAAATAACATTAAAATTTAAAAAAACAAATGGAAAAATAAACTTTACATTCATAAATAGAGTTGACTTTGCTTACTGCTCCTTGCCAATCTGTAACAAATTCAGGGCCTTGTGCAAGTTCTCCACGGCACTTTTAACATCGTCATAATTAAGGGCTGATGTGGCGAATTTGCAATATTTCTGAGCCTTCTGGATCGTTTCGGGATTAGCTGCTCCTTGTGCTCCACTATCAGAAGCAGGTAATAAAATGGTAGAAGGCTGGGGTGGTATAATAGGAGTGATTGGGACTGGAGTAAATGATGCTGGCGTTTGTGGTACGATGGGTGTAATTGGAGAAGAAGCGGGAGCATGTGAAAAATTGTTATCATCCGGTTTAGGAAGGCTCATTCCAAAGTTTTCTTCCGGTGGAGAATTTGGAGAATGAGGTTTACCTACAAACAATTTTTTCAACTCTAAAAACAAATCAATAAATTAGTGATTTATAGCAAACAATGTTTCACCTTCGGTGATTCTAAAGAGCAAATTATTTTAAAAAACATGCATTTATTATAGTAATTTAACGAACGAGTGTATTAATAACGATGATTAATAATCGAGATATTTTAATTAATTAATTGTCAAGATTGATGCGCAGTTAAACATGGAAAATCGGTTTTTTACAGTTTGCATGTGATGGGGGAACCGAATAAAAAAATACTTGGGATAAAAAAGAAAGCTCTTCTCGAGGCGCGTAAACTGGTTTTTGGTTTTTTTAAATCGGCCGATTAGGGCCGGAGATATGGCCGTTTGAAGGGATTGAGTTTCAGGGTAGGAAAACTAGGAAAAGGAATCGGACAGGGGTGTTTAAGAGATAAGGGATGGGGTTAGGAGGGTAATTTTTTCTTTCTATTGTAGGTGATCAAAGGAAGAGGTCGAGGCCGCGAGGGGAGCTCTCTAGGGCAATTATGGAAGGGGTGGGAGGAGGGAACGTGCAAAATGGGAAAACGGCCATATCTCCGGATCTGGTCGTGCGATTTAAAAAAATCAAAACGGGATTTCTTTGTCTCTATGGCAGCTACAACTTCCATTTGGTCCGAATTGATATTTGGCAAAAATTCAAAAATGGGAAGCAAAAGAATAAATGAAACTTTTTTCAAATTCGTTTTTTTCACTGAAGGGGGGATGAAATGCTCCTCAAAAGACGGGGATTTTTATCCCCTTCAAAATGAAAAAAAAAATTTAAATTCCTTCATTATGAGGACGTCAATTTTTAGTTTAAGCCCTGTAGAAGGGCAAAGGAAATTCCTACACCCTTCTATCAGGGCTCATTTTCAAGAGAACAAATTTCTCTTTTTGTTAAAAAAAAATAATTAGATCGGACGGTAACTTGCGCTAAGTGCACGAGTTACATTTATAAATTTATTTCTTTTCAATCAGCAGCTGCAGCGGCACGAGAGTAAGCGTGGCCTCTACCATCTCTACACTCTCGCCGCTCTCACTCACACAAAAAGAAATTCTTTGTGTCCATGTGAGCCGTCGTGCGCGACGTTTTCAAATATTTAGACTCCATCAATTCTCAACCGTTTTTAATGATTTTTTTTTATTTCCCGTGAATTTACGCAGCAAATCAGCTCGCCGACGCACAGTGGGGCAACAAGCCCTCATATTTGGCATTAAATCAAAAAATGAAATAGCAATTATACATTTTTCTTTATCACATTTCAATCTAGTAGTACCCACTAGTCCCACCCCAATCCCCGCGAGATTCGTCAGTCAAAGCCAGTTATCTGTAGAGACTACACGTACGTTGTTACTGCCTAGTTTTGATCCCGCTTTTGTGCTGTGCTTAAACTGTATTATCTTAACCTTTCTAATCTTTTCCTATGGAACCTTCCAGCTCAGGTATGTAATAATATTTCAGTAGCTATAAACTTGCAGAAAAGTTCATGTACTTTTATAAAAATGATTTAAAGTAGAATGACCGTTATATGTTAGATTTTTAAATTATTCTCAGAAACATGTAGATTATTAGTTGTGTTCCAAGGCAATCGGAGTTTTAATTTTTGCTTTATTTTAATGAATATTGGTGGTGCCTTTCAGAAACGTCTCAGTTTTTTTGCACTTTTCTTTGCTATTCGAGTTCTTTGAAAGCTAGCCAATAGTCGAATTTAATAAAATATTGCATTTTTTGATTGCATACTGATCCAATTTTTATTTTTTTTCAGGAACGAGTTCGAATACTATGTTTATAAAGAGAAGTGAACTTCTCGATATTATGAGAAGTTCTGGACACAATGAAATTGAAGAGCAATTTAGTTTTTTGAAAGAAGAGATGAAGAAACGAACAAAATTTGATGAAGATTATTTTAAGAACTTGAATAAAACATTATCATACTTTAAATCAGAGTACAAATCTCGTTGGACAAAGGCATATTGGATGGAAGAAAGGTTTCGCAAAAATAATGCAGAATGACTGGATATTTCAATTTCATTTCCGATCGGAGAAGAAACGCGGACGTCCCGAAATATCTTTTGAGTCCAGTTCTGAGCGAACAAAACAAGTAAAAGCAAAGCAGTTGAGAGATTCCACAGATGTGGCTCTATTAAGTTACGCTACAAAAATGAGAAGAGCAACAGGATAAGCACAGGCATCAAAAGTATTGCATGAAATTACAAACACAAGTCCAAAACGTGTGACTAAATATAGGAGAGCATACAAAGTCTCTCGAAACACAATTAATGTCAGGCGAAGACGCTCTAGCGGTCCTGGTGGGTGCAAAATTATCACGGCATCAATATAATATAATTAGGATGAGTGCCCCTGAGATTTCCTTCATATAAAGTAGTCGAGACTGCCAAGAAAAATTGCTATCCTAAATGAGAATACATAAATGTGACCTCTACATGTGCAGAAGTTACTTTGCAAGCTATACTTGACCACAATGTGGAACGATTATTAATGTCACAGAAAGCTGTGATTGAGACACTTAAGAATGAGGAATTGGACAAGCTATGCTTGTTCACAAAATGGGGTTTTGATGGCAGTTTGGGCTATAGTTCATGCAAGCAGGTATTTCATGGCACAAGAGCCAGTGATTCGGCTGCCTTTATTACGTGCGTTGTTCCACTTCGCCTTGTGTGTGGTGAAAAAATCATCTGGCAAAACCCCTGCCCAGCGGCCACAAGATATTGCAGACACTTAAAAATTGAATTTATAAAAGAGTCCACTGAAATTTCTGTATTGGAGAAAAAAAAATTCAACAACCAAATAAAGAACTTGCAAAAAAGTACCTCGATAATTGAAGGAAAGGCGTTGATTAACATTTAGAAGAATTTTTACTGTATAAAAACTTACTTGCAACAATTATATAACAACTTCTTAGTAGTTGATGATTTATAACAGCTGGTAAGACGAAACATAGAGGTTGCCGTAATGTTACTTTAGGCATTTATGTACCTTTTACAGAGTTTACCGAGGCTGTATAAACTGTGCCTATTTTGGGTATATAGATACTTCATTAATACTGGACTATTGTTGTTAACTCTTAATTATAAAGTATTAAACTTTATAAAAAGGTGGAGTTGATAGTCAGAGTTTCTAAAAAGCAATTTGTGCTACTTGGGATACAAATTTGGGCAATCTCCTTTACACAGAAAAATCTCACGACAAAAGCTTTTATATTATAAAGAAAATTACATAATGTAACAAAATGATGGGTTTCATTTGCTTCAAAGTTTATTTTCTTCTTTTTAGAGCATCTAAATGAAAGCTTGTTTTTAAAAATGTTTTTTACTATTAATTTATTATTATTTCATTAAAGAAATGTCACTCATCAAACATAATAGTTGTTATTTTCATAGCACACTTTAATAGTGTTGACTTTTCCATATTTACAGTGGCTAGATGGTTGAACTAAGATGTTGGACATTTAATAACTCAAAAACGGTACATGGTAGGGGTTAACATATGTTATATTTTTGAAGAAATCAGGAAAAAAGGACCATTCCAAAAATTTAATAATATACAGAGTGCTCCATTTAAAAAAATATATATTATTTTTTGTATCCTTTGAAATCTGCATGCTACTGTACTTTTGATAGCGTTTTAATAAAATTCAGTCATAACCACACAATTTTCATTTAAAATGCATTCATTTTTCTATAGGCAATAATAATGAAAATAAGGGATGGGTAATTTATAATGAACAGCCCTGTACAATTCCTCTATTTGGAAAATTTGTCAAAGGCTGTACTATTTGAATACTATGTAAACATACCTTCATCGGTAAATGGTATTGGTCCAGTATATTTTGTATATGTGGCCAGCTCATCCTCCGAAAGCGTGCTATTATGAACAATACCGGTTTCAGGGTCGTTAGCACCTCTAGGGGGACCAGGGAGAGGCATCTCTCCAGCTTTCAAGCAATTATGAATATAAGCTGCCTTCCATTTGGCATATTTGCGTTTTTCTCTAATATAGTCGGGAATGGCTCCAAATTGTTCAAGGGTATCCATCAACATCCCAGCAGTGTAAAAGGTTTTCACGGTATTCCTATAAAATTTGAAACTAGTCAGTCTAGCTGTTTTAATATTTTTTTATTGAAATGAAAGTTCTATATGAACTAGTACTATGAATTATTTGATAACAAAAAGTGAAATTGATTTATTGCAAGCAACTACGAAAGCGTAGAAGGGACACGTATATAAATTTTCATAATAAAAATTATTAATTCCGTGATACGTAACACGAAATTAATTATGAAATAATTATTTCTTCGTTACGTAACACAGAATTAATTAGAAATAATGATTTCTTCTTTGCATAATATGGAATTAATTATTAAATAATTATTTCTTCATTACATAACACGAAACCCGAAATTAATTATGAAATGTTCTTTACTTCAGTCGAAATAAATAATTAATTCCGTATTACGTAACGAAGAAATAATTATTTCTAATTAATTCTGTGTTACGTATCACGGAATTAATAATTTTTATTATGAAAACATAAAAATTTATGTGTCCCTTCTACGCCTTCATAAGCAACTGACAACTCAATCGAGTAGTAGCAGTCACTTCTCAATATGGTCGCCTGAAAAACTGATCTGTAGGCAAATAGAAGTATTTCTCATAAGAGTATATGTTAGTTTATGATCTATTTGAATAGCAGCGGCATATAATTTTAATATTAGATCGGCATGGCGATGTTTATCAGTTTTTTTTGAAAGCTTAATTCACTGGAAAAATAATTATTGAAATTAAGAATAATAGATTTATATATACACAATTAAATGCAATACAACACAAAACAAGTACTTTTGTTACAAGAAATAAAAGTTTGCCATAAATAGATTTATTTATCACAAACTTTAATTTTCTTGAAGCAAGTTATAAGATAACTTAATAATAAATTGTAATCAATAACAGTTATTTTATGATATTGAAATTTTATTTTGTGAGTAGGGAAGTTTGGGAAGGTTTCAGTCGTAATGTCACAAACAATAAAATCACTCCACACATTTATTCACCAAACCAGTATATCTTTAAAAGAAAACTTAAGATTGTTAGAAAGAATAAATTCTTTTTTCTGTATAGTAGTTTAGGATTTGCTGCACATTTTATATTCACTTTTGTTTTGGATTTTTCTTTTAAATTCTGTATTGAGGTATTTCTTCAAATATACATGTTTGTTCTCTTTCTGATGTATATATGTATGAGTTGAAATAAAGCTATCAATTTATCTATTCGTACGCTATTTTTTGTATAAACACTACTAGAAGCATCACTAAAAATCTGATTTTAAAGAGATAATATCTGTGTATTATTACAAAATTTTGTATTCGTATTTGTCTGTCAAAAATAGCATTGTGTCATGAAGCTAGACAATCAACGTGTTTAGAGAATATCACTAAAACTAAGGTAATGAAAATTTGTTTGTTTGTCTCTATGGTTCTGTTTATAAACAACACTACCCTTGCCCTAAAATGACTTTTTCAATGTCAATTGTTTCAGTGACCTAAAAACGTCGTATTTTCACTCATTTTTCCCACCACTATTCGCTCCACTTCCCTGTCAATTTCTTCGATTATTATACATTTGCGCAACGTTTTATTACTCAAAAACTTTTTGTATTAATGTATCCACAAAAAACCCTCAAAAACCGAGAAGTGGACAAACTGCAGAAGACCCAATAATTTGAAGGTACTGAAGTACCCTGTATATGGCCCATATATAAATTTAATTTTTTCTTATTTATTTTCCAAATTCAAATATTAAAGCATTTAATTTTTACATTTATCTAACCATTTAATATTGAACACAGGAAATTTGCCAGAAATACATTTTAATTTACATCTTTTTAAAGCAGCATAAAGCTTCTTTTATAAAAGAATTTACTTAAAAATCGAGTCTAGTAATAGATTTCATTTACAATATGAGCAATAAGTTTCAAGTACTTCAATCAATAGGGTGAGAAACTACGAAGCCAGGTATTAGAATTTGTAATGTAAAACATTTCCAAGCGTGTGACCACAAGTCCGAAGCTTTCCATAGAAACTATGATGCTATTTACAATATAAAAAGAAGACGACGCTGGTTAACAAGGGATTGGAAGATAGATGACACCTGAACGCAAAAACATAAAGTAGGTCGCGACCTCTTATAGTTCGCCGAAGCTCCTATACCTGCCTTTGAAATATTCTACACGTCGTCGAGACCTTCTTTCTAATTCATCAAGTTTAACAAGTTATTTTGTGATTATTTTCACTAAACCAGTCGTCTAAACTACTAGCCAAACAATATTACGACCTACACCTTATTTTAACGTATTCTTCTCAGTCACCGACTTTTCGGAGTAAGCATCGAAAATTCTTGATGAAGGGCAATTGCCACAGCCTCGACATGCTCGACGAGGTCGTTAAACATGTAGAACCTGGGGAGGGCATTCACGGGCGGGCGATATAACGCTATACAGAGCATCATGTAGTTCCGCTGGCATAAATTTCTAAAGGTGATAGTTTGTTATTTCGAGACACTATTTTATTATTTGCAATTGCATTCATATTCTGGTTTCATCGGGGTGTAATAGGGGAAACTGCCGCATTTGTGGTACTAAAAGAATCTTAGATTTTTTCTCATGAAATATTAACTTTTTTTAATAAGAAAACATGATAGATAAGATTTTATTATAATTTACCCAATTACTATTTCATTTAATTAAATTTCAATTTCTGAATATTTTACTAGGGAAATTTGTGTTTGCAAAATAACAAGTTTATATTCAAGAACTATATATTTAGAGTTATGTAATCACAAGGTACTTTATCACGACTAGTCAGACTTCGTGTCCACCACATCTCATGTAAGGTTTTTTAAGAATGCTTTATGTTTAAAGTACACTAGGAATATTTTCCTACTGTAACCACAAGGTTTTGTCTGATTGTTGAACATTTTGTTTACCATAAAATATTATAGTTACATGAATTCAGCGTATTATGCGTTAACAAACATTTGAAACATTGGCAACGACCAATTGGCTGGTTCGGATCTCAATTGGGTGCCGTTACAACGAGGGATGGTCAATATTTCAGGCAGTTGTCTCGTCATTTGTTCAACTGAAGGGTGATGCAACACCACTTTCTTACCTTCGCGGATTTGCGTCTTCGTATGGCTGACAATCACAGACAATCTTCTGATTGCTTTAATTACTATAGGGAGATTTCCCCAGCACTCTAAAAGATTTTATGTGATTGTAAATTCTCAGCTCAGCAAGATTAATATGATTATCTGAACTATTGTTCATACTCTACTCTCAATCAATAAACAGTGTAGTTAATTAAAGGACATTTCCTCAACATTCTCCGATATTATATACATGATTCTTTAATTCTCATTTATCACTTATATTCTATGATGCACGAACATGGCATGATTCTTGTCCTCTGTTTCGCATTAAGTCAATTTCATCAGCTATTGCTAACAATTCTAAATACCAATTATCATTACCTAGCGATTGCTAATGACCCTAATTATAAATCATCATTACCAGGCCGTTGCTACTCCAGCATAGTTGTTGCTAATATCACCAGTTCAATCATATTTTAATCGGCTATTTGCCGCAGCTTTGATACAACTGCAAAATAATGCTGTACGAACATGACATGATTCTTGTCCTTTGTTTTGCATTCGATTCATTATTTAATTATTGCTAACAACTGTAATTACAAATTATTATTACTTAGCAATTGCTAGTAACTTTCTTTAATTATAAACCATTATTACCTAACGACTGCTAACAGCACTAATTATAAATTATCATTACCAGGCCATTGTCACAACTCTAATTACCTACTACCAAAATAACACAGCACACTTTTGTATAACCCAGTTCTTGTTCTTGAATCAAACCACTCTGCATATCTATAGTACGGTCATTACTATAGCTACGTAAATTTCCCTATTATAATATTTAGACAATTGTCTCAAATATATGTATACTCCAGGCGTTTTAGCTGCAAAATTGACCTCTGTGCTAAATTCCTGCTCTAAGAAAAAAAAAAATTTTATTGTGATTATTTGGACGTTCTGAATAACACTTGGTAGTTACGCCACGATACACCTGGAGGAATTCGTGAAAATCGCTTCGGAAGGTCGCGGATTCGTGATTAACTCAGTTAATCTGAGATGAGGAACAGTTTTCTATCTTTGCTGAAATTATTTGCTGGATTTATTGAACATTTGGTAGTTATAACAATAATTAGTGTTCTAAAGCTCAATTAAAACTGGAAAAACTGGGCAACCCGGTTTTTACTGTTTACGCCAATAAATTTGAAAATGATTGAACCTTATTATTTCACACAATCAAGTAGGATGGTTTTAATACATTATTCTATTATCTTACTTATTGAAAATTTCTGCCTTATCCTGCTGATCGCCGTGTTCAAATAAACGTAAGGCGTATTCCTCAATCAATGATTGTGCCGTAGTTTCGTTTGTAATTCCTTCATTATCTTGATTTGCTTTTTTGGTTTGTTCCAACCAATCGAGAAGTGCGCGGATTAGTTCAGCCGTTTCGGGGGATTTCTTTCCAGGCACAAGACGTAACGCAAGAAGACAGGCTGACATTCGAGCTGCAAAAAATAATTTTAAAAATATACATCATTTTTGCAGTTGACAGAGCGAGCGATAAGGTGGGATTTGTAGAAAAATGTTACAATGGCTAGGAAAAATCAAAGACCTACCCCAGTAGGCGACTACAATATTTCTCTCGTCATGCTCTTCTGCCAGTTTTAGGAGATGAGCCAAAGGCTTGACTTCCCGTGGCACAGGCGGAAAAGTTACCATTTCGGCCAATAAATTGTACAGATACTAATTTTAAATACACTGTTTGCTAATGGAATCAAAATCGCACTTAATTTATTTACTATATTTTTGCTTCAGCAGCGCCAACAAACAACATGACAAATCGTTGCTTGCAACTGCAAATCACTACTTTATCGACAATAGGTGTTTTCCACTGATCTATAGATACAGATCAGTAGTGTTTTCTTTACTCTTTTGTTACTGGTCGCGTTCATCACGCGGTAGCGCTAACTGAGCGATCACGTATCATTATGCAAGAAGCCAATGAGGACAGTACAAAAAGCGTAGTTTAAGTATGGTTGCGTTCATCACGGTGAGCGATCAGGTAGCGCTCACTGATCACATGCTTAAACTACGCTTCTTCCGCTGTCCTCATTGGCTTCTTGCATAATGATACGTGATCGCTCAGTTAGCGCTACCGCGTGATGAACGCGACCCATGTGATCCGTGAGCGCTACCTGACCGCTCACCGTAATGAACGCAACCAATGATCGCGTTCATCACGCGTTAGCGCTAACTGAGCGATCACGTATCATTATGCAAGAAGCCAATGAGGACAGCGCAAGAAGCGGAGTTTAAGCATGTGATCAGTGAGCGCTACCTGATCGCTCACCGTGATGAACGCAACCAATAACTTTGTGATTAGAATATGAATCCAGCCGTAGATCGTCATTTATTATATACCGTCATAATGGAATAGCTGGAACTTGTATTTGAAATGCCGTTGGAATAACGAACGGTAATTTATTTAGATTATGAATTTTTCTCCCTATGGGGTATACTGTACCTGCTAAAGCTTCGGGGGCACTCTGTAGCTTCTTGGGCTTGCTATTGTGGTCTTATACTATAATTAATTTAATTATATTTACGAATAATTAATTGTAAATGTACAACCGATTAAGTCAGCAGAAGTAGAGACGTCCAGTCACATAGAGATATAAACTCTGTGGTTGTTCTTTATTTCTCTGATAAGCATATAATGCATATGCTAGGTCCCTAAGTATATGATGATGATTGATAAGTCCCTATAGCCCCGTTGAGATAGTTGTGGAATGCGAATTTTTTGCTGCGGATTTTTATAAAATTTGTATTTGTCTAATTTTCTTGCAGGTGTAGCGAAATGTTCGTAAGGCAATTCGTTTACTTTTAACTAGAAGTTAAATTAGCAAATTAAGTTCTATTGGAACGCATATGTCGAATTAAAAAAAGATCCGCAAGCGGAAATTCGCAATCCGCAGTTATGAGAACTAAACCTATTTCCTATTGGGATTCTCTGTATATAATTCTCCACCAACTTTCATCTATCGAACTCAGCGGCGGCACTTTGATCAAATCCACATCCTCTCCTCCACCTCCTCTCATATATATAAATTTACCAAAACCTTGTCTTTTACTGGTATAGTCGATGGTCTCTGTGTACTCAATATGTATCTATTTCATTTTAACATGTCATGAAAAATATACAAAAGATATCAGAGGCATGGGGAGTGGGTTAGCGCGTTTAGCTGTCTCTCTATGCATGCCTAGCGAGGTGGGTAAGGGCTCCTAATTTTCATACATAAATTATCCCCAAGAAGTTGTTCGGATCCCACTATAAACTGTAGGGTCCAGTCTCCTTTTCTCAGACAAATCTAAATCTCCTAGACTTAAGCGAGTCCCTTAGGTGACCTGAAGGCCATTAAGAAACTTTATAAATACTACCAGAAACATGGCCATCATCCTACAAGGGCATAAAAATGTCTTTTGGTGAAACGCTTTAGTGACTCTTCTGTAACTTAACTGTTCTATGACCCAATGGATAACAAGCAGCGAGTAGCATTTGCTACATATAAGCTCTAGTGCGCTGAATTATCGTCGTGATTTATAATAGTTGGACGAGACCCTTTAATAATTATTCTGCGGGCGCCTATTCTTTAGGGTTTGCATCCTAGCTATTAACTATTGAACTATTCAAAAATAGGTGTGGTGTGACGCCACACTGCCAAGTATCTGTCAAAAGTATTACTTTAGGTAATTTAATAATAAAAAATTGTAGTGTAACCAACAAAAATGGTGATTAAAATTTATATTAGCGGTATATCCGGAAACAAAGAGGTGAGTACGGCCAAAAAAGCTATTTTTTATTGTGGAATATTTTTTAATACACCTGTTAATTTTGGTAGGTGAAGAAACGCCAGCAAAGAGTATTGTTGATATTAGATTCGAAAAATGTAAAATACGAGGTGATAGATATTGCAGAACCCGGTGCTGAGGAGGCTAAAGATTTTATGCAAAATAACTCTACAGCGCTGGGTGGCACTATTAGCGACCCCAGTCCTAGACATCCACTACCGCCTCAAATTTTTAATGATGATGACTACTGTGGGGTAAGTAATTTAATATTTTTCAGTTCAAGTTGGCATAAGTATACTAACTTATAATATATGATTTAGACTTTGATTGGTTCCGTCCTATGACTCATAATATTTGTATCGATTGTTTACTTGTGTATAAAAATTCTTATTTATAGGAACTGTAAACATTATTAGGAAGGTAAATAAAACACTTGATTGAATTGGACACTAATTATTTAAAACATTAAATGTTAATATGGGCTATCTAATTTGCACTTCATATTTTCCTTATTAGGTACATCAGTTTCAATAGTTTTTCTTTAGAATAATAAAATACGATTTACGGTAAACATCATCACTGATGTGCTTTGAATGTTTTATTTATTTATTTTTATTAGAATATAAATGAAATATAAATGCTAAGTTACTATACGATTACATCACCACATTCAGAACTTATATTTATAATAACATTTATCATACAATGATGGGAAGCGAGAGAAGTACAGGATACAAAAATGTCTTTAAATTGTTACATTTCGGACATGAATTAATTCCAATAAGCTAATTCTTGCAAATATGAGACAGTTCAGAAACCGTGGTTTTCTGACATAGGTTCTGATCATTCTATGATCGTATTCCGACTGCCCAAAACTGAGATACTTTATTTTAAGGGTTTAGAATGTTCAGAGACACTCCACAGAACGATTTTAAACAAAAGACATCTGCTCTTTCATCTAAAGATATAATGAATTAAATTGTTGCAAAGAGTCAATATTAGTGTTATTAGATAACTGTAAATAGAATTTAAGTTTAAATTAAAATTGTTAGATCTACTTAAATGTGGCGTAAATTGGTTCATAACTTGTGTGCCATGTTACTGTATATTTTAACCCTAAATCATGATATTCTTTCAATTAAAATGCTGTAGTGTCTCAGTGATATGGCAATAGCCAGCTGGTAGACGCAGTCAAAAGTATATAGTAAGTATATTGTTTATCAGCAACCTTATACTTCTATCATGTTTACAAATAATATTGTTTACGCTAGTAGCGCAAACTTGTTTTAAGTAAACTCTATTCCAGCAGTTAAAATATTACATGAAAGGCTCACCGCACCTACTTTTATATTTTAATTCAAATGTAACTTCTTCGTTCAGTAACTAAATTGCAATTTTTATTATTCTGATATACAGATAAGAATAATGTGTAAAGTATATGAAACATGAATATATTGGATGAGTTTTAATATAGACCAAAGAATTAGATAAAACGTACATTATAGGCAACAATAATTTATTATATTATAGATATATAGTTAAAATTTGAATTTTGTTTATGGACAAGTTTTTTCTAAAATGTTTAAATTTTTAGGGTTTCTTTTACTTCAGCCCTGACCTACAAATTTTTATGTCTGCCTAGCCATCGCTAGCGTCACTTGAGAGGAGTCTACCTTTAGTTACGGCTTTGCTTTTATTACATAAGAAAAGCCTTAACTTAACTTTTCCTATATCCTCTATATTTTACAGTACATCATAACATTGATTTTTTGATAAGGCTTCCCTCTGTATTCGTTTAATATGGGCGTAGGCTTAATATCAAATATTTATTCCTCGTTTTTATTGACTCTATTGCAATTTAATTGAGGATATCCTTTTTGATTTTGATCTAATTTCATTATAAAAGCGCATTACGCTTTAAGAAAGCTATATACGCAGCATTACAATATAGTGTGAGAAGTTATAGTCTGTGAATTTTAATTTGGTAAGAAATTTAATTTTCATTTTATTAAAATATTCCAAGTTCTATTAGAATTATATTTCACAATCATGTTCTACATTATCTGATATAAATCAACTTAGATAAGATACAGTAATTCACAATCAGTGTCACTTTTTGTCATTAACTTGTTCGATAGATGGCAGAAAATTAATATTTAAGAAAAACTATTTTTTGATGTAAAATATTTAATATGATTACAATAAAGTTCTATTCTATTCTAAATTTGATTAAAATTGTTAGATCCGTTTGAGAAAAATAAATTAGGAAATTATTTAAAACTCACCCCACCACAGCTTCCTTCCTATTATTTTTTAAGAGCACGATCACCATACTTTCCATATATACTACATATGTGGGAAAGTAAAAATTAACCTATCACAATAATTTTAATGTATAATACTAGTTGGCTGGGAGCCTTTGCGTGTGAGTTATGAAGGAGTAGGTGAATATTGCTTTGCGGTTTGGTTATCATGTCAATTAAATTTTATAACCCAGCAGTCAAAATACTATAAGACATCAAAGCAATAACTTCATGCATTAATTTGTCATATTTGATCGACCTTGCATTAAATCTAGTTGAGAGAGCAGAAGTCGGTGATTCTTACGCTTTTTTAGAAGAAAGTAATAAATTACTATACACAAAAAACAGTGGCAGTATTCAAAAAGGTCGGGTTATGGGATCAGGTTTTTTCTCATTGTTTACTTTTTATCATCGATACGTCTATTAAAGAAAGGGCGATCGATGTTGGTCACAAAGAGACCTTGAACTCGGATTAGTTAAGACAGTTGTTACTGATCACGCCAATATCTAGCCAGAAGTAATTTTTTTAAATTTCTTTTTATTTCTCGAAAACTATATACGGGTTTAAACTCCATTTTATTCAAGATGTTTTGCTTGTCTGATCTTTCTCTGTTACCAGTTTTTTTTAAATGACAAGAAACTAATTACATCCTGTAAATCAACAAAGTAGTACTGTAAACGCCACGAGTAATGGCAAGCAAAGGGGAAGCTGTATGTAAAGAGTAGTATAGACCTAATGCACCATTATCTTAATTGGTGTAGTATAAATTCTAAATAGTGCTAGCGGTCTGTGCCGTCTTACGATATTCACCTCCAGTCTCCACTGCTCACCAACACTCGTGGCGTCTACTGTATTTGATTCTTGATCACATTAAATATTGTAAATATTATTTCATTCAATTGTTCATGTTTTTTTATTTTTTTTTATTATAGGATTACGACCTATTTGACATGGCCAATGAAATAGATGAAATGGAAAAGTTCCTAAAAATAGAAACGGCAGATTCAGCTCAAAATATATCCAATGCTGAAATAAAGTTAAAGAATGGTGAAGTAACGCCCAATGAGACCGACGTCGTTAAAGAGGAAGAAAAAGAAACAACAGAAGAAAGCGAAGATAAAGAAAACGAAGTGTCAAATGAACAAGAGAAATTAGAGTCTGAAGAAAAATCAAAAGAAGAAGATGAGGAAGACGGAAAAGATAAAGAGGGTTCGGCAGATGCTGATACACCAGAAAATGCAAAGGGAATTGAAGAACCGACGGAAGATGAAGAGCCTAAGGATAAAGAAAGGAAAGGAAGTGCGGCATCAGAAGGTAAAGAGGATACAAAAGATGATGATACGACTGGGGCAGGAGATGAAGATGCAGAAAAGGAAGAAGGAGTGTCCTCTAAAACAGATGAAGAAAAGGCTGAAAATGAATAATTTTTTATAAGACATTTATCATTTGCACTGAAATATCATGAAATTATAAGACATTAAGATGAGACACCAAAATCAACATATTTTCTTAATATTTACTAGATACGCTAGCATACGTATCGTTTTATAATAAACTTCCATAATTTTTTAAATTAACATTATAAAAAAATTTTTAGTTTCAAAAACATTTATCCAGTAGAAATTTTCGGGTTTTAATTTTTATGCTTATTAAAAAATGTAGAAACCTTGTAGTTTTTGGTGTTTACACCAATTTAATTTATTACTCACGCCTAATTTTGTTCCTTGCATATTTTTCATTTTTTTTTCATTAAGTATTATTTTATGCTATAATATTTATAAAAAAGGTTATGGTCCTAATTACTGCTTCGATCAAGACATTGTTACATATTTTATATGTTACTGTTGAAAGTT
The DNA here is from genome assembly GCA_963675555.1 of Leptura quadrifasciata. Classification (NCBI taxonomy): domain Eukaryota; kingdom Metazoa; phylum Arthropoda; class Insecta; order Coleoptera; family Cerambycidae; genus Leptura; species Leptura quadrifasciata. Next base: position 163,231,201 of record OY776676.1, read on the forward strand.
ATTTTGGATTTGTAAATATATATTTCTTTATTATTTACTCAAAATATATTATTGTATACATAACTTTTATGTAAGTAGTTTAATTTGATGGACCCTTTCACAGAGTCAGTGGCTTAACATATCTATCATTCTCTCCGAGCATACCTAACGAAGTGGGTTCGAACCATACCTAATGTGAAGTAATTCACACTATAAACTGTAGAAACCCATCTCCTTTACTCAGACAAACATCTAGACCTTACAATACATTTCAAGTGATGTGGAAGGCGGTTGAAACATCAAACATTTACTCAATAACAACGCAGTACATCAAGAAAATCTCTAGTAATCCTAAAAATCTATATTTCTAAAACTCAAATGAGTTGTTATGTTTCAGCTGTTACATGGTGTGTCCATATCAAAAATTAAATAATAAAGTTAACAAAATATGGCCAGTGAAGTGATGTTGTGCATTTGCCTATGTCGCACTGGTGAGAGCTAACAAGCTCGAAACTAGTCTGCGGCTGGCGATACACAACACCACTGATCTGGAAATCTGCCTGCTGGGGGCTTATTGCAATCAGATTTTATTTTGCGTTTTCCGATTGAAGACGTATGTTGGAAGTTATAGGACATTATTTTCAATTGATTTGGAAACGCACATTGTGCACCTTGATTAGTGGCAATGAATCGATTTCCTTTCATAGGAAATAGTGGAATACTGGACTGTCATAGTAGGTATATTTTTACTTTACTACACTTATTAATTTTGAAATAATAAAGTGTTCCGAGGTGGGGTGCCGCACTCTTGTAAACTTTCTAATTTTTTATTTACTGAGAAAAGTTTATTATAAAAAGTTTTGCTTGTCTTAGGAAGTCATAAAAAGCTGTCAAACTGAAGATAAATTAAAGGGGGTATTCTAAAAATTAGAAAAATTGGAATCGACTTTAAGCAAGCTACCTTTTTTTTACAGTTCTAATGAAAATTTTAACATAGCTTTTCAATTATGAAGAAAAGTTTCAATACAAGTTTAGTTGCAAAATAAGAAAAACCTCTTTTCAAAAAGAAATAAATATCTGCAAATGCCTTATACAAATAAGGACACAACAAATGAAAGCAAAGCAGCTATTCCCCCTTACGAGCTCTGAATTATATGGTAAAATTTGCATATTTTGTCTAAACACAGTTAGCACGAAAATACAATGACTTGGAATGCTACGAGGAGGATGGAAGATGCGTGACCTCCTTCATCTCAGTATGTCACTAACTGCAGACCGGTTTTGGGTCTCCTCAGTGCAGTGCAAGTGATACCTTCAATATCCGGAGTTCGCATCTCAAACACTGTTAAATTTCACCACAGTAGAGCGTAACTAGTGCCATCTCTCAGTAGTCTCGAAACAATCCAAATCGAAAATAAAATTGATAATCATCACTGAATAAGCAATTCTATAGTAGAAGGACATTTTATAAAAATAACTACTGAGCGATGGCGCTAGTTACGCTCTACTGCGGTGGAACTTAACAGTGTAACAATTTTACCATATAATCAGCACTCGTAAGGGGGAATAGCTGTTTTGGTTTAATTTGTTGTGTCCTCATTTATATAAGGCACTTGCAGATAGGTTGGAATATTATAATTCCTATATTTTATATTTTTATAAAATTTCCTTCTGCTATAAAATCGCTTATTCAGCAAAAAATATAACATTCAACTAAGTTGCACATTATTCTACGTATATATTCTGAGAGCTGGCATTAATTTGGTAAAGTAGTGAGCCCGTGTCCCACCCGGTAGCCTGAAGGTATAGGCAAAATAAACATTTTTTTTATTAGGCCCTTGGACCTATGGGCAGAGGGCAAATTTTTTAATGAACTGCCTGTCGAAATACTCGGTAGCACTTACTATGCATATTTGGCATAGCGAAAAAATTAATGGAAGACACCGCATATGTGGTTGCAAAAAAATTAGCAGCGAGCTCCTTGACCAAACTTGACGGAAATTGTTCATTTGGATATCCTTTTTTTTTTTTCAGAAACAGCATAACAGACAATTCTATCCAGCCATTTTAATGTCACAACATTTGTCAAAATTTCCAAATTTGAGTGCTCATCATATTTAAAATGGCCAAAAACCGTAATTCTATTCGATGGGTTCATTAATAGGTCTAATAAAATGATTTTCTTTTTTATCTACCCCTTATTCAAACCACTCCTTAGGGGGCAAAATTATATTCAGAAGTCCCAATTGATTTTACCCCCTTAAGGGGTAGTAGAAGGGGTAAATTAAACGTAAATTGTCTTCCATCAATATATATATTCTTATTAGACATATCAATGAACCCATCCAATACATTGGAGGATAGAAATTATGGATTTAGTGTTTTTGTCCATATTGAATTTGAGCACTCAAATTTGGAAATTTTGGAGAAGGTTTCATGCGAATAAAATTAAAATGGCTGCATAAAATTGTCTGCTATGTAGCTTTAGAAAAAAAGGACATCCAAACGAACAATTTCTGCCAAGATGTTCACTAATTATTTTCAGTTCTTTTTTTGGACTTCGCGCGTCACATGCCTGCAGGTATACCTTCTATTTATTTTTTTGCCAAATACATATAGTGCCTAAGTGCTACCGAGTACTTCGATCGGGAGTTCGTTAAAAAATTCGTCTTCTGCCTACACCACGAAAAGTGTTTATGTTTATTTTACTTATACTTTCAAACTACAGAGAGAAAGACGAGAGCTCACTATCTTATCAAATTAATACGCCAGCTCTAAGAATAGATGCCTAGTAATCTTAATCTTTTTCTGAATTCTTCATTCAGAAAAAGTTGTTCTTTTTATTAACACTTCCTTCATTCCGATTGCTGTAGGGGTAAGCCTAAAAATATTGATCCCGTGGAAAAAAATGATAATGACCAAAGTTGTGAAGAACTAAATTTTCTACAAGTTTAGTTTATACCATTTTTACTCTGAAGTTGAAAATAAGCGAGTTATTTGGTTATATCCTTATATTTTGGTCCTAAGAATCTACCCCTTAACTATGGCCTATTATTAGTGGTCCACCCTGTATATATATCGACTGGAATATTCCATAAGGTTCCTAGTTCCTAGTGCTCGCATGACCTGCAGAACGAAAGGATAGGGATAGATGTAATTTTACGTCGATAAGATATTGTTTTATATAATTATTGTAGACTTAAACTCCTCTCACTTTTTAAAACTCCAATTGATCTCTGGTATATTGTATAAGCTAAATCTTCCCACTATTTTGTTATCATTGAATAAGTATTGGATACAGCCCAGCCATTAACTTATCTGTTTTTGACCCTTGACCTCGAGTCCCCGGTATCTTATGTGGCTGTTTGCCCTATATACTGTTTACACATTTATTTGAAGTATTACAGTGTTAATTATATAACACCATAATTACCATATTGTTTAAAGTAGCTGCTTAAAATTTGTTAGTTCCATAATAGATACTATTGATTCATGTAAAAACACAGCTAAAGAAACAGAGTACCTAGTACTTTAGTATTTACGCCATATAACAAACTTGAAACCATGCACCCTCATATTTTTGAATAAAGAAAATGTTTTCCTTAGTGGAGAAGGAGAGTAGGTCAATATTAAGTCCCTTTCATTTCGATTGTAGATTACATGCTTGGTAGTCACAGAGCACCTTCGGTAGTTCATTTGGGCAAGCATGGCTGCTGTCATAATTTTAAGTAAAGTAAAAAATGTGAAAATATTAAACGTACATTTAAGGAAAACTTTTATATATAGGAACTTCACTCATTTACATCCCAAAAAGAAACCTACAAACCATTTTTTACCGTTAGTTTATCAGACACAAAAGGTAAGTTTTACGTAATTTTTGAGGTTATACCCTATGAGATTTCGTTATTTTAATTTTAGTCGAGTAGTAATTATAAAGATGCAAATTCAGATCAACTTAAAGTAAGCGGCGGTATTTTAGCAGTAGCAATAAATAAAGGCTCAACTAATATTCCAAAAAGTCAGCCAGTTCGAGGATGTTTTCATCCAGGAGCGTCTGCATTATCCCGAGAGGCGATACCTCTGAAAGACCAAGCCCCTTTGACAGGAATGCAAATGATACAGGCCATGTTGCAATATATTTGGCCAAAAGAAGATAAAGAGATACGGGATAGGGTCAAGCTAGCTGTATCTCTTTTAATAGGGGCCAAGGTATTAAACGTAACAGTACCATTTATATTTAAATATGCTGTTGATTATCTTAATGCAGGAGGTGCATTAAATATGGAGACTGCCCCGGAGACCGCGGCCACTATTGTAACCAGCTTATTACTTGGGTGTAAGTATAATTTTCGAAAAATTGATATTTCAAATTAGTAGCATAGTGGCTGCAATAAAATCAAAACTAAAAAGGTTCTACATGTGTATTTCTTTAAACAATCTTGACCTGAGCAGTGGCAGAGATTGGACATGTTTTTATTCAGTTCATTATAATTATTAAAAAAAGATTTCATAAGACTGTGATGTAAATTTGCTAAAATGTTTCAAAAAGTGCGAATTTCAAACAGTTTTTAATTGAGATTACCACTATACTCCATGTACCGGTTTTCAGATGGTGCAGCAAGAGCAGGCGCTGCAGGCTTCAACGAATTAAGAAATGCTGTATTTGCCAAGGTAGCTCAACATTCTATTAGAAAAATTGCAAAGAATGTGTTCCTCCATTTGCACAATCTAGATTTAGCTTTCCATTTACAAAGGCAAACGGGTAATAAAAATTTGTCCTTTTTGTGAATGAATATTGGTAAAGTTTTTTTTATAAATTTTTAGGTGCCCTTTCCAAAACAATTGATAGAGGTTCGAGGGGAATAAATTTTGTTTTGTCAGCAATGGTTTTCAACATAGTACCCACAATTTTTGAACTGGCTTTGGTGTCATCCATATTAGGCATAAAATGTGGTGCAGCATTTGCAGGTAAGGTAATACGTTGTCTGGTACTACTTATTTGTCGAATAATTTCATATTTAGCTCAATATTCTGATAAAATAATGACATTATCATTAATGTTAGATGGTGCTGTCTTCTCTGGTAAAAGTAAAATATAGATTAGGGACTTGGAAACGTTTTTGAGCATTTTTCTTTTAATCGTTACTTTTATTTTAATTAAGAAGCTACTCATATATAATTAAAATAATCTTATCTCTAAAATGAAAATGATAACAGTCGTTCACTGATAATGCAACTGGCCAGAAAGGAATATATATGTACAAGTTATCTTAGATATGTTAATACTATAAAATTACAAACCAGAATTATAAATGAAATATACATTTAAGTTATTTAAGAGCCACCATCATATCTCGTGTATCTGAAGTACAGATGATTTGAAATTTCTGCGATAAATATACAGGGTTGTTAAATTAAAACTCCCCAGACCTATTATAAAAACATCATCTTCAAAATGTATTTAGATAGCGGCTTGTAACAACTCATGGTCTAATAAATCTGGCCACCAAGAACCCCTGATCTCACTCCATGTGATTTCTTTTTATGGTCATATTTGAAGACAACCTACAACATTGCATATGCAAGGTTTGAAAATAGAATTAGACAAAGTTTTCAATAAGTTACACCTGAGAAGCTAAGAAATGTGTTAAGAGGAAATATCTCGATAATTGATAAATGCATAACATCCTGGAAGTATGCACTTAGAAAAATATTTTATTGTGTTAAATATGATTGTATACCGTGCCGGATTAACCCCAAGGCAATGAGGCATTGCCTCAGCCCCCATCAAATTGCCTTGAAAGTTTATTTTATTAAAAATTTTGAAAATGAATGATTCTTGATTTCTTTCGAAATTTGGAATGACAAATCAAACTCCCATCCCTCAGTTAAGCACGTGGTTCCTACTAATTGAACATGATAATATACCAACACGAGCCTGCTCTGTTTTATTTGCATGAGTAAATGTGTAGGTACTTGCCCAGAATATCACATTTGGCCATTTTATCTGCTTCAAATTCTAAGCATGTCCTTGTTGATTATTGTTGAGTTGAATTATTATTATTTTTGAGTTTTGTTCTGACGATGATGATGAGCAAAAAAAATTAGCTATGAAGTTCGCTTGTATCAGCTGTTGGTAAATAGACATTTAAAAGATCGTCTAAACTAATATGACTATCCAATAGTTATATCTTACAAGCGTTGGACTTTTCCACTATTATTGAAGAACTCAGTAATGGAAAATCTCGAAAGGTCAATTTAGTGTAGGATATATCGAAATATTTGCTTATAAGTTTAATGTAAAATGTTAATCATTTCTGAATTTGTAAAATATGTTGAAAATGATAATTTTGTTTCATTAATACCAAATGTCTCACAAACTTGGCTATCTACAATTACTCTTCTGTACTTTTACCAACTTCCTAAGTTTCTTTAGTTATAAAATAAACATACATTTGTCATAAAGATACATATAATAAGTGCATATAAATTTTGTTACTCATACTTACTGATTTTACATAACAAGTACCAATTACATAAGCAATTTTTAGGAATATCTATGGGTTGCGTTGGAGTATACAGCGTTTACACGTTAGCCGTTACCCAGTGGAGAACAAAATTTAGAATTTACATGAACCAAGCTGAAAACGAGGCTGGTAACAAAGCAGTTGATTCCTTAATAAATTATGAGACAGTGAAGGTAAATTGCAAGTTTGTGTTTTTGTTAGAAATATGTTTATAAATACTTTCTCTTTACAGTATTTTAACAACGAGAAATTTGAGGCAGACAGATACGATAACGTTTTAAAGAAATACGAATCTGCTAGTTTGAAAACTAGTTCTAGTTTGGCACTGTTGAATTTCGGGCAGAATGCTATATTTAGTGCTGCTTTAAGTGGTATTATGATTTTAGCTGCAAATGAAATTGTCAAAGGTAACATTATTGAATAATATTTTTGGGATAAATTGATAATCTTGACGTACCTTTCAGAAGTGGGATTTTTTCAGTCTTAGGTATGAACATATTTCCCTTTTTTAACAATTAACAAGGCTAAGAATTGTAGAATAATATTTACCATATTCTGTGTAACTAGGGCTGCTTTTAGGTAACATGACGGTTGGAGATTTGGTTATGGTAAATGGTTTACTTTTCCAGCTTTCTATTCCTTTGGGATTTCTAGGCAGTGTGTACAGAGAAGTGCGACAAGCTCTGATCGACATGCAGACCATGTTTACGCTAATGACTATGGACAGTGCCATAAAAGTAGGTCATTTCTGTAAAAGTACTAAAATTTCAACAGCGAAACATTCAATACCTTCTAACTATGCAGCTATAAATTTCACTATTTTTAGAGCAAACCCGAAGCACCTTATCTGTATGTGGACTCCAAAACATCATCTATTAAATTTGAAAATGTCTCCTTTGAGTATGGGCCAGGGAAACAAGTTTTGAAAGGTTTAAATCTGACAATTGAACCTGGTAAAAAAATTGCTATTGTCGGTGGATCAGGATCAGGGTAAATATAATTACTAGAAATTGAACAGTAGTTACAGTTAAAGCATAATCTGATGTGGTACTCATCATTTTATAGTAGCTTTACTTTCTTTTTGCTGTTTCAGTAGGTTAAGGTGGTTTATTAAAATTTTGACGCAAAATGTCAGAATACAGAATAGGATTATTGAGGTTCGGCTCCCTTTGAATCAGATTCATCATAACCTCAGAAAATTCCAGTCTTTCATTAGTATAGTCTGCTCATAGTTCTTGGACTACATTAACTTTATACGGATGCTATTTTTGAATTCGTTCAGTGAACCTAGAATTTTGCTATTTTTAAATTGGCTGCAATAGAACGAATTGAAAAATGAGGATTTTCATTTTGCGTCAACATCGCATTCTGTTTGTCATCTCAGTTTCAGTGACACACCAGATCTGATTGAAAATATGTCACGCGAATTTTGTTTAAGGACGTTCCCAACAAAAGAAAAATTCTTACGATCATCTTGAAAATTTCTATATATATTTTTATTAATGTTCTGCATACGTGGGAAAAATCTGAGTAGCTTTTGTGGTACTACATTTGTAAATATTAGCATCCTATTTTAACATACTAATGTCATGAATCCCATATTCACTTACGTTCTATTAAATTATAATGATAATTTTCTTCTACAAGCGGTATTCAAATAGCAATCTCATATTACTAACGGACTTATTTTTGCGAACGCAAAATAAGAAAAGTGATGAATTTTATGCCTTTCTCTTGGAACACACTGTATGCCTAGAGAACAATGAAACGTGAATAGTCCCAGTAAGATTATGCACCCTCGCAATATTGCCTGATATGTTTTTTTTTCTTTTTTAGTAAATCAACATTGGTCCGGTTGCTGTATAGATTCTATGAACCTACCGAGGGTCGTATTTTAATAGGAAACCAGGACATCCGTGACGTGGACCTGGAAAGTCTACGAAGATCGATTTCCATTGTGCCTCAAGACAGCGTTTTATTCCATGATACCATCAAACATAATCTGCACTATGGAGATCTCAGAGCGAGCGAGGAAGATATTATTAAAGCTGCCAAGATGGCGGAAATACACGATTCGATCGTGACATGGCCGAAGGGGTATGCAACACAAGTAGGAGAGAGGGGATTGAAATTGAGTGGGGGAGAGAAGCAAAGGGTGGCCATTGCCAGGGCTATTTTGAAAAATTCGCCTATATTAATCTTCGATGAGGCTACAAGTTCTTTAGATTCTATCACTGAATATGTAAGTAATTGTTTTATAAAATATTTCCATCTCACAGTATGCCTGCTCTTAGCATTTGAAATCATTTGAGGTCATAACAAGAACTGAAAATGTCTCTTGATACGATTATAAATTGTACTTGATTTGATTGTGTTGCAACAAGAGGTTATAGCTACAATTTTTGCCATACTTTTTTGCAGTTGGTCTTGAGTAGGTGCATTTTGTCAGTACTTTTTCATCATCCCTTATCTCTAATACATTTTTAATTTTCTAAAACTCTGCTAGAATGTTAAATTAACCTATGCGCAATATTTCTTGGTAAAGTTTAATCAGTAAAAAAATCTGCAAAAGGTTTTTCTCGTGCAATTTGACATAAAAAAAATTGTTTATGAAACATTTATGAATTTGATACAGTTTTCCATCCTAAGCAAAACTACTGCTTTCTGTAAGGAAAAATTGTAAAATCCTGATTCACTGTCAATTTATTTGGTTATATCTCAGTGAATATTGGATGAATGCAGAGGAGCTTCCACTAATTAGGTTAGAAAATTATATTTCAATAAAAAGTGTTTGTCGTAGAACAATGAATAGAGGTGGCGTATGTATATTTGCCAAAGAAAATATATATTTAAGGCCAATGAAATATGAACTAAGTCTAGAAAGGCACTTTGAGGCGTCGATAGCTGTGATGGATATGGCGAATATTAAATCTAAATTAGTAATTATCGTAGTATACAGGACCCCAGATAGTGATTTTAGCATGTTTATCGATAAAATGTATGGTTTATTAAGTGATTTATATCAGAATGAGTATTATTTCATAGTATGTGGTGATATAAATGTTAATATAGCTAATAATAGTTGTGAAACTAAGCATATTTTTAACTTATTCAATGAATTTAACTATAAAAACCACATCGATGAACCAACACGCATAACGGGTAGAAGCACAACTACAATTGATGTAATCTTTTCAAATTTAACAGCCTGTGAAATTACAGTTAATGATACTTATTTATCCGATCATACCTACCAGATGTGCAAATTTAAAAGCCCCTTTGACATTAATAATGCTAATAATATACCAATATTTAAGCGTGACATGTCAGAGAGTAATTTAATTACCTTAAAAAATCTATTAAACAATGAGGATTGGCAAGAAATGATTAATGGTATGAGTTTTACTGAAAAATTTAATTCATTTTATGCATCTTTTATGTTTCATTTTAATAATGCCATAACGTATAAAAAAATTAAACCACGCTTTAAAGGGAAAAAATTGTTCAACAATGACCTAAAACAATTACACCATCTTTTGTGTGAACTACATAAGCTAAATAAAGATTATCCTTACAATATAATAATTCAAAACAGGTATGTTAGGCTAAAACAGCTGTATTCGGAAAAGGTTGTGATGGATAAAGCCAATCACAACAATGAGCGTATAAATAATACACAAAATATAATGAAAGAAAGTTGGAAAATAATTAATGAGGCAAAAAATTATCCGAAACAAAATATTACAAGGATAACAGTTAAGGAGCAAACATTTACTAATACCAAAGACATTTGCAATGGTTTTAATAATTTCTTTGTAAATTTTCAGTGTCCTAAACCAGATTCTAATAAGTTGATATTACCTCCGAATTATATATATAATTTCTTTTTATTGCCGACCAGCCCGGCAGAAATTAGAGAAGTGTTGCTCAAAACAAAGAAAAAATCTGCTGCAGGGATAGATGAAGTAGGTGGTCAAGTACTAAGAGCGGTAGTTGATGAAATCTGTACCCCACTGTCTTATCTGATTAATGAATCATTTGCCAGTGGCCAGTATCCAGATGTTCTTAAAATTTCGAAATCCATACCGATTTATAAAAATAAGGGATCTAGACTAGAAGCATGTAATTATAGAAATGTTAATGTCCAAAACCAGTTAGCTAAAATTTTTGAACTTTGTTATAACAATAGATTAAGCAGCTTTTTAGAAGATCACAATCTTTTAACCTCATATCAGAATGGGTTCAGAAAAAACAAGTCAACCATAACCGCTATTGAACAGTTATGTGAATATATTTATAATGCACTGAACAACAAACAGCAACCAATAGCTTTATTTTTTTATCTCAGCAGAGCTTTTGATACGGTTGATCATGGTTTACTTTTAGATAAACTCTTTAGATTTGGAATACGTGGCGTGGCCCACGAATGGATCACTTCTTATTTAAACAACAGAAAGCAGGCTGTAGTCATAGGCTCATACAAATCGGATGTTAGCGACTTTGCTACTGGTGTGCCTCAAGGCTCTATTCTAGGTCCCCTATTGTTTTTAATTTTTGTAATCGACATGCCCAATTCTTGTACCTCACCGAATGCTTGTTTATGCAGATGACACAAATTTTTTAATATCTAGTAACACCTTGGAGTTGACAACCAGTAGAGCCAATAAATCAGTAGGTGAATTTTCTGATTGGTGTTTGAGCAATGGTTTGGTTCTAAATCCTGGCAAAACATTTTTTATGTCATTTTTGCCCAAGAATGTTGGTCACAATTCAAGTGTTTTAGTTAAGGCTGGTCATCAGTCAATTGTACAAACAGATGAAATAAAATTCTTGGGACTAAGGATAGATCACAAAATGACATGGGAGAAACAAACTGATGATTTATCAGAGAAATTAAGTAAATTCTGCTTCATTATTAGATATCTAAAATCCACTGTATCACTTAATATGCTAAAGCTAGCTTATTTTGGTCTGGTTCAGTCTAAGATATCTTATGGATTGATGTTCTGTGGAAACTCTCCATATGCTTCGAAAGTTTTGTAGCAAAAAAGAAAATTATACAGTGTATGCTTGGTTTACCTGCTCAGACTCACTGTAAAGAGGCATTTATAGCACTATCAATTTTAACATTACCATCTCTGTACATATTCTTAATTACAACAAATATAAAAAAGAAGGAAAATATCTTTTTAAAAAATAGTAATGTTCACAGCTATGTTACTCGCAGCTTCGGGTGCCTTTCTCGAGACTAAGTGTGGGTCAAAATTCTCACATCTTTCAAGGCATTAATTGTTAATAAATTTACCCAACTGTTTGGCCAATTCGATAATTTTAATTTATTTAGAAATACCCTGCTAAAATTTTTAATGAGTAGAGCTTTTTATTCTGTAGATAACTATTTACACTCTTAGTTTTATATTTAATTTTAAAGTGTAATATATTGTAGGTACTTAATATGTTTCAGTACTGTATGTCATATTATTGTTATACTTGTATGTTTTATTATTGTTATTATTGTCTGTTTTTTACCTTTATTTATTATTTACCACTGACTTGTCTAATAAGTTATACCATGTGTGTAACTTGATATGATGAATAAAATACATATTATTATTATATAAGAATATCTTTTTTTAGCATATCCTCAAGGCATTGAAGAATGCAATCGAAGGTCGCACAAGCATTTGCATAGCGCATCGATTGAGTACTATAATGGATGCCGATGAGATTTTCGTGCTCGAGGACGGTAGGGTTAGTGAGCAAGGTTCACATAGGACATTATTGCAAAATCCAAACAGTCTCTATTGGAGATTGTGGGATACTCAAAATCATTCTTCACAAAGTTCACAATCACAAAGGCAGGCTTTATGATTAAATTATAGATAAGATTAAATGTAAATATTGTATGTTGTCTTAACAAACTAGTTTATTGTATAAAATATACATTTTAAAATGTATGTACTTTATTTTAATTATTATGTACAAATATTATACAATTTGATTGTTATAAAAAATTATCTATGAAAATAAAGAAAATGGACAATTATGTTTTTAATAAAATAGATCCTTTCAGTTATAAATATAGTATAATAATCATTTTGGCATGTCGCCCAAAATTTGATGCATCAAACTGGTTGGCTCGTGTGATGGACTATTATCTATACTGTCGATATTTTCTCCATCATCGATAGCTTTTAGTGTAGCTAACAATCTTTTTCTCTCTTCTAGTTTAACCCTGTCTCTTGTCATTAAATTTCCATTTTTATCCGTCGTGTCGACATCTCTACTATTTGTTTGAAGTTTAAGCTCGTCGGATAAAATACCGTTAAGAAAGTCACTCTCTGAGGCCTCAAAGTTTAATAGAGATTTTTTCAACTTGGACTCGATACTTTTTGTTTTCTCGAAAGTTTCCAGGATATTGTCTGTATCCTCTTTAGACATTTTTAAACTTTCCTTTTGTAATTCTATCCTGTCGTTGCAGTTTCTCACGTTACTGACGATTTCACTGCAGTAAATGCCCAATTTTTTTTCAAATTCATCATGGGTGTTTTCTGTGGCCCTTTGTATAGCTTTGTCTAAGTGTTTCGACAGTTTTTCTAATTTTACGCTCGAGTTTGGTCGACTTCTTTCTTGTTTATTATTATCTTGCGATGCATCTGGTAGTTTGTCGAATTTATAGTAAGAGTTTATTCGGACTCTTTTCTCACTGTCGGCAGAATTTTCACGAGTGTCTGATAAAATATCTGAACTAGAACTGTGCTCTTTATCGGCAGAGAACTCCACACTCCCTCTACTAGGCGTAGAAGCATTTGATAACCTATTTTTTATGTTTTCTGATGGCATGGTTAAAATGCCATTTAATTTTTTTGTTGTGTCTCCTGTTTTGCATTTTATGGGTTCTAATTTAACATCTTTGACAGGAGTTTTGCTAGCATCTACTTCCGAATCGTAAATAGTTGTAACTTTACCGTTTTCAGCTGTTTGCGAATCATAAAGAGTGCCAAGTTTATTGATCCCGTCAACTTCCGAATCATAAATAGTAGTAAGTCTGTCAGAACTGGGTATTCTTTTTGGCGGATACCCATCTAGTGACACCGTCGAGACAGTCTGTCTTTGCGTGGAACGACGGGCAAGTCTATTTGAACGAGGATGCACCACATTCTCTTTTGCCTGTAAAAATATGGAACAGATTGATATAAAAATTTGTGGAACAATTTGCAATTCGTTGTATGGATTGTAATTAGACTAATTTTGAGGAATTGGGAACAAAGGAGGAAAATGTATAAAGTTTCAAAAAAGTTTCTCCTTAACATACTAATTAATGCCATTAAAATTAAATAATTGATGAAAGTATTATTGTATAACAGTATTAATAGAAGGGATGTAAAGTCCTATCGGTAGATCCACAAACATGCAGTATTGTATTGACAAATAATTTGCTTATACAAAGACTAGATTATATTTCATATCTATGCTACTACTTCTGCAAAGGATTGAAGTTGATTGTATTGAAATTTTAAGTCGATATATTCAACAAAATAATTAGATTTGTAAAAAGCAAATCATTTTCGGCCCCTTCAACAGTTATGGTATTCAAAATTCCACAATGACCTTATAAAGGCAAAACATCGCATCTTACATAACATATTTTCTTACCTCCAAAAGACCAGTCAACCTATCTATCTCTGACAAAGCTTGATTCAGCTGCCTCTGACATTGTTTGTGTTTTGATATCTCACTGTTTAATCTCTGCTTTGACGTTTTACCTTCCAACATCAACTTTCTGTTTAACACTGTGATTTGTTCATCAGATTTTTGCAACTTCAGTTTCGTATCTTCAAGTTGATCCAGTAACTTCTCCCTGTCTGTTAAATGTTTGTCCCTGTTTAACTTTTCCAGATGAACTAATTTTTCGTTTGCTTTTGTCAACTCTTCCTCTTTAGCTTTGAGCAGCTCAGTTAATTCCTTCACGTTTTTCCTGAGCGACTTGTTCTTCTCTGTCATGACGCGGAGTTGCTCTTCGTGGGCATGTATAAGACGGGGCAAGTCTTCATTCATACCCTCGTATCTAGAAATAATTAGATTCAAGGTAATAATTGTTTTTATAGTTGCTTCCGGGTTTTGCCGCCATCTTCTTCAGAAGGGTTCTAAAGACTGAAGTTGTGTTCTGCTCCTTGTTATATACTTTGGTGCTGCCTCATCCTGTTTCTTCTTATAACTCTTAACATATGTACTCTCCAATTGATAAACACCTTAATCCTATAATTTACGGATGTGATCCTTTCTTTTTTTGAGGGAAGCAACTGTAGTATTTTTTTACTGCTTGGAAACATAACGTGAATAGTAGCACACAGCAGTTATTTCCCTCAAACAAGGACGCTATCTCTAAACTAGTAACGATAAGTATTTACCAATTAGAATGTATATGAGGTAAGACTTATATCGGGCAAACAGGGTAGGGTGTTCAATACAGAACCAAACAACATCAGAGAACATTAGATTCGGATAAACGCTAAATTGGTAGCGGCAGAACATATTCATCGCTATGGTCATAAAATCAACTATTACAGTCAAACATGATACAAGTATGCATTATTATCCCGAATTATTAGTGAATTGTTATAAATTATGAAAAACGGGAACAATTTCAACAGAAAATATGGATATTGACTGAGTAACATGTAGGCTAGCTTTAGTAAGTATCAGTAGTATTAGTAACCATGCTCAACGGAGTGTACAGAATGAGCAGTGAAACAAAGCAACATCAAGGTATATAATGAGGAGAAAATACAACAATTTCAGTATTTGGAGTCCTTCTTAAGAGGTTGATAGTACGATCAGTGAAACACCAAGTATGATAACCACGGTGAAACCGGGAAGAGTCTACGCCATTGGACAATGATCATGAAAGTTTGCCCTGCATAATAAAAATAAATAGTAAGACATGAGGTTCGTCATTATAATCCCAAACAAATCTTGACAGTCAAAAACGAGATATTTACAGTGAGAAAAAATGTTTTTCTTCCATTAAATGTGGTTACTATCGCAGATCTCATTGAAAGGATAAACTTGGCTTTCCAATAGAACTGTAAAAAGCAAACCACTATTTTTTGAAACTTTTTATTTTGTTTCTCATTTTTTTTCAAATATATCAATCATGCAAAGTTTTTCAGAAAGGAAAACAAAAGTTTACAGAAGAAATACCAAGTGAGATATTGTTATATAATCAGTTATTAACACTAGCCACTTTTTCATAGATATAACGAAATATTTTGTCTCTGAGAGGTAAAAAAATATTGTGTTTCGGCATTTTAGGTCCTTGTCAAGAGTACTTGTCTTGCCAAAGGTCTAAAAACCCGGAACACGATATAGGGTTAAAAAAAACGTTTCTTAAAGCACTTAAAACAGATTTTTTTTTATTTAAAAATACAATAGTTATTAGTTAGTTTTCAATAAACCAAATACTTTTCTTTTTTGTGACGAGAATTAAGAGTGGTATAATTATTAATAATCATTTTTAATGCAGAATTAAATGCAGTTGTTTTTTAAAATAATTATATATATGTAAGTTAAAATAATAATGAATGTAATAATATAAAATATATCTTTTAAAATTACTTATCTAATATAATTCATGATCTATATTAGGTACTTTTTTTATATAAAAAATGTATAGTGAAGTATGTATGAAGTAGCATATAGTATATGAAGTACCACAGTGATACGATGAAGTATGTGTATGTATATGAGTATATTGTAGTCCAGTGAAGTATTAATGTAATATGAAGTATAGAATTGACATTATCGTAACCAATCGTGAAAGATCTCGGTGTTTAACTTTGTTTTCTAGCGGTAGGTTTAACTTGGTTGTAAATAATACCTGAACGATGGCAGTTGTAAAGATGCATGGCATAGTTGGCGGTAAAGCAAAGCATGATTGTACATGCTTATGCAAATGAAGAAGTTTCTGCCCCCATTTTAACAAAAAAAAAAAATATACTCCAAAAGTAGCTACAGCGAATTTTACTGAAAACGGATAATGCTTTAGTGTCATACTTGAAAAAAAAATTTAAGAATGCTTTATTTATTCTTTTTTACGTCAAATAAATTTGTAACCCACTGCTTATGAATAAAATACTTTATTTATAGTCCAGTAGTTTTTAGGTTTCATCTTCTTAAAAATTCCCCGCCAGTTGGATTTTTGAATACACCTTTATTTCCATGTTTTAAATGACGTGTTAAAAGTCCCAGTCGATATCGTGCCGGAGTTGCGAAATATGCAAGGTCAAAGATCTCAAAAAATAGTTTTTCGCAAAAATCTCGCTTCTTATGGCCTGAATGTCGATTATGAAAATTATAAATCTTTAGTTTGCCTACAAAAAAGGTTCTATACATTTTTGTCGTACAACCAACCGTTATCGTGGTATAAAGTAAAATAGGTAATCAATGCATTCGTTTATAGGATAATGCACTTCAGGGCAAGACGTAAATACTTTATATAATGTATATAAGAAGTATAAACATTATTATAGTATGTTATAATTACGTAGATGGGGACGGAGTATGTGTTCTTCTGGCGATGTATAGTGCTCAAAAATCAGAAAATTCGGTAAACAAACTACAATTGTCATAACAACCTTAATCCAGCTGTAATAAATTGCCAATTGAATTAAAACATGTAAAGTGTGGGGCGAACGTAGGTGCGTCTTTACTATGTACATACTTCGGTATGCGATGCAAAGCAACGACAGGCGCAGTTAGTACTTGGATGGGTGACCATTCCAACGGAAACCGCGTTCTCGCCTCACACATCTTCCAGCGGCTTGTATATCAGTGTATGCGCGGAAGCTATACAACGTTAGGCGAGGGTTGTATAGGTGATATACCATCCTTCGGAGGGGATGTAAAGCCGTCGGTCCCTTGTCTATTAAATGTTAGGCAAGTAAAAGATCCCCACTCTTCTTAAGGGAAGAGGTTCGGCAAAATTCCTGGTTGGGGGTAGCTCGTCTACAGGCGTCGGTGTTAGGCCTCAGTAGCGGAAATAGACCGACGTTAAATAAATGTATAAAAAAAAAAGAATCCATGAATCATTCGTTGTAATAGTTCGGAGGACATGCAATGGAAATGGTTGTCATTTTTATATTTGTATTTTATACTTGTGTTTTATATTTGTTATAATTGTATTTTAATGTTCTACATATTATGTTTGATTTTGCTCTATATTTTTTATCGACGTTCACATATATACAATGTATATCTACGTGATAACAATGATAAATCGGTCTCTAGGCTGTAGGGAGCCAAAAAACATTTTCAGTGATCTTTGACCTCGAATATCTCGCAATGCTAGCACAATATCGATTGGAACTTTTAGCATTAAAATATAAAAATAAAGATGTATACAAAAATCCAGCCTATTGGGAATTTTTAAGAACATTGCTCATTTTTATGACTAAAATTATATACTCTCGTGTATACCTCAGAAATAGTTGAATTTATATAAATCATGTTTGTTTGTTTGTTATTTTCACTAAGAAAAATTATTTTCTCCCATTTAACAATTTATTTCCAAGTAAAATATATATTTTTTAAATAACTATATAATTTAATTATATATAAAAAAAATTCATAAATAATGGGAAATATCGGTTTAGGGTGTGTTCTTGTGAAATAATACAAAATACTCTTCAACCTAATTAATTTTAACGTAGCAAAATTTCGAGCAAAATATCCTCCATAATTTCTAAATAATTGTAAATTAATTTTGCTTCTACATAGGAACCGTCTTACTCTTTTAATGATTTTAAGACAGTGATAATGACAATGCGGTGTACAGATATTGCGGGTACCTAAAAGCTTAAATAATAATTATAATTAATAAAGTCAGTAGTCCTAATAAAATAACTAACATACTTGTCTCTTCGCAAGTTGTACAATTTATACAGGAAAGTTCTATTACATGAAAAGTTAGTTAGTTAGTTATGGTAATAATTTTATACTACATAATTAACTCATTGATAACACACTACATTCATCACACCATATAATTCTACATCAGAACTCCATTACTACATACGTACTACATGATGATGGTCGAGAAGTGAGCGCACTTGCCTCTCACCTAAAAGTTCCAGGTTCGATCCCCGGTTGTGGCAGTGGAAAATACTGTAAGAGGGATTTTTCCACTATACACGGATATCCCACGTGTGTCCCTTGTCTCTAAATGTGTAGCCCCCTCTCACACAAGGCTCTTCTAGAGCCTTCCGGGATAAAGGGAGTCGTCATTACCTGTGGTGTATTTGGTGTATGATACTACACTGGCATTACATAATACTACATTGGTACCGCATGATACTACATGAATACTACGTGATACTTCACACCAGATTAAACCCCCTTTTTTATGACCTGACCACTGGACTATTGCCAATGTTTAGCACCTACGAATGATATAATGTCTACTTACTTTGAGAGTGCTTTATCTTGCCTTTTTTGTAAATTTTTGAGGATCTGATTCTCTTTACTGAGTTCCTAAAATAAAAAACTCATTAAGAACTGTAGCAGCTACATAATAAAACATTTATTTATTTTATTTCGTATATTAATCCAGTCTATTGACTACTCCACGCTTTGGTTAAAGCAGATTGGACATACTGATTCTCCAGAAATAATATAATTTTCAAATGTTATAATTTTATAGTTTAAAATTAACACACCGATAAATGAAAATTGGCATCATTTAGCTGGTTTTGTATAGATCTCAGTTTCAATAATTTTGCTGAAAAAACCCTTTGGCGAACGCCATTCCCTGAGGTTCTTTGATAGTTAGGTCTAACAGGGTACATCAATGGATTCACAGGTTTTCTTCTCTGAAGAAAACAACTAGAATTTGACGTGCACACTGTGTCGCAGCTGTTACTCCTAAAAAAAATTTCCTTATTTATATCACAACAAAACGTATGTGCACATTGAAACATTGTTATGTTCGATCCATACTTTGAACAAAGGATGGTTCTTGGAACTACCACAAAAGGGAACTCTTTGTGTTATTTGATAATAAAATTATGCATTTTACGTACCGATGATCTACAGATTTCACAGACCTTTGCACAGAAACAGAACTGCCACTCGTCATTGTGATTTAAATAAGCTTTCACAATTAAAATAATTATAAAAAAATGTATATATTATGACTTTCAATGAAAACTGCAATGCAGAAATGTCATGTTTGTATACCCCTACATATTGTCAGTTGCTATGGTTACTGTTGTGTACCTGAAAGTTGGAACTATACAGAAATAATATTGGCCTCATTTTAAAATGTATTATTTTTTAAATTTAAAACAATTAGGTTTAAATAAAAACCATAAGTTTGTTATCATATTTTTATTAGATTATTGAAGAATTAAAACCAAAATAGTTCACCATACTTTTACTAAAAATGCTGCAAACACCATAATAATTATACAAATAACAGATGGCAATTTTTAAAAAAAGCAAAGTTCAAATTCAAGGCACTTGAATTGCTTTTAATCGGCATTTGGAATTTTGACAATAGACTAGCCATATTTTATGCAACTAGATAGGAAATTAAAATAATCATTCTTTTGAGTATGAAATTTGCACCACAACGAGGTGTGTAGCTATTTTTTGTAATCACATAAGTATCTTTTTTACTGCATAGTATAACGACAAGTATTTCGCCAATCAAATTGGGATAATCAGGAAATGATTACAGACATTTCAATTTTTTTGATTGAATTATTACATCTACTAATAATACAGTAGTTGGGTCAAATGTTCTGAAAATGGATGATATTCCAGACTACTAACTAGTCATATTATATGTAAATTAAAATTTAGAACGACAAAGAAATAGAAAACGATAAAGATAAAGCTGAAAATTTTAACTCTTATTTTACAGATAGTATTTTAGAAATAAAAGAATCTATTGCTCAATCAGTTATGTGGTCTGACGATACTCTCCCACTTGTAGAAAGTACTTTGCCTCAGTTTAACTTACTAAACATGGAAAGCTTGAAAAGAATAATCAACAATTTAGACAATAAATGCAACTCTGAAATTATTAATAGTAAAGTTCTAAAAAATATATTTCAAGTAATAGGTCATGTTATCTTAAATTTAGTTAATACATCACTTGCAACCGGTAGAATTCCATTTGAATTAAAAACTAGTACTATTATTCCTATTCCTAAAATTATTAACACATATGAGGCTGAAAACTTCAGACCCATTAACACATTACCTTGTTTAGAAAAAGTGATAGAATTAGCAGTATATGCTCAAGTAAGTGACTATATACAAAAAAATAATATAATTATGGAATATCAATCTGGTTTTCGGCCAAATCACTCTTGTGAAACAGCAGTACAAGCCACACTTTCTAAATGGAAATTTCAAACAGATAATAACAAATATATTATAGCAGTATTTTTGGATTTCAAACGAGCCTCTGAAACTATGGATATTACCATTTTATTAAAAAAATTGGAACACTACGGATTTGCAGGAAAAGTTGTTGACTGGTTCAAAGATTACCTAAATAATAGATCACAAGTTACTAAAATAAATAATCAATTATCCAATAAAAGATCAGTGACTTCTGGGGTACCGCAGGGTAGTGTTCTGGGCCCCCTTTTATTTAGTTTATACTTAAATGATATAAATTTTATAGATGATTGTGAATTTATTAATCTGTTTGCCGATGACACCTTAATAACTGCTAGTGATCACTCTGTTGACGTTGCTATAGACAAAATAAATCTAACTCAATAAATTAAAACTCAATGTACAGAAAACAAAAGCCATGATAATCACTACACAATATAAATATAAAGGAATCGACACCAAACAAATAAATATTAAAATATATAATGAAAAAATAACAATAGTTGAAGAAATCAAATATCTCGGTTTCATTTTAGATAACACATTAACTCTAAAAAGTCACTTTAATTATATTCATAAAAAATTTGTAAAAAAATTGTTTTTCCTTTCTAGAATCTCCTCTAAACTAACAATTAGATCAGTGTTAACTGTATATAGAACTATTATTCAACCCCATTTCGACTACTATGCCAGTTTGCTTTATCTCCTAGATAATAATAGTATTGCAATGCTTCAAAAGTTACAAAACAGAGGAATGAGAATTGTGTTTAGATGTAATAGGTATACACCAATTTATTTAATGCTAAATGCCTTGGACTGGTTTTCTGGAAAACACAGGTTATATTATTTCTCAATGATACTCATTTTCAAAATATTGCATAACTTAGGACCAACCTATTTTAATGAATACATTATATATAATCACGAAATTCATAATTATCCTACAAGATAAAATAATCAATTATATGTACCTAGAACTAATTTCAGTAGAACAATGAACTCTTTATTCCATAAAGGTTTATTACAATATAACAACCATCCTGATCCCATTAAAGCTTGTGAAACTCTCCAAAAATTTAAATCATCTTTAAATAAACATATTAGTGAGATGAATAATTAGAATATTTAAAAATAAAGAAACAATAACTTTTTATATAAACAAAGTATAAACTATTCTTACCTTAATTTATATGATATAATATTTAAGAACTCATATTATATGACATTATATTTAATTATTGTATATTAGGAATCCTATTTAATATAGTATTATTATTATTATTATAAACAAGCCTAAATTTCTTACCTTCCAAGTTTTTTTTAACTTTAATTATCAAGACTATCTGCAGGATCTGTTATCTATAAATCGGGACTATACTTACTTGATAGAAAATATTGATGAAATGTTAGAATTTTGGAATAACAACTTATTATATTTATTTAACATTTATGCAGCTTTCAAAACTGTGAGAGTAAATAAACAACCTGCTTCCTGGCTAACAGAAAATATTAAAATATGATTAAGCTAAGAAATGCAGCTTATAATCAATATAAGAACAACACCGATATTTAGTGGAATGAATATGAGGAAACGCGTAATTTTGTTAACGGCTCAATTAAATTAGAAAAGCGGGCATCCCTTCAGTTTAAATACATATCGGATCCTAAAATGTTCTGGCATGCTTTGAAATCATTCAATGTTAATAAAAACATTTCCTGTAACTGTACTGATTCTAATTTAATCAACAATTTTTTTATTAACAACTTACCGCAAGTGCAGTGTAATGATAATTGCTGAAAAATATAAATTCCCAAAGTTGATGAGCGCGAGTGAGTGAGATTTTTCTTAACTATTTAAGTAACCGTTGTCAAAGGGTTTGCGTTAATCATGGTTTTTCTGAATTCGAATCCATTACTAAAGGTGTTCCACAAGGTAGTATCCTTGGGTCTCTTTTATTTTCTATATATGTTTCCTATTTTCACTCATTCCTAGAGTTTTGCTCAATTCATCAATATGCGGACGGCACCCAATTACTGAGGTCTCTAATTCTCATGGATTAGTTCTAAATGAGTCAAAAACTGAGTTATTATTTTTTTGTAAGGATAAGTGGAAAGCGGTTAGTGATCCTAATTATAAATTTACACTTAGACAGAAAGACTTGACTTCCGTTGATGAAGAAAAATGTTTAGGCTTATATCTCGATGTTAAGATTTTCCACTCACGTTGCTAAATTGATACAAGAATTATAGGTAAGTTGAAACTACTATAATGCGTAGGGAGGTACTTAGTTCTAACATAAAGCTGATGTTACATGGCTCTTTAATTCTCTCCCATCTTGCTTATTGTGATATCGTGTATTGGCCTGTTCTATTAAAGACAAAAGCATTCTCCAAAAAATACAAAATGCTTGTATAAAATTTAATTTCAACTTGCGCAAGTTTGATCATATTAATGAACGTTTTTTGGAAAGTAAATGGTTAAATTTAGATGAAAGACTTAAACACCATTTAGCCTGTCTTCATTTTATACATAGGGTTGAAGTGGGTACAATTTTGTATTAAAAAAATGGTTAAAATTAACTACCTATCTACTTACCTGGTTTTAATGACTTTGAAGCATTTTAAATCAAAAACTTGAAGTCTCAGGAGTACATGCCCATGGAAACTTATTGACAAGGCCGAGATCTACATATCCAATTTAACTGGAACCTGTTTTACACTTCAAAACTGTAGTATCGTTTATTTTCTCTTAGACAATTTGAAATAAAATACACACTCTTTAAAAAACAAAACGTTTATTTAAAAAATGTAAAGTACAAAAATACCACCACCTTTAAAGTTGCCTAACTTCTGCATAACAATTCATAAAAATCTTACGTATAACTAACTATATATAACATTCTATAATAAAATATACAGGTACAGTGTGTTTCACTTGAACTGGTAACACCCCAATAACTTTTTTATTTTTTGTTGAATATCAAAAAAAAATAAAAAAATTTTATATGTAGCTTGTAACACCCGTTTAAAGGGCTAAACAATAACACTTAAAAAGTAGCTGGGCGAGCGTAGATGCGTCTTTACTATGTACATACTTCGATATGCGATGTAAAGCAACGTTAGGCACGGTTAGTACTTGGATGGGCGACCGTTTCAAAGAAGACCGTGTCCTTGCCTCACATATCTTCCAGCGGCTTGTATATCAGTGTATGCATGGAAGCTATGCAACCTTAGGCGAGGGTTGTGTAAGTGATATACCATCCTTCGGAGGGGATGTAACGCCGTCAGTCTCTTGTCTAAGAAATGTTAGGCAAGTAAAAGATCCCTACTCTTCTTAAGGGAAGAAGTTCCGCAAAATTCCTGGTTGGGAGTAGCTCGTCTACAGGCGTCGGTGATAGGCCTCAGTAGCGGAAATAGACCAACGTTAAATAAATGTTAAAAAAAAAAAGTAACCAAAATTAAGGCAAAAAATTGAAAAACAGAGATTTTTTTTCCAATTCCCAAGTGGTTGGTTGAAAGAAAAAAACAACAAAAAAGCACCCCAAAAAATTAGTTGTAAAATTAATTTTACTATCAATACTTTCAGCCTTAAAAAGTAACAGAAGAAAATATTGTAATATGGTAAAGTAATGGTTTTCTCTACTAAATCACCATTTAATAATACACTTTTTTCTATTCATATTTACTGCGGGGACGGTAGTTCAGTGGGTTAGCGGGTCTAGCTTTCTCTCTGAGCATATCTAAAGAAGTGGGTTCAAACCCCATCTACTGTGAAGTAATTTTCAATAATAAATTATCCCCAAGAAGTGGTTCGGATCCCAATATAAACTGTAAGGCCCCGTCTCCTTTACTCAGACAAATCTAAATCTCCTAGACTTAATAGGGTCATTCAGGTGACCTGGAAGGCGATTAAAAACGCCATTTAAAAAACATATTACAAAAAAAAATTCACGTAATTCAGCTGGTGTAACCTCTTAACAAACTTGGGTTATTCTGTCTTGAAATTCTTCTAAATTTTGTGGCTGGACTTTGTACACTTTAGCTCTAATAGTTCTAGATAAATAAAAATCTAGTGGGCTTAGGTCTGGAGATCTAGGCAGCCCTAAAATTAAAGGACTATTCCTCCCTATCCATTTTTGTGGATACTTTTGATCCAGCCATCGTCTAATTATGCCTTCAATATGGATAGATGCTCCCATTGAGCTGAAAATACATATGCAGTCATACTTGAAGTGGAAGATCATGTAACGTATCCTAAAATTCATTGTTTAAAAACTATAAAAGTTGGTTAGCATTCAAAGTAAGGTGGAAAAAACGGTCCTATTTTTATATCACCTACTAATATTCATTAATTTTCTATGAATATTGCAATTGCAATGGACCAGATTAGTGTGACGTATAAAGCCGCTGAATGTAGGCAAATCTTATAGTAAGTACATGGAGCCATAGCACATTCAATGAAAATTCGTCATGTATTATTGTGAACCAAAATTAAATCGCATGTAGTTTTATAGTATTGTGTTATTAATTGTTCGTTACTTTTTCTCCACTTGATTTTAATTAACTTTTACTACTTTAATATGTCAATTTTTAATGTTTTTTATTTACCATTTTTAACTTGATCTTATTGTATGACTTGTGTAAATGCTTTGTGCATGTTGACACCAATAAATGATTATTATTATTATTATTATACCATCCTCCGGAGGGGATGTAAAGCCGTCAGTCCCTTATCTATTAAATGTTAGGCAAGTAACAGATCCCTACTCTTTTTAAGAGAAGAGGTTTTTCTTAAAATGTTTTCTTAACCGCCTCTCAAGTTACCCCAGTAACCCCCTGGAAGATCTCAAGGATCTTGTGCTAGATAAAGAGAGACGAGGCTCTACAGTTTAATGTGGACTCCGAACCACTCTTGGGGCAATTTTTTTAATGAAAAATTGTTTTGCCTTGCGGGAATCGAACCCACTTCGCTAGGCAACTCAATTTGCTAGCCAGACGCTTTAACACACTGAGCTACCGTCCCCGTTCGGCAAAATTCCTGGTTAAGAGTAGCTTGTCTACAGGCGTCAGTGTTAGGCTTCAGTAGCAGAAATAGGCCGACGTTAAATAAATGTATAAAAAAAAATTCAATTGTGGGTTTAACTGGTAAAAAATTCCATTGTTTAATGCCAAGAGACAGACTTTGCAATACACAATAACGCATTATTTGTATTTTATTAGCGATTTCTTCTGTTATCTTAAAATTATGAGCCAATTGGCAAATTTTGACCTCAGATTCGGATTCAGCAGGCGAAAATACATAGGAATACACTAACGGAATACCTTGGCCAAGACATATTTTTTTGTGTGTGCCTGTGTTATTGGAATAATCGAATCGGTAGAGTCCGATTATGCCCATCACTAGTTAAAAGTTACATATTAAGAAATCTTTTTTTTAATTCAACGAAAAATAAAAAATGTATTGGAGTGTTACCAATTCAAGTGAAACACACTACATAAACAGTCATTAAAACTGCTGAACCATAAAATCCTTGATAAAAACTATTTGCCAAGTAAAATATCACAGAGTAGACACCTATATTAGGAATACATTAATTAATTAGTCATATTGTTATTTGGTCTTTGTGTCTTAACATTTAAAATGGTAACGACTGGAAATGATTTGTAACTGAGAATATTGCATGTAGGTATGATATAAATCTTAGAATATAAATATATTTCCATTAACTTTTTCTATTAGCCCCATTTTAAGGATTTAATCCTCGTCCATGGCACAAATAATATTCTCCAATGCCGTTCTAGCATCCGACATTGGCAATACTCTCAATATTTCTAGAGCATCTTTAGAGTGCTCTCTCTGCAATGCTTTAGTCATCTCAAGGCTTGGTCCTTCAACTACAGCTTTGCGAAGGGCGTCATAATCAATATCGTCTATGCATTCCTGCCCTTCTTCTATTAATCTGTACAATGAAGGATCGTGCTGTAGAGTAAAGAATACAGGAGCACTTATAAGACTAAACTGACCTGTGGAATTATACGTGAATGGTTCTCTATCTAGGCAAGCTTGCCAAGCTAAAGCAAGGTGTTTACCAAAAAGATAACCTTTCTCTTGGAGTTCCTCAGGATGGCCTGCTAGTTTTAATGCGCCTTGGCAGGATTTACCCAGTAAACTACCTAAAATTACATATAAACAAAATAAGCTACTGACCTTGGTAGGGGAAAGAAAAGAACAAAAAATAATAAAAATAGTCCGCTAAAATTTGAGTAACATTATTATAAAACAAATAACGGTGCCTTTAGTCATAATATTAATATAGAAAACCACGATCTAGATTATTAGATGGGGGTTAAGGGACACGGCGGGGTGTCACCTATATTGGCCACACTGGGCAAGAATTCTCTCAGCATGGATCCTCTTTTAGTAGAGAGAGCAGGACAGCATATGCTCGTGTACTGAACTTTTTTTATTATAGCAAAATTATTTATTATTCTTGTGTTAACGAAAAATCACCAACCTGCATTCAAGACATGTCTTAAAGTCCACTCAGCTTTTGCATTCCCCAAGGCCTCGCTAACAACTAAAGGCTCCACGGTATTATCAGTAAACTGCTTGTATTCCACATGGTCCGGTATTGGTTTAGCTGGTAACGGATTGTTTTGCCCATCTCTTGGACCAACAAATTCTCCTTCAGCCAAATCTCGTACAGCTGAGCTTATCAACTCGACCAGGTCTTGGTTCTTTAAATTTGCCAACTCTACACAGCTGTTGCTTAGAAGATAATCGCCACTTAATAGCGCTATTTTGTTTCCAAATATCATATCACCTTCAATAAAGATATGATGTAAGACTAGGTAAAGATATTCAAAAGATAATGAGCGACTTTTAAGTAGCATATGTAACGAAAATGCAAGGTTTAGCTGTCATAATATTAGTTCATTAGTTTCCTAACTCCCTGATTAATAGAATTTTACTTAAATAGAGAACTTAAAATATAACGAAATTTTTTACAAAATGTCCTGAAAGTGTGCCGCTTTGCTCCAAACTTGAACGTTTTTTAAACAGAATATTTATTTTTAATAAAGATACAATTTCTTTTTGCATAACATGATGAAAGTGCGGAACTTTGCTCCAGAAGTTGTTTAGAAGTAATTTGCATGGGACTAGCATAAAAATCAAGAACATATACAACAAATTATGTCAATTTACGTAAGATATAATTCAGGTTCCTTTACCTGTAGGGTCTATAGCTTCACGAGCCTGGAGGTTCACAAGGCCTTTGTGAACTAAGTGACTAGTTCTTATCATCTCTGCAACTTCTGCTAGTGCCCGTTGGCTGTGAAGCACTCCTGCAGCTTTATCTTGTTCCAACTCCGGAATGTCTGGTGAGTAACCAGCAGCTCTTGAAATTAAAAGAACAATAAGGCCCCATGCCTGCATGTTATTTTTGCCATTATATATTAAACCCCTAGAACAAAGAGGACTAATTTAAACTAGGTATACATGATTATTCTTAGGTTTCTTGTTGAATAAAGGTATTTGACATTTTATGAGGAATATTGAGCTTCCGATATACTATCACTAAAAATAGATGCTAGTGCAACTGCATAAGTTGCTTTTTCTATGTACCCCATTTGGGCCTATAATCACATTTACAAACCACACCAACTGACAGAAGAAGTAATATACTTCCTTCTATCTCCAACTACAAGCATCAAATATGCTAATGATTCCAAAATGCTTGGATTGAAAATTGATTGTAACTTCAAATCTCAAATGGTCTAACCATATACACGATATGTGTGGAAAACTGTCTAAAACCTGCTATGCTCTGGTAATAATATCAAAACAATGCAGTGAATCAATTGTAAGACAGCTGTACTTTGCATCTTTTCATTCTTGTATTAAATATGGTATTGTGCATAAGGATTCATTATGAGGTTCATAGTTTTCCTTTTGCAAAAACGGGCTATATGCATAATAGCTAATCTTGGGTACAATGTGTCTTGTAGGGAAGCCTTTAAGAGATTCAACATTCCTACTTTAAGTTCTGTATGTATCTATGAAATATCGTGTTTTGTTTACAAAAATAAGGCTAAATTTGATGAAACAAGAACAAATCATCAATACAACACTAGAAAAAAAGATCTCCTCCTAGCAGAAGAACATAGAACGACTTTATATCAAAAATGACTTTTTTCTATGTGGAAATGTTAGATCCACGACAACAATTTTTAAATTTAAAAGGGCTTTAAAATCTTTATTGTTGGGCATAAACTGCTATACCTACCGACCGAGCAAGATGGAGCTTTACCTTTCTTAGATGTATTAGTGAAAAGGTCACACAATGGCAAGTTGGCCCACGGTGTCTACAGAAAGAAAACGCACACTGATCGTTACCTACATGCGACATCTCACCACCATCCACAACAAAAGAGAGCACTAATTAGAACCTTGGTCCACAGAGCCAACACAATATGCGACGACGATAACAAACCCAAGGAACTACAGAATGTCCAACAAGCTTTAGAGAAGAACAGCAACAAGCAACAACCAACAACGTATGCATGCCTACCCTACGTTGCGGGAGTCACAGATAGGCTGAAGAAGATTTTATTCAAAAAGAAAGTAGGTGTATGGTTTTGAACAGTGAAGAAAATACAGCAGATACTTCCCTCAGTCAAAGACCCTGTCCCCAAACTGTTATCAAAAGGTGTTTACCAGTTGAAGTGCACATGTGGTAAGAGCTACATCAGACAAACAGGACGGAGTATCCAGTGCAGAATCAAAGAACACCAGAGAAATACCAGATTTGAATACACTGATAAGCCGGTGATAGCAGAACATGTCCATTATAACGAGAACCATAAAATCGACTACGAGGACGTCAATATATTAGACAGGAATACGCGCTATTATCCGTGAATCATTAGAGAATCACTGGAAATTATGAAAAACATGAACAACTTTAACAGAGAGGATGGGTATCGACGTGGAGACTGGAATTTCCAAGTACCAGCACCGTAGTAAGTCACGGTCAACCAAACACGGCGAATGAGCAGCGAAACGAACCAAGCGCGACCAATGACCAGCGAAGCGAAGCGGCGCCTAAGAATGTAATGAGGAGTGTAACACAACAAATTCAGTCTTTAGAATCCTTCTGAAGAAGCTGACAGGATGATCAGCGAAACATCAAGTCAAGTTTGACGACCATGGCAAGACCCAGAAGAAACTACTTCATTGCTATACCTACTGTTGACGAATTCTTATCATGCATGTAATCTCTACTCTTTTCAGTACATTTTATTATACATGAGTTAAATGTTATATCTCGTGTTATATTTTACTTAACATATTTATTTAGTATATTATTAAATTTTTGGAATGATCCTTTTTTTCCTAATTTCAAAAATATACCATATGTTACCCCTACCGTATACCGTTTTTGAGTTATTAAAAGTCGAATATCTTAGTTAAACTAGTTACTGTAAATATGGAAAAGTTAACATTATTAACCAATGTTAGGCACGGTTAGTAATTAGATGGGTGACTGTTTCAAGGAAGACCTGCATCACCTCCAGCAGCTTGTAAATCAGTGTATGCACGGAAGTTATGCAACCTTAGGCGAAGGTTGTGATATACCATCCTTTGGAGGGGATGTAAAGCCGTCGGTCCCTTGCCTATTAAATGTTAGGCAAGTAAGAGATCCCTAAGTCGTCTTATATTTATAATTGCACCGGATATGGTTTCATTATTTACATTCAGATTGATTATTTCAAGTCGAATCCTGTCTTTAATGACTTGAATACTATTGATGAAATCAGCTCTACTGAATTATACCTTTTGAATATATCTATACGTATAACTTATATTAATATTCCTGTCACTATTGTTATAAATGTTGTGTAATATTGAAATTTGTATATAGTTCCATAAACCTATTAGCCCAATAAAATGGGACGAAATTTGTCGATTTGGATGAAATAATTCAGAACGAGCTGAAATTTTGGCAACGAGCTTATTTTGTGGTACTTTCTAACATATTAAAAATCCCCACCCGTAGACACCGGAGGAGGGGAGGGTGAAAATAGTTTCAAAAAATCAGTTTTTCGCAAAAAAACTCGCAAAGCATCAATTTTACTGTAAAACATGTATACGTGAAAATTATAGGTAATAAAAATCCGCACAATTTCGTTTTTTTTAAAACTTCGTGTAGCCTATTGCAACCGAGATAGATTTCGTTCGGATCGCAAAATGTTTCAAATGAAAGTTGTAGAGAATTCGATTATGAACAATTTCCTTTTATTTTTCATTTCCATTCTCTGGTCTGGTCGATAGCCGAGTGGGTTCAGGCACGAGGTGGCAATTGCGATTAATCACACGGACATCGCACCACCGGGTTCGAATCCTGGCTCCGGCACTGACACTGTCGGAAGAAATGGTCGTATGTCCGCGTTTTTTATGTGTAATCCCCTTCCGCACAAGCCCTGGCTTCTGGAATTGGGGGTTGTCTAATTTCTGTGGTGTTTATTTATTTATTTATTCGATCAATATTGAAAGAGATATGAATTTTTAAACATTTTTATAGCGTGCTATCAGAACACTTGTTTCATGTAAAATTGATAAAAATTCGAAAACGATAGATCTTACGCATGTGTATCTAATGAGAGTTAAAGAGAATCAAATTTTTAATATGTTGGTGTATGTACAAAATCGTTTTGATAATGAGTGAATGGAGATAAAAGGGAAAAACATGAAAAATTGTCATTTTCAAGTGCATTTTGACAAATAGCTATTTTCTGGTTGGCTTTAGGCAATAATAATACTACAGGTTTTTCGAAGGGAATTAAATTATCTGTAAAATGAGCTAGAAGTGGCCTCCATACGATGAATGGTTCACAAGTTACAGCTGTTTAAAGCTATGAGCAAAAATTTCTTTTTTATTATAAATTAGGATTTTTCTGCAAGAACTATGCATAACAATTTTTAAAAAAATATGGGCCAAGTATGAAAGGACTCAGAAATGCTCACAGAATAACTTCTGATATCTCAAAAAGTGAAAAATATTATTAAATGTACTTTTTTGTACTTTAATCGTGTCGAAAATTACCTGTTTGCTAAAAATTAAAAATCAAGGGCATTTTCAATCGTCAGTTCCTTGTCGCTACTTATTGAAAATCATAAACGAAAAAGTGTTTGTAGGAAATTTTGTAAGTTTTCATTTAGATCTTATGAAATTCTGTCGTAAAGTTAAAAGAAACGATGACAAAAAAGGAACTCAAAAATAATATTGTTACAATAATTTTTCTGAACAAAAACAGTTTTCATGAACTTTTTTTTTAAATAGAATATATATTGCGAACGACTTAAGCTATTGCATTACTTTCATATGTATATAAACTAATAAAAATAGGTAAAAACCAATTTTTAAAAAATTGTTATGCACAGTTCTTGCAGGAAAATCTTAATTTATAATAAAAAAGAAATTTTTGCTCATAGCTTTAAACAGCTGTAACCCGTGAAGCATTCATCGTATGAAGGTCACTTGGAGCTCATTTTACAGATAATTTAATTCTCTTCAAAAAATCTTGTGTCATTATTGCCTAAAGCCAATCAAAAAATAGCTATTTGGCAAAATGCACTTGAAAATGGCAATTTTTTCATGTTTTTCGCTTTTATCTCCATTCACTCGTTATCAAAACGATTTTGTACATACACCAACATATTCAAATTTGATTCTCTTTAACTTTTATTAGATACACTATATACGTACTATCTAACGTTTTCGAGTTTTTATCCATTTTATCATGAAATAAGTATTCTGATAACTCGCTATAAAGATGTTTAAAAATTCTTATCTCTGCCAATATTGATCGAATGGAAATGAAAAATAAAAGGAAATTGTTCTTAATTGAATTCTCTACAACTTTCATTTGAAACATTTTGCGATCCGAACGACCATTTTTGTGATTTTAGCGAAGAACGCAAGCGTTTCCTTTCGGTCGCAAAACTTATGCGGATTTTTATTACCTATAATTTTCACATGCACATATTTTACAGTAAAATTGATACTTTCCGAGTTTTTTGCAAAAAACCGATTTTTTTATCCATTTTATCCTCTCCCATAAAATTAGTCGGCCAGAAAAAATTACCAAGCTGTGGCCTGGAAGACCAATAATATGAAAAAGTTAACGATTTAACCTTTAATTTGGTGTAAAGTTGATCTTTTAAATCGATGGATGAAAAGTACCCCCTAGAAATTACCACCCTTTTCGGTTGGCCTGCATCACCCACCAGGGTATCATGCGGCAGACCATGTTTACTTTGTTGCTCTACTTAAGTACAACTAGAAAAACATAATTTTATTCTTTAATTGCATGGGTATTTAGTGCAGTCTCAGAGAGGGGCGAAATCACCCTCTTAAACAAATCCCACTAGGGCAGGGGTTGAACGACCAACTACAAAAATGAAATTTTCTTTAAATCAATGGGTACACAATTCTTGCAGCCACCGCCCGGTCTATTTGACCTGGTGTATTTTTATCGTAGAGGAAATGAAAACCGATATATCTCGAAAAATTCGTTTCAGAACAAGATTTTTGCCCTTCCCTTTACAGCGTTGTCAAATTTGATCCTTACACTCTCACTTCGGGGACTTTTGAGAATTTGCTTTTGTATGAATTGGTCTGTAGAAAAATGCAGTGGATTAGAGAGAGAGAGAGAGAGAGAGAGAGAGAGAGAGAATTTTATTCATGTGAGACATTTGTATACACACGTCATTGTGCTCCATAGAGCACGATACAATAAAATATAAATTATACAAAATAAAATGATTACAATCACAACTTAAAAACATTTACAGCCCAATGCGAGCAGAGATTACAATTATATAGAACTAAAATTATTTGAAATTACATATGATTAAAAATTACAAAAACAATACGTACAGATATTAAAATTTAAGATCTAAAATGATCAAAAAATTCCTGCAATTCATAATAGACATGTTCTTTCAGAAAACTCTTAATTTTTTTTTTGAAATTTAAATTTACTAAGATTTTTCCATTCATGAGGTAGTCGGTTATATAGTTTGATAGAAATATATCTAAATGAGGAGATATTTCTCGAAAGCCGAAAATATGGGGCAATCAAAGGTTTGTGTCTGGTGTCATATTTATTTTCGTTTTGATAGTTGGAAGTATATATTTTGGCATACATTATGCATTCGTAAATATATTGATTTGTGGATGTCAGAATTCCTAGGCTTTTAAAGAGGGGTCTACAAGAATCTCTATTATTTGAGTTTGTGATTACTCGGATAGCACGTTTTTGAATACGTAAGATCTTCATTGCGTGCGCAGAGCCTCCCCAGAGTAATATTCCATAACACATCACACTGTGAAATAAGGCATGATAAGCCATTAAAATGACATCTTCTTTTATTGATATCTTTAAGTTTTTTAGAAGGTACACACAGCTTGATAATTTTTTAGACAGAGAGTTTATGTGTGGCTCCCAAGATAGCTTACTGTCTAATGGAACACCCAAACATTTCGCTGGGTTATTATTTGTGATATTGACAAGATTATTAAGACTAAAAATTATAGTTTGAGTTTTTTCATTATTTAAGCATAGCTGTATATTATTATAATAATCTTTGGCTTGCAATTGTGTTTCTTCATTTAAATTAGTAAGGATGTCAATTTTTTTGTTGGTTGATAATAGGGTGATATCATCTGCATATCCTACCGTTTTGCCTGTGACAAATTCAGCTATGTCATTTACATAAACTATAAATAGGATAGGTCCTAGTATTGATCCCTGGGGGACACCATAGTGAAGCGGCTTTAAAGTAGATATCTTACCATCAATGTGAACACACTGATACCTATTTGTAACATAGCTTTTAATAAATGACAATGCTGAACCTCTGATTCCATATGTTTCTAATTTGATTAGTAATAGATCATGTGACACACAATCAAAAGGTTTTGATAAATCCATAAAAGAAGCATTTGTCATGTTTCCTTTTTCGAATTCATCAGTTATAAAATTGATCATGTCTATTAAAGCAGTGATAGTTGATTTACCTTTTCTGTATCCAAACTGACTAGGGTTTAATATTTTTTTATGTTCTAGATAGTCCACCAGTCTGGCTTTATAAGCTAATTCTAGTAATTTTGATAAAATGGGAATCAGAGAAATGGGTCGATAATTGCTAACTAGTTTTTTGTCGCCTTTTTTATAAACTGGTGTTACTTTAGCAATTTTAAAATTTTCAGGGAATATACCTCTTTCAAAGCAGACGTTAATCAGATGTGTTATTTGACTTAATAATTCATTTTTAGCTAATTTAATCGCTTCACTATTTAATCCATAATAGTCTCTAGACTTTGAGGTGCTTAACATATCCATCAGATCACTTACTTCAGTTTCAGAAACAGGACTTAGATAGAAAGAGAAAGGAACTCTGCTGTTCTGTAAGGACTTTATATATGCTGCATTATTGAAGTTGCAGTTAGCGATTATTTCATTAGCAATATTAGCAAAAAATGTGTTTAAATACTCTACAGGAATATTGATGGTACTAATATTTCTATTATTTGAATTTATAATGGACCAGGCCATTTTTTGTTTATTTTTTGCATTGTTTATAAGATAGGTATTATGATTTATGGTCTCTGATTTTAATGCGGCTCTGTACGTTTCCTTAAATTTATTGTAATTGTCTTTGAATTTGATGTCAAATACAGAAAAGTCATGCAGCATTATAAGTATATTTTTCATGTTTTTGATCTCCTCAC
Source organism: Leptura quadrifasciata (assembly GCA_963675555.1). Lineage (NCBI taxonomy): Eukaryota > Metazoa > Arthropoda > Insecta > Coleoptera > Cerambycidae > Leptura > Leptura quadrifasciata. The sequence goes on from OY776676.1 coordinate 163,266,917, forward strand.
TATATATCATATCGTTATTTTTCTTATTTTTTGTTTTAACAGGAAAAGATGTCTCATAACATTTGACTATATGATTTAGGAATATTTCTGACATTTTATCTACATCATTAATTTGATAAAATTGTGACCAATCACAAGAGGACAAAGATAATTTATAGTTGTGTATGGTTGACTGATTAACTAATCTGTATGTGACAACTTCATTTGTTATTTTTGATTTAACTAATTCTTTGTATGTGAAACTTAAAGCTTTATGATCTGACAGGTGAGGATTGCTGACTTTTGTTGAATGATTTATTTCATTTGTAGTTGTGAAGATGTTATCAATTCTGGTAGAAGAAATATTAGTGACTCTAGTGGGTTCTTTAACACATTCGTGCATGCCAAAAGATATGAAAATGTTTGACATTTGTTGAGAGATGTCTGTATTGCGAGAGAAGTCAATATTGAAATCTCCAAGAACTGTTATTTTATTATGCTTAGATATATTGTCCAAGAAAGAGATTAAATTGTTATTAAAAATATTTATATCACCAGATGGTGATCTATAACAACAACAAATAATAGACTTTGGCTTACATAATTCTATAGCACATATTTCAATGTGTATGTCTTCACAGTAGTCTTTAGAGAATTCACATATTTTGTACGCTAAGCCTCTTTTTATATAGATTGCAACTCCCCCATGAATGAAATTTGATCTAGTATAGTATGTGGCTAATACATAATTGTTTAGGTGAATGTGATTTGCTTGCTGCTCACAGGCCCATGTTTCACTAAAACAGAGTATGTCGTAATTATAATCAGAAAGATACATATTCAATTCTAAAGTTTTGTTATGAAGACATTGAATATTTATGTAGAAAATTGATACACTTTTGCATAGTTCAATATTTCCGACTGTAGTTTGGTGCCCATCTTCGTTGTCTTCTATCTGGCTGTCTTCGAAAAAAATGGTTTGATCGATATGGGTTGTGGTTCGATTTAGGCCTTGTTCCTTTAAACATCTCCTTATTTTTGAATTCACTTACTTTGATACCTTCAAACCATGTGTTTTCACAGAAAAGTTTCTCCGTTAATGTTCTGGGGGCCCCAATTTTAAAAGAACTAAATAAGGCTTCTTCGGAGTTTCTTGTAAGTTTTTTAACTATTATGTCTTCCGAGTCTAGATTTAATTTTAGATAGCTTTCCAGTTCCACTGACGATAGTTGCGGTTTGAATTTAGAGACATGTAACCAGATTAGGTCGTTTTGTTCAACCTCTTTAAATTTGCTGTCAGATTGTGTTTTCGTTCCTATGATAGTTCTTGATAGTCCCTCAAAAAGCGGATTTTTTTCGGAATGTAAGTTGCTAGTATTTTCAACCTGTCTTGGATTACTGTCATTTGCTTGTCCAATATGCTGATTTAAAGTATTTGATGTAGATTTCTTGTGCTTATAAGCTACTGTTTTGGATTTGTCAATTTGATTTGTTACAGGAGTTTCAACTTTATTGGTATCTTCTTCAGTCTTATCCTGATTTTCATGGTTTGTAACATCACTGTTTATGTTTATATAGGAACTCATGATATTCTGTTGATGAGATACCATTGTTTTTAGATTTGAATTTCCCACATTATTTTTTGAATTATTATCTATAATTATATTTTTATTTGTGTTTACATTTTTTTGTTGCTTATCAGTTTCATTTGGTTTTTTATTGACATTTTTTAATTCATTATATTTAGCTTCTAAACATTTAAAATTAGATTTTTCGATATCCAATTCATTTTGTACTTTTTCCAATTTCTCCTTTAGTAGATTATTACTTACAGCCTGTTCTTCCACCAAAAGTTTGAGGTATTTATATGCATCTAAGTTGAAGTCAACAATATCCCTGCCTTCATTCACATCTGTACAAGGTTTGTTTCTTATTTTTATTTCTGGCTTACAACATTTAAAATTATAGTTGCTAATTCTTAGTGCACATGATGGATGATATACTGCACTACATTCAAAACACTTTAAACTATTAATAACTGTTTTTCTACAGTAATTACATTCAATTTGAGATTGCTCAATTAAACTGTCAACATTACTTGACACCATTTTTAAAAACTGAGACTGTGGAACATATACTTTGTGAATGCAAGGTATTAATCTGGATTAGGCTATAGTACCTGGAACAGACGGAATAAGCCTCTGAAAACATAGGTGAACTAGCCTTGGAATCCCGAGCAACAATTTGTTATAGGGTACCTAATTCACAAAAGATCTTTTAGGTCAAAGTGAAGCAAGGCTAACTCAGAGCCAAGCGAGCCCTTGAACAATATACATTTTTGCTTTTAAGTACCAGAGGATGTCTGTCTGTCCGTCTAGCGACTATCTGTCACTTCTCTAGTAAGTGAACGATAACTGGAAACGCAAGTCACATTTTATTAAAATTTGGACGGTAAATTAGCATTAGTTAAAGGAAAAATTGATTAATAGTTAGTTATATAAACGTAAAGAGGCATAGTACATGAACATTTCATAAGATCCTACAAAAATTTGAATACTTGATACTGTACTAACGAGAGATAGTTTACTTATTTTAAAAAACTTGAGAAAAGAGAAGCATCCTATAGAATACATAAAAACTTCAAACTGGTGAGGAGCATAACATTTACATTTAATTAAGTTAATAAAACCTATTTATTTACTAAACAGTTACTTATATGTTCGAACATACTAATCTTTATATATAAGTATCTAGTTGATATTCAAAGAAGCATTCAGGAAACTCAAATAGTTAGGTAATCTCGCAAGTCATAGCTAATTTTAAATATAAAGATATCACAACAGCAATACATCGCAGATAATTGATTCTGATAGCAGCATAATTTTATCAAAGATTATTCAGAATGATCAATTATAATTGCAGGATTATTAAATTTATTAGTGGTTTTCAAACAATAGACTAATTATTTACCTACCACCTAACTTGCCTTAAAATATAAAGAAAGTTGTAGTGTCATAATTACTCAACTTCCGTAAGTTATTGCTTTGATGACAATTCCACAAAAAAAATCCTTATATAATGAAGATTTAATATCTGTGATAACCAATGGACAATATGCTTATTATTTTAGAATAACTCCAGCATAAAACTATTTACATTCAATATTCTGTTCTATTTGATATAATAAGCTTTATTTCTATCATACATACCTAAATTAAAAACTTTAATGCACAAACTGCACTATTAAAAGTAAAAATATTAAAATTGCTGTGCTAGCTGATGTACCTGGGTTCCCACAAGTGAAGACGACATAATGCATATTTGTCTTAGTAGTTCAAAAGCCAACAACCAAACCATTACACATGGTGCTGCCATGTTTGCAGCGGCAGATCTCATGATTATTAGAAATACTAAACGAATAAAAAAATTTTGCACTTCAGGATTAAATTTTTGGATGGCAATTGAGCAGCGCAAACAATCAAATATCAAAATATCTACATTTAATGAACCATTCCCCCAGCTAAATAGCTCTTTAAATTACACACTTACATAGAGATTATACGTATGGGAAACGGCACTTACTTTGCAGTTTTCAGTAACGGATGATTACAACCAACAAGTTTCCGTAAATGTAAAGCAACATTCGCAATTTCATCACTTAGAAGCCACCTTAAACTCAAAAATGAAGTGGGATACCCAACAATTTTCTCTGCTTCGCTAACCGCCTTATTCCAGTCAGGTTTTCTTTCTTGGGCCAATTTAGCGAATTTCACATGAGAGGCACTGAAGTTCTTCTTTTGATAATTTATTTTAATAGGTGCTATACTTGTACTATTGACTATTACACTGGTCCATGATAATTTCAATGCTAATTTTGAAAGAGACATTTTTTTATATTTTATAACTAATAATTAACTCTAAATACTGACCACATATGAAATAAAACTAGTCTTATGAAAGCGGGGATAAACTCAGGTGAAAGTTGACCCACATCTTTGAAAAATTTTAAATTCTAAAGGACCTGATGCGATGTTATTAGGAATTTATAACCTCAAAATATATAAATCTTAAATTCGACGTACGTGTGCGACAAATGTTTACAAACAAAAATTAAACTGGTTATTAATACAGTATAGTTTTCATTTTACGTTTTTTAAACCACATTCTCAAAAACTTATTAACAACACTACTATTATCTGTTCGTTTATAAGAGGAATACATTTTATTACTTATATTTACATTGAATTACAAATTTATATGGTAGTTTCAAACCGACTTAAATTGTAAACTGACACCGACACGCAATTCACATTAAAAGTACAGTTAAACAGATGTCAAAATCTATAAAAGCTTATTCGCATATTTCATTTATCATAAAGATTTACAAATGCTGATCAATACCGGTTTTCATAAAAATCCATTGTAAACACCTATGCATCAAATCTTATAGGAACTGTATTTCTTATAAAAACATATCAGTATTGTTACCTACTTAATAAATAACGAAATTTACGTTAAAAATACACAGAGATACATCATAAGTTATAAAAATATTTTCCAAGTGCCATAAAAACATATAAATACTGATAAATTTCGTTTGGGAAATTTACATAAAAACATATACTTTCAAACAAACCGCAGCTATATACTACAATCCCCAGCAGATAGATCTGATATTCTTGTTGCCACTTATATCTATTCCAAGATATATCTGCAAGCAATTTCCCTTGGGTTAAATAAATTAAAAATAATATCGTCAATGTACTCTTATAAAATATATTCTGGACTTGATAACATCATGAAAATCCATAATTAGTTGGTAAGTACCTACTATTATTATATCTGATCATATAAGCTAAGCTAGTAAATCCACATAATTAGAATCTAATATATTAAGTATGTGGGTCATAGAGTTAGAATACACTAGAGGGGTCATAAAATAAAAATTTGGTATGCAAAAACGAAACTTGTAGGTGTGGCCAAGGGACGGTTTATCAGTACAGGGTTAACACACGTAACTATAGGTTAACTGTCAAACGAAACAATGGGTATCTGTTGTTTTGTTTGACATTTATCCTTTGGTTACGAGTTAACCTTGCGGCCCTAAGTCCTAAGTGTGGCATCAAAATGGTTGTCTTGCCAGATTTGGACTATTTTAAATTATAAGAACGTAAATAAATTATTTTGGTCAATTGAAGGAGTCTGACAAAGTACGGAATGTTTGCGCCTCGGACTAGACAATGCCCCCCCTCGTTTTTGAGGGTGCTGAATCGATGCCCGGGATCGAACCAATTTTTCCACCTAGGCAACCCCCTCAAATTGGCCAAAAACACCCTCGAAGTCTCCTTTTTCGTGAACCCGTCTATTTTGTACAGTTTTTCGATTAATTATTGTCCCCCTGGAATAGAACGGAAGGTCCCTCGAAGGATTCGACCTCAGCCACCCCTACCCGAGGCTTCCAACCCTTGTAGGGTTAAAAAATTGATAATTTTTTTTTGTGACAAAAAAATTAATATTTTGTAGGAGAAGCTTCTTTGAGGAAGGTGGTAGATAACAAACTGTCACATTTGACAGAAATGTAATATAACAATATGGCAGTGTAATGCTACATTTGACTTCTTCTCAAAAGTACATCTTTTATTATTTTTTTTTAACTGTAGTATTATAATCTGTAATGAAGCTGGGGCTGTTTAGTTAAGCTGTGCGCAATATATAGATCAGTCGGTCAGCAGATGTTTATGACGCTACTAAAAAATTCTTCCAAGTGAGTGCAGGTAATGTTTAAACCTCTTTTCCTCCTATTCGGGCCGATTTATGAAAATTATTGCGATTAGGTGTAGGTGTACCTATAGTTACAAGTTGCAGCGAAAGAAAAAAAAACGTCTGGGGCGTGTTCAAGCCGCCGATTTCTGAGTAGCAAATATTTGTCCACATCTACACATATGACTCATGTCTCAAAGGCAATTCGCAAATGAAAACAGATTAAGGTCTAGTTTTCAAATCGGTAATGTAAACTTTATCACTTTGTTTCTTACATTACTTTTTTTTTTAATTTTATGTAAATCATTAGAATTAATTTTAATAAATAATGTTGTACTTATATCTAATGTTTTTTATCTGTATTTTCATTTACTAAGCGTTTTACTACCTATGCAGTGTGTATACATAACATATAAAGCATATTCTGTCTATTTATTAGGTGCTTATTGATCAATTAAACATAATTACTAAAAAAACATTAAAATATAGAAGATTTAGAACTTAAATTATTTTTTGCATTTTTAAAGCCAAAAAATACCAGAAAATATGAATATTGTTGGTATATACTGATTTTTTATTTTCTTCCGATTTAGAACCTACATGTAAACACACTAATGACTATTAACTATACTGAAAATATATTCATGCGTACAATCCAGAATGTATTTTGTTCACGTGTCCATCTTTTGTTTCTCTTCAACTAAACAAGTTCTCCTTAGGCTCTTGAAATAGAGAATGTTCTGGAGTAAAACGCATTTGTTTATTTAAGGTGCGCATCAGATCAATTTGCAAACGTTCTGCACATGTTCTTGGATATTCGTCTTCGACGTTTCGTATTTTCGCATCAAGATAATTCTGATAATTCGTGTCGGTCTTTTGTGGTTGCCGGTAGCGTGTTTGCTTTGCTTTTACTGTTTCAGTAGTCTTCGTGTGTTTCTTCAAAAGGTCTGAGTATTTGCAGTCATACCTGTTCGATACTTCGTACCCTTACGAGAAATAAAACTATTCAAAACATACTTTTGAATTAAGTACCTTAATTCCATAAATTATCAATTACTGTGTTGGAAAGTAAATTGAAAAAAATCAGTTCTGTATTATTAAAACAGAATCTAAAGGCAACACATCTTGCTAGGTGAGAGTTTAATTTAATTATTATAATAACGAAAAAGTACATCTTTTAACACAATAGTTAACATAAATGAATGGTAATTTCCGTCAGGCGCCGCTGTGATTTGCGATAAAATTTGTCTGGCGTTATCATAACCTACTAAAGTTACGGGACAGAGATGTATTTTTTCTAAAAATATCATAGTTTTAGGTGTAATTTTAGATTTCGTCTCATGTAAGAACAATCTTAACTTTGAGGGAATTTTGCGCAAGCCTCCAGAAAATCAATACCATCCCAGAGAATTCTGTCTGCGTCTGGATTGATCTAGGTCAATTTAGACATCACCAAATAATTAAATAGTGCTAATTTTAATTTGACAATATAATTATAACTAATGACACCATTACCGGCTTCTAATTAAAATGATAAAAATTTAGGTTAAATCTTAAATCACAAGAAAATGGGCTTGAAAATAGATGAATTTTTAAAGTAGAAGTAGATATGTGAATATTGTTAGTAAGATGCCAAACTTAGGTATACGTGTAGGCCACAGAACTAGGTCTTCTGTGCCTAGGTATATAAAAAGAATCTCGAACAAAATAATATTTTGCTAATTTAAACACTTGACTTTCCAGCAAGCTATAGTTCAAGTAGGAATAAACTGAGACAAAAAAAACGAAACAAAAACTTTCCGGCATAATTATTATCGCCGCGGGCCATGGCGCTAGTTGAAATAAATAGATCCCAGTAAATAAAAAACGCAAAAAAAAACTTTACGACATAATTATATCGCCGCGGGCCATGGCGCCAAGCCTGACATGAAACATTCCCGACGCACATTAAAAACCTATAAAGGTAAGCCAGTCAATTTGCAAACAGCACAACAAAGAGTACCGATATTTTAATGAGGTCGTAAAGTTTTTGTTGGGTTTCTTATGTCTCAGGATTTTCCTACTTGAACTATACCAAGCAATGAGGGAGTATATAGGTAAAGTTCAAGTAATAAATTCCCGAGACAGAAAAAACCTAACAAACACTGTACGACATAATTATTATTGTCGCGGGCCATGGCGCTAGTTGAAATAAATAGATCCCAGTGAATAAAAAATGCAAAAAAAACTTTACGACATAATTATATTATATAAGTTTTTATGATGTAAAATAATAATTCATTATTAACATGACCAGAGAGCTAGCGCATGCGCAGACGAACAATATCAACAAATAGCACTTTATTACATGTTTTTTTTTGTTTGATGTTTTCATGATTCCTATATGTTGATAGATTTTTTAAAAACTTTAAAATAAGATATATAATACAAACATCAAAAACACAAACACAATTTTTGACCATAGATTACGGTAGATTATGAGCAATTGAGAATGTATTATCTTAACGAAATACGGGGCGAAATAAAAATCAAATTGATTATTTTACTTTCTACGTTTATTTTTAGAAGTTAATATAGGTACATAATTAATTAATAACTATCGTTTTTATCATCAGACCAAGAGACTAAGTTTTGTACATTAATCTAGAATTAAGTAAAGAAGTGAAAACGAGCGGAAAATAATAAAAATTTTCCTATAATATTAATAGTTTGGTTTATTTTTATTCTAGAATGGAAAAACCCAAACATTAATAACCAATACTAATTTGTATGCCATGTATTATTTTGCAACAATTAAATTAAAATTAAAAACTATACACTTCAAGAACGATCAAGTTTTAATATTTCACAAGTCCGAAAATAAAGGTCAACTTTTTTTGTTAGATCTTTATAAAAAAACCTAACAACGAAATATACTATAAACTATAACCTATATTCAAATTATTTAGATATTGTTATGTTTACAAGGTGGTCCTATTTCAGCTGCCGAAGTCTTTTTAAAAATGACATTATGGAAAGAAAGAATTTTTCAAATGGTTTATCTCCTTATTATATACCTATTATTTTTGCGAGGTACATTTTTACATAATATATAAATAACAAATAAAGTCAACCAGAGGAATGATAGATATTAAAATGCACAAATGCAATTTTACAGCAGATACCGGTGAAGGTACCCACTATTGAAACAGAAATAATAAACCATCAATATTCATGTTTACATTACTACACTCTAATTTACAGTTGAAAAAGAATTCAGAAACTTTGTATAGTTCAAAATAATAGTGTTACGTGTTTACGCCCTCCAGTAAACACCCTGTATGTAGGTTCAATAAATTGCAACAAGAACTTTCATAAACCACTGATTTATTAATCACCGAATTAATCACTTAATTACAATAACTAGTCCTTACAATTACACATTAGTAGACACTAATTACAAGTTTATTGTACTATAGTGTCACTACTATAATTTACAACTAGATACTGTTCTCCATCTTAACTTATCATATCACTTGCTCATCTCATACCTAACTAACTCCGTGCGCCGATCCACTCCCTATATATACCCATGGTGATTATTCTAGAATGCTCCAGTCTATCCTTCGCGGCGTTTCTGGGCCCCTCTCGAATTTTCTATGAGGCAGTGGCGTAGGCGTGCTCATAATAGCAATAGGCTGTGTCATAATTTTCATTCGATGCAAAAAATGAACTTAAAACCACACATATTTGGGTTAAAGTACAATCTCCCATTGTTTAATAGCATGAAAAGAAAAATCAACAAAAAATGAATGATAAACTTTAACAGAAGAAATATTAAAAAATCAAGATCTTATTACAGCTTTTCTTCATAACATCTTGACGATTCACTCACAGAAAAGACCTTCGCTTAAAGAGGAATTTTCCACACAAATTTCGATAAAATGACTGAGACTAACGCTACACTTAACACGTAACCAAGACACACGGCGTAATGCTATCAGATATGCTTTAGAGCAGAAGGAAAGCAGCTAGAACAGGACATGGGTCGAAAAACGTTTGTCAAGGCATTGCAGATAAAAAGAGAAGAAGTGAGAAATTACTTTCATCAACCAGTCGAGATCCCATAAAGGGAACTCGAGAGCACTCAGCCAAAAACTTCTTGGTCTTTTGTACTCCATGGTTGAGTAGTTTCAGGGACACGCTGTACATATAGTTAACAGAAATACTTAAAAGTATAATATTTATGCTTGGGTACGTAGTTAATTCGTAGTTATTACTTATTATAGTACTAGTACCTAAAATGTAAAGAAAAAATTATCGACGTTTATAACCTTTTTATATATTTCCATATGGAGTATTCCAAAAAGCCGACACGCGTGTTTCATTATTACAATTCACAATATAATTAGCAGTTTTTAAACTAATCATTATATATTACGACACGCAATGCAACTGCGTAATAATGGAAGTTATCATTACATTTTTTTGCGAAGTGTTTCATTTTGGAGAAAAAGTCATAAGTTTTTTCAATTACAATTACTGTCGCGACTTTACGATACAAATTTTGAGGAGCGTAAACTGTGCACTGATAAATTTTATAATAGCTATGTCTAAGTCGTTTGCATTTGATACTATTAACCGTGGTGTTCTAATACAAACATTGGAGTATATGTAATCAGGGCAATATCCTTAAATTTATTTACGTCCTGTCCTGTCTTGTGGATCGTCAACAATGTATTAAGTTTAGCGCCAGTGTGTCAAAATTTTCCAATGTTAATTACGGAATACCACAGGGGTCTGTCCTAGGTCCTAAGATGTTTATCGTGTATATTAATGATGATCTAGCGAGAGTGTACATGGTCGCACTCGAGCACAGGCCTCTCGGCCGAGACATCTCGAGGAGACCAAGCGAGAGCACTCGGACGAGAATGTACTCCCGCCATAAAGAATCTGACAGAACTGGTCGAGGAGTAATTATCATATCACAATAGACAACGATAAAACTAAATTTTTCAACAAAAAATAATGAAGTAAACTTATTAATTTTTTTGTAGTATGTTTGGATGACGTATTTTTTGGTTGTAGACGTAGACCATATAGAGGCGAGCGGGACACCCCCAGAAAGTCGCTTAAAAATAGGAGTAAATGACCACGCAGTTCTAATGGCTGAATCCAGTTTTTTTTCATGTTTTCGAAATCGCTGAATACTTGACTGGCTTGCTATTCAAGTTTATCTGTTAACACAATTAATTCGGTATGCAATTTCATAGTATAGTCCAGGTCAGCGCTTCCCGGCATTCAAAACTCGCAACAAAAACTGTACGACCTCATTAAAATACCGGTACTCTCTGTACTGTTTCGATCAGAAATTGACTCGCTTACTTTTATGATTATAATGCGTGTCGGCTTGTTTGATGACAGCATGCCGCATGGCTCGCGGCCATAATATTTATGTCGTAAAGTTTTTGTTGCGTTTTTTGAGTGCCGGGAACCGCTGACCTCGACTATACTCATGTATCTTTTTAGAGGCGATAAAGAAATGCCCATTCTTGAAGAATTCACGTGAATAATTTATTATGCGCATTTTGTGATGTATTTAAAGATATCTTCGGCATGTTTTTATAAATCAAATCGAAAATATATGTAGTGCTGTCTCTAAAACGTGAGGGCAAGTAGCCAAATGTTGGGACAATAATCTAATTCAGAAATAAAATGTATAATTATGTAACTCAAACAATTTCCGTGTTATATGTACACGAATCTGGCAAGTGAACTAATAGTCCAGTGGGATTAGCTCCGAAAGTACCCAAATCAGTACCTAAACCTCAGTGGATAATTGCGAAGTGATTCATGAACAGGGAGTATCAAAGGTGATATGTACATACTTTGTGGATGAAAATTCGGTGACATTTGTTTATAACAGCACCTTAAATGTTGTAATAAACAGTTTCTTCTTAATAACTTTGATCGTAGCGCTCGGCGAGAAAAAAGTTTAATATAAAAGATGTAGGTATTGACAATACGGACATTTTAAGCCAAAATCGGTTCCATAGTTTATTCGAAAATCGTAAAAAACCGTTGAAAATCAGTGATTTTTCGATTGTTATTATTTATTAGAAAAATATACAATATCCGCGTGTAAACTATTTGAAAGTTTAATTTGTGGTATGCTTAAACTACGGTTCAAATTTGATCAAAATATATTCAATAGCTTCCGAGATAATTTAATTTGTTTATAGAATTACGATGACTTTAACGTACAATAACAGTCAATTTTTCAATCATACGATTATAAAAATGGGCTCATTTGAAAGATAAAGGTTGCTATTTCTTAATGCAATTGTTACCCAGTCAAATAATAACTTTTTTGGAGTGTTTATAATGGCGTTATATTTTCCGCATAAAAAAATTGAATTACTCGTTGAATTTTTAACGCAACGTATTGTCAAACGAATCCAATTAAAACTAACGTCTTGAGCTTTATGTTGCGCTGAACTAGAATTTTCCAAATTGATTTGGAGCAGATACATTTTTTTTTGTTTTAAATCATAGCTCCCATGTTTATTTATGTGAAGCTATGAAATTTGACCCGTATGTAGAGGTTTAGTTGAGTTATACTTGGACAGCATTTTCAACTTCCCTCGAATAAACATATTAATAATAATGCAAGGGAAAGTATAGCGTTGATGCGCGTCACTGGAGAGGGGGTAGGAGAGGGGATAGACGCGCTCCTGGGCCCGCGCTGGCGTAATTGATAGAAAGAGGATTGGCAAGTACAAAAAAAGACAAAGGATCTTTGCATGAAATTCGTTTCATTAATTACGAAAAGTCTACAATTAGGTCGGCTTTTAAATTGGAATCACTTCCTTCAACAGAAGGAGCAACGATCCAGCGTTCATTTCGCGCATATCAACAAATCCAGAAGTGGTTAGGAAATTATATAGATCCGAAACAATGTGGTTGGGAGAAGAGTCAGTGCGGCTTGTACCGGAAAATATTTAAAAAATAATAACCTGCCGGTGTATAACAGGTTGTTTGAGAGCATGTGGATGTAAGAAGCATGGATTACAATGTTCAAATTTGTGTACTAATTGCGAAGGGAGAAACTGTTCAAATGCAAGTACAGTATCGATTAATAGTATGTTGAATGAAAACGATATATAATGGAGACCATATAAGGGAGGCGTATTCAATTTTAGGGCGCACAATTGATTGGTAAAGCATATCGAGAGATTTACATGAATTAAAAGATCTAGTGTTACGTATTACGCAGCCCAAAAGTTTCATAGCGGAATTAGAGATATTAAAAATATGGTCACTAAACATCAACCTCGAATCAAATGTGACACCTAAATCTTTTGCTATACTCTTACGACTTATAACATTATTATTTATGATATAATCAAAAGTTAGAACGTTAACATTTTTTGTAAAAGATACAACGAGGCATTTATTGATATTAAGCTCTAGCCCATTTATTTGGCACCGATAATCAACCCTATGAAGATCATGCTGCAGTTTTAAGCTATCAGTTTGAGATTTTATTGAGCAAAACAGTTTCAGATCATCAGCATAAAGCAAGCATTCAGATTCTGTTATAACTGTTGTGATATCGTTAAAAAAGATCAAAAACAACAATGGGCCCAGATTGCTACCTTGTGGTACACCTGAACTACTGCGGAAGCTATGAGACCTATAGTTATTAACAATGACATATTGACTTCTATCACTTAAGTAGTTTTTTTTATTAAGGTAATAAAGTTTGATGATAAATCATAACACTCAAGCTTAGCCAATAAACGTGTATGACAAATTGTGTCAAATGCCTTTGCTATATCAGTGTAAATTACATCTATTTGGTTTCTACTGTCAATATTATCCGTTAAATATTGAGTTATGACAGAGAGATTTGTTACAGTCGACCTAGAAGGCACGAACCCATGCTGATGCTTTGATAGACACTTTTTTACATTTGTAAAAATAAGATTATAAAGAAATTGTTCCAATGCTTTTATAGGAGTGCATAATATGGAGATTGCTCTATAATTCCTAATGTCTGATTTCTGACCAGATTTGAAAATGGGATAGACTTTTGCTTTCTTCCATTTCATAGGAATATTACCTGAACTCAGACATATATTATACAATATTCTTAATGGCTGTGCTAAAAACTCAATACAGCCCCTCCAAATATAGGCCGGTACACCATCAGGGCCAGCAGAATTAGTTTTTATAGACTTAATAATATCAACAACGTCAGAATCTGAAAGCTCCGTAAGGGCTATTGCTGAATCATTGAACTGTGTGTTTTGTAAGTAGTCATAAAACTCCTGCACAGGTATACGATCTTTTCTATAAACAGACTCAAAGTACTCAGCAAATGCATTTGATATATCTTGTCCCTTATTAAATATTCTATCATCTAAGTGCATCACATATGGTATACTAGAATTGCCCTTTTTTGACCTAAGAAAATCCCAGAAATGTTTAGGATCTTGTAAAATATTATTTTCAGTATTTGCTAGAAATTGGTCATAAGCTACTTTTATGTCATGTTTAATAGAACTTCGCAATTCATTATATTTTTCCTTATGTTTATGTTTTCCAAATTTTTTGTACATTTTCCTGTAATGTTCCTTTTTCTTTATATTTTTTATTATTTTCTTAGTATACCATACTGGATATTTATTGCTACAAACACTTTTAGGCACACAAACATCTAATATTTGATACAAAAGTTCATAAAATTTTAGCAGGTACTCATCAGGATCATTATAGTGGGTTAAAACTGACCAGTCGGTATCTCTAACCAGCTCATATAAAAGATAGAAATTAGCCTTCTTAAAGTTATAATACTCCTTTTTATTTAAGGAACAATTATTCTCCTTCTCACTTTCACTGCTTACTAAGATTTGACCGAGTAACAATTGCATTAAAAAGTAGCAACCTTTATCTTTCAATGAGCCCATTTTTATAATCGTATGATTGAAAAATTGACCGTTATTGTACGTTAAAGTCATCGTAATTCTATAAACAAATTAAATTATCTCGGATACTATTGAATATTTTTTTATCAAATTTGAACTGTAGTTTAAGCATACCACAAACTAAACTTTCAAATAGTTTACACGCGGATATTGTTTATTTTTCTACTAAATCATAACAATCGAAAAATCATTGATTTTCAACGGTTTTTTACGATTTTCGAATAAACTATTGAACCGATTTTGATAAACTATGGCTTAAAATGTTCGTATTGTCAATACTTACATCTTTTATATTAAACTTTTTCCTCGCCGAGCACTACGATCAAAGTTATTAAGAAGAAACTGTTTATTACAACATTCAAGGTGCTGTTAAACAAATGTCACCGAATTTTCATCCACAAAGTATGTACATTGTACATATCACCTTTGATACTCCCTGTTCATAAATCACGTCGCAATTATCCACTCAGATTTAGGTGCTGACAAAATGCTGATTCCACTGAACTATAATAAATAAATATAGTTCAAATGTGCTTTTAGAGGGCGGAATATTAAGTAGGATCAGTCTTTCGGCTGGTGTTTGTTGCAATCGAAGCATTAGCGTTTTGATGGTAATATGCAATTATTACACTTAACGCGCCAGACTTGTAACTTGTAATTCAGCGCTCGGCGGGGCACATAGCCCGGAGAGTAGCTGTTGGTTGCAGTCTGGTTACATTCCTTATAGTAAAATAAGGATTTTATAGAGGAGTTTGCGACTAAAAATATTATGTATAATAAATAAATATGTTTTTAAATTAAGTCGAAATTAACGAAATTCAGTCGGGTGTTGTCGATCGCGCAGATCTGTTTTTGGAAAACAATCAATTACATTTATTAATTTTATATAGTTCATACTGCGCATCTATATAACTTTAATACACATACTAGAAAATTTGTACTTGAAATTTTTTAGAAATTGATAAATGCATGCCCCTCATGACCAAGATTGAGCCTGCTAGTTCTCCAGACTTGACCCCTCTCGGATCCCCCTCTCCTCCTGCAAAGATAAACTTATACTAGAAAATGTGGTTCTCATATTGAGCTTGAAAATTAATTAATACCGATTTATACCTATTTAAATTTGTAAATTTTGTATTATTGTAGTATAATTCGTATTCTGGTCGATAGCCGGGTCGGTTAAGGCGCGAGGTAGCAATCGCGATTAATCACACGGACATCACATCACCGGGTTCGAATCCTGGCTCCGGCACTGTCGGAGGAAATGGTTGTATGTCCGCGTTTTTTCAATGTGTAACCCCCTTCCGCACAAGCCCTGGCTTCTGAAATTGGGGGTTGTCTAGTTTCTTGGTGTTTATCTTTAACTGTCCATGAAGAAAATTTTCAGTATTTTCTTCAATAAATAAAAATCATCTTGATTTCAAGCTAGAGTTTGAACGACTTATTATTTCCTTTATTACATTCATTTAAATTTTCACCTAGCAAGCCATTTTCGTGTATCAATGTTTTTAAAGACCTTGTAGGTACATGTGAATATAATATGTAAATTATTATCAGTAATCGTTTTATTAATCTTAATCTTGCTATTACATTCATTATAACGTTTTTGTTATCATATTTTTAATAAAAATAAGCAATAAAAAAATTCCATAATAAAATGTATACGTCAAAAAAATCATTCAGATGCCTCATGGATTCGAATCTAATTACTTATTTGTATAACCATTAAGCTCTATGTGGTCTACGTCATGCGATGATTATTCATAAATATTTTGTTTTATATTGCACTGTAAATAAAATTATTAATGGGGGTCAGATTTAATGGAATGTAATCTTGGCACGAGATAATTAAATTGCACAGTATCGGATATATGAACATTTTGGAACATTCAGAACTCCACAGGTATAAAATTAATTCGTTATTTATTATAAAATATGACCATTGATCATAGCTTGGCAACTCTTGTTAAAACGAAATAAACAGTGCATTGAAAACGTTTCCATACTGAAATTTAAACAATAGGTCTGTCCATAAAATTTAGTTTTTAATTGGAAATGATAGATTTATGGGTGTTATAAACCCCGACAAAGTTTTAAAAAAAAAACAGTCAGTTACTTTCGGCGTTTTTTGTAATAGAAATTAAATCAACGCGTCGAGACTAGAAAACGCTCCCTTGGCGTGAGGCTAGGCGGGTGACGTCACATGCCTGCTATCGATATGCGCTGCGATACTCTAGGTGTTGCTATAGTGATATAGTTAATTTTGCAACTGTCATGATACTACACGAAAATAAAAGTAAATAGGAAAAATAATTTATAATTTATATAGTTTTTATATTACGTACATATAAATAAATAAACGTCACAGAAATTAGACATATATTCCTAATAGTGTTAGGAACAAGACCCAGAAAAGTTTTCATCTGGCCAGTGTCCGCAACATCCCTTTTTTTTGTAACAACACCTCCCCCCACCCCCCTAGTGGTACATTCTGGCGGTTTTTCTTAATTTTCTCGTAAACCTTTGTTCAAACGTAAAAAACGTAAGACCAAAAATGTTGCCCATTAAATTCTACACAAAAACTGTTATATCAACCTTTTAGCTAATTCATTACTCAATTCTCGTAAATACGGTTCAAAGTTAATGGCAGTTTTTAGCACGCTATTTAAAATATGTGTTATAATTGGATAAATCCAGCGATCTTACGAACTTATACAGTTATACATTACTCAGGCGATAGAAATATTAAGTAATAGGTATTTTAAACAAGAGAAAGGATTTGGAAGATGTTATTCATATTTTGAACAATCCCGAATCTAGGAAAGATCAGATTAAAAGTGCTGGTGAGAAATTCACACTTGTGTTATATTATATAAAGCTGGACGAACGGAAACCTCTTTGAATAGCTACAGATTTACTTCTTTTAATAAGCTGATTGGTCGATCCAATCATGCTGTAATTTTTTGTGAACTATACTTCAGTAAAAAGAAATTTGAAATCCATAGCCTACTTTGCGAGATATGTTATAAAATCCTGAAAAATAGCTTCCTTATTTGAGGAGATACGAAAAAAGTTGAAGGGATGAAATTTGGCGTCAAAAACAATAAGAATAATGGTTTGTATAAAAAAATTCGAAAAACACAGTTGGTATTGACATACGCTCTTGTGCAAAAATTAAAAGAACAAATCTGAAAGTAGGCCATGACACCATTAATTCCGTTTATTTTTTTTCTTTCCTACGATATGAAACATGTCACAAAAATTTTAACTGATAGTGTCAATATTTAATACTTTACGAAAATCACAATTCATGTCATTGAATCGTAAAAATCCATGCCATGGTTAGTGAAAAACAATGTATACAGTTATTAACAAATTTAAAAGATTGTCACTGTTGTATGTTGCGTTGTCGAGTTCTAAGACAAGTTTTATATCAGTAATTATGGTGTACACCAATTACATTAATTTACACTAGATTACATAATACATACATGCATACATTCAAAATACATACATAAAACATACATACATTACATTACATAATTACATTAATTTATTATTTATTAATTATAAAAAAGATTAGATAGATATTATAGATTATATTGTTATAATTAGACTTAACCAGTTAAAAGAATCTTTGTACATATGAATAATGTGGTTTAGAGTATCATAGTTGAGGTCGCACATATGAGTGACTTCATTAAATATCTTGCACATGTTGAATATTGGAGACTTAACCTGAATATTAGTTCTGCTGATATTGACGTAAAATGTGAGTGAATACAATCTAATTGATTATGCAGTATTTTATATACAATTGTAGTGCTGTGCAATTTCTTCTAAGTTCAAGTGAGTCAAAATTGAATGAATTTAGTAGTGTATTGTGATCAAAGCCCCTAACAGGATAGGACCCATTGGATTTGAAATATATATATTTAAGAAATGTGTTTGTACGTACACTTGCATTTTAGAGTTTTGATAAACAGGTGACCAGATGACAGAAGCATATTCAAGTTTGCTTCGTATAAATGATATGTAGGTATATTAATTTCAGAGTGTTGATATCTGTAAAGCTGCCCCAGTTCCTTATACAATACCCGAATACTTTAGAAGCCGTAGTAACAATTGTGCTTATATGAGTAGAAAAACTGAGCTTGGAATCGAATGTTACTCCAAGATCCTTAAAATTTGTACATCGGTCGAGAACGGTATCATTAATCGTATATACGAATAATACTGGCCTTTTGTTATTGTAGAAGGACATTATCTTACATTTAGATGTATTTAGTTTTAAGTAGTTATTATCGCACCATTCGTTAACTGAGTCTAACGCTATTTGCAAGTCAGAACAGTCGTTTGGCTTACTTACTTCAGAGTAGATTTTCAAATCGTCCGCGAAAAATAAATGTGTAGAACTCATAGTGAGGGATAAATCATAAATAAATATAGGGAGCTATAACCGTTTGTGGTTTTCCTATTTTTCAGGTTTTTGTAATATATCTCACAAAGTAGGCTATAAATTTCAAATTTCTTTCTACTGAAATATAGCTCACAAAAAATGGCATAACTGTTTCTAAAAATAGATATACGGTATATGCATATTTGTTAATGTTATGTTCAATATCAAAAAATATTACAGCTAGACCTATCAACTCTTATATATTTGATATCATGGAAGAAAGATCTAAAAGAATATTATGTAAAAATATACGGGGTTTTCCATTTAAAAACAATATTCATTGTAATGTCACGTGACCTATGCAAGCACTACAACTTTTGCCTAAACACGGCCCTGGGAAGAATCGAATTGTTTATTTACCTTTTACTAATAAATATTGTAAATGTACCGGTGATATTACGTAATTCTGAGCGATATTCCGATCTTATCAATTATCAAATACCTACTACACTCTCGTTTCATCAAATTACACAATAATTATTTCACATTATCGTATAGCGATAAATGTTAAAAACAAATTTATCTTAACAATGTGGAAGGGAGTCTTGCGAATAATGTATAATTGTTAATATTTTTGTGCCGCGACTTATTAGTTATCGGCAGTAATTCTCCAAGTGTCTGTCTAGTGCGAGGTAACACTAGGAGATTGTGTAAATTAATATACTTCGCAATTGTTCAGTTTTTTTGTTGCATTTTAACCGCCAGTGCACCATTGTTGTTTTCTTAAGTACATACTGTTTGTTTTCTCTGAAAAGGTAATTTAATATTAATATATTTAATTATTAGTTAACATGACAACTGCGTAGTATAACTTGTTGCTTTAGGA
Organism: Leptura quadrifasciata; assembly: GCA_963675555.1. Classification (NCBI taxonomy): domain Eukaryota; kingdom Metazoa; phylum Arthropoda; class Insecta; order Coleoptera; family Cerambycidae; genus Leptura; species Leptura quadrifasciata. The sequence goes on from OY776676.1 coordinate 163,286,910, forward strand.
TAATAATTTATGAATATAACCGCATTTCATGCATATTATACAATAAGTTTTATATTTTTATTGCGAAAATAAATGTAAAATCTCTGACGTCTTCAAAACTACTGGACAGATTGTCATTTTTCAACTTAGAGAACAAGAAAATCAACTGAATAACCTCGAAGTTGCGACTTGTGATAAAAACAGTTTATGAATTCGAAAAATTGGCGAATGCGCTAGTGCGAAGCCATTTAAAAACTGATTGTCCTATTAGTATTTGTAACGGGACCGGCAGAATGAAGTATTAATTTTTTTAAACATTTATTTAACGTCGGCGTATTTCCGCTACTGAGGCTTAACACCGACGCCTGTAGACGAGCTACCCCAACCAGGAATTTTGCTGAACCTCTTCTCTTAAGAAGAGTAGGGATCTTTTACTTGCCTAACATTTAATGAACAAGGGATCGACGGGTTTACATCCCCTCCGAAGGATGGTATATCCCCTATACAATCCCCGCCTAAGATTGTATAGCTTCCGCGCATACACTAATATACAAGTCGCTGGAAGATGTGTGGCGAGGACGCGGTCTTCCTTGTGAACACGAAGGTGCCTCTTGTGGTTGAAAAAATAAAAAAGTTTGCTATGGAGAGCTTAAGTTGAGATTCAGGAGGCTTTTCGTGTACTTAATTTTGATTTGAAAAGATTGGGGTGGTTAGTTCTTAAATGGTTGGAACGGGCCAAATGCTACACCCTGTATATGTTTCAGATTTATAGTACACTTGTATTTGTTATCACAGTTCGACTAGCACTTTGTTTAAATTTATTTTTTATGGCAGGGTCAAAGCTGTAAGGAACAGTTGATTTTTTTATTTTACTTAAATTAAAACTGGTTTACACGGGTTATGATATTTAACGTTTCGGCACTTGAAAGTTTGCCTTAAAGAAGATTTTTATTCAGTTTGGTTAGTTATATTTTAAAATCTGAGAAAATTCATTTGTCTATTTTATGCGCGACAGCAGTTTAATTATGTTAATCTTTTTTACTTGGTTTCGGCTAAGGAAGTAGAACGAGCGCTGGATTTGTTAAAATTTAAGGTTAACCGGGTAAGAATTAAACACTGATTGTTTAGAGACTTTACTCGCGGAACGCAGAAACTAACTTGAGGTACACTGAAACTGACTTGCTTTGGGCTCGTCATGCTCCGCTATTTATATGGTTCGATGGGGACTTGGCTTGCAAAAGTCTGGATAGAGCTGGATATGTCCCCTGACAATCTATGGGGCTCGTAGTTATAAAATGTACAATGCAAGAGTTTTGAAAAATCAGAATTCAGGACTGAAAAATATATCATAAATATAGCAGTGAAAAATAGGTCTCTTTTTATATATGAACTAGAAATGGCCCATTTCTCTTTGAGCTCGGCCTCCGGCCTCGCGTAACCATGCGGCTCTAAATTCTAAGATCGGTCCACCGATGAGGCTCAAAATTCTAAGAAATTTTCTCTGAATGTATGTCAAAATTATTATCAATTTTTATTTTTTATCATTTTTATTCTTCATTTTTAATGTTTTCAATTTCCAATTTTCATTTTTTTTACAGTTTTTTATTTTTCAGTTTGTCAGTTTTTTATTTTTTCAGTTTTTCGTTTCCATTTTTACTGCCTTTAATTAATAATAGGGCGGGAGTGGCAATAGGGGTGGTGAGAGGGGTAGCAAATGCCAAAATAAATGTTAGAAGCACTTGGTTCTCGTATACACACTAAATCCCAATTTAATTTTTTCTCCCTTTCATAGTAAAGTGGGGGTGGTAGAGGGGGTAACAAATGTCAAAATAAATGTTAGAGGCACTTGGTTCTCGTACACACACTAAATCCCAATTTAACTTTTTTTTCGCTTTAATAATAGGGTGGGGTTGGCAGAGGGGGCAGGTAACGCCAGAAAGATTTTTTGAGACGTTTCGTTCTTGTATATACACTAAATCACATTTTAATTTTTTACTCCCTTTCATAATAGTGTGGGGGTGGTACTGGGGGTGATAGTGGAGGTGGTTGATTCCAGAAAAAAAAATTTGAGACCTTAACTTTTAGTACATGCTCTAAATTATAATTTTATGGACTCTTACCTGCTTGATTTTCCTATTTACCCCATCTACCCCCGAAGCCATCAACGGAATTAAATCAAAATATAATCTAGTTCCAGATCCCATTATAATACCTAAGTGTACTAAATTTCAAGTCAATATCATAAACGGTTCCAGAGTAAACGTGCGCAAAATGAAAGTTACAGACCGACAGACAGATTTTTTTCGCTTCAATTTAAAATCTCCACGTTTCATGACATTTTAAGCTAAGTTCGTATACGTTATAAAATATTGAAACGACATTACTCGAATCAATTGAGGCACGAATTCATGAAATTCATAAAACGTAATGTTTTAAAAAATTCAAGTTGTCAAAGTAATTATTGTCAGTTTGAGCGAAAAAATAATAAAAAATTTTTACTGAAATTATATATAGACAAAATTTTAGAAATGTGTCAAAAAAAAAATTACCTGTGGGGATTGAACCAACGACCCTTCGCATGCAAACCAATTAAATTCAAAAGAGCTTTATTAATATTTAAAAAGGTACATAAGTTGCCTCCCCGGAGTCTGAACCGGGACCGATCGTGCAAACACCGCTTTGACGCGATGGCGGATTGCATGATCGGCCGGAGCAGATCCGGTTTAGCGAAAACGACAATTAAAACAATATAAAAAACCTAGACTCCTTTTTTAAAACTTAATATAAAATAGGTAATACGATTTAGCATGCAAAAAAAGCTTAACACATCTGAACGATGAACACAATTTTTAGAATAACTAGCGCACTTCACTTTTTAAAATTTCGCATCGGACGCTGACACCACAACTTGAACAAATCGATCGGCAACCGTGAGCCGCGCCGGCCCCATCCAAAGTTTGACATTCGGCACTTCGCCAGCGACGTTCGACGGCGGCCGGTGTTCTGTCAAATGAAAATGTCAAAAAAAAGATAGCTGACATTATTAAGCTAATTAAAAATATTTATCCCTAAATCCGTCCGCCACCGATGTGAACTTGGAACGTAATTCGGCGGCCCGCTTCCCCCCGTCCTAACCTCGACCCCGGTCTCTGCCGCAAACCGGAGAATATTCGCCAGCAAAATCGCAAAGAGGGAGGGGCTCGCACCTGTACGATTTTAATATATAGCGGAGCGTCTCTATCTGCGATGGAAACGCTCTGGATGAAAGTTAAATCTAAATTGGTTTTTGAAATGTGAGCGATAACTGTCTGATGGCCAGTTTCTGAAACGTTAGATAGAGTTAAGTATTCGTTTACTGTCATAGCTACAATTGTGACAACAATTGTTACTATGACATTTATTAATAGATAGCTTTATTTTACGTTTCAGAAACTGGCCATGAATAAATTACTGAAATTGGATTGGTTCCGTAAAGTAGTTTTGAAATTCGTGATTTAAGCTATGTTAATATCCATATCCACAGGTAATTACGACACCACAGGTACTTACGACCCCCTTTATCCCGGAAGGCTCTAGAAGAACCTTTTGTGTGGGAGGGAGCTACAAGGGACACATCCAATATTCGTGTGTAGTGGAAAAATCCCTCTAACAGTATTTTACACTGCCACGACCGGGGATCGAACCCTGAACTTTTGGGTGAGAGGCAAGTGCGCTCACCTCTCGACCACCAGTCATTAATGTCATATTGAGAATGTTCCATCGCCGCGCGCCAATATCCATTGGCTTGATGACGGTCTCGATAACTAGGGCCGAGTAGGACTACTACTCTTTGTTCCTAGATTATCTCTGTAGACCTGGACCGGCCTTCGTGATAGGTGGGCCCGCTTACTTCTACCAGACCCAGCCCGCAAATGCGAGATGTGTCGTGGTATTTTCTGCGGACCTCCCCTGGTCCTGGCTCTTCAACCTCGCTGGCAGAGGTCTCTTCTGGCGCTCTTCTTGTCTTGATATTTTCTTTCTTCGCCAGCTTGTCACCCCCGTGGGTAGTCATCGGTCTAGTTGGGTTTTAGGAAGTTTTGGCTGGGATTGACTGCCGGTCCTACCCCGGATCATCGGAAAGGTAAGGATATGAGCTGTGTAGCTCGGGAGTGTGGAGACCCTAAGTGCTTTTTTAGCACTTTCGGACTCCACGGAGCAGGTAGGACAACGGGCGTTGGACGGTATGTTGTCCGACGCCCGCAAGGAGGTTGGGTTTGGGTAGAAAAACGTCATGTCTCTGGTAGTGGTGGTCCGTCCTGGGGTATCTGAAACAGATCGGTTAGCGGGAAATATAAGTTATACTCACCCGTTGTCCAGAAGCTGTACCCTCGGCCGTCTGTGCCTCGGGGGTTCCATCGCCGGCGTTGAAACGAAGTGGAAGTAAGTTTTGATGACTGAAGTGAAGATAGCCGCGAGTTGCTGGCAACGCGTATGGAACATATGAATTGAAAATAAGTTTTGATATCGGTATATCGGAAAGAAAGTTTTGATGAATGTGATGATGGCTTGTTAGAAATGTGAATGAAGTATGTATGACTATACCCACTTTTTAATTGTTATTCGTCTAGGAACTGGATCTCGTGGATTTAAATGAAAGTGACGATGAAATAAACGCTGGGCGATTACAACAGAGTAGTTATTTTTTAAGTAAGCTTCAACCTCAAAAGAACGTTGAATACTTGACCAACGCTCCACATTCACGGCTAAACTGACATTTCACATAAAAGCTTTGGCAACTCTCTTAAATTTCCTTTTATCGCGAAAGCATGGCGACTTGATTTGAATTTATATCTCATTATAGTATGACAATTAACTTTGAAAATGGATACTTTATTCTGCCGGACCAGATATTTCCTATTGCCGTTCTTGAATTACAAAAACTGCTTGTAGTCGTATTTTATCTAGAAATATATTAGAAAGGAGAAAATGTATGGAACAGCCTGGAGTGAAATGGATGAATCGAGAATAAACGTCACGGAGTATATAAGAAGCGGGACCAGCGCAGCAGTCAGTTCAGTACAGTTCTGAGATGAGTCAAATGATCAGATAAGAGAAGAACAGAAACAAGTTGTGAATTATAGTAGCGAGTCTATAGTAGATAAGAGTTATAATTAGTGTGTTATTATAAGCACCAATTATTGTAAATTTAGTGATTAATAAATCAGTGGCTAGTGACAATCCGTGTTGCAATTATTAAACCTGCGTTTGGAGTGTTTACTACAGGTGTAATCACGTAACAATATATTTGTTCTGTTGTTGTTAATATAGACACTGACTAATAAATAGCTCTAATATATGTAACAAAATGCTGAAATTACCCTGCTGCTATGGCCGTGCGCTCAGCGATAACTTCGACTATTTCATATTTTTTGACATAAAAACAGCCCCACAACACTCTAGAAAAACGTGATTATAAAGCTATCAATTGTCTGTAGGAAAATTTATGAAACTGACAAATATAAAACAAACTGATTATAGATTAAATTGATGAAAACCTTAAATATTTTGGATTATATACGATGTTATCTTTAGTATTTAAAAAAATAAAATATTTACTTATCTAGAAATAATCTAATTATCCACTTGTCTGAAAGAAATTGCAATTATTACGATTCTTTACTTATTTTGTTGACAAATTTATGTTACCAGTAATATGGTACACAGGGTGTTCCGTTATGGCTGGAACCCCTCCCCCTAGTGTAAATCTATCAGTCTTTGAATATGTAGTAAGTAGCCCAAATAAAACAATTGTTACATGTTCACACTTAGTAAACACTCCAAGGATGGATTCAGTAAATTGCAATACAAGTAACACTAACAACTAATTTAACTTACTATAATTAGTACAACATTGATTATTACTTCTTGCTACATAAGTCACTAATCACCGCCTATTTCGCTGCTTTGATCACTTTGTTCCTTTCTGATCAGATCGCTCCACTTTCCGATAATGAACTAACTCAAATGTACTGGTTCAGTTCCTTTCATATCTCTTGACGAGTGTTCCGGGTTCGATTCCCGATTGTGGCAGTGGAAAACACTGTGAGAGGGAATTTTCCACTATACACGGATATTGGGTGTGTGTCTCTTGTATCTAAAGGTATAATTGTGTAGTCCCCTTCCACATAAGGCTCTTCCAGAGCCTTCCAGGATAAATGGGATTACCTGTGGTGTTATATATATAAAAAAGACTAGACCCTTTGTTGCTAAGGTTCTAGCACCAAACCACGCAAAACTATCATTTTTAGAACCAATTTACAAGTAGGTCGGGGGAAATCTTAAATAGGAACCCCTATTTTTTTATTGCAGATTCGGATTCTACGACAGCTGCAAATACGTAGGATTTTTAGCGTAACTTAGGAACTGTAAGGCCCCGCCGCATATTGAACCCAGCGCAGCCCACGCGTGAGTGAATTCTGTGACACATAGTAAGCCAAGAAGTGGCGCAAATTGAACCCAGCCCACGGCAACGTCCACCACGCGTGTGAGGTTTGTGCGTGGGCTGTGCTGGGTTCAATGGGACCTAATGCATGTTGTGTCGATTAACCGTTCCGTGGTTTGTGGAATACGACTCGTCGAAGAACAATACGTAACGAAAAAAAATTGGGGTTTCGTTGTATTTGTTCACGTGCCCACTGACAAAAAGTTACCCGATTTTGGAAATCAACGCCAAGAAGATCTTGGTGTAAAGACACGTGATACGGATGATACTTATTACGTTTTAAAAGTTTCCAAACACTGCTCTGGGACTATCTGGAATCGCGAGCTATTTCTCGTGTACTATTGAGGATTAACAACCATTGCAGCTAGTACAGCAATTACATTATTTTCTCCAGTGACTGTTGCAATTTATTGGAGGTAAACTATAATACTATGTTTACTAACTGCCGTAACAGTCTTCCATTATAACTTTAGTGATTATTAACTAAATAATCAACTATAAAGTTCTGATACTGAATTAGGTACTAGCAAACAATTTGTACGTGTCCCCCGCGAACCAATTGGTTAAATAAACCGTAATTAAATTATGTAATACGTAGATCTTAGACGTAAGACTTTGATTTTAGTTCAAGGTTATAGTTTATTTTTGTCTCAACGTTATGTTGCCTAACACGACATTTGTATCAGTTCTACATAAAAGTGTGTTGAACCTGAATGTTTATAAAATTATTTTGCTATCTTACAAAAACAATTAATAATTATTATTATTCGTATATTTAATTAAATAGAGCAGAAAAAAATGCTATTTCGATACATTCTTTTTTATCAACGTTTTATTATCATAAATTGTCCGTTGTATGCTGTAGGTAATCGCATTTGTTGTTTTTATTGAACAATTTTATAAATGTAGATCATCAAATTAATTGTTTTATGATGCATAATGCGCTATTAATCAATTGATGTATTAACAGTTATAATTCTTTTCAATTAAAGGAGGTTATGTGATTCGTACTATTTATCTCTAGCAGTTTGTAGTAATAAATGGATTTTCAAATTGTGGCAGAGATTACTATCATTCGTGGACGAAGTGATATTTCTTTTATTTGCGTTAAAATCAAATTTGGTATCAAGGCACATATTTTGTTAAAAGAACTTGTATACTAATTATTGGCAGCCTGTTTAAAAATGCCGAAAAAAAAATTATACAAATACATGTTCACATGACGATAACAGCTCTTTGGGCCCACGCTAACGACATTTCTTGAATTTTTGTATCTTGAACTTCACTTTAAAAGATAAGCCTGCATAAAATCGTATCAAAACGTATAGTTTACGATCAACTGGAGACTCATTTTTCCATAGAAAGGACCCAGGATTACTCTTTGATTCATATAACTTATTATCATGAGAATTTACGTAGCATAATGCCCTCTGAAGGGCATACTGACTAAAATCATAGCCAAAAATCTGTCGCTAACCCCCGGTCTATTAGGGTACTTGTAAAATTTTAATTAATATTCCTTGGCTATTACAATGTATGCATGTATTAAGTATATGTAATAAAAAAAAGTATATAAGACCTTTTCACAAAGTTAGAAACTGAAACAGTTGACCTATTGCACGAAAGAAAGTTTAGCAAAGAGAGTCATGCTGGCAAAAATATAGTTGGTATCCACTGTGCAACTTCCTATCTTCCTAAAAAAATAATCTAACAGTTAATTATGGGTAATAATAAATAATAGATCATCCTCATTAGTTTGTTTTGTAGTCCCCGCTGTCTAAAATGTTCAGTTTAGACAAACACTGCTGCCTAACGAAAAGGTAAAGGTGAAAGAATAAGACAATATTTGATGGGAAAAAATAATAAAAAAACCATTTTATTTTATATAAATTGAGGCAACGATAGTCGAAGAAGGAATCAAAAGTAATTCAAATATTTGAGACAATTGTCTAAATATTATAATAGGAAACTTGCGTCGCTATAGTAATGACCATACTATAGATATGTTGAGGAAAAATCCTTTGATTATAATTAAAACAAGCAGTCTACCAAATTTTGTATGACTGTCCAACAACGTAAAACAAGGTGGGCAGTTGTAAATCAAACAGACGAGACGTCCCGGTTCAGTACTCGACGAAAAGTAAACCCTTTTTAATACAAACAGGTCTACGGGCTAATTAACCCAGCACTGACCGATGGCCTGTACAGCTTGTGAGTTTAAGGTAATTAAATGGGTGGATCATTATTAAACAATCATAGAAAACCAAATAGATCGCTGGTGAGACATCTCAGATAATCATTTGAAAGATAAACATTACTATGAAATTTGACATGTCCAAAATTAGGCACACAGTAGCCTTAATAAGTACATCAAATGAAAAATAATGGAAGTGAAAGTTTCTTGTCATTGCATAAACGCAGAAAATATATAGTTCTTGAATATAAACTTATTATTTTGCAAACGCAAATTTCCCTAGTAAAATATTCAGAAAGTGAAATTTTATGAATTAAATTCGTGAATGAAATCATAACTGAATAACTGGTAATATAATATTATATTTTCTTGTTAAATGTCAAAGCTAATATTTCATTTAAAATATTAATCTAATATTCTTTTGGTACCACAAATGCGTCATTCAAAACTTTTTTTAAACACCCCGTAACCAGAATATGAATGCAATAGCAAATAATAAGGTAGTCTCGAAATAAGGAAGTAATCACCTTTTGAAATTTATGCCAGCTGAATTTCTGTGCGCTCTGTATATCGTTATATCGCCCGTGAATGCTCTCCAGATTCTTCATGTTTAGCGTACTCGTCGAGCATAACAGAGAGGTTAAAATGGTACTTCATAAAGAGTACGCCAATGAATAGTTGTCTGCGGCGCCAGTACAGCGAACTCAATGTCCAGCGATGTACCCAAGGGGTGGTGCAATTGTAATCTCCAGGGAGCAACAGCGAACCCAATGTCCTGCGATGTAGCTCGAGTCTGATTACCCTTTTTCATGGGCCCTGCAGTTTCTTTTATATTGTAAAATGACGTCACAGTTTAAGCGTCCCCCAAGTCGGACGTGAGAATTGTTTACGTTAACAACATCAATATTTGATACGGCGTAGTTTTGTGCAGCGTTTCAGATTGAAAACTCCACTCTCTATCTCCTCCTATGGTTAAGATAGAAATGGGTAGGCGATTTCACACTCTGGAAAGTAACCGAAGTGCTTGACGTATATCTGAAGATACGATAAACAAACCCTGCGACTCGACTAGATTTTATGTAAATTCTGTCTCAAAATTGTAGCGTTTAACTTTGCTTTAAAAATATAATTTTAAAATGCATTCTGGTAACTTTATTGTGTCCAATATTAAATGACTAAATCAATGTAAAAATGAAATGAATAACTGTATCAATTACTTAAATTTGGAAAATAACTAGGAAAAAATTAAATTTGTATATGGGGTATATACGGGATGTTTCATTATAATCATAAAAATACGGACTCGCTAATAAATAATATGGTCAAAAACAAACGCAAAATTCTTCAAAAGGAATTTTTCAACGCACCTAACGATTCAAAAAAATATAGTTTTATTAGTTTTATCCCAAAGTATAATGGCAAAATTTCTAGGAAATTAAATAACAGGTATCTCAACAATCAGTGTGAATGCAACGACTTTAGGAAAATATTGGTCAATAATAAGAAAAAATTAACTAGATTTATAAGAAATCAAATGTAAAAATTGTAATGCCGTCTACATAGGTCAGAGTGGTAGAAGCATTGAAAACAGGGTAAAAGAACATAAACAATCAATTTTAAATAACAATAAAAATACGGGAATGTCAACACACTGCATTGGAAATAACCATTTCATAGACAATTAACATAAATTTACTTCATACAGAAGAAAAAGTAAACGTTTAAAATAATCCTTTTACCACGAATAACCAGCAGAACTTAAATGCTCCTATACTAGATAAAATGTTAGCAATTATTCGTTGATTCACACAATTACTTTTCGTCTACCCGAAAAATTCCCACAACTAAAGTTTAATCCATGAATATATTAAGTCACAAATGTCTTTAGGTATATATTTAGAATAACCACCTTTGTTACTTTAGTATACACTTTGTACTTTTGATAAAGGCCTAAAAAGCCGAAACATTTGTAGAGAATTTTAAATATAGTAATTTGATATATTTAAAAGCAGCGTTTACTTATAAACAATTATTTTATTATTGCATTGTTGCCATATACTAGGTTGCGGTAGAACCCAGAGGCTTTGCATTATTCAAATTCAATTTAATGAGTGACTTTGCAAAATATTCCTGCTGGTGAAGAGCGATTGTTATGTCAGGCATATTTTGCTCAATTTGAAGACCAAGTCGCCATACAGAAACTGACAGCCATAAACTACCACAGAAAACTTCTACTGGAGTTCTGGAACACTTTATGCATTGTCCTAAGATACCAAGTGCTTCGATTTCAAGTGTTCCAGGTTGTTGGTAGTTGATTTTTATTCAAATTGAACGTAATTAATTTAATATTATTTGAAATTTTAAACGTTAAATTTTAGTTTTTGGTTTTTCTTTTTTCAAAAATTAATAGCTTTTGAGACATTTCTGCTTAAGGAGTAACGCTAGAGATGAGGCATAGGCGTGACAAATTTTGTAAGATGTAATTTCTGATGTATTTTATCTGATCTTATTGTTAGCGGATTTATTAGCTGGTGAAAATTCTAATTCGCCCAAGTTATAACGTTTTACGACGTGTAAACTTTAAAAGATAAAACAAAACGCTGATGTAAAATGGAATTAAACATTACATAGTGAAAATTATAGCGCTTGTAAATTAATTATTCACTAACCTAACGTCATTACTTTGGCAGTGAATCAAAATTTCATCATGTTTTTCCTAGAAGAAAGTACAAGGTACAATATTTTTTCTCAATTCTTAATTACTGCCAAATTTTACGCACACAATTTAATGATAAAAAAATATTTAATATTAATTAGACCTTTAATAACAAGCAACTTTTAAGTAAATAAATGAACATATTGATTAGTAACAATTTCACGTTCATACGAAACAAAAGTTGAAACACAGTGTATTAATGAATTGTCAAAGGAAAAACAAATACTTTCCTGAACAAACTAGATCTAAATATAATTTGGCAGCTTTTCGTGCACTGTTTGAGGTCAATATTTTAATGCACTATCTTTAAATAGACTGTAAATATGTGTTCAAATTAATGAGGAATTCTGTTTATAGAAAATATAAATAAAATATATTTTCCTGATGTAAAATATGTATATTTTTAGGTGAATAATAAAATGCCTAATAAAAAATAATAATTGTATATTGTATTGCCAATCATTTAAAAAATATTGAATGTTAAAATGGTTATTTTGTACGACAGTAGAAAAAAACACTCTACGTAAAACATATGTTTATAATAAGCGGGATAATAAGGGTGAAACAAGATAAGAAGCGTGAAAATACTATTTTCACGCTTCCATGTCAATATTTCTGTCATTAAATCTCTATTATTTCTCAACTGATATTATTCAAATTGATCAGGTTGATCAGGTTATTAAGGTAATGTTCTTTAAATGAAGCTATTTTTGTTTTTGTTGTTGAACACAACAAGAGAACCTACGTTTTCTTACTAGTGTTCTGTTTTTCTGAAAAATTAACAAAACGCTTTATAATATTTTAAAGCTAGCTGATATCTGCATAAAAGCCTATACTTACGTTCCAAAACGTAATTTTATGATTAATTATTTGGCTACCTATTTATTATAATCATTGTAAACTACAACAAGATGAATAAAATAAAATGACAGCGTAGGTTCAAAAATTACAAATAAATATACGGAAATAGATCATAGATCCTAGTCTAAATAAATGAACATCGGGGAACAATGCACAAATTATGATATATGTTATCTCTGCCATAAAGATGGAGGCAATTCGGTATGTCCTCCAAATAACCCCAAGATAGCTATGAGAAATAAAGGTTATGAATCGTTAGCTACTTACCCACACAAACTTACGGACTATAGGCCCCTAGATCTAGATGATGAAAGAGGAATACAAATAACCGTTCAAGAGAATAAAGCAGAATGACATCAAAAGCGGACTTTTCATTGAAGCATCTACTTCAAAACCACAACCACATGAGCTATCCCCAAAAACTACTCGCTCTAAAGTTCAGATTGTGAAACCTAAAGAAATAAAATGTCTTATTTGTAAAAGAGAAGGTACCAGAAAAGAACCTCTGCATCTCTCCGAAACCTTTGAATTTTATAATGCCAACAAGTCCTATGCTGACATTTTGGACGACGCAGGGCTTCTTATATTTTTTTATATTCAAGGTGATCTTATATCTCAAGAAGATAGATACTATCGATTGTGCTTGTCAAGATTGTACACTGCGGCAAGAAAAAAAATCCAGTAACAAAAACGAACATGAGGTGGACGAAGACATTGCATACGAAGGATTGGCATTGGCAGACATTTTAAGACGTGAGAGGTGAACTTTAAAGGCTTCAGCGAAACTATATTTTGTATGGGTCAGTTACGAAAGTTCTAAAAATGCAGATTAACTCGGCTTCTTGAACGAGAACCAGAACGTGAAGTTCAGACGCAACGTTTTCGTTTAATGCATTTTACGGATTTAAAGAGAGATCTGGAAAGATAATATTTTTCCACCTAGTTATTTGAATGTTACTATTAACATTCACTATTCTGATGATGATGGAGACGTTTTGGCAGTAAATAGATTTGTGAAGAATATAGAAATGTTGTGTTGCCATCTCAAGTAGCATTTAAAAACGAATTTAAATAAGATTGTGAAGATTCCAACCACGCACCCTTAGAGCAGGTTATCAAGATCAAATTTGGGGCTGAGCTGATGTTTTAGATAGTCCACCAGCACCGAGTGAGTGAGGGTGGAAAATTACTGAAAATGGATGGAAGCCCATCTGGTCCAGATTACCAGAAATCTGGCAGGGCTGCCAGAGAGTTCGACAAATGAGGCTGTTCGAGCGAAAGTGGAGACAAAAAGTAATCTTCCGTATAATAAACGTAAAGGAAGATGTAGCAAGAAACGGTATGGGCCATCTAGTTTTTTTTTTGCAGCAACAAATTTGAGTCTACTAATGATGACGAGGAAACTGTATGATTTAATGTTTTTATTTAGTCGGTAAAATTAATTTTTCTAACCTTAAAATTGTATTTTTTTGTTATTCCTTTAGAATTCCATTTCTTTGACATGCCCATTAGGATCAGCGTTCTCAAATTATACTTAAACGATACTCCTCATGACATACTGTAAGATTTTTAAAAAAGTAGAAAATTCAAAATAGCCGGCAGAGAACTATTTTTATTGTATTTGCTAACTTTATTTACGGTTCAAAAATAGTCTTGGAAATATTTTTCTTTTTAAATTTTATATGATTTTTAGGAAATGGCCGCCATTTTGGTCACAGGCTCGAGGGTCAAAGTGCTGCGAGTCAAATAGTCTCTATTAATATACAAAGCACACATGTCCCCTACACAACCTGGCACCGGTTTTTTGTGATCGTAAAATTATACAGTACGTTGTTATAACTCAAACTAATTTATTCGTGGCCATAGTTTTTGCTGTTAATTATTGTGTGCAAATAATAAGAAAATTTTACGCCTTACAGTTGCATGACATAAATTTTCTTCAGTTTAAAAACAAGCACAATATAACCATAAACATGCTCTAGCCATAAAAAAATCCATAAATTTAGCTACGTACATTGTAAATTATTTTCATCGATATTTCAGAATATATTAAAGATCTGTTTTGCATTAAAATAATCTTTTCTATTGCGCACAAAGCTTGTTTTTGCTGTTGATGTTATAAATTACACCGATTTTATCACGAAAAATGTACAATTGCATTCATCAGCAAACATGCACGTATATCAAAAAGTAAATATTAATATCGATTGTAATATAATGATACAAAATATATTTGCACATACCAAATTGTCAAACCCACAATTTAGGTAAGTACCTACCTACATTTTTTGTGGATAATTTTAGCAAAGCGGTAACTTTGATTATATATTAGTTACTTTTGAGATAATTATCATCTGTCGTATTTATTTGCAATTATAACAATGGTAAAGTGCACCAACCCCACCAACAAAAATATAAAGTGTCTACACAGATAAAAAAAATTGACTTCTCTGACTATCAAACTCAAAGCGTGTTTTTTTTAGTATTTTTAAACTATAATTTTTTATTTTTTACATTTTAGTTCGGTTTGCTATTTTTTTAAATTTAAACTATAATTTATAAAAGATATAATATTAACAACGGCGCCTCCACCAAAATCTCCACAATAGGTTAGTCGTTTTTTTTTTTAAATTTTATCCTGATGATCCTGGTGAGGACATTAGGACAAAGTTGTCAAATTATTGTATTGTTATGGGTCCTTGATAAGTGTGCAAAGTTTCAGTTTAATCGGACTTTTTGAAGTGGGTGAAAATCACATTCAAAGATTTCATTACAAGCAAACAAACATACAGGTGAAGCTAATAAAAGCGTGTTAAAAAAATACACATTTTGTTATACCTGTGCCTTGTGTATATTCAATAATAACGGAGTTATAACTATTTAATTCATTAAAATCAAGCGCATTCAAATAAAATGCATCGAATTTATGTTAGAATTATAGATAGTTAAGTGTGAATTACTTATAATTTGTTACGACAAATTTTGAGAGCAGTTTTAAATCGTCCATTATTTAGCTATTTTGGATCTTTTACTAAATCTACGAAATAGGCGGTGGCATCTGAAAAGAAATCAAAAACTTACCAACAGTTCTCTTTTTCTTTCCCTAAAAAAATAAGTGATACATGTGCATAGAATTTGGCACTGAAAAGAATCTGAAATCTATATCTTGTGAGGATATCGCCAATTAACTTAAAGAAAAATGTCTTGCTCTTCCTTTTTCCATTCACTGATTGTGATACCATTTTTCCTATTTCTAGAATTTAGAAAAGTAGTGTTGGAAAGCTTGGGATACCTTTCCGGACTTTACTATCTTTCATAGACTTGATTAAAGATCCAAAATAGCCGAATAATGAGCAATCAAGAACCCCCAAAGTATGCCATAACAATTCTCGATAAATATTCCAACATAAGCAATTCACCCTGTCATATGTAGTTATTTACACAATAAACATACCCTATAAGCAATGTTCTGTAAATTCACAGCAATAGATTTTATTAAGCAAGATTTGTTTGGTGTAAGCTTTGTCAATAAATCATAGAATTTCCGTATCGATCCAAATATGGGATGAATGTTGAATAACGATAAATGGATGGCGCTGTGAACTACCTCTAAAAATGAGAAAATTCCATCGGATGTGGAAAAAGTAGAAGAAATTCATGAAGCAATATTTTTCGGAAAATAACGACTAACGACCGAAAGAAGTGAATCAGTGTTCTGTAAATAATTATTTAAATTGCGCCTCTGATAGTTCTTTTAGTGATGTTTTTTTACAATCAGTCTTATATTTCTTTCTTTTTCAGTGGTTAAATGGCTGAAGCGTGGCAGGGTCCGCCAAAACAGGGCTTGTACGACCCGCAGTTTGAAAAGGAGGCCTGTGGAGTTGGATTCATTGTTGCCATAGACGGACGTCGTAACCATAAGATTGTTCGAGATGCTAATCGTCTCGCGATTTCTATGAACCATCGTGGCGCCTGCGCATGCGATAACGACACTGGTGACGGAGCCGGTGTACTCACAGCTATCCCACACGATTTTTATTATGCCAAGCTCAAGTAAGTCTTTTTCTCATTCCTTTGGAACCTGACATAACCTGAGTATTTAGAATGTAGTTTCCACAAACACCAAAACACTGAATGGCACGCCCATCTAATAATCATAAATTTAATCATCTCCACATGATGCTAACTTGGCTAACAGAACGCACGTTGAATGTGGAGTTTTCTAGTTTTCTGAAATGGATTTAATCCCTGTATTTACATTCACGATTTTAGCTCTGACAATGGCAAATAATTATTGAGAT
The DNA here is from genome assembly GCA_963675555.1 of Leptura quadrifasciata. Lineage (NCBI taxonomy): Eukaryota > Metazoa > Arthropoda > Insecta > Coleoptera > Cerambycidae > Leptura > Leptura quadrifasciata. The sequence goes on from OY776676.1 coordinate 163,303,442, forward strand.
AACTTTAATTTAGTGCCTTTAATTGGTTTCCCCTGAAAACTTAAAGGGTAAATAACTTAACAATGTGCCATTATTGTTTTTCTTCGGATAATTCACATAAGGGTATAGTTTATCGATGCAAAAAACCCGAAAATATTGATTTTTCAATACATTCATTCCATTTTCCATTCATTCCAGTCAGTATATGCATTTGAATACAGAGTTGAGGTACTCAGTACCAAAATGTACTCCAAGTAATCAGTACATTTTTACTTTAAGTATTTTACTTTAAGTACTTTTAAAATCCATGTATTGCTACTTGTGCTCCCAGTACTATAACTAAAAAGTACTGGATACTTGTACTTATTTCTAAATAAGTAATACTTGTTTTGGTTCTAAAGCTTTCACGGAGCTGATGATGATCCATAGTTAGGTTTTCGGGTTCTCTTTCGCATTGATAGTTTTGAATACTTGACGTTTCGACCATTTTGTCGTGGTCTTCTTTTGAAGCGAATTGAGATCTGTTGGCCGGAGCTCCTCTATTTATATACATCGTTAGGAGCCGTGGCTTGGTTTCAGTGATGTCGCATGGTAAGTGGACCGGAACATTGATTTCCATGTCAACGGTAGCTGTAGTTCGGTGTCACGGTTGAAATTATTTTGATTTTTGTGTATTTCTATGGCTTCTCTGTATCTTCTGGGCCAGTAGTGTCTCGTGCTCGCTAATCTTTTGGTCTCGTCAAATTTTATCCAGTGGCCGGTTTCCGCAACTGCAAACTTAGTGATGTTTTCCTTCTTTGTGTGCCTGATATGTTCTTTAAGCCTGGTATTAATATGTCTCTTGGTCTCTCCTATGTCAACTTCTCCACACGAACATGGAATGCTATAAACTCCTGGTGAGTCGAGCTCTTCTGGTGGCTCGTATTTAGGAAGTTGTCCGATTTTTTGTTTTGCGTTGTACAACCTTGTATATATGGTCGGTAAGTAGTCGCTGTATATTTTTCTTCTGTCGTATTGACTATGCTCTGTTTCTTGATGGTGTTGTTTATGTCCTTGGGTCTATATCCATTTTTCTGTAGAGATCTCTTTAAAGTCTGTTATTCCTCTTGGAGATGTTCTTCGCATATTTGTTTTGCCCTGTGTAGTGTGTTGACAACGGCCTGCTTCTACGCTGGATGGTGGTGAGACTGCGCATTTAGATATGCGTCGTACTTTTTAAAAGTACAGAGCTTTCAGTAATGATCACAGGACACGTGAAATATAGACAACCAACTATACACGATGGGAGTGCACTAAACAGAAATACTCTAAATCCATTGGCGTTCTAGTTAAAAAGTAAAAAATTTATGATAATTCATTTACTCATAAAATTTAAGAACAAGTTTTTAATATTAAAGCAAATTTAAATGGGATGCCTTTTATCTGAGTAAAAAAATGTTCACAAGAACTAAATTATTACACCTAATTCAAAATAATCATTATTTCCACAAACATGAATATAAACATTCGAATCGAACAATTCACAGTAAATAAAAGAAATTACATAATAAAAACTTTTGTTACATGAGATTTAAATTAGAAGATGAATGAATACATTTTAATACGAAATGCCAAGAAATTATAACAAATGCTCAAAATGGCTGCCTTGAGTTTCTAAACACACATGGACTTTTTGTTTCATATTTTCGAATACGTTGTGTAACTGATCAACAGTAATATTGCGGATTTCTCTTTCTATTGCCTCTTGTAATTCTTCAATGGTATGTAATCTATTTTTAAAAACATTGTTCTTCATGTGTCCAAATAAGAAATAATCAAAGGGTGCTAGATCTGGAGACCGCGCAGGCCATAGTCCCTGGCTGACTAATTGATCATCGTAAAACTCCCGTAAAAAATCAAGTGAAGCTCGTGCTGTATTGACAGTAGCGCCGTCTTGCTGGAAATAACCATCTTGCAGTTCATCGTCATGCAACTGCGCCAGAAATAGCTCTAAAATAAGAGTTTGATACCTTTAGGCATTAATTGTTTCACGAAAAAATATATCGGCTTCTGGATATTGCTATCCATACACCAACTTTTAAGGGGTGCAAACTTGTTTCTACGTAAGTGTAAGGGTTTTCTGTAGCCCATGTCCTGTAGCTCTGACTATTGATATAACCTGTTAAGTGGAACCAGGCTTCATCAGTAAAATAGGTTAAATCCAATACATTGTTGTAATTTAAATTTCCGTTGAACCAACGACAATATCTTACTCGACTTTCAAAATCAGGGGGTAATACTTCTTGAACAACGGTTACCTAGATGCAAATGAAGTTTTTTTGAGTGCTTTATGGGTTCCAACTGAAAGACCTAAAAAAAAAAAATTCGTTGATTTGTCGTTTAGGTATATTAAGACATCTGAAGAGAACCGATTCCCAATTTTATATATTTTTTTATTTGCATTCAGGTTTTATATATAAACAATAATTTTAGTAGTTATAGTTATTAGTTGTTGATAACAATTTTCACTAAAGAAATTCATATTTTATATTTTCAAGAAACTAAATTTAAATGGTACGTAACGTATTCAGTAGGTAATTAAAAAATTTCGTGTAAAAGTACCTACCTGTTTAAGCGGACAACTTTGGTATGGATTTTGTCGGGCTTTGATTCATTCTTTCTCGCATGTCGTTCATAACCACTTCAGTTAAAACAGTTGGCCTACCAGTGGATGTTCCCTTGCAAAGGGAATGTTTCTTTACAAAACGATCAACGATTACATATTCACGATTTGAAAATGTGTCATATGGAATATTTGCGTCAGGAAATTTTTCCATAAATTGTTCGACGCATGATTGCAATGAATACTTCCATGATCCATCTTCCTTGCGAGTTCCACTTCGAAAATGAGCCATCAAAATGAAGGCATCTTGCTCTGGCGTAAAAACCATTGCAAGAGAGGACTAGAATAAAATTTAAAAAACATTACTTAACCTAACATTCTTTTTCTCTTTATCATTACTCACCTGATAACTGATGTAAATTATATAGTTCTGAAAAGAACTGATTAGTACTCAAATAACAATGAAAACAATTCAAAACTCGCGAAAAGGAACTGAAAATTATGCAATATCCACCAAAACACTACTAACTACGACTATGATATGACATTACAGATTAAAATAAATAATTAAATGTTAGGATATGCCTACAAGAACACTGTACGGCGCTAAATATTCAGCGTAGACAAACCATTGCCTTATTGGTTCCGCTGGACGTATTCAGTTTCAGAGCCCAATTAAGCCGTGCGTTCCGTCGAGATTTCGTGTAACTTCATCGAAAAAAACCGTCAGCATATGAAAACGCACCTTTAGATACACACGAATTAAAATATCCCTAGTATGGAAGGTTCTGACATAGTTAAAACATGACAAGTCTAAAAGATGTACTAAAAAATCACGTGTCCTGTGATCATTATTGAAAGCTCTGTACTTGTCTCAACTCTGTTTGAATAATATAAAATATATGGGTTTTTTAGTATCTTAAAGAAGAGGGCCCTCATTAACAACCCAAGTTTTCTACCTCGGGACTACTTTAGCCAGCATCTTTTCTTAAAGGGTAGTATAATTAGTTTTTCCGTAATATCTCTCGTAATCTGAAAATTCTACAGGAACTTTGTAGAGGACATATTTTTTGATTTTTGCGTAAACAATTTTTCTTTGTTCAATCAATGATTTAAAAATTATAGCGTTGTGAAAGCTTAGCAATTTCCCTTATACCAAAAAATGACAAATTATTAATAATACTTACTATTACCTGATTAACATTCAATAATTATTAAATATTTTAACATTTTACAATAAAAACAACACCTCTTCAATTTATATTCCTTTAGTTCGTTTCGGTATGTGTTCCCCGATTTACTGGAAGAGGGAAAGTAATAGGATAATTTTAAAAGTGATTAAATTTTCGCGACTAAATTTTAAACAAGGCATTAACTGTACAAAAACAAAACGCTGCGCGTATCCAAATTTAGAGTAAGTCAAACAATTTCGTCTAATAATTACAATAGTTTATATTCATGAACGATTGTTTATTTATCTAATTTATGAAATGACAAATGCAATGCAACTGCAATTGCCATAAAATAGAACAGCAATTTATTCATGTTGGTATATTTATAAATTGTTTCATATGCATTTTATAATCTAACTCGATGCGATTAATTTATTGTGGGCATAACATCGTACATTATGACGATAGCGAATATATTTAGATACAATCTAGTCTCAATAATAAAAAATTTAAGCAAACAATTTTAGATCAAAGTTCCAAATAATATTTGTCAAATACTACGAACACATCTAGAGCATACACGATAGTCAGAGCCGGCATCTCATACGGTGAAATATGCTCATCAACAAGACTAGTTGAAAAGTATTACAATTATTATATTATTGTTACGGAAAAGTCTAAAACTGAAACCGACAAAGCGTGGTCTTGTATGCTCTGCGCCGTTTAAAAATTTATCTGCAGTTTGCCATGGCAGTTTAACCGGTATAAAAAAACTTTCAAAAAACTTCAATGACGCCTTGTTCGCTAATCAGAGCTAGTAGTCCATGAAAAAGTTGAAAAACCCCCAAAAGTCCAGGGGGTCAGGGATAAATAAATATGGGTACTCCACGTTCTCGAGGACGCTGAACACGACTTAAGGCTCCCCCCCTCAGCAACTACCTGTAAACTCGAAAAATCACCCCTATTTCGCGTTTTTTTTCATCGTAAACATGCGGATCGATTTTTTGGGCAGGATGCGGGTAGACCGTATAAAATTTAACTATACATCTTATCTACCCGCGGGGTTGAAACTAAAATATCCCCAAAAAATCAAAATGCATAAAAATTCGTTTGTTCCTTAAAACCACTCCCTTTTCATATTTCTTGATACCGGGCATGTGGGGACTCGTTGAATCGGGTTTTTTAATGTTTGCAATGTCGAAATCCCCTTCAAAATCCCGATCCAACAAGTCCCCACATGCCCAGTATTAAGGGGCGGTTGGTGGAGTGTAGGGGAGAAATGAATATTACCATCGTGTTGAGCATCCTCGAAAATGGGGATAAACAAATTTTCATGCATTTTAATTTTTTTGGGGATATTTTAGTATTAGGAGAGGGGAAAGTTCAACCCCTGGGCTGGTTGGGATGTTGGATGATTAAATCTCATACGGCCTACCCGAATCCTGTCCAAAAAACCGATCCGCATGCCTACGATGGAAAAAAAACGCAAAATGGGGGTGATTTTTCGAGTATACGGGTAATTAATTGCTGAGGTGTAGGAACCTTTTTTTTAAATACATTTATTTAACGTCGGCCTATTTCCGCTACTGAGGCCTATCACCAACGCCTGTAGACGAGCTACCCCTAACCAGGAATTTTGCCGAACCTCTTCCCTTAAGAAGAGTATGGATCTTTTACTTGCCTAACATTTAATAGACAAGGGATCGACGGCTTTACATCCCCTCCGAAGATTGGTATATCCCCTATACATCCTCGCCTAAGGTTGTATAGCCTCCGCGCATACACTGATATACAAGCCGCTGGAAGATGTGTGAGGCAAGGACGCGGTCTTCGTTGGAACGGTCATCCATCTAACTACTAACTGCGCCTAATGTTGCTTTACATCGCATATCAAAGTATGCACATAGTAAAGACGCACCTACGCTCGCCCCCTTGTAGGAACCTTAAAAATATCACCATCATGTTCAGCATCCTCGAACATATAGCTGAAATTACGAATGTTGTCCTTCACGTCATCAATTTACTTATCAACGACATGCGCTTTTTCTATCTTTGCAAATACAAAGCTCATAGGATGTGACTAACAGAAAGTCACATCTGCTTAGGATGCGTTTTACAAATGAATGTTACAAGCGTTAGTCGTAGCCGAAATCAACGTTTAGCATTCTGTTAGTTCACTGTCAATTCAGTAACGTGCAGGGTATAAAAGACTGAATGCAGTAGCCAGAGACATGGTGGTGAAATTAAATGAGTACTTTAATCAGGGAAAACGTAACGGATGTTCATTTTTACCTTTACAAGAAATCCATGAGGTGAATGTAAAATTATATGCGGCCACGGATGTTTAAAATTCATTGTATCGCATGCTATTATTATTGTCCATATATTTTCATTACAAAATACTTGTGTTTTGCAAACATTGATACGCCCATGCGTGCCATTCTGTGTGACATTCAGTTGATTTGTTTCGGAAATTAACGAATGATGACGTAACGGACAACATTCATGATTTGAACTATATGTTTCATTCCTTTCACAGAACTTTTCTGCAACTTTTTCATGGACTATAGAGGAGGGACAGGGCTGGCTTCAGTCTTTATCAAATTATTTCTAATGTTTCCTGACTAACAGTAATGTAATTTCTTTCGTAATTCGTTATATAATCAAGTAGCACGTGTCGCATAATACGGTCATAAAATAGTCGTAAAACTACCGCCAAAGAAGACCGTGCCTACGCGGCCGATAGACGGGGTCACGCACCTGTTAAGCGGCGAACGGTACGATTGGTGGTTCCTTGCATGATTTTTTTTATACCGACTAAACTGCTATGGTAAACTCCACGTTCAAGAGCAATATTCAAAATCTTGAAATTTTAAACTCATGAACAATGGTGTGACATACTCTACCAATTACATAATTTGTTATTTTTGAATCTTAAATATATTTAATAAATATAAATAAGTAATAAATAAATGTTTTAACCGCCTTCTAGATCACTTGAATGACCCTCTTTAGCCTAGACTTGTGTGAGTAAAGGAGACGGGGCTCTACAGTTTATAGTGAAATCCAAACCACTCCTTGGGGGGGGGAGGTGGTAATTCATAATTGAAAATTACTTTGCAGTAGGTCGGGCTCGAACCCACCTCCCTAGGTATGCTCAGAGTGCTAGACGCGCTACCACTGTGCTACCGTCCCCCAAACTTTCAAAGCAATAATGTTTAGTTTATAAGACGGAGTAAATTTAGCTTTAAAAAAGTTCCATAAGGCGGAAATTGCAGCTACACAGATTCAAGGCAGAGTTTCAGTTGCATAAATGCTTAATAAAACACTCGTGTCACTAAACAGAGAATATCATTTAATCTATATTGGGACGATGTTTATGGCATTCGACTTAAATAACTATATTGCCCTAAAATTTCGCTTTAAAGGCCATTAAATCTCAATTTTATAGCCATATCAGATAAATGGGTAAACTGTAAAACAGTTGTATACAGATTCGGCAAAAAAGTGGTATATATCCTGAAGTAAACGAGTGCGAGAAAGAGAACGATAAAAATTAGGAACAGACAATCGAATATACTACTCCTAGCACGCTGCAGACTTCGTGAAATATCATTTTTGTCACCTTGTCGTGTATCAACGCGGCCATCGGTATTGTCGTGGCAAATGTTATAGAGAATGCGATCGCCATGAGATGGGAGGACGAGAAACTTTCATTCGTGCGCCACCAATATAACAATCATCTGTCTCGCTTTTACGTAAGCGATTTTGTTTTCTTTCTTGCACTCGTTTACTTCAGGATATATAAAACTACTTTTTCCGAACCTGTATGTGTTATATAATTGTTTATACACCTGATATACATCTACGTGGTTTGAATTTGTATAGAAAATCTTATTAAGCCTTTGTGTCAATGTCCCAAAAAGGTCTTAGATATATTTTTTACGCATATTTGGACCTATTGTGCCCTTGTGGTAGAATGGCAATTAAAATTGCGCGCGTGATTCATTTGTTAATGTTTACTTAACGCAATGACCTTGAATTTTCACAAGAACACCTGTGGTGGTGTGCTTGATAAATAAACATCATCAATACGCGGGAAAATTGTTAGGTGCCGGTTCTGGAAATAGTTGTTTTACCTATCTCAGAGAACACAATACGATCACGTGAAAACATTTTTATTGTTCGTATTTTTTATGACTCAACGTAGCGATTATTCAATAACAGTCTGGCGACTGCAAAATATTTTCGTGTATTTGTTTTGTTTCAGATAATAACTTTAATCAAATTATAATTTTAATTGGTTTTTTTATCCTAAAATAGAATGATAGCCTATGAAATATGTACTTAATAATAATAACAACATCGCATACATTCTAGGAAGAAACAATCATCGGTTTGTCGATTTTTCTGGGCGTTGCAGCGCTGTTGTTATAATTATTGCAATTTTGCTCTATACAGGGTGTCAACGGATCATGGTATGGTTATATATTTGGATCGGTGATACCCCATAAATGACATTTCGATTCCGTGAAAAAAAAATTGACTCGAAATGTGTTGGTACATCTAGAGTGCCATGAACATAAAAAATTGCTTGTAATGGACCTCTGTGATATCAGGAAAATCAAATCGAACATAAAAATTTGAGAATGTGTATTTCGTGGGCGATCAAATTTGGCCTGAACAGTATTTTTAACAAAACTTAATTTTTTCAAATGGAACCATAATGGTAGAATACTACCGTAAAATAGCGGATTTTCTAAGGAATCCGTGGCTGTGCATCAAGACATTTTTTTCTGGTCATGGCACTCTAGATGCGCCAACAAATTTCGTGTCAAATTTTTTTGGATTCGCTTATGGGGTATCACCGTACTCAAGAGTTTTTCAAGGGTTCCAAAAGTATAATAATATACAAATATACAGGGTATTCCATTTAAAAATCAAAAGTTGGGGTAATTTCCTGTGAAACTGGAACGGAAGAAATAATGACAGGTATGTCACAAAGTGTCTTCTTGGTCATATAATATATCTACCAAGCTTCATTCCGATATTCTAAAAAATAAGAAAAAAGGGGGGGGGTCTGCGATCCGTTGACATCCGGTATATACAGAGATGGGCAAAAGTAAATATAATAAATGTAAACGCACCTACCATTATATTTTTTTTCTTGAAAAAATGATTGATATAAGAGGTATGGCGATTTTAATATTTGCTTGAGCCCCATTTACATTAATTAAAATTTTACATGGTTGACAGAAAAACAATTGAATTTTTTAAATTATTTTGCACCACCCTGTATCAACTGACTAGACGCTAAGACACATGATATACAACTCACGATTCCTTGATCGCATGTTTTATTTATCTGGTATTTTTTCTGATTGACATGAGAGAGCTCCTTCAAAGCACGTGAGCCACGCATAAAGTTCATGTGATGGTTGAATAAGAATTTAATTACTTTTGACATTATCTTTATATTGATTGTTTAGATGACTAGATCGTAGACATACAAATAAGCTGCAATATTAAGGGAAAAGGAAATACAACTAATGAATTATTGCTCTTTTAAATTCAATACACAAATATTTGAATTATCTAATATTGCCTCAATGACTACCGAACCACAGTTTCAATATAGTCAAATCCTTTGTCGGCACGTGCCAATAATAATAGTAATATTTATTTATCCGTTATATTATTAAAAATAACAGGATAAATCATACATGTAAAATAGCAATTAAAAATTGTAAATATATACATACGCGGATATATACAGAGTGGGGCAATAATGCTTCGGATCTCGATATCTCGAGTTCTACGATAGAAATTTTTTAAAAAATTGCAAGTAAACTAGATAAAAAAAAGTCTATAACTGTAAATTATTTTCGAACATACAGGGCGAGCCAAGATGAAATTACAGGACCAAGTGCCCTTTTTGTAAATGGATGCTATGTATATCAGTACATTTTTTGAAGCCTCTTTCTAGGCTCTTCATTCCTATATTAGCATTGAATATCTCCCAGCCACTTGGATGTAATGAATTTTTTTGTTGAAATAATACAAATCTGCAGATGGATATTAAAAAAAATCACCACAGCCACAAATATGGGCTTTAAGAAAAACTTATGTGAATACCAGTTACGAGACATCTAATTAATGTTTTTGAACCATTTTCATTTTCTAAAAATGTACAGGGTGGCCAGAAATTATTTTTCAGTTAAGATAGATAGATAATACTTTGTTCATCACATAAAGTTTACACAAAAGTATAAGCTTATTGGACTAGTCACAGATAATTCAAAGAAGAAAGAAAATGAAATAGAATTTAAATGCAATGAACAGCATGATACATATGTATGTATGCTAGAATACAAAACAACTGAGAGTGTAAATATTCATCTATAGTATAAAAAGCATTCTGACTTAAATATATATACAACACATTTTTAAAATCATTAAAATTTTTAAAATTTCCAAATAAGAACATTTTAAATTGAATTTTCTCAATTTTTCCAAATGGAATACCCTGTATATTTTTGATGTAGAAATGAAAAACGAACATTTTTTGTAAGTACTTCCCTAGGGCTAATTGCAGCCAATTTCGTTTTATTGAGCAATAATTACAAAATTCAAAAATAAACTTAAAAAAGAGGTTTCTTCAAATAAATCAGAAGAAAAAATTATAATAAATGTTCCACATGTTGCCCATTTTGATTGACACACATCTCTATGCGCTTTTGAAATGAGGTTCCCACTGTTCCTAAAACTGCCGGTGTGATAGATGATGTAAAGGCAGTTATTATTCTTTCCTTCATATTTTGTACTGTCGTTGGTGGGTCTCTATAAACAATTTCCTTCACGTATCCCCTAAAAAGGAACCCATTTTTGTAAGATCAGGGGATCTAGCAGGCCATTTAGTGGGTCCATTTCTTCCAATCCATTGATTAGGGTAAGGATTATTTAAGTGATCTCTAACTGCATTTAAATAATATGGTGGAGCACCGTCTTGCTGAAACCATATCCTATTTCGAATTCTTTCAGGGAGATTTACCAATAATTGTGGCAGATAGTTTTTCAAAAAATGAAGATAAATAAGTTCCAGTCAATGTACCATCAAAGAAATGTGGCCCTATTACACGTTCTCCAATAATTCCTCCCCAAACGTTTATAGACCATCTGTGTTGGTGATCAACTTGCATAAAAAAGTGAGGATTTTCCGAATCATAATAATGGAAATTGTGTCTATTAACAAATCCATTTTTATGAAAAGTTGCCTCATCACTGTATAAAACAGTATTGAAGAAGTGAGCATCATGTCGCATTTGACCTCTGACCCAATTACAAAATTGTAGGCGCTTTTGAAAATCGTCATCAGATAATTCTGGTGCATTTGAATATGATATGCATGCAACTTATTTGTTTTTAAGATTCGACCCACAGACCGTCTACTTATTACTACTAATGAGCTCACTTCTCTTTGACTAACATGGGGATTCTCAACCGTTGCCAGCACCACAGAAAACTCATTTTCTTCGTTCACAACACGTTTTATTCTTTCACTTTTATTATATTCAACATTTCCAGTTTCCAGAAATCTATAGAGAAGATTTTGGAAGCTGTTAACGTCAGGAATCCTCCTTTCAGGATAACATTGATGATAAATTCTATTGGCAAGTAAATAATTTCTGTCTGACTCGCCCATAACAAAAGTCATGTCTACAAGTTCCGCTTTATTAAAATTCATATTGTAAAATTCGTAATATTTTAAATTCAATACAAATTGTAACGACCGATAAGTGTGATAAATGCTCCTTTGTACACGACAATTTATACCAAACTGAGGTTTTATTGCTTGTCGCAAAAAAATGTACAAAAAAAACATTACAGCAAAGGACCGGTTAAATACTATTTACTCATTTCAATGGATTGAAAGAAATGATCCCACTAAATGGCCTCATTTCAAAATTGCATAAAGACGCGTGTCAATCAAAATGGGGAACACGTCGAACACCTATTATAAATTTTTCTAATGAATTATTTGAGGGAACTTCTTTTTTTAAGTTTATTCTTGAATTTGACACTTATTTATTTATAAAACGAAAATGGTTGCAATTAGCCATAGGGATGTACTTACAAAAAATGTTCGTTTTTCATTTCTACATCACATCGTCGAAAAATATACAGGGTGTTCCATTTGAAAACATTGAGAAAATCCAATTGAAAATGTTCTTAATTGAAAAATAATTTTTGCCACCCTGTACATTCTTAGTAAATGAAAATGATTCAAAATCATTAATTAGATGTCTCGTAACTGGTATTCACATAAGTTTTTCTTAGAACCCATAATTGTGACTGTGGTGATTTTTTTAATATCCATCTGCAGATTGCATTATTTCAACAAAAAAATTCATTACATTCAAGTGACTGGGAGATATTCAATGCTAATATAGGAATGAATAGAAAGAGACTTCAAAAAATGTACTGATATACATAGCATTACATTTAAAAAAGAGGCTCTTGGTCCTGTAATTTCGTCTTAACTCGCCCTGTATGTTCAAAAATAATTTACAGTTATAGCCTTTTTTATCTAGTTTACTTGCTATTTTTTTTTAAATTTCTAGCTATGCTAGAACTCAAGATATAGAGGTCCGATGCACCTGTATCTAAATATAATCGAGTTAATCTATTCTCGGCACTCAAATAATGCAACGAAAACTTTCCGGCGTAATTATTATCGCCGTTGGGCCAAGCGGCATGCTGTCATCAAACAAGCCGACGCACACAGTATAAAGGTAAGCGAGTCAATTTCTGATCGAAAGAGTACAGAGAGTACCGGTGTTTTAATGAGGTCGTAAAGTTTTTGTTGCGTTTTCTGAGTGCCGAGAATAGATGATCTCGACTATACAAAGTTCCATTTTTTGCATTTCGAAGAAACCGACTTGGCGGCAAAGGTGACGAGTGTTATCTTTGGGTAACGTTCACCAGCCATCACCCGCTGCCGGCGCAGCTTGTAAATTGAAGGAAGAGTGACAAGTGAACCGTCTTATATATAATCCAGTAACCTTTGCCTGAATTATGTTATGTAGTGCCTCCCCCCCTCTTGTTCCCAGTAGTGATGATAGAAATTAAAATTTTTAGGAATGGAAATTGTTGATGAAATACTATGAAATTACTTTAATTTTTTCTATTTTACATGTCAAATGTTCCATCACGAGGTTCCAAATTTTTTTTGTATAATAATCGAGAAATTTTCAAGTATCAGAATATTTCCTAATTTTTGTCCTCGATATATACAGTGATATACTTATTTTCTACAAATGTTTACTTTTTACGAGCATTTCCAAGCCGTTGAGAATACGCAATGTTACTTCCCTGCAGCCGTGTAATAAACAATCAAAAAATCGTTAAGACAGCCATGAATTTATTGAAACAATAATTGTAACAAACAACAACGAATTATCAAAGGTGATAAAGTCACTGATTGTTAAAAATTAAATCATTCAATTAAAATGAAAACAATACAAACAAAGGAATTAAACAATTCCAGTAATACTGTCAACAATAACAGCCGGCAAGTTATTAATGTTTTTCGGAAATTCTGGAAGTAGAACTAGACCTTAGACCATTCAATGTGCCGCTTACGCTTGAATGGACTGCTCAATTGCTCATTCGTATTTCACGTGCTGAAAATATAATATAATATTTAATCGATGATAAAAATAATATCTTTATTTTCATAGGGCCTTATAACAGGTATACTAATATAGTTATAATACTTACCAGAAGAAAATACATCAACATGTTGAAAATATCATATCTCCACTTTCCATTATTAAAATGTTTGTCAAAACTCGATCATTCCAGTTCTTTTTCATTTTCAATTTATAAATTTGTAAAGAAGTACCGCCGAAGCTGCAGATTATTTATCCAAATTTTATTAAAATATGAATGTCAATCGTCAGTTGAAGGATTTATGCATAAATTCGGCAACATGATTACAACTGACCAAAGTTTATGACTACTATTCCTGTTTGAACAGATATAGTTGGGATTTTCTATATCTTATAACATAAGAATAGTTTTCGTTAATGTAAGAGCAATCCATTATACCATAAGCGGCACATTGGACTCACTTCGTGTTCTTAAGCAATTTCTCCTGCTATAGGATTTACATTTACATGTTCAATAATATCTATTTCCTTCTTTCTTTGTATGTATTCGATACTTCTGGTTTGTCTAAATCAGAGCAAAATTTTTCTTAAAACTTCTCCGCTTGTATATGTTAATAGAATGTTTAAATTAGTATAAGCTTCCAGCTATCACCAATCACTACAATAACTTCTTTATTTAATTTAATTTTCCAGCATATGAGGTGCCACTTCACAAACCCACCCTATATATTATATATTGTATCTTTGTGCTGTTAGATATAAATATTGAAAACCTAATATTGAAATATAATATTTAACGTTAATAATTGTATATAGGTTGATGGGAAACTCGAAAATAAATAAATATATCTTGCTTCCAGAGATGAACAAAACGTACAAATACCGGAATTTGGCCAATACGCTACTGGTATCTTTTTCTTGGATAAGCTCCATCATCAAGAGTCGGAAACAAAATTTGCTGCCTTGGCAGAGGAACTGGACATGTCCGTGCTGGCTTGGCGTACCGTACCAACCAACAATTCCTCCATAGGTGCCGTAGCCAAGAACTCTGAACCGTTTATGCGACAGGTAACAAAGAAAACGAATAAAATTAGGACTAGTGTTATAGTATATTATTTGTTTATACCAAATATAATTGGTCAACCAATAGAATATAATAAATTTTATTAACCATAAAACAATATCGGTTTTGTCGCGTCATATATAAAAGATAAACAGTAAACTGATATAGAAGAGTGTATAAAATGAAACAGATACAGGTAAACATAAAAAATAAGAAAGGTGTATAATAAACATATAGATAAGAAAGTGCTTAAAAATAGTATACCAATAATATACTAATAATATGGGCATATCGCCAACTATATATTTATGACATAAATTCAGAAATACATAGATAATAGTGATTGTTTCTTTATCGATTGAGAAACTGTCATGTTGTAAAAGCAATGTTCAGTCAAAAATATTCTAAGTTCATTTCTAAACAGCCTGAAAAAATCTGCTAATTTTATTTGTAAAAAGGGAGTTTATTAAATATATAAATGCCGCCGTAATATAGACATTTCTTAAAACTTAATATTTTTAGTCGCAAACTCCTTTATAAAATCCTTATTTTACTATAAGGAACGTAACCAGACTGCAACCAACAGCTACTCTCCGGGCTATGTGCCCCGCCGAGCGCTGAATTACAAGTTACAAGTCTGGCGTGTTAAGTGTAATAATTGCATATTACCATCAAAACGCTAATGCTTCGATAGCAACAAACACCAGCACGATCCTACTTAAAGAAGCTCTCGTCAGTGCAAGGTAGGCATGTGACGACCGACACGAGGATCACTTGACTATTTAGTACATTTCGATATCTTTGGGATAGCGACATGTAAAATAATCAGCAGGCGCCATCTAGCGGTCCAGTGTATGTTGCAATCGAAAAATAAATAGCCTGACTGGGCTTAGCATAGTTTAAATGTGCTTTTAGAGGGCGAAATATTAAAACATATTTTTAGTTACAAACTCCTCTATAAAATCCTTATTTTATTAAAAGAAGTTTATTGCAATCGAAGCATTAGCATTTTGAAGGTAATATGCAATTATTACACTTAACGCTCCAGGCTTGTAATTTGTAATTCAGCGCTCGGCGGAGCACATAGCCCGGGGAGTAGCTGTTGGTTGCAGCCTGGTTACGTTGCTTATAGTAAAATAAGGATTTTATAGAGGAGTTTGCGACTAAAAATATATTTTAATATTCCGCCCTCTAAGAGCACATTTGAACTATAGACATTTCTTGTACTTACTTAAATTACAACTTTTAGTATGGCATTCTTGCGTTCTCCTAGTAGGGTAATTATGAATGCTGTTGTCATTCGCATTTAATTTATTAAGATTTTTATATATGAAACACGAGATTTTAAATATGTAAATACATATTACCGTCATAAACTTTTTTGTTTTAAACATATCTCTATATATCTTTAGCTTAAGTTGAATAATATGCGAATGATTCTGTTTTTCATTATAAAAACTCTGTTCGCCTCGACTGACTGTTCTCATATGCTGATGTTATAGCTGATAACTGAGTATTTAGCATTTAGTTCCTTTTTAAATTCAAAATGTCATTTTTGCTAATTTAGAACATACACTATCTACTTAGGGAGTAAAACTTGTTGCATCAATAGCAGAGCCTAAGAATGTTGCTTCTTTACTTGTCTGAACATGTTCTATTTTGGGAATAACTTTAGTGGTTGTTATACTCGTAAAATATAAGAAAACCTTTTTTTTTCGTGTTAATTATTATCAAGTTTTTGTTACACCACTCTTCAAACTGCTCCAAGACTCTCATTGTTTTATTTTCTAGTTCACTAACAGTATTATTGTGAAGATGTGTCATCTGCATACATAAAGGCATCCCCATCTGTTATATAGTCAGATAAATCATTGATAAAAATAAGGAACAGAAGTGGACCAATAATTGAACCTTAGGCAACACCAATTTCCATGTCATATACATTAGATGTCTCCAAATTCATTGAGACCGTAATTTTTTTATTTTCAAGATATGACATTACCCAATTTAAAATATTGCCACATATGCCTAATGCCAATAACTTAGTTTTTAAAAATTTCAGATTAACCGAGTCAAAGGCAGGAGTCAAATCAAAAAAGAGGCTACCTACTTTTTTGCCTTTATCCACGTAGTCGTAAATTTTTTCAACAAATGCTATAGTTGTATGTCTGTAGATTTGTTAGCTCTATAACCAAATTGGTTTTTTGTAAATAAGTTACAGGATTCTAAGAGCTATTAGAAATAGCTTTTTCAGGGTTTTAGATAAATAACTCAGTAGTGTTATAGGCTTATGATTTTGAATAAATTGCGGATTTCCCTTTTTATACATTGGAATTATTTTATATAGTTTCAGTATGTCCGGAAATTGGTCAAGATTTATTGACAAGGGAGACTGCAAGAACGCTTGTGCAAAATTTTAAAAGCTTTATAGGAATCTCGTCAACCCCTGTTGAGTTTCTATTTTTCAATTATTTCGTCCCCTGTGAGTGATTCAAATGAAATAGTTAATTATTAATCTGTCGGGTGGTTGTGGAGGTATTAGATATTTTATTTCCAAAGTGCATGATTTAAAATCCGTTTGTCATCCATTAGAATCTAAGCTAAAACTGTAATTGATTGATTAACTATATCTGATATAAACAATAAATGTATCATTGATTACAAAGCCTATTAGAATTCTGCTTAAATCAATTATTTTTTGTATGATAAAGGTATATTAAAAATGTGTATTGCTTACCAATGATGTAACCAGAAATATAGTAAAGGCGGGGGAGATCAAACTGGCCAGATATATTTTTACAGGATTCTAGTAAGAAGTAAGACAAGAACTACACCAACATTCTTAGGGGAGGGGGAGGATAAGTTGTGATCTTGAAACCTTCCTTGATATGAAGCTCCAAATCTCGTTGAATGAAATTTATTTTTCTGTACAACAATCCTCTTTCTCTTACACCGCTACTATTTGAATTTTTGTTAAAATTACTAATTTGAAATTATTATTATCAGGTTAACTTGGACTAAAGTATAGATGTACTAATACATCTTTAATTTCAGGTGTTTGTAACGATGAAGACATCTGTCCCAGAGGAAGAGTTAGACAGGAAATTCTTTGTTTTGCGTAAGCGTGCTAGCCACACAATTCCAGCTCCTGGCAAGAGGTTCTATATTTGTTCGTTGAGTCGTAGAACGGTTGTGTATAAAGGCCAGCTGACGTCCGATCAGCTTTGGACTTATTTTCCAGATCTCCTTGATCCCATGTATGATACCTATTTGGCGTTGGTGCATACCAGATTTTCTACTAATACTTTCCCCAGCTGGGAGAGAGCGCATCCTCTAAGGTAAGAAACCCCGAATTATTATATATTTTATTTGTATTTCCCATATTTTCGTTCTCAGTTCATTATTACGCATACTTTAGCTAACTATTAGAAACAAGCAACTAACTTACAACACTTTTTAATCATTTGTGTTGTCAAATTGTGATACTAATTATTTAGTTATAAAGGAGATTGGGAAATAAAAACAAAGAAACTCTAGTTCATTAATTCCGGAAATTTATCAAAACAAACATACTAATTAAAATAATTGCACTTTGATTAATACGTTTATGGAATTGCGTAGTTTCAATATAGAGAATTTAGCATTATATCTCAACCAATGGTAATGACTCAATAAATATCCAAAATCAAAAATTTATCATCCAATTAGACGCCACTGCTGAAATGAAAATGCATTAAATGAGCACTTTTTTAGGATATTAGCCCACAATGGAGAAATAAACACTCTTCGTGGCAACGTAAACTTCATGAAAGCACGTGAAGGAGTGATGAGAAATGACGAATTTGGAGACAAATTGAAAGCGTTGTACCCAGTCGTTGAACCCAACTTATCTGACAGTGGTTCTGCTGATTGTGTCCTAGAATTCCTGGTGCATGCCGGAAATAGAAAATTGCCAGAGGTAATTAAAAGCAAGTAGTAACCAAGCGACTGTAATAGTTCATTTAATGTGACATTATTCTAGGCTGTCATGACGATGGTTCCAGAAGCTTGGCAGAATGATCCGACTATGTCGGAGGAAAAGCGTGACTATTACCATTGGGCAGCTTGCACAATGGAGCCGTGGGATGGTCCAGCTTTGATTTCTTTTACTGACGGTCGTTTTATTGGCGCTATTTTAGACCGTAATGGATTGAGGCCCTCCAGGTTTTATATTACCAAGGACAATATGATGGTCATGGCTAGTGAGGTATACAGTTTTACTTGTAAAAGATACATTCAAATCGATTATAATAGTTCACAATTTGGCAGTTTTTAAGTTTAATTATCTTTAACTTTGAAACATCTCTCCCTCATATCTTATAATTATTAACAAGTACTGGTCACGGCACCAGTGAAACGTCTCCCCCCACGTTATTTATTTTCCTCAATTTTAAGTAAGTAAAGATAAATAACCAAATTAGCCATTTACAAAATATACTTTTGTAAAACCTTGTTATTAATTTCCCCAGACTCTTTTATATAAAGTTTGATATCATTTGTTTCTAGCTCTGATGCAATTTGCCTATGACTTTAGAAAATGAATCACTCTTTTAATTCAAAGAGTGTAAAATTTAACTCTTAATTGAGGAATCTATTTAATCATTTATTCTATTTTCAACAATTGCAATATGAATTCATATTTAAAGTTTGTTTTGATTTTGGGTTTATTGAAATTGATTTATTTTTATTTATTTAGTTCCTGAAAAGTTCAAATTAAGAAAAGAAAAATCAAAATATAGGAGAACTTATGTTGCTTCAGTAATGAACATACTGTATGTATTTCAGAGTAGGTTGCTTCAGTGATGAACATACTTACATACTTCAGAGTAGGTTATGCAAATAACAAGAACCTTGTTTTGTAAAAGAATTTCCATGTTATTTGGTTTGAATTAGAGTTGCGAGAGTCACCAATATAATCATGTAAATTAAGTTTAACTTTAAACAGATACGTAAAATATCATAAAAGACAGTGGGAAACTTCCTAAAGTAATTAAAACAAATTCCATATTGCAATAAAATTTATCTTGCTTGCTTATTAAATTCAAATAAAATGTTTTATCAAAGTCTGGTTATCTTTGGTTATCTTGGTACCACAAACTGCGAAATTGCCAATTTCCCACACCTAAACCAGGAGGTAAATTTAAATTATTTTCAAAGTATCCTCTGACGGCCTCCTATATGCTTGCGCAGTTTTACATTTTATGTTCGTTAAGCCAGTATCTTTTACAAAATTGTAACTTCTATCGTTTAAAATATGTCGAATAAATGCACTGCAGTTGGTAATGACTTGCAGCGCATCATATTAATAAAAGTAGATTGATATGATTTCTAACAATGTTTATAACTGGACCGTCGATTCCGAGCTAAAGTGACGAGTGTCGAAAGCTAATTTGCCATCCTTTTATAAGGGCTAAATCGGAAGTGGCAAGAGTCATAAGTCAGCTTGCCGTCTTTATCATACGTATGTGTTTGAAAACGCTTTGCACGCGATCCCACAGCTTTCTAATGCGCTTAAAAACAGGTGGATTTTGTAAAAAATAAATTTCAGCCACCCCTTTGGAATGCACGTTTATTTGAACATAATAGTTAACTGATTACCAGGCTCAAATGGCGTTTTCAAGACGGTTTTTACACTATACTGGCAACGTAAAATTTTATATTTATCTAAAATTATGATTCCCTATTTTTATAGAAGCTTTTGAAATTCAGTTGTTTTGTATTGAATTGACCTACCTGTAATATTGTAATAATTCATGTTTAATAGTTGTATAAAATGGTTAGGCTGGGGCCGTTACCTTTTTGAGATGAAAAAATTAATAGCAGGCAACGGCCGGCTGGAATATATAGTTGAGGTCATAAAAAATGAAAAGAAAAACTTTGGAACTTGAGATGAAGCGAAGTAGTGAAATGGGGTGCTATTTAAGAGATGAAAACCGTTTCTCGTGATTTGTGGCGAAACGTGACCTCCTAGAGAAAAGTATTTCATACAAAAGTTGTAGATAATAAAAAAATCTAAAACTTTTATTTTATATATTTTTCGACATAACCTCAAAGTTTGCGAGAAAATGACGAAAAACCGATTTTTACTTTATTTACAAATATTTACTTTATTAATATTGGTTGTGTATAGCTTATAAAAAGAAAAATCAATAAAATAATTGTTAAAATCTAATAAATTTTAGGCCTTTTTTGTTGGGGTTCGTTTTCTTCATCGATCAAACTCTCAAATTTTTAAAATTTCCCTACCTTTCCGTGATGAAATTCATTCAACTTTAGTTATTTTATACCAAAGTAAGTTTTTTCATTAAAATATTATGAATTATTAACATGAATATGCTAAAAAATTGAATATAATGAAAAAAAATCGACAAATTCGAGATTCGAAAAAATTTTTATTTGGTTTTTCTTCATTTTAAGCTGCTAAATGACAATAAATCACTAACATCGACATACCATTTGAAAGTAGACATCTCGACGAAAAAAATGAGCACTAGTAGAACATCAAAATCCAAAAAAAAAATCAATAAAGTTGTTCGCCGAAGATAGGGGTGTTTTTTCGGAACAATGGCAAAATCTCGAAAAATATTTATTTCCCATAATTGAAAAAATTCATGCTTATTATATGCAAACAATTACGTATTTTCACAAAGTTTCATTTAAATTAAATAATTTTCACGAGAAAAAAAAAAATAAAAATAGAATCGGTTTTTCGTCATTTTCTCGCAAACTTTGAGGTTATGTCGAAAAATATATACAATAAAAGTTTTAGATTTTTTTATTATCTACAACTTTTGTATGAAATACTTTTCTCTAGGAGGTCACGTTTCGCCACAAATCACGAAAAACGGTTTTCATCCCTTAAATAGCACCCCATTTCACTACTTCCCTTCATCTCAAGTTCCAAAGTTTTTTTTGTTTATGACCTCAACTATATATTCCAGCCGGCCGTTGCCTGCTATTAATTTTTTTTTTCAGCATTAAAAATCCGTAACGGCCGCAGCCTAGGTGTTTAGTTAAATTTTGAATAAAAATGACAAATATTTGGAATAATAAGACAAACAGGTACGAGATGTTCCAACATTTCAGAGCAGTTCATATGAAAGGCGTGTCAATACAATGGCAAACAGTACTGATATCTTTATGTTAGATCGTGAACTTAACAAACTTTGCTTATAATAAAGCACAAATCCAAGTTGTGTATTATTAAAATGCTAAGCTCAATTTGGCCTTACCCACATCTACATTTTAATGGTTTTTAGGTTGGAGTATATGATGTAGACCCTTCCGAAGTAATACTGAAGAGTCGGTTAAAGCCAGGAAGGATGTTATTGGTAGATACGCAAGAGAAGAGCGTTATCCAGGATATTGAATTGAAGCAAAATATTGCCAGATCAAGACCTCATTCAGAGTGGCTTAAAGAACAGGTAATTTATTTTATGTAAATTGACATAAATGATATATATGAGGTCTGGCTATTAAGTTTCCGGGATTAATTTTTTTACTGCGTGAAACAATCAAGAGAAAGTACTAACTACTTGTATTATTTTTATTTTGCATAATACATAATAATGTAAACAATTTAAAGGGGGAAAGCTTTACTGGGAGATTCGATTATGTAAATGGTGAACATGGGCATTCTATTATTGTGTAGAACAAATTTCAGAGTAAAAAAGGGTTTGTGGAAAAACAAACGGAAACTTAGGCCTCAATAAAGTACAATCAAAAAAATTAGGCGTGACTAAAAGTTTCTTATGTTTTTGAATCCTTCAGTGACTGACTTATTAAAAATAGTAAGTAATACATAAAGATCTGTTATACTAGCTTCGCCCAGAGAGGGCACACGGTTATGTACCCTTTACCGCAAGTTGCCATTGGTAATATCAAAGGGGCATTTCTTGGAAAGGAGCAAGTATTTAAATTTTTGAAAAATAAAAAGTATCCTTCACACCCCAAGCTCCGGAAACTCCATATTTAGATCTCATATAAAGCAACCGTGATGTCTAATGTACCGCAGTACTTATGTAGAAACACATAATTTACAACTTATAATCGAATATCGTTAAAACTTGTAACAGTTCATTAATCTAATTTTTTTTGTCTACTTTGCATGATAATTGGCGAACTTCAGATGGTGAGTGGAGTGGTTATTTTGTAAAATTAATTTATTTTGATTTTATTACGCACTGGTAGAAAATGTGTTTTTTAACATTGCTTGTAGCTGTTGTGCTAACTTTCTTGTAGCAAGTAGGTAATATTTTTTGGTATGTCTTTTCGTCATCAACAATTTAAATATTCACTGTTTTCTTTTGTTGTAAAGATCACAATGGAAGAATTGAGGAAGGCACATTTGGATGCTGGACGGCCTCCAAAACCAAAATATGAAACTAGCGGTCTAGGCGATAAAAGATTGCCTCTCTATGGTTATACAACAGAAACTATCCATATACTCCTCCTGCCTATGATTAATAACAAGTAAGTGATTTCGTATTGTAATCCTTTTATCCCTGAAATTTGGTATTGGGGCTCAAAATTTGGTTTCGAACAACTTTTTCTAATAACTTTTTTCGATATAGGTAGGTTAGAATTTGCCCAATCGAATGCAATATAATTAAAATTGTGGTTTTTTTGAACAAAATAAATTCTAATTTCTTACAAAATAGAATATTATATTATCTTAATTTAAATATTTAAAATTGAATAATATTTAACACTTTATATTCTTTATTCATAAATTAATAAACACAAAAAAGCCGCTTTACAGTTCGCAACTTTCTTGCAAGCAAGATCTTGCAGTGGCAATTTCTTGCAGGTAATGTTTCTTGACGGTACGTTTTACAGTCGGCAATTTCTGTAATTACAATAATATTGCGGAAGATTTGTCAACTTTGTAAAAATAAATTGTACTGTGTCTAACAAATAATAATCTATTAATCTAACTTATTCTTCTTGTTTTAGTCACCCAGAATATTCATATGAATACGCTTTTGTCTACTTTTATCGTCTATAACCTCTTAATCGGGCCACGCGATATGAATTAATATTCTAGTACTTCTAGTAACTTTTTGTCTGTATTGGTAACAAGGAAAACACTAAATTATCCACCAGACTTGCACGAAAGTTCCAAGAAAAATCGAGCAGAACCGATTTTCTGCAAGAAGTTGAAACCTGCAATAAATTGCCAAATATGATCAGCTGGCTCTCAACTGCGCATGCCTTTGTTCAAGATTTCTTGAATTTGCAAGAAAGTTGCCAACTGTAAAGCGGCTTAAAGGAACGGTGAAATACATCGAATATATTTATCATTTTTATGCAATGTGTATACAGGGTGTCCCAATAAAACTCCCAGGCCAGATATATTCTAAACGAATAGAGATATTTTAATTCTGTAAAAGCCAGTTTGTAGAGCATAAAGAGAGCTTAATTTTTGAATATATCAGTATATAGATGGCGCTGTGCTCTGAAAATATATTTCGATGGGAGAAACTTTGAAATGGGGTTTATGTAAAAGAAAACGCATTTCTAAGCAGATTATGTTTAAAAAAAAATACCATAAAACTAACCGTTTTCGTGATATTTGAGTCCAAATGTTGGCATTTGCCGATATTGAATAATTGTAATCTCTTCAAAATTTCAGTCCTTTAAGTTGGAAAATCTGTATTTAATTTACAAATTTTGGAAGAAAATATTTAAAGAATTTATCATACCCTACCTCAAAAAAGTATTTGATGTCGTGTGGGAAAGTGGTCAAGCTCCGCAGGAGTTTCGTGATACACTTTTAATCAACCTCTTCAAAAATAAAGGGAGCGCTGCGGACTGTGGAAATTACAGGGGTATAGCTCTCCTGGCTGTTGGAGGGAAGATACTCACTAAAACGAAGGCAAATAGGCTAACACTTGTTATGGAAAAGTTACTTCCTGAAACACAGAGTGGCTTTAGACCAAACCGAGGCACATCGGATTTAATCTTCACACTTAAACAGCTTCAAGAAAAAGCACTCGAACATCAAGGAGAAATTCACATGGCCTTCATTGATTCAACCAAGGCGTTTGACTCGGTGGACAGGGAAGTGCTCTGGAAAATTATGTTCCGCTTAGGTATCCCTAGAAAATTTGAGGAAGTATGTCGCAGTCTACATATAAACAACAACGCCCAGGTTATGTATAATAATGAGGCAACCGAACCTTTCCAAACCCTCACTGGAGTTAGGCAGGGATGTGTCCTGGCACCCCTACTTTTTAATTTGTTTACCACTGCTCTAACAATTATTGTTGACAACCAACTGACAGTCAGAGGAATAGGTCTCAGATACCGTTTTGATGGCAGTCTCTTTAACATAGGGCGCTTTAGAACTTTCACGAAGACACGCACACGATTCATTTGTGATCTCCAGTATGCGGATGACTGTGCACTTTTAGCCTCTACGCCGGAAGAGCTTCAAGAACTTTTAAATGTGTATGCCCAGAGCTATGATTCCTTGGGACTTAAAATCAACATTGGAAAGACTAAGATTATGTCAACTCCTCATCAAGTGAACCAAATAGGCGTTACACTTAACGGAAATTCTCTTGAAGTGGTGGATCAGTTTAATTACTTAGGCAACGTTGTTAATGACAAAGCAAACATGGACAGCGAGATTCGCAATAGAATTAACGCTGCATCTAGAGCACTCTGGGGACTTAGAGAGAGAGTACAGAGCAGTTGTCATTCCAACACTGCTATATGGATGCGAAAGCTGGGTCATTTACCGTCGTCATGTGAAAGAATTAGAACGTTTTCAGCAAAGACACCTCAGAAGTATGATGAAAATCCGTTGGTTCCATCACATATCAAACGTGGAAGTACTCAGGAGAGCAAACAGCCTTCCAATTGAGGTGCTTATTTCAAGAGCACGCCTAAGATGGGCAGGTCACGTTCATCGTATGCATGATAACCGCCTTCCTAAATGTACACTTTATGGTGAATTGCTAAGCGGTAGAAGAAGGCGTGGCGGTCAACGAAAGAGGTTCAAAGACGCTCTCCATGAAAATCTAAAATCCTGGGGTATTGC
This sequence comes from Leptura quadrifasciata, assembly GCA_963675555.1. Classification (NCBI taxonomy): domain Eukaryota; kingdom Metazoa; phylum Arthropoda; class Insecta; order Coleoptera; family Cerambycidae; genus Leptura; species Leptura quadrifasciata. The sequence goes on from OY776676.1 coordinate 163,329,015, forward strand.
AGACGAGCAATGAGAACAACTTGCAGCGGACAGAACCGAATGGCGAGGGGTTGTGGCCAGCTATCAAGGAAATGTTGCTGCAAGAAGGCCGAATCCAAGACCTAACCAGGTCTATGTTTGTCCTGACTGCGGTCGACATGTGCTCTCCCGAATTGGCCTCTATAGCCATAGTCGTGTGCACCATAGATGAGTGGGAATTACAATAGACTACACTTTTTACTTGTTTTTTATTGTACACAATCTATCGACTGTAACATTTTTATACTCGGACTCGAGTAACGGCTAATAATAATAGTACTCAAGTTTAGCCAATAAAATATGGTCAACAGCATCAAAAACCTTTGAAAAGGCATAGAATTTTGCTGTAAAAAATTCTTTCTTCTCAAAAACTTCAAAAACATTTTCAATATACAGCAGCAACAAGAATTTAGGTCGCCAGCTCCGCACTAATGGTTTCCCTTGCTGTTGAATTAAATAACCTCAAAAATTGGTAACTATTTTAGTATTGTCTAATTTATATAGTAAGTAACACCTGTTGTGACAAAACTGTTCTTCCCTGAAAAATAGTGATTTATACTCGCCCTCACAACTTCATACTCCTGTTTTGTTGTATGTATTCATTGTAGAAAAATTCTTTATAAATCTATAAAGCAAAAATGAGTATTCTAATGTTTTGGGCTATATTGTATATTTTTGAATCACATCACAAAAAGTAAAAAAAATCACCTATGTCCTTTTTTTTTTGGCTTACCTGTAAACTTCGTTTTTGCCCACTATTTTGACATCAATATTGACCGAAAACAAAAAAAAAAAAAATATTGGAAAAGGTATCTTCATTTATTCTGGACACTGGCCTAAGAATCAAAACTATGATTACGAGAATATACGTATATTTAATTTGATTATTTCTTACATATACTTATCTTCTTTTTAGAAAAGAAGCTCTTGGTAGCATGGGTAACGATGCTCCATTAGCTTGCCTCTCAAACTTCGCACCGATTCTTTATGAATATTTCAAGCAACTCTTCGCTCAAGTCACCAATCCACCCATCGATCCGTTCCGTGAAAAAGTTGTAATGTCCCTTCAATGTCCTATCGGACCTGAAGATAATATTCTGAGGCCAAGCTCAAAACAAGTCCACAGACTGTGGTTGAGGCATCCTGTAATTTCTATTGCAGATTTGGAAATTTTAAAGCAGACCACACATCGGCAGTGGAGTTCCCATGTTATTGACATAACTTTTCCGGTATCTGAGGGAGTTCCAGGATTTTTGAAAAAATTACAAAACGTATGTGAAGAAGCTGACGAGGCGGCCAAAACTCACCAGATCATCGTGTTGTCTGATAGGCTGGCTGGAAAGGAGAGAGTGCCTATTAGCAGTTTACTGGCTCTAGGTAAGTAAAGGTTATAAAAATAGGAACATATAGGCAAATTTTTTTATGGCAGTTCGTTGAGTTCATCTGAGATTTTTAGCCTCGTGTCTAAGTAAATAGTCATTCATTACTGACATATAAGTATCAGAATATGGCCGATCACAGCGATACCAATATACCCCAATTACATTTAAATCTTTCAGGAGCGATCCATCACCATCTAATTGAATCTCGATCTCGAATGAAAGTTGCCTTAGTAGTAGAAAGTGCAGAGGCCAGGGAAGTTCACCATATTTGCGTCCTTTTGGGCTACGGCGCAGATGCCATCTGTCCATACCTTGCTTTAGAATTAGCCTCCAGCCTTCGCGACCAGGGAATCCTTGATACGTCCCTAACGGACGAAGCAATTTATCAAAACTATGCACAATCTATGTTAACCGGTATAAGTAAGGTTATGGCAAAAATGGGCATTTCTACCTTGCAATCTTACAAAGGTGCACAAATTTTTGAGGCAGTCGGTTTATCCGAAGACGTGGTGGAGACAGCCTTCAAGGGAACTCCTTCTAGACTGGGCGGCGTTTCTTTGGAGATGTTAGCAGCCGAGGCGTTCGCAAGACATCAGAATGCCTACAGACCTCTTCCAGACTCTCTAATATTGAGCGATGCCGGTAATTATCATTGGAGGGCAGGGGGAGAGAAGCATCTTAACGATCCCACCAGCATAGCCGCTCTTCAGGTAAGACTATGGAACTTTAAATATTTCATGATATATCAGTTTTACAAACATAAGTTTTTCATGAGATTTTGTTAGTAATCTGTATTTTGATTTGACTATGATCGAAAACCCATTAGCAGTGCCGAATAGTTAATATTTAATTTTGTTCGTTCGCACTTGACATACATTTTGCCAACCAAGCAGGTATCATCGGTAGATGACCAACTTTGACAATTCTAACATGAAAATTTCTACTTCTCCTTGAGAACGGTCAATATCACAAAATTATTGAATTAAATTGCAGGAATCGGCCGTAAATAAGAACCGAACGGCGTATGAGAAATTCAAAGAAGCCACCATGGAGTCCGTGAGGAATTGTATGCTGCGTGGACGTTTAGACCTACGAACCTTAGATCAGCCGTTATCTTTGGATGAAATAGAGCCAGCTGCCGAAATTGTTAAAAGATTTGCAACTGGCGCCATGAGTTTCGGTTCCATCAGTTTAGAATCCCACCAAACTCTTGCGATAGCAATGAACAAAGTCGGAGGTAACTAATAAGTGTTATTTCCTTCAGAGATTGTGCAAATATTTGTATCTAATTTTAGGCAAAAGCAACACCGGTGAGGGTGGTGAAGACCCTGACAGATATTTAGACAGTAGCAAAAGATCTGCCATCAAACAAGTCGCTTCAGGTAGATTTGGCGTTACTTCTTCGTACCTGGCGCACTCGGATGATTTGCAAATTAAGATGGCTCAAGGAGCTAAACCAGGCGAGGGTGGAGAACTTCCTGGGTCAGTAACAATTAAAATTCTTTTAAGCCACATAAGGTAAAAATATTTCCATTTTAGTTATAAAGTAACAACGGACATAGCTAAAACGAGACATTCGGTACCAGGCGTCGGTTTGATTTCTCCGCCGCCTCACCATGACATCTATTCCATTGAGGATCTTGCTGAACTCATCTACGATTTAAAGTGTGCTAATCCTCTGGCAAGGATCTCAGTTAAATTAGTCTCTGAAGTGGGTGTGGGTGTAGTTGCTTCTGGAGTGGCTAAAGGGAAAGCCGAGCACATCGTTGTTTCTGGTCACGATGGCGGAACTGGAGCAAGTTCCTGGACCGGTATCAAAAGCGCTGGATTGCCCTGGGAGTTAGGTATCGCAGAAACTCATCAAGTATTGGTATTGAACAATCTTAGATCAAGAATAGTGCTTCAGGCTGATGGGAATATTCGTACTGGTATGGAAATTAAAATGTTTGTCATGAATGGGTTTTTAAACTATAACTTTTAGGTTTCGATGTTGTGGTTGCTGCTTTACTTGGAGCTGATGAAATTGGTTTCAGTACGGCGCCCCTGATTGTCATGGGTTGTACGATGATGAGAAAGTGTCATTTAAATACTTGCCCTGTAGGTATTGCCACTCAGGATCCATTGCTTAGGAAGAAATTTACAGGCCAGCCAGAGCACGTTATAAATTACTTGTTCATGTTGGCAGAAGAAGTGCGTGAATATATGGCGAAGTTAGGTGTAAGTAATGTGATATTTTTTTCTAAATTCCAGAAGACAAATCAGTTTTTTTTTTAGATTAGAACTTTCCAAGAACTCATTGGTAGGACAGATCTTCTAAAGGAGGTGGAGGATGGATCTCAGAAGGCGAAAATGCTGAACCTTAACTTAATTTTGCAAAATGCCCTCCACATGAGGCCTGGAGTTAATATTAAAGGGGGTTCTGAAATTCAAGACTTCCAATTAGAACAGAGACCGGACAACATACTTATTGAAAAAGCTAGACCAGTAATTGATGGTACAGAGAAAACTGTTGACATTGAAATGCACATAAATAATGAAGAAAGGGCGTTTACTTCAACCTTGAGTTATCATATTTCTTGGTAAGTCAAAATAAAGAAATTTATATTTACAGATGGCCGAAGGAATATTTAATTTAATTTTTTTAATTATAAACTGATGTAACAGTATCCTGTATCCTCTTTGGTATCTTGCTGTATAAGTCCTTTCGATGAATGAGGTATTGTTATTAACCCACAAGAAAAATTCAATGGAGCTAAATCAAAAGAACGCGGTGGCCACTCAGTAGACCCTCTTGTTCAGAATCCTCCATTTTATTTCACCTTTTGACGCCCCCTGATAGAATGGCCCTGACTTATACAAAATGCAATTCATGCTGTTCATTTTTCAGCAAATATCAAGAAGAAGGATTGCCAGATGGCAGCAGTATTAACATAAGATTAACAGGGTCTGCTGGTCAAAGCTTCTGTGCATTCCTAGTTAAAGGAGTCACAGTTACCTTAGAAGGGGACGCTAACGACTATGTTGGTAAGGATTAGGAATATTCTAAGTAGAAAGAGTTGGTAAGTGCAATTTTTTAGGCAAAGGGCTGTCTGGAGGCCACATAATCATTTACCCACCGAAAACATCTCCATTTGAGTCCCATCTGAATGTAATCGCTGGAAATGTCTGCTTGTATGGAGCAACTTCGGGTCGTGCCTACATGAGAGGAATCGCTTCTGAACGTTTTGCAGTCAGAAATTCAGGAGCTATCGCTGTTGTTGAAGGTGTGGGAGACCATGGTTGTGAATATATGACTGGAGGAACAATTCTCATTCTTGGTAAGCACCTGTAATTATTTTCATTTAAATATAAATTAAATTTCCTTCCAATTGATTTTTTTTTAAAGAAGTTTGTTTGGTTAGTATCGTCAAACAGAAAGTTCACCTGACTCCACTCCACAAATCTTAAATTTTTAAATGTTAACAAAGTATTTGACACCGTTTGGCACTATAGTTGTTTAATATAAATTCAAAATCCTAAATTACTCAGATTATTTACTCTTAATAATAAAAACCTCCCTCCAAGTCAAAATAGACACTTCATTCTCCCAAATTTTCATTCCACAGCAAGGTGTTCTATAAGGTTCCCCCTTTCCACCCTTTCTTTATAATCACTTCTGCCACGCCACGATTTATATCGCTTTCAGTTCAACATCCCTAACAATTACCAAAAATTCGTATCATTACAATAATTATTCATTATTTCGATCATACACCAAAATATATAAACTGATAAAGAGAAATTTTGCCATATTTTACCTTCATAAATGTGTGTCTAAATACAGATAAGTTTATGTATATTTTGCAGGTTTAACAGGACGAAACTTCGCCGCTGGAATGTCAGGAGGCATTGCCTATGTCTGGGATATCGATGGTAAGTTCTCTACTAAATGCAACCCGGAAATGGTGGAACTGTGCAAATTAGAAGATAAAGATGATGTGGATTTGGTCAAACAATTGCTGAAGGAATTCGAGGAACTGACGGGAAGCATTGTTGCTACGCAACTCATTAAGGAATTCGACAGTAGAAGAAAAGAGTTCGTCAAAGTCTTCCCATACGAATATCAAAAAGCTCTTAAGCAAAAAGCGCTTGAAACACCTGTTGTCGAGCCCGTACAAAACCACGAACCTAAAATTCAAGACATCGAAGACACCATCGGTGATGCCACTCATGAGCAGAAGAAATCTGAAAGAGCTCTGGACAAACTTCGAGGTTTTATGAAATATCCCCGAGAAACTGGTTTATACCGTCCGGCTGACAAGCGAATGAAAGACTGGGATGAAATTTATAACTTCACACACGTTCGTAAGGGTCTCCGAGTTCAAGCTGCTAGATGCATGGAATGTGGGGTTCCGTTCTGTCAATCAAACTCTCACGGGTGCCCTCTAGGAAATATAATCCCTAAATGGAATCTCCTTGTCTTCCAGAATCAGTGGAGACAAGCCCTGAATCAACTCTTGCAAACAAACAACTTCCCAGAATTCACAGGAAGGGTGTGTCCTGCTCCTTGTGAGGGCGCATGCGTCCTTGGCATATCTGAGCCTAGTGTTACAATTAAAAACATCGAATGTGCTATTATCGATCATGCTTTCGAAAATGGGTGGATAGTGCCCCAGATCCCCGCCGTTCGTACTGAAAAACGTGTTGCAGTTGTTGGCTCAGGGCCGGCCGGTCTGGCTTGTGCTCATCAACTAAATAAAGCGGGACATTTGGTGACCGTTTTTGAAAGGAACGATAGAGTCGGTGGCTTACTCCAGTACGGTATTCCAACAATGAAGCTTAGCAAGACTGTTGTACAACGAAGAGTAGATTTGTTAGCTGCCGAGGGTGTAGCATTTAAAATGAACGTTAATGTGGGCAAAGATATTTCAGCAAAGGAACTTAGTGAGGAATACGATGCTGTCGTACTTACCACTGGAGCCACTTGGCCGAGAGACCTACCATTACCAGGTTAGTGTTTTTTTTTTTGAGATATTAGAATACAATAAAGATTGTTATTATTATTACTATTTTTACGATGTAGAGCACTTTTAAGTGTAAAATGTAGTGAATAACTAACAAACTTGAGTAATAATAAAATGCGGTTTTCGCGGCCGTTGTCCAATTAGTAATTAAATAGTTTCTTCTGGGTTTTGCTGTGGTTATCAAAGACCCGCGCCCCCGGCACGAGATAGTGGAATTTTGCACCTTTATGGATTCTTAGTTACTTGTATAGATGTTAAAAAATTTAGCTTTAAAAGATGTTTATGACCCCTCCCTCTATCCCAGAAATTTAAAAAGTATCCTACTTTTGGTTCTTAATTTCTTTCTTAACACATCGAAGTAAAAAAATATCTCAATTTATCTGCGTATCTGAGCCTGATATTTCCCTGATGTTCCTTGATTCTGCACTGAATGCGATGCCCTTTTTGTCCGATGTAACTTCCTATATATACACTCACAACCTACAACATGCTCATTTATACTTCATGGCCAGTCATGGACCGATTAAAAAAAATTTACCGGAGAAGGAAATAGACGTGCATTTCTAAATGGTGAAGAATACACAACAGTCGCTCCCCTCAAACAAAGATCCCATCCTTAAACTATTGACGAAAGGTGTTTACCAAATGGAGTGTATATGTGAGAAAAGTTACATCGGACAAACAGGGTTGTAGCTTCCAGTGCAGAATTAAAGAACACTAGAAAAACCTGGACTCGGATACACATATCCATCGCAATGAGAACACCATAAAATCAACTATGAGAACCTAATCCTTTTCTTTCTGGTGTCTAATTAGAATCAAAGGCTCATTGGTAGCCATAAATGTCTTCAGATCATACTGCTCATAAAATATTCTACAGAGCCCAAAGAAGTTACAGTTTACTCAAACATTATCTGCATTTCCTAATGAGAAAAGTTAAAATAGTTTATTTTTTCATAAAAAGGTCGTCAGCTGGGTGGGATTCACTTTGCCATGGAATACCTGGAATCGTGGCAGAAAAAACAATTGGGAGCTAACCACGAAGGACCGCATGCCAAAGACAAAAATGTGATAATTATTGGAGGTGGCGATACAGGCTGTGATTGTATTGCTACTTCTTTAAGGCAGGGTGCCGCCAGCATAACCACATTTGAAATTCTGCCCGAACCTGGCCCAAAGAGATCCCAGGACAATCCTTGGCCACAATGGCCTCGAATTTTCCGTGTTGATTACGGCCATGAAGAGGTAAAATTACCAATAATTTTGAATGCATTGAATTGTGCCGTTCTGTATTAATAATAAATTATCTTCCAGGTAAAGGTAAGATACGGTTCCGACCCAAGAGTTTTCAGCATCATGACACAAGAGTTCCTCGATGATGGTAAGGGTCATGTAAGTGGCGTAAAAACTGTCAATGTGGAGTGGCAAAAAGACGATAGTGGTCGATGGCAGATGAATCAGGTTCCTGGATCCGAAAAAGTATTCAAGGCAGACTTGGTGCTGTTGGCAATGGGTTTCTTGGGTCCCGAGCGTGCCATTGGGGATCAGCTTGAGTTGACGCTGGATGCAAGGTCAAATTTTAGCACTAAAGACTACAAAACCAATGTTGCCAATGTGTTTGCAGCAGGAGGTAAGATTTAATGTTTATTTTACGTGTTATTACAACTTTGCATGTTTAATTTAGAGAGATAGGTTATAATTATTGTTTTCAAATGTCAAAAAAATGTTTTTTTCTTCCACCAACTGGAAAGTAGATGTTTTCTGTGTTGTCGCTAAAAATTCGCTTAAATTTGTGAACTTGGTATGCTCCATATTATTTAACCTGTTGTTTGTGTTGTATTATTCCTCGGTCTGATCACCACACTATAATATTTACATACAAAAGATGGAGTCAGCCCAACATAAATTTTTAAGACATCATCTGCCTTCAGATTAAACATCTTCGATGATGATTCCTGTGTTCTGGAATCATTTTTAAAAGTAAACACTTGCTATACGAGGTCAATACAATGATTTAATATTACTTTTTAATGTAATTAATTCTAACCGTAACTACCCCGAGCTATTATATAAAATAAATAAATTTTTACATTCCTCATAATACAAGACAAAACATAATATTTTTAGTCACAAACTCCTGTATAAAATCCTTATTTTACTATAAGGAACGTAACCAGATTGCAACCAAGAGCTACTCTCCGGGCTATGTGCCCGCCGAGCGCTGAATTACAAGTTTCAAGGCTGACGCTTAAGTGTAATAATTGCATATTACCATCAAAATGCTAATGCTTCGATTGCAACAAACACCAGCCGAAAAACTGATCCTACTTAAAGGAGCTCTCGTGTCAGTCATCACACATCACTACTATTAAGTACATTTAGTACATTTCGGTATCTTTGGGATAGCGACATGTAAAATAGTCAGCAGGCGCCATCTAGCGGTCCAGTGTCTGTTGCAATCGAAAAATAAATAGCCCGAGTGGGCTTAGCATAGTATTAAATACTGAATAGTCAAGTGATCCTCGTGTCGGTCGTCACAGCCTACCTTGCACTGATGAAAGCCAACAGCTCGAAACTGCAGTCTGCAAGTGGTGTGTGACGACTGACGCGAGAGCTCTTTTAAGTAGGATCAGTCTTTCGGCTGGTGTTTGTTGCAATCGAAGCATTAGCGTTTTGATGGTAATATGCAATTATTACACTTAACGCGCCAGGCTTGTAACTTATAATTTAGCGCTCGGCGGGGCACATAGCCCGGAGAGTAGCTGTTGGTTGCGTTCCTTATAGTAAAATAAGCATTATATAGAGGAGTTTGCGACTAGAAATATTATGTTTTAATATTCTACCCTCTAAAAGCACATTTGAACAATATAAGACAAATTACTACTTATTTGTGCCCTAGAACAGATTATGCATACAATTCCTGTTTACCTCGGATGTTTCATTTAGCAAACCAGTTGGAAAATGTAGATTTCTTTAGCACATGTTAAAGCTTTAAATATCAACTTTGTCAAACTGTAAGAAACTATTAATTAATTAATTATACCTGAATAAGCAATTTTATAGCAGAAGGAAATTTTATAAAAATATAAAATATAGAATTATAATATTCCAACCTATCTGCAAGTGCCTTATAAATAAGGACTCAACAAAACAGCTATTCCCCCTTACGAGCGCTGAATTATATGGTAAAATTTGCGTATTTTATCTAAACACGGTTACCACTAAAATACAATGACTTAGAATGCGACGAGGAAGATGCGAGGCCTCCTTCATATCGCAGAATGTCACTAACTGCAGACCGGTTTCGACCTAGTTTTGGGTCTCGTCAAGAAGGTATCACTTGCACTGCACTGACGAGACCCAAAACTAGATCGAAACTGGTCTGCAGTTAGTGACATTCTGCGATATGAAGGAGGCCTCGAATTGTTCCTCGTAGCAGTCGAGCATTCCAAGTCATTGTGTTTGATATATTCTATATTTTTATTAATTATATTCCCATGCATTTTTATAGTTGCCTAGGTCTATCATTTTCATGTTTTTTAGTCACACTTTTGTTTTTTATTAAAACTTTGTTTTAATTGTATTAATGGGCTCGACTGTATATGTAAATAAATAAAATACATAAGAATCATCAATAAAATTCCCATGGATAGTTGTCGCCAAATGTAATCAATTCGATTGTACTATTTGAAAAATAATTGACCATAAACATACCAGATTTTGTTATTACCATCTGCGTCTTGGGCCACAAACTTTTCAATCACCGCTTTTAATGGCTAATGATTTAGATTAATTTCCTATTTCTTCCTAATTTTAGATTGCCGGCGCGGCCAATCTCTAGTAGTCTGGGCTATATCAGAAGGCCGTCAAGCTGCCAGGGCTGTGGATGAATTTCTAACGCAACAAACATCAGTACTGCCAGGTCCAGGTGGTATCATTCAACCATCCCTCCAACCAATACCATGTCCTGTTTAAAATTAAGAAAGAAAATAAAATCTGATGTACCTTGCGTTACCCCGAACCATCTTATCTGTGGTTATTGTTATTTATAGATGTGTTTAAAAGAAAAACAACAAGTTATATGGAAGTACGAGTTACATATCTTTTGTTTATTGGGATCCGTTAAGTTTTTAAATATGTATTTAATTGTTATAGCTACTATGACATGTCCCATAGAACGGAGCGAAGGTCTATAGGCCTTTTAGCTTTAGACAAGCTAGAAATAGTTTAATTTTTGTATTATTGGAGATGAAGTAACGAAATAGCCTTAGTTGAAAAAGACAATAACTTCTTCATATGTGATGCATTAGAATTTTAGGTAGGTTTGAGGAATTTTAGAGATCGGCCAAAATTTTTAATGTTTTTCGGTGATAAAAGTGATGGCCAATAAAATTGCTTTTGGCAATTATTTTCAAAAAGTTTTACTGCTTATTAAAATTATGTAATTGAAATAAAATATAAAAGTATTATTTAGTTATACAGCGTATATGAAATTTTACACAAATTAGTTTTATAAAATATTTTTTATATGTTATTTACGTTGTTCGTGCTATTACTGAAATTTTTTAACCATTTCAAATTGTTTTATAAAACACATTGAATTTCCATTATTTTTATTTACATGAGGATAATTCTTTTTGTATTTAAAAAATGCAAGTAAAAATTGAAAACTACAACAAAATTATATGAAAAAATATTTCTGATTTTTTTTTAATACAGAAATGAATTTCTCATTTAAGAGAATAGATTTTGGAGTGTTTGGAGACACCTACATACGTAAAGTTATAATATATAATTCAATTGTTCTGTAGTCAATATTATTCAATAAATAGATGTTGTTAAGCATATTTTACTTTTATTGCTGTAACCTTCTCATAGCAAGTAATTTTCCAACTTGATGGCTTGAAGAAACTTGTGATGGCAGTGGTGTTTTGTTAGATAATTGAACCTCCAAGGAAAGCTCGAAAGAAAAAATTATGAAAATGTAATTTCAATATGTCTCAGTTTTTTTATAGCAGCACAAGAAGTACATTATGGTTAGCAGGTATTGTTTACTGTCATATTTGTAACTACAATCTTTTCCATCTTGCTTATTGAAACTGACTACTACTTTGGGGAATGGTAGCTCAGTGTGTTAAAGCGACTGGCTAGCAAACTGAGTTGCCTAGCGAAGTGGGTTCGATTCCCGCAAGGCGAAACAATTTTTCATTAAAAAAATTGCCCCAAGAGTGGTTCGGAGTCCACATTAAACTGTAGGGCCTCGTCTCTCTTTACCTAGCACAAGATCCTTGATATCTTCCAGGGGGTTACTTCGGTAACTTGAGAGGCGGTTAAGAAAACTACCACTGTGCATGTCACGTGAAAAAAAATATTATTTTGTATGTATTAATACTCAAAATAAGGATTTCTTGTGTGATTTATTCCTTTAGCTAATAACTGGCACTGTAGAATGAAGTATCCATTTTAAATTGAGTTCTTTTTATTAATGGCTAAATTCTTAGTCGAAAATTAAACAAGATTCTTGAAGAAATGCGGAAATTTTATTTTTTAAATAATACTCGGTTAAATGACCTCTTCACTGCTGACACTCTTGAAGCCTAGCAAGAAAGTTGTTCATAGCCCGCTTCAACATTTTAATTTGGATTGCGTTAATCTCTGTTCAAATATTATATTTTAGTTGTTCCAAAGTTTGCGATCGATTAGAAAACACTTTTTACTTTAAGTAGCCTCATAAAAATCACAAGCTTAAAGATCCGGCGACCGTACCGGCCAGTTGTCCCCAAATTTTGAAATGATATGACCGGAAAACATTCTTCACAAATTGTCACAGAATCCCTAGCAGTGTGGGAAGTTGCTCCGTTTATATAGGTAGTATATTAGATAAGATAAGTTAATTTATTGGTGTTACTATACATATTTGGTCCATTTTGAATCTTTTTTAAGCGACAGTATTTTACAGCTAGATTTTCTTTTCCTCTGGTATCAGTCATGGATATCCTGATTTTCTACATAAGTATGATAATTTTTTTTATATGCAATAAATTCTCTAATATATAAACAGATGGAAATGTTAATATTTTATGTTTTACAAAAGAATTTCTGCAGTCTTCCTTAAAGTTTAACCCATCCAGTATCCTTACTGCTTTTCTTTGTAACCTGAAAATTCGTTCACGATCTGCAGCATGTTCCCAAGTTATAATAGCATAGGAAACATGCGAGTGGCAGAGAGCGAAGTATGCAGTCCGTAGAGTGTTGGCAGAAACAGAATTAGCTAAATTGCGCAGTACAAAAATGTTAGATCTAAGTTTTTTTGAAACGTTATTTATATGTTCATTCCATTTCAGTGTTCCATCTAGATATATGCCTAGAAATTTTACACTACTTGAATAGTTAATTATATCGTCATGATTTCTTAATGTGAATAGCATATTTTGGGTTTTGTCTTTGTTAAGGAAAAGTTCATTTGCATCAAACCATTGACCAGCTTTGACTAGTGCCTCACATGAATCCTCAAGTACTGCATCTAGGTTTTTACCAGATGAGCGTAAAGTGGTATCATCTGCAAATAGTAAATAATTTGTTAAGTGGTTCCCAAATGGGAGATCGTTGATGAAAATTAGGAATAACAAGGGTCCTAACATAGAACCCTGTGGCACTCCGACAGTTATTTTCTTCTGAGCAGACAACACCTCCTACTTTTACCTGTTGATACCTGTTATCAAGGTAAGATTTAAACAACTGTAAGCTGCAGTTGTCGAAGTTGTATAACTTTAGCTTCTTTAAGAGTAGTTCATGTGAGACGCAGTCAAATGCTTTACTTAAGTCACAGACCGTTATTGCTGTGAATTCAAGATCTTCAAATGATTTGGTTAGTTTTAGTAACAGATCTAATATACCTGTGACCGTGCTTCGGTTTTTACGGAATCCGTACTGAGAGTTGGTAAAAATATTGTTGTCTTCGAAATAACGTGTTACTCTACTAGCAATACATTTTTCAAATATTTTTAAAATTATCGACAGTAAGGATATTGGTCTGTAATTCGACATATCGTTAGTACTTCCTTTTTTGAAAATAGGGATTACTAAGACGTTTTTCAGGCTAGAGGGGAAACTACCTTCCTTAAAGCAAAGGTTTATTAGTTTAGTTAATGGTATTATAATCAAATTTTTTATACGCTTAATAATTTCTACACTAAATCCATAAATATCCTTACTCTGTTTATTTTTTAGAGAATTTATTGTATCTCTTATTTCATTATAAGTAACTTCCTCTAGGTGAAATTTTTGTTATGGTATATTTAGGTTTATCATATTATCTAAAGGATCAATATAATTTTTTTCTATATCTTTTAATAAATTTTGTGCAATATTTATAAAGTAATCGTTAAAGCTATCTGGGGAAATGTTTTCATTATTTATTTTATTCTTTAAGGTACCTCTTTGGTCATTTATTATGTTCCACATGGTTTTGATTGGGTTTTTTGATGTTCTAATTAAATTATCATTTGCAGATTTTTTAGCGTTAATAATGGTTAGTTTATAATTTTTTTTAAGATCTTTATTTTCCTTATATAAATCAGGAGATGGATATTGTTTATATATATCATTTAAAAGACTCAGTTTTTCACGCATATTTTTTAGTTCTTCATTAAACCAATTAACTTTAATTGATTGATTTGTTTTATTAATGTACGTTTTTTCAGGAAAAGCCTGTAAGTATGCATTTTGTAGTTTATCTACAAACATCATTACCTTACTTTCGACATCTAAGTGTTTATCAGCAATAAATGACAAGGAGATATTCCCCACTAAATTATAAAAAGTAACTTGTCCTTTCTCTGTTATGGGTCTGCACGTTCTTTTGTTCAATTCGGTACCATTTAAATTTAAGCACACCTCAACTTCTAGCAATTGTCCCCGGTGATCAGATAGATCAGGTTCAAAGGTTTGTGATTGATAGGAATCACAATTGAAATTTATGAATATATTGTCTATACAGTTTTGTTCCCTAGTATTATCTGATATCGTTTGTACAAGTCCAAACGATCCAAGCATGTCACATAACTGAAGAGTGTCTTTATGATTAGTACCAAATTGAACATTAAAATCTCCTGCCAATATTATGTTTTTATCAGGTCCTATTTCTGTGAGAGCATTTTCTACTACACTTAGGAAAGTATCAAAATTACCGCTAGGCGCCCTATAAATTGATATTACATGTATATTATAGTTATTAATTTTTACAGCACACAATTCAGCATGTTTTTCTATACTTAGGCTGTTAATGTGAACCAGTGATATTGTTTCAAGCATAGGATGAGCTAATATAGCGGTTCCACCCCAATCATACATTTTTCTGCAAAAGGAAGAAGACACCATATAATCGTTTATTTGTAGTGAAGTTATTTCATGTTCTTTTAAAGAGTGCTCAGATAAATAGCAAATATTATATTTTTTATCAGACAGAAAAGCTTCCAGTTCATTTGTTTTATTCCGGATTGATTGGATATTTAATTGAAAGACACTAAGGATTTCGGTTCCGTAGTTATTCGTCAAGTTGATATTTGGTATCGCTAATTTCTGGTATTTCCTTCTTCGTTCTTCCGAAAATTTGAGATATTTTCTTTTCTTCGAGGGGTGTATTTATCTACTAATATACCTTCTGGCCATGAATCTAATGCTGTAATTTGTTTTTCCATTTGCATCGGAACTCCCAGTTTAAAGGAAATCAGTTTAGGATTAGGTCGCTTTGTTTCCCTATGATTAATTGGGACTTAAAATCAACATTGGAAAGACTAAGATTATGTCAACTCGTCATCAAGTGAACCAAATAGACATTACACTTAATGGAAATTCTCTTGAAGTGGTGGATCAGTTCAATTACTTAGGCAACGTTGTTAATGACAAAGCAAACATAGACAGCGAGATTCGCAATAGAATTAACGCTGCATCTAGAGCACTCTGGGGACTTAGAGAGAGAGTATTTGACAACCACGACCTTGCTTTGTCAACGAAAATGGCTGTCTACAGAGCAGTTGTCATTCCAACACTGCTGTATGGATGTGAAAGCTGGGTCACTTACCGTCGTCATGTGAAAGAATTAGAACGTTTTCAGCAAAGACACCTCAGAAGTATGATGAAAATCCGTTGGTTCCATCACATATCAAACGTGGAAGTACTCAGGAGAGCAAACAGCCTTCCAATTGAGGTGCTTATTTCAAGAGCACGCCTAAGATGGGCAGGTCACGTTCATCGTATGCATGATAACCGCCTTCCTAAATGTACACTTTATTGTGAATTGCTAAGCGGTAGAAGAAGGCGTGGCGGTCAACGAAAGAGGTTCAAAGACGTTCTCCATGAAAATCTAAAATCCTGCGGTATTCCAGACGAGCAATGGGAACAACTTGCAGCGGACAAAACCGAATGGTGAGGGGTTGTGGCCAGCTATCAAGGAAATGTTGCTGCAAGAAGGCCGAATCCAAGACCTAACCAGGTCTATGTTTGTCCTGACTGCGGTCGACATGTGCTCTCCCGAATTGGCCTCTATAGCCATAATCGTGTGCACCGTAGATGAATGGTAATTACAATAGACTACACCTTTTACTTGTTTCTTATTACACACAATCTATTGACTGTAACATTTTTTTATACTCGGACTCGAGTAAAGGCTAACAATAATAAAAAGGTCGCTTTGTTATGATTTCACATACATATTTGTCTTCGTGATCTTTGTCCAAGCAACTAATTATTTCTTGTGGTGTTGTCTCAGGGCTAAAGCCTGACAAGTTATACAAAATAGTTACTTCTTATTTTTAAGGTAAGATTGATATATCAATTCTGTGTATAATAATAATGTGTCTTTATTTATCTATATAAATGCAATTTTACAACAATTTTATGTAGGTGGCGACTGGCGACGTTCAACATTGTTGCTCTTCCACGTAACCACCTACCAACAAATTGACAATTAATAGATCTCTACTAAAAGGAAAATATGTATTCCTTAATATAAGAAAAAAAGGATAATGCACTAGCTTGTACAGTTTACACAATCACATAAAGGAGGAGGAAAAAACCCAAAAGTTAATTTCGGAAAGAAATAATATGGGTTTTGTCATGTTTTCTGAATGTGGAAACTGATGGCAGGCTGTTGTTTTATTTAAAAGAATTTAAATAAAATAATAAGCATTATTAATAATTACATTTACAACATACTTTAAACAGAAATGTATCTTAATAGTAAATAATGCTATAAATAAGTGATTTGATAAATCATTAGCGGGATAATCCTGGTAGAAAATTACTCGGTTTTTATAACAGTATGTGTTTTTTAGGTCTACATACTCAATTCAATTCAAAAAGTATTTATTAATAATAAATGATACAATAGTTGCCTCACCAGGACCTGCTCCAGAACCGATCGTGCAACTAACGCATTAACGTGGTGACGGATTGCAGGATCGGGCGGAACAGACCTGGGTCAGCGAAAACAACAATTCAACAAAACTAAACCTAGACTCCTTTTTAAATATAAAATAAAAATAGGTAATGAAATTAACAAAAATGCTTGAAAACAAGCTCAACGAAAGTTATAAACTACACATACATACAGGCACTTACCCATTTCTTTACTTTTAAATAAATTGTTGGAATTAATCCTTTTATATTCAGGTGGAACTGAATTATATAGTTTAGGGCCGAGATATAAATAACTTTTTTGTAAGACATTTTTTTCTGGTTTTGGAACCACTGTTGAATGTATTCTATATCTAGTGCTGTAGTTGTGGCCAATTTCAGAAAGTTCATGTTTATTTTTGTGTTGTCTCGATATTACCTGTATGAAAAATAAATTGTCCAGTGTCATAAAGTTTTATGTCCCTATATAAATCATTACTAGAGTACGTAATAGACTTTTTTATAACTAGCTTTTGTATTATTTCTAGGTTACTATTACTATTTGCTGCCCCCCCATGCAATTATTCCATAAGTGATATGACTTTCTACCAGAGCATGGTATAACATGCGCATTTGTTCTATTTTAAGTATATTCTAAGTTGTTCGTTGAGGCGATTCTCAGTTTTTTTCCATTTGAAATATTTAGGATGTTAAAGAGAGGTAACTATCTGGCATAAGTAGTGAACGGTATATAGTAGGTTTTTTAAAATTTACGGTCCAGAGTCCAATATTGAACCGTTGAATTATGCTCTTAATAACTTTCAGCAATTTCTTTTAATGTGTTCCAATTGGAGCTTCATAAATGATGGCGGTGTCATCGGCGAAACTTACTACATCCAATCACCCTCATATTGTATTGATCATTCAGATAAATATTAAATAGGATCAGCCCTAGTACAGTCCCTTGGGGAACTCCATATTGCAATGTCTCAATGTTACCAAGACTATCGTTTATATTAACACATTCTTTTCTATCAGTTAGATAGTTCAACATTAGTATATATGGAGTTCCTCTAGAACCGATACTTTCCAATGTCCTCAGAAGTTGGGCGTAATTGACCATGTTGAATGCCTTTGCCAGATCGACAAAGATGCAGAGCATTGGCGTTTTTTTATCCATAGATTTACTAATCCTATTAGTTTAAATAAACTATCTTGTGTCGATCTGTTCTCCCTGAATCCAAACTGCCTTTCGGATAATATCCTGTGTTTATTTAACTAACTAATAATACGTGCTTTCAACAGAGTACATTAGCTAGATTTGAAATCAGGGAGATAGGGCGGTAATTAGTCACATCCAACCGATCCCCATTTTTAAATATCGGTTTGATTACAGCAATTTTAAATGATGCAGGGCATTGTCTTGAATTAAACGCCCAATTGATTATGAAATTAGTGATCGTGTTATTTGTTTTGTTATAAGTTTGAAGGTTTCTGGTTTTAGATCATCGATACCAGGTGCTTTTTGTTTTTTAATTTACGGATCGTTTTTAGTGCCTCGTTTTCATTCATTTCTGAAAAGAAAATTGAATTTGGTATATTTATATATATATATATATATATTTTGCCCGTTCTTAATTTTATCTGCCAACTTCAGTAAAGTACTTAACAAAAACATTTGCCATTTCTTTTTTATCTGATATTGTATTGTTTTCTGTAGTTCTGATTTCAAAAATTTCTTTTTTTTTTTTTGTTTTTATTATCAATAACTTCATTCATGCAGTTCCACCCGTTTATTTTTGTTTTGACTGATTTTCTCTTGCGTAATAATACGTAACTTCTTTGTCTTTATAAAAGTTTCTTGTTAAAAATAAATTATTAGGTAAGTAATTGCAGTTGTTGCATACTATTAAGATAATTACGTTATCACTATGTGTTTTAAACATTTAATTTTAATTATATCAAATAATGTGCAATTTAAAAATAATCATTCTTCAAAATACTTTTTTAATCTCACTTAGATGACTTTTCCTATCAAAGAGTCACAGACCAAAGAAATTTAACATACGAATTAACATTTTTAAATTCATTATTATTATTAGGAGCTAATATTTAATAAATCCATTTTGTACTTCTTACCGAAGCAGAAAATAATTAGTATAAAAGTTACTCTTAAATTTTTTGAGAATGAGTATGTTTTAGATTATGCGATGTCAAAAATTAAGGTCTTCAATTTCGTTTTTTTTTTTCACTATCAGTTCTATATTTATTTAAAAACTATTTGAAAGATAACAGTGGCAGGTGTTTGACACTATACTGCCAAGGGAGGAAAGTGATATTCTTTTAATAAAAAATATACACACTGGACACTATAAATGTAATAATTAATGAAACAATCGTAGATGCATCTTGGCAGTATTTTTTTCTTGTTCCCATATCCCACTTTCCATACTAAACGATTTTAATTCGGTGAAAAATTGTTTTCTCTTTTTCTCTGGTGCACCGATATTACTATGCGATAGCACTCTATCTTGAACTTTCCAAATCTGATGCGTAAAATTGTAGTCTCCTATGTTGAGCCATGTTCAAGAAAAATATCATCCGTAGTCAGGTATTCAGTTCAACTGAATGTTGAAAAAAATTGGCGGGTTGTCAGGGCATTCTTCTCTCTGTATAGTAACATTTCACAAAATGTTTTCAATTATTAAAATTGTTAAATTTGTTTAAATTACATTGAAGACATTTACATTTATCCGCTGTTTTTATACACTATCAGAATTATAAATAAATAAAATTTTAAATCATATTATTTTGGCGAAATATAAAAAAATGGTAATTAATAATCAATGGTTTATAACAACAATTAATAGCGTAACAGAGAATTAACAAATCACCTGCTTTATTTAGTTTCTGCTCTGGTTTTTTGCCCAGAAAAATGTTTAGGGACAAAAAATATTGTATATTAACTATTAACACAGAAATTGAATGACTAGCTTTTTATTTGGATTATTTACAATCTTTAAATTAAAAATGGCAAAGGAATTAGACAATTACTACGGCTAACCAGGTACTTATTTCATTTCTAACAATAACGAGAATCATTAAACAGTCTATATTGAGTTTTTTCACATTGAATTAATAAGATTACCCAAAGCAGTCCTCGCCTCACTGTCAGGGAATTGCTCCAAAACCTGCAACGCAGCTAAGGAAAATTCCTCTTGCAGCTCAACAGTTTTCTGTAATCCAGGACCAGACAGGATAGTTTTCCTAATTTTATAAAAATCCACATCATCGTTCTCCACATATTCCATAATTTTCTTATGATAACTAGGATCATGCTGGATGTGGAACAATACTGGAGCACACACAAGGCTAAATGGGCCAGTTCTGCCACGTTCAAAAATTTCCTGATCTCTACAAGTCTGCCACGCCAAAGCCATGTTTCGTCCAAACAAATATCCTAACTTATGGAAAGGTTCTGGGTGTTCGGCAAGCATTAAAGTAGCCTAAAAGCAGGAGCTTTTAAGTTGAAATTGCAGTTAGGGAAACAAGTTGAGCTAACATAAAAACTTTAGTTGGCCTGCATTTATAATTTAGTTATGTCAATTTTAATTGTGACTACATGCGTGCTATCAAAGGTATGATAAACTCAAACCCCTCACTTACACCTATACTATTACGGAGATGTAAGTACAACTGGGCATACAATTCTGCGATGTTTCTAAAATTTTCGTGGCATTATCCAAAAATTAATAACGTGTCCACTTTTTCATCCCTTGTATATATGTTAAATAATAAGAACAATTTGAACAGAGCAAACTTATTAAGTTAACAATAAACGTGTATTATTTGTCAAATTTCTTTTTGTTTCCACAGCACACCTTTTTAATTTTCAGTGTTGTCTTGTTGACAAAATGCACGGTTAGAATCTAGTTTTATTCAATTTCCATAGCACATTTTTCTCACACACGCATTCTGCGTCGCAAACTGTGAAAAATTCATGTCGATAATGTAGAAAATATGTACCTAAAAAATAATTTAGCGTTCCAATTACCTATTTGTCATTTGAAAAACTGGCAGTACCATATTAAGCAATATTTATCCAATGTTTTTTCAATAATATTTTTAATTTATTTATGGGTGTCTCTCTCTACGAAATAGACGGTTTATTGAAAAGTCTAAAGCCTAGCATATTTTTGCTTGTTAAGCTTAGTGTATGTTGAGAAATTAAAATTAGTTTCTTTTATGAAGTCATCATCATGGTATTCTCAATGAGCAGTAAAATTTTCTAAATAATTTTCCATATAAATTAGATTGTAATAAATTATTACTCTAGCTAAGAATTTTATAAATAATAAAAAATGGTTTATTCATGTTTATTCATGTCAAATTAAGAAAAACCTGACAATGGCTCTGTTTTGCAAAATGAAATAAAAATTTGCACGGCGAGAAATCCTTCAATTTATCGGACCATAGGTCATATTTCTGTGGAAAAATGCACGATGTGTTATGTTGTAATGGCGGCTTCTAAATTAACCCTATATCTTACTAATCTATTGTGTAAATAACTGGATAGTTTATATTGTGATATATTAACTATATATGAACATATAGGATAAACTTACTTGGCAACATTTTGCTAGCAAACTAGCTCCGTCCAAAAGATGCCTTAACGTCCATTCAGCTTTCGCATTACCTAGAACTTCAGTAATATTCAACAAGTCCTCGTTATTATCTTGGTTGGGAATAGTTACATCTTTCTGTTCTTTTAATGGCGCAGCAGGTAGAGGCCTATTTTGTTTGTCAGTTGGTTCAATGAACTGCACCTCTGACAAATCTCGCAGACAGGTAGAAACTAACTGGTTAACGTCATGGTTCTTTAAACCCGCTAATTCTCTAAAACTGGTGCTTAATAGATAGTCTCCTGTAAGCAATGATAATTTGTTACCAAAATTAAGATCTCCAAAATCTGCATCCTCAGGCTTAATATTTAATATGCTTTTATGCAGTACATTGCTCATTCTAATCATATCGGTAATTTCTGCAAGAACTCGCTGGCTATGAAGGATTCCTGAAAAAAATATATAAATGTTTAATACACAAAATGGGCATATTTTATTTCTATACCTGCAGTTATATCACAGTCAATTTGAGAGAATTCTTTCTTTAATCCTCCAGCTTTGGACACAAGTAAAACAATGAGGCCCCATGTAGGACATTGTTTGTTTAAAATCAGATCCCTACAAAGGATATTTATAAAGTGGTAGGATATTATTGCCGAAAAAGACAACTTTATAATTTGATGATTTACAGAATTTTTATTTTAATACATTATCCAGTGGTTTATGAAGTGAGATTGAAGAACACTTTTTGGCCAACCATTCTGTCATCAGCAAAAGGATTATTAAAATCAATTTTAGCCATTTTTAGATCACGCCATAACATGAAAAAATAATACATATCTGCACCTCACAATTAAATCCAAATAAATATTGTGGAAATCATAAAAGATCAAGTTCTAATTTTCGCTCAGATTAAAATACATTTTCAACATGTAAAGAATTGGTCAACTGTCATATTACCGAAACGTTGTACAATAATAATCCTTATTTTACTTCAAGCGACTTTATCAGCACACCTACAAGATAATTACCTGGCAGTATTTAACAGAGGATGATTCGTTCCTATGAGTTTTCTCAGATGAAAGGCTATATTGGCTACTTCGTCATTCAGTAACCATCGTAAACTTAAAAAGGAAGTAGGATATCCAACGACTTTTTCGGCATCATTCACAGCTAAATTACTTGCAATCTGTGCTTTAGATTTTGTACTGTAGTTATGACAAGAACAAGAAAGGCAACCCCTCTTTTGAAAATTTTTCGTAATTGCCATTCGTAGTGATAAATAAAAATTCATTATTGTAAATATAAAACAAGAAATGTAAATAAGTACTGTAGTAAGCGTAAGTAACGAAACTAAGTAATAATCACAATCAAATTTGTAATATCACACATTTTGAGTTAATTGGTTGACCGATGACATAACCATAAACACATGGTCATATCACATGCAATATGCAATTTTATTGTTTATCTTTGACATTGAAATGTGTTCTCTGCCAAATGTAAAGCCCAGTTCATTGTAATGCCAAACGTAACCTCGTTGCAGCAATTACAAAAAGGCGTTGACATTTGTATTGTATTATTGTATAAAGCAAATCGTCGGCTGAACTTTTATACGTGTCGATGGTATACGGGCGATTGAAAATCTATAAATTAAGCTTTGACGTCGTCACTGAAAATCATAAATGCTGGGAAGCGCTAACGCACTCCGGAAATGCGGATGCCATAGTGGAAAATGGGCTTAACTCAGTAGTGGCATAATCAGTAACTGACAAGGGGGGGGAACAATCCAAGCCAGTTCCTAATATATCCAATAGATGACGCTATGCGTACACGGTTTAATGTCATTCACAATTTGTATCATATATATTATAATTATATGATCAAATTGTCCCAGGTTTTAAATTTCCGCGGCTAGTTTCGAAATTCAAATATTGTGATTTTCGCAGCACGTCATGGTACGATAGGCTTTTGTTTCTTTAGCGTGGGTTCGGTTTTTCTCCAGTTGGACATGAAGTTTATACTCGTAATAATATTTAAGTAATTTCATTTAAATCAGCCTCAGCATACTTTTATTTTCAAATACAGAGTAATAAATTGTGTTTTGTGATTGAGTGATCGAGTATGGCACTACGAAGTTTTGAGGTAAGTGATAAAATACAAAATATTCTTGTAGGAGATGCAACGCTTACTTGATTTCAAAATCATGTCAACGCAAATAATATTGGCAATAGCTTCTCACATTATTTTATATTATTGGCATCTCAGAATACCTCGGAGAGCTGAATTTATATCATATTTACTATTTAAAGAAATAATCTACATATGAAATTATTATAATTTGCAGAATTACATATTAACGCATAACGCACTATTAGTCGCTTATTTTACCACAGCAAATGGGAGAAAAGTAGTACAAAAATCATTTTCAATAACCTCAGGGTTCGAACTCAGTTACTCCTAAAAATTAGGTTACTTCTTACAGGTAGTGTTTTTTGAATTAGAGCTAATAAAACACACACTCAATGATTTACAGCAACAAAATTCATTGTACGCAAACTCCTGACGGTTTGAAAACCGTTGCTGACTGTATAAAAACAAATCTATATTAGAAAAAAGCAATCAAAGTTCCAGCCCAACGCCCAACTTTATAATGAATGGCAGCGCAGATATGGACCGGACCAATTTAAAATTCTAAGAGTAAATATATAAATATTAATATTCATACATAGAATATCTTATCATTATTGAAAACTGAAGTATATTCCAGATCACTTCTAATCATATATAAATATTAGAAAGAATGTATCTAATGTTCCTAGCGTTATGACCCATAATGACAATTTGCTGAATTAGCCGCAAGTATAGTCCAAGTAAGGACTTCCCTGCACTCAAAAAACGTAACAAAAACTTTACGACATAATTATTATCGCCGCGGGCCATGGCGGCATAGCTGTCATCAAACGACCCGGTGCACAAACCTATAAAGGCATAAGTGAGTCAATTTGCGAACAGCAATACAGAGAGTACCGGTGTTTTAATGAGGTCGTAAAGTTTTTGTTGCGTTTTTTTATGTGCCGGGAACTGATTACTTCAACTATAATAATTGATGTATTTACTAACTACTTTCAAGAACCATATTCCACATCTACAACCTTTTCCTATGTAAACAGAATCACTATAATATTAACTTTTTATATATATTCTGTGGCTGATGGAATTCTCCAATGCCAATCTTCACTCACACACACACAACATTTTATATCTTCCCTATTTAACGAAGAATGGCGTGTATTAAAAGCTCTTAAAAAAATTAAGCCCAAAAATTTCTACTATGTACTGTTGGTATGACTGTTAGTTGGTATTTTTAATTTGTCTATTAGAACTGCCATTTAAAAAAATGTATAATATAGGATAAATTTTGATTCATGGATGTCTCAGCAACATTAGGTGTTCCCCAAGGTTCAGAGCTTGGGCCTTTGCTATTTAAAATATTGACCTCGCTATTGACTTAGCCTGAAATGCGATTCTTTATGCTGATGACATGATAATGTTACGTGTTCATAGTCTTCAGTAAACACTCTGTGGGTTCAAATAACTTGCAACAAGAATTTTCACAAACCACTGATTTATTTATCACTTAAATTACACTAGTAAATACTTAAAAACCACACAACTAATAATAATTTAATATAAATTCACTATTTTTAGAACATTATGTACTTTACTTTTCTTCTTAAACTTGTCAACTCTTGTCTAACCTAAAAACTCTCTGTCTGTATACTAGAACTGTACTGTATACTTCACTGAACTGAACTGAACTGTTCCCCCATCTGCTGGGTTCACCTCTTTATATACCCACTTGGAATGTCCCAGAATACTATTCCATAACATTCTGGAATCCTACAGAGTTTTCTACTATGTGATAGATGACTGTTCGTCAATTGGCTCATAGATGGCGCCACCCTACTAGCCATCAAAATAATAACAGGTTTCCCTTCACTTTGACCAGGGACTTAATCACATCTCTCCCCGTTAGAGGGCAGCACATAACAATAAATTAGATATCTTTCACTAATGTAAAAGACGATTAAGACTGTGCGCCAACTTGCAAAATGATCTTGTATAACTATGGTTCTGGTAGAGCCCAAATACCTTACAGCTAAATATCTGTAAGATGTCATAGAATTCTGTTCGATCTAAAGCTGTCTTCTGTCAGCCAGTCAATCAAATAACTGTTAATTCTTGTCGTTCTTGTAATTATAGAAAATTTAATAAAAATACACTGAAGCTTCTTTTTAATTCATTTATAAGGTCAATACTGGAATCGCACGCTTCAGTTAATAGTGTACAGTCCTGGTTAAAAAATTTATGTCTTGTATTTAAAATCTAGAGATGTTTTTTTAAATATCTTCGGTTCAAAATGTCTGGAAATTAGCCAGAAGGCTTTGGTCAGGCAGCTTATTGTTTCTTTGAAACTATTTTCAATTGTAATTTTTTCAACATCAAGCTTTTTCTTTTTGTTTTTGTAGTCATGAGCTAAGACTTAAAGTATCTCGACCCTATATGAACCATTACATAAAGGAAAATCTATATGTTAATGCTGTTCAAAGTTATACAGCGATCAGAAAGTTCATAAAATTTGCCAATTTATTGGAAGATACGAAGAAGGTTGTTTAAGGAGGTTGTATCCAAAATTGGTAAAAATGAAAATTTTTTCAAAGAATCTTAAACAGTTATCCCATTTTTTGTGAGATATTTCAGTAAAAAGAAATTTGAAATCCATAGCCTACTTTGTGAAATATATTACAAAAACCTGAGAAATAGGAAAACCGCAAACGGTTATAGCTTCCTTATTTTAGGAGATACGAACAAAGTTAAAGGGATGAAAGTTGACGGCGAAGACAATAGGAATAATAATATGTATCAAAAAATTCGAAAAACGCAGTTATGGCTTTAACATATTACGCTCTTATGCAAAAACGAAAAGAACAAATCTGAAAGTAGGCCATGACGCCATTAATTCCGTTTATTTTTCCTCTTTCCAACGATATAAAACATATTAAGCAGTCTATATTAACTTTGTTCAAATTGAGTTAATAATATTACTTAAAACAGATCTTGCCTCGCTGTTAGGAAATTCTCCTAAAACTTGTAAGGCAGATAAAGTAAATTCCTCTTGCAGTTCAGCCGTTTTCTTTAAGCCGGGACCAGAGAGGACGGCCTTCCTAATACCACAAAAATCCACATCATCATTATCTGCATATGCCATAATGTTCGCATGATAACTAGGATCGTGTTGGATGTGGAACATTACTGGAGCACATACAAGGCTAAATGGACCAGTTCTACCATGCTCAAAAATTTCCTGATCTTTGCGAGTCTGCCATGCCAAAGCCATGTGTCGTCCAAGCTGGTATCCCAACTTATAGAAGGCTTCTGGGTGTCCGGCAAGCATTAGAGTACCCTAAAACAGAAGTTTTTAAGTGAAATGTGCAGTCAGAAGGTTTGCAACTTATAGTTGGTTGCTATTTTTGTTTCTGTAAATTTCTATCAGTTGTAATTCGACCTTAGAAGAATGCAGACATGGGACGTACTTTAGCTACAGCAGCATTAGCAAGACTTATTTATAAATGCTTGTGTTACTTGGTGTTTTTCTGGATAATATGATATGCTTTATAAAACTTACTTGGCAACATTTTGCCAGCAAACTAGCTCCATCCAAAAGATGTCTTAGCGTCCATTCGGCCTTTGCATTACCTAGAACTTCGGTAATTTTCAACGGAGCCTCGTTATCATATTGATTAGGGATTAATACGTCTTTCTGTTCTGTTAA
Organism: Leptura quadrifasciata; assembly: GCA_963675555.1. Classification (NCBI taxonomy): domain Eukaryota; kingdom Metazoa; phylum Arthropoda; class Insecta; order Coleoptera; family Cerambycidae; genus Leptura; species Leptura quadrifasciata. The sequence continues at coordinate 163,356,271 of OY776676.1, forward strand.
TGGCGCAGCTGGTAGGGGCCTATTTTGTTTGTCATTTGGTTCGATAAACTTCACCTCTGACAAATCTCGTAGTGCGGTAGAAACTATATGGTTAACATCTTGGTTTCTTAAACCTGCCAATTCTTTAAAACTGGTGCTTAATAGATAGTCACCTGCAAGCAGTGATAATTTATTGCCAAAATTGAGGTCAGCAAAATCGGTTTCATCGGGTTTAATATTCAATATGCTTTTGTGGAGTACGTTACTCAGTCTCATCATGTCTGTAATTTCCGCAAGGACCCGTTGAGAATGGAGAATTCCTGAAATAAGTTAATAAAACGATAATAATGATTAATATGCGTAAAGAACATAAATACTTGATTCCTACCTGCAGTTATGTCACAGTCGACTCGAGAGAATTCTTTCTTTAATCCTCCAGCTTTGGACACAAGTAAAACAATAAGGCCCCATGTAGAACCTTGTTTATTTAAAATTAGGTCTCTACAAAATACATGCATTTATGAAAGTTTTACCTAATTTGTGTCAAAGTGATACCTAAGTATAATGTGCAGAAAAAGATAACTTTATAATTTGATTAATGAATTGATTAAAAATAATTGTTAAAATAAAAGATGTCGAATCTGACATGTATGATATAAACATTGGAACCCCGCAGGGGAGCGTACTGGGTCCATTAATTTTTTTATTAATGGTGAACGATCTCCCTAATTATATAACTGGTGATAAAATTTTCATGTATGCAGATGATACTACGATTGTAGTATCTGATGCAGATCCTTTAAGTCTTAAAAATAAAGTTAACGAACTTTTAAAACAATTTAGCGACTGGTGCCATAAAAACCGTTTAATAATTAACTACTCAAAAACAGTTTGCATTGAATTTAAAAACAGGTACAGAATGATAGATAACGATTTCACATTTGCATTTAATAACTATGGACATCAAAACAGAAAACTCAGCTTCTTTTCTGGGAATAACTCTAGATAGCCATTTAGATTGGAGTCACCATATTGAAATTCTATCTGCAAAATTGAACAAAAGTTTTTATGTAATAAGTTCTCTCAAAAATTCTCTAAACAACCAAGCCCTTTTAAACGTATACTATGCTTTCGTCTATTCCCCTATTGCATACAACATTATAGTCTGGGGACAAGCTAGTGACATTTGCAGAATATTTATACTTCAGAAAAGAATACTCAGGCTTCTGTTTAGTCTTGGCTATAACGAATCGTGCCGCGAAATCTTTAAAAAGTTTAAAATTCTCACTGTGACGTCTATGTATCTGATGAAACCGTTGACATATCCATGTAAATAAAAGCAAATTTATACTTAACGGAGATTATCATAATTATGATACGAGAGGAAGAAAATTAATGATTTTTATTTTATAGAACATTATTTTCAATTGATTTGAAAACGCACATTGTGCACCTTGATTGGTGGAAATGAATCGATTTCCTTTCAAAGGAAACAGTGGAATACTGGACTTTCATAGTAGATATTTTTACTTTACCACGCTTTTATTATTTTTGTAATTTGATTTGTGTTTGATAATTTTTGCAATAATCTTTATTTTACTTCCCGGTTACTTGGCAGCACATTCGGGTGTACTAATTCAGTATGAATTTATAAAAAAAATGAGATAATTACCTAGCAGTGTTTAATAACGGGTGATTCGTTCCTATGAGTTTTCTCAGATGAAAGGCTACATTAGCTACTTCGTCATTCAGTAGCCATCGTAAGCTTAAAAAGGAGGTAGAATATCCAACGACTTTTTCGGCATCGGTCACAGCTAATAAACTATTTGCAATTTGTGCTTCGGATTTTGTAGAATAGTTATACCACACACACGAACGACGACATTTATTTTGAAAGTTTTTCCTAATTGTCACTTGTAAATAAAAATTCATTACGGAAATAATACTAGCAAAAGGTGTAAATAAGTACTTAACTGACCGTAAACAAAAACTAAATAATAATTACAATCAATTTAAATGGGCTAATTTTTTATTCGTTGAGATAAGCATTAATAAACTCAACACATTTATGCTTTTTTGTTCGTGTTTGACAATGAAAAAGGTCTGTTTTTGCTGTAATGTCACCCATGATATCAAAGGTGACCAGATTCCAAGAAGCAAAATGCGAGACATTTCGAAATAATAAGAATTATACATTTTCCAAAAGTATTATAAAAATGCTAAAATGTATTATATTACAGCATTATTTATTCTCTTGTGTTATAATCATGCAAATCTTCAAATATTTGCACATTGTCTTGCAAATAAGGAGGTACCACATTTATTCTTATTTTATGTATGAGAACCAGTACATTGAATTCAACATAATTTATAATACTAAAACTTTCAGCATATCATTCACTCTAATATAAATACTGCATGTCAATATAACCCTCATGGCCCTATTTTTCAACTTTTGCAAACGATCCAAGTCACCATCGATGGCAAGATACAGAACAGTGCTACAGTAATTAAAATGAGGTAATATAATAGTTATTATACAGGGTACAATAGTGCGTCGAACCTCGATATGTAGAGTTCTACGATAGCTTGAGATTTTTAAAAAAATTGTAAGTAAACTAGATAAAAAAGTCTATAACAGGAAATTATTTTCGAACATACAGGGTGAGCCAATGCTATGTATATCAGTACATTTTTTGAAGCTTCTTTCTAAGCTCTATTCATTCCTATATTCGCACTGAATATCTCCCAACCACTTGGATGTAATGAATTTTGTTGTTGAAATAAAGCAATCTGCAGATACATATTATTGGATAAAAAAAAATCACCACAGTCACAATTATAGGTTTTAAGAAAAACTTATGTGAATACCAGTTACGAAACATCTAATTAATGTTTTTGAATCATTTTCATTTTCTAAAAATCTACAGGGTGGCCAAAAATTATTTTACAATTAAGAACATTTTCAAGAGAATTTTCTCAATTTTCTCAAACGGTACACCCTGTATATTTTTGGACGATGTGATGTAGAAATGAAAAACGAACATTTTTTGTAAGTATTTCCCTAGGGCTAATTGCAACCAATTTCGTTTTATTGAGCAGTAATTACGAAATTCAAAAATAAACTTAAAAAAAAAAGGTTTCTTCAAATAACTCAGCAGAAAAAATTAGAATAAATGTTCCACGTTGCCCATTGACACACATCTCTATGCGCTTTTGAAATGAGGTTCCCACTGTTCCTAAAACTGCCGGTGTGATAGATATAAAGGTAGTTATTATTATTTCCTTCATATTTTGTACTGTTGTTGGTGTGTCTCTATTAACAATTTCCTTCACGTATCCCCATAAAAAGAAATCCATTTTCGTAAGATCTGGTAATCTAGCAGGCTATTTAGTGGGTCCATTTCTTCTAATCCATTGATGAGGGTAGGTATTATTTAAGTGGTCTCTAACTGCATTTAAGTAATGTGATAGAGCACCATCTTGCTGAAACCACATCTTATTTCGAATTTTTCAGGGAGATTTACCAATAATTGTGGCAGATAGCTTTCCAAAAAATGAAGATAAATAGCTTCAGTCAATGTACCATCAAAGAGACGTGGTCCTATTACATGTTCTCCAATAATTCCTTTCCAAACGTGTATAGACCATCTGTGTTGATTATCAACTTGCATAAAAAAAGTGAGGATTGTCCAAAGCATAATAATGGAAATTGTACCTATTAACAAATCCATTTTTAGACAAAGTTGCCTCATCACTGAATAAAACAGTATTGAAGAAGTTGACATCATGTTGCATTTTACCTCTGGTCCAATTACAAAATTGTAGGCGCTTTTGAAAATCATCATCAGATAATTCCTGGTGCATTTGAGTATGATATGCATGCAACTTATTTGTTTTAAGATTCGACCCACAGACCGTCTACTCAAATAATAAACACCACAGAAATTAGACAATATACTTATTCCTACTAATGAGCTCACTTCTCTTTGACTAACATGGGGATTCTCAACCGTTGCCAGCACCACAGAAAGCTCATTTTCTTCGTTCACAACACGTTTTATTCTTTCACTTTTTTTATATTCGACATTTCCAGTTTCCAGAAATCTATAGAGAAGGTTTTGGAAGCTGCTAACATCAGGAATCCTTTTTTCAGGATAACGTTGGTGATAAATTCTATTGGCAAGTAAACAATTTCTGTATGACTCGCCCAAAACAAAAGTCATGTCTATAAGTTCCGCTTTATTAAAATTCATATTGTAAAAGTCCAAATATTTTAAATTCAATACAAATTGTAACGACCGATAAGTGTGATAAATGTTCCTTGGTACACGACAATTTATACCAAACTGAGGTTTTACTGCTTGTCGAATAACGAAAACAGCAAAAAAATGTACAAAAAAAACATTACAGTAAAAGACCGGTTAAATACTATTTACTCATTTCAATGGATTGGAAGAAATGGTCCCACTAAGTGGTGTCATTTCAAAATTGCATAAAGACGTGTGTCGATCAAAATGGGCAACACGTCGAACACCTATCTATTATAAAATTTTTTAATGAATTATTTGAGGGAATCTCTTTTTTTTAATTTATTCTTGAATTTGACACTTATTTATAAAACGAAAATGGTTGCAATTAGCTATAGGGAAGTACTTGCAAAAAATGTTCGTTTTTCATTACTACATCACATTGTCGAAAAACATACAGGGTGTTGAAGAATTGAGAAAATTCAATTTAAAATGTTCTTAATTGAAAAATAATTTTTGGCCACCCTGTACATTTTTAGGAAATGAAAATGATTTCAAAAGCATTAATTAGATGTCTCGTAACTGGTATTCACATAAGTTTTTCTTAAAATCCATAATTCATCTCACAATCATACCTTTGGTTTTAGATACATTTAACTTCAATTTGTTTTCTTCTCACCAGTCGCTCACTTCTTTCAAGATTTCATTCATTCGACTCACCAATAACGCACTATTTTTCTTTGTCATGTAAATAACTGCATCATCTGCAAATAAGTGATAACCGCAGTTATTAAACAGAGTTGCAATGTCGTTAATATATAAAATAAATAAAAGTGGACCTAAAATACTTCCTTGCGGTATTCCTACATTTATATTCTTTGTTGTATATACATACTCATCATATTTTACTTTATGCATTCTACCACTCAAATAGTTACTTATTCATATATGTACCACTCCCTCAAGCCTATATATCCTTTCAATTTATCCAACAATCTATCTCTATCTACGGTTTCAAAAGCTCCCTTAAACTCCAAGAAGACTATACCAGTTACTTTGCCAGCTTTGCCTAAAGCACGTTCACAACTATATCTTCCTCTGAAACCCGATTGGAACTTACATAGTAATTTGTTTTCCTTCACAAACTCTAAGATTTGTACATATGTACATATTTGTACATAATATGCAACTTTTCCAGAATTTTTTCAAATGCTGAAAGCATATTTATTGGGCGAAACTCTTCAGCTTTAACGGTTTTAACAACTTTTCTCAATACAACAATGGTTGAGACTTTCAATGCATCAGGAACAATATCAATTAGCAGCGAGGTATTAATGATATTTCGTAGAGGATCAGCCAATATAGACCAGGGCCAAACCGTTTAAAATATCGTAATAGACGATAAATTCTTAGCAGTATACGAATGGTCGGAAAATGTAGTTAATGTTGTAAATAATTAAGGAAAAATCGTCCAGACTGAGTAAAAGTTCGGGAAGGGGGGTTGGGGTGGTAATATATACGTTTTTAGGGGTTGGTACTCGTTTTTTGCGATTTGCGGCTAAACTATCCGATCGAAAAATGTTGAAGATATAAGTTGTAGATAATGAAAAAATCTAAAACTTTCAAATTGATCATTATTGACCATAACCTCAAAATTATCGAGAAAAATGCAAGAAACCGTTTTTTCGGTTTTTAATTTATAACTATCTCAAAAATGTTTATATTTTCATGAAAATTGGTGAAAATGTTCTTTTTTGTGTTTCAAACAAGCTCAAATTTTTTCAATGCGAAATATTTAATTTACGATGTTTTATGAAGCAAATAAAAAAAGAAGACCTAATATTCAGCCGAAAAATTTGGTTAGCAAATTTTCCATTAATGAACTTTACTAGTGCTCATTTTTTTCATTGAAATCTCAACTTTAATATAGAATTAAAATATAATATTGTTTATATGCAAAAATATCGTTAAAAAAGTGAAAAACCGAAAAAACTACTTTTTAAAAATCGAGTTTTAGGTGAAAATCATGAATTTCTTTTTCTTTATTGTAAATAAACGTTTACATTCATAAAAAGCGTTAATTCTCATACAATACTATGTTATATAAGTAATGTACATGTACCTAACTGAGGCGAGACCAATGACTTCAGATTCTGAAGTCATTGGGCGAGACTGTTACAATTGATTCATTACTATTATTTCAGAGAATTTCGCGAAATATCAGCAGCACAGATGATATGAAAAATTATTTACAGTAAGAGCTTGCTCCATTTCCTGTGTCGTTGTTTATAGAGAAAGGCTTCAGAAAAAATGTTAAGTCACATTTATATACAGAATTTGCGAGCATCGATTCCTTACCAACTTCGAGCAATATTGTACACGTTGTTGATGGCTGGTTTCTCTTACACAAAGTAATCTGGCAAAAAAACGATACAATTAATGAAATAACACAAAAATATTTACATTATGTACAAAACAACTACGCAAAAAATAGTTATATGAAGAAGATGCAGATTCCCTAATTATCAATACATCCCTTGAAGTAGCAAAAAACTCCGATAAAATAGTGGTAGTTGTTGGTCAAGATATAGTTCTTTTAAATCAATTCAGTTCACATGAATTGAATATCTATTTCCACAAACGTGATGCAGGAAATATTAATGATATTTATTACACCTCTAATAGTTCTAAACATAAATCACATAAACATATTGTAGCATTTTTGCATTGTTTTTCTAGCTGCGATACAACTTCCAGTTTTGCTGGGAAAGGAAAAAAAACAATTATAAAATCATTATTGGCCGATAAACATTTACCTAATCTTGCAGAAATTTTTTACAATACAAATGCAGACAAACAAACGATTACCGAAAATGGATTAAAAATAATAGCTTCTATTTATAAAAGATTTGAACTCTACCGAACGGCTACTGTTAAATCCTCATTTCATTTGAAAAAATTACCTCCAACTGAAGGGGCAGCTAAGCAACATTGTTACAGGGTGTATTTTCAAATACAAAGTTGGCTTGGTAATCAATTAACAGCTACAGATTGGGGATGGAAACATCACGTTAATGGCATCGTACCTATATTTACAGAACAAGAATTTATTCCCGAAAATTTATTGAAAATTATCTGTTGCAGCTGCGAAACAGAATGCGGTAATAACAAATGTGGCTGTCGCAAGCATGGCTTAAAGTGCACAAATTTGTGCTCAAATTGTCACGGTTCTGATAAATGTTCTGATGCCGACAAATCGGACTACGAAAAAAATTGTAATCTCGAGGACATTGAAGACGAAGATAGTACCCACATAAATAATAATAAAAATAATGATACTGAACTGGACAATCCAGAAGAACTCCAAGAAATTGAAAATATAGAAAATGAACGTGAAGAAATCGAAAGTTTGATCGATTCTGCCCCACGAAGAAAAAAAGATTTCAATAAAATTATTTTACTTTTAATTTTTGTATTTTATAATCAAATATAAGACTTTGACGTGATAATTTGTAAATACTTACGAATCACAAGAAATAACTAACAAATTTTCTCAGTTCACAGCCTTTGTGTTTTTTGAATTTTTACCTTCGGGACTTTGAAAGCCGAGAATAGTTAGGTACATGTACATTACTTGCATAACATAGTATTGTATGAGAATTAACGCTTTTTATGAATGTAAACGTTTATTTACAATAAAGAAAAAGAAATTCATGATTCTCATCGAAAACTCGATTTTTAAAAAGTAGTTTTTCCGGTTTTTCGCTTTTTTAACGATATTTTTGTATATAAACAATATTATATATTAATTCTATATTAAAGTTGAGATTTCAACGAAAAAAATAAGTACTAGTAAAGTTCATTAATCGAAAATTTCCTAACCAAATTTTTCGATTGAAAATTAGGTCTTTTTTATTAATTTTCTTCATAAAACATAGAAAATTAAATATTTCGTTTTGAAAAAATTTGGGCTTGTTTAAAACACAAGAAAGAACATTTTCACCAATTTTCATGAAAATATAAACATTTTTGCGATAGTTATAAATTAAAAACCGAAAAAAACGGTTTTTTGCATTTTTCTCGATAATTTTGAGGTTATGGTCAATAATGATCAATTTGAAAGTTTTAGATTTTTTCATTATTTACAACTTTTGCATTCAACATTTTTCGGTAGGATGCATAGTTTAGCCGCAAATCGCAAAAAACGAGTACCAACCCCTAAAAACGTATATATTATCACCCCAACCCCCCTTCCCGAACTTTTACTCAGTCTGGACGATTTTTCCTTAATTATTTACACCATTAACTACACTTTCCGACCATTCGTATACTGCTAAGAATTTTTATTGCCTTAAACAGGATTGGCCCTGGTCTAATATATGGAAAAATCTTTATAAATAAACATGGCAATGTCATCTGGTCTACTTTTGCTTGCTAATGAAAGGATTATATTTTTTGGTTCGTTTTTTGCAAAAATTTGAAACTAGAAAATTTTCCATGATTATGCCTTGTATTGTCTATTATTTCAATACCATTGACTATTTCACTCACACTATATAAAATTCATTAAATCTTTCTACTATAGCATTCATATCCTCTAACAACTCGTTACAAAACATTATCTCACTCACAACCTCCTTATCTTTACAAGATATTATATTTTGTAGAGATTTCCCCATCATTTTTGAGTTGCCTCTAGAAAGATCAATTTCACCCTCAAAGTACCTACATTTCTCAGTTCTTATAACATCTGCTACTTTGCTTCATTTCAACTTATAAATCTTCCAATCTTATTAAGATATGTATATTTTAATTATTTTAATTTCGGGTTAAGTGGAAGAACGGGTGTACATCTCGTATACAACTGAACTTTACCCTTTCATTTATGGTCATAGTATTTTTATGTATTTTTGATATAAAAGAATAAAGGCATTTATTATCATTATTACCTACCCAAACTATTCGTTTAATGTATAAAGTTCATCTTTCCAGACAACTGCATATACCTACGGCAAAAATTCGAACGCATTGACTTGACTATTAGTAAAAATGCGTCTTAACTCTTCGAATAAAATTTCAGTAGCTAATTAGATGTCCAAACATAATATCTTTTATTTATAGGTACAGTTTACTCACAGATGTAAAACATTATGTCTTAAGTTTCACATGTTCATTAAAATTTTAATCCACTATTCTCGGTAGTTCTTAAGATGTCACCTATGCTTTTAATTTACAAAACAATTAAAATCACTATCCTTACAACGCTTGTTACTTCTCAAGCACAGCTTTCTGAAAAATTTTTATCGCCGCATCTTGAAATGTGTTGGCAGTTGGCTCAGATTCCTTAATTAATTTAAATATATGGAAACCTCTGCCCTCTGTGGTTTTAAAATTATTTTTAATTCTCTTATTTTTATGTCTCTGAAACGGACACCGTGATGCTGCACGATAATTAATAGAGAGAAATACCTATTTTTATAATTACTGTGGGAACCGGTCTTTTGAATTTTTTAACAGCGATAAATTCTGAGTTTCAATGTCACGCCACGAAGTGACAGATTTATTATTCGCCTATCACATATTCGAGGTCCACGCATTCATCCTCCGGTAGTTAGTTTTGTTATGAAGCAATTAAAGCAATGTCCAGTGGTATCTCTGGGAATAATTGCTGGTCAAAACATTAAAACTGATGGATATAATTAATTAGGCATGTTGAAAACCTTATACTGGAGTCAAATTAGGATTTTAATGTGAATTATTTAGTCAGGACAGTTTTTTATTTGAGAAACAACTTTCTCGAGAAACCAAACACGAAACTCCGTACGGCCTACCGGAAACAATGTCACAAAAATTTTGTTATAACAAAAAAATTGAGATCGACGTTTCGCGTCCGACGATTTTTCTCAGAGTTGATCTTGTGAGGTTTTATCAACAACTATCCGTAATTTAAATCATCTATAATTTATCGTTTGCATAATTTCATTCAATTAATGCACTAGGTATATCCTTATCATTTAAAATGAATTAAATGTTAACTATAAAAAATCTGTTGAAGCTTTAACGTTAATACTTAATTACAGGTTATTAACTACCGTGTCGATATAAGTTTATGTATTTAGAATACGTAATTCAGTTCAATACCTGTATAATTATGGAAATCAAATCTACCTCAAATATGTCTCTCTAATCAATATTAAAGGGAGCTTTGGATAAAATGTTCTAAAATAGTTTCTATATACAGGGTTCGTCAAAAAGCCTGTACCATAATGGAAAACTCTGTTGTTATTGACTTTTGGTAAAAGTTAGCTCGTGTTTTCAAATGAAAAGATGTTTGTATAATTTTGTGTTAATCCTGAAGATTAGGTCGGAAAATTTAATTTTTTGAAATTTGTTCAAGAGTAAACTACTTTTATATTTAAAGATATCGAATATGTTTTTTAATGAGTTGCTTATAATGTGAAGAATCAAAAAGTTCCTCATGCATAATTCCTGAACCATTACCAGTTACCATATATTTAGACTTATTTGTATTTTTAATGAGTTTCTCTCGTGCAATTTTCAATTTTTAATAAGTTTCAATTTAATTGTTGATCAACACAAGTATCAGAGATATATCAAATTATGTTATCAACAAAAAGATAAAGGCTTTTGCAACTTTTAAACCTATTTAAAAACGGGAATATCATTTATAAACACGATAAAGAGTAAAGGGCCAAATATACTATCTTGGGGCATTTCATTAGTCACATTTTTCCGAAATTATTTCTTCGAGTTTAGTTACATGATTCTCAGCTAGCAAAAAAACATCCACAAGTTTAAGGACGTCTTGTGGATGGTTTTTTTGCCTCGCAAATTACTGTGGAACATAATAAAATCAAATCAAATCAAATCACTTTATTTATGCTATATACAAAAGTAGTATTTGCATATTTGCACGTCAATATTTATAATAAGAGAAAAAAAAATAACAATATAAAATATATACAGATATCATATACACCACAATAAAACATAGAAATATATAACAAACTTTAGATTAAGACAAACATTTTAAATCATCATTGAACTTATATGATAGAAATTCATCATATACGAGTAAAAAGCTTTTTCGAGCAAGATGGACCTTATTTTTTTCTTGAAACTCGGATCTGGTAAACATTTTATGTCGGCTGGCAGTTTATTGACAAATTTGGGTGCTAAAATTTGAATTCCCTTTTGACTTTTTGTTAGTCTTACGTAAGGTATTGTTAAAATATCTTTGTGTCTTGTATTGTAATGATAGTCACGTTCTTCTCTATTTAAACCCTGAGCATATAAATTCTTTCTAGCATACAAAAGCAACTCATATATATATTGATGGAAATTTAAGTATATTTAACTCACGAAACTGTTCTCTACAGTCATCCCTATAATTTAAGTTGGCTACTATACGTATTGCGCATCCTTGTAGAGCAAAAATTCTAGTCCAATTTGACGCTTGTCCCCATTATTATTAGCCTTTACTCGAGTCCGAGTATAAAAAAATGTTACAGTCGATAGATTGTGTGTAATAAAAAACAAGTAAAAGGTGTAGTCTATTGTAATTTCCATTCATCTACGGTGCACACGACTATGGCTATAGAGGCCAATTCGGGAGAGCACATGTCGACCGCAGTCAGGACAAACATAAACCTGGTTAGGTCTTGGATTCGGCCTTCTTGCAGCAACATTTCCTTGATAGCTGGCCACAACCCCTCGCCATTCGGTTCTGTCCGCTGCAAGTTGTTCCCATTGCTCGTCTGGAATACCGCAGGATTTTAGATTTTCATGGAGAACGTCTTTGAACCTCTTTCGTTGACCGCCACGCCTTCTTCTACCGCTTAGCAATTCACCATAAAGTGTACATTTAGGAAGGCGATTATCATGCATACGATGAACGTGACCTGCCCATCTTAGGCGTGCTCTTGAAATAAGCACCTCAATTGGAAGGCTGTTTGCTCTCCTGAGTACTTCCACGTTTGATATGTGATGGAACCAACGGATTTTCATCATACTTCTGAGATGTCTTTGATGAAAACGTTCTAATTCTTTCACATGACGACGGTAAGCGACCCAGCTTTCACATCCATACAGCAGTGTTGGAATGACAACTGCTCTGTAGACAGCCATTTTCGTTGACAAAGCAAGGTCGTGGTTGTCAAATACTCTCTCTCTAAGTCCCCAGAGTGCTCAAGATGCAGCGTTAATTCTATTGCGAATCTCGCTGTCTATGTTTGCTTTGTCATTAACGACGTTGCCTAAGTAACTGAACTGATCCACCACTTCAAGAGAATTTCCGTTAAGTGTAATGTCTATTTGGTTCACTTGATGAGGAGTTGACATAATCTTAGTCTTTCCAATGTTGATTTTAAGTCCCAAGGAATCATAGCTCTGGGCATACGCATCTAAAAGTTCTTGAAGCTGTTCCGGCGTAGAGGCTAAAAGTGCACAGTCATCCGCATACTGGAGATCACAAATGAATCGTGTGCGTGTCTTCGTGAAAGCTCTAAAGCTCTATGTTAAAGAGACCGCCATCAGAACGGTATCTGAGACCTATTCCTCTGACTGTCAGTTTGTTGTCAACAATAATTGTTAGAGCAGTGGTAAACAAATTAAAAAGTAGGGGTGCCAGTACACATCCCTGCCTAACTCCAGTGAGGGTTTAGAAAGGTTCGGTTGCCTCATTATTATACATAACCTGGGCGTTGTTGTTTGTATGTAGACTGCGACATACTTCCACAAATTTTCTAGGGATACCTAAGCGGAGCATAATTTTCCAGAGCACTTCCCTGTCCACCGAGTCAAACGCCTTGGTTAAATCAATGAAGGCCATGTGAATTTCTCCTTGATGTTCGAGTGCTTTTTCTTGAAGCTGTTTAAGTGTGAAGATTAGATCCGATGCGCCTCGGTTTGGTCTAAAGCCACTCTGTGTTTCAGGAAGTAACTTTTCCATAACAGGTGTTAGCCTATTTGCCATCGCTTTAGTGAGTATCTTCCCTCCAACAGCCAGAAGAGCTATACCCCTGTAATTTCCACAGTCCGCAGCGCTCCCTTTGTTTTTGAAGAGGTTGATTAAAAATGTATCACGAAACTCCTGCGGAGCTTGACCACTTTCCCACACGACATCAAACAGTTTTTTGAGGTAGGGTATGAGCTCTGACGACACAGCTTTAAAGATCTCAGCTGGGAGTGAGTCGGCGCCGGGAGATTTGTTATTTTTTAGCTGCCCAATGGCGGTTAAGATCTCTTCCGTTGTTAGTGGTTTATCTAAGTCTTCGAAGGTGTCATATTGAGGGATAAGATTTATAATATCGTGATCGGCTTGACTTTGCTGGTTAAGAATGTTAGAGTAGTGTTCTTTCCATCGGGCTTTTATTTCCTGGTCTTCTTTGAGGAGATTTCCATTTAAATCTTTAATAGGGCACATATTTTTCCGACTGGGGCCGTACACTGCTTTTACTCCTTGAAAGAAATTCCTGTAGTTGTGTGAATCGGCGTACCTTTGAATTTCTCTGGCATTGCTTGCCCACCACTCGTTCTTTATTCTTCTGATTTCGCGTTGCGTTTCATACTTAGATTGGGTAAAAGCTTCTGCTTTTGATGAGTCGTTGGGGTGGTTGATAGCGTTTTGGAAGGCAATATGTTTGCGGTCAAGAAGTTCTTGTATAAAAGCTTCATTATCATTGAACCAGTCCTCCTGTTTTTTACTTGCTGCAGTGCCAAGAATTTCCTCACCCGCAGTTTTTAAACTGTCTTTAATTTGTGTCCAGGTAGTAGCGACATCTACAGAATTGGTTTCTTCTAGTGCACTCAAATGGTCCCCATACTAGAACAGCGTAGGAAAGCAAAGAGTCATCCCATCAGAAGATGATCAGAATTACAAATATAGTAACTATATCAAAAAAACTAACTTATTCAAGAAAGGAGTATCATGTAGAATGTTTTATTGTTAACATGAGATAAATAATGTAAATAAAACTGCTAAATGTATTGTAAACAGAAATTAGTGTAAATAAAGACTTTAATGGTTAATGGGATAATTTCTAATTTCTTTTCCGTGTCGTTTTCAAACGTTTATCGATTTATCTAGAATAAAATCAAAAGTGTGTGAAGCGGGATATTTATTATGACAAGATTTAAGGCAACTTTCTCTTACATAAAATAAAATATAAACATACGAGTTATTGTTATTACTCATGTTCAGAATCCGCCCTCTTTATGTTAACATCTAAGATACCCTGATTATAACGCTGAATGCATTTGCTTCATGCATTCCAATTTAATTAACGTTTTAAGAATCTGGAGTATTTTCATTCACTAGCGCCTACCTTGCTATATATTATAATAACGTATTGACCACCTAGGCTTCTAATGATACGTTCCGTTAATTTTCTATATTGTCTGATCAGTAATTAATTTTTATCAGCGGTTTATTTCACGTAAGTATCGGATTATGAAATTGTTTAAATTATGTTTTATTATGATGTTTGTTTGATTATTTTAACTTCTATATTGAGAAGAACACAATTTTTCCTATATCTAAGAAATTAAAAGCAATTTGAATTTTGACGAGTAGGCGATAGAGGCATAATTCAAACCTCGAGCGATATACAGACTATTTTTAACCAAATTTGGTAGAAAGAAATTGCGTAATTTAGTTATGAAAAAATGAAGAAAGGCAATTTTGAATTATTAAAAGCTTTAAATTATATTAAAATTGTCAAAAAAAATTATAAACAAGTATAAATGGTTTTTTATTTATTTTACATTTAAATATGATATATGATTTATATATTTAAGAAAATTCGAATTTTCTTAAATATATATGAGTAATTTGATAATTCATACAAAAAAAAATAGTATTTAATTTTCATTCCCATATGGTGCGTTGGGGACTTCATCATCTTATTCGTTCCACTGCAATTAATGCATGCAGGTGAGCAATGTAGACCACTTTTTCTGCATCCACACGTTGTACCGCATCCAGTTTTGCAAGAGCAAAATATAATTTTTAAAATGTTATTTGGTGCTGCTGGTTGTATCCTTTTTATTGTGTTAAATAATTTTCTTTCAGCCAACCCCAATGTTCGAGGGATATTTTAAAATTATTTTTCCATTGCTGAGCTTGAAGATAAACTCTTTTGATTTGCTTTTTCGCTGTATCTTCTGTCGGAGGTCATGAACTAAGTTATACGTTTTTATCTTTAGACGTTAGTGTTATAAAACGTTGTTCTTAATGCATTTAAACTTTTCGCTGTTTTAGCACCATACAGTGTAAGAATACAGTGAAAACCCGCGTTGTAAAGCTCTGCTTCACTTGTATTTTCAATCATAAAAGTTTCAGCTGCTACATGTAATTTGCTATTGGAATTGAAAATTTTAAGAAATTCATTTTTTCCTTTATTACAAAAAGCTGATGTAGTAGTATCACATCCTGTGAAGACATGGAGAAAGAGAATATATTCCTTTTTTATATTTTTTGCACACTGCTTTTTTTCGTTGAATAAACTTACCGTAAGACATTATTTCTTGGCGGTTTCAAAAAGAACAATTCCTTGTCATCTGGCGATAAAGCCATCAATAGCAGTAACATATCAATGTCCTCTGCTATACAGGCGGTGTCTCACTGGTAACTGAATCGATCGATATAGAGAAAAGTACGCATCAGAAAATTTTGAAAATTTAGATAATTACTAATGTCGGTGTGGCCAAACCAACTAAAATAATTACAAGCAGCTGGCACTTCCGATTATACCGGAAGTAGATACCAACTTGCTTATTTTAGATGGAACACCCTATATATTTTAGGGTTTTCGAAAATAGCATAAAATTCTGAGTCGAAAATATGTAGCATATCCTATACCTAAACCTAGCCGTTTCAGAGATATTTGACATTTTATAGAAAATTTGACAGGTGCAACGGTTTGCAAGAACCGTTATAACTTTCTTCGTGTAAAAGATCCTCATTTGCTTCTTGTCACGTAAAAAGAACACAAGGAGAACTACGTTCTACAACTGAAATAAATTCAATAATATCATACCAAGTGTTCCGTTTTTCGCGTTATATAACTTCAAACCGCGAAAACTTGTTTAGGTCAAATGGAACACCCTGTATTTTTTTACGTCAAGTTGTGTAAAATTGAATTCCCTTTTTTTGATATTAGCATTGTGGGGGTTAAAGTTACAACTTCTTGAAATATTTGCGATTTTATTAGAAATTCATGAATTGTTGTAATCATTTCATCAAAATAGCCATGATTAGAAACAATCAGTCATTATCTTATGTCAAAAAATGCCAGCACGTTTAAATTATACCAACGAAAACTTTAAATTTGTTTATTATTTATGGAGAATGTGATAAAGTAATATCAAGCACATTAGTAGAGGAAGTTAGCCGTAGGTCGGTCTCCCCCCACCACTGACCTTGACCTTGACCGTGCACCTGTGGTCCGTTCCTTCAAGGCCACGGTGGCATCGTAGGTTCGCATAGCATATACCGTGACCTTGACCTTGGACGGCCGCAGTGCGTTTCGACTTCAAGGGCGCAGTGTTGCTGTTACCCAGAACGATCACTTGCGGTGACCTTGGCCTTGGCTAACACTATTAGAGAATGCAAGGACGGAGCTTCCTCCTTGCCACGCAACTCGTAATGTGCCGTGGTTTGATATTTTGTGACGTAGTATATCTTTTCTATAAAAGAGTGAAAGGAGTTAATATGGGATCATTCTTAACGTCAATTTCCTAGAGTAAAGAAGCAAATATGTATTCGTGCAGTTTTTGTGGTGCAAGCTTCACTCGCAGTGACAATATGCGACGTCATCAGAGGGAGGCGTGTAACAGTTTAAATGGTAATGGACCGCCAGCAAAGAAAGTGAAATTGGATTCGAATCCATCAACATCGGTAATTATGCAGACGTGTTATAGCTGTAATGTGACTTTAACAACTAACCAAATGAAGTCTCATAAAAGAACACTACAACACAGAACAAATTCATGTGTACGTTTGATGGATGGTACAGAAATTGTTCGCAGTGCTTTCAAATATAGAATCATAACATACCGAGTGCATAGTGATAATGAGAAACTGGACTATATAATATTTTTCAACGAAATTCGACATAAAATATTGAATTTACTAGAAGAAATATTATTACTTCATAAAACTGTGAAAGTAAACATGGAGACATTTGCCAGCTATATATTACAAGCACAAGAAATAGCTGAAATTAAATCGTTTAATACGTGTAATAAAATATTGGATCAAGGTGTGGATTTAAACATTGCACTCGACACTTTTATAGACATGATGGTTGCGCAAACTACTGAGTTCCAAGAGCGTGATTCTGGTATGTAAATATCTTCTGGTATGTGGAATAACAATTGACATTTTTTTTTTTATTTTTAGGGTGGGCCCTCGAACAAATAAAATTTGTTGAAATTAATATAAACAAGTACAGTCCAATGGGTGGTTCATCATATATCAAGTTACCAAAGTTCATCGCAAATAAGAAGGCCGTAGTGAATATAGAAAACCAGGACCAATACTGTTTTGCTTGGGCAGTCACTTCAGCATTGTATCCTGCAAATGGTGGTACATCTCAAATGTCATCTTATCCACATTATTCAAGAGTTCTAAATTTGACAGGTATGAATTTTCCAATGAAATTGAGAGACATTTCAAAATTTGAGGAATTGAATAATATATCTATTAATGTGTATGGGTTAGAAAAGAAATTCGAGAATAATAAAGTAAAATATGATGTTGTCGGACCTTTGCGTTATTCTCAGAAGAAACTACGTATTCATGTTAACTTATTATTAATTTCCGCGGAATGTGATCAGAATCATCATTGTAAATCGGATTGTGCTAAAACTCACTATTGTTGGATAAAAAATTTATCTGGATTAGTATCAAATCAAATATCCGCTCACGGACATAGAAAATATTTTTGTGATGGGTGTTTGCTGTATTTCTGTAACGAACGTCAGCTAATGTCTCACCAAACAAATGATTGTAATCATATTTACACTACAACACCATCGACACAATTTCGGGTTGATAAATATGGGAAACGTGTACCGGAAAATATATTAAAATTTGAGAATTTTGACAGACAAATGCAAGTACCATTTGTAGTATATGCAGACTTTGAATCCATTTTGAAACCGATAAATACTTGCGAGCCAAATCCTGAACGCTCTTATACCAACAAAACGTTTATTCATGAACCTTACTCTTTCGCGTATTACATAAAATGTTCCTTTGATAATAGCATTTCTAAATTTGAACTATATCGCGGATCTGATGCAGCAAAAGTATTTGTATCATGTATAGAGGCTGATTTAAGGGAAATTTATAATAGATATATGAAAGATGTAATCCCCATGTCCCCGCTTACAGCGATAGAAAGAGAAAATTTTGACAATGCAACCATCTGTGGTATATGTGAGAAGCCTTTTGCAGAAGGTGATATAAAGGTGAAAGATCATTGCCACTTAACTGGTAAGATACGATTCGGTGCCGCGCACTCGATCTGTAATTTAAATTATAAACTACCAAATTTTGTACCTATCATATTTCACAACATGAGTGGATACGATATTCACTTATTTGTAAAAGAGTTATGCGCTCATAAAGATAAAGTTGACGTAATACCACAAAACAAAGAAAAATATATATCTTTTACAAAACATCTTTACATGCATGATTACGTTACTGACAAGGGGGAAACAAAAAATAAATATTTGCGGTTACGTTTCATCGATAGTTTTAAATTTATGTCAGCATCACTACAAAATTTAGGGGAAAATTTAAATGAAGGTCAAATGGTGACAATGAAGAACTTTTTTACCGATAATGCAAAATTTATTTTAATGCGACGGAAGGGTGTATTTCCATATAGTTTCGTAGATAACTTAGAGAAATTAAATAATCGTGTTCTACCCACCAAGCAGGAATTCTATGACAGCCTAAATGAAACACATATATCAGATGACGATTATGAAAGGGCTAAAAATGTGTGGGAATTGTTTGAGTGCCAGAGTTTGGGTGACTATTCAGACCTGTATTTAAAATCAGATGTCCTTCTTTTGTGTGACGTATTTGAAAATTTTCGTAAAATTTGCGTGAATAAATATAAATTGGATCCAGCTCAATATTACACAGCTCCAGGTTTATCTTGGGACGCTATGTTGAAACTAACAGCGGTAGAACTTGAATTGTTAACAGATATCGATATGATACATTTTTTTAAAAAAGCTATACGCGGTGGTGTCAGCCAGTGTACAGAAAGGAAGCATATCGCAAATAATAAGTTTGTACCCAATTATGATCCCTCAGAACCGTCGTCATTTATCACATATCTTGATGCTACGAACTTATACGGTCATAGTATGTCCCAAGCATTACCAACAGGGGGATTTGAGTGGCTGTCCGAAAGAGAAATTATCGACTTAGATGTTACTAATATTTCAGACGAGAGTCCACACGGGTATGTTTTTGAAGTAGACATACATTATCCGCAAGAGTTACACGATTTACATTCAGATCTCCCTTTCTTAGTAGAAAATATTATACCCCCCCAATCAAAATCAAAATCACCAAAATTAATCCCAAATTTGAATGATAAGAGACGATATGTTGTGCATTATAGAAACTTGAAACAAGCCATTGAAAATGGTTTAATGGTGTTAAAAACCCATAGAGTACTTAAGTTCAAGCAGTCGCCCTGGTTAAAAAAATACATCGATTTAAATACGCAAATGAGAAATTCAGCGACCAATAAATTTGAAAAAGACCAATATAAATTAATGAATAATGCAGTATTTGGTAAAACCATGGAAAATGTTGATAATAGAAGAGATATAAAGTTGATTACTCATTGGGAAAATGTTAGAAGAACTATAGGTGCAAACGCATTAATCGCTCGTCCAAATTTCAAATCTTGCACAATTTTTTCTGAGGATTTTGTAGCGATTGAAATGAGCAAATTGCAAGTAGTCTATAACAAACCAATTTACGTAGGATTTTGTATTCTTGAATTATCGAAGACGGTACTGTATAATTTTTTTTATGGTGTTATTAAACGTCAATTCGGTGCTAATGCTTCTTTGTTGTACACCGACACCGATTCCTTAATTATGAAAGTTTATACAGATAACTTCTATGACTTTATTGTACAAAATCCAGAAAAATTTGATACTTCTAATTACAGGGAGGGAAATAAATTTAATATTCCAAAAGGCTCGTCTGTGCTTGGGAATATGAAAGACGAATTCCCCGAAGATCCTATTATCAGCTTTTATGGTACTGGAGCGAAAGCGTACTACGTGCAATCGGTCGGTAATGAGTTGAAAAAAGCCAAGGGAGTAAAGAAATCTGTGATTGAAAAACAACTTACAATAGATGACTACAGAAAAATTGTTGAGCAGGGCGGGTTAATATTTCGTAAAATGAATACTTTCAGAAGTCACTTGCATGATATCTATACAGAGATGCGGAATAAAGTTGCTCTTTCTTATTATGACGATAAACGTTTTGTGATTCCCAATACCACTAAAACTCTACCCTGGGGTCACTCAGACATAACATTTTTTCAGAGTGAACCAGAGCAGAATTTAAAGTGGTTAATATCAGCCTTAAATAGTGTCGTTGAACGAAATGTTTTAAAGGATGATGATAAACTAGATGTGTTACTCAAAGCAATGAATGAGTTGAGTGATTAATTGTTAATAATGTTTCTACTTGTTAACGCAAAGGTCGACAATTATAATATTCAATTGAAAAATTCATTGTGATATTTCATGTTATGTGTAAGTCGAAGTAAGAGATATTTGTATGAAATAAAATGTTAATTTATAAATAAAGATTTAAATTACTAAATGGTATTTTTATTGTATGAGTACTGTAGGCAATAAGATAGAGAGAGACGATAGGAAGAGTGGGGTGGGAAGTAGGGGGTTAGTTAGAGTGTGTAGGGAAATAATTTGAACCAATAGGAACAAGAGTGGTAGGGAGTGGAGGGGTTAGTTCAGCGTTATGGGCTTCAGAGATGCTACAAAGATTCTTTCCGTCTCCAGCTCTCGAGTTGTAAGGAAGTGTGCAAAATAGTGCTGTCTGCTCTATTCCTAGCATTCTTTGTGTTCTGTGTTTTGTGTTTCGTGCCCGTTTCTCGTGTCCGTTTTGTGTTTGTTGTGACAATGGTAGGACAAAAAAAGATTGGTGTTTCTGGTGGTAGCGGTAAGGGAGGCGCTTTGTTGAGTGCTGTGGCTGCATACTTAATTAATTATATGCCAGGGCAAGACGACAATGGCGACGCTTGTCCGGGTAATGGTGTGGCGAACAATGGCGACGCTTGTCCGGGTAATGGTGTGGCGAACAACCAGACGAGCCCTGGCGTGGGTGACAATGGCGACGCTTGTCCGGGTAATGGTGTGGCGAACAACCAGACGAGTCCTGGCGTGGGTTTACTACCGGATATTGAAATCCCGACGGATTTGACCGATTTGAACGATGATTTGCTGGGTGATTTCGATTTCTCCGAATTGGACGCGCAGGCTTTGGCTTCAGATGAAGCCAGAGCTAGTACATCTAATGGAGAGGCCTACCCGAACGCCGCGTGGTCTAGGTTCCCTACGGTTACGGAGACAAATTCTGAGGACGAATTTCAACCTGCGCAACCAAAGATTTATTCGCAGAAAGGCCAAAAGAAGATGACGACGCATCCTTCAACATCTACAAAGCAGACGCAGGTAGAGAATACCGAGAAAGATGATGACGTGTCGATTCTTAGAAGAATTTTATCGGTGCAAGCATCTGTACCTGCTCGCCTGAGCCCTATTCCCGATGTTGGCTCAGACGAGGGGCAGGTAGAGATACCTGAAAAGCCTAAGAAAGCAGCAGCTAAAAATAAAAAGCCGTTATCGGGAAGGAAACCGGTGGTTAAAAAAGCTGCTGCAAAAAAGTCGGTAGCTAAGAAACCGAAAAAAGATGCTGCAAAAAAGCCGACGAAAGTGCAACCGGTATGTTCGAGCGCGCCGTTGCCAGGATGCTCTCATGCGGTGTTGCCAACGCAGGAACCCCGTAACCGTGCTCTGGTTGTGAATGAAAGTGATTCTGATTCACAATCGGAGTTATTCTCCCAAGAAGAGCAAAATGAAACTTTCAAAAATTTCTTGAACATGTATGAACAGTTGCAGCGGGAGGATAGGGAACTTAAAAGTGCAACTGATGATGACAGCAAATTAAAGGATCACGCGCAGTCCCTCAAAAGGAAGGCGGAGATGTTGAATTCTCGGGCCGATGAAATGCTCAGAGGCATTGCGAAGCGTCGCAAAGCCTCTGAGAGATGTACAAGGAAGCTAAATGCTATAAAAAAGAAACTGGGAATAAGGTAGTGCGTAAACACACTACAGAATGTTGCATTAAAAATGTTTGTACATAAATTTAGTATTAGGTTAGGGTTAAGAGAAAAAATGTAAAAAAATATAAAAGTAAAAATGTAAAACTGAAAAAAAATGAGGTTAGATTAGGTTAGAAAAATGTAAAAAATTTAAATGTAAAAAAATAGGTTAGGTTAGAAAAAATGTAAAAAAAAATTTAAATGCAAAAATGTGAAAAAAAAATTAGGTTAGGTTAGGTTAGGTTAGGTTAGGTTAGAAAAAATGTAAATGTAGAAAGTAATAACACCCCCCCCCCCCAACCCCCCCCCGCGTCACGCGCTGGGTTATGGTTAGTTCAGGTTTATATATTAAAAAAAAAAAAAAAAAAAAAAAAAAAAAAAAAAAAAAAAAAAGCGGGTCAAAAAATTAAAAAAAGGTTTATGCGGGCGAAGCGACCGAAGGCTGCAAGCGTCGCCCCCGCCTCTGCCAAAACCCCCCGCGCCCACCCACCCACCCGGGGGGGGGGACCAAGGTAGCGCAGTGGTATAGCGGAAAATTGTTATTTAATTTTATAATTATAATTTTATAACTCTATAATTTTATAATTATAATTTTATAATTCTATAATTTTATAATTCTATAATTTTATAATTTTATAATTTACGTGTTGAAAAAAATCCCTGCAAGTGCTAGGGATTGAACTACCAAACCTTCGTTCACAAAGTTTACAAAGCAAGCCACGTTACCACTGGGCTACCTTGGTCCTAGGAAACTCTTATACTTTACTCTTATACTTACCTATAACGCGAGTTTATATATATATTTCATGGAATTTTTGGTAAATTGTGTATTTAAGTATATAATTAGATTAGAACTGTTGTATTCATCGTAGATGAAATAAAAAATAAATTTTAATACATTTATTTATACACAAATATTGGACAAAAAAAAAATATATATATATATATATATATATAAACAACTGAAAAACTTCCAAAGTACACTCAGACACGCGTAAGGGGTCATTTTCGACTAAACTGACCACTGGGAATCGATTCCGATAATTTCCGAATCGATCCGAACACTACCGAACGCGTTATTCACTGTTTTGTCAAGGATTGGGGGAATAAAAAAATCAAAACACGTTTCAGGGGAGTTCACACATGCAAAGGCTGCAATTTTAAGCGAAAAGCCGAACTCATGCCGAACACTCCCGAAGTTTCCCGAAGCCACCCGAAGACGCCCGAGGACACGCGAGGTATCGTTTTCGACTAAATCGATCACTGGGAAGCGATTGCAACCACTTTCGGAGCGATACGACTAGCCGTTCCGGGAAAAAGTCTGCTGCGGCAAAACTAAAGGTCGGAAGTGAGTAGAAACGGTACTGGAGGACAACTGTGACCTCGATACACCTTTTGCAACACTTTTGACCGACAGTCCAAATACGAATAACCAATTTACTTAAATAAGTACCCCGTTATTTCTTATATTAAAGCAATTTTTTATTCTTTACTTTACTACTGTTATTTATTGTATATGAAATGAAATAAAAAAAGAATAACTCTTAATACATTTATTTATAAATAACAAAAATATATATACATAAAATAAAACAGAATTATCCGTCCGAATCATGCTCCACCAGAATGACTGCATCCTCATCTTCATCGGCAGATTCCTCCACCAGAATGGCTGCATCCTCATCTTCATCGGTAGATTCCTCCACCAGAATGGCTGCATCATCTTCCGAGTCAGACGATTCCGCTGTGTCCGTCGATGATTCCTCCAGAATTACTCCATCCATCTCGTCTTCGGAATCATCATTGGGCACAGTGTCCATCGACCATGTGGACGGAGACCTCTCCAATGGTTGGTATTCTTCTGGTGAGGTGGTGCTATCTGCTACACCACCCCTTGTCGCCTCTCTAACGCGCTGCAGGTAGGCACGATACCTTTCGCACAAAACGAACATGGTTGAAGTGGAAGATACAGTATTGTCTTGTACTTCAGACATGTTGGAGCGTAGAAAGTAAACTGAGGGTGGTGAGGGCTTTCTTATGTATATATAGCCCCTACCACCACCCCCACCTCATCACTCCCCACCTCACTACTCACACAAATAAGAGTAGAAAGTGTCCTAATACTCATATTTTTAACACCATCAATATCAATAGCACTGTCAACATAAGCAATAATCGAAGTGAAACACAGATTTCTCTAGTAACATTGTGTTACTTACATTTAAATATTTAGTAAATAAAACAAAAAATAAGATTCAATTTAACGTTTATTTAACACTTAAACTAGTTATATAATATTTACAATAAACTAAAAATTAAATATATACATTTATTTATCACTAAAACTAATTACATAATTATTTACAATAAACTAAGAGATATATACATATTTACAAAAAAAAACTACAAATTATCTGTCCATATTGCAAATATTGCAGATTTCCACTCGCCTAATCTGATAGAGTGGATCTCTGCAAGATTTGCAATATCCCCGCCTGCCTCTCATTATCCTTGTAGTGGCATGGTAGTCCACATGACGATGTCTCCCAGGATCCACCCTAGACTGGTATCCCAGAAAACATCCGTGGCAAAGATTGTATTCCATACCACCCACTACTTGGACCGCAACAAAGGTCATGGTGGTGCAGAAGATGCCATCCATCGGGTTCACCCTTGCTAAATATTCTGATGTTATCCACCGCTGCCCTCTTTGGTGGGGAACATCTACGACGATACCCTCATCATCACTTGAATCGTCTGCACCCTCTTCAGCGTCAAAAAATTCCTCATCGTCTTCCTCGTCGCTTTCCTCATCGCCTTCCTCATCGTCTTCAACTTCTACCTCGTCGTCTTCGGGAGCAGCCAAGTCGTCCTCTACCTCTTCAAGGTACCATATATTGTTGAGGACATCTAGGGATGCTAACCAGTCCAGGAATCTGAGGTTAGCCCAACCAGCAGGTACAGCAGCCATATTAATACTTGGAAACGAATATATAAGACAGTAGACGGAATGATCAACGTTGAAGTTTGCAAAGCAACTGATCTAACGTGGAGTTACACCTCCTCTTTTAAACATGTTGCTGGTGACGTCACATCATCTCTAACGACATACCATGGCTCTAATATCGGCAATTCCAGCGACTACTTAAACAAACAAGGCCATGAGGAGGAACTCAGTTATTATTCAGCTGTCATACCGTACACTTGTTTTTAAAACAGCAATGTCTTGTCCAAGAGAGTGGCAATCGAAACCAACAATCGCCGTATATCCATATAGTATGGATGGTGCAATTCTGTGCTATAATTGTTCCCAATTCTGGGCAAAGCAGCAAATTAATCCATGTACTGGACTATGTTCAAATTGTATAAAAGAAAATCCAGTGCCAGTGAATACCGTCCGAAAAGCAGCATCACGTGAGCGTCTGGAGCAAGAGTGCTACAAGTGTCTACAACCCACGACTCGTACAAATTTTGGAATTATCCGAGATGTTTGTGAGACATGCAAGGTGGAGCACCCATTGAGGCAGCGGTGTCTGGTTTGCAACAAGTACACTGGTGATTGTTGGAACAATATTTGCAGCAAATGCAGAGACGAGAAGACATACAGTGTTTTACTTTGTGAATATGTTGGACATATTTATGGAGGTGTGATGAAACACAACAGAGAATGTTTCTGTCAGGAAGCGTTACTGTCGAGACGGGGGGATTTCATCTGATTAATTCCATAAATATGTATTTGTATTTTTTCTGTATTATATACGTTTTAAATAAATATATTTAATCTATAATTCGTTGTAAATATTTTCTTCTCAATAAAATTTATTAAAATGATTTTCTTGATTTCATCTAATAATTTTTAGGAGTAAAAATTAATTCAAAAATTTTAACAAATTTGCATTTGTATATATTTTTTCGTTAATGTGTATATAATTACTAAGGCTTTGGAGTCTTATATGGGGAAAATAAATAAAACAAATATTAATGGAATACACACATTTTATTATGAAATTTCTAAACATAAGTAAAATATTAGTTGTTATAAATATACACATTTTATATAAAGAATGTGACAATATTAAATAAGAGCTGCTTCGTTAATCCAAGAGTTGTGGTCATTAGAGAATCCGAGCCACTTCACAAAAACCTTGTTCCCTCTCCTTCTTAAAACCTTTTCCACCAAGTAGACATCAGGGTATTTAGCTTTTTGTAGCTCCATTTCATAAAAGCACCCCTTTATTGGTTGGCCATGAATGTCCTGGAGTGTATATGTTGTGGGATTTGTTACATTTATTTTAACGATCTTGAAAAGTTCAGTTGAAAAATTTGGTGTGAACCCCTTTTCAAATACACCTTTATATTTACTGATTCGAACTATATCGCCAATACGAAATTTAGGTTTCAAAGCAATTTTAATGTGATTATAAGCATTTAAACGTGTAGTTGGTTTAACATCAGCAGGTTTCATACCAGTCGTACGATGTATTTTATTATTGTACAATTTTGTAATGTCGGATAGAATGTCAACCCATTTGTATTTACCTCTAGCTGAGAATTCTTTATATAACCAGGTTTTTAATGTTCGTATTACTCTTTCTGCAATTGCTGCTTTTTTCGTACTATACGTGGAGTAATGATTAATGATGTACTGTTTCATTAAAGCAGAAAAGTTTTTGTTGTAAAATTCCGTACCCTGATCGCTTTGTAGATTTTTAGGAGAATAATTTGATTCTTGTAAAATACTTCTCATAGCCTTAGTAATTTCAACACCAGTTTTATTTTTTAGAGGTTTAGTCCACAAATATTTTGAGTAACAGTCGATCACTACGAGAATGTATCGATAACCATTGTTTTCATCAGCGTATGGTTGCATTTCAGCTAAATCCATTTGCCATAAATCACCATAACCTTTGATTATTGTTCTTCTTCTACGGAAATTTCTCCTACAAGCTTTATGCAATTCGTTAACAACTTGTAATTTCTCATTACTAATCACCATAATTGAAGTTTAAGTCAGGCGTTTATATAGATAATTTAGGTCTGTTTTTTCACTTTTTTCCTAATGTAGCAGCGTTGTCCGTGACTTCAGCCACTATTTCATCTATCACTTGTTGATTACGATCGTTCCTCCCAGCTTGTGCCACAATATTTCCAAGTGATTTCTGTCGCACTGTCATACCTTTCAGACGGGATTCATCGAGAATGTGGTGCACTTTGCTTATTGCATCATATAAAATAGTATAATTGTCCTCGGTTAATTTCTTAACTCCAGAAATTTCTTTATTAATGTGTTGCAGAGCGTCATTAATCATCTCGGTAATTTTGCTGTGTACAAACTTACTATATTCAGTCCACTGATTCTCCATAAAAGCAATGTGTGACTTTTTAATGTCTTTCATACATTTATCGATATTTTCGTCTACATAGTTACGAGTTACACCATCTTTTTGATTTATTGGTTCACCAATGTTCAGTAAACGCTTATTTTGCATATCAAATTGATTATCTGCGGTAAGTTTAAAACCAATACCTGGAGGTCCATGTACGATAATCGATTTATTATTATTACTTCTTCGTCTACCGAACTTGTCAATTGTGTTGTTTACAACAGCCATTTCTGTTTACGTCTGACCCCGTTTAAGCATTTCACAATATTTTATACTAATTAAATAAGTGTGAAATGAATTTTAACTTCACTAATAGATTATCCTTTCTTCCCTCATTTCTTCCAATAAACTGACTATTTCGTTATTGACACCATTGTTACCAACCATTTTTGAGCTATAGAGCAGGCGTAGGCGGTCCACCAGTTCTTTCGGTTTATTCCAATATACATAGTCAACACCTCTATTATTGTATAATTTATTAATAGGAATACCTAAGCCAGTTTTAGATCTCGTCACAACTGTAGAAGATACCAATGGTTCTATAATATTAGTGAATTTCTTCCATTTAGCTTTATTCAAACCCTGTTTCATATCATAATTTTTATATGGTGCTTTTGTCTGTTTTAAAATCCCCCCATATAATTGACACTCTTTGTCGCCAATAATAGCCTCATTACTACGCGAAATTTGTGGTTGTTTCATAAATATCATATCATATAACTTAGGACTGCCAGAATACGTCCCCACCTTCTTAGTTCCACGCCACAATGTGATATTTCCATTAGAAAAGCGTATTTCAGCATTACCCATTTGTAGTTTTTCTGTATGGGGGTCTAAACGTACACCGTATATAGTATCATACCTAGCATTGTCGAATTTCAGATTTTCTAAATGTGTTTGCACTATATCACATTTTCCTTCTGCGCCACTAATAGAACTTTCTGAACATGGAGTGCTCATTAACGACGATCCCGGTGGTGTTTCCAAAAAATATTGTTGACTTGCATTTTTGTCACCATCTTCATCACTAGTTTCAGGTGTTGCTTTAAATGTACTAGTACTAGCTCTTGCACTTTCTATCGGTTGTGTTGGTTTCTGAGGTTGTGTTAGCGATTGGTTATGTGAAGCAGATGATATAACCTTTAATGGTTTTGTTATGGGTTCATAAATTTTTTCGAGTGTTAACTGATTCTCAACGTTTCTTCTCTTCACAGAGTTGAATTTTTTGCGCACTGAATCGGTGGCCTCAATCAATTCACGTTTCAGTCTTATTTCTTCTCTCATGTTTCTACCTATAGCACTACTGAGTTTATTCTCACCATTGTCATTCATGTCTAACAAATGCAGCCTCACTGCTGAAGTTATCCCGATGCTATCTGTAGACCAATTAAAATTTTAATTACAATACTTCATGGATATATGAAACTATCAAGTTCTTTGCGATATCTCCCTTCATTTACTTCTCTATCCTTGTCAATTACAAGAAACCCATATTTGTCTTTCCAGCACTCTGCACACATTTCTTGAAATTCTTTATAAGTCACATCCGGTGAGACATGGTCTGAGAAAATGTGGTGTAAATTCATATCATCCTGCTTAAAAAGGGACGCGGGAATACGTTTGTGCCAAATAGAAACAATCTACATGTTTATGACGCCCCATTGAGAAGTATGCTCGAATAACATCTTGCTTTTCACATATAACATCATCAAATATAAATATAGACTCAGGCTCAGCGTCGGATGGTTGCACTATTTCCGCGTTGTTACTGAAGGTGTAATATCCTAGCCCCGTAATCGGTGCTAATATATCGCGTAAATATTCATACTTGGGTTGATGTAAGGACTTTGAATATAAGTAAATGTTTGAAAAACGTAGCCCAAGTGGATGAGTAAGCAAAGTTATTAGTAAATTTGTTTTGCCACAACCACTTGGACCTATTAAGAGTCCGCGAATAGTTGAGGGAAGTAGCGGGCCATGGCGTGATTCGACTTGTAGTCCACACCCTACTTTTTCATCTAAATTATCTACAGCAAGTTTCTGTTTCTGCTTCACAATGCGCATCGTAGCACGGATGGATACTATATAAATAGATGTACGTATTGTGATTGTTATTTAAATGGTGTCAACCGAGAAGCACACACGTGAAAATCGTCGTGGTTTAAAGATTGGTAAGGGGGTAGTCAATTCTCTAATAAATAAGCTCCCATTTGAACTACACTTACCGGGAGGTTACCAGTATTGTGGTCCAGGCACCAAATTACAAAAAAGATTAGCCCGAGGTGATCCAGGCATAAACAAACTCGATGCTGCATGCAAGCAGCACGATATTGCATACGATCAAAACACCAGTAATTTAGCAGCCCGACACAAAGCAGACTATCAACTTGAACAAGCTGCCTGGAAACGAGTTAAATCAAAAGACGTAAGTTTCAAAGAAAAGGCCGCCGCGTGGTTAGTTACAACTATAATGAAGGGAAAGCAACGTCTTGGTATGGGTTGTACGTCAACAACACCCCGTACTACAAAGAAACGTATAATTAAAAAGAAAAACAAGAAAAAAACTAGAAATATAGCTTTTGGTGCTGGAATAGTACGTAAAGTACGTGATGACATACGTAAAGCCGGTGGTAAACGAAAAATCGCTAAGGACACAAAAAAAGTTACGCAAATTGCGCTTCAAGCAGCACGACGACACATGAGAGCAGCTGGTGGAAAACGTAATATTCGTACACCTAGGATAATACCAATACCGAAAGTGGGTGGAATTCTACCATTAATACCCATTTTTGCTGGATTATCAGCTTTGGGTAGTTTAGCTGGCACTGCTGCTGGTATAGCTAAAGCTGTAAATGATGTTAAAACGAGTAGAGAGGAATTAGCTGAAAAAAATCGCCATAATAGGCAGATGGAGGCGATTTCTATAGGAAAAAGTGGTAAAGGGCTATATTTAAAACCATATCGCAAAGGACTAGGACTTTATCTAAAACCACAAAGTTCAAAAAACTTCTAGATGCTCTACCCCGAAAACCTCTCACTAATATCGATCTTAAATATTATGCAGAGAAGATGAAAGTGCCCTATTTTCGGGGGATATTTATGCGGGACACTCTACCATATTCTGGACCACGTCATAATGAGTCGGCCATCATAAATCTAGACAGTATAAATGGCCCTGGAACACACTGGGTTGCATTTAAAAAACGTGGTAGTTTAGTCACATATTTCGATAGTTTTGGTGATTTACCCCCACCGACAGAATTAGTTTTATATCTGCGCAGAGGTTCAAAGTCGACCGACAAAATTTACTATAACTATGAACGCCAACAAAATTTTAACACAGTGTGGTGTGGTCATTTGTGTTTGAAGTTTCTCACTACAAAATAACTACAAACGCTTGTGAAATAACATCTGCAGACCTTGAAATGGATCGGGAAAGCATCAAGCAGATGGGTCAATCACTAATCGCATTCTCCCGTTTACGCAGTCTATTGAAGATGAGCAAACAACAACTGGCAAATATGCCTAAAGAAGTAATGATTGGATGTGCTGCACATGAAATTGCATTAGTATGGGACAAACTACCCCAGCATCTCCAGAATGATATTGATATTTTAAAATATCAATACTGTCAGGAACATTATCATGATGATGATGATGATGGCGGTGGTAGCAGTGTTGATGTTAATGATGGGCCGCCGCCTCGAAGAATATTTTGCTGCTACTGTAAAGTGCGCGATGTCAATGTTGCATCAAATAATGAGATACAAACGTCTCCGTCATCCAGCAAAAAACGAAAATTACACCACGATTATTGCTGTAGTTCACAATAAATTCATGAGAGAACACTAAATATCATCAGTCATGTCGTATACGTTCACTCTATCAAACCGATCTAGTGTGCTCAGTGCTGAGTTTTATCCTCCCATTGAATTAGATACTAATAGTCGATATGGGTTAGGATTAACAGGCTTCTATTCTTACAATTCTATATTCAATGTGGACGAAACCAACAATCGTTTTTGCTATCGAATTGGACCAAAAGTAGCCCCCACACTTATCCACATACCTTGCGGAGCCTATGAAATTGAAGAGATATATCGTGCAATACTGAAAGCTATGCCCGGTGATAAGAAAGAGGAAAAAGAAAAACTATTTCGACTGCGAGCGAACAACAATACGCTAAAGTGTGAGATTTGGTCAAAATATGGAATTGACTTTACACAAGCAAACTCTATTGGTAATTTATTGGGATTTGAATCGACTTATTTGCATCCAAACACTAATCATGAATCAACATTACCTGTTGATATTATGAAAGTAAGGATGATACGTGTAGATTGCAACATTATCTCTGGAGCATATCTGAATACCCTTAAATCCCATACCCTTTTCGAGTTCGACATAGACGTTGAACCAGGTTACAAACTTACCAGAGAGCCAGCGAACATCATATATTTGCCTGTTAGACCTGAAGGACGTCAGTTTATCGACAACATTACACTACGCATATTGGATGATAATGGAGATTTAATCAATTTTCGTGGTGAGAAGATTATCGTAAAGCTAGAATTGAAACAGTTTTAAAATCGCAAACACAATGGGTTTCCGATATAATCAACAACGATTAGCACACAATCGTTTCAATGTGATTGACGATAAAAAGACTAATGACTGCGGAAATCGACTCATTCAACGTGTAGAGCTTAAACGGTTAAGACATAACCTGCCAGCTAAAGATCGTGCATTTCTTCGATCCATCGGATTGAAACTGAGAGAAAAATAGTTAATAATGGTGACTTTTACATCTAGTGAAAAACTTGAGGTGTTCGAGGAACCTGTATTCGATCAGTCACTCGTTAGCTTACATGAGCATACATATAAACCACACGGTTCACCATATTATAGAAACTCTGATGAAGTACGCATTCCTGTCAATTTTCAGGACTTAATACTTGACATTACAGAGAGTTACATTTATATAGAAGGAAAATTTACCCCTAGTGATGTTACCAAGAAGTGTTATCTATCTAACAATGCGCTAGCTTTTCTCTTCGAAGAAATAAGATATGAAATGGGTGGTGAACAGGTCGCTGTCGTTAGGAAGCCTGGCATCACTACTACAATGAAAACTAGGGTGTCATATGGACAAACATCCCTCCCATCGCTACTAACTATAGGTTGGGGTCTCACCGAGAAAAAACAGGATATTTTAGATACTACCAGCCACGTTTTCAGCGGTAAACTCCCTCTTAAGTACCTCATGGGTTTTGCAGAAGATTATACCAAAGGTATTTTAAATACAAAACAGGAATTAATTTTAATTATAGCACGTTCCTTTAAAGACTCTTACATTGGAGAAGTTGATGCACAGTTAGAAATTAACAAAATCGAATGGAAGATAAGACATATTGTGCCTGAAGTTAGACAAAAGGTTAAACTATTAAAGAAAATTGATACGAGCAGTAATAATGCTAAAGTTAAAATGGCTTACCGTATGTGGGATCTCTATGAGCTACCCACTCTACGTGATACTGCTTCTGATATATGGGCTGTTAAAACCACTAACAGTCTTGAGAGACCTCGATACATCATTATCGGATTTCAAAACAATGGCAACTCTAGTGACAGAACCAAGGACGCCGCAAGTTTTATACATGCAGATATAAATAATATTCGGCTATATTTAAATGCCGAAGTATTTCCATATGAACGTTGGAATTTAAATTTCGATAAGAAACTCGACTCTGCAGCCTACTACGCCTATGAAAATTTCCAACGTAGTTATTACGATAAAGATATGAGTGAACCTATGATGGACCTTGGCGAATTCAGAAAAAATCCATTGTTTGTTATTGATTGCTCACACCAACCAGATGCAATGAAATCATCCACCGTCGATATAAAAATTGAATTTGAGACACGGAAGACGAAGTTTCCCGAACAAACTCGAGTATATGCACTTATACTTCACGATGCGTATTTAAGTTATAGCGCATTAGATGGTTCAGTTCAGTGTGGCATTGCTGGTGCTAAGTAACGAATACCTATTACCATGACGTCATTAGGTAGCCAATTTCCTACTTTGATAGTTGACTTGCAGGGGTTTCAATATAAAACAAATGATTTTACCGTTAAAGAATTAGCTGTTCTATGTTGTAACACTAATCAGCAAGCACACTATTTCTTCAAACCACCAAATCCTTTCTCATCACTAACCCAAGGCGAACAGACTCACTACCGATGGTTAGAAAACAACTACCATGGGGGCATAAAATGGAGTGATGGATATATTCAACTGTCAGAATTCCCACTAATACTTCATCGACTTTGTCAAAACGCTGTTAATAATTTTCGACGCAACGTATTGTCAGAGGATGTTATAATTGTATGCAAAGGCAAATTAAAGAAAAATGTTCTACAGCATCATCTAAAATGGAATAGAGTTATAGATCTAGATGACTTCTCACCCTGCATACCCAATCTAAAATCGTTAAAGGTACCAAGATGTATGGAACACACCCAACCAAAATATAGTCACTGCTCTCTTGCAAACGTTCACTTTCTTAACAAATGTATTATAGATTTAAATATAGAGTTAAAATAAATATCTTTAAATATGTTTATATTTAGGATTAATAATTAATATTTTTTAATGTATGTCACCAAAAATAATTATAAATAAATTAATGTATAATCTAATAATGTGTTTCATTTATTTCAATTTTAATTTTAAAAATAAAAACA
Organism: Leptura quadrifasciata; assembly: GCA_963675555.1. NCBI lineage: Eukaryota > Metazoa > Arthropoda > Insecta > Coleoptera > Cerambycidae > Leptura > Leptura quadrifasciata. The sequence goes on from OY776676.1 coordinate 163,391,050, forward strand.
ACTATATTTCCATAATAATAATTTTATTACACCATTTACATATTAATATTATTAACAGAAGAATTACAATAAGTGATTAACTACTAATTGAGTTGTCTTCATCCTGTTCTTCATCAGATTGGTCGAGTTGATACTTTTCAATAATTTTCTTAGGTAAGTATTTTTCTATGTCACATAGGAAATGTTTTAAATTTATTTCCACTAGTTGCTCACAGAATTCTTCTAAATTCACAATACCACGAGAGAATTTACCACATAGTTGTGCACCTCTGTAATACCTCTCAGAATCCTCATTAAGCTGTTTAACTTTTTCAGCATCGAAGCAGTAATTCAGATCATAATTTATTGCATGGAGTCTATCCATACTTAAGTCGCCTAGTACAGAAGATAGTCTTTCAATTGCCGAATTAATGTCTTCTGCCCTTACCCAACGTTCTGCTGAATATTGCATCCACATTCTTGCCAGTTATAGTGAGGCTAGAAATTACATAAATAAAATTAGAACAAGTTATCAAATATATGATAAAACTACTTACATCTCTACTACTATTGTAGTGTATTTATAATATTTCAGTCTAAGTTATACTTTCACTATACCTTATTTATTGGTCTGATAATTTAAAGTATACAAATATTTTAAATAGTTTAAATCACGCAATAATTTCGAATTTTATTAGTGACCTTGATTTAGCACCGGTATAAATGGGTGAATTCTCTCCTAAATAAATCAACGCATATTTACCACTAGACGAATTTATTTCTTCTATAAAAGTTATATTTAATAGTTCAGCAATACGTTTAGGCAAAAATGATTTAAAGGTAGTACTTGTACTTTCATCAAATAAATGTACTAATATCGATTTTCCAAAACGTGTATTAAGCATTAACATTTTTTTAATGGCGTAAACCTTATTTAAAATTAACGATGAAATAGGTTTTTGGTCTAAAACTTCAGTATCTTTAATAATAAGTTCATTAAGGGCTAATAAATCGATATTGGTAGTCATATTTAAGTAGTTGAGTACAGTGAAAGAATTACTAACCAAGAAATATTACAGAACTTTGCTTACTTAAAATATTTCAGATCACAACACTATGCTCACTTATTAACTGTAGGTGAACCAGACTAAATATGATTTTGTTCTAATAGTCCGTGCTTTTTTTATAGAAAAAGTATACTACGTCACAAAATATAGAACCCCACCACATTTTACTGTGTACGTATTGAACTAATGTAATTTTAGAGGTCAAGTTGCGTGGCAAGGAGGAAGCTCCGTCCTTGCATTCTCTAATAGTGTTAGCCAAGGCCAAGGTCACCGCAAGTGATCGTTCTGGGTAACAGCAACACTGCGCCCTTGAAGTCGAAACGCACTGCGGCCGTCCAAGGTCAAGGTCACGGTATATGCTATGCGAACCTACGATGCCACCGTGGCCTTGAAGGAACGGACCACAGGTGCACGGTCAAGGTCAAGGTCAGTGGTGGGGGGAGACCGACCTACGGCTAACTTCCTCTACTCACATTTGTTACTCGATATCCACAAAAACGCAAAATAACATTAACACTTTAACATGCGTATTAATCGAATTGAAGACATGGCATGAACTAAAATAGCAGAGACAAGATCAATTTAAAATATGATTTCATTTTAATTTAATAATAATTGCTCAAAATTCCGCCCTCGAATTTCGACACATTTTTCGCACCTTCGGATTATTTCTTCATGGGTAGCTCTTCTAATTGAATCCTATGATATGTTTTGAAATGCATTTCTTTCTCTTTGCATACAATATGCAATGGTTGTTAATGGGCTCTCATAAACTTTATTTTTAATAGGTCCCCAAATGAAAACAATCCAGAACTGATAAATCAGGCGAGCGAGGAGGCCATAAGAAAGGTCCATTATTGGCAATCCATTGATCATAAAAAATTTCTTGTAAATAATTATTAATTAAATATACTTTATGTGGGGGAGCACCATCGGTCGTGCTGATAAAACATATGTTTGGCGAGAGGTAAATTTTCTAAATAGTTATTATTCAAATTTTGTTAGATATTCAGATATCTTTCACCTAAAAAAAAAAAAAAATTTACGTATACATATTAACAGAAGAGAAAATTTAACTTACCGTTTAAATTTTCCTGATAAAATTTTAATGTCACCACTCTATCGTTTCTTATGGCACAGTAAACATTGAACTGCCAACTTTCCTGAAAGTTTCGCTCTCTGAACATAATATGAGGATTTGAGTCGCTCCAATAATGCGAATTGTGTGTATTAAAAAGTCTATTTTTAGTAAATTTTGCTTCACCTGTCCATATATTTCCCAAATAAGAATCGTGACCCGCAGACCTCATTAGAATAAACTCACAAAAATTCTGTCTTCTTAGGAAATCTGTTTCTTTTAATCCTTGAACAATATGGAATGGAAATGGGTGAAACTTATGTTTTAATAAGATTCTGTGAATTGAATTCTTGCATAGTCCCGATTCCAGAGCAGCTTGTCTTGATGACATCCTTGGAAATGCATGAAAATATCCCAGAATGACTATTTCAATGTTTTCGTCATCAACAACAGGCTTTCTTCTTTGCATTTTTGCCTTGATAGAGCCATAATTTTTAAAATTTTCCGGTATACGTTTTACAGTGTTTGGTGACGGTTTCCGATTTTTTTCTGGATATCGAGTAGCAAATGTGCTGCAAGTTCTTGATATTACTTTATCACATTCTCCATAAATCATTTAAAAAGTCTTCGTGGGTGTAATTTAAACGTGCTGGCATTTTTTGACATAAGGTACTGACTGATTGTTTCTAATCATGGCTATTTTGATAAAATGACAATTCATGAATTCCTAATAAAATAGCAAATATTTCAAAAAGTTGTAACTTTAACCCCCACAATGCTAATATCAGGAAAAAGGGAATTCAATTTTACACAACTTGACGTAAAAAATACAGGGTGTTCCATTTGTCCTAAACAAATTTTCGCGGTTTGAAGTTGACAAAATGTAACGCGAAAAACGGAAAACTTGGTATGATATTATTGAATTTATTTCAGTTGTAAAACGTAGTTCTCCTTGCGTTCTTTTTATGTAACAAGAAGCAAATAAGGATCTTTCATACGAAGAAAGTTATAACGGTTCTTGCAAACCGTTGCACCTGTCAAATTTTCTATAAAATGTCAAATATCTCTGAAACGGCTAAGTTTAGGTATAGGATATGCTACATATTTTCGACTCAAAATTTTATGGTCTTTTCGATAACCCTAAAATATATATAGGGTGTTCCATTTGAAATAAACAAGTTGGTATCGACTTCCGGTATAATCGGAAGTGCCAGCCGCTTGTAATTATTTTATTTGGATTGGCCACAGCGACATTAGTAATTATCTAAATTTTCAAAATTTTCTGATGCGTACTTTTCTCTATATCGATCGATTCAGTTCCCGGTGAGACACCCTGTATATAACAGCTACATGAGAAAAGAGACAATCTAGAGTAGATTGTACAATCAGCATCACTTTCTGCTTGACAACACTCAACATTATTTTCAATAAGTTTTTCACAAAGAACATTGATTAATCTATTTTTATTACAGCTGTTCGTTAAGAACCTTTCCTTAGTGGTCCTTAAAGGCATGTCTTCATTAAATAAATAATTAATGGCAGTATTACCTATGTATCTACGACTTCTTTCAGAAGTTTTAGTTCCATCATTACTGTACCCATCACATACAACTTTAACTGAAAACCAGTCTTACTCGTCTCCCTTTGATGCTGACACGTGCGTCGAATAGCGCATTTGACTGTAGTGTTTACATGTTTTGGCGTTTTGTAACAATGGTTTTTATACTCCAAATATATTAATTTGTGAAAAATAGTCCTCCACGGAAACACCCCCACCGCTAGGACCCGGGCCCAGCGTAGGGTTGTGTCCTTAAACAGGTCTACGCACAATAAGAGTTGGAGGAGGATCTCAGACTCTCATTGAAAAATACAGTAGCTTTTGATCTACAACGATAATTTATTTAAGATTAAAATGAAACGTTGTTGCAGTAAAAAATTATATAATCTTTTAAGTAACGCATCCGCTAATCATTCCAGAGTATACTGAAACACGAGTAATTATAGTTTAATAAAATCTCGGTAACTGAATAAATCCTATACGAATGTATAACAGGATCAAGCAATTTCAACAAGTAAATGTTTGAATTTACTAGAGCGTATGACACTCTAGAGTAGCCACCTTTAAACAATTTATTTCGGTCTTAGCGTGATAAAGTTTATATCATCATATGGACATAAATTTTAAGATACAATCAGATGAAAGGCTTTTGTCGTGATACTAAGTTGGAAGTACCGTTTCAGTGTATGACTTTATCTGTATAAAGAAAATAAGTCTTCCATGCTCGATTCATCATGACATTTGATCACATTTACACCTTCGGGGCATATGCCGTGTCATATCATTATTATACTTGTTGGATTTGATCCAATTTGTTTGTTATACCGAACAAAGATTTTAATAATGATCTTAGAACGAAAATTGTACTGAAAACTATTTCATAACACGTTGGAATCAAATATAGAATAAAAAAATTACTCTTTTTGTATATGAGTTTTTATTAAATGTTGATAAAATACATTACTTAACATTTTTTTTTAAATAATAAACCATCGAAAACTCCACTTTATGACAAAAATTTAGATATAAATTTGAAATTTCAAAGCCTTCTATGATTTATTTTCAATGTCGAAAATGGACAAATTTGATTAGCGATTTTTTTATTGAAATTTTAACTACACCACTGGATTCAGTAACCTCTCAAATGGGTAAATCCCAAGTTTCATGAAACAATATTGAAAAATTTATGACAAAATTAATGTAAAAACATAATATTTTTAGTCGCAAACTCCTCTATAAATCCTTATTTTACTATAAGGAACCTAACCAGACTGCAACCAACAGCTACTCTCCGGGCTATGTGCCCCGCCGAGCGCTGAATTACAAGTTACAAGCCTGGCGCGTTAAGTGTAATAATTGCATATTACCATCAAAACGCTAATGCTTCGATTGCAACAAACACCAGCCATGTTTGTTACTGTAACTGTCACACAAATCTTCTCTATTATTGAGTGACCCGCAAACCTTAGATTTTATTAAACCCCATAGAAAGAAGTCCATCGGTGTTAAGTCCGGGGATCGGGGTGGCCATTCAATTAACGGGCTACCACGACCTATCCATCGATTAGGAAAGTTAGCATTCAGCCATCTGGTAACCACTCTGGCATTATGGACAGGGCTTCCATCTAATTGAAAATATAGATTCACTCTTTCTTGTATTGGAAGTTCATCTAGAATATTTCAAAATTCATTTCTTAGGAACTGTAAAAACTGTATGCTATTCATATTACCTTCAAAAAAGAAAGGGCCAATGATTGTTTCATTGAGCAACACACACCAAACATTAACTTTTTGGGAATATTGTCTTTTACAATTAATGACACACTGTGGGTTTTCTATAGCCCAAAACCTAGAATTTTGTGACGATACTACCCCGTTTGTTGTAAAAGTTGGTTCATCGCTGAATAAAATATTTTTATTAAAATTCCTGTTATTAAGATATTCTCCTTGAGCCCACAAGGAAAACTCCATCCGTTTGTTATCATCACCAGATTCCAACGTGTGTAAAAATTTGGGTTTGAATGGTTTTACCAAATTCTTCTTAAGGCATCGGCGAATATTTTCTCTAGGTAAATTCAAATCTAAGCTAGCTACTCTTACGCTGGCGTTTGGTTTGTTGTTAAAATAATTTGAAACTGTCTGCTCGTACCTGGTCCTTCTTTGTATATTATCTGTTCTTATAATACGCCGTGTCACAGCGCCACACTCATTAAAAATTTTGTCTATTTTATAAACACACTTTTAGTAATGTTGGGCCTATTCGGATGCCTGTTGTTGAATATCTCGCATACCTCTTTCAAAGTTCTGTCATTATCTCCTTTAAGGCGCACAAGTTCAATTTTTTCCTGTACATTTAGATTATCCGTAATTAACTACACACTAATAAACTAATACTTGATAATAACTATCGATTAATTTTATAATTCTATAACAATGAATATGAGAATATGCGAATTTTAAAGATTTGACGTTTGACTATAAAATTTGTTTTCCATGGCACCCTATTATTATCTGCCATTACTCAATAAAAATGTACTATTTATTAAAACTATTCACTTAATTTATCTTTCTTTTGTTTATTTTTCATGGGCTACTTCGATTTTTAGAAAAAATCAAGTAAAAGTTACTATGAGCCTACATTGATTTTGTCATAAATCTGTCATTTTTCAATATTTTTTCATGGAACTTGGGATTTACCCATTTAAGAGGTTACTGAATCCAGTGGTGTAGTTAAAATTTCAATAAAAAAATCGCTAATCAAATTTGTCCATTTCGACATTGAAAATAAATCATAGAAAGCCTTGAAAATTGAAATTTATCTCTAAATTTTTGTCATAAAGTGGAGTTTTTGATGGGGTATCTTTTAAAAAAAGTCCCGTCAAAATCAGATAATAGCCACATTTTTTACAGGGGTGTTTCCATTCAAAATGGGTCGCACAACTGCCTACATTAATTTTGTCATAGCTCTGTCATTTTTCAATATTTTTTCATGAAACTTGGGATTCACCCATCTGAGAGGTTACTGAATCCAGTGGTGTAATTAAAATTTCAATAAAAAAATCGCTAATCAAATTTGTTTATTTTCATAGAAGGCTTTGAAAATTGAAATTTATCTCTAAATTTTTGTCATAAAGTGGAGTTTTCGATGGTTTATCATAAAAAAAAAAGCAAAAAAGTGTTAGGATTATAAATACATTTTTTCCATTTGAAATGGGTCACACTGTATATAATTTTTAATTTCAGAATTTCCACAATGTTCAAGGTAAGGAACGAAATCACGTCTTCTTAATATTTATAATTTGTTTTTTTAAGTTCAAGAGTTCTGGCATTCTTAACACACGCAATAAAATCATTTCTCATATTAGTTTGCCCCGAAACTAGGACGAGCTGTTTCTAATTTATGTAAGATTCCTAGATTCCGCACAAAGCTAGCGTTCTCTAGAAGCGTGCCATTATTTTGCAGTGCGTGACGCAAAAATATGAAAATTATACCATGTACCGTTTTTATAAGATGTACATGTACAATCACCGGTACATTGCTGTATATATGAAAGAGGTGTTTCTGTGTCCAGTCCATATATCACTGGCAGTAAAGCCGGATAAAGTTATCTAAAGACTACTGCACATTCACCTTAAATAATATGCACTGTTAATTAAGATAGAACCATCGAAGTAATATTCTAAGGAAGTAGTATTATATTCTAAATGGTCGGTTACAAGATTTTTTTTTTTATATATAAATTCACAAATATTCTTATCTAAACGTTTGTTTCTCCATGTCAATTGAAAAGATTCTATGGTTCCTTGTGATCAGTATAAAAGTAAATAACGAATACTTTACATTGACAAGAGTTTACTATTCACCAAATCATTCACATGTGGAATTCTTAAATTTCTTAGAAAGATGGTTAGATCAAAATATATTAAATATACCTCACACATTTTTAATGGTGGGAAATTTTGATATTAATTGGAACTCTAACCTAGGACCTAAGCTTACACATTGCTTTCGATCTTTCAGGAACGTAGTGATCCAATTTAATGACAGACCCCGTATGCCATAATCATATAATTTAGATATTAACGATTCATGGTTGACGCAGTCAAATGCCCTGCTGAGATCACAAAATATGCCAACAGGACACTCTCCTACATCAATGAATTCTAAGTTTTACTTAAAAAAGAATGTATTGTAGTATCAGTCGACATGCCACTAGAAAAACCATGTTGGTGTTTTGTAATTATTTTAAAAGTTTCTAAGTAATTTATCAACCTATCTAGATAACAATATTCTAAAATTTTTGAGAATCCAAAAGGTATGGCTACTGGTTTATAATTTTCCATTAGTTGGGCATCCTTTTTCTTAATAGGTACCTCTTTCCCAGTTTTTAAGGTATTGGGAAACGTTCCTGTCTCAAACAATAAATTAATAATATATGTTAGTGGTTTTATAATGTAATAAATAACTTTCTTAATTATGAAACAGGGAATATTATCAGAACCAGGCGATTTTTTAGTTTTAAACTTTTTTGTTAATAAGTCTTGCAATTCTATTTCGGTGAATGGTTTTAGAAATAGAGAATGTGTTTGCCGAACTATATCTTGTTTATGAGCACCGCAGTAGTTTAATTGTGGTATTTGCTTTACAGTTGTATATGGTGCCTCTACAAAAAAATTGTTAAAAAGTGACGCTACTATTTGAGGCTGATCATGTATAGTACCTTCATTATTTATGATAATATTAGAAATTTGTTTATTTCTGTTCGACAAATCGGCTGTGACGCGCCAGGCGGCCCGTGTAGGGTTCTTGGAATTTACTATTTTGTGTTGATAATAATTTTTTTTCGTGTCCTTCAGCAGACGATTATGATTATTTTTTGCCACTTTGTAAGACGCACTCATGCTGGGGCATATTTTTTTAAAATAAAAAGGTCTTTTAATTTGGAACTAGATAAACGAACCTCTTCATTTACCACCCATTTCTTATCTAAAATTTTATTTTCATAAAATTTTTGTTCAGGAAAATGTAAATTAAAATGGTATATAAAAATATTATTAAAATAAATAAATGCATCGTGAATATCTGCAGTATTATAGAGATTTTTCCATAATTCGTTTTTAATTGCTGTTCCGAAATTAGTTATTGCATTCTTATTATAGCTCCTTTTAAAGAAATAAGTATTTTTGACATCAGTACTATGCTTTTTATCACTTATATCGAAAAGAACAGTTCTGTGATCCGAAATAACATTGTCAAACACACAGCATGATTTTTCACTTTTAAAATTAATGAAAATATGGTCTATTGTGCTAAGGCTGGTATCTGTTACTCGGGTAGGCCACTTTACAACTATATTCAAATTAAAACATGACAAAACATTACATATGGCGTTAAAATCTTTTGAAGCATTATATGAGTCAGCGTTAAAATCTCCACAAACAATAAGATCGATATTTGGTTTATTAAGTAATTTAATACATCAAAAACTTTTTCAAGAAACAAGCCTAGATCTCCAGAGGGAGATCTATAACAATTAACTATTATAGTAGTGATCTTATTGTGTTTCCAAGTTATTATTATTAGCCGTTACTCGAGTCCGAGTATAAAAATGTTACAGTCGATAAATTGTGTACAATAAAAAACAAGTAAAAGGTGTAGTCTATTGTAATTCCCATTCATCTACGGTGCACACGACTATGGCTATAGAGGCCAATTCGGGAGAGCACATGTCGACCGCAGTCAGGACAAACATAGACCTGGTTAGGTCTTGGATTCGGCCTTCTTGCAGCAACATTTCCTTGATAGCTGGCCACAACCCCTCGCCATTCGGTTCTGGCCGCTGCAAGTTGTTCCCATTGCTCGTCTGCAATACCGCAGGATTTTAGATTTTCATGGAGAGCGTCTTTGAACCTCTTTCATTGACCGCCACGCCTTCTTCTACCGCTTAGCAATTCCCCATAAAGTGTACATTTAGGAAGGCGGTTATCGTGCATACGATGAACGTGACCTGCCCATCTTAGGCGTGCTCTTGAAATAAGCACCTCAATTGGAAGGCTGTTTGCTCTCCTGAGTACTTTCACGTTTGATATGTGATGGAACCAACGGATTTTCATCATACTTCTGAGGTGTCTTTGCTGAAAACGTTCTAATTCTTTCACATGACGACGGTAAGTGACCCAGCTTTCACATCCATATAGCAGTGTTGGAATGACAACTGCTCTGTAGACAGCCATTTTCGTTGACAAAGCAAGGTCGTGGTTGTCAAATACTCTCTCTCTCTCTCTAAGTCCCCAGAGTGCTCTAGATGCAGCGTTAATCCTAAGTAATTTTAAGTATAGCACAAACTTCAAATTGTTTTTCAATGCAAAATTGTTGTATATCAATACTTTTGGATCTGAGATTATCTTTCGCCCATATAGCAACCCCCCACCCCTAAAAGAAGATCTACAGTAATGACTAATTAACCTATAACCACTTATATGTGAGGTATCTATAGAATTCGAGCTTTCCCAAGATGCCGTAAAACAGAGAAAGTTCAAATTTACGTAGTTGCAATATGTACGTGTAAATTATCAATTTTTTTAGTGTTTATACTTTGTGAATTAAGTAAAAATAAAGTTGGGTTAAATATCACATTGGTTGGTCCTCCTTCTTCGTTCGCATTACTAAAAAACGTTGAACACATGCGCCGTAAGGCCAGATTTTTGGGTTCATCGCGTTATCGAAATTGTCTTCAAGAATTTTTACTTTAAAGGATGAATAGAGCTCAGGGTGTTTCGGTTTAATAGGTTCACAGGTTACTTCTGGGAAATTGGACCTTAGTAGAGCCGTTAAATCATCAGTAGTCGTTTGTATATCAACCCTGTATACATCCAATACTATTGTTTTTGGTACACCTTTTACAAATTGAGATTCTGTACTGCTTCCCGTAATAACTAATCGTTTGGTACGTCTTTTCCTCACCACTTGCCAATCGTTCTTCTTTTGAAATGTAGATGGTACTTGCAAAGGAGATTTTTTCGTGTCTTCGCATAAATTAATATATTTATTAAGTTTCATTTGGCTTTTTACTTGTAAAATTTCATTTGCTACTTCACTGTCAGTTACTATTTTAGAACTACTGGGTTTTTTTATATTTGAGGAAATTCCTTCATTATTATTACCATTAGTCATTGAATGATCCTTTTACACGTGATACGCCTTTATTGGGTGCAAATTCCAAGCAGCTTATATGCATATTAATAGGTAACGAATTTCTCGAACCTCTTTATTTCTCAAATATTTAAGTTTAGGAATTAAGGCCTATTTAAAAAATTTCAACGTAGATGTCCATCAATGATTATTTTCAAATATGTATTTGTTTTCATGCTCAACTAATCAAAATTTGGAGGTTGCTGAAATACGTAGTAAAAGGTTGATAGATGATCGTAGTTTAATGTACGCAGTTGTATCATAAACCTTGTTTTATGAACTGAAAGTACGTCTTTATTGCATGTTTTAATGCATCCTATTTATACATAACTATTTTCCGTAATACAAACTATCCTTTTTTAATTGGGCAGTTTAAGAGATCATCAATGTATGCTAATTACCGACATTTAAACTTTTTTTGTAGTTAAAGTACTCATAATGAACATATCAATAATATTGTATTGAATGGATATATTCATCCTAGTTTGTCTAATATAACTACGTTACATTATTCATTCTTTCATTGCCAGTACCTTTTCTATGTAGAAACTTTATCTCATCATAGTTCAGGTTTTCTTCAAGCTACGATGACAACAAACAGTTTTAGTTCACGGTAGTTTCAGGGTATGTTGTTTTCACTGCTCTCCCTGCGGTTTTATTGACATTGAAACGGTATTTCTAGAAAAACCTTATTAATATCCATTCAATATATACAAGAAGACTAATATTAATATTGCAATTCGTCATTTGAATCGCAGCAACATCTTATTGGAAGTATTTTCTTTACATTGAACTACTCGATGGATATCCGGATACGTCCGTTTTAAAGTCAACGAAACTAACACACAGTAGTTATACATTGTGACTTGTTTTAAACTACAAACTTACTTTACAGGAAAATTAATCGAAACAAACAGCATCAACTACCATTTATTATCAAAAACCATCAAAGAGATTAACAAGTTGAGTTATAACATGTTTCCAACATCGCAACTTGGTAATACATCAAACATTTTTTTAACTAGCAGCTGTTGGTCTTAGAAATGAGACCCATTAGCCACACTTCGGAACAAACATTGTTACATATATTGAATTATTACTTCCTTTGAATACTATTCCGATGGGTAATACATACTGATGTAATGTATCGTAATTGTCACGCGATGAATTGCAAATATGGATTTATAGACACTTAATTCGATTCAAGAAAGCTAGTAAAGTACAACTGTAGCCTTGCACTTCCGCCTGACGCCCAGACAAAATGAAAAAAGTGTACTATAAGAATATTTTTTTAAGCGTGGATTATAAACCGGACAATTTTTTTTGTCCCTGTAATAATTAAGGAACACTTTATGCTACTAGAAAGGAGTATCCTTTAATAATTGCTATGAATTCAATGATTTATCTAGTAGCTACATATATCTTACCAATATCTCTTCTTGAAAAATGAAAATTACAGGAGACTTTTAAAGTATATTAAAGTGCTTTGAAGAAAGAATAAATCAAAATGGAAAGTTATGCGTGTTATGCTTCCCATGCTATTTTCGTGTTCGAGTATTTCATGTGTGAGAAAAATAGTTATTTATTGTATAAATGTTTTAGATAGCGATTTATCCAAGCAAGAAAGTTTAGACTCGAGAACGAATTTAATAAATTTAAATAAATAAACACCACAGAAATTAGACAATCCCCAATTCCAGCAGCCAGGGCTTGTGCGGAAGGGGGTTACACATTGAAAAAACGCGGGCATACAACCATTGAACCATTTCCTCCGACAGTGCCGGAGCCAGGATTCGAACCCGGTGGTGCGATGTTCGTGTGATTAATCGCGATTGCCACCTCGCGCCTTAACCCACTCGGCTATCGACCAGAAATGCAATGAAATAGCGCGTAATTATGTGTGAGATTTTATGTCCAAGTAGGAACAAATACTACGTACGTCAAAATCACACTGTACGTGCTTTTACATATTTTTTTCTATTTAAATATTCCCAAAGCGTTAGATAATTGAGGCATAAGGAACCTTATAGTTGATGTCTATCGATCGTTATACATACACCTAATATAGTTCTAGATTAGATCCGTTATGTAGATTTTATCTTAAATGTGAATTGAATCACATCAAATCGATGTTTAAAGACTAAATCAAGCGTGCTAGTTAGATGCCTGACACATAAGTAAGATTGAAATAAAGCATCTTGTAGTCAGTTGACTACAAAATAAATCAACAATGTAGGAAATTCAATAAAATTAATTTATTCAAACTATCACAAGTTGAATTTTTGTGTTTGATAATTGATATTTATATCTTAATTATTTTATTACTTTTTTGCTTCCTGGCAACCATCTCGAACTCCATTTTTTTAAGATGGCTATGGGGAGGTATTAGTGCGTGCTAACTAATACGCTACACATCTCGTAGCATATTTCCAGATATCGTGTAATGAAAAATTATATGGGGTATTTGGTACATTTCTCATTTCAGTTTATATTGGACAATTGGGCAAAAACAACATGCGTTTATATTAAAACCATTGAACTTAGATTTGTTTCTTGAATTCAAGCATCATTAAATTATACCTACCTACTTCTCTATACCGTGTGGCGATTTTATTTCGCGCAATATTCGTAATATTGTTATTAAATTATATCATAGAAAACTCTGGAACAAATAAGAGTAATTAAACATAATATTTTTAGTGGCAAACTCCTCTATAAATCCTTATTTTTCTATAAGGAAAGTAACCAGACTGCAATCAAAGTTACAAATCTGGCGCGTTAAGTGTAATAATTGCATATTACCATCAAAACGCTAATGCTTCGATTGCAACAAGCACCAGCCGAAAGACTGATCCTACTTAAAGGAGCTCCCTTATTTTTCGATTGCAACAGACACTGGACCGCTGGATGGCGCCTGCTGGCTGTTTTACATCTCGCTATTGTAAAAATACCGGGATGTACTATAGTCAAGGGATTCTCATGTCGGTCGTCGCATACCTACCTTGCACTGATGAGAGCCAACAGCTCGAAACTGCAGTCTGCAAGTGGTGTGTGACGACTGGCAAGGGAGCTCCTTTAAGTAGGATCAGTCTTTCGGCTGGTGTTTGTTGCAATCGAAGCATTAGCGTTTTGATGGTAATATGCAATTATTACACTTAACGCGCCAGATTTGTAACTTTGATTGCAGTCTGGTTACTTTCCTTATAGAAAAATAAGGATTTATAGAGGAGTTTGCGACTAAAAATTTTATGTTTAATATTCCGCCCTCTAAAAGCACATTTGAAATAAGAGTAATGTCTATTATATTGGTCCAAAAGACTTAAAAGGCAAACAAGACCATTGTACTCAAAAAATAATAAGGAATTTATTTTCGTTAAAAAAGGGGAGTTGCAATTAAAAAAAATAAGGTCAGCCATTTTTTAAAACACTAAGATTGACGCGTTTCGGCGTCCGTCCATTTATTTATAATTGATATTATGAATATTTGTGCGAAAGTAAATCACCACGCGGTGTGCATGGAGGTATACAGGGTAGGGCAAATGTGGAGAAACACCTGATTTCTTGCTAAACTATAATTTCGAATAAAAAATGCCCTTAGTAGTAGTAGTAATTGTTGGGGGAGGCCTGGTGCCTGGCAAGTAGGCCACAAATGGACCCTATTTACCTACCCCCTGACGTCCCCACAACCGTTCACTTCTACTCGACCTCCTACTCCCTCTTGAAACCTTCCTGATCTTCCAATGAAGGTCAGGACATGTTTCCATTCGAGAGAGTCCATTTCCTCTTTTGGGAGCGTTGTGGCGCCGAAGAGTTTATACCTCAGGCGCCCGAACGCTTCACATTGTCCCAAGAAGTGAAACGATGTTGCTTCATCACTTCCGCATCTTGGGCAGGTGGAATCTTCCTCAACCCCTATCAGTGAGAGCTGTCTTCTGAGCCTGCAGTGACCAGTTAGGACTCCGACCAATTGATTCAGAGTCCTCCGGCTTCTGCCTAGCAACCAGACCGCCCTTGACTTGTTCGGCCCTGTTACGAAGTCTCGAGCCTGTCTGCAGCCACTGCTCAGCCTCCAATGTTCCCTCAATGTTGCATGTGCCCACTCATTAAGGGCCGTAGCGACATGTTTCCTTGTAATTCCCAACATCGGCTCCGGGCCAAGACAGGGCTCCCTGGCTCCGAGCCTAGCCAATTCATCGGCTCTCTCGTTTCCTGGGACCTCGGTATGTCCCCTTAAGTTCTTGCAGCATTTTTATTCTATTCTGTGACGTACCTTGATTTCCAGCAGCTACACTATTTTTCGAGATATAACGTAATGTATATTTTTACATTTTCAGATAGAGACTTTTTCATCAACTAGAATGATATAGGGTTCGGTGGGTGCGCGATTTGTGGTTTTCTAAATATTGAATAAAATGATATAATAGGTGTTTCCACACATTTTCTCAACCCTGTATAATATACTTATATGTATTATAAACACTAAATAGCTCATTTTGTACTGGACGTAGGTGGAAATGTAAATTTTTCCTCTTTAATGCAATATAGTCCAGGAACGGCGTCATCGAAAGGGGGTGATAGTTACTTTAAACGGGGTAGTAGATTTTATTCTAAATCTTGTATATCTTGTAGAGAGTATGCAGAATCCAAGTTTTAGACGTCCAAATCCTTGGCAAATTTTTGTGTGGACGAAAAAACCACGAATGTTTGGCACTATTTCAGTTTGTGGCCTACAACTTAAAAACAATACATCCAATCTAAAAGTCATCTATTATCAAAATTAAAGAGCATTAAATTTCACTTCGAATGAGTACCTCAAAGTTTAAATTTCATTAAGAGGTATGGGCGTAATTGGCAGTCGAAAAACAACAATTTTTACCAACTTGTAAAAAATTCACACTGGGTAACTTTTTATACGTCTTCAGCTCTGAAACGGCTAATCCAAATGAAAAATCCATAGAATGAAAGTTGTAGAGCATGTAATTTCAAGTTAACAGATTACTTGGTTTTCCTATTTCGATCAATATTAAGCAAAATACACTCAAAATTCAAAATGTCCTACATATAAATATATTTATTATTTTCTTTTATTCCTTTTTATTTAATTTTTCCTCATTAAGTTGAGAAAATGGGTTGTCGAAATGAAAGCATAAGAAAGACCCAAAGTTTATTAACCAAAAATAAAAATTTACCCAATAGTAGTAATACAACAAAGTGTAAAAATATTAAACAAATACAAAGGTGTAAGAAAAAACTTAAATGAAATGAAAATGAGTTTTGGAAAAAACGAATTACTTGCGTGTAGTGGTTATAGTAGTCGAATCCGTTTGGATTGTGGCTAACTAATGTCCTCGTACTGCATCCTATCTTCCTGTTCCAATTACCAATTACCAATTAAAATCATTTTATTACTTTTGTAAATACATTATGTTTTGTTTATATCATTTTTCCCTAAGATACTAATTATTATAAGCCTGCACGTCGTGCATATAATATTTTATCCCTAACTAATCTAGGATAGAATCCTCATTCGTTAGGTTGGCCGTTGTTCGCCGGAAAATGACTCACACCTTCAAAACTCAATAAATTTATTATGTTACTATTTTCCATTAAATGTTCTAATAGTATTCTTTGTGTACATCTGCTAAGCAGTTAAAAACTGAAAGTATAAGCTCCGTAATAATATAAAATAAATATTTTTCTATGTGTTATATACAGGAAACTAAAGAAAGAAAAACCTGTTTGATCGATCTGTCGTTATTATAAAAACTAAAAATAGTTCTGATAAAATAAAAGATAAAATATATGTACAAAAGGTTTTGAAAAATTAAAAGATTATTCTATTTGAACCGATGCTATACAAGAAAATAGGGGTATGGGATGGGGGAGATGGGTAAGATGGGACTGTCTGACGGCTATGTGTCTTAAAAGTTGTATGTGTATGTCCTACGTCAGTCTCTTGCGTCGTATACTGGTAGGGTTTGGTGGAGGAGGCGATGGGTATGGGGGATCATTGTGTCGGCGTTTGTTGGTCAGGTCTCGTGTTAGTACCGATCGCTGAATTTTGTGGGTAATATCTTCCGGATCCACTGCAGCAGCACCGCCAACTTCCTCAAGTTCGAAGCAATCTTCGTCGTCGTCTTAAACTGCATACAACTCAATCTCAGGAGCGTTCTGACATGAGAGGCCAGAGCAGTGTTTACAGGTCAAAGAGCAGTTCCAACAGCTGCATGTTGTAGTGCAACCTTTTTTGCATTACACGAAACCATTTTCAGCAGCATGTCGGGTGCAGAATCATTTGACAATGTTATAGGCAATAAGCCTGACGGGCCTTTCTTCCAACCCCATTGGCATGGGTTTGTTATGTTCCCCAGCCATGTTTAAAAAATTATCCAGTGTGAATTTTTTTACAAGTTGGTAAAAATTGTTGTTATTCGACTGCCAATTACGCTCATACCTCTTGATGAAATTTCAACTTTAAGGTTTTCATTCGAAGCGAAATTTAATACTCTTTAATTTTGATAATAAATGACTTTTCGATTGAAAGCATTGTTATTAAGTTATAAGCTACAAATTGAAAAAAGTGCCAAAATTTCGTGTTTTTTTTTCGGTCAAACTAAGATTTGCCAAGGGTTTGGAGGTTAAAAATTTGGATTCTACGTACTCTCTACAACATATACAAGATTAAAAAAATCTACTACCTTGTTTGTTGTAATTATAAAGTATCCCGTTATTAAACTAATATTAGGCTTCCAAATGAATTGCGTTCTGATTTAAATCCTTTATAACTGTAAGATACAAATTGTACCTTAAACAATTTCCTTCTGATCATATAATGTAGGAATTACATATACACCCAAGAATTAGCACCTGCATTAAATACTACTATATAACAAGCCCTAGTACGGTATTCTTTTACATTATTATTCATGTCAGAACTTTCCTTAAGTGGGTTATCGGAGAGTTTTATTTAAGCTACGCATCGTGCGTCTTAATAATGAAATTATGGGTTAAGCATAAAGAAACAAATCGAGATTATTCTTGTATAGTTGAAAAGACCCTGTACTTTTTAAATTAAATGTGAATTTTTAAATGACTTGTTCCTTACTTAACAATAAACGAAACGTCTCTGTGAAGATATATCCAAAATCTCGAAAATTCCGCTTACAGAAGCTGGGATAATTTTTTTTATACAAAAAATACTACGAAATAGCTCGTAAAAAGACGGAAAAAATGAGTTTTTAACAACTGAAATCGGTCAATAGCTTTTTGCACAAAAAATTAAAAACCGCTAAATATGGCAATTTTTTGCCATTTAATTAAGGGACTGTAGTTATCGTAGGATGTTGTTTTTGAGCTTAAATTGTAGCTTTTATTGGTACGGTCGTGAGCAAAAAAAATAGGACAACGGTATTTTGCTAAAATCTAGTTTTGTACATTTAACTTTAATTTTTGTGACATTGTCAGTTAGTTGTCATAATTTATTGCAAGTGTGCAAAAAACTAATATGCCTCATATAAGCAATTTAGTTAAATCTGGAGTTATTGCTAAAGCAGAAGATGGATGGTCAATGAGACAAATTGCACTGCTTTATAATATTGACAAAAATTTGGTGTGTAACATTTTAAGAAAGTGGAGAATAAACGGTACGATTAGTAGAAATCCTGCATCAGGGCGCCGAAGGATATCAACTCAACAACAAGATTTGCAATTGGAAAATGCTTTAGTAGAAAATCCATTTTACTCAGTTATTCAGGCTGCTGGAGAAACGAATTTTCCTGGATCGAGTAGTACTGGTCGCCGGCGAGTAAGAGAATCGCAGCTACGCTGTCACGCAGCAGCACAGAAATACTTACTTGAAGCTGAACATAAAGAAGCTCGAGTAGGATTTGCGCTTGAATTTTTAGCGCATGATGTAAATTTTTGGAACAATGTAATCTTTACAGACGAAAAAACTTTCCAGTCAACACACAGCGGTCGTATTCGTGTTCCGCCCTCCGAATACTCGATTCGATGAGAAATATATATCTAACAATGATAAAAGTGGTAGATTTTCCGTCAATATGTGGGCTTGGATATCGGCACGTGGTCCTGGTCTTTTGTGGCATATTGAGGACGATTTAATAGTGAAACCTATATTTTTAGACAATATTAATCTCCCTTCTATATCACAATTATTTCCTAATAATGAGTTCATATTTCAACAATTGTTCCGTTCGTACTGCTCATACCGTAACTAACTGGTTTCAAGATAACAGCATCAATGTTCTTAACTGGCCCAGTCATAGTCCAAATCTTAACCCTGTGGAAGAAGTATGGGAACTACTCGTAAGAAGTATCCAAAAACGAAATGTGAGACCACGGAATGCCGAAGAATTACTGGAAATAGTAAATAATGCATGGGAAAATATTATTACTAATGATTATTGTATAAGGTTATTTAATTCTATGCCAAACATATTTATAGAAGTTATAAATAGAAATGGTGCAATAACGAAATATTAATAGTTAGTTTCTTGTTAACTAGGATATCCTTTGTCCTTTGATCCAGGATTTCTAGTAATTGTACCGTTTATTCTCCACTTTCTTAAAATGTTACACACCAAATTTTTGTTAATGTTATAACTCAGTGCAATTTGTCTCATTAACCATCCACCATTTACTATAGCAATAACTAGGTACAGCATTAAAATAAAAAATAAATTAAAAGTGATATCTGTTTTATTTCGGCTTCTCATTACATATTCAAATAGAGACAGATTAACATTAGAAAAAAAAGTTGTCCTATTTTTTTCTGCTCACGACAGTACCTACCTACTCTAAAAATTTCATACAAAAATATTAATAACTGTTAACGGAAATAGCGAAAATGTAAAAAAGGTGGTTTCGAAAAACGGCGTCGAAATGGTCAAAAGTGATCATAGAACAATTTTTCAAAAAGCTGTTTGTTCCTGATGAAATTCTCTACAACCCTATTATCTTTAAATTTTTGTAAGGTTTCGTTTGGTACCTTAAAAATGCATTTGAAAATCGGGATATTTCTGAATTTTGGACGTTCTGGCGCTCGAGCGGAGGGGAAATGACGCATGATGGGGGAAGTTTCTCCCGCAACCGGACTTGGAGCACCTCTAAATGATCGCGCTTCCCCCCACCACGCGTCACTTCCCCTCAGCTCGAGCGGCTGAAAAATTAGAATTTTTTAATACAGTTAATAACATATCTTTACATGTTTTTCCTTATTCTGGAGAAAAATAGGTACGTTGTAAATATTTTACAAGTACTTTCCTAGATCCCAGGGTGAGCAACGTACTTTTTGAAAACAAATTTCGCAAATTCGATCAAATATGATTTTCCACAAAACGGTTTCGTTTGGTCTTGATAGTCATCCCTGACAGTTTGGCGAGGGTCCCACACTCTAGTTACAGCTGAATAGAATTTTACGAAACGCCACTGGCCTGTACAAAGTAACATATTCGCCAAGGGACCCCGCATGGAATGATAGGAAAATGGCCCTCGGATAAATTCCACCAAATTTTAGTATGTTATAGGTCTTGGCCTACTTAACAATAGTTCTCATGGGCACAATGCTCAAAAGTCAATATAGCGCAAGCCACTATTTCTTGAAGACATTTAACCAGGTTCCAAAAAGGCCAAAACAATAAAAGTTTGTAGCAAACATTTCCCGCTTCATTTTCGAGAGTGAGAAAAACGATGGTGATAGTTTCGAGTTCTGAAACCCTTGCGTACTACCCCTATAAAGGAAAAACCACCCCAATTTTCAGACTGCTCTGTCTTGGGTTTCCGAGGGCTCGACGGATCGGGTTTTTTTGGTGAGTAATAATAAGTTCAGTTAATTTACACTAGATTGCCCCAGACCAACCCCCAGGGGATTGAACCTACCCTCGCCTGTAATAGTAACATCCCCAAGAAAGAAAAAATACGGGCTCGACAAGGTTTTTTATGGGTTCTCGAGGACAGATATCATGATGGTGGTGTTATTTTTCACTCTATCCTCCCGCAACTACCCCCAACTTGTAAAAATCACCCCCTCCTCCATGTTGTCGGTCCTAGGCATGCGCGAGTTCGTTCGATCTGGTTTTTAAAGAGAATATCAGCTTCAGATGGAATAAGTTACCAATGGCTGCATCAATGCCCGGTGTTTTTGTTGGGTTTGTGGATTGATTTATTGGGAAAAAATATTTTTTTATTTAAATAATCGTTTAAGAATTGATATGCTCTTATGATATTCTTATTTAAAAAATATATTTATGAATGTAGTTATGGAAGGGTAGGGTGAAAAGGAAACCCACCAGAATCGTCATTACTGCCTTCGAAAATTTGCGAGAAGCCCGTTCCGAGCCCGTTTTGCCAGTGAATTCGGTGTTGTGAGCAGGGTAATTTCAACCCCCGAGGTTGTGATTTAGTAATGGTCAGTTTCCCTGATATAACCGTAAAAACCCTGATCCGACGAATCCCCATGTGCATAGGACCGACAGCCCCCTCTGGTTTGTATACATTGGGGGTAGTTGTGGGAGTGTCGGGTGAAAAATAACACCACCATCGTGATCCCTGCCCTCGAAAATCCATAAAGAAACCTTGTCAAGTCCGCATTTTCTATTGCTTGGGGATACTGCTATTACGGGCGAGGTAGGGATAGATTCTAATGTAAATTAACTGAACTTATTATTACTCACCAAAAAAACCCGATCCGATGAGCCCTCGCAAACCCAAAACCGAGAAGTCGGAAAATTGGGGTGGTTTTTCCTTGGTAGTACGCAAGGGTTCGAGAATTTGAAACTATTGTGGGTGAGCTGCGGTGATGTTGAAAGACTAACAACTATTTGTGTTTTTACTTCTTTATTGATAGAGCGTCAGCTCGATGTTAACACAGTGAGTTTTGGAGTTGAACTGTACTTTATCTTGGTAAAATGTATACTGACAAATGTTTTGGCAAATAGGTACCTAGTACAATAAATTGGAAAAACCGGGTCAGGTATACTACGTAATTAGAGATAATCCCAAAAGGATGATTGTTAAGTAGGTATTAGTCTGGATGCATAATTACAAAGGACAGGGGAAAGTTCCGACTAAGAAATAAGGTTTTATGGTAGGTAATGCAATAAAGAATAGAAATTGTTATGGGAATTTACGACAGGTAAGGAAGGTACTTAAATACCGAGACGATTATATACAATATTTACATAGTAATAAATAATTTAAATCATGAAATAAAAATATACGAATGTATGAGTCAACGTAAACCAAATAATATGTCTAACATAAGAGTAGTGGAAGACATTAGTCCCCACACTATCATCATCATTTTTCTCACACTCGAAAACGAAGGGGAAAATGTATCCTACAAACTTTTGATGTTTTGGTCTTTTTGGAATCTCGTTAAAAGTACTATTAATGGTTCTGTCTTCAACAACTAGTGTATATTGACTTTTGAGCATTGTGCCCATGAGAACTATTGTTCAGAAGGCCAAGCCCTATAACATGCTAATATTTGGTACAATTTAACCGAGGGCCATGTTCCTATCATTCCGTGCGGGATCCTTTGAAACTTCAAGATCAAGGTGATCGAGCTATTATACAGCCTCGTGTTTGGCGAAATTTTTAACCTAGATTTTAACTCCTTTGGATAAGAATTTCAGAAAATCGCTTACAAATAAAAAACAATGTCTTCACAGAACTTTAGCCTTCCAGGTGCAGGCTATGCGTTAGTGAGTTCTTCAGTGCAGTGAGTGGCTACTTTATGTATTTAATTACATTTTGGGATATTATTTTTTATGAGGAGTTATTGTGCACAATTACATTATTTTAAAATCGTATCTCCAAGTCTATAATCATTTATGGTACTTTCGACCAGGCCTACAAGATATAATTAAAAGAAATATTCAACACATGCATTATCAACATTGGAACGCTATCTGTAGTAAGAACATATTAATGTGTGGTCACGATTGTTTAACTAGTTTCATTTCTATGTACTTGCAGGTATTTAAATAGTCTGAGCTCTAATTGTCATATCTCGTTTAGTTGAACAAATGTTTGCTGATATAGTTAAGTCTCTTTCACAAGAACAATATTTAGATTAACAAAGAATGAGGTGCCAATTAAGCATTTGCGTATACATGTTATTTTAACCCCGTTAATGTGGATATTTTAGGAAAATAGTTACCAAGAAATTTACATAGAAAGCATATTTTGTCTCGATACATTGTAGAATGTTAATGAAAGGACTAATATCACCTGTTTATCAATTGCATGAGAATTAAGCGAGTAAATGTTTCCTTGTTTTTCTCTTTCTTTAGTTGGATTATTTATAATTATATAATAGCACATCCCAAAAGCTCGTCGGTACTCTATAAAATGACCAGTATAAAATGTACAGGGTTGTTCACTATATATCGACCCCCCTTTATTTCTATTATTGAAAATAGAAAAAAGTTTCGTATAAAAAATGTTAATATCTTACTTATATTTAGTTGAAACGTGATAAAAAACAATGTCATGTATTGGTCACGTGATACGAAATTAATATGTTTTTTTAAATGGAACACCCTATAATTTATATTATTGCATTTTCAAGAAGACCTTTTTCCCTTGATATCAAATATATAAAATTATATAGGCCTATCTTAAACATTTCTTGACATATTTGACATTCAAAATGCAAATGATATGCTTTATTGCAAGAAGAGTGAGCCATGCGTGTCAAAATACAAGTGAAACAAAAATAACAAGGTAGCCCACGAAAATAATTATTTTATTGTTTATTCAATTTTGACATTTCAAACCATCATTTTAACATTTATTTATTCAAAATGGTTAAAGTGAGGCTGAAAAGGTAGAAATATTTTCCTTTATGTGAATAATAATAAAAATATGTGCCGCAAGAAGAGAATATATGACGTTATATCCGAATCGAGCGATTTCTTGTACAAACACGTTTTTGAATCTTGTATTTTTATTTTCTCGATATGATAAATAGTCCAGTGCAATTAGTCATTATAAATGAAAATGACGGAACTCAGGTATAATGAATGGATTTGAATTATTATTAATTTTTTTGATTTCTAATGATATAAACTAAAAAGTTTACCCATTGAAAATTACCGCAATTTCGAAAATCCGTAAATTGAATAAAAAAAACCGCTGCCCAAGGAATCACTACTTCCACATCCAGATTTTGTAGCCAAGTCTTGTACACACTAAATCCCAATGTAATATTTTATTCCCTTTAGTAATAGAGGGGGGGGGGGGCAAATGTTAAAAAAATTAGAAGCCCTTGGTTCTCGTATACCCACTAAATCCCAATTAAATTTTTTATTCCCTTAAACAATAGGGTGGGGATGGTAATGAGGGTGGTGGAAGAGGTAACTAATGCCAAAATAAATTTTAAAGGCCTTTGGTTCTCGTACACACACTAAATCCCAATTTAATGTTTTACTCCCGTTAATATTAGGGTACGGGTGGCGATGGGGGTGGTAGAGGTGGCGGCTGATGCCAAAAAATTTTTAGAATCCCTTGGTTCTCGTATACACACAAAATGCCAATTTTATTTTTTACTCCCTTTATTAATAGGGTGGGGGTGGTAATGGGGGTGGTAGAGGGTTTAGTTCTTGTATACACACTAAATCACATTTTAATTTTTTTTTTTGCTTCCTTTTATAATAGTGTGGAGGTGGTATTGGGGGTGACAGTGGGGGTGGGGGGTGGCTGATGCCAAAAAAAATTTTGAGACTCTTCGTACATGCCCTAAATTGGAATTTAATGGACTCTTACCTGCTTGTTTTGCCTATTTACCCTTATTTAACCCATTTACCTTCGAACCCTTTAACAGAATTAGATCAAAATATAATCCAGTTCCAGATATCGTTACAATACATAATTATACCAAATTTCAGGGCAATATCATAAAGGGTTCCAGAGTAAACGTGCGCACAAGAAAAAGTCACAGACAGACAGACCGACAGACAGAAAATTTTTTTGTTCAAATTTAAAGTTTCGACGTTTCATGGCATTTTAAGCCTATTTGAACAACAACAAAAAAATATTTTTTTTGCGTTACTATACTTCCACTAGACGTGGAAGTAATTGATATTTTTAGAAATCTCAACGAAAAAGACAATTATCGGAATTTTTAAATATTTCTTTTAAGAAAATAATTACTGTTATAGTTTTCGAGGTCGTTCATAAAGATTTTGTAAAAAAATGAAGATTTTTAAAATTAATTTGAAGATGGCAGATTGCTCCAAATAGCGAAATAAATTCAAGAAACATTAAATAATACAAGCAGATTAGTTTTTTATAGAAGATAATTTACTAAAAACTTAATAATATAATAATTATTATAAATTTTAATGATATAAATAATTATAAATTTTTATTAAAAGGATAATCATGTCTAATTTTCTCCGATGTTTTCGTTCTCGATGTAATTCGTTAGTATCATTGGTGGAGCATTTAAGCAGCTAACTCCTTTGCATAGTAAACATGCTATAGAACAATTTAAGCCACATGTTCTACATCCACAAGAAGAGCCACACTCAGTTCTACATAAAGAAAAAATTATTCTTAATAAATTTTCAGAAGTTGGTGGTTGCTTCATTGTAACAGATAATAGCGAATTATTATTTTTTTCCATCCCCATTCTTTTGGCAACTTATCATGTTCCATCCACAACTGGACTTGAAAATACATTCTGAACCAGCATCGAGTGTAGGTATCAATGAAGCCGAGTTGACCCAGGTATTTTTACTTCTAGCTTTAAGAAACGATTGGTATCGAAAATAATTTATATTTTCTTGATTCTTAGGAGCACCATATAATGATAAAATCCATAAAATACCCGATTGCAAGATATTAGTGACGTCAGCATTGTCATCAGTAGAGATAATAGCAGTATCTTGTAAATCTGTACAATGTTCGAATAATTTAGCAAATTTATTTTTGCCCTTTTCGTAAAACCGCTGATTGTATCACATCCAGTTAATGCATGTAAAAACAAAATATGAATCTTCACATTGGTAATGTTTGTTCAAGGCGGATACCGTGCCTTTTACTGGTTTGAGAAAATATATTTCTCCATGAGGAGGTGTTAAAGTTGTTAATAAAACTAACACATCAATATATTCAGCAACAACAATAACATTTTCTGATTCTACATTAATTGTCGTTTGTATGATTAATGTATCAGCATCACCTTCTGCTTGACATGAGAAAATATTGTTATCAGCTAGTTTCTTCCTTAATATTTCGATGAATCTGCTTTTGTTGTTGCTGTTTGCAAGAAACTTTTCTTGACGAATTTTTGAAGGGATATTTTCATCAAAAATTTAATATGTTGAGGCATTTCAGCTGATTTAGTGCAGTTGTTGTTGCGATATCCGTCAAAAACGACAAAAACTTTGTTTCCATAATTATTTCTTAAATATCGTATGTAACGATTGCATATTGTCTTAAAATTTTCATCCAGTTACCATTTGCAATAATGTAATAACATTCCTCCATCAATAACATAAGAAAATGTATTGTTATTACTTACACTAATATTGAGCTGCGTAAATAAATCATAAAAATTTGATTTCGCTTTCTTTCCCATTAATCCTTGATCTAACAGAGTTACATATGGTACTAACTCAAAATTCATGTATGTTTGAAGTTTTTCTGATTTTTCAATGACGCTTGTTGTCAGTTTGTATACTTTATATAGAAATTAAATAATTTTCGAGAGAAGAAATGAATATAGCTGCAAAAGGGATATATACTATACTAGAAGTAACGTCATTTTCATTTCAAAATCGTTAGCGGAAAATTTCAAAGGATAAAGTTTTTACTTTTTAGTATAAGAAATTCAAAAAACCCAGAAACATTCAAGTCCATTCATTACAGTTGGGTTCCGAGGAATAAATCTAATAGCACTGGACTAAAACACAACCTGAGATGTTCTACAAAAAGAGAAAAAAGGACGTGCCTCAAAAAATAAATTGTTTAAAAAAACAATGTTCCGTAAACTAGTAAACACTTTTGTGATATTTGCATATTTACGTAGCCTTGATAATATTGAAAGAACATATTAATATAAAGTCAAACAGATCTACTAAGTATTGGCGTAACTATATTTAGTAGAGATGTTTTTGCAATTATGAAGCCACTAAAACAGTGGCTGGCGAAGGCGCCGGGATGGAAGAAATACTCTTTATACTTCGGCTGAAAACTCTAATCAGTAGAGCCAAGGGCGTGCGGATTTGCGAGTTTTGTAAATTCCCTAATATAATATGTTTATGCTGTTACCTATTTATTTTCCTTAAGTTTGGAGAATTTTGACAAATAACATCAATTTCGAAGGAATGAATGTCCTCGGATTGAGTTAACTATGCATGAACTACCATATCTTAAATTTAAAATATTATGCTTAAATCTGGCAACATTCTCCACGAATTCAGCGGTATTTAGTGCGTTAAACCATTATAACTCAGTTTAAAATCACTATACATAGAGTGCGGTCGTTTATCATTTGGGCGGTATTAGTTTGTTGTTTATAAATTACGTATTTGTGGTATCATAGTGCCTTAAAATTTTATTTCGTGTGAAATATTTGTAGTGTGAATTGTTTATGAATTGGGCTGCATTAATTTTTGTTTATAAATTACGTACTTGTTGTATCACAGTGCCTTAAAGTTTTATTTTGTTAGTGCTTTAGTGAAAATAAGTGTAATTGTGGGATATCGTAATATTTTTAAATATGCAAAAATGGAAGCAGTTCCCAGTTGTTTAAAAGAAGCGGTAAAAGTTCATACTCCTAGAAAGTCTCCATTAAGCTTCAAGGAGAAGAAAATTATTTTGGAGAAAGATCATCCCGTGGTACAGAAATCAAGATCAACAGGTTTAGTTAATGTGACTTCAAGGCATGCCAGCGTGAGTGAGCGAACCATTTACAGAATTTTAAGAGAAGAAAAAATGAAGAGGATGCTCGGAAACCTAAGCGAAATCTGGGAGAAAAAAAATATTAGGCAAATTCCAGAAAAATGGAATTTGACGTAAAGTTCATACATTCTTTTATGATAATGAAATCCCTACTATTTTTAGTCCTTGAATGATGATGAACATAGCCTCCTACTTGAGAGAAATGATATTATTTTTTGGCGAAGGAATTATATTCGGGCAATTAGAGCTGCCCGTGAAAAAGGAAGAAAATGCTATTATTCAGAAGAGACGTGGTTACAGGATTAAAAATGCCAACAGGAAAAGGAAAACGGTTAATAATAACGCACATAGGAAGTGACTCAGGATTCGTGGAAGATGGACTTCCATCCTTCGTGTCATGAGGACATGAATGCGGATGTTTTCGAGGAATGGTTTGCAAAATTCTCTCTAAGATTGAATCCGGATCTGTCGTTATTATGGATAACGCCCCGTACTACAGTCTATTACTGGAAAAATTACCAACCAGTGCATGGCGAAAAATTCAAATTCAGGAATAGTTAGATGGTAAAGGTATCCTATTCGATCGTGCTTCGCTGAAAGCCGAATTGCTAACCCTAGCGAAACAGCACTCGCCGATATATAAGAAATATATTGTGGATGAAATGGCTAAAGCTTGAGGTATTGAGGTATTACGGCTGCCGCCTTACCACTGTGAACTCAATCCCATTAAGCTTATTTGGGTTGAAATAAAGGGGAATGTTGCAAGAGAAAATAAAACTTTTAATTTAGAACATGTAAAAGGCCTTCTATCCAGTGCATTAAAAAGAGTTACAGCTGATTATTGACAAAAATGTGGAATACGGATATTCGGATTGACGCAGTGATTGAGCCAATAATAATAAATGTAGGAGCCAGTAGTGATAGTAACAGTGACAGTGGAGAGTGAGTGGTAATCTGTGATAGTGTCATGTAGCGATTGTGATATTATGAATTATTTATTGTGAAAATTATTGTTGATTAGTTTTGTTTTTTTTATATTATTTTAACAAGAACGTTTATTTATGTTGTTATAGAACAGTTATTTATTTTTAAGTTGTAAGTCTATTTATTTATTTTCTTCTTTAACCTGTTACTCCCTAATTAACAATCCTGTCACCATTCCCGGCAAGGAATATGCTCACACCTCCACGTTGGCCCTTGCTGGGCAATGAGAACAACCGGCATGGTTAACATTTTTATAAGTATCAACCATTCTACAGTTTTAATGTCAGATTACGTAGGTATTCCACTCCTAATAAAATTATGCTTGCCATTAAAAAGTTTCTTAAAAGAACTCCAGTTTTTCTTTTTGGCTGAGTTGAGTGTGAAAACAAATTTAATTATATTTATTTTTTATTTTATGAAATATTATTATTTTATATATACCTACATAAATACGTATGTGGAGCCATTGAGTGCCCGGGATATACAATTTCTTTCTTTCTTTCCAAGTTTGTATTGTAATGAAGCTATTTTCAAATAGAAAATATCACTATTACTTTTATTTTGATTTTCTTGAAAACCAGAATTCCATTTATTTTTAAGCACACCCGGTATGGTATGCTTTCATAATTAAAATATCCGTATTTTGTTTGAAGTAAAGTATTTCAAGGCAAAGTCAAGTTTAAAATTTCATTTGGGAACGAATTAATAATAAGAAGAGATCTTAACCGCCATTGGGCAGCTAAAAAATAACAAATCTCCCGGCGCCGACTCACTCCCAGATGAGATCTTTAAAGCTGTGTCGTCAGAGCTCATACCCTACCTCAAAAAACTGTTTGATATCGTGTGGGAAAGTGGTCAAGCTCCGCAGGAGTTTCGTGATACACTTTTAATCAACCTCTTCAAAAACAAAGGGAGCACTGCGGACTGTGGAAATTACAGGGGTATAGCTCTCCTGGCTGTTGGAGGGAAGATACTCACTAAAGCGATGGCAAATAGGCTAACACCTGTTATGGAAAAGTTACTTCCTGAAACACAGAGTGGCTTTAGACCAAACCGAGGCACATCGGATTTAATCTTAACACTTAAACAGCTTCAAGAAAAAGCACTCGAACATCAAGGAGAAATTCACATGGCCTTCATTGATTTAACCAAGGCGTTTGACTCGGTGGATAGGGAAGTGCTCTGGAAAATTATGTTCCGCTTAGGTATCCCTAGAAAATTTGTGGAAGTATGTCGCAGTCTACATACAAACAACAATGCCCAGGTTATGTATAATAATGAGGCAACCGAACCTTTCCAAACCCTCACTGGAGTTAGGCAGGGATGTGTCCTGGCACCCCTACTCTTTAATTTGTTTACCACTGCTCTAACAATTATTGTTGACAACAAACTGACAGTCAGAGGAATAGGTCTCAGATACCGTTTTGATGGCGGTCTCTTTAACATAGGGCGCTTTAGAGCTTTCACGAAGACACGCACACGATTCATTTGTGATCTCCAGTATGCGGATGACCGTGCACTTTTAGCCTCTACGCCGGAAGAGCTCCAAGAACTTTTAGATGTGTATGCCCAGAGTTATGATTCCTTGGGACTTAAAATCAACATTGGAAAGACTAAGATTATGTCAACTCCTCATCAAGTGAACCAAATAGACATTACACTTAACGGAAATTTTCTTGAAGTGGTGGATCAGTTCAATTACTTAGGCAACGTTGTTAATGACAAAGCAAACATGGACAGCGAGATTCGCAATAGAATTAACGCTACATCTAGAGCACTCTGGGGACTTAGAGAGAGAGTATTTGACAACCACGACCTTGCTTTGTCAACGAAAATGGCTGTCTACAGAGCAGTTGTCATTCCAACACTGCTATATGAATGTGAAAGCTGGGTCACTTACCGTCGTCATGTGAAAGAATTAGAACGTTTTCAGCAAAGACACCTCAGAAATATGATGAAAATCCGTTGGTTCCATCACATATCAAACGTGGAAGTACTCAGGAGAGCAAACAGCCTTCCAATTGAGGTGCTTATTTCAAGAGCACGCCTAAGATGGGCAGGTCACGTTCATCGTATGCATGATAACCGCCTTCCTAAATGTACACTTTATGGTGAATTGCTAAGCGGTAGTAGAAGGCGTGGCGGTCAACAAAAGAGGTTCAAAGACGCTCTCCATGAAAATCTAAAATCCTGCGGTATTGCAGACGAGCAATGGGAACAACTTGCAGTGGACAGAACCGAATGGCGAGGGGCTGTGGCCAGCTATGAAGGAAATGTTGCTGCAAGAAGGCCGAATCCAAGACCTAACCAGGTCTATGTTTGTTCTGACTGCGGTCGACATGTGCTCTCCCGAATTGGCCTCTATAGCCATAGTCGTGTGCACCGTAGATGAATGGGAATTACAATAGACTACACCTTTTACTTGTTTCTTATTGTACACAATCTATCGACTGTAACATTTTTATACTCGGACTCGAGTAACGGCTAATAATAATAATTAATACTGGGACTATTAAATTCATTCTTTTTCCGAAATAATATAAGTAACTTATTTGCAAGCGATTCCGAATTATCAGAAAATTATTATTTATATCAATTAACGCTACTAGTTATAAACATTCTGCCTCGCCGCCGACTGAAGACTGCTTGGTTGAGGTGTGCCCGCGCATTCTGCGCTAAACGTTCTGATTTCTAGCTCAACACGGGGAGATCCTGAATCGGCCTCCTGCTAAGCCTCTCATTGGTTTTCCGCGCTTGACCTGACCAGTCGACTTTGGTAGGGATTTGTTATTTTAAAGTCATATCCAATTTGTGATAATTTTGGACTTCAAATATTTGCCGTAATCATTTGAATACCGTTAATTTCTTTGTTACATTTCGATAATTTGCGCCTTCAGCGACTTGCAGTAATTTTTTGAAAACTTCATTTTTGCAAATTAACTAAGTGATTGCGAAATCCTCAGTCGGGGACGCTGCCCTTAAGTGGGACACTCAACCTGAGTCACACTGCCACTTTGCCAGAAGAGATACTCCGTTAACGAAATAAGTCATTTTGCATTCACGATCGCAAATAACAAAGGCCAATTAATTTCTGATAAACTTGATGTCCGAACCTGTTTGCTTAGTAGCTTATTTTCTTTGAGGCTCTTTAGGGGACGCTGCCTTTAAGTGGGACACTCCAACTGAGCCATACCGACTTGTTTCATTCAGTAAGAATCCAATAACCAGATTCGCAACGTCAAGTAGTAAATTCTAGCTTCTCCGAAATATTCTAGATTAATTCATTTTGTTAAAATCCATAGAGATTTAGTAACTTGTCTGCCTGTCGTGGAGTCAGTCCTAAATTACTCACATTTGAACGTGTCGAGCCGCCGTTTTGCTTTGCTAGTCATACCCGTTATTTTGCTTTCACTTTTCTGTTTGCCCTGTATATGCCGCGTCTACTTACTTAATATCATTTTGTAGTAAATCTAGTCAGAGAGTAAAAATAGAAATTTTGCATAAAATTAGGGTTACAAAACTTGGGTAATTGAAAATTTCTTTTAATTTTCACGAATATCAACTACCTGTATTAATTATTTTTATGTAGATAAATGTACCAGAAGTTTTAAATATATTTCTATATGATATATCTTAAGATTTTCCTTCTTCACATGTACATAGTTTCAATATATCATTAAAACGTTTTGTGTGTCTTATTTTGAGTCACTCCTCTAAGTTAGACTGTCCTGAAAAGTAAAAGTGTCACAAATATAAAAATCTTTACAGCTGTCCATTCCTTGAGAAAGACGGCCTACGTTTCGACCCCTGGTAATAAACCGTCTTCACTGATTCTATTTGGGGCCTCTATTATACCGCTAATAGAGAAAGTGGTGTTTCTACACTTAAAATCAGAAACTGGCGCTCGAGGCAAAAACCGCTTGCACTAGTTTCAAAGTGCAAGTTGCAAAACCGACAAAGAGGCGTCACAGTATACGACTGAATAGTTACTCGAGCAAATTATTAGGTATAAAGGCGGCACGTTATATCATTTACTGTACGCGGTCGACTAGGTCATTAAAATTGTTTCTGGTAGTCGTGGTTTCCATTTCTACTAGGTGGATATAAAACTTAATATATTTCTCTCGATTCAATGGGATTATATGGTAGAACGAGGTGCCGCTTTAGTATCAAATAAGAGCTACTATACTTTGACGAGTGTCGCTTATTTTTTTTGCGTTACTGACTCGAGTTTTCGGCCAAAGTACAGTTAATTTTTTTTTGAGGCTTGCCAGCGCAGCAGAAAGTTTATGATTGATATAATAAGAAAGTGACCATAATCCTGGGGTCCTGAATTCGTTAGTCCTAGAGTCCTGGAAAGAGTTTGAACTTTTGGTGTGACACACTGACGTAGTTTCCACAAACGCCAAAGAACTTGAACAATAATGCACTGAACACTATACTTCCACACTCGACCCACGTTTCAACAACAATTTTATACCTCCCTCTTCGACCCCGTGGAGTGACAGCTATTCTTTAAATTTTTAATTGGAACGATGGTGCGTGTGATGGCTCATTTAAAAAGATTTTTAATTATCTATCCAGCAATATAAGATTTTTTAAATTTCTCTAATTTTTTTATTGAAAAATATTACATTTTTAATGTTATTAAGTAAAAAAAAAGAACATGAAACAGTTTAAATCAAATGTTCAAACTGGGTATGGATGCACTAATCTATACGTTGAAGTAATAACGGTTAAGACCTAAATGTATTCATTTCCTCTACTATAGACAAATACTTTCGTTAGCTTAATTTAATAGTTTAATTACAACTAATAATGGATGTTGTCGTCTACCGAATACTTCCTGATTAGATAATTTACTTTTTTGCTAGAACCAGCGTTGAGCTATTGAACCTAACGCCATTCCTTTTAGCCGAAAACTATATTTCGTAACTGTATTCTAGTTTGCTTCTTCCAGTGCGTCAAGTTTTTATCTTTACTCGAAGCATTCATTTAAAACCGGTACCTGTCAATCAGTAAATCAATTTTGTAATGTATTTGGAACTATTTAGATTGGCTTATACGATCTGTCTTACAAATGTATATTTGACAGGATATTATCATAAATGAATAATAGTCCAAATGCGAAAAGGAAGAATTATTTAATGCTAATGATGATAAACTATAAACGTTACCAATGTATTTAATATTATTACGTATAATAAATTATAGTGAAAAATTAAATCAACGGGGGTGTTTAACTAATTTAACTAAAGTTCTGAATTTAGGAGATTACGGTTGTATTTTCTCGGTTTTCAACTCAACAATTCAAAATTATTTGGAATTATAAAGGACGTTACATTTTCGTTGTCCATAATGTGCATTAACTCTCAAGAATTTATTGTCCTATGTAATTAAACAAGTCTAAATACCACCAGCTCGGTGGCTTGAACCCAAGAAGTTCCGGGTTCAAATCTTGGCAGGAGAATAGATATTTAGTGGCGTATTTAATATGTTAAGTGGACTAGGTGGGGTTGAATGAAGAGCAATTCGACTAGTCGCTGTACCACTCCTAAGTTCGAGTCTCATGTGTGGCAGATGGCAGTGTCGTGGGGAATGGTCTCTGGGTAATTGTTCATGTGTACGTCTTTATTAAGTGTTGGGACAGCTAATACTAAACTCTGCCAGGGCGTTAATCTAAATAAAACGATTGAAGAATATATTATGACGAGATCTTGTTAGGCGAACGGGTGAGAAACATCACTTTGATACTCGAACTTCGGTAATGCTACGGTGCAGGACTATCGCTCGGGCGCCAGTTCCTCTCTTAGGTATTGGAACAACAATACGCACAAGCCAGTTAAGTGGGACTAAGCAGCTTAAGTGGAGAAACGGAAATTCCAGCGAGTCGAAGGAAGAATAGACACAAACACAGCATTAGAAGGCACAGTTTTAGTATTACAATATTTATTAAAAAAAACCTATTTACAATTCTGTAACTTAAAATTATCTAACTTACTTCCTAGCACTCCTTCTGGCACAATATGCAACAGGTTATGGCGTAGGCCCAAACTGATTCTTGTCCAAGTTTCGGATCCCATACCAGAATAAAGTGCTCAGTGATAAAAGTGGTGTACATAATATTGTTAAAATTATTTCGCAAAATGATAAAATCTCCATCTGTTGACATTTGATTTTAATGCTTTGATGTATCTTTTTATTTTACCAGTGGCTAACCATTCGTTTTTTGGTTTTGAAGTTATAATATAAGTGGAGTCTGGGTAGAGTATTGCTCGATGTTCAGGGTTATAAAGAATATTAGAAACTGGTAGTCACGTAGTTTTCATTAAAGTGGTTTCTGTTTTATATTTCAAGTGAATCAAGTCATTGATTTTACATAACAAATCGGACAATTAAGCTTTTTTTTACTATATTAATTATCATACTAATATTTTGCTGAGATGGGTAGTGCATAAGACTTTAAAAATTCTTAGCTTTTATAAGAATTAATTACATTAATGCATTATGCTGATATCTATAGTCACTAGTTACAAATACACGATCAGAGTTTAGATTTTTTAATAAGGGAGATCTGAAGATTCAGACAAAGATGTTTTGTACAGTTATATGCACTCCTCAAGAAACATTTGACAGCTTTTTAAAAAATGAAATAGAGATGGAAATAAATTACATTCCTTCCACTGTTCTAGCATAAATTATAATATTTTTTTTAACGCAGTCTAATTAAACAGTTAAAGTTATCTATTACTATTCATTATAAAACTCGCACATTGCTGATCTAATTAATAACCAATTCTAGGGCGTTTTTTATTTAACAACTTTAACATTTGCGAATCGCATGAAAAGATATGAATCTTTATACTTTGTTAAGCAGTTTAATGAGCTACTGAGTTTTTTCTAAGATTTCTATCTGAAATTTAATGCACGAGGTATATCTCCATTAAAATATATATTAGGTATATATTTCTCCGTACGATTTATAGTACAGTAAACTAAGGAAATGGCGTAGAAAATTTTGGATAGTTTGGGATATTTGGACCATTTATGTAAAAACATGCTCTGATCACTAAAAAATAAAATACTAAAAAAAATTCCAAACACGTTTCAACATGTTCCTAGTTATTTCACTATAAGGAATGTAACCAGACTGCAACCAACAGCATTGCAATAAACACCAACTGAAAGACTAATCCTACTTAAAGGAGCTCTCCCTAATGAAATTGATAGAAATATTTGGTGTCAGCAGGATGGAGCTGCATGACATTTTACATTGGAAATAAAGGTCTATTTCGATCCAGTTTTTTCCAATAGGTGGATCGGTAGACGCGGTGAAATTGAGTGGCCGACCCGTTATCCCGATTTGACCCCACTTGACTATTTCTTATGTGGTTACATAAAAGTTTACTTCAACAGACCAAATAACGTTGTTGATTTAAAAGGCAGAATAAGGCAAGAGATTAATCAAATCACCCCGGAAACGATACAAAATCTTTTAGCAACGCCTCCATTATTGTCAAAAAGCTACTGGCGCCCAGTTTGAACATTTCATTTAAACTGTTTCATGTTCTTTTGTTTACTTAGTAACATTAAAAATGTAATAAAAAAATTATAGAAATTCAAAAAATCTTATACTGCTGGATAGAGAATTGAAAATCCTTTCAAATGAGCTATCATAAGCACATTATACTCAAAAAAATGTTACTCTAGAATTAAAAATTGTTTTAGGATTTTACTCTTATAACTTATTGTTATTTTCATTATATACTTATAAGTTATTAAATTTTTATTAGTTTTTATTGAGTAACTGTCTTGCACGTTTTATCATCTACCTATTTATCTCACTGGTGCTCAGGTATTGCTCAAAATGAATATATCCAGGTAAAAAATCATCAAAGTGACAAAGTTAACCACAACTAGAAGAGCAACCGCGCCTGTGGTGTTGCTCTTTAATCAAATTGGTTATAAGTCGCCGCAAGACCACCAGATTTATATCCATCAGATTTCTTTATTTGTGGTTACTTGAAAAAATCCTTGGTACACGAAGCTCCTGTACTTGATAGGGAGGGGCTGCTTCTGATAATTTAAAATAGATCAAAAATTTTCTAGAAACTACAAGGAGCACTCAAAATTTTGTTCAAGCGTTGGTACCATGTAGTGAAAGTAGCACTTAGCTGAAAATGTTTGTTATCATGGTATTTTGCAAAGAACATGAACTAAGATAAAAAACTAAGGTATCTACATGGAAAACTGTGAATACAAAAAAAGTTATTTTTAATAAGGATCCGGTTAACAAAATCCAATGATAACCTAGATAATTTATAATAAGAACTATAATACTACAGTTAGTAAACGAAGCTGAAAATGGCAGCTAAATGAGAAAATTTTGGATAGTTTGGGATATTTGGAACCTTTATGTTTTTACATCACGGGAAAAATACTAAAAAAATTCCAAATATGTTTCAACATCTAATTTCACTTAAAAGTCACATGGAAAATACCAGTAGATATTCAGTTTAAAAGTATCTAAAACCTAAAAGTAAAAAAAGAGGCAAGTGAATAGAATGTCTTAAAAAATTGGTTTTAAGGGATACTTTAGAAGTCATTACTAATGAATTTTCACATAGTTTTCATAATTTTTCAGTAGTATTGTTACCCATTGTTATAAAATATAATTTTTCTCCAAAATATTGTTATGTAGCATACCATAACCTTTCATGTTCTGTACGTTAAAAAAGTGGTTCTTTCAAATGGCACTATAGAAAACGGGGATTGCAATTTATAAAAAAATATCGATGACGAGACAATGATGTCGTCATAAAAAATGTTGTTCTAATAATATAACGATGAATTACCCGTGTGACAATTTATTAGCAGCAATTCATACTTTATGTGCACACTGTATGTGTATAAATGTGCGCCTTGATCTTGAAAACCGTAAAATTGCAGGAACACGCCTTTGAGTTAGCAGAGCAGTATATGACGATAAAGATGAGCTTATCGTTCGTTGAAGATTTAAGTAACTTTAGAAAATAATTTTTCTACTTTAAATTCTTGATATCTCAACATTTTCTACTGTTTTCATGGATAGAAAGTTTAAAATATTGATAAAGGGAAACATCAGATTGTTTCTGCGCATTATCCAACTTGCTAATATAAAATAATTAGCATATTAATTACTTTACACACATTTGTTAATCTTTCACATAATCTTAAACATGATAAATGTTATGTAGTAGACGAATATATTAAAATATACTTAATTAATTAAACCATTATCTTCTACTAATATAAGCAATGGGCATGGCATATATATATATATATATATATATATATATATATAGAGAGAGAGAGGATTCACTTACCTCTCACCGGTACACCATTTACTTAAGTTTGTATAAAACTAACAGGTTGATGAGAACTAATAAGTTCGAAACCGGTCTATGTCTGGTCAGGGAATTGACAAATGACATTGGCTACCAATCTTTCATGATTTGTAAGGTATAATTCAATGCAGGTCGGGGTATTTGCCCGCTGAGTAGTTGTTTCCTGCAAATCATATGTAATAACATATATATATATTAAAATATAATATTTCAGTCGCAAGCTCCTCTATAAAATCCTTATTTTACTATAAGGAATGTAACCAGACTGCAACCGACAGCTGCTCTCCGGGCTATGTGCCCCGCCGAGCGCTGACTTACAAGTTACAAGCCTGGCGAGTTAAGTGTAATAATCGCATATTACCAACAAAACGCTAATACTTCGATTGCAACGAACACCAGCCGAAAGACCGATCCTACTTAAAGCAGCTCTCGAGCCAGTCGTCCCATACATAGGCATGCGACGACCGGCACGAGAATCCTTTGACTATTTGGTACATCCCGGTATTTTTACAATAGCGACATGTAAAATAGTCAGCAGGCGCCATCTTGCTATCGGAGCATTAGCGTTTTGATGGTAATATGCAATTATTACCCTTAACGCGCCAGACTTGTAACCTTGGTTGCAGTCTGGTTACTTTCCTTATAGTAAAATAAGGATTTATAGAGGAATTTGCAACTAAAAATATTATGTTTAATATTCCGCCCTCTAAAAACACAGTTGAACTATAAATAAACATGTAATAAAAAGTATGACAAAGGAACAATACATAGTAAAAGAAAGCATAAGAATTAAAAATACGCTCATCCTTAACCTAAATAGATACTTTAAAAATTACATCATAAAATTTGTATTTTTATGTGGTCGAGTGGAAGAGCAGCTTTGCTGAACTCCCCCACAAATAAAGACAGTTTATTATTATTATTATTAATATTTAAGGCACTTTTGTTTTATTATATTCAATTAAATTATCAGTATCAAGAGAGCCATATTTATATTTTACAATAACTCTCTTACTGATTTCCTTTCGTGTACATTTATTAATTGCAGTAAATACTCGCCTTGCAACCTCTTACATGATAACAATGTTCTCCAAATTTGAATTTCCAGTGATGACGAGGTTAGTACCTCAATAAAAAAAACTGACATTTTTTACAAATCTCTTTGTATAATTTGTAATTTAATTCTAAGTACCGAAACTTTTCCCTGGTAAATGGAAACAATCTAGAATTTGTATGTATTCTTTCATCTGCCTTTTTTTGAAATTACTTTAAACATAACTTTCTTCTTGACACAATTTTTAAAAAATTGAACTTTGGCATCTGAATCCCCCAGATTTGGTATACGATGGTAGAGGTGTTGATGAACGATCAACTGGAGTACTTGGCACACTCCTAGATGTTTCTGGATGTGGG
Organism: Leptura quadrifasciata; assembly: GCA_963675555.1. Taxonomy (NCBI): domain Eukaryota; kingdom Metazoa; phylum Arthropoda; class Insecta; order Coleoptera; family Cerambycidae; genus Leptura; species Leptura quadrifasciata. Next base: position 163,430,639 of record OY776676.1, read on the forward strand.
TTTTCTAATTCCTCATTATGTGCAGAAGAAACACGAAGACCACATGATGTCGATGGTAGGCATATATCTTCTTTGGGTTCCTCGACCTGTATGGGTACAGGTGTACAATCCCTTTCAGTACGTGTTTCTACTGTGTCTCCACATGGATACCGGGTAGGAACTGCATTTCTATTGAAGATGTAATCGGTATCATTTGAGTATGACTCTAGTGTGGAGTGCTTATTACATATAGTATATATATTATTACGTATAGTATTTTCTGACACTTTCATTCCCGTTAGGTCCTGCTACATTTTCGATCTGAAAACGATAATATTTATTTATTTATTTGAAGTAGATACTGTGGTAAGGCAGAACAATAATTTAAAGTAGTCTTACGATATTTAGAAATACATATTGCACTGTGCAAAAACCAAAAACTGAAAACAAACACTGAAACAAATGCACACTTACTTATGAAGGTTCCTGGGAAAATAGTGCAATTTTCGCACATCAACTTCTTCAGTTCCACAAACAATGCAGAAGGCAGAAGATATTTTAAGAAATAATCTGTAAAATGCAATATTATATATTACTGTAATCCAATGTATATTTGCACAATAACACTCACCTAACTCCTCATTGGAAATCGAAATTTTTAACGGTCACTAAAAACTACGTATTCTATGTTAAAAAGTCAAGTTTCTACAAAAATACTATCACCAGCACAACACAATCACGGTACACAATAAATAACAATGGATGACGTTTGACAAAACAAACAACTGACAAATGACATTTGCGTTAAGAGCGCCATCTGAATTTGGCTTCTGTTGCCTTGACCTTGACCGGACAAATTTCTCAGGGAAGTTGCCAGTCTGGTAGTCTGTGTTGTAGTTAATTTTTTTGTATGATTGAGATGGGATGTATTATATTTAATGGAAATTTAAACCCAAAAAAGCTTAAAAAATGTCCGTATACAGAAAAAAAAGAATCTTTTGTAGGTTATTTAAGTGAAATTAATAATATCATGACGTTAGCTAGCTGAGTGCTTATTTGTAGAATATATAATTTGGTCAATCGATAATTTCAAAATTTATTAAAGAATAACCGTCAAGGTGCCATCAAATGTTATGACATTACTTTACACATTGATTCATTGTCTTTTTAAATGTTTACTAACATTTTCCAATAAATGATATACAGGACGTTGTTCGGGGCTCTGAGAGCAACATTTAAAAAAGACGAGTCCGGCCCTGGACTTTTTCCAAATAAATTATTGTTTTGATTGGACTAAAATAGTGTAATTGTAATATTCGTACAAAATTTTATACATGGAGGTGTAAATTATTGGTCGAAAATTATAAAACACTCCGTACCCCGACAACCATTCACTCTCAAGGGTATGTGTGCGGGGTGATTTGAACTCAGCAAAGTGTGCTCTACCTCCCATTTCACTATGTCCATTCAGATTCCGGAAAATCTATATATTGGCATAGTTGCTTGAAAGCTATTAAAATGACATGTTCAATAACTCTGAAGACAGAGATAAAAGAGATATAATTCTTTAAAAATATGCTACATTTATCACATCAAAAGTGTTGGCCGTTTTACTTTTCTTATTTTCAAGCAAAAACACAGACCGGCGTATTCCCAATAGCTAGGGATTTCGTGACATTTTTGATGTATTACTATACTATGACTATGAATTTTGACGAGGCTTGATGTATTACTTATTTACGAATCAGATAATTTTTTTTCAAAATACTGTTCTATTAATCTATAATCCATTAAAGTGCCATTTCCAATTAACTAAAAGTCACAATTGAGTCATTAAAAGTTCTTAGAAGCTTAGATATACAACGGGCATGTGATTAATATGACTGTTCTATGACAAATTAGTCGCAAGCCTGATTCATAAAAAATATAATTATTATTATCAGTATTAAGATCATTATTCTTGTGCATCTGTAAGCTGTAATCTATTGCAGTATCTATTGGAGTGAATAACAAAATTAGTATGACATAATACATATAGTCCAAGTTCCAGGTAGTCCAAGGTATTGCAGACGAGCAATGGGAACAACTTGCAGCGGACAGAACCGAATGGCGAGGGGTTGTGGCCAGCTATCAAGGAAATGTTGCTGCAAGAAGGCCGAATCCAAGACCTAACCAGGTCTATGTTTGTCCTGACTGCGGTCGACATGTGCTCTCCCGAATTGGCCTCTATAGCCATAGTCGTGTGCACCGTAGATGAATGGGAATTACAATAGATTACACCTTTTACTTGTTTTTTATTGTACACAATTTATCGACTGTAACATTTTTATACTCGGACTCGAGTAACGGCTAATAATAATAATAGTCCAAGTTCAATAGGAAGTATACCGTATTGTATTTTGTTCGGGTATAACATGCCCTTTTAGTAAATAAAATGGTTATTTGTGTAGCGCAAAATTGTTGCACGAAGCATGAAGTTCGCAGCTCGAGACGAAGTCGAGAGCTGCGTTATGATTGCAGCTCTTGCAATATATCTGCAACACAATATAATTTTTACAAATGTTGCACACATTTTTTCTACGATCCAATGAAATATTTTCTTCCTCACTATAGAATTCATCTTTAACGATTTTTTTTATAACTAAGTATTCAAATCTCAAACTGACAGCTGAAAATTAATTTTAGAAATTGTCACTGTCAAACGCTACCCATAGATAATTATGAGTAAACTTGGACCAATCAAAATTAAAGTAAAATTTTTTAATTAAATAATACATACATACTCAAACCAAACAATAACATTTTGATGAATGTTTAATAGTAGTTACTTACCATGGCCATACGTATTATATGCTAGATCAAGCTCGTAATCAATAGAATATCAAAGTAGTACAAAAAGTAAGTCATTTCTTGTTATAACACTGTAAATAGTGTTAAGAGATTAATTTTTTGCATGATTGTAGAAGAAGTTTAGTTCCGCCCTCTAAAAGCACATTTGAACTATGCTAAGTCCAGTCAGGCTATTTATTTTTCGATTGCAACAGACACTGGACCGCTAGATGGCGCCTGCTGACTATTTTACATGTCGCTATTGTAAAAATACCTGGATGTACCAAATAGTCAAAGGATCCTCGTGTCGGTCGTCACATGCCTACCTTGTACTGACGAGAGCCAACAGCTCGAAACTGCAGTCTGCAAGTGATGTGTGACGGCTGGCAAGAGAGTTCCTTTAAGTAGGATCAGTCTTTCGGCCGGTGTTTGTTGCAGCTCCGGATATAAGCCGGAAAGACGGTGCAATTTACTCTCATATAAATCATTATTTAAAAAAACGGCTTTCACTAAAAGACATTAATAACATGTTACAATGTGGGACGATGAGAGAAAAAAAAGTATATAAAAAAAAAATATTTTTATTTTCTTCTATTTTCGATTTGCAAAAATAATTCTTATCATCCCACATATGTATTATTAAAATAAATATTTTCCCTTTTGTAGAACTAAAATAAAATTAGCCCTAATGTCCTCAAGTGCACCGAGAAATTTAAAGATTAGGTATAATAAATTTGTCCAATGTCATATTCTATTACATCTCTATCACTCTCTTTCCAAGCACACCGTACATTAGGCTGCGTCATTTTATTGACGTGAAGTCATTTACAATTAAAATTGGAAGCATGGATGCTAATACACTCCGTACCACTCTTAACGCGCCAGGCTTGTAACTTGTAATTCAGCGCTCGGCGGGGCACATAGCCCGGAGAGTAGCTGTTGGTTGCAGTCTGGTTACGTTCCTTATAGTAAAATAAGGATTTTATAGAGGAGTTTGCGATTAAAAATTTTATGTTTTAAAGTAGTTTTAGTTTTTGTCTAAATGTGGTCCGAAACTTGTCATTTAGTTTATCCCGTGATTTAATTTAATGACATCTTCTATAGGTATTAGAATAAATTTCTTCAATTAAAATTAAAACCCTATACTACCATCTTCAAAATGAAATTTGGGAAATTTTGAACTTTGATTATTTTACGCTGCATCACAACTGGATAAGGTGGGGATATCCAAGAGATAGAGATCTGATAAGAAGATATTTATTATTTTTGGCCATAACTTTTTTTTAAATACATATATTGGTAAAAAAATATATAACACTACCTAAATAGGACTATGACAGGTATAGTGATATGAATTTTCACTTAATAATTTCGGTTGTTTGCAAAATTAGTATATTTAAATTAACAAATAGTGCTAATCTTCATATCTTGTAGTAGAATGAAAATTCATATCACTATACCTGTTATAGTTCTACTTAGGTAGCCTTATACTTTTTTTTACCAATATATGTATTTAAAATAAGCTATGGCCTACAATAATAAATATTTGTTTATCGGATCTCTCTCTCTCTCTCTTGGATATGCCCACCTTAAGATAAAACCAGAGTTTAATGAATTCGGTAGTCTTTGATAAAACTAGATGCGCTGCGTACCAAATAACCAATCACTATTTTGAAATAAAACTGGTTTAGCCAAAGAAATTTGTACCTTCCTAAATATCGAACATTTAAAGATGTGTTGCAACTTGACCAAGTCGAGTATGGGAACGGCTAATCATGGTTCCGTGCTTTCTATCTCAATTCGAGTCACCGGGCATCACCTGAAAGCACACCGCGGATGCACCACAATAATAGCGGAATAGAGTAAAGTAGGAGGGCCCATAGACCACCTTGCTTTTCTCTGTATACAACAACAAACTTTTAAGTCAGTCTTGTCAAGAGAACAATAGGGCTAAGTGGCCGCTTTGCTTTGACTTCCGAACGGACTAACACGTGCTTTTTGTGGAGTTTCACGGGCTTTAATCCGTTTAAATCTTTACCAAATTCAACTAATGAATATTACAGTAAGATGGTTTGGTGGAAAAGAAACAGCAATTTTGTGATTTTGTTTACTTTTTGAAGTGTAGTTTGTGGTACAGTTAGTGTAGTGTGTTAATTATATGTTTCGACCGTCACTATAAAGGTAGGCATTTTATTTAAATTTAAAAAATCATACAGGAGTATTTACGGTGACAGAAAAAAGTGATATGAATTTTCACTCAATAATATCAGTTGTTTGCAAAATAGTTAGATTTAATTTTAAAAAATATGTAAATTTTCGTATTTCCTAAATTTAAATCTAACTATTTCGCATATATTTGAAATTATTCAGTGACAATTTATAACACCACTCTTGTTATAATTCTACTTAAGTAGTCTTATAGTTTATTTGCAGCATGTGTTTTATAATAAGAAGTTATGGTCAAAAACAGTAAATATTTTACACACAAACTTTAAAAATCAAAGCCACCAACGTCGCCAAGTAGAGACTAGAGAATGAACGCATCAACCATTCGATCATGTAAATATAAATAAGGCATTTACTAACTTTACAATAATTATATAAAATATTTGACCTGAGTACTTTTTTAAGTAGGTCAGGACAGAATTACAATTTATGAGGGGTTGATTTTCTCTTTTCTATGAAGCGTCAAGCATCGAATGGCAATAAATTTAACTTGAGGAAGCAGGCTACAAAGCACAAACCAAAATAAAGCGTACGCTAGTATAATTTTTATCTGTATATAAGCACTCTTAACTCTCGCCCGAATTAACTAATACCTGTTTGGGACGTTTAGGTTTAGGGCCTGTTGTTGACGTTTATTCAACATCGATTTTACACCTCTAGGTAGAATCTACAAGCGTATGTGCAAATGGTAAATGACTACAAATGAAAAGAAAGGAAAATTTTAACATTTGTTTGATATTTTTATATATATGCAGGTGAAATGTATCGTTGACAGACATCTTTAAAACAAAATAGATATTTAGGGGAGGTATTTAGCTTCTGAGGATAACACTAAAAAGTAATAAGTAATGTCAGGCATTGAATTCAATGTTTAAAGCAGTATAAAATGGTAAAATACATATCAAAATCACAGTATTGGTACAAAATAAATGATATATTTCAAAAAGTAGTAAAGCACTTTAAAATAATTAAATTAATACTTATCTATTAAATTTTAAAACTATGCACTCTTATTTATATCAATATATGCTGTTTATAATATTTTATTACTATTCTTATGTCTTCTTACATATAAATGTGTGTGTGTCTGTACTTATAAATATATTTTATGTGTGTGTTTACTTCTGAATGTTATATACCTACTTTTCTTGACTTTATCTTTTGTTAGTGCATTTTATACATTTAAATGAAAGAAATAAAATATATTATTATTATTATTATCGAGTAAAAAATTGATAATAATATATATGTTTTAACCTTTTCAACGTTTCGTTTTTATATAAGTTCATTTTGAAAATGGCATCTTGAAACCGTACTCAAACTGTGCTAGTTTAATCGCCAGAGGAAAATAAGCATCAAAACCACCACCAATTCTTAAAGTACCTGAAATTTTACATGTCACGGCTCCGCACAATAAAAATTGAATGATGTTCTGATGCTTATTGAAAAATTCAGTAGCTCTTGTTTTATATTGTATTACAGTTCCTTAGATTGGTATAAAAATATTTTATTAGAGCCCAAAGCAACCATACCATCTAATAATGATGTTGAGGAGAGATAAATTTAAATCTTTGGTTGTATATTAACCATGGATTTCACATTGAATGTACCAATTCTGTTTTTGAGCTTTTATTTTTGTCGCAATATATATCGGTTTAATTTCCAAGTTTGGCGCATGTGCTATTAAAGAAAAAATGTCTCTTTTGTATGTACTATTATATTAATTATTTGTACTGCTTTCGGCCATACATAACAAAATGAAAAAATAACGTATGTAGGAGAATACATTTAAGTCATCATGAATATTTAATTATAATTGTTTAAACCATATCATATCGCTTTTCATTTAATTATTTCTATAGTGTAGTATAGTGTATAACATATAACTGTATATTAAAAGATGTATTAATAGCATACTTATCTATTTGAAAATATACTATAAATTTTCTTTAAAATTACGTACTATGAAATTTTATAATTTCTTTATAATTCCTTTAATGCTTATTAATGTTATTTATTCATAATAATCCGGCCATACAGAGGAAGATTTTTTAATAACGCATGTAGATGACAAATGATTGTAGAAAGCAGATAACTGCAGTTAACGCCATATATAGGCATTTAGTTATAATTACGTACAGTATTTTGTATTATTTTGAAAACTGTTTTTATTATAGCACTAAAACAGTAATAGTGACTATGCATCGACAGACATATTAATGACCTAACATTATGGGGGGTAAAGTTTATAATTGCACTTAAGTTTTACACATTAGGTAACTAATTGCATGTCAGATATTTACATACATTTTTAACAAAAACCATGATATTTAAAGCTTCATTTATATCATTGAGCAGAGCATTGAAAAGACCAAGTCCTTTGTGATATGTCGATTTTATATTGTAATTATGTATATCTTGGAGTTTCTTTAAATTTCTAAGTAGGTGAGAACTTTCCCGTTAATTATTTTATATATCAGGATTAAACTTGCCATATTTTGCTCTGCTCTGAAGATAGCCAACGAAGAGTACTTAAGGTGGACTTTGCAGCAGTATAAATACTATAATTTAATGCAATTCTCATTGCTTTATTTTGCAGTAGTTGCAACGTGATGATTTCTTGATTATATGCTATTAACAAAGATGTGCAATATGTAAAATGGAGTTATATTATAATATTGGAAATTAAAAATTTACGCCACTGCGTTAAATTAGTTGCAATTCTGCGAAATAAACCACTTTTTTCCAATTTTCTTACACATATAATTGACCTGATGACTAAATGTAACTTGTGAATCGAACATAACACCTAGGTATTTAATTTGGACCACTTTACCGACAGTAAATTTTCTACCAGCTACAGCAATTACAGTATCGTCAGCAAACAAGTTTACATATGAATTTTTCAAGACACAATGACTGTTATTCACATATATGGTGAAAAGAAGAGGTTGAACCAAAACACATACTTGGGGGAGACCGTATGGAATAGTCTTCTAGCTATTTCAAAACTACTTTGAATGTCGTATCTACATATTTTTTTATTAACAAGTATTTACTAGTTCAAATGTGCTTTTAGAGGGCGGAATATTAAACATAATATTTTTAGTCGCAAACTCCTCTATAAATCCTTATTTTACTATAAGGAAAGTAACCAGACTGCAACCAAAGTTACAAATCTGGCGCGTTAAGTGTAATAATTGCATATTACCCTCAAAACGCGTTTTGATGGTAATATGCAATTATTACACTTAACGCGCCAGATTTGTAACTTTGGTTGCAGTCTGGTTACTTTCCTTATAGTAAAATAAGGATTTATAGAGGAGTTTGCGACTAAAAATATTATGTTTAAGTATTTACTAGCTTTAAAAGCCCGTCCACAAACACGTGAACCTCATTATCCTCACTTATTTCCTTCCTCCAATCGACCAGCAATAAATTAATTGGGCGTGATTGTGCAGGTTTCGTAAGGGATGTTACTTTTGGAATCGGTATTATTGTACTAATTTTTAACAGCGCTGGTACATGTCATGTTTCTAACTATCTGTTCTGGTAAATACGATCTTAATTGAAACAGTATTGAAGGGATAAAGGAGATGCCGACTGTAAGCTGAGTTTAAGTATTTTTCTAGTCTAGCCTAGTTCTGGTCTTTAAAAATGTTTAATAAAGGGTAACCCATTACACAAAACAACTCTTTAAACAATTTAACGCCAAGTAGACCAGGGCCAAACCTTTTAAAATATCGTAATGGACGATAAATTCTTAGCAGTATACGAATGGTCGGAAAATGTAGTTAATGGTGTAAATAATTAAGGAAAAATCGTCCAGACTGAGTAAAAGTTCGGGAAGGGGGGTTGGGGTGGTAATATATACATTTTTAGGGGTTGGTATTCGTTTTTTGCGATTTGCGGCTAAACTATGCATCCTATCGAAAAATGTTGAATATAAAAGTTGTAGATAATGAAAAAATCTAAAACTTTCTAATTAATCATTATTGACCATAACCTCAAAATTATCGAGAAAATGCAAAAAGCCGTTTTTTCGGTTTTTAATTTATAATTATCGCAAAAAGGTTTATATTTTCATGAAAATTGGTGAAAACTGTTCTCTTTTGTGTTTCAAACAAGCCCAAATTCTTTCAAAACGAAATATTTAATTTTCGATGTTTTATGAAGAAAATTAAAAAAAAGACCTAATTTTCAATCGAAAAATTTGATTAGCAAATTTTCGATTAATGAACTTTACTAGTGCTCATTTTTTTCGTTGAAATCTCAACTTTAATATAGAATTAAAATATAATATTGTTTATATACATAAATATCGTTAAAAAAGCGAAAAACTGAAAAACTACTTTTTAAAAATCGAGTTTTCGGTGAAAACCATGGATTTCTTTTTCTTTATTGTAAATAAACGTTTACATTCATAAAAAACGTTAATTCTCATACAATACTATGTTATACGAGTAATGTACATGTACCTAACTGAGGCGAGACTGTTACAATTGATCCATTACTATTATTTCAGAGAATTTCGCGAAATATCAGCAGCACAGATGATATGGAAAATTATTTACAATACGAGCTTGCTCCATTTCCTGTGTCGTTGTTTACAGAGAATGGCTTCAGAAAAAATGTTAAGTCACATTTATATACAGAATTTGCGAGCATCGATTCGTTACCAACTTCGAGCAATATTGTACACGTTGTTGATGGCGGGTTTCTCTTACACAAAGTAATCTGGCAAAAAAACGATACAATTAATGAAATAACACAAAAATATTTACATTATGTACAAAACAACTACCCAAAAAATAGTTATATGAAGAAGATGCAGATTCCTTAATTATCAATACATCCCTTGAAGTAGCAAAAAACTCCGATAAAATAGTGGTAGTTGTTGGTCAAGACATAGATCTTTTAGTTCTTTTAAATCAATTCAGTTCACGTGAATTGAATATCTATTTCCACAAACCTGATGCAGGAAATATTAATGATACTTATTACACCTCTAATAGTTTTAAACATAAATCACATAAACATATTGTAGCATTTTTGCATTGTTTTTCTGGCTGCGATACAACTTCCAGTTTTGCTGGGAAAGGAAAAAAAACAATTATAAAATCATTATTGGCCGATAAACATTTACCTAATCTTGCAGAATTTTTTTACAATACAAATGCAGACAAACAAACGATTACCGAAAATGGATTAAAAATAATAGCTTCTATTTACAAAAGATTTGAACTCTACCGAACGGCTACTGTTAAATCCTCATTTCATTTGAAAAAATTACCTCCAACTGAAGGGGCAGCTAAGCAACATTGTTACAGGGTGTATTTTCAAATACAAAGTTGGCTTGGTAATCAATTAACAGCTACAGATTGGGGATGGAACCATCACGTTAATACAGAACAAGAATTAATTCCTGAAAATTTATTGAAAATTATCTGCTGTAGCTGCGAAACAGGATGCGGTAATAGCAAATGTGGTTGTCGCAAGCATGGCTTAAAGTACACAAATTTGTGCTCAAATTGTCACGGTTCTGATAAATGTTCTAATGCCGAAAAATCGTTGTACGAATAAAATTGTAGTCTCGAGGACATCGAAGACGAAGACAGTACCCACTGTCTAATAAATAATAATAAAAATAATGATACTGAATTCTGGCGATGAAGAATTGCCCACGAAGAAAAAAAGATTTCAATAAAATTATTTTACTTTTAATTTATGTATTTTATAATCAAATATAAGACTTTGACGTGATAATTTGTAAATACTTACGAATCACAAGAAATAATTAACAAATTTTCTCAGTTCACAGGCTTTGTGTTTTTTGAATTTTTACCTATTTAATTGCATTTTAAATAATGTTTTCGGGGCTTTGAAAGCCGAGAATAGTTAGGTACATGTACATTACTTGTATAACATAGTATTGTTGAGAATTAATGCTTCTTATGAATGTAAACGTTTATTTACCATAAAGAAAAAGACATTCATGATTTTCACCGAAAACTCGATTTTTAAAAAGTAGTTTTTCAGTTTTTCGCTTTTTTAACGATATTTTTGTATATAAACAATATTATATTTTAATTCTATATTAAAGTTGAGATTTCAACGAAAAAAATGAGCACTAGTAAAGTTCATTAGTCGAAAATTTGCTAACCAAATTTTTCGATTGAAAATTAGGTCTTTTTTTATTATTTTCTTCATAAAACATCGAAAATTAAATATTTCGCTTTGAAAAAATTTGGGCTTGTTTGAAACATAAAAGAGAACATTTTCACCAATTTTCATGAAAATATAAACATTTTTGCGATAGTTATAAATTAAAAACCGATAAAACGGTTTTTTGCATTTTTCTCGATAATTTTGAGGTTATGGTCAATAATGATCAATTTGAAAGTTTTAGATTTTTTCATTATCTACAACTTTTATATTCAACATTTTTGGATAGGATGCATAGTTTAGCCGCAAATCGCAAAAAACGAGTACCAACACCTAAAGACTAAACCTAAAATCACTCTTAAGAACTTGGTATATAATTTATTAACTTACTTTAATAATATTTGAGTAGCCAGGTGGGATTTTTTTTACAATAAAACTCAGTATATATTAACCCAGAATGTTTTATACTAATAGTTATTTACATTTTTACTACTATTTAAACGGTAACTTGCGAACTAAACAACAACAGGTTTTACATAAAATAAATTATTGTATTAATATATTTTTAAGTTTGTCCCTGTTCCCACGTTTGTATATATTATGTTTTTTTTTTATTTTGTGTGGTACATAATCTATCTAATATTAAATGAAAGTGTATTATTACATAAGTTTATTCATATGGTAATCTATAAATTTCAGAAAAAGGCATTTATTGACCTTGATATTTTTTTATTTACCATTATAGAGTATGATTTATTAAGCTTATTTTTCATCGTTGTCCTTCTTCTTGTCTTTTGTAACTCATGCACTATTTTAGCTAGTTTTCCTTTGTTGAATGGCGTATATTTTTCGGCATAAACCTGCGTATAATATTTCCAAGAAATTGAGTAAAGAAAATTTCGAGCAAAATCAAATTTTCCGGGCAAATCTGTAGCTTTTCAAATAAAATTGAAAGTGGTTATGAGCACTCTAAGTGCACCAACAAATTTCGAGTCAAATTTTTTTCAAGGAGTCGAAATGTCACTTATGGGGTATCACCGTATTCAGAGTTTTTCAAGGAATCCAAAAATATAATAATATACATGGTGTTCCATTTAAAAATCAAAAGTTGGGGTCATTTCCTGTGAAACCGGAAGTGGAGAAAAAAATGACTGTTATGTCACAGTGTCTTCTTGGTCATATAATACGTCTACCAAGTTTCAATCTGATATTCTAAGAAATAAAGAAAAAAAGGGGGTCTACGAACCGTTGACGCCCGGCATGTATTAAAAAAAAAGTTATGGCCAAAAATAATAAATATTTGCTTACCGAATATCTCCCTCTCTCTCTCTCTTGGATATAAAAATAAATAAAATGAATAAACACCACAGATATTAGACAACCCCCAATTTCAGAAGTTAGAGACTTGCGCGGAAGGGGGTTACACATTAAAAAAACGCAGACATACAACCATTTCCTCCGACAGTGCCGGAGCCAGGATTCGAACCCAGCGGTGCGATACCCGTGGGATTAATCGCGATTGCCACCTCGCGCCTTAACCCACGCGGATATACCTACCTAAAGTCTTTATTTAGCACTTGGCTAGTAAAAATACAGTTTCCTATATCTAATATTAATAAATTGCATCTTAGCTATTGCTTAAATAGCACGGCATGTTTAAATAAATTTGGATTTGGTGAAACCTTGATTGCCTCAGGAAGAGCATTAAGAGACGAACCCCTTCGAAAAAAAAAGGATTTTTGTGAGGATATCAGTTTAACTACATCAATTTTGTAATTTTGCTTATATCGTAAATTATAGTTGTGAAATTTAGTATTATAATGAGAAATTCTTGTAAGCATGCAGGTAATTGTTTATGTTCTATTTTGTAGATTAGATATTAAGTTCGTCCTTTAATACTCTTCCAAATTGTCAACCACCTTAATATTTGCAACATGTCTTCCACCGTGGTGTTTATTACAATTTAGTATAATATGCATTGCTTTATTTTATTGTATCTTAACCGATGTATATCATTAGTTTTTAAAAAACTTTTATTATTATTATTATTATTTTTTAATACATTTATTTAACGTCGGCCTTTTTTTCCGCTACTGAGGCCTAATACCGACGCCTGTAGACGAGCTACCCCCAACCAGGAATTTTGCCGAACCTCTTCCCTTAAGAAGAGTAGGGATCTTTTACTTGCCTAACATTTAATAGACAAGGGACCGACGGCTTTACATCCCCTCCGAAGGATGGTATATCTCCTATACAACCCTCGCCTAAGGTTGTATAGCTTCCGCGCATACACTGATATACAAGCCGCTGGAAGATGTGTGAGGCGAGAACGCGGTTTCCGTTGGAATGGTCACCGTCCAAGTACTAACTGCGCCTGTCGTTGCTTTACATCGCATACCGAAGTATGTACATAGTAAAGACGCACCTACGCTCGCAGCTTTTATTAAACTTGCAATGTTTGTTTGTTTGTTAGTTAGTTTGTTTAGGTCAAATTTTGCAATCAACATTTCGATTAGTTCTAATTAAGCTAGAGCTTTGAAATTTTGCATACGTGTAACATTTTCATATAAAAAACAAGATGGCGGCGCCAATATGGCGGACGACTTTTGTCATTTATGGTCCAAATCGATCAAAATCGATATCTGGGGGAAAATGGCGGCGACTTTACCGTTTAAGATCCGATTCAACTCAAAATCTATATCTGGAAGTTTTCTAGGTTGGGGGCTATCCATAAATTACGTGACACGAATTCCATGATTTTTAGAGCCGCCCCCCATCCTTGCCATAGGTGATCATATTTGTGTGGACCCCTCCCCTGGTGTGACGTCACATATTTTGCAATTTTAAATTTAGAAATTTTTAAATGAAAAGAGCACTTCCAAAATGATTTCTATTAAAAATATTTTTTCATAAAATCAACAATAAATCAAACATTTTAGAAATTTTACAAACATAACAACCATTTGTATCGTTAATTAACGATACAAAATTTAATTATCTTGTGTCCATGGACTTTGAACCCATTTCTTTATATTATATATGCCTGGCATAGCAGTCACTTCTCGATTTGAATCTAATCTTATTAACATTTGATGTGTCAACAACTTTTTCATCCAACCATACAGCATCGCCACCGTTTTAAAAAAAATTAAACCTTATATCAATATTGAGAGTTAACAATATTTTTAAGTTTTTCGTTAGAGTTGAAGTTTAGAGTTTTAATACTTTAGATTTATACATGTGACGTCACGAAGCTTATGACTCGTCCCGCCCTTGTCACACGATGTCACATTTTGTTGACCCCCTCCCTCTCCTTCCTTAACGTGTGATGTAATTTATGGATGGCCATTTGCGGATTATGAATTTAAAAATTTTGACTAAAGTCAAAATTCAGAAATTCAAAATGACGGCGCCAATATGGCTGACAACTTTTGTTATTTAGGTCCAAATCGATCAAAATCGATATCTGGAGGTTTTCGGGGTCGCGGATTACGAATTTCTAGTCAAAAATTTAGTTCAAGATGGTGGACGATTTTACCGTTTATCATCCGATTCGTCTCAAAATCGATATCTGGGGATTACAGCAAATCAAAAGACTAAAATTAAAAACTATTTGAAAATTTGAATATAATTTTTTTTGTGATATAAAAGCTTATCGTGAGCAATCTCCTTTACACAGGAAAATCTACTACAGTAAAGGATATTAACAAAGAACTATAATAATTAAAATGAGGTAATGCACACTATGATAAACAACTAGGAATACGATTTAAAAAATCCTATTCTTACATTTTACATCGTAGACTATTTTTTATGATGCCACCTAAACTCAGAGGCGTGTAATGAAGTATTCGACACAGGAACAGTTATTTAAAAAAAATGTGATTTTTATTCTTATTTTATATTTCTAATATAGTAATAATAATTATATTATTAATAATAATTATACTTTTTTTGATGTAGTTTATTGACAAAGCAATGGAAATTTTTTAATGCGAACACATTTGTATTCTAAAATGTAATGTAGTTTTATTAACGGTGTTTTTGATTATCTGTGACCGACAAAAATTTGCATTTTTATCAAATAAAGTTCGTTAATTGCCAAAAACATTTTATAAATGCAAAATTTTGACCTCAGTCTACACAAGCACGTTTCTATTATGTAGATAAAAATTAAGTTGCGAATAAAAAATCTTCAATTAAGAAGATATACTATTCCTTTCTCTAATATTATAAAAACCGCGTTCGCAAACATGGCCAATGAACTAATAAAAAATATTTAACGAGATTGAAAAATACAGCTTTGGCTAAAGTAAATAATTGAACAAACATATTTTTCTAGAACTGGCATTAGAAATGATATTTTTAATTTAATTAAAAATTGAATAATAACGATGAGCGTGTTAAAGATACTTTGAACACTAACATTAAACACACATTACTCTAAATAAATATCTAGATGTGCTGTAAAGAGTACGCTTCGCTAGGTAACGTAATAAGTCATATAACGAAGTAGGCTTTGCCCTTTTGATGGTTCTGCGATTTGTTATTCAAGTCCAACGTTAAAGTTTTCGCATGAAAATCAAGTAGGTACCAACAATGCGCAAAATCATGTGTACTTTGGCGAGGCGACATTTGCTTTTCAACGTGTTTGTTACGGTTTCAACTTTCGCAATGATAAAAATTTAATAGAGATTTAACTATTTCTAATCAATTCTTGTATTTATGATATTTTTTGTGCAGTGCGTGTGTATATATTGTAAAACTAAGTAGCTGAATTTCTGGAATATCTCGAGATCGCGCCATTAAATTCAACAATATTATGAAACTATAATGGAAAAGGTAGGCGATACTATACTCTTTAAAAATTCTAACAAGAACCTCAATGATTCTTATGATTCTAAATTAACCGCGAGTTTTTTAAATAAGGTACATTATAATTTCTATAATTCACGAAATACAGTGGATCGAGAGAAATGCTATCTATATCTTCTGTTCAAGATGATGTTAATTTGTTGCGAAAATATCTTTTTATAAATCGCAAACAGCATGATCTATGTTTGGGTAATAATTATCCTTTCAGTATTTAAAATCATCATTAAGTTCGAGCCAAAAGTATTTTATATTCACTAGGTACAGTTAGAAGAATGTAATAACATCCTTACACCTGCACTTTGCTGGTTCGTTCGACTATCACTCAGTTGCCATTTTTTTTTTCGTACCATTAATGCACATCGTTTGATTGTTGATTGCATGCTTATGGAGGGAATTAATAAAAAAGTAACGTATTTTGTAATATGATCATGGATGCCTTTTTTTTGGTTGCTTATTTTATTGGAGGAGAATGCACAATTTCGTATATGTAAATTGTTAATTAATAATTCAATTTGTAGTAAACCACTTTAAAACCGACTGAAATAATTTCTTTCTTTGTCAATTTCTTAGTTTGTCAGTTTGTTAGTTTATTTGAAGGTTTGGAAGTTTGTAGGTTCGTAAATTCGTAAGTTTATAAGTTTGTAAGTATGCAGGTTTGTAATGTTTGTAAGTTTTCTAACTTCTAAGGTCGTTAGTTTTCAGTTTTGCAATTCCTCAGTGTCCCAATTGGGCAATAGATTAATTAGTTATTTATATAGTTAGTTGGTTAGTTAGTTCGTCAGTTCATTAACCAGCAGCGGACTCCTGGCCAGCCCATGCCATCTTTAAAATATGGTTTTCACTTTGGTATCCAGGACACGGAGTTAAAAAAACAACCTTGAAAAAGGAATTTTCTTTTAGCATTTTTACTTATTTTTGTACCACAATCCCGGTACAGTTTCCATGTTAAACTACTATCAATGAATGTACCTAGGAACTTGGTTGATCTGGAAAATTTTAGGTTATCCAAAGTTAAGGCTCGCCTGTAGTTAAAGTTTACAAAAACAGTTTTATCATCATTTAAGATGAGCTTGTTTCTCTAGCAACAAACATGCATATCGTCAAATGTCGTATAAATTTTCAGATTTAGTTCCTCGTGTGTAATAACCGACACCGAAACATTAGTATCGTCTGCATACATTGTGGTAATCCTATGTTCGATGTAATCTGGTAAATCATTTACGTACAACAAAAACAACAGGGGCCCCAAAATCGAGCCTTGTGGAACACCCATTATCTGAACAGTCAAGCCATCCAGGCCAGATGATTATTTATTTCTGAGGTTTCTTATAGCATTTACAGGTTCACTTTTGGTCACAGGCTAAAAATATATTGCATTTGTTCTATATTTTGATAGTATACATGGCAGTGATAGGTTGTATACAAAATTTTCATTGATTTGATTGTATGCTATGGTAAAGAGCATACTTGGTTTCCTTCAGATATTAAATTATTTTATACATTGAGGGTTATGCGCTCTGAGGCAGCCTTCGATTTACCCAATATATTATTTACCATAATCCAAGTTTCTTTTGATTTGTTTTATGTGCATTCTTACTTTCTTGTAAATTGATATTATGTTAGGGCAATAAGTAGATCTTTTCATTTCATAATATATTTTCCTAATTTCTTTGCTTTCCTCAATTAGTTTTATTGATAACCACCCTGTGTCATTTTTTGCAACTCGGACGTTTGTTGACTAGTTTCAGTGGACATGCAACATTAAAACATCATATGATATTCCCCAGGAAGAAAATTAATGCATCATTTAGATTCAGATATAATATGATATTCTAGTTTATATGTGATAATCGATCATTGAATTCTTGAATATTGTGTTCTTGTTTATCGCGTCTGTACACCTTTTTATTAGCTATTGTAGTAATATCTTGTTTATACTTAACAAACACTTAGAAAAATATGACATAATGATCAGTTAAGATAGAATCAAGGACCATTACCTTATATAACTCGGAAGGAATAGTTGAAACAATAAAATCAAGGCAGATGAGCTTGTTTGATTTCTGCCATTCGTAAAAACTCGTGTTGGTTCTATAGAGGTGATAATTAAATTAAATGAATCGAAAATGTCATAAAGTATCTTGGTGCTCAATGAGTCGTCAAGCAACTTTACATTTAGATCACCACATAGCACAATGTAGGCAAATTTATTTATAATTGATGTTAGTGCCGATGTTAAATGATCGAATAACAAATTTATATTACCGCTAGGAGGTATGTACACACTAATTACTACAGTTTTAAGATTGCTCGATATACAAAAGGTGAACCCACACATCTCAATTTCACATTCAACAGAAAATTTATTAAATATACCCACCCGGGCAGCAACAATATCATTCGCAACGAAAATCAGTGAACCCCCATGGCTATGGTTTCTTCGAGAGAAGTTACTAACAAGTTTAAAGTTATTAAGGCAAAATATATAATTATATTGTCACTTGCTATCCAGTGTTCAGACAGACACAAAATATCTATATGTTTGTCAATTAACACAAGTTCCATTTCATTTGACTTATTTATATAACTTTGAACATTTAGATGACATATTATGTTGAATACCTTTATTTCTACATCAGAGTTTCTTGAGATAACCTCGAGTATGAAATTTTATTGACATTGTTCGCTATAGATAGATTATTTACAGGAATATTATTTACTAAAGACACATTATTTATACAGTGATTTGATAAAATTGTATCAGTATTTGAAGGCAATAGTTCGGACATTAAGTTGTTTGGTTTATCAAAAGTAATTTCTTGTGCCAATGGAAAAATTTCCAATGCATCAACATCAGTCATTTCCACACTTCCAATATGATTATTGTTCAGTTTTATGAACACTTGGTTTCCTAAATATGTTGGTAATAATCATATTACTTATTTCGAACATGCTTAAATTTATGGTTTTTATTAAAATTGTTGGACCTCGCAATGATAATTATATAGTCATCTATTCCAAGATTTGTCGTTAAAGGTTCAATATTTTTAATTACCTGATGGAAAGAGGCCCCAAGTTTGATAATAGTTTCAATTTGATAGTTGTTACTCGATAACTTATTATGTATAATTCTGTTTATATTGCAGCCATGGCATAATATAAGCACTTTATACTTATCAATACCTGGCAACTGTAAGGAGTTGCTATGATTTTGAAGGCCAATTTTGACAGATTTGTGAGTAAGAGATTGCTTTTTCAGATATGCCGTCATTGTTTTTCAGATTTAAGGACGTTTGTGTTTGAGCATTTAAATTTTTTTTTCTCTACGTCACTCCGTCACAGGATAATTTAAAAACGATTCTGTAGATACAGTTTTGTCTGCTTTATTTCATTGCTTGTTTGGATACTAATACATTTTACTGCTTTTTTTGGATGCTTCGGGTTTATTTTTAGTTCTCTTATCTCCTCTTGCAAGTCATTAATAATTTTGTCTTGATTTTGTATTAGTTCATTCATTTCTTCTTCCATTTTACAAGCCTCGTCAATAATTAAATTGTTTTGGGATTTCAATTTATGTATGTACTTATTTTTTGTTTCACTGCCTTCAGAGAGGTCACTAATCTTCTTTTCAAGGAAACTTTTCTCCATGTCATATTCACTTTGGTCACTTACATTTACATCATTGTAGCAAATTATTTTATTTTCCTTTACAAGACTGATTTGACTTTTGTAATGAGACAAGCAGCGTTTATGAAAAATACTTAGACATTTTGCACACAAGTAATGAATAAATGATTTAAATTTACAGCATTTATAGCTAGTTAGAGGAAACACAGTATCAGTACTCGCCATTACTTTGAACCATGGAGTTAAGGCAATGAATGTTTATAAACATATAAATATACATATAAACATATAAACATTTATAAACCTTGAAATTAGGGAAATTCGCATTTTTAAAAATGGTTTCATTGAACTTGTTTTGACAGTCTGAATGGCTCGTTATTTTTGAATGAAATATATTCGAGATATTACGAGTTATATTACGAAAACTACAAATATCGCTTACCACCTAAAATAGGTGAGAAACTAATATAGGGGATGAACGCCAACTCGACTCGCTTTGCGCTCTCCCAAAATGGATCAACAGAAAATTTTACATATGAAACTAATTTTAAAAATATTTGCAAGTGTTCTACAAATATACCGGATAACTGGCTATTATTACATAACGATCTATTAATTTTTTAAATATTATTATTTTACAATTACCGTCTTTAATTTATGTTAAGTAATTAAATTCGATACTTAACTTCTAATGTGAAAAATGTGATATACACATTCGTCAAGTTCTTTGGAAGTAAGTAATTCAGAATGAAATGATGTCATCTCTCTTCACTTACCAAATGGCAGTTGACATTTGAAACACAGGTAGAATGATGTCGTTGGTCCGCTATAATCAATTAAAAAATATATACCTGCTCAATCCAATAAAATGACAACGTAAATAAATAAGCGTCTGATTTTAACATTCGTCGAAAGTATCACGAGCTATTATAAAATAATAGCCTAGTCAATTTACAATGTACAATACAATGGTACACTTCACACTTTAATCTGCCGATCTACATCCGCTGATCTTTTCCTTCATAAAAACAATTAATAATCAGCAACGGCAAGAATACTTATTAACAAATTGGTAACGGTACCGGGTATACGTTTCTTTATGTAACTAGTTATCGTAGTTTCGTGTTTATGGGAATTTAGACCGAGCTAGATTTAGATGCAATTAATCATAAATGCGACGTAATGCTATATGACAGTTAAATGGAGTGAATACGATTAAATTATTTGATCGGCTTGACTTTTTTAATTGACTTTCTGCGATGGAAGGTGTCATTACTAGCATTTGATGAGATACCATCTCCATGGTTCAAGGTTAATAATTTAACAAAATTAGGGTGACCATAGAGACAAAAATAGAGCACATTTAGATATTCAAGTGTAAAATTAATCAATTTCATCTTGACTTAGCAAATTGAAAGGAAATAAGATACCGAAAATACATGTGATCCATCAAAAGGAAAAATGACTATTCACAATGTTCAAAAATATTATTTTTCCTCATTTTTTTTAATTCTGTTTTAACGGACAAAATGTGAAAAAGCCGCTAATTAAATAGAACCTCAGATAATGTTCTTCAAAAACAGCAAAACATACAAGAGATACCTACTTTTTATTAATTATGTTTAATTTAGCTTTAAGAATTTAAACGTTTCCCTCTGGAAACGAGCAAAAATTTGTCTGGTCCTCAAATTAGGTGACTCGTTTAGTATTAGCAATTACAGATCAATCGTCATTTTATCAAATTTTGCTAAAGTGTTTGTGATAATTCTATATGATTGCATTAACTTGCTAGTTGGTAATCGTATATCACTATATCAACATGGATTTGTAAACCGCCGTTCTACAGTAACCTGGACAGTAACTTGGCAATTTTTACACAGTTTGTTTCCCAAGTCATTGATGAGTCCGGGCAGGTAGATGTGATCTATACCGATTACTCGAAGGCATTTGATGGCATTAATCAGTAAACTAGGTATCTGGGATTAAGTGATTCACTACTATTATTTATGCAGTCATATCCTTCTAATCGTAAACAGTTACTTCGTATAACGCTTTCAACTCTGAGCCATTTATAGCTACATCAGGTGTTCCGCAAGACTCCAACCTGGGGCCACATCTGTTTTTGCTTTTTATTGATGATATAACTTCAGTCATATGCAAGAGCGGTAGGCTATTATTCGCGGATGATCTTAAGCTAAGATAAGATAAGTTTATTCATCATTGAAGCATTACAATTGTTACATTGTGACACTTATCAGACTAGTCAAGTTATATACATCCATTCTTATATACCAAGAGATAACAAACATTCACCTACACATTGAACTATACATAATATATCTTTTTATACTGGAATTAAATTAATTAAACTAAATTAAAAATGATGATTTAGGAATTCTTCCATTGAATAAAAAGTCTTATGTAACAGGTATCTAAACAATGTGCATTTAAACTTGTTAAAATTTTCGATAATACCAAACATGCCTATAAAGTGATTGTAACAGATGACACCCCGGTACACATGAGAATCTTGTCCTAGTCGATGTGCTTTTCCCATGTTATTTTTTGATCGACAGTAATACCAAGGAATTTGATACTATCAACTTGTTCAATAGATTTATGGTTAATTTTTATGAGTGGAGCAAAATCAAGCTTAATATTTTTTTGTTGAAATAGCATAAAGAAGGTTTTCTTTTCATTTACAGATAATCTATTATTTATACACCAGCAATAGAATTCATTTGAACTAATATTAGATATAGTTATAGATTTTTGAAGTATATCTTCTGCAATTAGTTGATTGGTGTCATCAGCATAAATAATAGTTTTATTAGGATTGCTACATGAGTATTCTATGTCACTCATAAAAATTATAAAAAATAATGGTCCGAGAATTGATCCCTGGGGTACTCCTGTTAATATTCTCTTTGGCTGTGATTGACTATCTCCAACTATTACTATTTGAGACCTATTCTATAGATAGGAAGTTGCCCAGTCATTAGTAATACCTCTAACTCCAATGCGATAAAGTTTATCCAAAAGCAATTCATGGTCTATTGTATCAAATGCTCTACTGAGATCGAAATATAAGGCGATTGGGTATTCTTTATTATTTAAATATTTATAAATATTTTCGCTCAGTTCTTTAATGGCAGTTTCAGTGGATTTTTTTATGTCTAAAACCATGCTGACAGTTGGGTAAAAGATTTTTTTGTTCTAAAAAACTACTTAATCTATTATTGAACGCACAATCTATGACTTTTGCACATTGCGATTGCAAACAAATATTTCTGTAATTATTTACATCATTTGCAGATCCTTTATTTTTAAATACTGGTATTGATTTAGATATTTTTATGATATTGGGGTATTTACCAGTAGAGAAGCTAATGTTTATTATGTAAGATAGTGGAGCACATATCAAATCACTGATCATCCTTAAAGATAATCCATGAATGCCATCAATACCAGCGGCGGGTTTCTTTGTAGTTTTATGGATAATTTCTCTTACCTCGTTAGGGGCAGATGGGTTTAGAAAAAAGGTCATATCTACAAAAGGAGTTAGTTTCAGTTTGCCCTTGTTTGGTTTAACGGTTTCTACATTCACAAAAAACTCAATGAAAAGCTCACAAATCTTAACATTATCCGAAATAGTTGCGTTATCAACTTTTACTTCTATTGATGCTCTATTACCTTTTTTCTTTTTTTCGTTTATTATTTTCCAACTTTCTCGGCTGATATTGTTGGCGTTGGCTATTCTATTGTTGTTGTAATTTGACTTGCTCATGTTTACCATATTTTTATAAAGTATTTTGAGTTGACACAATCTTTCTCTCACAATGTTGTTATTGTGGGATTTCTCTATTTTGGTCATGTCGCATACACTTTGGTGTAATTGTTTTATCTCATCATTAAACCATGGTTTTCTATTTTTTTTGGTTCTGACTTTCCTAAATGGAAATGCGTTTAGAAATGAAATTTAAAGGTGGAGTAGAATGAGCGCTGTCTATATCATTGCATTGATAAATATCTAACCAATTCTCAGATGCTATTAGATTTATGAATGTCACTAAACCGTCATCTGTACAATCACGTTTGTAAAAGTATATGTCTTTTCCTACTCTATTTTTTGTCAAATCTAAGGTGCAGAGTTGAAATGTGAAGCTGTATATGAAAGTAACCTGTTTTGATGATTGTATGTTACTGCAAAATGAAGAGTTCATAATTGGTATGTGAGTAATTTATACATTAATGCTTCCAAGTGTAAATTTATGATGCTTAGCAAAAATCACTCTAATATTAGACATGATTACTCCATTGACGGAAAGTTGTTGTCCAAAGTTGATTCCACTAAGAATCTTGGTGTCATATTCAATAGCCAACTGTCATTTATTAAGCAAATTAATTTAAAGGTCAAAGATGCAAATAAGATGCTTGGCTTCATAACTAGAAACTGTAAATCATTTAACATCAGACCACTAAAAATACTTTACTTCTCTTATGTTAGGTGTAAACTTAAGTATGGATGGCTTATTTGGACTCCCTATTACGAGAATCATAAACTGGCACTAGAAAATGTGCAAAGAAAATTTTTGTCATTTTTAGCATTTAAAGTGGCATGATGCAGCTTACTCCGAAAGAGGTATAGTGCAAGACACTCTCCTTACTAGATTTGAAATGCATAGCTTAGAATTGAGAAGAAAATGCAACTCTATTTAATTTTTGTACAATTTACTGAATAACTATATGGGATGTCCTGAACTATTATGATAGCATTGTAAATAAAAAAGTTAAATAAATTAGCTCGAGGAACACAAGAACAAAATAAAATGATTAAATGACGTAAATGACAGAACTAAAACGTAACCAAAGCACACTTTTCAATAAATACGCTTTGTTTCAAGTCAATATCATAAACGGTTCCAGAGTAAACATGCGCACAAAAAGTTACTGACAGACAGACCAACAGACTGGAATTTTTTGCTTAAATTTAAAATCTCGACGTTTCATGACGTTTTAAGTCTACAAAAAGAAATATTTTTTTTCTGCGTTACTATACTTCCACTGGACGTGGAAGTAAAAGTAAGCTGGGTGGAGTTCATCATTTTAGAACAGATTGTTACTAAGGTTTTTAGTTAAATATACAAATGAGTAGATATTCCAGGTGAGTTCTGTGTACAGCAAAAAGTGAAAAAGATGTAGGTGACTGTGTACATAATCTCTAATAATGTTAATCAAATAGGTTATCGCAAGCCACATCCTACGAAACAGTTCGTTCTCTACCAAATTGTCTCTCATAGATGTGTCTACTTTCCAAATTAATATTTATACACGTATTTATATTTCTTTCGTTCAAACTAATTATTTGATTCCGACAGAATCAGAGTGAAACGTGACGAAATAAGAAACACACCTTCATGATATTTGGGAAAAACCACAAACAGACAAATTGAACTTAAAATTGTTGCAATAGAAATCCCGTTTTTATCGAAGTGGAACAAATAACATGTAATTTATACTCTAATAAACTATGTATTTATAAAACAATATTACATTCCTCGCAAAAGTTATCTGTATATAATGTTTATAATCAAATTCGAAAATTCCTTAAAAAATTAACGGGGAATTATTTATTTGCGAACAGTAAGTAATTTTACGTATAACATAGGATAGTGTAATGGAGTTATTTTACATGATTAGTAAATCTTAAAGCATGATTTAAATAGATTATTTATGAAATAATATTATTACAGAACTGGGTACCTTTTTCGGGTATGAAAAAATTATCTTTCTACATAATTTCAGCTGCTGTAAAAATAATCCTTCACCAGCTCTGAATTTATATTTCTATTTACAGAGGGTATCCCAGATACAGTCAAAACTTCTTGAACAGATTATGCAAAAGTCAACGGGGCTTTTGTAATTTTTCAGGTATTTTCTACATAAACTATCAATTTTTTAATTATTGCTAACGTAAACATCTGTTTTCTGTATTTTCTTGCTAAAGTTTCTGTTTGTGAGAAAAAGTTCAAAGGGAAATTGTAAAAAACTGGTCGATGACGATAAAACATGATGAAACAATCTTCGTTTATGTTAGTACTGTCGTGAGCAGAAAAAAATAGGACAACTTTTTTTTCTAAGGTAAATCTGTCGCTATTTGAATATGTAACGAGTAGCCGAAATAAAACAGATATCACTTTTAATTTATTTTTATTTGAATACTGTAGTTATTGCTATAGTAAATGATGGATAGTTAATGAGACAAGTTGCAGTGAGTTATAACATTAACAAAAATTTGGTGTGTAACATTTTAAGAAAATGGAGAATAAACGGTACGATTAGTAGAAATCCTGGATTAATGGACAAAGGATATCCTACTTAACAAGAAACTAACTATTAATATTTCGTTATTGCACCATTTCTATTTATAACTTCTATAAGTCGGTTTGGCATAGAATTAAATAACCTTATACAATAATCATTAGTAATAATATTTTCCCATGCATTATTTACTATTTCCAGTAATTCTTGGGCATTCCGTAGTCTCACATTTCGTTTTCGGATACTTCTTCCACAGGGTTAAGATCTGGGCTATGGCTGGGCCAGTTAAGAACATTGATGTTGTTACCTTGAAACCAGTTATGGTATGAGCAGTATGAACGGAACAATTGTCTTGTTGAAATATGAACTCGTTATTAGGAAATAATTGTGACACAGAAGGGAGCATAATATTATCTGAAATCCTAATATACGTTTCACTATTAAATCGTTCCTCAATATGCCACAAAACACCAGGACCACGTGCCGATATCCAAGCCCACATATTGACGGAAAATCTACCACTTTTATCATTGTTATATATATATTTATCATCGAATCGATTATTCGGAAGGCGCTAAACACGAATACGACCGCTGTGTGTTGATTGGAAAGTTTTTTCGTCTGTAAAGATTAAATTGTTCCAAAAATTTACATCATGCGCTAAAAATTCAAGCGCAAATCCTACTTGAGCTTCTTTATGTTCAGCTTTAAGTAAGTATTTTTGTGCTGCTGCATGACAGCGTAGCTCCGATTCTCTTACTCGCCGGCGACCAGTACTACTCGATCCAGGAAAATTCGTTTCTTCAGCACCTGAATAACTGAGTAAAATTGATTTTCTACTAAAACATTTACCGATTGCAAATCTTGTTGTTGAGTTGATATCTTTCGTCGCCCCGATCCAGGATTTCTACTAATCGTACCGTTTATTCTCCATTTTCTTAAAATGTTACACACCGAATTTTTGTCAATATTATAACACAGTGCAATTTGTCTCATTGACCATCCATCTTCTGCTTTAGCAATAACTCCAGATTTAACTAAATCGCTTATATGAGCCAGATTAGTTTTTTGCACATTTGCAATAAATTATGACAACTAACTGACAATGTCACAAAAATTAAAGTTAAATGTTCGAAAAAAATACAAAAATAAATACAAACAAAACTATAAAATAATTAACAAAATATATATATACAACATAGGCAACTTGATTGCAATAACGCGTCACCAGATGGAGATAATCGCAAGTTGCGGACACCTCGTGTCTGTAATTTGATGACTATAGAAATCCAGTGAGGTGTTGTTGTGCATTTGCCTATGTTGTACTAATGGGAGTTAATAAGCTCGAAACTGGTCTACGGCTGGCGATGCACAGCAGCCCTGCACTGGAGTCCTTTCTTTGGGATTAATCTGCCTGCTGTGGGCTTATTGCAATCAGATTTCATTTTGCGTTTTCCGATTGAACGTAGGCAATGAATCAATTTCCTTTCATAGGAAACAGTGGAATACTGGACTGTCGTAGTAGGTATATTTTTATTTTACTGCACATTTATTATTTTTGTTACAAAATAATTAATGAAAGTGTATGGTGGGGTTGTTATTGCAATTTTTCTTCGCAAATTTTGCTCCGTTGGGGCTTTCCTTACGTAAAATATTTTTTTAAACGGCCTCAAACAAGATAATTTGATTTAAACTCTATTGATTATTTTTATCATCTCCAAAAACTGCGATACGTTTATACTTACATTTAGTGTATATTTATATTTTGCTCATTTATTTTTTATGGCATGTCAAAGCATGCAATGTAATTCTCATAAGAGATAAATTATTATTATTACGTTATTATTTTCAAAGAGAAATTGCTTATAAATTATAAACTTTAACTGGACATCTTAAAAACATACACTTGCCATCTGTAGTGTCTTTCCAATGAATGATTTTTATTAACGTGTGAATAGGGATTCTTAAGGTGGAGCTAGGTACCAATAGACGAATTTTATAACTACCAAATTCCCGATAAACAGCTGCGTGTTCAGTTATTCGCTTATTAAATTATTATACCAGTAGTAGTTATTTACTTCACCAGCGCCGTGATAAGTTGAATGATTATAAATAATGTAGCTTTGTTCAGTGAGTCCATAGAGGCTGGAATAAATTCCTTAAGATCGTTACAAAACAAGTAACAAAAATTCAGTCAGATTCGTCGATTTTTAAATCCATTTCTCAATTTTTTTTCCACAAACATTTTTTAAAAAGTTATGACGTCATCGGCAATTTTTTTAAACGGCAGCCCTTACCTTTTCAAATGTCATTCGAACGAGCACATTTTTCTCCATACAGTACGTTAAAGTCTGTGGCATGTACGACGAAATTATCGAAAAAAAAAAAAAAAATTTAACATTAATAATACACACAAGCATTACTTATGGTCGAACCCTGGAAATTTTGCATGTGTGTATAAGTCCGGTGACAATACACTTTAACATTTTCATATAAAAAAAACAAGATGGCGGCTTCAATTCAATTCAACAAATACCTCCCCAGAACCCGTCCCGCTACCGACCGTGCAAACCGTTCGCGGTGGCGGATCGCAAGGTCGGGCGGACCGGCTCTGGCTTGGTTAGAAGACAAATGTTTAATCTTAACCTAGACATCTTTTACGAACAGTAAATAAAAATGGCGGCTTCAAGATGGCGGACGACTTTACCATTTATTATGATCCGATTCGACTCAAAATCGATATCTGGGGGTTTTCGAGATCGCCAATTATTAATTCTTGGTCAAAATTTAGAAATTCAAAATGGCGGCGCTAATATGGCGGACGACTTTTGTTATTTATGGTACAAACCAATCAAAATCGATATCTAGGAGTTTTCGGGTTCGCCGATTACGAATTTCTAGTCAAAATTTAGTTCAGGATGGCGACTTCGAGATGACGGACGACTTTACCGTTTAAGATCCCATTCAACTCAAAATCGATATCTGGGAGTTTTCTAGGTCGTGGATTATGAATTTTTAGTCAAAATTCAGAAATTCAAAATGGCAGCGCCAATATGGCTGACTAATTTTGTCGTTTAGGTCCAAATCGATCAAAATCGATATCTAGGGGTTTTCGGGGTCACGGATTACGAATTTCTAGTAAAAAATTTGGTTCAAAATGGCGGACGACTTTACCGTTTATGATCCGATTCGTCTCAAAATACTCCATATGGCTACAATAGGATGGCTCACCACCGCATTATTCGGTAATAGTAAGTAATTATTTAAACGAAATTTCCCCATATAAACGGATTGGTAGAATGGTCAGCTAAATCTCCGGACCTAACCCCATTGGACTATTTTTATGGAACCTTAAATCCAAAGCTTCTTAATAGACCGAACAATGTTCAGGGCTTAAAAAGACATAGTTAGTTAGAAAATGGGAAAAATTGGATTCGAAGCAACTAACGTTTTACAAGAGTTTGAGTTTCGGCTTGGACATTGTCAAGAAGCAAATGGCACGCAATTTGAATATTTAATTTCATTATTTTTTAGTGTATTATTAAGATTTTTTTTCGATAATTATTCCAACCTGTACGTGCTCATATAATAAAACGGGCGTTACCTGTAAAATGTTTTTTATAATGATACGCACTAGGAAATATTTTATAGTGATTTACTTTCACTTGATACGTCCATATTGAAACTTACATAACCTCTCCGTTACTTCGATAGGCCATGAAAGAATAAGTATAGGGTAAACTGCCCCGCAAAAATTTAACTAGATGTTGACGCTATTAATTGCTCATAATATTACATTAATTTACCCAATTTCAGTTCAAAGAATTGAGCTGTAAAGGAGAAAATCCAGGACACAAATTTTCCTCTTTTATCTTACGTAACCCATTTTTTGACTGGTGAGATGCTTTTTATACTTCATGATGCCAAACTTTAGGAGCAAAATAACAACTTAAATGATGAGAGAGTGATGACGTCTCAATGATTTAGAAATAATTGAGATGTTGTAAGAAATTTTATAAAAAATTCAATGTCATATCATACAGTCTTAAGTTACTGCAGGTATAATGATTGGGCACTTAAACTACACCTCATGGATTATTTATTTCTTTGCTCAAATTGCTATTATCTTGTGCAAACAAGTTACAATTTATTTACTGATCTTTAGCTCTGACAAGTTTATGCACTTGGAATGTTCTCTTGAATGTTAATTGAGAAAATTAACTAATTATATACTATTAGATTTTTTTACTAGCATTTAGCATTTATTAATGTAATAAATATTGGCCCCAATTTCGAATTTATGTTACGTGAATTATATTAATTTTCTTTATTGCTTTATTATATAACCATAAACTACTACATAGTAATCGCCAATTAGACATGTATTAAGGTTTATAAGTCTAATTTTAATAGGTTTAAGTGCCTATTCACATTTATAAAGTATTGGAAAGGCTATAAAATATCAATAAATATGAACTGTTGATTATTAATCTTAATACAGCGGTTGTGAACGTAAACCTGAAAAGACATTCTAAAAAAGCGTAATGTAAGACTTTAAACCATTAACGACTTTTTTGAAGAAAAGCCTGCTGAAAATTATTATTATTATAAATGTTTTAATTGGTATCATCAAATATATAATTGCCAATTGAAATAAAAACTATAAATTCTTATAGTTTGTTCAAGAATAGAGTAAAATCTTGGATTAAAAGCATTCCCAGACTAGATATACATCGACTAATAGATGTAAAAAATATATAAACACAAAAAAATACTCATTCCACTTAGTTCCAATAGTTTCAATAATTCGCCTGTCATGCTTACTTCATATCTTTTTCTTATTGTTAATTATATAGGTTAATGGTTATTTCAGGACCTTCTGCGAATTACCTTATGTGAATTTTTATACACAAGTCTTAGACTATTTGTAAAATGCAACAATAAGAATACACTAAATATATTGTACATCTAGGTTCTGAAATTACCAATAATTTACAAACAAGTTTTAACTTACTGTAAATTTATCCAATTTGTTTACATAAATAGTACAAATTATATCTGTATATTTTTTCTGTATGTTATTTCCGTAAATAAATATTATTATTATTATTATTATTATACAGATAGCGGTACTGAACATTCCGCAACGAATTTTATTAAAATTCTCACTAAACTCTATGATGCATAAAAATAAACATAAGTCTGAAAATTTATTTCTTCTGAAAATTTTGTGGAAGCGGCAACAACTGATGTAAAAATTCTTTAGATTTTTATCGTCAGCTCGTATATCATTCCTCATCTTTTAATACCTGATTTATGGGTTCGTTATTTAATTGTTCGTAATGTTTGCAACTCACGTCAAGATCATGAATATTGTTCGTGTGGTTTTATTTTAAGACAATAAATTTAGTGTTTTCTTAAGCTATTGAAAAAATATTACTAAAAGTTAAAAAATTTGGTTAAGGAATTTTTTAAGCATGAGACTCTATAAAAGAACCTCTAAAGCTGCTGCCAGGCTTGTAATTTGTAATTCAGCAGTCGGCGGGGCACATGGCCCGGAGAATAACTGTTGACTGTAGTCTAGTTATGTTCCTTATAATAAAATAAAGATTTATAGAGGAGATTGCACCAAAAATGTCTTAATTTTCACCTTATTTCTATAGATAACTTAACAGTCGCTGTGTTACATTTTCTTTTCATCTTTATAACAAAAGTTTTTGCAAAAATATTCCAAAATAGTGCTGCGTATAAATGGCATATTTCTTCAAAATTTTTTGTAATACAAAGAAGTGATTTCCGAGAAATGGCCATTTAGTCCAATGCAATTAGTTAATGCAAATGAAAAATGACAGAACCCAGGTATAATAAATGGATTTCTTCAATTTTTTTTTCGTGTCTCCCACTATCCCTGCTTCCCCACCCTACCCCCCTTTCTATACCTGCAATGCCTACTTTTCAATGACTTTGCTGCCTTTTTGGATACTTTATATAGAAATTAAATAATTTTCGAAAGAAAAATGAACTGTAAAAGAGAAGCAACGTCATTTTCATTTGAAAATCATTAGCGAAAAGTTTCAAAGGGTAAACTTTTTACTGTTTAGTATAAGTAATTCAAAAAACCCGGAAACATTCAAATACATTCATTATAGCTGGGTTCTGAGATGTAAACCTAATTAATAGCACTGGGCTAATTTAAAGTTTAATAAGAAACGAAAATCGTTAAATATTTGTACACTTTTTAAGATAAACACACCACTTGCAGACTGCAGTTTCGAGCTGTTGGTTCTCGTCAGTGCAAGGTAGGTATGCGACGACCGACATGAGAATCCTTTGACTATAGTACATCCCGGTATTTTTACAATAGCGACTGGCAAGGGAGCTCCTTTAAGTAGGATCAGTCTTTCGGTTGGTGTTTGTTGCAATCGAAGCATTAGCGTTTTGATGGTAATATGTAATTATTACACTTAACGCACCAGATTTGTAACTTTGGTTGCAGTCTGGTTACTTTCCTTATAGTAAAATAAGAATTTATAGAGGAGTTTGCGACTAAAAATATTATGTTTAATATTCCGCCCTCTAAAAGCACATTTGAACTATGCTAAGCCAAGTAGGGCTATTTATTTTTCGATTGCAACAGACACTGGACCGCTGGATGGCGCCTGCTGGCTGCTTTACATGTCGCTATTGTAAAAATACCGGGATGTACTATAGTCAAAGGATTCTCATGTCGGTCGTTGCATACTTACTTTGCACTGACGAGAGCCAACAGCTCGAAACTGCAGTCTGCAAGTGGTGTGTGACGACTGGCAAGGGAGCTCCTTTAAGTAGGATCAGTCTTTCGGCTGGTGTTTGTTGCAATCGAAGCATTAGCGTTTTGATGGTAATATGCAATTATTACACTTAACGCGCCAGATTTGTAACTTTGGTTGCAGTCTGGTTACTTTCCTTATAGTAAAATAAGGATTTATAGGGGTGTTTGCGACTAAAAATATTATGTTTAATATTCCGCCCTCTAAAAGCACATTTGAACTATGCTAAGCCAAGTCAGGCTATTTATTTTTCGATTGCAACAGACACTGGACCGCTGGATGGCGCCTGCTGGCTGTTTTACATGTCGCTATTGTAAAAATACCGGGATGTACTATAGTCAAAGGATTCTCATGTCGGTCGTTGCATACTTACTTTGCACTGACGAGAGCCAACAGCTCGAAACTGCAGTCTGCAAGTGGTGTGTGACGACTGGCAAGGGAGCTCCTTTAAGTAGGATCAGTCTTTCGGCTGGTGTTTGTTGCAATCGAAGCATTAGCGTTTTGATGGTAATATGCAATTATTACACTTAACGCGCCAGATTTGTAACTTTGGTTGCAGTCTGGTTACTTTCCTTATAGTAAAATAAGGATTTATAGAGGAGTTTGCGACTAAAAATATTATGTTTAATATTCTGCCCTCTAAAAGCACATTTGAACTTTTTAAGATAACTTAGTAAATTCTCAATACAGCTTAAGTTAAGTTATTAAAATTCCAATGAGTGGGTAACTCATATAATAAATACATAGTTTTTCCAATTTTTTCCACTTCTCCGTTTCTGACATATTCGCACTTAAAGTGAGGATTAAAATCATTAAGGACTTAATACATTTGAATCGTATAGTAGGTCAACTTTTAATTTAAAATTGTCTACGGATGAAAGATGAAATCGAATGGCACTTTACTATGAGATATCAGATCAACTTACCATATTCAGAAATGAATGTCTTTGTAATATTCTTTTTATTAACGCTCACTAAATTAAAAAGTTAATTAGCTAATAGAAAACAAATAAACTTTTTTTATTCCATATTTAGACAGAGAAGTTAGATGTTTAGATAAGTACCTAGATTTTCAGGATCACTATAATATCTGCTTGATTATTGGCTCATTATAGTGCCACAGATTGTGTATAATAAAAATACATCTAGATAAGTAATAACAATAATAAATGACATGGTTACACCGCACTTTCTCGCGTAACTAAATTTTTTCATGAGTAAAGAAAATAATAACATAATGTTAGGATTGTGACGTACTATAATTGTACAAGATTAGAGTAAAGTCGTTGGAACTGTTTTTGACAACATCAAGATTGTAATAGTAATAACAATAAATATTGTCTGAAAGTTATTTGTGGCATTCTACGAATATTCTTTCCTATTATTTGGGTTTTCTACCACATATATTATTATCCTCTTCAAAACAAATCACCGAATCTACAAAATAATAGAATTATTGGAAAAAACCTCTGCGCCCGTGACGTTTACGCCAAAGGAAAAGTCAGAGGTTATGTTTTGCAAATAATATAAATCGGAATAAACACAGAAATAATGTATTTTGCTGACGTTTCGGAAAGTAATCTCTTTCCGTTTTCAAAGCTATTTTTTGGAAGAACTCTTATTTTGCTGTGTATGTCAAATACACAGCTTTAAGATTCTGTTTATGTTATTTCCATAGATACTTATTACTTACACAGAACATAGAACTGATGATATTTTCTTTTAGATAATGTTGAGTTTGTTAAGTTCTCCTTTTAACATTGGTAGCCACGTTGTACAAATATCTACAGAACAATTCGATACGCACTTATCTTAATTTAATAAGATTATTGCTGATTCTTTAATTTTTCTTTTTTTAGTATCTGTTTCTTTTGTTAAAATTTTTGCCGAGTCCCAGTTTATTCTATGTCCGTTTTCCCAAGCATGTTCACAAATCTTTGATTTCTGAATTTAATTCTTTCTAATGTAATTCTTGTGCTCACCCAACCTCACACTGAAAGGTCTGGATGACTCACCCACATAACATTTATCACATTCGCACGGGATATTGTAAATACAGTTTTTTGAATTCTGCTCCCTGTTTATCGGTTTTGTCTTTGTTAAAATAGATCTTAAAGTGTTCCCCGTTTGAAATATCGTCCTAACATCAAATTTGTCACCGATACGGCGTAGCTTTTCCGATAGTCCGTATACATAAGGAATTATTGCTGTATAATGACGTTCAGGTTTTTGTCGTACCTGATTGTCCCTATTTTCAACATTTATGAAAACTCTATCAACAAAGGCTTCAGGATATTGATTTTGTACTAGAACCTCTTTGATAAATTTTTTCTCGTTATTTAATATTTCATTATTAGATGAAATAATTTTGGCCCTATCGTATAAACATTTTACAACACCCCTTTTTTAACATTTATTGACTGATTTGAGTTAAAATTTAGATATCTATTAGTATGTGTTGGTTTTCTATAAACGCTTGTTTCAATTGTATTATTTACCCTTCTAATTAAAACATCTAAAAACGGTAGTTCATTCCTACTGTCTACTTCTAATGTGAATTTAATAGACGGTTCCTTACTATTTATATTTTCTAAAAAACTATCTAATAAATCGACACTATGAGGCCAAATTGCAAAGATGTCGTCAACATATCTCCTTATCTCCACCAGACAACCGGTTTGTTTATACAATTTTGAACATGTGTGTTCTCAAAGTTCTCCATAAATATGTTGCTTAAAATTGGTGATAATGCAGACCCCATAGCCATACCAAAATCCTGCTGATAGAGCTCATTGTCCAATTGAAAATAGGTTGTTTTTATACACAGTGTTAAGAGTTCTATTATGCTATTTACACGTAATTTAGTTCTAGTTTCCAAATTATTATCATTTAGCAACCTGTCTTTAACTATTTTTAAGGTTTCATCTACCGGAACATTGGTAAAAAGACTAACTACATGAAAACTGACCATCAGATGTGATTCATGAATATCGTTTTCATAAATTTTTTCTATGAAATGTTTACTATTTTTAATATATGAATCGGTATTTCCAGATAATGGATCAATAATTTTAAGTAAAAATTTTGCCAAATTATGACATGGTGAATTAATAGAACTAACAATTGGTCTTAAAGGAATATTTTGTTTATGTGTCTTTGGTAAGCCATAAAAATGAGGAGGCTTACTATGATGTGGTGTAAGTTTCCTTCGTTCAAAATCATTAAATTCATGTTTGTATTTAAACAGAGTTCTGTAAATTTTGCTCTCTATTGATTTTGTTGGATCTTTGTTTAGTTTTGAGTAGGGTCCCTCATTTACAAGAGTCATGATTTTTGTGTTATATATATCTTTATCTATAATGACTGTGGCATTACCTTTGTCTGCTGGCAATATTTTTATACTTTCATCGCGTTTGAAAGAATTTATCGATAACTTTTCTTCTGGAGTTAAATTATCTTTAATTTTATATTGCTTCTCTAAAGCAATTTTTGCGCGTATGCGATATTCATTACCACTATCTGTTGGTAAATTTTGAGCCGTTTTTTCTATTGCCGCTACTATGTCAAATTTTGGAACAGTTTTCGAGTTTATTGCAAAATTTAAACCTTTTGATAGTACAAGCCTGTCTGAAATGGACGAAAGTCTTTTTGACATATTAATGACAGTCCTGTCAATTAAAGGATTATTATTTATATTTTGTAATTGCCTAATCTGTTTTTCCTTTATTAAGTTTCTAAATTTATCTAAATGCGTACCTTTTTGCAGATTAAAATATTTTTCGTAACTCAACCTGACATTCTGGATTATAAACTGATAATCCTGTTCTATAATGTTCCTGCTTAATTCATTCTCCGTGTAAGTAATGTCACCAATAATTCGTTCTTTTTTGGTATCTATGATATTGAATTCTTTCCCTGGCCATGGACTTGCTTGCCTTGTCCAAAATTTTTCTGGTTTTCGCATTTTGGAAAGCTACTACTAGCCGTAAAAACTGTTATTTTGTTATTAAAACGTAATTGTTCTGTAGATATTTGTACAACCTGGCTACCAATGTTAAAAGAAGAACTTAACAAACTCAACATTATCTAAAAGAAAATATCATCAGTTCTATGTTCTGTGTAAGTAGTAAGTATCTATGGAAATAACATAAACAGAATCTTAAAGCTGTGTATTTGACATACACAGCAAAGTAAGAGTTCTTCCAAAAAATAGCTTTGAAAACGGAAAGAGATTACTTTCCGAAACGTCAGCAAAATACATTATTTCTGTGTTTATTCCGATTTATATTATTTGCAAAACATAACCTCTGACTTTTCCTTTGGCGTAAACGTCACGGGCGCAGAGGCTTTTTTCCATTAATTCTATTATTTTGTAGATTCGGTGATTTGTTTTGAAGAGGATAATAATATATGTGGTAGAAAACCCAAATAATAGGAAAGAATAATAACAATAAATGTCTTCTATTTTTCCTTATATTTACCAACGTTAAATAGTACAGTCAAAGTAACAAAATATGTACAATATTATAGTATTGTATGTTCAGAAATAAGCACAAAGGGAGCAAATATCAGGCAGCGAAATTAGATTACAGTGTAAACATTGAAATCTGCTCTTCCACTTAACTCCGAACAAGTAAAAAAAACTGATATTTATATAAGCAGATACATAATACCTTAATTAATATAATACATTAGTAGTCAGAAATTAAATAAAATTAAGTAATCACTCTGCCTGGTACTGTTTTTAAGCAACAACTCTTGCTAACGTTTGTTAAATGCGGAAACTCTAAGAATTATTAAAGAATCATCGAAACCGTTGTATATTTTATAAATGTTGGATGTGAAATATGTTTCCAATTGTTCTGTCTTATGTAATGGAGAAAACAAAGCATTATCATTTCTAACATTGACAATGTAATGTATACTTGAACGGGTTATAATTTTGACAGAGAAATAGCTAGGT
Organism: Leptura quadrifasciata; assembly: GCA_963675555.1. Taxonomy (NCBI): domain Eukaryota; kingdom Metazoa; phylum Arthropoda; class Insecta; order Coleoptera; family Cerambycidae; genus Leptura; species Leptura quadrifasciata. The sequence continues at coordinate 163,468,433 of OY776676.1, forward strand.
TTTTCATTAAGAGTACTTGAAGACAGCATATATTGTTTTCAAACGAAATATTATTTTGAGATGAGTATGCTAGATTAGTAAGTAATCCCAAGTGGTGAACATCTTCTTCGAAAAAAGTAAAGTCATCTTTTATCGCAGAACAATCAAAACCATCTAATGTCATAATTAAATGTAAGAGTATGTTATTACCTTTTACAACGTGATTATGTTGAACCATATTATAAAGGCTATTGAGTTGATTACACAACATAGAACACTTAGTTTCATAAATGTCTCAAAATATCGGTCTCCATAATTATCATTAACTTTTGCGACCGATAATGTTATCGCCGTTGTTGTTACCGATAATGATGCAAGCAAATCAAAAAGTAACTTCATAGATTGGAAATGGCTAAAATGGAGGAAAAGATTTATGACAGTTATTGCACTGTTATTATCTTATATTCTTATGTCAACTAAATCTACCTCAAATAAGGGTGATCTTCTTCTAATCTATACGTTCTATCTAGAGCAATCAAAGCACCTTCGCCCTTAAAACATAATATTATAGTCGCAAACTCCTCTATAAAATCCTTATTTTACTATAAGGAACGTAACCAGACTGCAACCAACAGCTACTCTCCGGGCTATATGCCCTGCCGAGCGGTGAATTACAAGTTACAAGCCTGCCGCGTTAAGTGTGATAATTGTATATTACCCACTAATGCTTCGATTGCAACAAACACCAGCCGAAAGACTGATCCTATTTAAAGGAGTTCTCGTGCCATTCGTCCCACACCACTTGTAGGCATGTGACGACCGACACGAGAATCCCTTCACTATTTGGTACATAAGGTATCCTTAGGATAGCGACATGCAAAGCAATCATCAGGCGCCATCTAGTGGTCCAGTGTCTGTTGCAACCGAAAAATAAATAGCCTTAGCATAGTTCAAACGTGCTTCTAGAGGCAGAATATTGAAATACAATATTTTAGTCGCAAACTCCTCTATAAAATCCTTATATTACTATAAGGAATCAACAACTACTCTCCGGGCTATATGCCCCGCCGAGCGTTGAATTACAAGTTACAAGCCTAGTGCGATAATACTTTGGTTGCAATCGAAACATTAGCGTTCTGTTGGTCATATACAATTATTGCACATAACGCGCCAGGCTTTTAACTTGTAATTCAGCGCTCGGCGGGGCATGTAGCCCGGAGAGTAGCTGTTGGTTGCAGTCTGGTTACGTTCCTTATAGTAAAATAAGGATTTTATAGAGGAGTTTGCGACTAAAATGTTATGTTTTAATATTCTGCCCTCTAGAAGCACATTTGAACTACCTTCGCCCTTAGTTTTGTATTGTTCCCTATCACATCTTCTGTACATATTATATTTATACCAAAATGTTCACTATAATTAGAACCAAATTTTGAACCTATTTAAGTGAAATAAAACTAATCACTTGCATATTAATTATAGGATAAAATATGTGCACTTTACTATTAAAGCCACTGACATTTGGATGCGTTGTAGAAATGCAATGTTTGTTAGCGAATCTCTGTTGGATATTCAGGATTTTTTGTAGAAATCTTAATAATTTTTGGAATGCCATCGCGATATTTAAGCATATATTTGGTTTCTCTAGCAAATTTCCCATTATTAAATTCATCACGAATTCACTGAAAATATAACGCTGCAAAAGTTTACGTCATCTATTTTGCAAATATCATGAATGCGGTTATGAACCATGCCACGGAAACAAAATTACTTGGCAACTTTGACATCGGTGATTTACCTGCTAGCATTAAAGATTTACTAGCATTGTTTAGATCAAAATAGATAGTTCATATTCGCTAAGGTATTCGCATACTTTCTTGAAAATATATGCGGTAAGCAAAAAATTATGACCAATAATAATAACCTCTCTCCTTTTTCTTGAATATGCCAACTTTAGCATTTTTGATATTAAATCTAATAAATCAGATGAATTATTAATATATTCAGTGGATATAATAAATTCATTCATCACGGACTGGATAGTTATACGGCACAAGATTTACATTCAATGAAAAAGTTCGCCGTTATCTATTTTCACACCGCAACCGGCATTTACATTACAAACAAGTGACAGTAGGAAATACAACTATACGATCATAACCCCTTGACCTAAAGTGAAACAAAACGGAACATGCGCTGCTTTATTATTCTGACTTTGTCGCGGTCTAGAAACCGTCTTTGGCGGTTTTTATAGCTCTTCCGCCCACTGTTTTATGAACCAGCCCTCACCGGATAATTTATTAGTCCAGTCAAACTCATATGGTACATAATAAATAAACATCACAGAAATTAGACAACCCCCAGTTCCAGAAGCGGAAGGGGGTTACACATTGAAAAAACGCGGACATACAACCATTTCCTCGGATAGTGCCAGTGCCGGAGCCAGGATTCGAACCCAGTGGTGCGATGTCCGTGTGATTAATCGCGATTGCCACCTCGCGCCTTAATCCACTCGGCAATCGACCAGACATGTAACCTTACTTTAGCAAGCATCAGACAGAAAAGACTAACTAGTTTGGGAGAGAAAATATGGACTTCTGTGTTTTTTTAATCGCACTGACATCAGCAATAAGTTCCTTGCCATATTAAACTGTAACAACATATATCTTATTAAGAGAACTTTTCCCACACTGTAATGGCAAAGAACCACTAGCGGACAACATCAGAGTACCAGTATTAATCTAACAAACACAATTGATAAGAAAGCCTAACAGTAGAGAATATAGGATGGAACTGGAGCAAAAATATGGTATCTGCGCTCTAGTATCGTCGTACTATGGGTACTCCACAAATGGTGTGCTCTACTATCTGTGTACTATTAAATCGATTAATCCAATGTATTAATTTATTTTTACATAATTAATATCTATTTGTCAGTCAATTAAATAGCTAGACCACTAACCTTTACGGTAAAACTATCTCCCTTTAACCCATACCTCGCACTATCCTCTCGTTTGAAGTGCTATTTAGCTGTAGAATTAAAGGGAAGGGCCGCAAATCCAAATATAAATAGAAAGGAGCAAAAAATAATAAATTATTTATGGGAATCGCCACATAATGAAATATGATACATGGTTAATATTTTTCAGATACATCTATAGATATGAGGTGGGTGAAAAATAAGATGATTTACAAGTGTTTAAACTGCAATATGCAGTGTGACTCCCAAGTCCGTTATGGCCCAATTTTAAGAATAATTAAGGCTCATTAGTAGCAATTTAGGTAGGAAATAAGGATAATTAAGGATAAATAGGGGTATTAAATGAGAATATCGCGGCACTATGTTTATGCAATATACAGTGTTTTGCAACTGTTTCATGGCCCAATTTTAGAGTGGTGTATGTGTTTCACGTTTTATACTATTAATAATAATAATAAAAAATACCTTTACCCGTTTATATCAAAAATACAAATTGAAATACATAAAAGAAAACAATAGTCATAAATGGAATGGCAAAGTTCGGTTGTACGAGATGTCACCCGCTCTTCCACTCTCACCTAGCAATAATATTTTCACAGTCAATTTTTCTAATTTGACTCTAATGGGAATGGGTATTTCCAATCCAATTATGATGCAACGATGTTTCTCAATCCTGCTGGTGGTTTTAAAAGTCCATGTATTAGAAGTAGTATCCCGCAGATTTGGAGCTCACAAAGATCCCATATACGATGGAACAATTTTGGGGTCAGTTGTTCCTTCATTCTATTCTAAAATACCTTCTACTTTCCTCTGGAAAGTATCCTCTTCATTATTCTTCCGAAGTTTGAACACCATCAAAGGGAAATAAATATTTTCTGTAATAGTAACGTTAGATCAGGTACTTGTCTATCATGGTTTTCTCATTGAACCTCTTCAATCGGGTTAGATGGTCTTAATATTTATCGAAGCCACCGGGTTTATGACATTTACACTTTGTAAATGGTGTTTTAATTTAGATTTTCTTGTAAATATTTTGTTACACGAATCACACCGGTTTTATGTTGGTATTTCCGTTTCAACCACTAGAAAAAGAATATTTTACTACAAACAAACACTGCAAATATACATCCTTTAATTGTAAGACATCATATAATTGATAGTTGCAGGGATATCTTTATTTATTACCTCTAACTACCGCTAATATCCTTATTCCTTACCTAAATTACCATTACCCTAATTACTCTTAAAATTGGACGATGAAAGATTTATGAAACATATCTTAGGTTAGATATCTTACCTCTACTTTTTAAAAAAAATTATGAGCTGTAGAGGACTCAGTGAACATGATATTCTTATTTATTAAAGCTAATTAAACTTATCTGAATGACATTTGTTACCCTTAGTTATCCTTAAAATTAGGCCATAATGGACTCGGGAGACACACTGTATATTTATGTTGGAATATGTTGTAAATTTTCGTATTTTAACCCCATCTCATATGCATAGATATCTGTGAAATTAAATTAATCAATTTCCCATAAATATTTAGCAGAAGAAGATGCATTTCATTATTATATGGAGATTCCCGCTAATAATTAATTATTCCTTGAGCCTTTCTATTAGACAAGAGCTACTGATGCTATCAAAAATTGGTTGAGAACCTCCTTCAACCATAGTCCTGTTTAAGGAGACACCCTTACGCTGGGTCCAAATCCTAAGGGTGGGATTCGGAAAATGAAAAGGTTCGTATCAAAACTATTATACCCAAATTAATATTTCTAGTGTATAAGAACTACTTTTACAAAACATTAGAACATTTGAACACTATCTTCGAATACACTACTGCATGAGCGTTTCGCTAATAATTGTGCTAGCATTATTGGGGATGATGAAAACTAGCTTTTGGTTTTCTTTTCTGACCTAAACAATTTATATATCGATGTTGATAGATTTTTTTTAAGAATCAGGGCACTATTGAATTTTTGCAAATATGGATTAATTTTACCGCTAGTGCATACTTTTTCTGTCTCAATAATACTTCTTTTCAAAATAACTCCAGAAATTGTTGATGAGAACTGAACGATCAAACAATTAAATTAGATAATACAAGATGAAAATTATTTACATTTAAAAAGTTTCTCAATGGTTCTAAGCACTTGTAAGAGTATGAAAATTAAGTACTCGACAATTTTCAATCTTTACACTGCTTTTGAGATAATATAATATAAGTTTTTATGTTTATGGCAACTTAAACGGTTGGATAAGTGGTTATTAGGTGGAAAATAGTTATTTATATGTTAAAGCTGTCTTGACATGTACTACCAATAATTTATTACTAATGGTGTTTTTCAGTTGATTTATAATTCCACTTTATCAGCATAATATGTTATAGTTAGCCCGCATGCTGCAGGCTTCACTGCTTTGATAGGTACAGATATCTATTAAGCTTTCAAATTTGTCATGTCCGTGCCTTCGCAATAAATTTCATTATTACCATTAAAAAGATAAAAGTGTGAGGTTACAAATTACCTTCGAAGAAAATGATATACCGAGTGCCTATTTTAACATTTAAAATTTGTAAATTTTGCTGATTAATGTAGAGTAATAGATTAACAGCTCCGAAAAGTATTTTTATGGTACGAAGAATGAATAGAATAGAATAGAGTAGGGTAGAGTAGAGTAGAGTAGACTAGAATAGAATAGAATAGGATAGGATAACATGGAATGGAGTGGAATGGAGTGGAGTAGAGTGGAATGGAGTGGAGTAGAGTAAAGTAGAGTAGAGTAGAGTAGAGTAGAGTAGAGTAGAGTAGAGTAGAGTAGAGTAGAGTAGAATGGAGTGGAGTAGAGTAGAGTAGAGTAGAATGGAGTGGAGTAGAGTGGTGGAGTAGAGTAGAGTAGAGTAGAGTGGAGTGGAGTGGAGTAGAGTAGAGTGGAGTAGAGTAGAGTTCAGTAGAGTGGAGTAGAGTGGAGTGGAGTAGAATAGTGTAGAGTAGAATAGAGTAGAGAAGAGTGGAGTGGAGTAGAATAGAATAGAGTAGAGTAGAGTAGAGTGGAGTGGAGTGAAGTGGAGTGGAGTAGAGTGGCGCACTATTAGTGCTGCGGTTCTTTCGAAATCCATGTTGACATTCAAGAAAAAGACCATTTATTTCACAATATGTGATTAATTTATTATACAAGCACTATACAAGAAATTTATTACCGTTTTAAGATTTCTCTTAACCTTACTTTTCAGTGATTCCCAAGTAGTATCTTTAAAGAAATCATCGGCCTAGCTTATTATTTCAGCAACGATTGGTAATTTAAATAGATCGTTAACATATATACAAAATAAGATTGGTCCCAAAACTGTGCCTTGTGGAACTCCATACCTAACATTTTTTATATTGGCGGATATAAACACACTTTTGCTTCAACGAAAAGTACTGTATTAACAATTTTGTTAATCGCGTCCTCGCCTCACACATCTTCCAGCGGCTTGTATATCAGTGTATGCGCGGAAGCTATACAACCTTAGGCGAGGGTTGTATAGGAGATATACCATTCTTCGGAGGGGATGTAAAGCCGTCGGTCCCTTGTCTATTAAATGTTAGGCAAGTAAAAGATCCCTACTCTTCTTAAGGGAACAGGTTCGGCAAAATTCCTGGTTGGGGGTAGCTCGTCTACAGGCGTCGGTGTTAGGCCTCAGTAGCGGAAATAGGCCGACGTTAAATAAATGTATAAAAAAAAAAACAATTTTGTTCGATAAATAATCATAAGATGTTATTAATATATAATTTAACTGTTAGCGGTTTTTTATACAAATAAATGAAAGTGGAATATTCCGCTTATATACATATTTAAGTAGTTTTTTAAGCAAACTGTCCTAAACTGAATTTTAAATCACGGATTTGATATTCTGCATTTTAATTTGAACTTCTGTGGGCATTTAGTTGTTTAAAAATAAAACCGGCCGACCTATCTATGTCCTACAGTGTATCTCACGTTTCGTGGCTACACACTAAAAATTTCTTAATCTTCAGGCGCGATAATTTATTTTTTGTGCTTAGACCAATAAATTTTTAAAAAAATATGTTCTCGCTGTGACCGAAGTAAAACAAGGAGAGGAGAGAGAATGATCTCAAAAACCAATTGTGGCAAGAACGAAAAATTAATTAATTTCATAATAAAACGCTTTTTAAATTTTTTATAACTTTATTTAATCGCTATAACAAACTAAAAACAACTTTTTTAAAATTTCTGGTCTCTTCAACATAACTACCTTCCAATAATACCACAGTTTGTCGTAAATGTTGCATCGTCACTAAACATTATGTTCTTTAAAAAAATCTGTCGTTAAGCTAGCTACCTTATATGGATATGACTTATATCCACTAATTGTTACTATTTGTGATCTACTACGTACATACCATCTCAGGGTGCAGCAGATGCAGACATTTAAGGATTACATGAACGCTAACGGTCAACTACTCCTAACTAAATGCGCCGAACATGATCTAGTTATAACAAACACCATTTTCCGACAAAAGGATAAATTTAAAGGCATCTGGCGTCACCCCAGATCAGGTCACTAGGATCTACTGGACTATGTTATCGTACGTAGGAAGCATCTCACGGACGTCCAAATTACAAAGGCGCGCATTGATAGCGAATGTTGGACCGATCATCGTCCTGTTGTCTCTAAAATGAAAATTATTATGAGACCCAAACACCGAAGAACTCAAGTAAAACGTAGACCCCGTCTCTGTATTAGTAAATTGCGTGACCAAGAAACCGTCGAACAACTAAAGCAAAAAGTTCAAGAGAATTTGAGTGCACTAGAAGAAACCAATTCTGTAGATGTCGCTGCTACCTGGACACAAATTAAAGACAGTCTAAAAAGTGCGAGTGAGGAAATTCTTGGCACTGCAGCAAGTAAAAAACAGGAGGACTGGTTCAATGATAATGAAGCTTTTATACAAGAACTTCTTGACCGCAAACATACTGCCTTCCAAAACGTTATCAACCACCCCAACGACTCATCAAAAGCAGAAGCTTTTACCCAATCTAAGTATGAAACGCAACGCGAAATCAGAAGAATAAAGAACGAGTGGTGGGCAAGCAAGGCCAGAGAAATTCAAAGGTACGCCGATTCACACGACTACAGGAATTTCTTTCAAGGAGTAAAAGCAGTGTACGGCCCCAGTCGGAAAAATATGTGCCCTATTAAAGATTTAAATGGAAATCTCCTCAAAGAAGACCAGGAAATAAGAGCCCGATGGAAAGAACACTACTCTAACATTCTTAACCAGCAAAGTCAAGCCGATCACGATATTATAAATCTTATCCCTCAATATGACACCTTCGAAGACTTAGATAAACCACTAACAACGGAAGAGATCTTAACCGCCATTGGGCAGCTAAAAAATAACAAATCTCCCGGCGCCGACTCACTCCCAGCTGAGGTCTTTAAAGCTGTGTCGTCAGAGCTCATACCCTACCTCAAAAAACTGTTTAATGTCGTGTGGGAAAGTGGTCAAGCTCCGCAGGAGTTTCGTGATACACTTTTAATCAACCTCTTCAAAAACAAAGGGAGCGCTGCGGACTGTGGAAATTACAGGGGTATAGCTCTCCTGGCTGTTGGAGGGAAGATCACTCACTAAAGCGATGGCAAATAGGCTAACACCTGTTATGGAAAAGTTACTTCCTGAAACACAGAGTGACTTTAGACCAAACCGAGGCACATCGGATTTAATCTTCACACTTAAACAGCTTCAAGAAAAAGCACTCGAACATCAAGGAGAAATTCACATGGCCTTCATTGATTTAACCAAGGCGTTTGACTCGGTGGACAGGGAAGTGCTCTGGAAAATTATGTTCCGCTTAGGTATCCCTAGAAAATTTGTAGAAGTATGTCGCAGTCTACATACAAACAACAACGCCCAGGTTATGTATAATAATGAGGCAACCGAACCTTTCCAAATCTTCACTGGAGTTAGAAAGGGATGTGTCCTGGCACCCCTACTCTTTAATTTGTTTACCACTGCTCTAACAATTATTGTTGACAACAAACTGACAGTCAGAGGAATAGGTCTCAGATACCGTTTTGATGGCGGTCTCTTTAACATAGGGCGCTTTAGAGCTTTCACGAAGACACGCACACGATTCATTTGTGATCTCCAGTATGCGGATGACTGTGTACTTTTAGCCTCTACGCCGGAAGAGCTTCAAGAACTTTTAGATGTGTATGCCCAGAGCTATGATTCCTTGGGACTTAAAATCAATATTGGAAAGACTAAGATTATGTCAACTCCTCATCAAGTGAACCAAATAGACATTACACTTAACGGAAATTCCCTTGAAGTGGTGGATCAGTTCAATTACTTAGGCAACGTTGTTAATGACAAAGCAAACATGGACAGCGAGATTCGCAATAGAATTAACGCTGCATCTAGAGCACTCTGGGGACTTAGAGAGAGAGTATTTGACAACCACGACCTTGCTTTGTCAACGAAAATGGCTGTCTACAGAGCAGTTGTCATTCCAACACTGCTATATGAATGTGAAAGCTGGGTCACTTACCGTCGTCATGTGAAAGAATTAGAACGTTTTCAGCAAAGACACCTCAGAAGTATGATGAAAATCCGTTGGTTCCATCACATATCAAACGTGGAAGTACTCAGGAGAGCAAACAGCCTTCCAATTGAGGTGCTTATTTCAAGAGCACGCCTAAGATAGGCAGGTCACGTTCATCGTATGCACGATAACCGCCTTCCTAAATGTACACTTTATGGTGAATTGCTAAGCGGTAGAAGAAGGCGTGGCGGTCAACGAAAGAGGTTCAAAGACGCTCTCCATGAAAATCTAAAATCCTGCGGTATTGCAGACGAGCAATGGGAACAACTTGCAGCGGACAGAACCGAATGGCGAGGGGTTGTGGCCAACTATCAAGGAAATGTTGCTGCAAGAAGGCCGAATCCAAGACCTAACCAGGTCTATGTTTGTCCTGACTGCGGTCGACATGTGCTCTCCCGAATTGGCCTCTATAGCCATAGTCGTGTGCACCGTAGATGAATGGGAATTACAATAGACTACACCTTTTACTTATTTTTTATTGTACACAATTTATCGACTGTAACATTTTTATACTCGGGCTCGAGTAACGGCTAATAATAATAATAATAATACCTCTATATATTATATTGCTTCCCCAAATTCTACCAAATATGACATTAAGCTAATATATTCTTCCTGTTTAGTAATTGACGGTGCTCCTTATAGTAGCCGTTTATAGTTGCTTATGACTTTATAAATTTGCAAAATGCTATAAGGTTGAAATTATAGGTATATACAAGTAGACTTATTACGATTACATATTTCAAATTACAGTATCATATCATCGTTTTGTAGTAGGTACTATCCCGTTGCAAACAATTCTTTCTACTAATTAAAACCGATAGATGCATATAATCTACAATGCTTGAATGTAATTATTTATCGATTAATGTCAGTCAGCAAATAGTACGCAAAGATGCATTTTAATTTACGCTTAATGGAATCAGTCTTAACATAAATAAAGCGTACATTGATTGTTATAAAAAACTAGCATGCGATTTCTTCAGTTCATAATTAATTGACTCAATGCATAATGTTGCATACCTACTATTTTTTCCAGCAGTGTTTCATTGATCAGACGTTAAGCAATGAACGGTATGACAATTGCTTATTCAGAAATGCAGCAAATGATTGCTTTAATCTGGTATTTATAGTCCTGCTTTCATGCAATCGTCAATTGAAATTACTACTGATACTTTGACCATGAATGCTTAGCTGTAACTACCAATTTAGATCGCAGGATTTGTTTTGCATGTCGTGTGGCAAGTCACGAGGTTTTGTTGTTTTGTAAACAATGTTAGTATGTTAACTTGATAACTGTTATATTACTATTCTCGTTTCGTTTAGTGCTGCTCAGCAATGCTCATGTTTTATTAAGATTTGGGTAAATTTCGACGTGTTCATAGCCCAGTACACCTTCGTCCAAAACTTATTTTAAGTTAGATAATTTGTTAAGAGGTGACTGATACCTTAGTAGCATATGTATTTTAAAAATGTTGAATAGTGCTTGAAGTTGATTCGTTTTAAAATTTATCATATTAATTTTACGGTAACTTTCTAATCAAAAATAAACCATTATCCTGTGGGAGTCTCACGTCACCCTCATTACAGTTCACACGCCTTTCTTGTACTTTTCTGCTGCTTAGCAGTTTTTAAAAGAAGTATTTAAAAAGCATGAACAAGAATTCTTAACAGTGTTAATAGTGTGATGCGTTATAATTAGAACATATTAATTTCGGAAAGTTGATTGAATAATGATATTTTAGATGACGTTTTAAGAGTAACGTATTTTAAACTCTTTAGATATAATCGAAATGAAGCTAGAGGTAGTAGTATTGCCATATTTATTAAAATTCATTTAAACTACTCGCGAATAGATGGTCTTTCATAAACAATACCGAACAATTTGATTATTTGTATAAATTAACAATAAAATATATGGTGTTGGTTCAGTTTATGGACCCTCTCAAATTTTTCGATAATTTTGGGATTTGAGATATATTTAAGTCAGCTTGTAACAAAAGATGGTATTATATGCGGTGGGGATTTTAATATTGATTACTTAAATGTTGCAAGTACTACCTATGCTAGATTGTCGAATGTATTGGATAGTTTTGATATAATCCAGATTGTCAATGAACCAACTAGAGTGGAACCTACAAGTGTTACAATTTTGTATCCTTCAATTTGGATTGAAAATCTGTATGTTTTAGATATGCATGTCATTGAAGTACCAAATATGTCAGATCACAACTTAATGGAATGCATGATGTACGTTACAATCAGCTGAAAACGGATCAAAGCAATTTTACTGTACTTATAGAGCTTTTGAGAATGCTGATCGTGATATGTTTTATAAAGATTTAGAAAATACCATTTACATTCTATATTATACATTGAAAGTAAAGTTCAAAAACAAAATACTATTGTAATAACGCTAGGTTAACGGAAAATATACAGTATATGATGGCTTTTACAAATAAGGCCTTACATAAATTTAAAAAATCGAAGAGACCTGCCTACTTTCTAGAGAGAACTCTTTAAGAAGTAGGTAAACTCAGCCTTAGAGACGGACAGTGGTGAGATCTGGGGAGTGGGCAGATTGAGGCCTCGGACTTATCCTGATATTATGTCCGTTAACCATTGTTTCCTGACCCCTTTTTCTTTTGAGAATGGCTCCGAAACGCCAAGACATCAACAATCTCAGACGCGGTTCAACCCGAGAAAGAAGTATTTTTCATATACAGGATGTCCATTTTATCAGGGCCCTCGAGAATATCTTACTTAATATCAGTCATACAAAAAAAAATATTTTTACGAAAATTTTTACGAGGTTTTATCTAATTTTTTTCTTTTCTAATTCAATAAGTTGTTCAGATCTTTGTTATAATAAAACATTAACACAATTAAGAAGAATAAAGTAAATTCAGGTAACAAAAACAAATTAATAATAAAAAAAATATAGCACACAGAAAATCAATATTTATCTAATCCTCAAAATAATTTTTAAGATATTATATCAAGTGTTCAAAGTGTCCACCGCGATTTCTTTTGCACAATCGAGCGCGGCGAGGCACTGCACTTAAAACATTACTCAGCATTTCGGGAGTAACTGTAATAAATGCCTGTTGAATTCGAGCCTTTAGGTCCTCTACATTTTCGTCGAAAACACCTTATCTTTAATATACCCCCATAGAAAAAAATCCATTGGTGTTATGTCTGGAGAACGAGGGGGCCATCGAATAAATCCATTGGTACCTATCCAATGTTGAGGCAAAATTTCGTCTAAATAATCTAGGCAAATCTGGGAATTGTGGGGAGAGCTTGTTGAAAATATTAAAAGTTGTGTCGATTCTCTAAAGCTAGGTCATCTAAGAATTCATTAAATTAATTTCTCAAAAAGTTTAGGTACCTTTGACCACTGAGATGACCATCATCAAAATAAGGACCTATTAAATTGGTGCCTAAAATACCTATCCACACATTTATTGAAAAACAATTTCGAAACCCAGTCGGTCTATGCCAGTGTGAATTTTCAGAAGTCTATATGTAATGAATATTGCGATTAAAAAATCCATTATTGGAAAAATTTGCCTCGTCGGACCAAAGTATTTTACTGCATATTAATGGATGGGCACGCTTCTTTTCCAACAGCCACCTACAAAAAGTCGTCTTCCTTGGTTTGTCTCCCGCTTGTAAATTGTGACTTTTTTGGCTTTATAACACCGGTAACCATTTTTCTTTAAAATTTTTCTAGCACTTGTTTTATTTATATGACAAGCAATTTGAATTTCTCTTAATGATGTTTCCAAATTTTCTGTATTTTTATTTCTTACATAATTAATAACTCGGTTTACCTTATTTACATTATCAGTAACACTGTTCAACCTTGTCTTCTTCTTTAAAAATGAACCATTATTTTTCAGTTTCGTAGCTAATTTTCTGAACAGAGTTTTATTCAGCAGTAGTGCTTGTGGAAATCTGTTTCTATATTCTACTTGAGCTAATCCAGAGTTAAAATTGCATTGGCAATATGTAATGAACATATTATAACGATCAATGTGAGTGAAAATCATTTTTGAAAATTCTAAATTCTTAAACGAGTGTGATTGAGTGAGAGTATAAGTATTAACTGAGATGATCTGTCAGAAAATTAAATTGTCAAGTTTGTTCATAGCCAACTATTTTAAAATAATTGAAATAATAGTGAAATCATGAAATAAAACAAATGAATATTATACTTAAATAAATTGGTAAAGACATTTTAACTTTCTGAGCAACTAGTGACGCTTTTATGGAGGACCCTTATACATTGGCATAACTGCGAATACTCTTTCGATAATGGCTTCAGGTTGCTTATTATTTTGTTTATGTTACCTGAATTTACTTTATTCTTCTTAATTGTGTTAATGTTTTATTATAGATTTGAACAACTTATTGAATTATTTTATCGTTTTATTTAATCATACTTGTCCACGGCAAGTATAATGCTTGTTAAAAAAAATTATTGGTTTAAAAAAAAATGTTTTTATAATTACTAACGTAGTATCAATGAATAAATATGGCATGTGATATATCGTTGAAAAGGGAGGAAAATACTCTGTTTAATGGCGCTATTTCCCGCCCGTTTCAAAATAATTTTTTGAACAGCCTGAAGAGTAAATCTCAAAATACAGCGGTTTTGAAAAAAATGAGATAAAACCTCGTTGAAACACTTTGTTTTGCAATAAATTTTCGCCTTAGAATTCATTTCGTATCTCTTCAAATAACGGAGATATTTGGCCTAGACGTTTTCCGCATTTTTGATATTTTCGCCATAACTCTTAAAGTAGGCCATGGATTTCAAATGTCTTTAAACCATTTTGTAGGTTATATAAATCGGCACAATTTTCGTAAAAATATTTTTTTTGTACGACCGATATTAAGTGAGATATTCTCGAGTGCCCTGATAAAATGGACAGCCTGTATACACATATATCTGTTAAATTATTTTGATTTAAATTGTATGAACTGGTGATGAATACAGACCTTTTATTATTATTATTTAAAAAATAAGTGAGTTCATTTAACTTTCTTATTATGTAAAATGCGTCTTAGTCTTATTATAAGCATATAATAGTTGGCTATCGAAATATTTACTTGCAAAAAGTGCAGACTCTTAGCAGGCAACCCCAGGCGTGTTTATAATAAATATACATTTTTAAACTGGTAAATACGTGTATACTATTAAATTAACTAAGTTATCTGTATTATTAAATTAATTAAGGTATAGTAATTTATTCAAGCGTTTTTCTCTTGATCTTATTAAACCTGGTCATTTAGTGATCAACAAGTTGTATGGGAATTTACTTAAGAACAAATTAATTTGTATGCGTGTTCGTCAGGATAAATTAATTTTAATTTTAAAGCAGCTTAATTTAGCCTTGAACTCTGGACTTTTACTAAATAAAAAATGTAGATCGAAAGGAGACGATGAACAGCAATGTAGGCACTATGTGTAATATAGCAGTCTTCATTAGTATTCACGAACCGTGAAACTAGTTATGCGAAGATAATTTATTCCATAATCTTTAAATCGAAAATAGTGCCCCACTTAAATCAAAATTAAGTGTCTAAAATAGCATTTTAAAGAAATTGTATGTATGTTTGAACAATTTTGTTTAGAATGTAAAATTATTATTTTTAAAAATTCACCTGAATTGAACGTCTCTGCAATTCCATACTTTTCATTTATTTATTAGGAGCAGTAAAGTAAATTACATTATGAATCGTTGGTAAAACCAAAAGTGCATAACTCACAAATTGCATAGAGCTTCGCGTCCAATACTTTTGTCTGTAACATCCTTGTATTCTGGTCGGATGGATTTTTTCTTCCACCTGCAGTATAAGCCAAACTTTATTGTCGTTCAGTTGTTCATTTCTTACAGTTTCCTTTCTATCTAATCGTCTTCAATGTTGCCACACTCTCGCTATTTAGTTTATCCACTTACGACTCCTTTGCCGAAGGTCTCGTTTGATATGTTTCAAGTTGCCGCATTTATAACTTCGTTGCTGCGTGGGCTCGGGTGAAAATTTAATTGGTTGGTATGAGTGATCTTTATCTTAACGAATCTATTCAAACCTTGCGGCATTTACTTTCTCAAATTTGTCACGAACATTAGATACTTCCGCCTGGGTTTCCACCACTTTATCGTTTATTCTGCTTCCCTGGAGAATTCCTCAGAATACACCTTACTTATGCCCTAAGGCTTTCAACTGCCAATTGTTCCTTGAATTCCCTTGGTGCATCCAGGTAAGTTAGTGTGCCAGTCATCCAGTAGTAGCTTCAAATTCTTGTAAGCTTTCCCCGGGCCTTTTGGGTATGTGATTTCGACTGAGTCTGATATACTCGAATGCGATGTTGGTCCTGGTTATTCCAGTTGTTCGCATACGCTGTTGCCTCAAGCTGACTCTTACATGTTGACCATGAAGTTTGTCCGTCAAAGGAGGAAGGTTGTAACCAATGATTTGATACTACTAGCTGGCCTCCTGTTTCCCTCAATAGCCGTTTTAGTTGTCCTACTTCCTCCACTTCATGAAATGTTTCTTGTCACTAGCTTCTTCTTCGACGTTATTTATGTTTCTTTTGACTTTGCTTACTTCTTCACCATATTTAATTTTCCTTCAAGGTCAGAAAGTCTTTCGTCGAATTTTTTCTTTAACTTTCTCCAGTTTCTCTACAGCAGCTTCATATTCTTGGAAGCTCTCTCCAGTTTTTTGTGCACGTGATTTCAGCTGGGTCCGATATACTTGGGCGAGGTGTTGGTCGGCGTTGGTATTGTTTTAAGCAATTGTGATGCTTGATCTGTTACTAGTGCCGTAGCCTTTTCCTCATTATTCCAGTTATTTGCGTTAGCCGTTGAGTCAAACTGTCTCATATGTTTATATCGTAGGTATAATTATACAAATTATAGTATAATATAGTATAGTTTTATAAATTCAGATATAGAATCACTCTCTATTTCATTATTTTGATTGTTTGGTTCCTTTTTTGATCTGATTATTTCAATTTTCAAAATCGAACCAACTTTGATGTTTCGGTTCCGCTCTTTTATATCTCTTGGCTGCCATGCTGGAACCTACTGGATCCTTCTGTAGTATTCTGATGTATAGTTCTTGTACAAAACCATTATTTGTGCTGATATAGAAACCAGCGGCAATGGATGTTGTTTGCGTTTTTTTCGAATGTGTAACCCCCTTCCGGGCAGCCTTTGGCTTTGGATTTGGGGGTTATCTGCTATACGTGGTGTGTTTTAAAAAAAGTGGCGTCATCTCTGGCCTGAGTGCCAAACCTCCATTCTAACGCAATTAGATAGGCATCTACTGTGAAAAACATACTACAGACTTCTGTAAGGGGTATATTTGTTACATGTCGAAAGAATTAAATGATATTGATGGCAAAGGTGCCATCTCTAAATAAATATAGCAAGGAAGCAATTTTGTGTAAGGTAATTATGTATAAATATGTCTTGAGATTTTTCTTTGACAGGACAGTATTTATACACCCTGTATATTAATATAGATTTCTTGTAAAATATAATTAGAAAAGGTCCACGTAGTGCAGGGTTACAATAAATGTATTTTTTTTAACATCCTTATATGTATTAACGATAAAATCATAACAAAAACCATAAAATTTTTAAGCACAAGGAGATTGTTGCGAGAAAGGTCCGATAATTTCTATTATTACCCAAAGCTTTATTCAATTAATGAGACAGCCGCGTGCAGATACCTAATGATATATTAGAAATACTTATTAGGAGGAAAAATCTGACACAATGCCGCCATTAACCATTACCAATAAATAATACTATTGAAGTAAGTGGTATAATGCAATCTTTCAAGCGTTTAATCGTTAATTTTAATGTGAATATCATGAAAGTGATAGGCGTTTCTGATTGTGATTATTGTCATTTATTTTATTGTTTTAAAAAACACGAACTCACAGAAAGCGCTGGCAATAACGATTATACGTCCAACAGGTAGGTTATTATTAGAATATATAAAAAAACAGTTTGAATAATTAGTAATAATAAATACTCACTTAAATACATTACTATTCTGTCAATTATTTTGATTTGTGTAAGGTTGATTTCAGCGGCATATCTCAAAAAGATTTAGAAACACATCACACTAGTGGCATAATATCTAATTCAGAAGAACTCGTGAAATACTGGTTACATGTTGGTATTTTTGCGATTAGATGATCAATTGAATTAAGAAGTTAATTATCGAAAATGTTTGATTGTTTGGAAACCAAGATTACGAGAGGTTCACTCTGTGAAGTACGTTCTGATAGTTTGAAACTGAGATAATCTTTCAACAGTTCTGAATGTTTGAAACCCTTTATACTTCCTAAAAAAAACAAACAATCTCCTACCTAAATTTATGCTGTAGTCACCACTGGGGCCCTTGGATTAAAATCTCTATCGTGTCGTCGCCACGTGTCCCAATCTTCTCAATCCCAATCACCAAACATTCTCGTTCGCTCGCCTCTAAAGAAGTTATTATTATATCTATATATTTTTCATTTCTTTCCAAACTTTTACTCTACTTCTATATTCATTGTAATATCTATTAGCAGGCTTGGATCTAGACCTATGTGTTACACGATACCAATCATCGAACTCTTCTTGTCCTCGATTATTTTCATATTGAAATTTATTGGCAGTAATATCTTCTAAAAGATTAACTTCCCTCTCCCTCCACAGAACACCACAGAAATTAGGCAACCCTCAATTCCAGAAGCCAGAGGCTTGTGCGGAAGGGGGTTATACATTGAAGAAATGCGGACATACAACCATTTACTCCGACAGTGTCAGTACCGGAGACGGGATTTGAACCCGGTGGCTAACCAACGTGGCTATCGAGCGCATAGAACTCGATTTACAACTTTATTGTAGTGGTCTTTTCTTGACTTATCAACTTTTGATGTTTTGGAAGTATTATCTACTGAAACATTTTTATTTGCTTATTTCTCAGAGTCTGGTTCATGCTTGATCTTTGGCGCATCAATCGTTATTTTGCATACGTTACTATCATCGCATTTAAATTTTTTGGCTGTGTTACCTCCTGAAAAGTTTTTTTCAGGTTTTTTTCAGTTTATTTAGTGTACCACGCCCAAATCTTCTAAAATCTATGCATAATAGATACCTATAATTATGTACAAATCAAATCGGGGAGCCGATTATTAAATTTTACTACAGGGTAATGCTTCAACCAAAAGTCTAGCTTTCATTTGAAAAATCTTTGGCAAACATAAATATTAAAGACGACTTTTAGGTTATACTATTGTACCACTACGCAAAACACAAAACAAAATCGAGAACGGAAACGGAGTGACTAGTTCACAGTTAGTAGTTCGTGTAGATTAGCGCTAGTGTATAAAATCCGATGGAAAAAGGAGAAAATCAATTGAAGCTTTGACAGTGCACGTAGGTAATGCGCAATAGAAAAAGTTTACGGGATACTTTACTTTTGATTCGTTGTTTGCATGCAAGTACGGTCAAATCTCAAAACCTCAATTAACAAGGAATCAGACCGTGATGGTAGAACGAGTATTTTCTTCCAGGATCCAGGTGTTCAGACCTAGATGCTGAAGATTGATGTCAATTATACGGATTTTTCTAAAGCCGGAATATTTAAACCCATTCTTTAGTTGGTTTTATGTATTTAAACCAAATAACAATAATAGTATACACAATTGTTAGCTTATTTTCATGCGTTCCTTAAAGATTGCTCAAATTTCATCCTTAAAAGTAAATTCCAATAGATTTATAAAACATCCTGTGTGTATAGCTGTCCTAAATACTATTTTTAATTTAAAATCTCATTGTGACACAGCTTAGCTCTGCTTGTCAATCTACCTACCTATTTGTCTTACTTTAACATAAGAAATGTATTATAATAATGTATTAATATTTATGAAAGATTTATATTTCATCCCATTATTATTTACATACAATAGTGACACCGCCGCATGGAAATTTTCGTATATCCAAAGTAGATATACGCATAAAAAATATTAGTTTGATACTTTGATGTGGAAGATATGATTGGACGACCAAAAATAATGAAATTAACATTAACAAGATTGTTTCTAATATTTACGCAAAAGAAGGACTCCATCTACACTGATCTTGAGGACTTTCGACTTTTAGATCACCAGTTATTGTTGTTAAAAGTTATATAGGATGTAGTATACTAACATTTAGGAAATATATGTATCAGTCTTAATTCCGGTGATAGTTTCTGTTCTAAAATGCTTCTTATTGGTTATAGAACCTCTTATGAAGATTTTACGTTTAAATTATTTACTTGCGTGGTTAATAGTTCTCATCTATTATTTTTCGTATCTATGACAAGAGGTCCACTGATTTGAATGATATTCCATTTAACAGAATTTGCTATAAATAGCATAGGATTACACAGAAAATTACGCGTTACTCTTTGGTAACTTTAGAATTTAAAAAAAAACCTTTTAAATTTGAACCTGGCTATAGCTTCACAAACTAGTAGCATTTTATTTCTTTTTACTTGGATTGTGACCTAGTAAAAATCAGAAACCTAATTATTTTTTGAAAAATTCGTCACACAATTATCGATGAAAGCAAAAACCAAAATTTAAAAAACTATGAAAATTTATGCAATTATATTTTTGGTAAATTTTAAATCAACTTCCTTGATTGTTCTCAAGTAATACCAAACGGCATAGAATAAAATATCCTGATTACTAAAATTTATTATTTGTATGTTCATGGATTACTTGTCAGTTTAGTGCTACTTTTTATTGTAATTACACTACTCTTTTATAAAATTTCTTACCAGAAGCAATTGCTTCACACGCATTATAATTACTTCGAGGTACCAAGTTCATCAGCATTCTCTAGATGTCATATCAACTTACAGTTACAATATACAATCAGTTTTGTTTAATAGATTTGGTAAGTTAAGTCCCTTTTAGATTCAATTTATTAATAATTCAAATGTGCTCTTAGAGGGCGGAATATTAGAACATAATATTTTTAGTCGCAAACTCCTTATTTTACTGTAAGGAACGTAACCAGACTGCAACCAACAGCTACTCTCCGGGCTATGTGCCCCGCCGAGCGCTGAATTACAAGTTACAAGTCTGGCGCGTTAAGTGTAATAATTGCATATTACCATCAAAACGCTAATGCTTCGATTGCAACAAACATCAGCCGAAAGACTGATTCTACTTAAAGGAGCTCTCTTGCCAGCCGTCACACACCACTTGCAGGCTGCAGTTTCGAGCTGTTGGCTCTCGTCAGTGCATGTGACGACCGGCATGAAGATCCTTTAACTATTTGGTACATCCATACAACATTTGAACTATGCTAAGCCCAGTCAGGCTATTTATTTTTCGATTGAATCAGACACTGGACCGCTAGATGGCGCCTGCTGACTATTTTACATGTCGCTATTGTAAAAATACCGAGATGTACCAAATAGTTGAAGGATCCCCATGCCGGTCGTCACATGCCTACCTTGCACTGACGAGAGCCAACAGCTCGAAACTGTTTATAGAGGAGTTTGCGACTAAAAATATTATGTTTTAATTTATAAGTAGTATGAACAACAGCGGCCCTAAAACGGATCCTTGTGGTACGCCATTTTTGCCGTTGTTAAGAGTAGAATTTACATGATTTACAGTACCACATTGTTATCTGTTATTAGGATGTAATTTAAATAGAAACAGGGATACACCCTTATCTTATACCATAATATGGTAAATACATCGACAATGGGTTGTAAGGAACACAGTCGAAAGCTTTGGTGATATCTTACAAAGTTGAACCAGTATATTTGTATGCATCTCGTTCTCAAAACTCTCGACCATCTGCTGAACCGCATGCTTGAATATTTAGAGCGAAAACTAGATTGAGAATTTGAAATTAGGGGACTTTAATCAAGAAACTTAGTCAACGGCTGCTTTAAGAAAATTTCTGTTGATTCACCAAAAACAAGAATAAACAAGATCGAACGGAGGCTGGTTATCTAATAGTCTGATATCCCCTTTTTTAAAAAGCTTAATAAATCTGATAATTTCAAATGAGTCCGGAAAACTCCACAGATACATGTTATTAGCATGGTAAGTGGACACAGAATTATATCAAGATAGGCTTCTTAATTATTTTACTATTTGAATAGTTGATTATAGTATAGGGATAATTCCTTGGTAAGTTTACTGTATCTATAGTTTCGTAAATATAAACTGGCGTCACAAAAAAAGATAGAAGAAGATATGAAGATTGGAACTATTTTTTAATTTAAATTAACTAATTTTGCAAACAACTGAAATTATTGAGTGAAAATCCATACTATATCTGTCATTGTTCTACTTAGGTAGTCTTATACTTTTTTTACCTATATATGTATTTAAAAAAAGTTATGGCCAAAAATAATAAATATTTGCTTATCGAATCTCTCTCTATCTCTCTCTTGGATATGCCCACCTTAAGTCGATATTACTATTTGGTAACTAAGCAAGATAATTTCGGCTACAGTACTAAAGTGTTAAAATTGTTAAATTTAGACCAATCTTAGGTAAACGTTCATAATTTCATAATTTATCAGTCTCCAAGCATCTCTACTTTACAACTTACATTAAGTGCAAAATCTTTCTGCTAAAATGCAGGAAATAATCCTTTACCCACGATTTATTTGTAAAAAATTTCAATATTTCCTATTTAATTACTGAGTTATTACTTAATTTGTAATTCCTTGTATTATTTGCTTATTTTTTAACTTATTATGACATTGAAAAACAAGTCGTGGTGCGTTATTTATTGACAAAGATTAAAAACTCATTTTATTAGAAGCATTAATCATAATACACGTTCGGTTAGTTGTCTTTGATTTTAATAGTCTAGTGTAATGATAATTCTATTTCGGATATTTTGAAGAGCTTTGCTTCTTTTCTTGTATTTGATTAAAATGCTTCCTCAAGGCAGGTATAAGATTTATAACAGCCATTATCACAAGGTAATAAAATGTATCTTTCTTGTTTAGTGGGTTTAGGAACGTTAACACTTCGCTTCCATCAACAATTGTTTTTACTGTGCATCATTCAAAGTTATAGGTTTAACTTTCGGCTTTGACATGCAATAAAACTCATTTTTGATCAATTTATGGAAATACATCTGCAGTGTAGGATTTAAAAAATTTCCTGTTATAGACGTACGAAAGATAACTGAGTTCATATAAAATTGACCAAATGGCTTTTTGGAGCAAAAAGAACCAGACTCCTGCAAAATCCAAGGCCTACTGCGTCAGTTTTTAGGAGCAACTTTTTAATAATTCATATTAAGATTTTAAATTCATGCACACCACTGGATTCGCCACCCTATAAAACGACAACTCAAACATATGTTCTGTATTACTAACCGTATAAATTCTTTGGATTTAATTTCAACAATCACAGATACTAAATTATAATAAAATGACTAGTCAGAAACACACCTTTTCAAAATTTTTGTTACTAAATTGCGTACTCTTGTAATCCTGTAATTAATTTTAGGCAGATGGTAGAAAAACCTCCAATCTAAATCATTATGTATACAGAATAACTGTATATAAACACACTAAAAGATGGAAATAAATTTATCATAACATTATTTTCTAAAGGAAACTTACGGTCACAAGCAGCTTGTAGGCTGAATAGAATAATACATAAATTTAATTTCCGTTAGATAAGTAAAATCGGATACGTTTAAATGATGACATTCCACAGACCATTTTAAATCGTAGTGAATGCTGGAATTTTTTAATTTAACGCAGTAATTTCATATTTTATTATCATTAAACGGCTATAAGTTACTTCTAAATTATCATAATTTAAACATACGTGACAGAAAGATGATACTAGTAGTAAACAGCCGTTCTTTCGTGATTTCCCAGTGCTTTGTGAAGGCGGCTCGGTGCTCGGAAAACAGTACCGGCTTTAGGGGAGTGGGGAGTATTAGCACCCGGCCCTAAAATTTGAGAGACAGCAGACAGTATAATAAATAGCGTTTTCTAATTTCTTGTGTTCAGAAAGAACTAAAAATTTTTAAAAAGTAAATGAAGCTTCCTGCGCGATCTGCATAAGCTCCATTAGCGCACGGAAACAATCTAAACTATTAATTGGCTGGAATCTGCGGTAGGTTCTTGATGAAACATATTCAATAGTATAATTATAAATATTCAAAAGAATAGTTACACTACGCACTTGGTTTATTGTTTCATTGGCTTTTTTCAGATTTCTCTGACATATCGGTCGATAGCCGAGTGAGTTAAGGCGCGAGGTGGCAATCGCGATTAATCACACGGACATCGCACCACCGGGTTCGAATCCTGGCTCCGGCACTGTCGGAGGAAATGGTTGTATGTCCGCGTTTTTTTTCAATGTGTAACCTCCTTCCTCACAATCCCTGGCTTCTGGAATTGGGGGTTGTCTAATTTCTATGGTGTTTATTATTTTATGTTTCGGCCTTGCGACCATTATCAAAGAGTCTTAAAAACTGACCTGAAAGTGGTGGTACACAGTATATAATATCTTACAAATCCTCTACCCACCTAGAGGGGGATAATGACTTGATTTGCTGTTTCTTAAAATTTAACAATACAGGCCGGAACTACAAACTTAATTTTCATTTTGTTACTGTGTTGAAGCGCCCTATATATATATATATATACCCCATATATAAATTTAGTTTTTTTCTTATTTATTTCCAAATTCAAGTAATTATTGCAGTTAATTCTTTTACATTTATTTAGTCATTTAATACTGAACACAATAAAGTTACCAGGATGCATTTTAAAATTATATTCTTTTAAAGCAAAGTTAAACGCTACAATTTTAACTAAAAAGTTACATAAAATCGAGTCGAACCACAGGGTTTGTTTACGACGGACATGATAAGCGTCGAGCACTTCGGTTACTTTCCAGAGTGTGAAATCACCTACCCTTTTCTATCTTAACCGTAGGAGGAGATAGAGAGTGTAGGTTTCAATATGAAACGCTGCACAAAACTACGCCGTATTAAATATTGATATTGTTAACGTAAACAATTCCCACGTCCGACTTGGGGGACGCGTAAACTATGACGTCATTTTACAATATAAACGAAACTGCAGTGCCCATGAAAAAGTGTAATCAGACTCGAGCTACATCGCAGGACATTGGGTTCGCTGTTGCTCCCTGGAGATTACAATTGCACCACCCCTTGGGTACATCGCTGGACATTGAGTTCGCTGTACTGTCGGTATTTTGTGTGGTTATCTGTCTGATTGCGATTCCAACAATATTTTGATCTAACTAGCCTTTTCACTTATTTGTCACCGTCGCAGAAGTGCCGTTTCAACGTCTCTACGATGCCCTGCGAAGACATTAAACATGTAGAACCTGGGGGAGAGCATTCACGGGCGATATAACGCTATACAGAGCTCACAGAAATTCAGCTTCAGATTACTTTCTTATTTCGAGACTACTTTATTATTTGCTATTGCATTCATATTCTGGTTACGGGGTGTTTAAAAAAGTTTTAAATGACGCATTTGTGGTACCAAAAGAATATTAGATTAATATTTTAAATGAAATATTAGCTTTGACTTTTAATAAGAAAATATAATATTATATTACCAGTTATTCAGTTATGATTTCATTCACGAATTTAATTCATAAAATTTCATTTTCTGAATATTTTACTAGGGAAGTTTGCGTTTGCAAAATAACAAGTTTATATTCAAGAACTATATATTTAGAGTTATATATGTAATAACAAGATACTTTATCATAGGCTCGTCAAACTTCATGTCAATAATTATTCTGCAGTTTTTATAAAACAAATAGTGGAATTGCGTTTCCACCACATTTCATGTAAGGTTTTTCAAGAATGCTTTATATTTAAAGTACACTAGGAATGTTTTCCTACTGTAACCACAAGGTTGTCTGATTGTTGGACATTTACCTACGATAAATTATTATAGTTACATGAATTCGGCGTACTTGGCGTTCACAAAGGTTTGAAACATTGACTACGGCCAATTGGCTGGTTCTGTTCTCCAATTGGGTTCAGTTACAACGAGGGATGTCAATATTTCACGCAGTTGTCTGGTCACTTGTTTCGATTGAAGGGTGTTGCAACCGCACTTTCTTACCTTCGCGGATTCAGGACTCCGTATGTTTGACAATCATAGGCAATCTTCTAGTTGCTTTTCTATTTAATTACTATAGGGAGATTTCCTCAGCAGCATTCTAAAAGATTTTACGTGAGTGTAAATTCTCACCTCAGCAAGATTAATATGATTATCTGAACGATTGTTTCTACTCTAATTTCAATCAATAAACAATGTATAATTAAAGGATATTTCCTCAACACTGTTGATATTTTACATGAGTATTTAATGCTCATTTCTCAACTTAATTTTGATAATGTACAAACATGACATGATTCTTGTCCTTTGTTTTGCATTCGATTCATTATTTGGCTATTGCTAACAACTTTAATTATAAATCATTATTATCTAGCGATTGCTAACACCTTTATGTAATTATAAACCATTATTACCTAGCAATTGCTAACAGCTCTAATTATAGATTATCATTATCAGGCCATTGCCTAATTACTATTAAAATAACACAGCATACTTTTGATAAGTTCTTGTTATTGCATCAAAACACTCAGCATATCTATAGTATGGTCATTACTATAGCAGCGCAAATTTTCCTATTATAATATTTAGACAATTGTCTCAAATATTTGGATTATTTTGATTTCATGTTCGACTATTATTCCATCAATTTATATAAAATAAAATGGGTTTTTTTATGACTATTTTTCCCATTCAATTGTTGTTGTTTTTTCTTTCCTATTTAAGTTTCTAGCTAGACAAATAATTAACTAAATAAATGGTTTTGTTTCAAAGCAAAATAGAAAACAAACTTCAACTATAAATGTACAGTGCAATCTAGAGTAATAAAATACTACATAAATAACATATATAGTTAACTAGGTCTCTCAATTAATAGACAGTGTGTTCAAGTTTAGCAGGTATTTAAATTAACAGAGTGATTAATTTCCTAAGTTATATAGTATCAGACAGAAACAAGTAATATTAAACTTTATATAAAAGAACCTGGGGAAATATAAGAGGGTTACTACACACACAATGAAATTTGGGTCCTACACTAACAAAACTAGACGATCACGCAAATGGCCAATCTTATTTGTTTATCCTTCAGACAAATAAATAGTAATGAAGTTAACTGGTGACATAATTACCAGGATTTCATTTGTAATTAATTGGGTGGGCTTCAACCTTCTCAGTGTCTAGTACAGAATTGTTCATAAATTCTGTTTGTGTATTTATAACGTTTTTATGGTTTCTTAGGGCCTTCCTAATTTCTAAAATTTCAAGCATGTCTAGGATTTTTCCTTTGTTTGCATTAACGATAGTAGTGTTAAACTTTTGCATAATAAAAAATAAAACATATCAAAAATACAGTCACCTATATGAAACTAGGAATAAAGAAAATCCATTACCAATAACAACTAAAAAAACACAATGCCAATTTTTCATATCATTTACCGGTCCAAAATATTACAAACAAATACCACCTGACAGAAAATAAAAGAAATCCGAGAAACTTTAAAAAATGCTTGCATGAATTTATAATCTATGTATTCTTCCCATTCTATTCCAATTTATTCTTGGCCAATGCCATGATATATTATTACATTTATTGACAGTCAACAAGTAACAATAACTGACATTGTTATTATATAGGGATCAATCTTACACAAGACAAGCTTCTTGTTAAGCTTAGAGTGTAAGAACTCTTATTATTATTTGTAATTAATTTTGTAAAGATCTTCAATAAACTATCAAACTATCATCGCTATCCTAATGAATTGAAAGCCATAACAGCAACCTATTTAAAATATTTTAATTCGCTAATTGACAGGTCAATTTACAATTTTTCTAGATGTAATATAAATTCCAGGACCTCCTTTCCTTAATACAGTTCTACGCATTGGAGAAGTTATCTATTTACTGAGATACCAACCATGGTAGAAGATCAATGATGACCTTGCCTGCAGTGGCAATAATAAATTCCTTTACGCAAACGTTTTTAACGCAAGATATTTAAATAAGATTTAAAAAAATGTTTTATGTTCAAACGCATACATGATCAGAAGATATGAATCATTCGTTTTATTGCCCACTTTATTTACACGTGAGCCATAAATTTTCATTTGAATATATAACCAGCAATTATGACTTTACTGTTGGTTGACTTCATATAAATAACTTTCTCATAATTAAAAATGTAAAAACGAATGCCTACAAATATTTCCAAACCAACCTATTATAATAGGGCTATAATAGTTGTTTTGACAAGTAAATGCCTAAGGCAAATTTTTATAAAATTTTGTCCGAATATTTTAACACGCCCAGTATTATTATATTGTTTATTCTCTGTAATAATTGGTTGTTATTTGCCATGAAATTTTCAATCAACCATTATGTGTTGTTAATAAATGGCTGAGTGTAAACATGGTATAAAAGAAACTTTATATTAACTGAATAATGGGACGAGTTATAATCATTTTTTTTTACGAATTACGGCCCCGTAGCAGAAGGTTTATGAATGGTTACATTGGTATCATAATCAGGGAGGCCAGTACAACATTTCTGCAAAAAAGTTTCTTGTCACAATTAATTCGCAATAAATACCTAATTTTCTTAGATTATCATAGGCTGATGAAAATTGTGATTGTGTTAAAGGTTAATGCCGAAACACTCACTAAAGCGATGGCAAATAGGCTAACACCTGTTATGGAAAAGTTACTTCCTGAAACACAGAGTGGCTTTAGACCAAACCGAGGCACATTGGATTTAATCTTCACACTTAAACAGCTTCAAGAAAAAGCACTCGAACATCAAGGAGAAATTCACATGGCCTTCATTGATTTAACCAAGGCGTTTGACTCGGTGGACAGGGAAGTGCTCTGGAAAATTATGTTCCGCTTAGGTATCCCTAGAAAATATGTGGAAGTATGTCGCAGTCTACATACAAACAACAACGCCCAGGTTATGTATAATAATGAGGCAACCGAACCTTTCCAAACCCTCACTGGAGTTAGGCAGGGATGTGTCCTGGCACCCCTACTCTTTAATTTGTTTACCACTGTTCTAACAATTATTGTTGACAACAAACTGACAGTCAGAGGAATAGGTCTCAGATACCGTTTTGATGGCGGTCTCTTTAACATAGGGCGCTTTAGAGCTTTCACGAAGACACGCACACGATTCATTTGTGATCTCCAGTATGCGGATGACTGTGCACTTTTAGCCTCTACGCCGGAAGAGCTTCAAGAACTTTTAGATGTGTATGGCCAGAGCTATGATTCCTTAGGACTTAAAATCAACATTGGAAAGACTAAGATTATGTCAATTCCTCATCAAGTGAACCAAATAGACATTACACTTAACGGAAATTCTCTTGAAGTGGTGGATCAGTTCAATTACTTAGGCAACGTTGTTAATGACAAAGCAAACATGGACAGCGAGATTCGCAATAGAATTAACGCTGCATCTAGAGCACTCTGGGGACTTAGAGAGAGAGTATTTGACAACCACGACCTTGCTTTGTCAACGAAAATGGCTGTCTACAGAGCAGTTGTCATTCCAACACTGCTATATGGATGTGAAAGCTGGGTCACTTACCGTCGTCATGTGAAAGAATTAGAACGTTTTCAGCAAAGACACCTCAGAAGTATGATGAAAATCCGTTGGTTCCATCACATATCAAACGTGGAAGTACTCAGGAGAGCAAAGAGCCTTCCAATTGAGGTGCTTATTTCAAGAGTACGCCTAAGATGGGCAGGTCACGTTCATCGTATGCATGATAACTACCTTCCTGCCTTCACTTTATGGTGAATTGCTAAGCGGTAGAAGAAGGCGTGGCGGTCAACGAAAGAGGTTCAAAGACGCTCTCCATGAAAATCCTGCGGTATTGCAGACGAGCAATGGGAACAACTTGCAACGGACAGAACCGAATGGCGAGGGGTTGTGGCCAGCTATCAAGGAAATGTTGCTGCAAGAAGGCCGAATCCAAGACCTAACCAGGTCTATGTTTGTCCTGACTGCGGTCGACATGTGCTCTCCCGAATTGGCCTCTATAGCCATAGTCGTGTGCACCGTAGATGAATGGGAGTTACAATAGACTACACCTTTTACTTGTTTTTTATTGTACACAATCTATCGACTGTAACATTTTTATAC
Organism: Leptura quadrifasciata; assembly: GCA_963675555.1. Classification (NCBI taxonomy): domain Eukaryota; kingdom Metazoa; phylum Arthropoda; class Insecta; order Coleoptera; family Cerambycidae; genus Leptura; species Leptura quadrifasciata. The sequence goes on from OY776676.1 coordinate 163,498,314, forward strand.
TCGGACTCGAGTAACGGCTAATAATAATGCGGAAAGGGGTGAGAAGAAAGGGGTGAGAATAAAGCAGCGCACTTTTCACACAACAAGATATATTACAATTACACTATACTTTTCAACAGTTCAAACTAAACTAACTCTCTGTTAATATTAATATTTTAGCTATACCAGAGTTCGTGCTCTCAACATAAACATTTAATAATGTAATAATGTCTATTAAGAATATATTGTTCCATGGCTCTGAGGCACCCAAAGGATTCAACAATTGATTGGTCTTTAATTCTTTAAAACAAACTATACTGTTGTTTTTTTATTTGGCAATTAAATAAAACTTGTAAAAGTGCTATTTTTTTTATCATTTTTAATGATACGAAAAATTCTCAGACAATAGAAACTACACCTTTTCCAGCTGTATTTCAGAAAATATCAATTTAATTTCAGATTGCACCAATTTATTTCAGATTAGTTAATTGTATTTTAAAACTCTTCAATTGTATTTCAGATTAATCAATTTAATTTCAGGAATATCAGAAGTATCAATTATATTTCAGATTAATTAATTTAATTTCAAAAATGTTAAGTTGTAATTCAGATTAGTGAATTGTATCTGAGAAAGTGTTATTTGTATTTGAGGAAACGTGATGTGAATTTCAGATAACGTCAAGATGTCCATATTCTACACAAGCTGTAGTACAACTTGTACATCAACATATCCATATCCAGTTAAGACATTTTAACTACATACGTAGTAATGTAAATAAACTTATTTAAGGCAGCTGACTTAAGCATTGTCTCTCTTTAAAAATTGTAAATCAGAATAATTATAAACTTAACAGATAATTGTGTAATTTAGTTTCAAAGACAAGATATCCCGTTACAAAATTAATGTCATATCATCACCTCTACACCAAATGTACTGAACCTGTGATAAATATACTAGATGCAATTTGTCCCTTGTGCAGAGTTGCTGTTACTGACAATGAACATGTTATAAGACAACGATATGATAAAAATACTGATCGGGATCGCCAGAGGATAGTAACATGTGCCAATAGAGGGGACGATCGAGTAGCTCTGGCAGCGAGTTTGGGCGTGAAGTATAAAACTGCATTTCATTGGGTGCGATCTGGCAGAGATTTAATGTTAGCAAAAGGTGGTAAGAAACCGAAGATTATGACTGAAAACTAAATAGACTTAATTATTTCATGGATAGAAGAGAAATACGACAACACGATGAAATAAATAGAGGAAAAAAATATTTTAGACTTCTGAAAAAAATGTTTCTGTTTCTACTATGGATAACTACTTAGACGGTAGGCTCTTTACAGTAAAGCAGGTACACAAAGAGCCTCTTGCTATGAATTCTGAAGAAAAGAAAATATGTGCGGAATATGTTCGAGCTCTTAACATTTTCATATAGCAAGGTACCTAAACAAATTGTTTGGATGGACGAGACTAATTTTAATTTATTTTACTGTCGGATAAGGCGCCGAGCTCGAGCTGGTGTGAGAGCGGTTCAACACCTACCAACATCACGCAGTCCCAATGTGCATCTAATGGGACCTATATCAGCAGTAAGTGTAGTAGCTCTGGAGCAGTGGGAAGATATGGAAAATCAGCTGGCAGACTTGATTACTGTTTGTGACAACGCACCTTGCCATTCAACCCTCGAAACAGTTATTAATGGTACGGCAGCAAGTCTTTTACGGCATCTTACTCCCCTCAATGCATGCATTTAATCTAAAGTAAAATGTTATGTTAAAATTCATCTTCAATTCCTCGTTTTATTGAGCAGAGATTGGTGTACTTCGAAACAATTATTGATGAGGCAAAAGATACAATTGTCGAAGGCGATCGTGCACGTGCATCTCAATGTACGACTGCACACCATGCTGCGTCTATAGCCATAAATGACATGCTAGTGGAACGTTAAATATTTAAAAATACTTCAAAATACTGTGTTTTGTTAGTAATTTATTAATAAGCTAATGTATTCATTTAAGAATAAATACTTTTATAACTACTTTGTCTTGACAAGTTCTGAATTACAAATGATGTTTTCTCAAATGCATTAGTATAATCTGAATTATAATTGACACGTTCTGAAATACATATGAGTAGTCTGAATTACTACTGACGATTTCTGAAATATAATTTACTATTAATTTTGAAATACAATTGATTATTATCTGAATTACAGCTGGAAAAGTTGTAGTCTCTAGTGATACTATACGATTTTTAAAAACCTAATCTGTTTATTAAATGTTTATTTTTTATGGAAAATTTATTTTTCGATATTCATATTTACTAAGAAAATTGTCCAACTCTATCAAATTGCTTTATTACTCACAGCTATTACTAATGTGAGAATAGTATAACTTTATTAGTTTCTTGATTTTCATTTTACTTCTTTGTTAGCATAACATACAGTGGCTCCTTCAGAACAACTAACGATTATTGTTATATTAATAAAAAATTAAAGCGGAAATAAAAAAATTAGTAAAATTTCCATTATTCTCTCATCACGCATTTTCATCAAATAGAGGCCCAATTTATTTATTATATTATAAATATTTTGTAATCACAGAACAATTGTAATATTCTTCAAAGTATAAGACTGCTTCCATCAACTAATTATCTTCTATTCTAAACAGAAAGTGTAGACCTGGAACAAAAGTTCTTACTACCTTTGTTATTGTATTGTACGAACGAAATAAAAAAGTTCGGAAGAGATAGTTTCATATATAGTTTGATACCGCTAGGCTGATGATGATAAATTACCTCCATAAATATTTTTTTAGCCCATAATTGATTTAATATACACAAGCGCTTTGTTGCTCTCACTTTGCCCAGGAAAGAAGCAATCACGCACACTGAATATTTATTTTTCAACGGTGGTTTCTAAATCGGTAGAAATTTTCAACGTACATTAAATCAGAAGATTGAATTATTATAGGCATATTGTGTTAAAAAACACAGTCGATATTATACAGTCGCGTAGCGAGAAATTTGGTAACGGGGACAAACTTCTTGAAGCATACAATTAACATACGTATGTATTTTATTGGTAACTCTATATTTCTCTTATCATAAATAATCTGTAGTATCCTCGCTGTACACCAAGTAGCCAGTATTTTCAAGATATAAACATTTTGTCACTTTACTACTCACTCCGATTACGGATTAAAATATTCTTTTTAGCATTTATTTTAACGTCGGCCTCTTCCCGCTACTGACACCTACCACCGACGCCAGTAGACGAGTTACCCCCCAACCAGGAATTTTCCCGAACCTCTTATTTTTCGAAGAGTAGGAATCATTGTAATATTTAACCTCCGGATGGTATATCCACTACACAATCCTCGCCTAAGATTACATAGCTTTCGCGCATACACTCTTATACAAGCCGCTGGAAGATGTGAGACGAGTATTTTGAGCGAATAACTTTAAAAATGACTTATAGTATTGCCACGACCACTCTTTCGGATAGTCGAGACTAACGACTACTTGACCTGCTAGAGCGGGGATTAAAGTAGAGACGGGCGTAAAAGCACTAAAGATAAGCACAGTTTATTGATTATAGTGATACATAGGGCCAGATGTGTGGCCAGTGAATAAAGGTACATAGAGAAAAAGAGTTGCAAGTTAGATAGCAGATTCTTACCAATAATAATACATCGTGTGGAGATGTGTCGCTTCGGTTTTGGCTCGCACTCATGTATATCTGAATCGTACGACATACTGCTATTCATACCAGATCATTGTATATTCATATTTGACAAAATTGCCAAACTAAACCGAACCCGGCTCCTCCACCAAAAGTTTCAATTAACAAAATGTTTATGGTAAAGGTGTCGCAGATTCAACTAACAATAACAAACAGATTTACAAAGATAACAACTCAGTAATGGGAGGCTCTTACCAATAACTTGGGTGGAAAGGGATGCGTTGGGATAAGGAGTCTTTCCTCAGATTAGAATGATGCTAGATACTGAGTAAAACTCCTTATTTCATCTACTGACTAACATTGGATAACATTGAGCCCAAAACTATCGAATTATCGTCAAAAACGCTTGCAAAATCGGCTTTTAGATCCCAAAAGTTTTGACATCGTTGGCAAATTCTGGCGAAAAAATCCTTAAAAAGACCAATGCGTTCGAAAGGAAACCTATCCGTGCATCGCCGCGGCAGAAACTGAGTTTCGTTCACTTAGATGTAAAACATCACCCGGAAAAGTCGTTCAAGAATTTCAAAAGCAGTTTTCATTACTGTTGCGAAAATTAAAATTTCGTGGTAGTTCCAAAAAAGTTCCGTTCGGGTGTTATTTGGTCATTTATCTCGGGAATTTTTCCATGCCTTCCAGTAACCAACCTGGGAAGTTTTAGTTAAAACACCCTGTATATTATTATCCTGAATTTTTCCTATCAGCTTATTGTAAGAATTTATTATTTGATAAGCTGACGCCCTATGGGCTATCTTTCAATGGGATTGATAATTTGCACGCCTAATAAAACATATACAGTTAACTAATTCTTATGAATTAAAATATCTAGATACATTGGTGTCGATGAGGAGAAAACGTAGTTTGTTAATGGTCACGTAATATTTAGTATGTTATTAGTTGGAAAAGTTGGAATAAATCTTAATTGCTTTCGCAAGTTCATGATTCGCACATTAGCTGCATATGAATGTAATGCGAGAAATTCCAATAAACTAACACGACGAATATTCTAAATTAAATTTTACATTTTTTCCTTTGCAAGAGATATAGAACCTGCATCACCAATATCAACATTATTTTTATTCACCAAAGACGATAAATCGGAATATGTTAAGTCTAAAACAAAGTTAGGTGTTAATGTTAGTATATACAGTATAAAACACAGTAATACAATTCACGCCAATTATATCATGTTTGTGTTAAAGTGCGTTAATGCAAACACGTTAATCGATTTTTTTCGTAGTATTTTTGCTGTTGGAATTATACTAGGGAGATGTACAGCCGTCAAAGCGTACAATAGAGTTGAACTTGAACTTGGTTGAACTGTCACTTCTATTCTGGAATACTTTGCCTACCTCAATACTCCAGAAGTTCTCAACCAATCTTATTAACAATTCATTAATTTTTTTAATATTTTTTTATCTCCAAAACTATGGACTTTAGACCCTTTGTTATATAAGACTATTTTGTTTGTATGGTCGTTCCCCATTACCAGTTTTTTAATGACATGAAACTAATTACACCCTGTATAATATTGTTTGTTGTTATATTATAATGATTACAATAAACACACATTGTAGACCGTTATGATCCATCAACTGTTGAAATTAAAATGTCTCACTAATTAGGACGTGCATTATTGTAAATGTGTACAGAATACCGGAATACAGATATCATTGTAGTTTGGCTCGGTATAGATTATGATGAAGTTACCAGAAGATGCCTATCGGTCACTAACAGACATATATGGAGAAATACTGTGGGATGCCTAACGTCCCCGCATTTCAATGAAGAACATAGAAATGAATCTTGATAAATAATAACCCAGAAATTAGAGATAGCATCACAAGAATATAAATAAATAGAGAATGTCATACTTGTCAACCACAAATGAAATGAAACTGCACAATAATACGTCTATATAGTCGATTCATTCATACAAAGCAACGTGTACGCACTACATCTCAGCAATCTTCACTTTTTTCAAAAACCTTCTCTCATATCCAACCCGCATGTATCTCTAAATCTTTATTACCGTTTATTAATTTGATCCTAGACGAAGCTACAAGAGTATGTTTAATTTAATTCACCGGACGTCTTTAACTGATGTTTACCACTTTTTGTACGCCTTTTATTTTGGCACACATTCCAATGAAATTTGTAAACAAACATATAATTTATAACAAAAAAAGCCAATGCATAATGAATAATAATGAATGTTCTACCTTACATTAGTTACAGCAGCGTAATAAATTCATTAAGTTACGTCTCTTAACAAACGTATTTGGCAGGTAAACGATTCCTAGTAGTTCCAGCCCAAAAAAATATAATGTATAACCTCAAAAAGCTATATAATTTGAATACATTATTATATACTGCATAAAAAAATGTTCTACTTTGTAATTTTTTATTCCAATTTTGTACGAAATTTATGCTGTCAAACAGTTGATAGTTTCGACTGGAATAAAACTTTAAATGCGAACATTATGATAACTTGTTGACTAAAATTGATAAAATAAACCAATTTGAAGAATTCTTAAGTTGTGAAATTCGAAGATAATGAAAGTAATAGTTATTTTCGTTCTAGCAGTAATACGGGTAGTAAAACTATGTTTGGTAGCAAAGTTTATATACTTGTTGGTTTATGATCTTAACTGTTTTACTATTTAAATATACTGGCAAATATAGTGTTAATGGGTAGTAAAACTTTAACACTTTGTTTTGCAATGATCGGTTAAATAACATAAATTAAACAGCTTCTTTGTCATACCGTGTGTGCTTTCTTCGATTGCATTTCCAAGACTCTCTGCCATCAAAACAATAACTCGTTAGATTATTTGAGCGGAATATGGTATTGAGACGACCCACCCCTAGGCCCACCATCTTTTCAAGTAATTTCCTATTTTATTATCAAAATTAAATTATTTTCAAATTTTAATTACCAATAATCTACAGTAATTGCGAAACAAAATAATAAATCTATCAATTTCAATGCCATTTCTAATTTTATAATTTGCCTTTACAAGACATTTAATTTACTAAATTTAAATATTGAATTGTACAGTATAAGAAGATTTCAGACGTACAATAAAAGTTTTGGTTGAACTTAAAAGCCAAGCCATATCAGCTCGATCTTATGATGTTAAAATAAACAACACAACAGCTTTGCTCTAGAAAGGCCTGGGAATACTCCTATCTCATATGAGGAGAGTATTTAGGGCCAGCCTGGCAGCCTGGGATATGTTCCACTGGCCTGGAGACACGCCAAAGTGACCTTTATCCCCAAGGTGGGAAAGAAAGACTACACGACCGTAAAATCTTTTAGGGCAATCAGTCTCACATCCTTCCCCTTGAAAACATTGGAAAGGATAGTGGACAGATACGTGATGGAAGGGGTGTTAACCAGATATCCAATACATCAGAATCGACATGCATATAGGCAAGGGAGGTCCACAGAGACAGCCCTACATGCCGTCGTGCACAAGGTAGAAAGGGCCCTCCACTACAACGAAGTAGCCCTAGCAATATTTTTCAATATAGAAGGAGCCTTTGATAACGCAAGTACGAGGACTATCTGTAGGGCCCTACAGGCCATAGGTACAACCCTTATACTGGTCAGATGTGTACAGTCTGCGTTGGAGGAAAAATAGTCAGTGCAGCTCTGGGGGACTGCCTGGTTGACATCGGGGTGAAGGGAGACTGCCCTCAAGGCAGCTGCCTTTCGCCTCATCTATGGTGTCTAATAATGGATGGTCTCCTGGAGCGGCTGGCGTCAGAAGGGTTCTATGCGCAGGCATATGCAGACGACGGGCTAGTTCTTGTAACTGGCCGGTTCCTAAGCGTCGTCTGCGATAGAATGCAGGTAGCCTGCAGAATTATTGAATGATGGTGCGGTGGGACGAACTTTTCAGTCAATCCATCCAAGACTGAAATGATCCTCTTCACCAAAAGGAGGAAGATAGAGAATTTCAGGGCACCAAAAATGTACGAAAGACCCCTAGCATTATCGCAAGAGGTGAAGTGTACTTAGGGGTGATCCTGGATAAAAAACTGTCATGGGGGGCACAGGTCGACAGAATCATAGAGAAGTCGACGGCAACCTTCTGGCAGTTGCGCCAGGTGGTGGGCAGGAGGAGGGCGGAGGAGGAAATTCCAATCTCTACCCTTAAGGTGAGGGAGGCAACTGACCGCTTGAGATTGGAAAGAAGAGGTATATGCCATCCTAAAAATGGCATATAAGGAAGAAACGAGGAATGGTGCTGTCATCGAATACCCAAGACTCTTGTCGAAGGTTACCACAGGACCCCAGAATCACTGCTATCGGCTAAACAATCGTCTCTTCAAGGTCTCAGTGCTGGATTATTATCGCGAGTAGACTAGTGCTGTATTCGAGTATTGTTGTCTCCGTTTGAATGACTCCGATATCGAGACAGATTTTATATATCTTATATATTAGTCTCGATTCTTCGTGAGAAGCTATAGTAAGAGTATCATGAGCGTTTCCACCAAAATATCAGTGGAACGCAAGTATCAGCCGGAAAGCGCATGCTGGTAGAACCATTAACCTTTTCGCAGCCGAAAGCGAATATGCCTGTGAAAAATTAAAAGTGCATATTTACTTTACTTACAAGACTTTGATGTAAAACTGATCCACAGTTCTGTGCACCCAACGAGAAAACCTAACATATTTAATGAATATCAAAGTGACAAATCTGTATTCTCTTTGGCAGTTTTATGAATTTCTTATGGGTTGTATCCAATACAACGAAAATCCGTACATTAGTACCCAACAAGGCATTATATATTTTAAAGACGACTTGAAAAATTCCGTCCTGTTTCTTGCTCAGGAAATAAACTAAGTTATCTAAAATCGAGAGCAGTAAAGATATAAACAATCTGGGACTTCTTTACATCGCGTCGTCGGATTCTAGGTCTACCAAGGCTCAGCGGCTCAGTTTTTACATGTTAGACTTGACACCAAGAAGTCATTGGTTCCAATCCTTGCTAAGCTAAAGTTAAGATAATTAAGGGTTATTAAGTGTAATTAAGAGGGTAATTTAGGGTAATTGAGGGTAATATGAGGATAACCTACTATTTAGTGTAGTTGATGTAATGCAGTGAAAGATTGAACATGTACACATGTAACGTAGCATTTTCTTTTTCTACTACTTCTACATTGCTACAAAGAACGGAATGGACTGTCGAATTGAGGGTTGAAAAAGTAAGTGGAAATAAAACCTTTCGCGAGAATGTTAGTTCAGCTCCAGAGAAAGTAGATCAATACGAGAAAAATATGCATGAAATTGTTTTAATCAGTTTTTTATATTAATATTCCGGCGGACCATTCATGCAGGACACTTATATGAAATTATTTATTACACAACAGTTTATTCTCTTTTCCATTGCCACCTGCCGCAGGCGAGATTCGTCTTCTGGAGCTACTAGCAGTGTTGCCTCTCACAAAACCTCTTCTATTCAACTGCTACCACTCAGTAACACTGTGAAATATCACTAGCCGGGATCTCAATCCAGGACTCTTTGGTCTCAAACTTAACATGTAATGACTGAGTAATTGAGCGGATACTTTCGAAGCGTGATAACGAAAACTATATTTAAATAACTACGAAGTTATGAAAATTAAGAAAGCTTCGAAGTTGTTTGAAACTATATTTCAGATAAAACATCTGTTATTACACAATAACATAGCAATTTTATTTATGAAAGGATGTTAGATCGGATTCCTTTTTGCCATATCTTCGTGGTTTTTGGTTTATTATTCACATATAATTAATTCCGAAAATGGTTATTATATTCTAAGGCGCCAGAGATCGCCTACTCGTTTGAATTTCGAAGTTGAGTCGTCCAGCATGTTACCGAAACCAGATTTCATTTGACATCAATAATCCTAACTGAAATTTTCCTGGTAAAGTAGTATTCAGGCAATGATAAATTTAGGGTCATTAAACTTTACGCTTAATTAATGTTAAAATTATATTACTGCCTACTTTACCAATGGATTAATAATAATTAATCTCTTGTCAAACTTAAACCGAATAATTTAGGTGATGAATAGGTACATAAGAAGGATTCCAGAACATATCGTTGAAATATAGATCTTCATGGACCGATTAGACTGTACTGTTATTTACAGCAAAATAACTTAACAAAAACTGCTGTAAACACATAATTTTACGGCTCATAACTTGTCACTTTTCATGCTTGAGTAATAATATGTGATTACTGTAAACAATATCTATTATTATAAGTGTCACATTGATTCGAGTTGATTGGCCATTTTTATAATGTTTCGACAGCCTACTTAAAAGAAAATAAATACTAAGGCTGGTCGATGACGCTACCTTTTATAATTTGCAAAATATTAGTTGACAAATAATCGAAACCAATGGAAACGAAGTGACTTAACTAACGAAAATAGGAAATTTCACCAATCCTAAGCGTTTCTTTAACATTTGTTTAACGTCGGCCTATTTCCGCTACTGAGGTCTGTAGACACAACTCTCAACCAGGAATTTTACCGAACCTCTTTTCTTTCGAAGAGTAGGGATCTTTTACTTGCCCAATATTTAATAGACAAGGGGCCGACGGTTTTACATCCCCTCCGAAGGATGGAGTATCCATTACGCAATCCTCGCTTAAGATTGTATAACTTCCGCGCATACACTGATGGGAGATGTGAAGCGAGGACATGATTTTCCTTGTGAACACGAGCGATACTCCAGAGTTATAAAAAAACAATAATTTATGAGTCTTGGAGCAGCTCGTGCACTTTTTCTCGTTGAAGAATTTTTTCAAAAGGGCATCTTTTGAAGTGGGTTTAGTTGTTCTAAGTAATGTGGTTCTGGATTTATTTGAGATTAGCTGTTTGAGTATATAAAACAGGTCGGACTGACGTTTAAACTAGAGCCGGTAATGTTTTTACGAAAGCCTCCACTTTGTTAAGAACGGTGTGTGTTCTGAGCTTTCAAAGCTCGGAGTTAATCGCGAGATCTCTTTAGTGTACGCGAGAGCTTTAGCATATAGGCATCTTATCTGCGATTTATTGAAACGGAAATAAGTTTTGAGCAAATAAGCTACGTTCGGGGAACTAATAGCTTCGGATTTTATGGATAGATAGAATTAGATATTTTAAGAGGCTTGGAAAATGAATTAATAATCATAACAATAATAATAATAAAAATGTATTTATCCTTTCAATCACAATATGGTGAAATAGGACATGTCAACAAATTACGTAAAATACAAAACATGAAATAAACCATGCCTGGTAGGGTAACCATGTAGTTGCGAGTTTGTTTCAAATTTGCTCATATTCTTTTTTATATAAAATATACAATTATATATGTACACAGCGAAATATAAAATGTCGCCTGAAGAAATCTCTTCATGACTGAGTTTTTTGCAAACCGAAAATTAATCGTTTGACTCGTTTTTTGGACAATTAGAGCTCTTTCGCGATCAGTGGCCTCACCCCATACAATAACATTATAGGATAATCAAATCAAATTTGTCCTCGTCGGTATAGGATAAAATAAAGCAACTGGATTTCAAACTACGTCGACGTTTCGCTTTATTTTAAAAGCTTCTTCAGGACTACAATAAATAATTAAAATATATAACAACTTAGAAACAACATTTTAAAAACTTATCTATTAAAAATTGCATAATATAAAATATCTAAAATATGAATTAATTATGTAAACACATCTTTAGTAAAAGTCTATTATTATAAACACAAAAACAACCCCGTATGACATTCCACCAAGCAAGCCATCTGTTAAATACATTTAAAATACAACAATTATTATTTTCTTATAGGAATATTTCAACTGTGTGATGTCTTCAGACAACAACAACACTATCCCATAAATGTAAGAAACTTCTTACTGTTTAGGAGCAGCGAGAAGAAAATTCAATAAGAAATACGATATAAGGTTTTTTCAGTCAATATATATGCCAAAAAATGGTGTTGTTTCACTTGGAGTAATAGTTAATAGATTCAGTGTAATATTTATGGGAATTTGAAACGTTTTCCTACCAAAAAATTGTAACAACACAGTTTTATCTGTGTTGACTACTGCACCAGTTAATAAATTGTTGAAAGAGGGTATTAAGCTTGCCTTGCAATTCCTCAGGGGAGTCTGCCTCTTCTTCTATGGAAACATTATCCGCGAACAGCTCAACACACTTGGTACCAATATGGAGTGGTAAATCATTTATAAACAGATGAAAAATAAGTGGTCCCAATACAGAGCCCTGGGGAACTCCTAGATTGACGTCATACGTCTTTGAATCAGTTTCTTCTATTTTACAAAAAATTTTCTAAAGCTGAGATACGATATTATCCACGAGAGAAAGTTACCCCTAATTCCTATTGCAGACAGTTTATCAGCAACGAATGTCTGATCTATAGAATCAAATGCCAAGTCAAAGAAAAGTGCAGCAACATATTTTTTGTTATCAGAGCGATTATACACAAATTCCAAAAAGTCCATTTCCGCACTTTCGGTTGACCTACCAGGGCAAAATCCATTTTGGGATCTGGAAATTATTTAATACTTTGTTAAATAAGGGAATATTTTGTTGTATATAGTTCGCTCAATTATTTTGCATATTACATTGAGTATAGTGATGGGTCTGTAGTTATCTATTATCTGCGAATCATTGCTTTTGTAGATTGAAATTACTTTTCCTATTTTCAACTCATCTGGAAAATTCTACAGATAAATTGGCAATATGGGCTAGTGGCTCACCGATAAATTGAGCAATCGATTTAATAGTTTTTGTTGACACAATCTACTCCTACAGAATTGGTGTTTTTTAATTCACTTATTACGTTTCTTATATCCTCACTAGTAACTGGTGTGAAAAAATGTGTTATTATTATTAGGCATTGTACCTTTATTTGACATTTGGTCACCAAAATGATGTTTTATCTAATTTGGGACCTCGGTAGAAGTTGAATTAAATGATTAAAAGTTAGTGCATATTGAGATTTTGGGAATATTATTTGGGATTCGAGTAGTGATTTTCATGAGATTTAAAATAAAATGGGGACTTTGTTTTTTAGGGCTGTTTTTTAATGTATCGACCGTAAACTTGTTATTTAGAAACTGTAGTCTTTTGTTATTGTAATGACTTTTTTAACTTTATTTCATTTCAAAAAGTTTTAAAACATAGACGATAGATTAAATTGATCCTCAAAGTCAAATGTGCCCATCACTTTTTTATAGAGACCAGTGTATACAGATTGCTAGATGCAGCACCACAAGTGTGTAATCAGAAATTCTCTCCGTAATAAAAGTCTTCACAATCTTAATGCAAATCCATTGCACACATGCACAGTACCTAACTCAACATTCTATTCATATTCTAAGAATGTTTTATTGCCCGTGTCTTTCGTGTTACTGATACATCTATAAAGTATACGTAGGCATTCCATTTTTATAAAGATCAAGAAGTTTTAGCGACCGTAAGTTGCTATGTGATGTTAGAAGGTTTTTTACATTCTATTCGTCATATAGGGCTACCATGACCTACCTTTCTTAGTTCCTGCGCTTATTATATTAATAAGATGCAAATATAAAGTGGACAGAGAAAGCTCTCTTAAGAAAAGTCCTTTGGTTTTTCCGCCTGTTGACCAGAGTTTTTGGTTATGCATCGTAGATTCAGAATTCTATTGACTTAAAAAAGCAACATATTCATAATAGCCTAATTATATATAAAAAATTAATGTCGTCGGTTAAAAAATAGTTTGGTATCTTGACTATTTTATCAATATTAAATATTGAAGGTTGAGGCATGGTAAAAAGATGAAAGCCTATTATTTAAACAGTCGACCTTTCAACAGTCATTTTTAGTAACGTTATTATTTTTTGCCTCACCTATAAATTTCATAAAATTCCTAAATCACATAAAATGTGATAAATGTAAAAAAAATAAAATGTAAATTAAGACATTAATATACTTTAATAACCATGTAGGTGTTATAACGATTCTAAAAAACGTGTTAATTTCGAAAAAATAATTTTGGTTGTCAACAAAGGTACATTTTGTCATTTATAGTTTCATAACAAACAGTTATTGCTGTTCTCTATTTCATGTTTTTTTAATTAATATTTGCCGTTACATATACTACATATTAATATGTATATTTTTTACGGTATAACCACATTTCTGATATTTAATCATACTTGTCATACAAATTAATTAGAGCTAAATGCATAATCTTGTTCCCAACCACACCAAAACAACCATGGCAGACGCATAGCCTAGTTTATAATTTAGTATAACACATTGTTCCAATTGGCCGACCTTACTCTTGGATCCTGACCCTAAGGTGGTATGTAATACTTTCATTTGTGCTGTAAAATGCAATTGTATTCGTAGACAATTTGTTTTTGATCTTGTATTTTCTTACTCTAAACTTGTTTTTCATCTACAAGCATGTGTAGAAGCCAATTCGGCATGTCAAAATATTGAGAACAAAATAGTTTCGAAGCCACTAATACATTATTTTAGTCATAATACTCTTTTATTTTTTAGTTCCCGTGAACAAGGATTAATAACAGAATGGGTTTAACATATATAATATACAGTAAATTCTATAAGCGTTTATTATTTGTTAGTATACAGGGTTACAGGTAATTCGATACATTCCTTTGCAGATGTGATGCGGCATGATCTAAGAAGTAAATTTAGCCCTAACATATATTATGCAAAACTCAAGAGTTTTTGAGATATTTAATTTTTTTTGTTTTTCTCAAAAAGTAGATCTTAATGTTCTAAAAGTTAATTTTCGAAAAATCTATTTGACATTTTTAATTTTTTTTTACTGGATTACTTGTCCAATATTATAGATATCCGTTTGGAATGAAAAATATCTGGAAACATTTTTTTTTATACATTTATTTAACGTCGGCCTATTTCCGCTACTGAGGCCTAACACCGACGCCTGTAGACGAGCTACCCCCAACCAGGAATTTTGCCGAACCTCTTCCCTTAAGAAGAGTAGGGATCTTTTACTTGCCTAACATTTAATAGACAAGGGACCGACGGCTTTACATCCCCTCCGAAGGATGGTATATCTCTTATACAACCCTCGCCTAAGGTTGTATAGCTTCCGCGCATACACTGATATACAAGCCGCTGGAAGATGTGTGAGGCGAGAACGCGGTTTCCGTTGGAATGGTCCCCAATCCAAGTACTAACTGCGCCTGTCGTTGCTTTACATCGCATAGCGAAGTATGTACATAGTAAAGACGCACCTACGCTCGTCCCCTGGAAACATTTCGATCATGTGAACATCTGAAATAAAAACTTAAATTTTTTTTTTTTAAATCAGCTATGAAATTTACCCATTAGGTTTTTTCAAAGAAATATTAACGTAACGCGTATAAATTATTATAAAAACTGCCTTATTTCAATAGCTATCTAACAAGGTACAAATGTTCAATGTACCCTTAATAGTTCTAAGAAAATACTAGTAAAAATAACACAAGTAGTACGAATTTTATTTTTAGATAAACAGTAAAAAACATTTTAAAAGTAGAGTTTAATTCTTCATTAATTTCAAAGTTGTACTTTATTTTTTATATGTCTTGCTCGTTATAATGCATAAGTGTACCAAATTTCAAGTCAGTATCATAAACGGTTCCAAAATAAACGTATGTATAAAGAAAATTACAGACCGACAGACAGACAGAAAATGTTTTCGCTCTAATTTAAAATCTCGACGTTTCATGACATTTTAAGCCTATTTCAACAAGAAAATATATATATATATATATATATATATATATATATATATATATATATATATATATATATATATATATATATATATATATATATATATATATATATATATATATTGCATTACTATATTTCCACTGGACGTGGAAGTAATACAACACCCCACATTTTGCTGTGACTTTGCGTCAATTTCTTAATGATACATCCCTGATTGTTGGATAGGTAGAAAACGTCACATGATGGAGTGGCCACCTCGGTCATCAGATTTGACTCCTTTAGACTTTTTTGTGTGGCGGTATTTGAAGACTAAAGTCAATATATTCAAATTTAGAGGTACCTATATAGGCATTTTTAACATACTCCATTTGTAATGATGTATTCCTAATGCAAATGCAACTAAATAGAGGTTTTACAATTTGTTATCAAAAGTCTAGGCTGATTTTATGCTTATACTTCAGTTACATTTGTAACCGTGATGTCTGCAATGGGAATTTCTAATCTTAAACAATAATGTAAAGTTAGTAGCAGGTTTAAAAGTCTAGTTTTATTTTCTTAACTTATATCTTACTTGCGATGGAACAGCCTATTTTGAATTTTTATGATTGTACATTCTATTCAAATTTGTCCCGTTCTTTTAGTTATAATACTCGCGTTAAACATATAAACTTTTATTTCACCTTTTACATTGATGTATCTACTTCCGCTAGTGTAATGGGTCTTAAAATATTAATCGAACATTCTAAACAATGATTATGTTATTTTCTGTGTTACTTAATATTACAGCTATAAAATCGTGAAAGTCGTTCAACAAAAAATATGGAAGTAATACAACACCCCACATTTTGCTGTGACTTTGCGTCAATTTCTTAATGATACATCCCTGATTGTTGGATAGGTAGAAAACGTCACATGATGGAGTGGCCACCTCGGTCATCAGATTTGACTCCTTTAGACTTTTTTGTGTGGCGGTATTTGAAGACTAAAGTCAATATATTCAAATTTAGAGGTACCTATATAGGCATTTTTAACATACTCCATTTGTAATGATGTATTCCTAATGCAAATGCAACTAAATAGAGGTTTTACAATTTGTTATCAAAAGTCTAGGCTGATTTTATGCTTATACTTCAGTTACATTTGTAACCGTGATGTCTGCAATGGGAATTTCTAATCTTAAACAATAATGTAAAGTTAGTAGCAGGTTTAAAAGTCTAGTTTTATTTTCTTAACTTATATCTTACTTGCGATGGAATAGCCTATTTTGAATTTTTATGATTGTACATTCTATTCAAATTTGTCCCGTTCTTTTAGTTATAATACTCGCGTTAAACATATAAACTTTTATTTCACCTTTTACATTGATGTATCTACTTCCGCTAGTGTAATGGGTCTTAAAATATTAATCGAACATTCTAAACAATGATTATGTTATTTTCTGTGTTACTTAATATTACAGCTATAAAATCGTGAAAGTCGTTCAACAAAAAATACTAATGTAGCGTCAATCCAAACACTCAGCAATTTATTTCCACTCAAAAACACAAATGTTTGATATATCTTATTAATTCTTGCTTGATTAAATCACTCAACCTTTATTTCGCCATTTAATTCTACCTAATAAAATGTTAAGTAACGGATATTTTTTACGAACTATCTCTCGTTCATATCCTGATTGATACATATTTCTACTTCACAGATGTTTACCTTCCATTCCTTCGCTGTATATGGCTTTTAAGATTTTTGAAGATAAAGATCTCTTGAGATGAAATACATCATGTTCCGTTTCTTTGTCTGGATATTCCTTTCTATGAATTCAATATAAAAAACGGCATCATACATTTTGTTGGCCACATATCTGAATTTAAAAGTGAACAAGTTGAGTAATGTTGGTGTCGTATACAGAATAATTATTTTGTCAAATGCATTTCTTCGATGTTCGAAGGGCCTAAATTTATAAGATGCAGTAATAATTATCATAAAAATAATGTGTTTTTTCTCTCATATTCAATCTGGCATTAAAAATTAGGTCGTGGTATGACATGTATACTCAATTACAGGTCCTTTAGTAGTTTTAGCTATTAAGCTTCATTTCCAACTATCCTAGAGAGTGTCCCTCCAACCAGACAAAGACCACTTCTCTATTTAACTTTAAAACTTTTTCAAAAATATTTGATATTTCATAATATATTTACTGGGGGTTTGAAATCGCATCTAGAACAGATTGGAAATCTGACATGATGAGAACTGTAACGAAGATTGTGTGATTTTGATTGCCCAATTAAGGCTTTCATTAATAGCTAAAGATCCTGCAGTAAATATGGCATTGTTTCTATTTAATTGATATCCCAAATATATTTCAGTATTCTTAATAAAAAATGCATAACCAGTACTACTACTAGACTTGGATCCATCAGTGAACAATTGAAAAGAATTGGGATATTTGGATATAATTTCTTGAAGTTTTTGGTTGTTGTTTAAGGCATTATCGTATTTGGGAAAAATAACTTGAGGTTCAGAGAACAAGATGTCGCAGACACCCTGAAATAATAACAGGATCTTCTCTTCATTAATAGAGCTATGATTTGGGATATTGGCGCCGCCATTTCGAATTTCTAAATTTTGACCAAACATTCATAATTGGCGATCTCGAAAATCCCCAGATATCGATTTTGAGTCGAATCGGATCATAAACGGTAAAGTCGTCCGCCATCTTTTTTTTCTTATATGAAAATGTTAAAGTGTATTGTCACCGGTCTTATACACGTGCAAAATTTCAAAGCTCTAGCTTAATGGGTTTTTTAAAATTTTTTAAAGAACTTCTGTCGCTTATAGTAGGTTTCGGTCTGTCGAGTATTAATATTCACACATTTCTTCTTAATCTTCAAATAAATGATATTGTGGAAGGTATTCATCACCTCAGAAATTTACTACAGTTGTCGCAAATCTACATCATTAATTATTAGAGAAATACAGAACAATACATGCGCGTGAGCAGTGAGCATATCTCTTATATCTTAGTATCATGGGTGGTATACCATAATCACTTTATTTTTTCTCTTCTGCATACTCGTCTTGTTCTGGAATAAGTGTTGAATAATACACTAAATAAATAATATGCTATAATAATATAATTTTGTTTCTTCCACAATTACATGTAATACAGATGTTTCTAATATGTGGCTATTTCCTTTGTTATTAAAAGTTTATGAGTGCCACCTCTCAATATCTACGCACTGATTAATTTTTTGTAATGTATCAGCTGTAATATACAAAAAACGACTGGACATAATACATGGCACTTTCTTTATTATTAATATATTATACAAACACATTAAGTCTATATACAGCTATAATGTAAGTGATAAAAACGGCGTTTACAATGTTGAACTGTGAGTGTTAGTACAAATTAATTCAGTCTCAGTGATGCTTGAAAAAGAACAGGTGTACTTTATAGTAGCTTAATGAATACACGTATAATTATTAAATGTCAGTTAAATATGTAGCACTTCATTCATGTGTTGGTACTTAATATGCAATCATCGCAGTTAATTGATCTTTACAATCACCGTGATATTGTATGTATGTTAAAGCAAAACTGGAAAAGTACACAGTACACATTCCATAAAAGGATATCATTAGGAAATGCGCACAAATGCAAGACTGAACACCATTATGTAACTTATATGTTGATTAAATATATCATTTGTTTTTTTTTTTAAATAAAATTCTATTGTCATCATAAAAGTGTCTTATTTCCTGAATTAAGTGTGAAAAAGGTTTCCTAGTTATTCCTTGGTGGTGGTTTTTGAAAATAAGTATATTTTTGGAGAATAATTTCTATACTGTCCTGACTAAATTCAGAGGGACAGTATCTCTATATAGAAGATAGGTAAAATAGGTTAAATGGGGTAAAAGTCTCGGGACTAATAAATCAATCTCTTGAAGTTCTAATATCTTAACAAAATATCAAAAAAACGTATTTAGGTTTCTTGTTAGATGTGAAACTTTATCTAATCAGATTTTATATGATAACTGTTAACAATGATAAATCATACAAAAAATACGGAGCCATATTTAAAAAAGTTGCTTAAATGAAACTTTTTGTTTAAAATCTGGTTAGATGAAGTTTTATCTATATCTACTCTTATACCTAATAAATATATTTTTTAATGTTTTGTTATATGGAGACACAAAATTTAAAAACAAAAATGTAAAATTTTTCATTATTTAAGATGTCTCGGAAGCTATAAAAGATATTAGGGACTTCCGGAGGTTGTTGTATGTATATATTTGTAATTTTGTTCTTTTGATAATGTCAATTTGGCTATAAATTTTTTTCTACAATACGCATACTGCGTGTGTGTTTCAAGCATCCAGTGAGGATTTTCGTCACTCTAATATCTGAAATTATGGCGATTAACTTTTCCACGGAGCTCGAAAGTTGCTTCATCTGAGAAGATAAGTAGATATGATAAAATATTTGGGTTTTGGTTACTCCTTTCCATCATTAATTCACTAAATTCAAGTCGCCGATCAAAATCATCTTCATTTAACTATTGGTGAAGGTGAATTTTGTAAGGATGAAATTTCAAAAGTTTCAAATTCTTATGAACTGAAAATCCACTCATATCAAGCTGTTGACTTGCTTTTCTGATTGATAACCTTCGATTTTCTACAAATGCCTGGGCCACTTCCATTTGTCGAGCTTCCGATGTTTCAGATTTTGGTCTTCCAGATTTTGGGTGATTTTTATTTGTCCTTGTGTCTAGGAATCGTTTGGTGGTACGGGACACAGTAGATTTCGAAATTCCCACTTGGTCTACGCGGAAATTTTCGTTGAATAAAATCACAACTTCATCATATTACCTTTCTTTATCGCCCAACCCTCGCATCATTAAAAGAGAGAAACTCTCTCTTCCTTTGTTAAAGTAGCCATTATGCAGAAAAAAATGCGAGAACTAATGAAAAATTAAATAACTTTTTCCGTACAAAAGTGCGCTCCTGCCTCTACAAAAATTGGAAGGAACTGAACGTTCCCGTAGAAATTTCACAAAACAAATACTGTTATGAAGAACACATTAAAAAAACATTCATAAAAATCAAGATATCACAGATATTGTTTTTTAAATTGAATGTTTTTTTGTCAACACGAGTAGCTAGAGTTTGTAAATATTTACAAACTTATGGACGCTTAAGGTTTATTTCAATTTTGTGCGATTGCAGCGACACCTTGCGAGAATCGAAAAAAATGTCCGATATGAAATTCACGCATTTTTGTCCGTAGAATCTGAATCCGCTATAAAAGATAGGCATTTTCCTTACAAATTTCAAAGTTGCCCCCGCCCCGCCCACTGGGTTAGGGGTGGGAGAGTCGAATGCAATGTCATTGGATAGATTTCGTAAAAATAACAAATACGTGTTTTTCAGTTTTTGAATTGGACGTTTTCTTATGGGCACAAGACGCTACTCTTGAAACGTTGAAACTCTTGTAATGTTTTCTTTTAATTTTTTGCGATTACAGAGACACCATGCAAGAATCGAAAAAAATGTCTGGAATAAAATTTACGTATTTTTTGCCGTAGAATCCGATTCCGCAATAAAAAATAGGGGTTTCCACTTGAAATTTTAAAGTTGCCCCTCGCTCCACTCACAGGGTGGTGGGTGGGGAGGTCATTTTGGTATCAGTAGATAGTTTTTTTAAAAATGTTTGACACATATTTTTTTATTTTTCGATTTGATGCAAACTGTTCGAGATTTTCCACAGTTCCCATACTTTTCTAACACACGGCATATTATTTATGTAGTATTTTATTACTCAAGGTTATATTGTACATTTATAGTTGAAGTTTGTTTTCTATTTTGATTTGAAATGAAACCATTTATTTAGTATATCACTTGTACGACGAAAAAGGTAAAGGTGAAATTTAATTAAATAAACTGAATGAAATAATAACTGAGTAAATGGTAATAAAATCTTATCATGTTTTCTTGTTAAAAATCAAAACTAATATTTCATTAAAAAAACTAATCTTTTAGTACCACAAATGCGCAATTAAAACACTTTTTCCCACCCGTAACTAGAATGCAGATTCAATATAATAAAAAGAGAATTAATCTAGTAAAAAAATACTTAGCAAAATAGGTTGGCGTTGTGTAACTGGCGTGGCAAACAGTCAGATAAATTGGTGTAGACGTAGAGTGCATTTTGTGTGGCATTACTTGGCAAAAATGACTACAAAATAATCTAGTGAGTCCGGCGAACAGCATAAAGTTCTGCATCATTACACAACTCTTCCCCACCTCATTGTCTTTAAGCTTGAGACTTTTCTTTGGCAAGTGGTGTCTGTGGCCGTGATGAATTTGTTAAAAATAGTGTGTAGTTCGAAATCTCGTTTGGGTCGTAGTGTAGACAGCTGATTTAGTGAAAATAATCACAAAAGAATTTATTAAGCTCGGCGAAAAAGATCGCAACGTAGCTTAGGATGTATTTTAAATGCAAATTTTGAAGTTCGACGTAACTTCGAGGTGTTTCGAGGTGCTTAAAGGATTCTGCCTTCAGGTGCCGTCTATCCCTCTGTGTGTCTCTTATTTTATAGTCTGCGGGTGACGTCACAGTCTATACGGAAAACTTCTAACTCTACACTGTCCATTGGTCTCACGTTCTGGATTGTTTACATTACACAAATTCCACACCAGCTTATTCGTCGTTTCTAGACTCAAAACTTTATCTTTTTGTCCTTTGCATCCGTAAGTTAGAAAAAGGTAGGCGATTTCACAGTATTTGATGCGACTGAAATACTTGAAACTTATCGCTCACATTGTAAACAAGATCTATTACTAGACTCGATTTTGATAAATTCCTCCGTAAAAGTGTGTCGTTTATGTTGCTTTAAAATAATGTAAATTCAATGCATTTCTGGTAACTTTACTGTGTTCAATATTTAATGGCTAAATAACTGAAAAATGAAATGCATTAACTGCAATAATTACTTGAATTTGGAAAATAAAATGGAATGTAAATTTGTATATGGGATATATACAGGGTGCTTCACAGGTTAGACGTATTTTTCGTTTATATGCTAAATAAAAACAGGCAAACAAAAAACTAATTCATTTTAAAAGTGCGTATGTATTTTGCAAAACTATATTTGTTCTTAGTATCATAATTTACTCCACAATATCATTAGATACACTTTATTCAGTCTGGTATGTCAGTACGCACCCTCGTATCACTAGCAGCACGCAAGTAGTTATTGTATGGTAATTGTGTAATGAAAACAGGGAGTACCTACATACACTTAAATCCTGATATTTAATGGGCAGGCTATATTAGCAAACTCGCTCGTGGCTATACCTTTTCTGACGATTACCTACGACATGCTTAAAATACTACCTCCTTTTATTACACTGTTTATAGCAGGTTCTTTCATTTATGCTCTCCATATTAGGTTTCATAATCAACATGAATATATGTATTAGAAGATACGCAAATAATAACAGTAATAATAATGACTTTATTTCAGGTGGACTCTAGCCTTAAATAACTCTATCGCCTCGTTTGTTGCGACCAATTTCATGCAACTTCCAAAACGGCAATATAGAAACTTAAATAAATAATGTAAATATTCAATATTAGTGAAATCATTCACCAAGACAAGCGACTTCTTTTTTATACATTTATTTAACGTCGGCCTATTTTCGCTACTAACTGAGGTCTATCGGCGACTCCTGTAGACGAGCTACCCCCTACTAGGAATTTTGCCGAACCTCTTCTTTATCGAAGAGTAGGAATCTTTTACTTATCTAACATTTAATGGACAAGGCACTGACAGATTTACATCCCCTCTAAAGGATTTTATATTATTTAAATATTTTGGTTTAATAACATTGACATATGAATAATAGTATAGTAGGATTTATGCAGGGAGAATTTAGAAGACAAGAACAGAACAAATAGAAACGAAGAAGGAGATAGGAACGAGTAAAAGATTTAATATTTTACAGAGAGAAAAGTTAGGTCACGAAAAGGTTATAGTAAATGAAAGTTTGGCTAGAGGGGGTGCCGGAAAATGCGTAACGTCTGGTAAGGTAGGATGTGTTTTATCCTGAAAGGGGGATTGTGCTGTCTAAGTTGTGTTATGTTATGGGTTAGTGGACTCTCGCCCAGTTTGAAAGTATAAAATTTCTGTGAAGTTTCCTGGATGTAGTCCGCTGTTGGAGTATTGCCGTGATAGCGTGCATAGAGACCTCCGAGGGAGGTATATCTCTCAGAATTCGCTATGAGGCGCGTAAATTTTTGTTCGAAATCGTTTAATTTTTCACTTTCGTCATCGACGTGCTGCACCACGCAGGTGCCTCTTATGTGATGGCCGGCCTGATTACCATGGTTTTCTTGTTTTTGTTTTCTTAAAATGTTTTCTTAATCGCCTTTCAAGTAACCCCCTGGAAGGTCTCAAGGATCTTGTGCTAGGTAAAGAGAGACGAAGCCCTACAGTTTATTGAGAAGTTCGAACCACTCTTCGACCATTTTTTATAATGAAAGTTATTTATTCGCCTTGCGGGCCTCGAACCCACTTCGTTAGGCATACTCAGTTTGCTACGCTTTCGCATACTGAGCTACCGTCCCCCGCCATAGTATAAATTAACTTTTTGTTTTGTCGGTTTAGTCTGCTACCCCTGACCAGGAGTGGATATAGACTCCTGGACATAGAGTTGACTTTCCGGGTCATCTTTTAATCGGAATTTGGCTACCCCTTATTCCTTATTGAATTTGGCGTTAAAATTCTATTATTCGTGAGACGACGCGTAAGGACTATTGCCTCCGATTTCTTGGCATTTACCCAAACCTTCCATCGGTCGTAGTATGCCGTGGCATGCGCGGGTGCTTTTAGGAGTATATTTGCCGCTTGCGCGTTGTGAGAATTTGCATACATTCATTTTTTTTTTTTTTCATTTTATAATAGAAATTTAGTCATTTAGTCTTCTGTCTATTAAAATTAGTATTTATTACTACTACTTACTAGTGACATATCTTTATACAAATTAGTTGGACTCTAAAATATTATTATTACTATTTATTGTAAACGCTTCCATTACGCGTAATTGTATGTATAGCGTTTCTACCTTATTTGAAATGTAACGGATACATCTTGGTATACTTGGTACGGCATTGATAAATAGTGTGCGGACATGAATTTTTGAACCATTTTGATTTTTATAAATGTAAATCTTATGTAAATCCACGAGTGATTAATTCTTTACATTTGCTCTTATGTATTAGATAATCTTGAAAGTGGTTCATGAATAAATTAGTAGAGATGGAACTTCGCAAACTGAAAGCCTAGTTTATTCAATTTTTGATTTGCATCAAGATTAATCTTTATAAACCTACATTTGTCGATGAATTTACACAGGGAATAGTTAATACCTTTTTTAATAGGTACTTTCCAAGCAGACATAAAGTGACACTGTTTTGTAACATTCGTCACAAATAAGTAACTTCGGCGGCAGTTTTCAAAGTTTCAAAGAACAGGCGCGTGCTAAAACACCGGGAAATGATGAGAGCTTCCCAGTGGGCATTCTCAAAATAATCTAAAAAGACCCTAGAGCATAGTTGAATTGAAAAGTGGCTTTAATAAAAATATAGCCTGGGACCCTTTTTAGATTATTTTCCCGGGCCCCAAACTCGTCCCAGCATACGCCTGTGAGAGAGGATAACAACTATACAGGGTGTCTCACCGGGAACTGAATCGATCGATATAGAGAAAAGTGCGCATCAGAAAATTTTGAAAATTTAGATAATTACTAATGTCGGTGTGGCCAATCCAACTAAAATAATTACAAGCAGTTAGCACTTCCGCTTATATCGGAAGTCTATACCAACTTGCTTATTTCAAATGGAACACCCTATATATTTTAGGGTTTTCTAAAACAGCATAAAATTCTGAGTCGAAAATATGTAGCATATCTTATACCTAAACCTAGCCGTTTCAGAGATATTTGACATTTTATAGAAAATTTGACAGGTGCAACGGTTTGCAAGAACCGTTATAACTTTCTTCGTATAAAAGCTCCTCATTTGCTTCTTGTCACGTAAAAAGAATACAAGGAGAACTACGTTCTACAACTGAAATAAATTCAATAATATCATAACAAGTGTCTTTCGCGTTACATTTTGTCAACTTCAAACCGCGAAAACTTGTTTAAGTCAAGTGGAAAACTCTGTATTTTTTTACGTCAAGTTGTGTAAAATTGAATTCCCTTTTTTCTGATATAGCAGTGTGGGGGTTAAAGTTACAACTTTTTGAAATATTTGCGATTTTATTAGAAATTCATGAAATGTTGTAATCATTTCATCAAAATAGCCATAATTAGAAACAATCAGTCATTATCTTATGCCAAAAAATGCCAGCAGGTTTAAATTACACCCACGAAGACTTTTTAAATTTGTTTATTATTTATGGAGAATGTGATAAAGTAATATCAAGAACTTGCAGCACATTTGCTACTCGATATCCAGAAAAACGAAAACCGTAACCAAACACCGTAAAACGCATACTGGAAAATTTTAAAAATTATGGCTCTGTCAAGGCAAACATGCGAAGAAGAAAGCCTATTGTTGATGTCGAAAACATTGAAATAGTCATTCTGGGATATTTTCATGCATTTCCAAGGATGTCATTAAGACAAACTGCTCTGGATTCGGGACTATGCAAGGATTCAATTCACAGAATTTTATTAAAACATAAGTTTCACCCATTTTCATTCTATATGGTTCAAGGAAAAAATAAACAGATTTCCTAAGAAGACATAATTTTTGTGAGTTTATTCTAATAAGGTCTGAGGGTCACGATTCTTATTTGGGAAATATTATATGGACAGATGAAGCAAAATTTACTAAAAATGGACTTTTTAATAGACACAATTCTCATTATTGGAGTGACTCAAATTCTCATATGTTCAGAGAGCGAAACTTTCAGGAAAGTTGGCAGTTCAATGTTTACTGTGCCATACGAAATGATAGAGTGGTGGCATTATAAGTTTATCAGGAAAATTTAAACGGTAAATAAAATTTTCTCTTCGCTAATATGTATAGGTAAATTTTTGTTTTTTTTTTTAGGTGAAAGATATCTGAATATCTTACAAAATTTGAATAATAACTATTTAGAAAATTTACCTCTCGCCGAACATAGAAACATTATTTATCAGCACGACGGTGCTCCCCCACATCACGCATATTTAATTAATAATTATTTACAAGAAACTTTTTATGATCAATGGATTGAGAATGATGGACCTTTCTTATGGCCTCCTCGCTCGCCCGATTTATCAGTTCTGGATTATTTCATTTGGGGAACTATTAAAAATAAAATTTATGAGAGCCCATTAACAACCATTGAAGAGTGTATGCAAAGAGTAAGAAATGCATTTCGAAACATATCACAGGATTCAATTAGAAGAGCTGAGGATGAGGAACTAATCCGAAGGTGCGAAAAATGTGTCGAGGTTCGAGGGCGGAATTTTGAGCAATTATTAAATTAAAATGAAATCATATTTTAAATTGATCTTATCTCTGCTATTTTAGTTCATGCCATATCTTCAATTCGATTAATACGCATGTTACAGTGTTAGTGTTATTTTGCTTTTTTGTGAATATCGACTAGCAAATGTGCTGCAAGTTTTTGATATTACTTTATCACATTCTCCATAAATAATAAACAAATTTAAAAAGTTTTCGTTGGTATAATTTAAACGTGCTGGCATTTTTTGACATAAGATAATGACTGATTGTTTCTAATCATGGCTATTTTGATGAAATGATTACAACAATTCATGAATTTCTAATAAAATCGCAAATATTTCAAAAAGTTGTAAATTTAACCCCCACAATGCTAATATCAGAAAAAAGGGAATTCAATTTTACACAACTTGACGTAAAAAAATACAGGGTGTTCCATTTAACCGAAACAAGTTTTCGCGGTTTGAAATTGACAAGATGTAACGCAAAAAACGGAACACTTGGTATAATATTATTGAATTTATTTCAGTTGTAGAACGTAGTTCTCCTTGTGTTATTTTTACGTGACAAGAAACAAATGAGGATCTTTTACAAGAAGAAAGTTGTAACGGTTCTTGCAAACCGTTGCACCTGTCAAATTTTCTATAAAATGTCAAATATCTCTTACATATAGGAGTTTACAATTTTCTGTTTTTTATTGTATTTAAAAAACATTAAATCTGTTCAATCGGTAATGTTTTACGAATCTACATGCCCCTTGATAAAAGAGATGTGCCTTTATCACTCCACGCTCTCAAATTAGCAATAGCTGGAGTACTAATTGGCGCATTATTTCAAAATGATTTTATTACGGTTTGAATGGTCTTTTATTTTCTTTTCAGAAGGTGATTAGCTCTATATTACAATTTTTTTATGAGTATAATCTTCTATATTATTGCCAAGTAAAAAATTTGACTAGAGGCAATAAATAACGTTTTTATCCGATAATTTATCATCTAAAGCTAAGAAACTATGTTTATCCTAAATAATTTCCAAAAAAAATAAGCAATTTAATTCTGTGTATATAATTATATCTATCATAATGTGTCAATACGCAGCGGCATGATGTAAATTTAATTATAACCATTACATTACTTTTTGAAGGCAGAGGTTGTATAAAATTATAGTCAAGCGTATGTTCGTGATCCTAAACTATTAATAATATTACATTTAAATTATGGTCCCAAGCCAAATATTTCTGTCAAAACCGCTCGATCAAGAAAAGGATGTAATGTAATTTTCCTGCTATTATTGTACGTTTATCCTAGACCGTTTCAACATAACGAAAGTCAATCAACCAGTATTAGACAGGGGTCCAGTACGTTAAATTTGACTTATTTCTTTATTATTACGCATCTCTTGGATATACTTTTAAAATTGGGCACATAATTTTTTTTGCTGAATCCAATTCTGGACGGCACAAAGTAATTCGAGCTTGCGTTCATCCGCTATATCCCTGATTTTTACACCTTCTCTCCATTGGAATAGATCATAATGCTGATAAACCCACCAATCTAGTATCCCCTCATGTCAGAAGTTGTCGAAGAGCGACCATGAACTTTATCAGTAAAGTTATTAATTAGAAAGCTTATATATAATATTAAAATACTTTATCATCACGATAACGTTTTCTAATCAAGAATAAACACTACTATTTTTTTACACTAGAGGCGGGAATGTTAATTGTATGATTAACTCCTTTTTTATGTTGTTTATTATAAATCGTTTTATTTAATTTAGATGCATGCTTAGATCAAAAACAAAACATCCTAATTTAGATACATGATTCATCATTTTTTGCTATTTCAATGACTAATAAGAAAATAAGCATTACATAGTTATCTAGGCATATTAAAATGTTAACCTGTATTGAATAATTATTTGTAATTTTGTATAATGGAAAATTGATTAACACTATATGGAAACTGATTAAATGACTTAATGGCTAAAATTTCTAGAACCACGAGCATTTTTATATGTCAATCTTTTTAATCATGTCGTATCGCAAATTTCTCTCAGGCAACAGGGATTTAAGCCTAAATATTACCAACAATTTAGTGTATACTACTCAGTTCTTAGCTCAACATCTGGATTTCTGGATACTTCCTAATTGTTTTGAGCCCTATATAGCGAAGATTAACTAACTGTCTCTGGATACCGTTTATTCTATTCATATTTTAGCAACTTCAGGCGTTGTTCAACATCTTCATAAATGATATCGTCATTGGCTTACATTGTAAAACCTTAGTTGTTGCTGATTGCCTAAAATTTTACACATCTAACATTAATACGGAAGACTGTGCTGGTTTGCGAAAGGATTTTCTGCAATTATGGCCTTTGCTCAAAGCAAATAACCTGCCGCTAATGGGCCAAATTTGTCATTTGTTAGCCACATCAATTAATTACTGTTAATAAAAAATTTTAACAAAAACATACCAAAACGTACAACTTCTTTGTAACAAATTATAGGCCTATATCCCTAATAACTTGTTATACAAAAATTTATGAACAAATTATAAAAAAAAGACTTACTGCATATATTAGTAAATATAACCTACTATCAACCAGTCAATATGGTTTTCGTGAGGGCATATCAACTCAAGATGCCATATTACATGTCACTAAACTAATGTACGCTGCTTTGGATAGAGGTGAACCATCTCTGTGTGTATTTATAGACCTATCAAAAGCATTTGATACTGTCAGCCATGCCCTCCTTGTGGAATCATTAGAAGAAATCGGCATTAGAGGCAAAGCCCTAGATTTATTTAAGAGCTATATATCCAACAGAAACCAGTGTGTTAAAATTAATAATATACTCAGCGATTACAAACAAATCGAGTATGGAGTTCCACAAGGATCGGTGCTGGGGCCGATACTGTTTAATATATATCTCAATGGTCTATTCTCTGTACAAAGTAGTGGTACTATAATCACTTATGCTGACGATACAGCAATATTCTATAGTAGTGAAAATTGGGAATCTCTGAAAATTAAAGTTGAGTCAGACATTAAAAAAGTAAAGGATTTTTTTGATTATAAATTGCTAACGATGAATCTAAATAAGACAGTTTACTTGCCAATAACATGTAATAAAACTACTATTCCACCGTTTGAAAATATCAATATTGACAGTCAATTTATCATACAAGCTGCTACAGAGGTGAAATATCTGGGAGTATGGCTTGATGCGCATCTAAAATGGGATAAACATATTAATTATGTCATTAAAAAAATACAGTGCTTAATATATAAATTTAAAATACTAAGAGATATATTGAATTTAAAGCATCTCAAAGTTCTGTATTATTCATTAATTGAGTCTCACATAAATTATGGAATCTTAGCTTGGGGCGGTGCAGGTAAAACTTACTTGAATAATTTGATAATTGTCCAGAAAAGAATCCTAAAAATAATTTATAACAAAAACTATACATATCCATCAGATGCATTATATGAAGAAGCTGCCATAATGGATCCACGGCAGCTTTTTTTCGTATGCTCCAGCATTAGGTTACATCTAAATGAGACAGCCCTGAAAAAAATTGATCATGCTTATGATACTAGAAAAAATAGATCAACATACTTACCACCATTGATGACCAAGGCCATTGGACAAAAAAGTTTTACTTACTTGGGGCCAACACTGTATAATAGATTACCAAGTGAAATACGTAACATAAAGTCTAGGTATGCATATAAAAAACATCTAAAAAAATATATACTCTCTATACCCCGCCATGAAGTACATGCTATTATTGAATGTAAATAAATAAAATAAGAAAAACAATAAATAAATAAAAGGACAAAAATAAAATATCCAAGAAATATATGTATATGGGCCCATGTATTACTGTAGATTTAATATAGGCTTTAAATGTGTATGAAAGTGCATGCGTGTGTCAATGTGAGTCTGTGTGTGTGTGTGAGTGTATAGATATATATGTCGTCATAGATATCATTAATTTATATTTTGTATTAATCTAAGCTACTATTATTATTACCCTTTCATCTTAAAGCATGTCTCCATTAACCAAATTTTTAGCACTTGGACATTCTTTTTCTTTTGTTCTTTTCTCTAACAGGCTATTAAAATAGATTACAAATGTGTAAGTGCGTAGGAATGAGGATGGTGGAGAATGTCATACTCCGTTCAAGGTCTTTTCCTTAAGGAGTTCTCTTATTTATTGTATACATTATTTTCCTGTTTATTATATTTTGTAATTTTTATGAAGGATGAGAATGGTGGTGAACGTTATACTCCGTTCAAGGTTTTTCCTTAAGGAGTTCTCATGTTTATTGTATATATTAGTGTCCTATATCTTATATTTTGTAATTTTTTGTTTTTACTACAATAAACATTATTCTATTCTATTCTATTCTATTCTAACTCATTTGTAATGTCAATGTAAATTCTCTTCAATAGTGTAGAGTCTGTGAAAGGTTTATGATTATTACATATATTTGACACAAATCTTCCCATAGCGTCATGTATATCAACCTGCTTTTGTTTCTTAAGTATTTTATGAATACTATTAATTTCATATGTTGGAGTTTTTATTATATCAACTGAGATATGAGAATTATAACTGTTAATATGTACATGAAAAAATATGATTCATAAATAACACTTCAAATAATTAATAATTTCTTCCAGTGGGCAATAAGTGTGGCAAAGAAATTAAGATACTGAGCTCTCAGCAATCACCTTATGTTATTTGAACAAGTGACACTCCATAGAAAATACCTACCACCTGCTCAATCGACCTCAGAATAGATCGTTTCTTATAAGCTCATTCGAATTGCGACAATAAGTAGAGTCTTATATGGACAAAGAAGATAATAGTTATGCTTGTAAATGGTTTATTACTACTATTTTATGACTACCGGGCGAAAACATAGTAAGTGCTAAATACCGCAACTTTTATATATTCACAGATAATAATAATGTAATACTGGAGAAAGGTTATAGATGTAAAATGTGTAGAATATTTATTCTATATTATGAGATCAGTAAATATAATCCAACGAATGTATTTTTATTTATTTTTTAATATTGCTAATAAGTTCGGAATAAAATTGAGTTTACAATAATTGATTGAACATTTATAACAATTCCATCTTAATTATAATAACCTGTCTAACATAATATATTTCTGGCATTTCTAAAGAAAGTCTTACCGGAATTTTGTTTTTGAAGTTTAAATCAAGCGTCAACCGACGCAGATGTGTCGTTTTTTTTTCCTAAAAGTTCAATCGATTTCCATTGACATGAGGAAAATACTAATTTCATAATTACTGGAGTTTTGTTAAAATTATTGAAACAGATTACGCCAGTATAATAAACCAACTACTAAAAGATCTTTCGAAGAAAAGAATTACATAACTGAGAAGAACTGAGCAGTGGCGGATTAACTATATAGCATATTAGGCTAGTTAGTTAGTTTACAGAAAAAAAAATGTTTAAATAAATGTTATGAATGTTATTACTACCTAAAGTCAGGACAAGCAAACGAGGTCCCAGATCTTACAAATCCTTGTAATGAGAGTGAACAATAAAAAGAAACAAGTAAAAACAAATAAAATTTATTATAAACAATAAATATGCAAAGTACAGTACAATGAAAGGTAAAAATTTTTCAATAAAATAAATACTAAGAATACAGCCAAGTCTAGGTTCTTTAAGCTAACGCTATGGAAAAGAATTATTAATTTAAACAATTTTACAATGTACTATATATACAGGGTTACTGGTAATTCGATACATTCCTTTGGAGATGTGATGGGGCATGATCTAAGAAGCAAATTTAGCCCTAACATATATTATGCAAAACTAAATAGTTTTTGAGATATTTAATTTTTTTTGTTTTTCTCAAAAAGTAGATCTTAATGTCCTAAAAGTTAATTTTCAAAAAATCTATTTGACATTTTTTAATTTTTTTTTACTGGATTACTTGTCCAATATTATAGATATCCGTTTGGAATGAAAAATATCTGGAAACATTTCGATCATGTTCACATGATGATGATGAAAACTTTAAAAAAATTTTTTTTTAATCAGCTATTAAATTTACCTATTAGGTTTTTTCAAAAAAATATTAACGTAACACGCGTATAAATTATTATAAAAACTGCCTTATTTCAATAGCTATCTAACAAGGTACAAATGTTCAATGTACCTTTAATAGTTCTAAGAAAATACTAAAAATACTAACTAAATAAAAATAACACAAGTAGTACGAATTTTATTTTTAGATAAACAGTAAAAAACATTTTAAAAGTAGAGTTTAATTCTTCATTAATTTCAAAGTTGTACTTTATTTTTTATGTCTTGCTCAAAATGGGAGCCTCTATTCCGTATACAGACACGGCAGCGTCTTCTTATTTCCGTCCTTGTTACTCTGGTTGTCAGATTATGCCTTATGTGTTGGGCAGCATCGACTATCCTTTGTCTAAGGTTTTCTATAGTATTGACTGGTGTGGCATAGACCATCTCCTTCATATGACCCCATACGTAATAATCAAGGGGTGTTAAGTCAGGGCTTCGCGTTGGCCAAGGTATTGGGCCCGCTCTTCCAATCCAACGGTTAGGGAAACGTTGATCAAGTAACTGTCGTACTGTCAGCCGATAATGTGCTGGACAACCGTCGTTCTGAAACATCATTCGCTGTCTGACGGCGAGAGGGACATCTTCTAAAATCACCGCCAGATCATTTCTCAAAAAAATTTCATAGATTTCCCCGTTAAAATGTTGAGAAAGAAAGTGTGGCCCTATTAAATAGTGGCCAATGACTCCCATCCACACATTAATAGAAAACTTCATTTGGAAACTAGTTTCACGTGTTAACTTGGGATTTTCCTCTGCCCAATAATGTAGGTTGTGGAAATTTGTTATACCCTCGCGATTAAACTTCGACTCGTCCGTCCATAAAATACTTGTTAAAAAATTTGCACTTTCTGCATCTGAATTTAACATAAAGCGGCAGAATTCCACTCTCCTTCCAGGATCACCTTCCTCCAAGCCTTGGACAGGGGTATAGTGGTAAGGATGACATCCAACTCTACGTATCGTAGATCAAACTTTCCATTGTGACGCTCCGGTTAGTCTTGCGACTTTATTAGTTGAAATAGTTAGGTCTTCCTTAAAATACCTCAATATTTCTTCCTCATCATCTGGTTCATAAACGGGAGGAGCACCAGCGTCACTTCTTCTACATTTCACGGAGCCAGTTTCAGCGATATTTCGATATGCCGTACTGAATACACGTGCATTTGGTAAGCGGCGGTTAGGGTACCAAAGACCATATTCTCGGTGAGCTTCAGCAGCGTTGCCGCCACAGTATCCATAGACAAACAAGATATCAGCGTATTCTGCGTTGGCATACGCGGCCATGGCACAGAAAATACAATAACAACAACTAATAACAACAACTACGAGCAAAATCAAAATCTTCAATAACTAATTTAACAAGACCAACAAACTTAAGGGACACGGAGATAAGAATGTCAATGAATGACATATATGCACACCTCAAAGTCAAGGACTGACTGACTTAAATGAAAATGAACGATTAGTCGTTTAATAAATTCCGCCACCAGCATTATCTTTACTAATTTTTTATTAGAACTATCAAGGGTACATTAAACATTTCTACCTAGTTAGATAGCTATTGAAATAAGGAAGTTTTTATAATAATTTGTACGCGTGCTACATTAATATTTTTTTGAAAATACCTAATAGGTAAATTTCATAACTGATTTTAAAAAAAAAATTTACAAGTTTTTATTTTAAATGTTCACATGATCGAAATGTTTCCGGATATTTTTCATTCCAAACGGATATCTATAATATTGGACAAGTAATCCAGTAAAAAAAAAATTAAAAATGTTAAGTAGATTTTTCGGAAATTAACATTTAAGACATTAAGATCTACTTTTTTGAGAAAAACAAAAAAATTGAAATATCTCAAAAACTATTGAGTTTTGCATAATGTATGTTAGGGCTAGATTTACTCCTTAGCTCATGCCCCATTACATCTCCAAAGGAATGTATCGAATTACCAATAACCCTGTATATATACAGTAATTACTTAGCTTTTACAAAATTTGAAGAGTTTCCAGACGCTCCAGACCTGATGGTTGTGAAAATCTTTACAGCGCAATTAAATAGGGTTTTATTCAATCGTAAAGTGTAAATCGTATACCAAAAATCGTGTACCCAAGAATAGCAAATGACCCAAAAGTCCAAAATCCCAATAATCCAAAAATAGAACAACTGTCAAGTTCTGTATCCAAAATCTAGCTGTGCCAAATCGAAATCTGGCCTTCCCAAAATCGTCTATAATTAATGTTACAAAATTTTTCTCAAAATTAACCTTATCGTGAGCACGTGTCTATGACAAATCAAATAAATTCAAACTTACCTAGAATATTACTTTTAGACGATAACCTGCTTATTAATCCGAGTAAATCGAAATTTCAATTAAGCAAACCAAAACATTAATTGAAAATTAGGTTAAATTTAGTTTCTGATCCGGTATCAAACCGACCAGCAACCACATGCCTTTTAACTAAATTAATCCCTAGCAAAGTTTTCGGCGCAATTTCTTGATTTAAAAAGAAAGTTCGAAGCAACTTGGTTAATTTTATAACCTATGTAACTCAAAAAAACAAGGGGAATGACTTAAACTGGCAGTTCTACTACTAGGGTACCAACTTGTGAAATGTTAAAAACTAAATCGATTTTATGGACTATCATTTTGTAAACAATTTTTATATGCTAATTATTGTAATAGTTTCTATTTTAAATTTTCTAAGTTATACACAATAATACACATCTATTTAATAAATATATATTATATAAATATATATTCCTGGGGGGGGGGGGGGGGGCATCTGTTGGCGGAAAACCTAAAGTGGTAATTTGGATAGAATATTAGAGCGCGGTGACATCTATCGCTAAAGGGGTAATTTATTACTCCAGATTGGTAAATTGACCTATTATTAATCTGCGGAAATCAGCGAAAGATGGCACGTCACAATGTTCAACCGCCTTTCAGATTATTTGAATGACCCTCTAAAGTCTAGACTTGTGTCAGTGAAGGAGACGGGGTCCTAAAGTTTATAGTGGGATCCGAACCACTTCTTTTAGGGTCATTTATAATTGAAAATTACTTTGCAGTAGGTGGAGCTCGAACCGACTTGGCTAGATATGTTCAGAGAGAAAGCTCTGCGGTACCGTCTTGCAAAAAATAGCTGTATCTTACCTTACTAATCGATTTCAAGTTGCGTTGGTGTGTCTCAGGGGTCTATTCTGGGTCCGTTACTATTTATATTATATAATAACGATTTACAGGAAGTCTTCAAATGAATAATTTTTTTCCATACTGATAATCATTCATCTGTGGCAACTGACGTTACTTTAACAGGCTGTGTAAGCAAAATTATAAACTTATTTTTTGGTCAGTTAAAGAGGTACTGTAACATTTGGACTTGTAGGAGTCTGTCTAATCTTTGATCCTAGGGCTCAAATTGTCTTAATCAATCATCGTATGTTCAAAGTTGTTATTTAATGTTTGATCGTAATAATTCTTTGGCCATTCATCAGCAAACAATCAAAGTATCTCATCTACTATGTTTGTGATATAAATAGCTCTAATTTAGTTAACAAATAACAAACTATTCCTCCTTAAAATTGTTCCGATTTAACTTATTAACAGGGCGAGGACGTTTGATAAACCTCTTAATAAAATGTATTCATCTAGCTGTATTCGGTTTCGAACTTACTTGGAATTTTTTGGACCATGTCAGGTAAAATTCGCCCGCCAATATTTTAGTCTGCAAAAGTCTTTTAATGATGAAAAAGCTTCATTACCATTCTAGTAGATAAATTTGTCGACGGTGTTTGCCCAATTTTAACGACATCTATATAGAAATCGTATTACGATTTAATCGTGTAAATATAATATCAAATTTTATCGACCAGCGATGATTTGACAGTTGACAGCTGTCAGTGGCACTGTCAACTTGCCTTATTTTCTGTAAAAGATTTATCAGAATATATACCTACAAGGGGTTTTTTGGGTCGCTGATTTCAAATCCCGATGTCGAAGGTGACATTTGACAGTTGAGAGCTGTCAGTAGCAGTGTTGTGAAATAATTATTTTAACAAGTAAAATAAATGCGTACCTCAATAATTAATGCGGTAGCACTTCTTGAACTCAC
Source organism: Leptura quadrifasciata (assembly GCA_963675555.1). Classification (NCBI taxonomy): domain Eukaryota; kingdom Metazoa; phylum Arthropoda; class Insecta; order Coleoptera; family Cerambycidae; genus Leptura; species Leptura quadrifasciata. Next base: position 163,535,585 of record OY776676.1, read on the forward strand.
AAATCATGAAAATTATTAAATTACAAACCGACAAATTACCAGTTATCACATTCTACATGTTTACATGATGTATACATCTGTTACTTATCGATTAGGTAAAAATGATCGATCATGCAAAATTTTATCGACAACGATCATACATAATCTACTTTTGAGAGCAGAGTTAATTTTTTTTATCCATCATTTTATCTATTGTGGATGGCAATACCGCCGAAAATGTTAATTGGGGCATCGATACATGTACAATATATTGCCTATATCTATAGTTAGATTAAAGACAACCTGTCAGGGATAATCACCTGATATTTTAATACCTAAAACAGAACGACAAGATAAAAACTCTTAATAATGGTGAATGAACTAACACGGAAATCTTAATCATTACATTAGTAAATCTGATATATCTTCTTCTCATTAGCGTCACCGTCAACAAACGTTTAACGACCGAAATAGTGATTAATGATAGGCCATAGAAGTAGCGACATGACAAATGATATCTTTCATACTATTCGTGTCCAAATTTTGGATAATAAAGAAAATCATTTGAGCGGTAACTGCTAACATATTACCAGCAGTTGTTACCTTTTATGTGAATGATAATGTTAAATTGCTTAATGTTAACTGTCATGAGGATACGGATTTCCTTACAACGGTAGTCAGGCTCCTCTCTTTGTCTGGTTAATTTAGATATATTTATCAAAGTTAAAAGAAACCGTGTATTTTATATTTTTCACAGTATTTGTTTATTTTAACGAATCTTAACATCTCTTTTGATAAAATCTCGAATTTGTACCCGTTACTCATATTTAATAACATATCCAAGGAGGGCTTTGTTCTACTTAAATTATGAATTAATACTCATCATTACACCCACAGAATATATAATATTTTTTGTTCGTAGATCTAAAGTATATTTATCTATTAAATTTTATAAATGCAATATATAATTCTATTATTTATATTATTCAGATATATACAAATATATAAAAATTATGCAAATACATTATCTAGCCGATAACCGCGTTTGTTAAGACGCGAGGTTGCAATGGCAATCGCGATACATCGAACGAATATCGCGCTACCGGGTTCAAATCCCTGTTCCGGTCCACGCACTGTCGGCGGATATGGTTGTATGTCCGCGTTTCTCAATGTGTAACTTCCGTACAAGCCTCTGGCTTCTGGATTTGGGGGTTGTCTAATTTCTGTGGTGTTTATTTATTATAATTAACATGTTTTATTGTTACAGAAAATCGAAATGGAAAGTGTGATCCGTGAGGGGGCCCTTCGTTTACTTACTGCTGAAGCTACTTGTGATGTGATCCTTAGCTGCCAAGGACATCGACTGATGGCCCATAAATTAATACTCTCCATGGCTAGTCCTGTTTTTAGGGTAAGAAATATTGGAGTTTTTAATGCTTTTAGTTTCCAACAGACAGACTTGCGATGATTTTATCTGTAAATTAATCTACCAATGTGTTAATCTAAAAGCTAATTCGTTTCTCATTTTCTTATTTAAAAAGAGGGCCCTTATTAAATTTTGTTTCTATTTCAAAACAAAGATTGATCAAATAAATCATGGATGATAATAGCGCATTATTCGTCTTTTTGAATGCATCACTGTTTAAATCATAATAATCTCTAGATTTAGATGTGCTTAATTTGTCTATAAGATTATTAATTTCATATTCCAAGACTGGTTCTAAGCAAAAAGAAAAAGATACACTACTCCATATTCAGAGTGGCATTTTTAGGTCTCTCTAAAAAAAAATCTAGCTTTGTTATTTTTTTCTTTTGCTACTAAGTCATGTAGACTTTTATTCTTGAAGCATACCAGCTATACTTGGTCCAATTCAGTGTATCTTATTCTAATCCAAATCTAAGAAAATTTTGACAAAAAATAAAAAACAAATATATCAAAAAGGGGATATCCTTTATATAATACAGGCCATTCTAACATCGCCCCAAGGTTCTCTACTCCTTACTACTTAAAGTATGGCCTGTCACGTTCATTATTCAAAGTATTAAATTGTACAACCTGAAACGACATTATATGAGTTAGACATTATAAATGACTTAATGGTTCTACTCAGATTTCTTGTAGTTTTATTTCTAGACCTATCACTCAGTCGGTGACTTGTTTCCCACGCTGTGTGCTACACAAATTGATATTTGCTATTTAAATATATAAAAAATAATGCTTTTAAATATACCATGATTGATTAATGTTCACTGAAATTATTTGTTTAGACTGCTTCCTCGGAAAGAAACATAAAGAAATATGTTATATAGAACCAATATTAAGATATTAAAAACAACCTGCTCCTAATTATTCATACCTAAGTTTATGTATTGCACATAAAATTATATATTATTATAGTTCTTTTATATTTGAATAAACGAGTTTTTGAGTTTTACAGTAATTACGTTGTTATATTCTTGCAGGGTTTATTACTTGAAGACTGTTCAGACTCGACGGTGGTCATCTTTCCTGACATTAATGGAAATATAATGTCGCTGATATTAGACTATATTTATACGGGTAGTGTGGTGGTTTATTCCAACACCATTCACGACTTTCTTGGAGTTGCTGCTCTATTAAAAATACATCTTGATATAGAGTGCCCAGAGGGAATCTCGCCTAATAGAAATAGAATTTTCCGTAAAAACACCGAATCAGAGAAATTCCAATTTGACGAAGATATAGTAAAAAAGAAAGAAGAAAAAGTGGAAAATTTAGATGTCGTGTCCTCTAGTAATCCAGAAGTCTATAGCAAGAAGAATCAAAGGAAACTGCCTAATCTGGTACCTATTAGTACCTTGCAGAATCGGGAAAGACTTCGGCCACAAAGAAAATTATGTAGTTATGTTTTACCCAGTCCTTGGTGTCCTAGAGTTCAAAGGATTTTTGGGGATCCCCGAAATGATTATTTCGAAGTACAGGAGAACCAGGTAAGGCTTCAGTACGCATTTAAACTATAAATTGATCATATTGCGCATAATTTTTCCCATCATTGAATATATTTTGAACTTTCTAAAACTTTTTGGCAGAACATAAAATTAACCTAAACACATTTTTTCTGTGCAACACTTAAGTTTTTTTGGGATGGGGAGCAACATCGACATAAAAAAATTGAGCCCTTCCTGTAATCATCCTTGATGCCCTGGCGAGAAATTTGATAATACCTTCCCGATGCAATTTTCCTCTATAAATGTTATTTTAGTGCCTAAATAAATATATCCTAATACCATTAATTGGATGGAATCTGCGGTAGGTTCTTGATGAAGCATATTCAATAGAATAATTATAAATATTCAAAAGAATAGTTATAATACGCACTTGGTTTATTGTTTCATTAGATTTGTTCAGATTTCTCTGACATATGTTTCAGCCTTACGACCATTATCAAAGAGTCTTAAAGTCTTAAGCATAAATAGCGTAATAATCTTGGTATTAACTTTGATCCTTTACTGAGCTTTTCTGGTCACGCTGGTATTATTGGTAAGAAGCTCTCTATTATCTAATATGCCTTTAAATAATCTCGATATAAATACTAAAATAGTGCTTTCTGAAACAATGGTCCTGTCCGAGGCCCTGTCGCACTCAAATTACTCATATATTAAAACATAATATTTTTAGTCGCAAACTCCTCTATAAAATCCTTATTTTACTATAAGGAACGTAACCAGACTACAACCAACAGCTATTCTCCGGGCTATGTGCCCCGCCGAGCGCTGAATTACAAGTTACAAGCCTGGCGCGTTGAGTGTAATAATTGCATATTACCATCAAAACGCATTGATGAAGAGATGATGATGATGATTGAATGAGAATAGCTGTTGGTTGCAGTCTGGTTACATTCCTTATAGTAAAATAAGGATTTTATAGAGGAGTTTCCGACTAAAAATATTATGTTTTATAGTCCACCCTCTAAAAGCACATTTGAACTACGCATATATCTTACTCAAGAAGGTGAAACACACCGTATACGGGTGTCCACCAATCTAAAATTGTTCCTATTTCCATTCGAACTGTTTTCTGCAATTATTATTGAACTTGTATTTTACAAGTAATTAAATTCAATACAACAGAATGATTATATGTATCAAAATGTATTCGAAACTTTAGATAAATATAAAGCTTTACGTAGCGAGTATCGTCTTCAGAACGGTATTTTAGAGGTTATCGCGTTAACGATTATTACGTTAACGTAAATTAACGTAAATAAAAAGGTGGTGTATTGTGGGTTGTTTAGCTGTGTAGACGTGGGAACGCAAGGCGAGTCGGTGCGTGTGTCCGCTAGGGTTTCTCCGGACATTGAGGTCGAGGAGCCGGCATCCGAGATCGAGGGTAACCTAGGTACTTATACTGTCCCAGGTAATTTCATTAATACTATTCACGATTTCGTAACAACATAATTTTCTAAACTTAATAACCCTCTTATATCGAAACTCCACATTACTATTTAAAATTGAATCTACATTCAATTTCGTATGGGAAATTATCTTTTCTCATATTTGTAGTATCGAAAGAAACATTATGCTTTCATGAAATATTTACTTTAACAAGAAAGTAGGATAAAATTATATTCCAATTTTCTCAGCAATTATTTTCAATCAAAATAATGAAGTTAGGTAAAATTTCACCACCTAAATACTTTATTAGGGGAATTTTCGTTTACTAAATTGCAATTTACTATCACAAAATTGTGTATATTCAGAGTTAAGCAAAGACAATATATTTTGTAAGTGACCAGTCAAAATCCATTTCAATTATTCTTCAGTTAAATAAAGATTAAGGTAAAAGTTGGCAACGCTGAAAGGTCAACTAAAGAAACACAATCCTATCAAGATTAGAAAATTTTTATGTGCAAATGTTCGAAATTTGAAATATATATTTTTCTACGACAACATCAAAATATGTTTATTTTAAGAGTGTAAACTCAATCATAAGTAACTGCATTTTAAACGGAATTTCATTTCGTTAGATTTCACTCATTGTAACTGTTTTTGATGACAAAATTTTTAAGGCGGCTTAGACAATATGACGTCCAACGACGGAGTAATGAAATGCCATTCTAGATTGTTTCTGTCAACATCTTTGTACATTTGCAGATAATTTCGGAGTTATTTCCAATAAATTTGATGATTAATATGGAAAGTGACAGTGATAATGACTTAGAATTGACACCCCCAAACATAAGAGAAGCGGCAAAGTTGACAACACTAAATTTATTACCAGAAACGTCGAAGAAAATGTATCAACGCGCTTACAACCTCTTTTTGGATTGGAGAAGGGATCAAAACGCAAAATCGTTTTCCGAGGACGTTTTAATGGTTTATTTTAGCGATTTGGCGAAGAAATTCAAAAGTTCTACTTTATGGACACAATACTCAATGCTGAGAACGACTCTTAGTATTCATGAAAATATAGATATCGCCAAATATTTAAAACTGAAAGCATTCCTCAAGCGACAATCCGAAGGCTACAAACCCAAAAAGTCAAAGATCTTTACCTCAAATGACATCAAAAAATTTATAAATGAAGCGCCAGATGAAATATATTTAGCGACAAAAGTAAGTTTAATTATAGCCATTATGTGATAATAATAGGTAATTTGGTTAACTATTTAGGTCGCATTAGTTATGGGCGTAATGGGTGCATGTAGAAGACATGAGCTACATCAAATGAAAATTACTAATTTCAATGATTTGGGTTCAGCTCTTTTAGTAACAATACCAGACACTAAAACCAAAATTGTACGAAATTTTACTGTAACCGCTCCATACTATGAAATTTACAAAAAATATGCAAATCTGCGCCCTCCAAATGTTAATGGTCTATGGTTTTTCATTAACTATCAAAAAGGAAAATGTACTGTTCAAAGAATAGGCTTGAATAAGTTTGGAGCCATGGGCAAAGACATTGCTAAGTATTTAAAATTGCCAAATCACGAATTATATACCGGGCACTGCTTTCGCCGATCTTCCGCAACTATCCTTGTTGATGCTGGTGGTGACATAACCACGTTAAAACGCCACGGTGGCTGGAAGTCCACGGCAGTCGCTGAAGGATACATCGATGAATCCAAGAAAAGTAAGCTTGACACAGCTAATAAAATTGCAAATGCGATACAGGACATTTCAAACATACCGTCGACTTCAGGAATGGAAAATCGTGAAAGGCCGTCGACTTCAACAACGGAAAATTGCTAATATCAAGAAAATATTAGTATCAAGCATTCCACAAATTCTCCAAAAATGATTTTCAATAATTGCAAATTTATCTTTAAAAAATATATAAAATAGGTAGGAAGTTATTTTATAGTTTATTTTTTCTCAACTAGTTGGGCATTGCTGTCCAGGCACTCTAACTTATGGTTTGTATTCAAAGCAATAAAGGAAATATCACCATATTTTTTGTATCGATTATTATTTATTTAGTATATTACGCGTGAGCAGTGGGTTGTCGTAGAAAAAATATAGTATGCAACTCGCACAAAATAGCAATTTTACACTCGTAGGAATTGCAGCACTCATCTTCGACTCGTGCTGCAAACTTTCATACTCGTGCGAAATATGCATCATTTTGTGCTCATTACATAATATACTATTATAATCACTCCATACTTATATTATTACACGTGTGATAAGATTGGAAAACCCCCTAAAACATTTTATGTTAATGCCCAGCCTTGATGGCAAGAATGTTGCATACTACTGAAGATTATTTACGGCACTAAAAGAGATAACCAAAACTCCTAACAACTGCATACTAGTCCCGAGGGAAATAACCAGATTATTGGATACATGTTTAAACTTCAGCATAGCGGTTCTGCAGTACTCCAATTCGTAAGGAAAAAAAACCTTTAAATTAACTTCATTAAAGAGTACAAGCAATATGTAATTAAAGAAATAGCTATGCAATTAATATATAAATAATTTTTTATGTGCCTTCTCTCATCTGTAAGTTCTGCTTTCTTAAAAGCCGACACAAAATGGTACCATCTAAATTGTTTAGCCCTGGGCTAATCATCTACATGTAGAACAAATTCTTTAAGCTAGATGTAGTCAGTTAATTGAATAAGAGTTTGGACTGATAGCATATTATTAGCTGCATGATTTTGTACGGTCTCTAAGAAGTAAACAATGTATTTAGTGGGATGGCCAACCCAAAAAAATAAATAAAAATAGAATATTTTTTGCAAAGGCGAAATAAAAATGTAATATAATAATTTTGCCTCTGGGCACTTTACGAAGTAGATTGGATATATATACTTTCGTGCTCTAATTTGAAACACACAGTTAGATTGAATAATAGGTGAGAAACGTGTTTTTGCTTTACATAATTAAATTACTTTATTAAATTAAAATCACTTGCTGGGACTGATTAAGCCATTCCTCATTAGGTGTGACAAAATAATATACACTGAAGAAATCAACTTCCTGGCTTGCTCTCTATAAATTATCGACATGTTAATGAAGCAGTAATGTGAAATGCGGCCTCCCGCTGTTACTAGATTGGTTCTAATTTTATTTTTTATTTATTGAGATAAGCAAAGTTTAAAATATCTAGTTGTATTCGATGATGCTGAAAAAATACTTTTAATATATGTCATCCCCGTGATATTTAGCAAGTTGATGATGCAGATGAGATGAGATTTCTATTTGTTTAATAATTGGATAACTTAAATCAAAAAATCGTCATTTCCATCTAAAATGAATTTTTTTTTCTGTGGGAATATCCATGAAAATATAAACATCATCAAAATCATTATACATTCAAAATAATCAGAAAAAAATGACAACCAAATAACGCAACTGGACGAATTTGAATGGAAATTTAGAGTAGAATTTTCTACATGGGGCAACAAATATAAGCAGAAAAAACATTAAGGCTACAGACAAAAAAAATGAGAACGAAATACAACCTAAAATATATTGACCAGGTAGTCTACCTGCGCAACAAAAGACCGATTTCCATAGAATAGAATAGAATGGAATGGAATGGAATAGAATAGAATAGATTTATTTATTCAATAAATCATATACATGATATAGGACAAGTCAAACAAAAAAACTTATAATTAGATATGAAAGCACAAAAATGTAAGAAAGAGTTGAATGAAAGAAATAAATAAAAGTAAAATTATTATATCAATTAATACATCAGAAATTCCTCTATAGAATAAAACGCATTTGTAACAAGAAATACTTTTAACCTAGATACAAATATTTTTATACTACCAATATTCTTTAAATCTGAAGTGATTTTATTATAGAGCACAGGGCCCATATAATATGGGTTAGATTTATACAATTCAAGTCTATGTATCTCAGGTTGCAAATCAGAACCATGACGAGTTTGATAGCTGTGATATGTATTTAATGAATTAAAATTAGTTAAATTCTTTTTTACGAACTTCAAAATTTCAAAAACGTATAAACACGGTAGAGTAAATATTTTTTGTTGTTTAAATGTCATTCTGCACGATTCTCTAAATTTTAATCCGAACATACAGCGTATGGCTCTTTTTTGCAACACAAACACTCTATTTGCCCATGTAGAGTTACCCCGCATAGTAATTCCATATCGGAGACGTGATTCAATATTAGAAAAATTAAAAATGGCCGTACTCAAGCTTGTGATATTTCGTAATCAGCGCAAAACAACTACTTGCACACTTACCACATAAATAATAGGCTGGGGCCGTTACGGTTTTTTAATGCTGAAAAAAATAAAATTAATGGCAGGCAACGGCCGGCTGGAATATATAGTTGAGATCATAAACAATGAAAAAAAAAACTTTGGAACTTGAGATGAAGGGAAGTAGTGAAATGGTGTGCTATTTAAGGGATGAAAACCGTTTTTCGTGATTTGTGGCGAAACGTGACCTCCTAGAGTAAAGTGTTTCATACAAAAGTTGTAGATAATAAAAAAATCTAAAACTTTTATTGCATATATTTTTCGACATAACCTCAAAATTTGCGAGAAAATGACGAAAAACCGACTTTTCTTTTTTTATTTTTTTTCTCGCGTGAAAATTATTTAATTTAAATGAAACTTTGTGAAAGTACGTAATTATTTGCATATAATAAGCATGAATTTTTTCAATTATGGGAAATAAATATTTTTCGAGATTTTACCATTTTTTAGAAAAAACACCCCTATCTTCGGCGAACAACTTTATTGATTTTTTTTTGGATTTTGATATTCTACTAATGCTCATTTTTTCGTCGAGATGTCTACTTTCAAATGGTATGTCGATGTTAGTGATTTATTGTCATTTAGCAGCTTAAAATTAAGAAAAACCGAAAAAAATAATTTTTCGAATCTCGAGTTTGTCGATTTTTTTCATTATTTACAATTTTCTAGCATATTTATGTTAATAATTTATAATATTTTAATGAAAAAACTTACTTTGGTATAAAATAACTAAAGTTGAATGAATTTAGTTATTGGGAACCACGCTAAAATTGAATACAAACAAAAAAAATACTGTTACGTATTCAAAAATTTCAAAATTTCAAATTTACAAAATTTGAAATTTCTCAGCATACAGGTATTTGAAATGCCCGCCCAAAACGACTGAAGGTTGGGGGTAGAGAGGGGTAGGACAAAGTGAGCCTGCACAAGAGCAGCAGAGCTCGTTCTGTTGGAAAAACTCCCTCCAACTGAAGAAGCAGCTGCACAACCTCCTATAGAGTCTATTACCAATTGCAAACTTGGTTGGATAATTTTGACAACGATCAGGACAACAAAAAAGCAAAGGTCTGGGGCTGGAACGAAAATGTAGGAAGACTCGTGCCGAAATACATCTCTGACAGTTCCGACTTGATTTCCGGAAAGTTGTTAAAAAGCGTTAGCTGTATTTGTGAAAGTGGATGCAACAATCAAAGGTGTGGCTGCCGCAAACACGGCTTAAAATGTACCAATCTATGCAATACATGCACTGAGAACTGTTCAAATAGAGACAGAAAAGTATTTGTAGATTTAAGTGATTCTGAAGATACTGATGAAGAGCCAGCAAAGAATAATGACATCGAAATTGAAGAGCCTGAAAATGCCAATGATTTTGAAGATAATATGGAATTTGAGAGTTTGATCGATGAAGAAAACGAACCACAACAAAAAAGGCCTGAAATTGATTAGATTTTAACAATTATTTTATTGATTTTTCTTTTTATAAGCTATACACAAACAATATTAATAAAGTAAATATTTGTAAATAAAGTAAAAAATTCGTACCCAATCCAATATAAATAAATTGTATGTTGTATTTTATCATATGTATTTAGAATAATTTAATATGCATATAAAGTTTTCGAAACTGAACTGTAGCTTATGAAAATTAATAAAGTACTATTGATTTCCATATAAATGTTAAGTTTCATGAAGTTTTCCCTACCTTTCCGTGATGAAATTCATTCAACTTTATTTATTTTATACCAAAGTAAGTTTTTTCTTTAAAATATTATGAATTATTAACGTAAATATGCTAAAAAATTGTAAATAATGAAAAAAATCGACAAATTCGAGATTCGAAAAAAAAATTTTTTCGGTTTTTCTTAATTTTAAGCTGCTAAATGAGCACTAGTAGAACATCAAAATCCAAAAAAATAAATCAATAAAGTTGTTCGCCGAAGATAGAGATATTTTTTCGGAAAAATGGTAAAATCTCGAAAAATATTTATTTCCCATAATTGAAAAAATTCATGCTTATTATATGCAAATAATTACGTACTTTCACAAAGTTCCAATTAAATTAAATAATTTTTACGCGAGAAAAAAAATAAAAACAAAATAATCGGTTTTTCGTCATTTTATCACAAACTTTGAGGTTATATCGAAAAATATATACAATAAAAGTTTTAGATTTTTTTCATTATCTCCAACTTTTGTATGAAACACTTTTCTCTAGAACGTCACGTTTCGCCACAAATAACGAAAAACAGTTTTAATCCCTTAAATAGCACCCCATTTAACTACTTCCCTTCATCTCAAGTTCCAAAGTTTTTTTTTTCATTTTTTATGACCTCAACTATATATTCCAGCCGGCCGTTGCCTGTTATTAATTTTTTCATCTCAAAAAGGTAACGGCCCCAGCATATAAGTTACATGTGCTTTCCAATCTAAAGACAAATCTATATTGATACCTAGTAATTTAAACGATGCGATCTGTTGAACTGATTTTCCGTCATTTTTGACATATACACTCGATATGTAATGTGCACTAACAGGATGAAATTCCAAAACATAAGTTTTATTTTGATTCAGTACAAGTTTTTTATTTTCAAAATATTCCGAAATCAAGAGTAAATTGATAAAATTGACAATAGAGGGCCCAGCACACTCCCTTAGAGAACTTATTATTATATATTGCTTTCGGTTACTTAAGTATGATTTTAAAAGTTCATTGCATGACAACTTTAGACCATAACGTTCTATGTTTTTCAGTAGAATACTATGATTGACACAGTCGAAAGCTTTTGAAAGATCAATAAATAAAGCTATAACTATGTCCTCGGTATAAGTTTTATACACAAAATCTAAGATATTTGTAAGCCCTGTTATTGTTGATTTATCCCCCCCTAAAACCATGTTGGTTTGGTGATAATAGTTAATATAACATACTTAATATAGTATATATTTTTTTACTGAAAATTTATACATATTTTTATATCATATTCGCTGTGTTAAAGCTTGAACCCTAAATTGTTTACAAAAACGTATAAATAATTTAAAACTGATATGTTTCAATGAAATCTTGGTTGTTCGTATAATAAAATATTTTTTATTATACGAATCACCACTTTCCATTAAATACCATTGGAAGAAAAATTGATTTTGCGTATAAATGGTTTTTAATTATTTAAACAATATAAATATTTGAGTTCGTCCGTCGGAATGTTTCTGATTTCAAATTATATATTATAGGAAAAAGTTTTTAAAAAAAATCATCCAAATTCGATCTGTTTCTGAGTATTCTGAAGCTTTGACGATTTTTAGGTTTCATTGGTTCGACTAATATTGGAAATTAAGGTACAAATACCTTATCGCACTGCCAAACATGTATTATTTTCTTAAATTTCAAATTTTTTCATGTCGCACCAGAATTTGTTTATTTGTGAAGACGAAATTAAAGAAAATGTAGTAAAGGTAGAAAAAAGCAAATCGAATTCTGTATTTTGTTTTGTTCGAAACACAATAAATTCAAAATTAGATTCACTAATAGATATTAGTCAATAATTTTTATTATTTCAAACCACAATTATTGCTACATGTAAATCTAACGGTTTCCTAAATTTAAATAAATTAGCGTGTATATCATGAGCTGTGTTAGGTATATTATGGCTGTTATTGTTTTTTTTCTATAGCTAATTATATGTGGTTAGAAGCATAAACCTATAATTTTGTCTACTGAGTGAAAGAACCCACAATATAATAAAAGTTAATAATATACTATATTATGTAATATAATATAAACGAATCACGATTCCATTTAAATGTTGACCCGTTACAGACATAAACAATAGTTACACCTATTATATATTCCTGATCATTTTATTATAGGACATTAAATTTTGTAGTACAGGGATCCCGAATTTTCTTTTAGTCCTATGCAACTTTGGGACATACTTTTAAAATTAAGTTTATGATATGTAAAATAGTCTGTCAAATTCATTTTTGGAAGGCACACAGCAATTCAAGCTTGCGTTCATCCCCTATATTAATTTTTCAACCCTTCTCGCTGACACAGGATATTTGTAATTTTTGGAATACAATTCACAATATCTCAAAAAGTAAGAACGCTGCCAGAATCAAATTTTAGACGGAGATTGAATGATGTAAAGTGTTTATAATAGCGCCATAAAAGTGTTTTAAAAAATAAACATCACCGAGAGACGAATAAAAATAAGCAGATTTTAATGTACTGGATCCAAGTCCATTGGGCTGCATTGTAAGGGCAACTAAAATTTTGGAAAATATCGCAAACTATTTTAGTTGATAAATCGGTTGATAGTAGACATCCATTAAAAGATAGACGTGCACAAACGTCCAATTAAATACATTTTATAATAAAAATGCATGGACCACACGTGTTCCAGAATGTCTTTTTTAATTGTTTACATTATACACTTTCGAACGGTCCTAAACGTAAATCATCAAATAAAACCTAGCATAGTATAATTAGCATAGTGTTGTGACTGTATTGAAATGAATATTTATTTATTTCTTTTGATAGTAGTAAAATAACTAATTACGGATATAATGTCACAAATGTGAAAATAATTAAACATTACACAAAATTGAGTATAGTTCTTACCATTTAATTAACAATTAACCACGTCCTGCTAATTTATTCTTTTGTGTTACTATTCTATTAGCACTCGAATCTCATTTGTATAATGGTCTTTCAATATTTGTAAACTTACGCTTTTAGCATATCATTAATAGTAATAATTTTATATTAATTCTCCTATAGTACAGTAAACGAAGTAAATGGCAGGGAAAATTTTGGTTAGTTTGGGATATTTGGACCCTGTATGTAAAAACATGTTTGATCACGGGAAAAATACTAAAAAAATTCCAAACCTCGCAATATGTTCTTTTTTATAACGCAAGCTCCTCAACAAAATCCTTATTTTACTATAAGGAACGTAACCAGACTGCAACCAACAGCTACTCTCCGGGCTATGTGCTCCGCCGAGCGCTGAATTATAAATTACAAGCCTGGCGCGTTAAGTGTAATAATCGCATATTACCAACAGAACGCTAATGCTTCGATTGCAACAAACACCAGCCGAAAGACTGATCCTACTTAAAGGGAGCTCTCGTGCCAGTCGCTCCACACCACTTGCAGACTGCAGTTTCGAGCTGTTGGCTCTCGTCAGTGCAAGGTAGGCATGTGACGACCGGCACGAGGATCCTTTGACTATCTGGTACATCTCGGTATTATACCGAGGTGTCCCTGGTACCTTGTACTGACGAGAGCGAACAGCTCGAAACTGCAGCCTGCAAGTGATGTGAAGCGACTGACACGAGAGCTCCTTTAAGTAGGATTAGTCTTTCGGCTGGTGTATTATTTTTTTCAAAATTCTGACAAGTTGGAGAGAGAAGATAATTATAAATTATTTTAAGGTGCAGAAAATGATTTCTAGTGGAACTGAGATATCACTTGAATTGTGTAGGAGGTTAGCAGATTGCAGCTGAACATCGAATTAAGTGACACAGTGCGGTTGGAGGTTTATTTGAGCTACGCGGACTAAAAGGTTGTAATAAACTTCATATAAATTTCATGTATATCTTTTAATAGTTTGGAAAACAATTGAGTATATTTTAAATTGAAAATTTCGATCATTAATTCTATTTTTTATTAACGATTTTGATTTTAAACAATAATTATCCAAATTATTTTATTTTCGTATTTTACCTAGGTAGAGAATCTTATTTCATCTTTTATGTGTATCGTATTGTATTGTCTCACAATACACTGTTCCATTTGACTTGAATTTGTTTTATTGCTGTGTGTTTTCTAGAATTGTGTTTAATTTCAATGGTCCGAACTTATGACTTTGAAATCTAAATTAGATATTATTTAGTGTGATATTTTTTAACGTCGTCGCGAATATCATAGCTATATATATAGTTTTCTTTGATTATCCCACTATCTATGCATTTTCTTAAAAAAATTATGAGAACTAAAATTGTTTAAAGTTGAATTTTTCATGCGGCCATGCTATTTTTGCAGTTTCACCTTTAGTTTTCCGGAGAAACATATATTTATAGTTTTCTATTATGATTATCTTGCTATCTATGCGTTTTTTCAAAAAATGTATAAGAACAAATAGTATTCTTTTTGGAGAAAACATTTCTTTGTAAACAGGTCAAAATACCTAAGAATCGTCAATATAATTTTCTCTGGAAAGATGTCGCCAAAAATAATCACTTCAATTGTACTAGGGGACTAACGGCGAGTGTACTAAAGGCTAGCAAACTGAGTATGCCTAGCGAAGTGGGTTCCAGGTCTGCAAGTTGAAACAATTTTTTATTATAAAAAATTGCTCCAAGAGTGGTTCGAACTCCACGAAAAACTGTAGGGCCTCGTCTCTCTTTACCTAGGACAATAATCCTTGAGACCCTCCAGAGAGTTACTTCGGTAACTTGAGAGGCAGTTAAGAAAACTTTGCCAAATTTTAAAAACTACATATGTATACTGATCAATTATAGATAATTCATAATAAATATTTTTATAGCGAAAATTGCCATTTATAAGCACCTCTAAGTCACTCCGTCGGGCGTTAAATTCAAACAATATCTTTTTGTGTTGATTCCTGTCAAAGAAGTTTGACCTATTGCAGAGAGCCCGAAAAGACACTGTGCGAAGCTGAGGAGGGCTGCTACTTTAAAATCAAACTTATTTTAACATCAATAATGATGTGAATTATTACAGGATGGTTCTTAAGCGATGCTGAAAACTTCAGAACAATTTTTTAGGAAAAAGTTACAATATCTTTAAAATAAACAGAATATAAATACTTAAACGTAGCACACAGACCGAAAAACAACACTTTTATTAGATATAGCTAAAAAGAAAATATATTCACACTAAATAATTCTTTTGCAGGTTTCTCCATTATCACGAACTAAAAAGCCAGAACAAAACGATTCCAATAATAACCTTCAGCTCCAACCAGTCCACGATATTTCAAGATTTCGCATGCTAAATAAACGAAATGATGCTATGCCCAGCATATACCAAAATCCAAAAGAGTTATTTGGTGATAAAGACACGTCACTCAACAAATTCTCCTTCGAACCGTATGCTTTAAACAAAGTGAGTAATGTAAGCATATTAAATAAGACAGTGGTGAAGAAAAAAGACAATAACATTTATAGCAAAGAGTCGTACAGAGAAAGAAGAACTTCACAGGATGACTTGACAAAATCAATACCAATAACTTCAACTAATAGTTTTCAGTTGCAGCCAGAAAGTCTAATAAAAGCTACTACAGTTAGAGAGGCTGGAGAAAACGACGAAACTTTAAGAACGTCTTCAAGCGACGCTATCAAAGATACAATTAGAGATAATAACTCGAGTCACTCTAGCAGCAATGATGAAGAGTCTGACAGGATGTATGAAGATGGTAAATTAGAATCAAAAGACCAGAAAGCGAAGCCCTTCAAATGCAAAGACTGTGGGAAGAGTTTTAGCCAATTAAGAAATTACAAATACCATAGGTAAGCATAGATAATTTAGATGATATTCAATATTAAAACTTTTATAAGTACACTTTTGATGATGCGACGACAAATTAATACTAAGTCTACCTCAATATCGTTGGCGATTTTTTATGGGCTAGAAGGGAAGTTATTGAGTTTTGTGTAAGTGTTTCGACAAAAGGCCATTTAGTGAAAAATATCAATAGGATTTTTAAAAGAATTTGTATAATCTCCAATAATTTACGCCTTGTCAAGTTCATTTTGAATAAAAATTGATCGAAATTTTTTTCTGAAAAACCCATCTATTTTTCCTATTTCGGTTGACCCCTTTATTTTTCCTATTTCGGCTGAACTATTATTGATGTTTTGCACTTTAATGATATCGAATTCGTCCGATTTTTAAAATTTATATTATTCTTCTTTACATCAAAATTTATATTACTCTTCTTTACATCTATACTTTTCAGAATATCCTGAAAATGTCTATTAATAAATCTTATCGGTAACGGATAGAAAATAAGTTTTCTATTATTAATAAAGCATGTATAAGACTCTTAATGATATGGACTCAGTTCAATTGCCTTTGTTATGTAAATTGCGGCACTTACTGTACGCAATAATACAAAGAAGAATATATTGTTTATTGTTTTCTCTTGAATTCAAGTAGTACCTACTACAGACAGAGATGTGTTAATGTGAAAAAACAAAAAGTACCGCAATCATATTTAAAGGAATTATGGTGTATTAAATATTTAGAGTCAACACGATATATTTACATTCAGAGGACACTCGTATTGGTTCTAATTGTTTGTCTAAGTAATTATACTCATTATCCGGTTTATTGTCCACCTGGGCTGGTGTGGTCGAATAAGTTGAAATTTAACGATGTTTGCTATTCGATTTTCTCGGAATGTGACCAACATGCGGATTCTCAATAATCAAAATAAATTTTAACGAAGTCTACTGGCTCAAGAGATATAATTTGCAAACAATTTTATGGAAACCGCTTAAGCTAACAAGAATAATCAGTGATGGATAAATAAACATAAAAAACTAGAAAATATAATGATACAAGTCGAATTGAGATTCTTATCCTTTTCAAGTTGATAAAACACCATCAATAACTTATTAATTCATCTACGCCGTAATCACAAATAATAGCTAATTTATTTTTGGACGGGGGCGAGCGTAGGTGCGTCTTTACTATGTACATACTTCGGTATGCGATGTAAAGCAACGACAGGCGCAGTTAGTACTTGGATGGGTGACCATTCCAACGGAAACCGCGTTCTCGCCTCACACATCTTCCAGCGGCTTGTATATCAGTGTATGCGCGGAAGCTATACAACCTTAGGCGAGAGTTGTATAGGAGATATACCATCCTTCGGAGGGGATGTAAAGCCGTCGGTCCCTTGTCTATTAAATGTTAGGCAAGTAAAAGATCCCTACTCTTCTTAAGAGAAGAGGTTCGGCAAAATTCCTGGTTGGGGGTAGTTCGTCTACAGGCGTCGGTGATAGGCCTCAGTAGCGGAAATAGGCCGACGTTAAATAAATGTATTAAAAAAAAAAAAAATTATTTTTGGATAATCCCACACATTTATTTTTGCAAGCCAACAACTGATAGAATTAAGCATTATAGACAGATGCTTTATGTAAGTACTGCCAATTTATATTAAAAATAATGACGATCAACGTATCAAAACAATCTATAACCGATTATCTTGTTATTAGTGACAGACATGTAGTATCATCTAGTCGTTCAAGTTGTGATCTTAATAAGAAATATTAAGCACGTGTGTTAAGAATATAACTGTGTAGGTCCTTTTTATTTAATTTAAAAAATATTGGTCTCATAATATAGGATACAGTTAAACCGAAACCACGATTTGGATTACTTTTCATTATTGTTATTATTAGAAGTATCATATTAATGATTGACATGTCTTTTTATATACTTAGAACTATCTTGTTTTTTTATTTGGTGCTTCATAATCATACACCGCTAATTTTAGTACTAGTCACAGCGCGGAGTAGTTCTCTTCTGTGTTAACGTATCAATGCCAGATGTAAAATGGCAGGTATTACGTAGCTGAGGCCAACGAGCACACAAGAAGCCTTTTCATGGGAAAACCAGATTAGAAATTGTTTTTTCTCGCCTGTCAACAATGAGGACTAGTTTCATGGTTAAAGAATGCAGATTGATGGAACATCTTTTCATAGATTTTAAAATACCTATAATTACATCAATACTTGGTTATTTATGATATGATGAGTTGGAATATTTTGATATAATTCATCTAAAGGAAGAGTTACGCATTCTAGTACATTCTGTGAGTCGGATGGAACCTCGAAAAATATGATTTTTCTTAGCCTAACCGAGACTATATCCGCCCCCCTCCCGTTTTCGAGGATGCTGAATGCGATGGCGGTGGTTGAATCTCTATCCGAGGTCCACCTCACCCCCCCCCATACGGCCAAAAATAGCCCCCGACAGGGGTAAACCGCGTATCCACCATCTCTTACCAGCAAACCCTGTGTTACCCCGGTTTTAGAGGATGCTGAGCACGATGGTCATGTCGAGACTCCTCCTCGACCCCCGCCAACCCCCCAAATGGCTAAAAACCGCCCCCGAAAGGGGTAAAACGTGGATACATGTTACCCTCCATTTTCGATGATCTTGAGCATGAAAAAAATATCTCGACCTCTCCTCGCTTAGCAAATGGACAAAAATGTCATACACTGTTAATTCTTACTAAACGGGCAAAATTATCATTATACTCGTACTTTTTGATTTATTTACGGAAGAATTTAATTCAGAAGTACGCGGGCTCGCGGCGGCGAAAAGTACACACAGAGATGTTATCTAATACACATTATTCCGTGCAGCATCTCCGCACAGGATCTCCGCGCCGCCACTTTTACTATAGCTGGTCCACTTGCAAGATTCCTTCACTACGTTCACTGGCATAAAAATAAGAAATAAAATAAATGAAATTGTGCCAGTGATTGCATATACCTGATTTTCCCATCTAAAACTTAGATACAAAGTATGCACCCATTTTTTTCTTCAGCTGAACAGTCAATCAAGACACCTGTAATCATCATCTGGTAGATATTCAATGATCTGTGAACTTACTCGCTTATTTCATAAAACCGCGTATCAGTTCGCCTCAGGGAGAAGATCCAGTATCACCATCGTACTCAGTACCCTCGAAAACGAGGGGTAACACTGGTTTGGCTGGTAGGAGACGGCGGATACGCGGTTACCCCTTTCGAGGGTGGTTTTTGGCCGTTTGGAGTGTGAGATGACCTCGGAGAGAAATTTAACCCTCGCTATCGTGTTCAGCATTCTCTAAAACGGGGGGACATAGTCTCGTTAGGCTAGGAAAAATTCATATTCCTGTCCGACTTACAGAATGCGCTATTTAGTCTAGACATGTCTGAATATGGCAGAAAACGATATTATTGGATGTTTATCGAGCATTGTGGCATTATAAACGTTAAACAGTTGCCAAGTTATATCGAACATTCTTAAAAAGGTTACTGAAGATGGTCATTGGATTTTGGTGAAAATTTGACTATGTAAGGAAGAAAAAGGTGGCGGGGAGCAAATTGAGGAGAAACGACAGGAAACAAAGGGGTATAAATTTTTCTTTAATGCTGTTCTGAGGCATAGGAAACTTCCTCCTAATGTCATTAAGCCTGCTAAACAGGAAAAAGTAAAACAAAAATTTCTAAAGCTATGTAAAAATCGTGTGATATCAATACATAGAAAATTGGAAAATGTTTTCCAATGATTGTTTAATACAGAAAGTCAAATGGAAATGATCATTTTATATTGAATTTACGTAACCTTATTAAATATACAACCTCACCTCATTTTAAATTGGAAGGTTAACGCAGCGTGAACGGCCCTTTCATTTTTACAACATTGTAAATAGAGGAAAAGAAGTCAACGGCGTAAGGATTTAATTAGAACACAGTAAACATAGATATATTTTTATCAACTAACAAAATACAAAAATTATATACACAATTTATAGAAATGAAATCTTGTCTATGAGAGAGTTTGGGAAATTCGTAGGGACCTATTAGAAATGGGATAAACATATAAATCTAAAATTAAAAGCAGCCTCTTACGCTTTCAAATGTTTCAGAAAACGTATATTCAGTGATATTCTTACGAGAATCGATAACAATACAGCGGCATCTGTATAAATCAAATGAATGGAATCAAATACAAAGATATGAATCTTATTAAAAATGTGGAATGATTGTGAAGAGGAAAATATTCTCTCGCTCTCGCATGCAAACTCGAAAGGTAATATAAGATATATAGAGTCTAGATCTAGTCAAACTAGTGTCTTTGAATGTCTCCTCCTTTTTTAGAATGTGCATATCATTATTATAATCATATTGAAATTCTGACGCTTTTGTAGTGAAAGCATTGTACAACATTTCTATCCATTTAATGTTAAATCGTTTTCAAAAGGTTAATTGTATGGTAATGTTGTCAAGTTTGCCTGTAGTTTTTAGCAACCTTCTATGTGTATTATTCGAGAGTAGATTTTAAGATCATCAGCAAGTCTACATTAAACAGCAAACATCCAACTCATCAATAACATCGGTGACAAATATATTGAAGAATAGAGGCCCAGTAGTTCGATGATTAAGACAATTTTTCCTTACAAACGATATTTATGATTATAGAGAAGTGTCTAGTAAATACAATATACTTTTTTATTAACAAAGAACCCCAAATACCTATAGTACAAATGAAAAACTTAATCAACCAATTGATTTTATTTAGATCTAATCAATTTTGTGAAAATAGTACAAAATGAGACAAGAACTAGAAATCCGAGTTCCGAGGTATTGAAGCTCTATTGAAGATGTTTATAATTCCCTTTATATTCAACAATAAGCTTTTGTAGTATTTCTTGTGGATACATAAATGTACTAAATCCAAAAGCTCATACACGTATTTACTTTTTATTTAGTGCCACATTTTTTCTTGTATGTTTATCTACTTGTGAATAATATATTATGTACACATTTTTACATTTGAAGCGACTTAAAAAAATCTATGTTTCAGAATACGTTTGTGTATACGTATATCTGTGATTGCCTAGGAAATTACAGAAACTATTTTGATAAAACATTTACTATAGTTAGGGATCCAGATAATGTTTTCTTTCATTTCATTTCATCAAATTTTAAGCGGAGATTAAACAATGTATAGTGATTACGATCGTAATGTTACAAAAGTGTTTTAATTGTTATCTGTCAACGAAAAATAAAGTACCCGGAGATAATAAAATATTATGGAATGTATAAGCACCAAGATATTTTTTGAACTTCTAGATATATCGTTTGGATTGTAGAACTTTCGCAATCAGATTATTCTGGCCAAAGATATTAATTAATTTATACCGGAAAACAATACCGCGCATATGGATCGTAGAGGCGTATTGGTTATTAAATTTCGCTTATTATTCATTGTTATGCATCTTTTTTAATATTTATTTAACGTCGGCCTATTTCCGCTACTGAGGCCTAACATAGACGCCTCTAGACGAACTACCCCCAACCAGGAATTTTGCCGAACCTCTTCTCTTAATAAGAGTAGGGATCTTTTACTTGCCTAACATTTAATAGACAAGAGACCGACGGCTTTACATCCCCTGGGAAGGATGGTACATCATCTATACAAATCTCGCCTCAGATTGTCTAGCTTCCACGCATACACTGATATATACGTCGCTAGAAGATGTGAGACGAGGACGCGGTCTTCCTTGTCAACACCTACCAGCCTCTCGTGTTAAAAAAAATAGGGAAGTTTGTCGTGAAGAGTTTGTGTGGAGACTCCTGAGGTGGTATGTGCACTTAATTTTTATTTTTAGAAGTTGGGGTGGTTAGTTCTTAAATGGTTGGAACGGGCCAAATGCTTCACCCTGTATTTGCTTCAGAGCTGTAGTACACTCGAGTCTGACTAGCACTTTATTTAAATTTACTTTTTTGTCAGGATCAAAAGCTACACTCTGTATATGCTTTTATTAAGCACTCTGTTTTAAACAAAAATTAAAATATTTTATTAAGCATAAAAAACAGACTTGATTATTTTATTTAAATTAAAATTAGTTTACACGAGTTATAATATTTAACGTTTCGACTCTTGAAATTTTGCCTTATAGAAGATATTTTATTTAGTTTAGTTTGGTTATGATTTAAAATATGAGAAAATTCACATTTAAGTATTATGCGCGAAGGCAGTATAATTATTTTAAATATTTTTTTTACTTCGTTCCGGCCAAGAAAGTAGAACGATTACTCGAATTGTTGAAATTTAAGGTTAACCGGGAAAAATCAAACACTGTTTGGTTTAGAGACTTCACTCACGGAACGCAGAAACTAACTTGAGGTACACCGAAACTGACTTGCTTTGAACTCGTCACGCTCCGCTATTTATATGGTACGATGGGGACATGGCTCGGAGAAGTCTGAATAGAGCTGGATATGTCCCCTACCGGTCTATGGGCTCAAAATTGTGAAATATTGAACTGTTTTGAAAAACTTGAATTCAGGAC
This sequence comes from Leptura quadrifasciata, assembly GCA_963675555.1. Lineage (NCBI taxonomy): Eukaryota > Metazoa > Arthropoda > Insecta > Coleoptera > Cerambycidae > Leptura > Leptura quadrifasciata. The sequence continues at coordinate 163,558,394 of OY776676.1, forward strand.
TCAAAAATATATGATAAATATGGCAATGAAAAAGAGCTTTTTTTATATATAAATGAAAGTTGAATCTAAATTGGTTTTAGAAATTTTGGCGTTGATACGAAGTGGAAGTAAGTTTTGATGGCTGAAGTGAAGATACCCGCGAGTTGCTGGCAACACGTATGAAACATATGAGAAATAAGTTTTGATATCGGTATGTCGGAAGAAAGTTTTGATGAATGTGATGATGGGTTGTTGGTAGTGTGAATGAAGTATGTTTTGCACTTAACGCTCGCCCCATTTGTTATGCATCTCTTGGGACTATTTTTAAAATTAGGTTCCTTTTACATAAAATTGTCTGATGTGTTGAAAGATATCGTACAAATATCTTCTTGACCTTTCTATTCAATTGTTGCAGATCAGTTCATGAGGGCACCAAAGAATTTGCTGCGAAATGCCCGGAATGTGGGAAAGTGTTCAATGACCGAGGTTACCTAAGCAGTCACTTGAAAATACACAGAGATAAAAAAGAATACGCTTGCCCTCACTGCCCCAAAAGGTTTAATCAACGAGTCGCTTACAACATGCATCTCCGAATTCATACAGGTGAGTTGCAAGACTTTTGCAATCATTATAGAAATGAACAAAATTTCCTTTTTTTAAATAAAATTAAAGACATTTAAAAACAAAAAAATATAACTAATTATATTCCATTGTTAACACATTAAAACATTAAAAATACAAAAGGCACTAATGGTGTATACATAGGCACCACAGTCAGATATTTTAAAAAACGAATATCTGAACATGTACCTGACTGCAAAAATTTTTATGCCAAAAAAAATCAACACAACTGGTTGAGCATTCTACAGAAAAGGGCCACACTTTTGCATTTAATGATGCCAAAATAATAGCTAAAAATAATAATTACTAGAAGATACTGACTTGTATTAAGAAGAATCCCAACAGTATAAACAAACGAACACATAAAGAAAATCTAAATAGTTCTTATTTGAATATTATCGACTATCCTACGTAATCTATACTGTGTCTCACTTAGGATCGTAATAATTTTTTTGTTTTTTGTCCGACTTAAATCAAACTGATCTCAAAAGATAGAGGTCACCAAGGTCTATTTACGACCACGAAATCACTTTCCAACTTGAAATGCAAGGCCATCTACGATGCTAAATTATATCAAAAGAATAGTAGGCATTTTTTAATAAAACATTTTTATTAACAAAACGTGTTCGAAATCATTCAGAAACCCTGAATCCGAAAAATTTTAATTTAACCGTATGTAATTATATACAGTGTGATCCATTTTAAATGGAAACCTCTCTGTAAAAAATGTATTTATAATCCTATGTTAACACTTTTTTTAAATGATAAACCATCGAAAACTCCACTTTATGACAAAAATTTAGAGATAAATTTCAATTTTCAAGGCTTTCTATGATTTATTTTCAATGTCGAAAATGGACAAATTTGATTAGCGATTTTTTTATTGAAATTTTAACTATACCACTGGATTCAGTAACCTCTCAAATGGGTAAATCCCAAGTTCCATGAAAAAATATTGAAAAATGACAGATTTATGACAAAACCAATGTAGGCTCATAGTAACTTTTACTTGATTTTTTCTAAAAATCGAAGTAGCCCATGAAAAATAAACAAGATTGTTATTGAATTATAAAATTAATCGATAGTTATTATCAAGTATTAGTTTGTTAGTTTGTAGTTAGTTATGGATAATCTAAATGTACAGGAAAAAATTGAATTTGTGCGCCTTAGAGGTGATAATGGCAGAACTTTGAAAGAGGTATGCGAGATTCAACAACAGGCATCCGAATAGGCCCAAACATTACTAAAAGTACTTTTTATAAAATAAACAAAATTTTTAATGAGTGTAGCGCTGTGACACGGCGTATTATAAGAACAGATAATATACAAAGAAAAACCAGGTACGAGCAGACAGTTTTAAATTATTTTAACAACAATCCAAACGCCAGTGTAAGAGTAGCTAGCTTAGATTTGAATTTACCTAGAGAAAATATTCGCCGATGCCTTAAGAAGAATTTGATAAAACCATTCAAACCCAAATTTTTACACACGTTGGAACTGGTGATGATAACAGACGGATGGAGTATTCCTTGTGGGCTCATGGAGAGTATCTTAATAACAGAAATTTTAATAATAATATTTTATTCAGCAATGAAGCAACTTTTACAACAAACGGGGTAGTATCGTCACAAAATTCTAGGTTTTGGGCTATAGAAAACCCACAGTTTGTCATTCATTGTAAAAGACAATATTCCCAAAAAGTTAATGTTTGGTGTGGGTTGCTCAATGAAACAATCATTGGCCCTTTCTTTTTTGAAGGTAATATGAATAGCATGCAGTTTTTACAGTCCCTAAGAAATGAATTTTGGAATATTCTACATGAACTTCCAATACAAGAAAGAGTAAATCTACATTTTCAATTAGATGGAAGCCCTGTCCATAATGCCAGAGTGGTTACCAGATGGCTGAATGCTAACTTTCCTAATCGATGGATAGGTCGTGGTAGCCCGTTAATTGAATGGCCACCCCGATCCTCGGACTTAACACCGATGAACTTCTTTTTATGGGGTTTAATAAAATCTAAAGTTTACAGGTCACGCCCGAGTAATAGAGAAGATTTGTGTGCAAGAATAAGACAAGCTTGTGTAGAAGTTACCCGGCAACAATTACAGAATGTCGTAAAGAATATTAAAAAACGATTCGACAAGTGCATCCAAATAAACGGCGGTCTTGTAGAGGCTACAAAAATTTAAAAAGTTTTAGTGTAATGTTGTACAATGTGTTATTTTTTTTATTTAATAGGTATCTAATTATTATTACTTTTAATTGTTCATACTTATGTTTTTAAGTCCAATATGATTAAGTTTGTTTAAATGACAATATTTATTAAAACTATTCACTTAATTTATCTTTCTTTTGTTTATTTTTCATGGGCTACTTCGATTTTTAGAAAAAATCAAGTAAAAGCTACTGTGAACCTACATGAATTTTGTCGTAAATCTGTCATTTTTCAATATTTTTTCATGAAACTTGGGATTTACCCATTTGAGAGGTTACTGAATCCAGTGGTGTAGTTAAAATTTCAATAAAAAAATCGCTAATCAAATTTGTCCATTTTCGACATTGAAAATAAATCATAGAAGGCTTTGAAAATTGAAATTTATCTCTAAATTTTTGTCTTAAAGTGGAGTTTTCGATGGTTTATCATTTACAAAAAAAGGGTTAACATAGGATTGTAAATACATTTTTTACAGAGAGGTTTCCATTTGAAATGGGTCACACTGTATTTTTGTTTTTTATAATTTATTATACAGTTTTTATGTTTTACATCCAATTTGTAAATAACCTTTAAAAATTTTGAAAGTGCCTTTTTGTATTATTTATTATCAATTTTGAAATTACAAATGTCTACAACTATCGGTGGTTACTACCATTATGCGTTCGTTTTCTTGCCTCAATAACACTGAAAGTCCTCTTGTTTATCCTGTTCCAAAAAATCTAATACCTTTTCTTCGGCTAGATCTAAGTCGTCTACATGTATTTCGACATTTGTACATGTTTGTTCTTGACATCTAGAACAATAATAACAGAACATTTTAGTCTAGCTTTTCTGCAAGTATATGCGGTTTTGCAGCCTTTTGTACACTTGCAGCTTGTTTTCAAAAATCTTCGTATTACAAAAATCTGCAGGATTACATAAATACGTGGAATATTGTAAAGACCCCAATTCTCACTCTGATGTTATAGATACAGCAGGCCAAAAAGTTATCTTAGCTCTTTACGGAGCAGAACCCCAACAGCATTCTTTGAATGAATTCAGGTACAAGTGCTTTTACTTAAATCTCAAAAGTGTATAGGAAAGTGTTAAAAAATTATTTTTAAGCGATATTGCCCCAAAATTGGGGGTGTTGGGTGCGGGCGAGGGGTAAAAATTAGTATGTCTAAAAGAGGCCTATAATGAACTGGTTCCAACAGTAATATCTTTTATCCGATTTAAAACTCCCTGACGACTGACCTACTAATCCAACTGATTTTTAATTTTTTAATTGCAGAATTATACTTTGTACTTCAATTTCCGTGAACTGAATATTTGTAGTTAGTAATTGAACATTTCCAATTAGTAAGTGAAAATTTCTAGATACTAAATCGAAATTTCAAATTAATAAGTGGCAATAACTGGATTTATTTATTACGTTGACCCTTCACGGTGCTATTGTATTTGTCAGACACATAAAGTGCAAGTTCACTATATATTGTATTACAAGCGAGCAACACCTGCATCAAATTGTAATAAATGTCGAAAGTTTATAAATTTACGAATAACATGGTAACCTGAAGTGACCGATCCGGAAATTAAAATAGAATGTCACTTTAACCCATTTACCAGCCACACATTTCTTGTGTTGTATTTTCATGTTTTATTAAACTCAGTCGCTGATGGACTTACTTGCCTATAATGTTTTTATTTATACATGTTGACTGCACCTTGGTTCGGAGGAGAGATGTCCGTTGTTTGCGGTTAAAAATAATTTGTTTGAGTATATAAATCAACATAAAAATATTTACTTGTGTATCATCAGAGTGGCAGTTTACTTAAGTCTTGATTAAGTTTATGTTGTTCATGAGGTTTTCTCTGATAATGAAAATGATGGTGGAGTTAGTTTCTCATAAGGCATTAAAACTAAGACATTTTTGAGGTGATGGTTGGATGTAATTGTAGTTAAGTGGATTTTAACGTTGATTCCTCACTATTGTACTTTGTAATCTACTGTACTTATAAATTGATTCAAGTGTAACTATTACAATAAATGCTTTCAACTTTAACTATAACCGACCGCAGGTTGATTGATTTATTTAAAACTATCTGTTTAATTAAATGAAATAAGCTCTGCAGCATGGATGTCCGACTGTTTAGAACTGCAGTAGAATTTTCCGCTACCACACGCCAACAGTGGTCATTAGAAATGCCACAAAGGCACCTTGTTAGTCGCGCGTGCCCCACGACTTTAAAACCGGTTTGAAATCAATTTAAAGCCCGTAGTTGCTCATTTGCCACACGTTAGTTTTCAGCGATTTATTTTTGTTACACCTTCCAAAATGTTATTTTGTATTAGCGACCTATAACTATATACAATATGAAAAATATTGTATACCGACATTGTTTGGAAAAGTCAACTATCATCAAAGACATCTTGTGTTTACTCAATAACAGCTTTAAGTCACGATACAAATTGTGTAAAAAATAAATTGAATTTCACGTTTACCAGGCCTAGACTATTTCCAATTTCTTTTGATAAGGGAACAGCCAGTCAATACGTTACTCGTGATGCAAAGCAATTGAATTACTGAAAATTTTGGAATATCTCAATATTGCTTAGTCATATAATACTATACTACAAGGTGTTAAAAAGGCAATTTAACGAACACATGTTGAATACTGAAGCTAATCTTAGAATCAAGACTGTTAATGGTATACCTAAAATAACATCTTCAAAATAGCTAAGTACAGTAGAGCAAACTTGTCAGATTTATTGTTGTATTTTCAAAATATTATTAGATCGATGACAGTAAATATACCACCTGGTATGCATTACAGGAAACTGCCATAATATATTAATTCTCTTACACTATTTTATTTCCAGGTGTTAAACCCCATGAGTGCTCAATCTGTGGTAAGGGCTTTTCAAGAAAAATGCTTTTGAAACAACACCAGCGCGTACATACTGGTGAAAGACCCTATTCCTGCCCAGAATGTGGAAAATCATTCGCCGATCGGTCAAATATGAGTCTGCACGCACGATTACATACAGGTAAATTCTCGCCGAAATATCTAAGAGGATTCAAATTTAATAACTGCATAATGTTAAATTTATTTTATATTTAGACGCCAACAAAATTTCTGTAATATGATTTTAATACTCATTTCTTTACATTAATTACACTGTTGTGCATTTAAAAATTTTATTCTTCCCTGATACTTTTTTTGGTCAATCCAACATATCTGTTACTGAATCAAAATGTGAAATCCGTTTATTTCTATCGCTCACTAATTTTGAAGGAGGTGCGTGAACTGTAACCTTTCCAAAAAATAGGGAAAGGTATTGCGTTCTATATTTTGCCGAAGGCGCCGGTTCAATAATACATGTGTCCTTTGAAAATAGGCGTTACGCCAATAAATCTGTTGTGTGGAGGTTACAGTGGGTTATATACAGGGTGGACAATTAATAATAGACCATAGTTCAGGGATAGATTGTTTGGGCCACAAAAAAATATTGCTGTAGGGGCGAGCGTAGGTGCGTCTTTACTATGTACATACTCCGATATGCGATGTAAAGCAACGTCAGGCGAAGTTAGTAGTTGGATCTGTGACCGTTCCAGCTGTTATAGTATATTCTCCATGTAAACAAAATGGCCGACGAAAAAATTGTTAAAATTCATCTAATAATTCAAGCATCCCGTGCAACTTGGCAAACACCATAAAAAAAGTCCTTAAGACACCCGTAACATTGAAAAATCAGAATATTCCATAAATAAATCTGATAAAAATCCGGTAGCATCGATAATTCCCCAATAATCCCAATCCACCGACAAATTCATTTCAAAATCAAATTTCACTAAATTACATCCAAAACTTTATAAAAGACCGCCCTAAAAAATACAGCCTCCTCATTATATCGAATCACTTTCAGTTCTCTCCCTAAACATAGATTCAAATTATTTTATTTCACTTCCCGAAATTTTCTACAAGCTCTTTTATCTTAAATTCAATTTCAAATTCGACTTCCCGAAACAACTTTCATTGGTCACTCCAGTCAGCCCATAAAATGTTCGTCCCAAAAAATAAGTCCAATTTACATATTCCCATTGCATGCTGGCAACTTGCAGCTAACTCCATTCCATTACCCTAAACTTGACTTTACCCTCAATATGGCATAATATAACAATCAAATATGGATTAACATGACTAGGCATAACATCAATATGGATTAAAGTAAGACTCGCAACGATGCTTTACGGGACCAATTCAATTTATCATGTTATTCAGGCAGTTATCGTTCATAATTCAAAAACCAAATTAGATTCCGCTGACATTTTCATTCCAAAATATCACATTTTTCACAACCTATTTAAGGATATAATTTTCGACCCACAATTCCAAATTTTCAACAAACATTACACAATATTTCATCATCCGAGCCCCATATGATGGGCTGGCTCACTTTCCGGCTCTCAGCGAGCGTCGTGCCCCATCACGGGTATAAATAATGGAGCGTGCCAAGCCCCCGGCAAGTTGTTAGTGATAATTTCTTCCGCTCGTGATAAATATTCTAGTGTCCATGCCCTCTTCCTAGGCAACCTCTAGTAAAATAATTTTAGTATTAATATTCAGCCCCAGTGCTCCATTTTTAAATCGCCTTCGCGGCCCTAGTTTTTTAAGTGACAAATCGCCTTCGCGGCCCCTAGTATTAAGTGAATTTTCTCAGATTCTTTAAGTTTGCTATTTAATTCAATCTACCACTAACGCCTCCAATTCAGGCAGAAATTTCAAGTGTTGATACGTTACTTGATAAAAAAGTAATCGTGTATAATATTTTAGTTCACATCATAGTAATCAACTCTGTGTTTTTACGCTTAAATAAATATTGTTCAATTCTCGTTTTAAACTACAGTGTTATTATTTCAAGAAATTATTATACAGGGTGCAATCCTTGACCCTGCCAGCAAAATTAAACAAATTTAATTTCAAAAAATCTATACAGGGTGTAGTATTTGACCCTACGACTTCAGAAAAGTCCCAAAAGAGTAAATTTTAGCTCTGAATTAGATACAGGGCGAAACTGTTGCCCCACTCCAGCCGTTTAAGGACAAACCACCCCAACTCCGAATTTTGCGAAATAAAGTGCACAGCAGGCCTCCAGGGTCTCACCTAAAGCTCTCCATCCGAAAATAAATTATTTTTTCAATCGCGGACGTCCAGCTCGTGTTCACAACGAAGACCGCGTCCTAGCCTTCCTTCCGAGGGGATGTAAAGCCGTCGATCCCTTGTTTATTAAATGTTAGGCAAGTAAAAGATCCCTACTCTTCTTAATGGAAGAGGTTCGGCAAAATTCCTGGTTGGGGGTAGCTCGTCTACAGGCGTCGGTGTTAGGCCTCAGTAGCGGAAATAGGCCGACGTTAAATAAATGTATAAAAAGAAATGTTGCCGTGGAAAAAGATACAGGTGACACCCTGTTCAAGTTCAAATTATTTTTTCGTTTTTTTGCAATAACTCAACAGCCTCTTGACTGATCTTCGCAAATTTTTTATTCTAAGAAATAATAATTTATGTATTACATCACGTTAGATCATAGAGGGCGCCGCAGGACCTGTATCTGATGATGAATTTTTTCATAGTTTTTTTTTGACGAAACGTTGTGGTACTTCTGACCAGAAAATCTGATGAGGGCGTCATTTCCTCGTATAAAAGGTACACTTGGTAGAACTTGATAACTCCAATCGTTTTCGAGGAACCTCTCGTTAGACAAATTCAAATTTATGAGACTATAGAACATGGAAAACCGGCCTTTACTTAAGACAAGCATAATTGATGCGACATCCACCCACCTCTGTTCCCTCGAAATTGGTGCGTGATACAGCGATTTCAAAGTCAATTATAGGTGAAATGAAGTCCAAATTATAAAGACTACCCATTAGTGTCAAAGGGAGAATTTTGTTGCAGAACAGTGTTATTAGGGCCCTGATTTATATATCAAAGAATCTGAGCTGTAATCTATATATCTTTCATATCCGTTTTACAGGTGTCAAACCATATGCGTGTAACCTATGCCCGAAGAGCTTCACGAAGAAGCACCATCTAAAGACCCATATGAACTTCCACACCGGACTAAAGCCTTACAACTGTGAAAAATGTGGACTTGCTTTCTCTCAAAGTAGCAACATGAGAACCCATTATAAAAAATGTATTTTGAAAAGTAATCCTTCCGATGATCAGAAGGACAGTTCATGACCAATCACTATTTTTAATGTAATTCTTGTTACCCACAAATTAGTTCTCTCTCTCTCCTTATTTCTCAGGTATATGTGGCTTTATGTATACTACAGTTTCGAGCATATTAGCTCTCTTTCGTGGCAAATTTGTATGCCAACCACTGAATTCATATATTACGTTGGTGACACGTTTTACGTTAAAAATGCCCGTTCCCACTAAATAGTATGTTTTCACTACAGCTAAATGTTTATATGGCATGTACTCAACTGATTTTTCTTTCCAATTTTGGTTTTGTCGTGATCAGAAATCAGAAATTACTGATTTTCCAGCAATGGTAAATCATAAGAGATGTGTATTATACCGTGTGACACAGGAGACATGTAATACCCCGTAGTATGTTTATTTAAAAATATATTATTTTGAAATTTGGTACACTTATATAATGCGTGACTGTCCTTTTATAAGTACAAATTTTTTTCCCATCGCTTCCGGTTTCACCGGAAGTGACATCTACTCTCTTATTTTAAATGGCACCCTGTATATTTTTTTTACCTATCTGATTTGAACAACATTGATGAAAAACCATTACACTATGTAATACATTTTTACAACGAATGAATGAAATTAAAATGAAATATTTACTGAAATACTACATACAAAAGCATTTTTTACTGCAGATGCTTAAAATGTTGTCCGTTATTATCTCTGCACAATCGTGTAGCCCTAAGCACGTTATCTAACTGTAATTCAGTAATTCCATCGATTGCTCTTCTGACTCTCATTTCCATGTCTTCTCTGTTTGTTGGTGGAGTTCTATAAACGTTTTCCTTGAGGTGGCCCTATACAAAGAAATCAAGCGGCGTAAGGTCTGGTGACCTTGCAGGCCATCGAGCGGGCCCATTTGTTCCCATCCAGTTTTCTTCAAACCTTTCATTTAAATAATTCACCGCAACTCTGCTGTTATGTAGTGGAGCCCCATCCTGTTGAAAAATTATTGGATTAACATTAGGTGGCAGTTCTTTCAAAAAATGTGGTATCTGGTTTTGCAAAAATCCCAAATATCTTTCTTCATTTAATGGACCATCAAAAATTGTTTGCCCAATAATTCTTCTGCCAATTACTCCTAATCATACATTAAAACTAAATCGCTCCTGATATGCACTTTCTCTCATATTTCTGGGATTTTCTTGTGCCCAATAACGGGTGTTGTTACGATTAAATAATCCCAAATTAGTGAACCTGGACTCGTCGGAAAATAAAATTTGTTCATGAAAATTATTGTCCAAATTGTGTCTGTTCAGAAACAAATTACAATAGTTCAATCTTCTTTGAAAATCATTTTCGTATAAATGCTAGTGTATTTGGTACTTGTATGATTTAAATTTGTGTTTTTTCAAAATGCGTCGAGCTGATTCCCGATTTGGTCCTCAATCTGTCTTATCGAAATCGTGGGATCTGCCTCGACAATTGCAAGTACATTGATTTCCGACTCTTCATCGATAATGAAATTGTTTTCCGGTTCACTTCTGAATTGCTGATCAACTCTTACAAAATAGTTGTTTGGTGGATGAATTCTTTCGGGAAATCTTTCTTGATATAAGTCAGCAGCCCGCCTGCTATTTTTCTTACATTCGCCATAGATTAGTAGCATATCTACTTTTTCATTTCGTGAATACATGGCAAAACAGAGTTAAAAACGTGATAACTTAGGTATAATTTAAAGAAAAATACTTAAATTGCTGCCAAGTAAGCAATTCTTAATTGTCAAATCAAAATGACGCCTCGTTTTACCTTCTTTTGTTTCCATCGCCTGCTTACTATTTTTGTTACAGTACAATATTTATTACTATGTAATAACAACATTCGATACTAACTTTAATGAAGAAAGTAAAATAGGATCGGCACAGCAATTGTATTGGACAAAAATAAAAGATAAATAAGTATTTTTTAGCTAGGTGAAATAAAAAAATGGGGTTCCTATCTTGGTTTTTATGATATCGTGGGTTATTTAAAGATATTTTTTTTAAATAAGTTAGATCTTATTAGTCTGTTCAGCTACTGGTTATTCCCAAAAAAATATGAGGCACAAAGTCGCATACCAGAGGTCTTTCGATATCACGGCACACTACGCGTCAATATCTGCCAAGGTTCATATCAGGGCCACCTATACTTAACAAACTAAAATTGATATTAACTGTCATTTTAAAACAAATGCCGTGTTCCGATACATGGTTGAAAAGATAATCTAGAGACGAATCAGATAGGTAAAAAAATATACAGGGTGCCATTTAAAATAACAGAGTAGATGTCACTTCCGGTGAAACCGGAAGTGGTGGGAAAAATTTGTTTGTACTTACAGAAGGACAATCATTACATGTCTCCTGTTGAACCAAATGCTAATGTTATGAATAACACTATATCGTTCTTAGTAGATTTAACTTTTTAAACCGTTATTTTTTCTAATATACCATAGGCAGGAAAAGTTAATTTTTTTTTTAATTTCTTTCGCCAGTAAAAATCATAAGCTGGTTCTAGAGTTTTAGATTATGCTTACTTAGATTTGTAACAACATTCTTAAATAATTTCAAACAGTTTAATAGCTACGAAGGCGCAGAGAGGCTACGGTACAGATTTTTTTATGATTTTCTTGCCAGTACACTAAGGATGGCCCCAAAGAGATCCCAAAAAACAACATTCTTAAATAATTTCAAACAGTTTAATAGCTACGAAGGCGCAGAGAGGCTACGGTACAGATTTTTTTATGATTTTCTTGCCAGTACACTAAGGATGGCCCCAAAGAGATCCCAAAAAAGTCTTATCGAAAGAAACATTGTTTCAAATAAAAATTGTTCAGAATGGAAAACTTTACTGAGGCTCTCTTGCTGGAAGGGAAGGCCCAAAAACAATTTTTTGTCGAAATAAAAAACCAAAAATTCAATATGAAAATTTTTATGGAAAAGGTCCTTTGTCAGTTTCTCGTCAGTGCAGCACTGAAAGATTCAGATGCGATTTTTTGGCGAACGGCAAATTTCCAGGATAGAAAATAGTACCAAAAGGACTTTTTCACAGTTCCACGGACGGCTCAAAGACAATTTTGCGTCGAATCAATCAAATTTTAAATAAAAAGTGTTCAGGATTGAAAATTATATCCAAAAGCCTTTTTCATTTTCTCTCCAGAGTACTGTCGTGAACAGAAAAAATAGGACAACTTTTTTTTTCTAATGTAAATCTGTCTCTATTTGAAGATTGTTAATCAGACAAATTGTACTGCGTTATAACATTAACAAAAATTTGGTGTGTAACATTTTAAGAAAGTGGAGAATAAACGGTACGATTAGTAGAAATCCTGGATCAAAGGACAAAGGATATCCTACTTAACAAGAAACTAAGTATTAATATTTCGTTATTACACCATTTCTATTTATAACTTCTATAAGTCTGTTTGGCATAGAATTAAATAACCTTATACAATAATCATTAGTAATAATATTTTCCCATCCATTATTTACTATTCTCAGTAATTCTTCGGCAATCCGTGGTCTCACATTTCGTTTTTGGATACTTCTTATGAGTAGTCCCCATACCTCTTCCACAGGGTTAAGATCTGGACTATGACTGGGCCAGTTAAGAACATTAATGTTGTTGTCTTTTAAGACAACAACATTAATGTTTTAACCAGTTAGTTACGGTATGAGCAGTATGAACGGAACAATTGTCTTGTTACAACATGAACTCATTATTAGGAAATAATTGTGACACAGAAGGGAGCATAATGTTATCTAAAATCCTAATATACGTTTCACCATTAAATCGTTCCTCAATATGCCACAAAACACCAAAACCACGTGGCGATATCCAAGCCCACATATTGATGGAAAATATACCATTTTATTATTGTTAGATATATACGGTAAACACGAATACGACCGCTGTGTGTTGACTGGAAAGTTTTTTCGTCTGTAAAGATTACATTGTTCCAAAAATTTACATCATGCGCTAAAAATTCAAGCTCAAATCCTACTCGAACTTCTTTATGTTCAGCTTTAAGTAAGTATTTCTGTGCTGCTGCATGGCAGCGTAGCTCCGATTCTCTTACTCGCCGGCGACCAGAATTACTCGATCCAGGAAAATTCGTTTCTTCGGCAGCCTAAATAACTGAGTAAAATGGATTTTCTAATAAACCATTTACCAATTGCAAATTTTGTTGTTGAGTTGATATGCTTTGTCGCCCTGATCCAGGATTTCTACTAAACGTACTGTTTATGCTCCACTTTCTTAAAATGTTACACACCGAATTTTTGTCAATATTATAACTCAGTACAATTTGTCTCATTGACCATCCATCTTCTGCTTTAGCAATAACTCCAGATTTAACTAAATCGCTTATATGAGACATATTAGTTTTTTGCACACTTGCAATAAATTATGACAACTAACTGACAATGTCACAAAAATTAAAGTTAGATGTACACAACTAGATTTTAGCAAAATACCGTTATAAGACTTGTCTTATTTTTTTGCTCACGACCGTACCAGGAGCTCCTCCAGAGAGAGCCTAAAAGCAAGTTTTCGTCGAATCTAAAATCTCTTCAAAGATAATATTTTTCGAGTGGAAAATTGTATCGATAGGGTCTTTTGTAAATTTCCCAACAGCTAAGCAGGGAAGACTAAATTAAGGGCCAAAAATAAACCTTCGCCGATGTACGAAATGTTTCTAAAGAAAATTCTTTAGTATAAAAAATTGTATTAGAAAAGTGTTTTACAAATTTCTCATCACTGTATAAGGAAAGGCTCCAGGGAAGCCCAAAAGCATTTTTTGTAGACTCAAAATTTGTTTTAAACAAATAAAACTCAGGTTGGAAATTACGTCGAAAATGCTTCTTTCAAAATTCTTGTAGGAGGAGGGAAAGAACACAATTTTTCACCAGATTAAAAAATGTTTCAAATGAGAATTTGTATCGAGAAGATTTTTTTATAAATCTCCCGTCAGTGAACAAAGCAGAGGACAAAAAAAAATTGTCTTCGAAACAAAAATTGAACATATTGAGAAAGTACCGCTGAAGTACATCTATCTAAAACCAATTCATGTTTTTAAATTATACTGGATCTATTCTATTACATTTCAATATTCTGTATCCCAATATAAGCGCATTTATGAGAATTTTTTTAGCTCCTGGACTATGGATCCATCCTCATTAAACTCCATTTATACAGGGTTACTGGTAATTCGATACATTCCTTTGGAGATGTGATGGGGCATGAGCTAAGGAGTAAATCAAGCCCTAACATACATTATGCAAAACTCAATAGTTTTTGAGATATTTCAATTTTTTTGTTTTTCTCAAAAAAGTAGATCTTAATGTCTTAAAAGTTAATTTCCGAAAAATCTACTTGACATTTAAAATTTTTTTTTTACTGGATTACTTGTCCAATATTATAGATATCCGTTTGGAATGAAAAATATCCGGAAACATTTCGATCATGTGAACATTTAAAATAAAAACTTTAAAAAAAAATTTTTTTTAAATCAGCTATGAAATTTACCTATTAGGTTTTTTCAAAAAATATTAACGTAACACGCGTATAAATTAATATAAAAACTGCCTTATTTCAATAGCTATCTAACAAGGTACAAATGTTCAATGTACCCTTAATAGTTCTAAGAAAATACTAGTAAAAATAACACAAGTAGTACGAATTTTATTTTTAGATAAACAGTAAAAAACATTTTAAAAGTAGAGTTTAATTCTTCATTAATTTCAAAGTTGTACTTTATTTTTTATATGTCTTGCTCAAAATGGGAGCCCATATTCCGTATACAGACACGGCAGCGTCTTCTTATTTCCGTCCTTGTTACTCTGGTTGTCAGATTATGCCTTATGTGTTGGGCAGCATCGACTATCCTTTGTCTAAGGTTTTCTATAGTATTGACTGGTGCGGCATAGACCATCTCCTTCATATGACCCCATACGTAATAATCAAGGGGTGTTAAGTCAGGGCTTCGCGCTGGCCAAGGTATTGGGCCCGCTCTTCCAATCCAACGGTTAGGGAAACGTTGATCAAGTAACTGTCGTACTGTCAGCCGATAATGTGCTGGACAACCGTCGTTCTGAAACATCATTCGCTGTCTGACGGAGAGAGGAGAACATCTTCTAAAATCACCGCCAGATCATTTCTTAAAAAATTTTCATAGATTTCCCCGTTTAAATTTTGAGGAAGAAAGTGTGGCCCTATTAAATAGTGGCCAATGACTCCCATCCACACATTAATAGAAAACTTCATTTGGAAACTAGTTTCACGTGTTAACTTGGGATTTTCCTCTGCCCAATAATGTAGGTTGTGGAAATTTGTTATACCCTCGCGATTAAATTTCGACTCGTCCGTCCATAAAATACTTGTTAAAAAATTTGCACTTTCTGCACCTGAATTTAACATAAAGCGGCAGAATTCCACTCTCCTTCCAGGATCACCTTCCTCCAAGCCTTGGACAGGAGTATAGTGGTAAGGATGACATCCAACTCTAGGTATCGTAGACCAAACTTTCCATTGTGACGCTCCGGTTAGTCTTGCGACTTTATTAGTTGAAATAGTTGGGTCTTCCTCAAAATACCTCAATATTTTTCCCTCATAATCTGGTTCATAAACGGGAGGAGCACCAGCGTCACTTCTTATGCATTTCACGGAGCCAGTTTCAGCGATATTTCGATATGCCGTACTGAATACACGTGCATTTGGTAAGCGGCGGTTAGGGTACCAAAGACCATATTCTCGGCGAGCCTCAGCAGCGTTGCCGCCACAGTATCCATAGACAAACAAGATATCAGCGTATTCTGCGTTGGCATACGTGGCCATGGCACAGAAAATACAATAACAACAACTAATAACAACAACTACGAGCAAAATCAAAATCTTCGATAACTAATTTAACAAGACCAACAAACTTAAGGGACACGGAGATAAGAATGTCAGTTAATGACATATATGCACAAACGTCAAAGTCAAGGACTGATTGACTTAAATGAAAATGAACAATTAGTCGTTTAATAAATTCCGCCACCAGCATTTATCTTTACTAATTTTTTATTAGAACTATCAAGAGTACATTAAACATTTCTACCTAGTTAGATAGCTATTGAAATAAGGAAGTTTTTATAATAATTTGTACGCGTGCTACATTAATATTTTTTTGAAAAACCTAATAGGTAAATTTCATAACTGATTTAAAAAAAAAATGTTACAAGTTTTTATTTTAAATGTTCACATGATCGAAATGTTTCCGGATATTTTTCATTCCAAACGGATATCTATAATATTGGACAAGTAATCCAGTAAAATAAAATTTAAAAATGTCAAGTAGATTTTTCGGAAATTAACTTTTAAGACATTAAGACCTACTTTTTTGAGAAAAACAAAAAAATTGATATATCTCAAAAACTATTGAGTTTTGCATAATGTATGTTAGGGCTAGATTTACTTCTTATCTCATGCCCCATCACATCTCCAAAGGAATGTATCGAATTACCAGTAACCCTGTATAATCACGGTATGTTGAAAAAAGTTCAGATTTAAATTTACTACCTACATTAAAATATAAAATTTGCTGGTAATCATATTTATTATAAATAAATTGTATATAAACCGGCTCTTCATTAGTCTCATCTAGTGTTTGGTATCTTCTATTTACATGGCACTTATATTCGTAATTGTATATTAATTTGACAGCTTTAGTAAAGATATATTCATTAGACGTTTCTCTTGCGGTCTTAAACAAATTACTTAGAGCATTTGAAAATGGTGATTGGAAATAAAAGTTATGAATAACTGCCAATTAGAGTAATAAATATGTTAATGATTGATCATTCTTATTTTTAAGTTATAGTTGTATTTATTTAATTGCGTAATTTTAATTTAAATCATTTAATTTATCTTTTTATTTCAGTTGAATTGAATTCCAAGTTATTAATTTTAACTGCCAATATTGAATACAAATAGAATCTGTGATAAATTAGAAATAAGTATTAATTAGATACGGCGTATTTATTTTATTTATTGCAATCCATGTGTCTTATTTATATACTTATCAAACAATAAATTATATTTTTTACTTTGTTTTTTAATCGAGTGACCTTCTTCCTGAAAATTTTAAATTACCAGGGGGGGCGTTGTGGCACTTCATTTTAAGCCAAGACAGACACCCTACAAAATGGCACATTGCTTTTTAAATATTGGACATTGGCTGCCGAATTGAATGGAATAAGAAAAAATGAATACTAATTAAATGTTCCAAATTTCCACCAGTCTCCTCCTTATAATTATAAGCCCGTATTCAAAATGTTGCCAAAAAGTTCAACTATATGATCCCCACATATACCTGCCCTTAAATGTGCCTAGATTTTAGATTTGTTGGAAAATGATTTTAATCCAATGTTAGCCAATGTTTTTGAAAACGACGGCGGCCGATCTGGAAGAAAGTGTGATATTTAAATAAGACGGTGCCCCTCCTTACTACACGTTACTTCTACGACAGTTTTGAATGAGACATACTTAAAAACGGACACTGACATATCAATGTTCATGTGTACATAAAAAATTCGAGAAAACACCATTTTTGACAGTTTCTCGTGAATAACTCGAAAGAGGGCCACTTCTTGAATCTGGGAATCCAAAGCCGTTAGCAACAGTATTTTACTTCCATGCTGAAACCGATTTTCTGTGATCAGTTCGAATTAACTCAGACATACGAAAAATATAAAATCTATACTTCGATTTTGCTCAACGATACTCCGACAGATGGTATCAAATAGACCTTTCACTACACTTCCTAATATCTAACACTGATTATTGTCTAACACTTGTTAATATTATTTTCTGAAAAGGAATTTTTGTATTAGTAAACTCAGTGAAACACATATGGGCAAATACGGCATAAAACGCGTTAGTTTCCCACCGAAATCGACTGCTAACTTTGAAAAATTTCGACGTTCTTGAGAAGTCTATCTTCTGGAATCCTCTTGAGGGACTACCAATTCATCCTCATAGACGATATCTTGCGTAAGTTGCAGTGCTACACAACATCAGACAGAAAATTAGTTTTGGAAGTACAAAATCCTTTTTTGATGCAGTTCCCAAAATTACGTCTTGTGAAATTCCGTTATAGTTTCGCATAGGGATAACTATTATTGGGAGAGGTAATTAAAAATGTACCTGTTTGTCGTCGCTTCAAATGAAACGACGTGCATCTACTTTTTATGATAATTAAAAAAAATTTGGAGTAAAGATTTTCTAAATAGATTTTCGTTGCACTTCCAAAACAAATTATTTTGTATTTTTTATCGATTTTCAGGGGTTAACTCTCCCCATATTTGACCAGATTCGATTTTGTCTCGAGATGTGGCCGTCCCCAATATACATATAACATTTGAGCAAAATTGATCCAGTAGTTCAGGCTCTATACTACAAGGTGCGGTTCCAGACGGCAGATGACAGACATTTCTTAAAAACAACTTTTTTGGTTTCAGGGGACCTGAATACGTGTAAATTCATCAAAACTGATTTTTGCGCGATCACCATATAGACCAGGGCCAAACTGTTTAAAATATCGTAATAGACGATAAATTCTTAGCAGTATACGAATGGTCGGAAAATATAGTTAATGGTGTAAATAATTAAGGAGAAATCGTCCAGACTGAGTAAAAGTTCTGGAAGGGGGGTTGGGGTGGTAATATATACGTTTTTAGGGGTTGGTACTCGTTTTTTGCGATTTGCGGCTAAACTATGCATCCTATCGAAAAATGTTGAATATAAAAGTTGTAGATAATAAAAAAATCTAAAACTTTCTGATTAATCATTATTGACCATAACCTCAAAATTATCGAGAAAAATGCAAAAATTTTCTCGGTTTTTAATTTATAACTATTGCAAAAATGTTTATATTTTCATGAAAATTGGTGAAAATGTTCTTTTTTATGTTTTAAATAAGCCCAAATTTTTTCAAAGCGAAATATTTAATTTTCGATGGTTTATGAAGAAAATAAAAAAAATATACCGAATTTTCAATAGAAAAATTTGGTTAGCAAATTTTCGATTAATGAACTTTACTAGTGCTCATTTTTTTAGTTCAAATCTCAACTTTAATATAGAATTAAAATATAATATTGTTTATGTACAAAAATATCGTTGAAAAAGCGAAAGCCCGAAAAAACGACTTTTTAAAAATCGAGTTTTTGGTGAAAATCATGAATTTCTTTTTCTTTATTGTAAATAAACGTTTACATTCATAAAAAGCGTTGATTCTCATACAATACTATGTTATACAAGTAATTTACATGTACCTAACTATTCTCGGCTTTCGAAGTCTCGAAAACATTGTTTAAACTGCAATGGGAATGTTAAACAATTTTGTCTGCAAACAAGCCGAAGAAGATGCAGATTTCCTAATTATCAATACATCCCTTGAAGTAGCAAAAAAACTCCTATAAAATAGTGGTAGTTTTTGGTCAAGACATAGATCTTTTAGTTCTTTTAAATCAATTCAGTTCACATGAATTGAATATCTATTTCCACAAACCTGATGCAGGAAATATAGTCTAGTATACTTTAACTTGGCGTGTGTATGTATGAGTTAATATTTCCGTACGATTTCATTTTCTCCCATATTGTACACTAAGTTAAAGCAAACATTGTCTACGTGGACAATATTTCTGGATCTTTGTGTACAAGAGAAAATGAAATCGTACGGAAATATTAACTCATACATACACGCGCCAAGTTAAAGTATACTAGACTATATTAATGATACTTATTACACCCCTAATAGTTTTAAACATAAATCACATAAACATATTGTAGCATTTTTGCATTGTTTTTCTGGCTGCGATACAACTTCCAGTTTAGCTGGGAAAGAAAAAAAACAATTATAAAATCATTATTGGCCGATAAATATTTACATAATCTTGCAGAAATTTTTTACAATACAAATGCAGACAAACAAACGATTACCGAAAATGGATTAAAAATAATAGCTTCTATTTACAAAAGTAAAAATATATATACATCTCTACACGATTTAAGATTTCAACTCTACCGAACGGCTACTGCTAAATCCTCATTTCATTTGAAAAAATTACCTCCAACTGAAGGGGCAGCTAAGCAACATTGTTACAGGGTGTATTTTCAAATACAAAGTTGGCTTGGTAATCAATTAACAGCTACAGATTGGGGATGAATACATCACGTTAATGGCATCGTACCTATATTTACAGAACAAGAATTAATTCCCGAAAATTTATTGAAAATTATCTGCTGCAGCTGCGAAACAGGATGCGGTAATAACAAATGTGGGTGTCGCAAGCATGGCTTAAAGTGCACAAATTTGTGCTCAAATTGTCACGGTTCTGATAAATGTTCTAATGCCGACAAATCGGTCTACGAAAAAAAATGTAATCTCGAGGACATGGAAGACGAAGACAGTACCCACTGTCTAATAAATAATAATAAAAATAATGATACTGAACTGGACAATCCAGGAGAACTCCAAGAAATTGAAGATATAGAAAATGAACGTGAAGAAATCGAAAGTTTGATCGATTCTGGCGATGAAGAATTGCCCACAAAGAAAAAAAAATGTCAAGAAAATTATTTCACTTTTAATTTGTGTATTTTATAATCAAATATAAGACTTTGACGTGATAATTTGTAAATACTTACGAATCACAAGAAATAACTAACAAATTTTCTCAGTTCACAGCCTTTGTGTTTCTTGAATTTTTATCTATTTAATTGCAGTTTAAATAATGTTTTCGGGACATTGAAAGCCGAGAATAGTTAGGTACATGTACATTACTTGTATAACATAGTATTGTATGAGAATTAACGCTTTTTATGAATGTAAACGTTTATTTACAATAAAGAAAAAGAAATTCATGATTTTCACCGAAAACTCGATTTTTAAAAAGTAGTTTTTTCGGTTTTTCGCTTTTTTAACGATATTTTTGTAAATAAATAATATTATATTTTAATTCTATATTAAAGTTGAAATTTCCATGAAAACAATGAGCACTAGTAAAGTTCATTAATCGAAAATTTGCTAACCAAATTTTTCGATTGAAAATTAGGTCTTTTTTTCTTATTTTCTTCATAGACCATCGAAAATTAAATATTTCGCTTTGAAAAAATTTGGGCTTGTTTGAAACACAAAAAAGAACATTTTCACCGATTTTCATGAAAATATAAAAAATTTTGCGATAGTTATAAATTAAAAACTGAAAAAACGGTTTTTTGCATTTTTATCGATAATTTTGAGGTTATGGTCAATAATGTCCAATAAGAAAGTTTTAGATTTATTTATTATCTACAACATTTTTCGATAGGATGCATAGTTTAGCCGCAAATCACAAAAAACGGGTAGAAACCCCTAAAAACGTATATATTACCACCCCAACCCCCCTTCCAGGACTTTTACTCAGTCTGGACGATTTTTCCTTAATTATTTACACCATCAACTACATTTTCCGACCATTCGTATACTGCTAAGAATTTTTATTGCCTTAAACAGGATTGGCCCTGGTCTAATACTTTTCTTTTTACTACGTATTTGGGAATGTAAAAAGGTAGGATCAAACGTTTTAGATAATTTAATTTTGTGGGAGGTATGGTAAATTCGCAGCAGGTGTAAATTTTGTCGTAAACTTTATTAACATCTTCATTCATTTCTGGGTGCAGTTCTATCAAACAAGATTTCGGTACTTTGACGTCATAAATGACAAAACTCGTTCTGCTATTATAAACTAAATAATAAAAACAAAAGTGTTTTGTCAGATTGAACACGTCAAAGTTGAGAATAGTTTCACTTTTTATTGTTAGAAGAATTAATACCTGAATTGTATACATATAGTATTGTATGAACAGATGTTTCAAAATTAGTTACTAAATTATTATCAGTAGGTCAAACGTAAGAAGGAACGTGGTTTTACTTTCTGATATACGGAGTAATAATTCAAATCTAGATGGGAAGCCTTAGCTTCGGATCGGAGTTGAGTTTTTGATGCATTTACACATTTTGAAGCACTCTGAATCTGAGAGTGCTTATTATAAAAAAAATAATGTTTTTCATAAATTAATATCTTTGGTGTCTAAAAACCAGTTTTACTAAATGTCAAAACATTTGAACATTACACTCGGCGCTCGTATTTGTCTCCCGATGATGTTGACATGGTTAGCGAAACGCACGCAGAGTAGTGTATTCGTAGTGTTCAAATGTTTTGGCGGTTTGTAAAAGTAGTTTTTGAACACCGAAGTTATTGATTTGTCAAAAATGACTCTCATACGAAAATGCCCCAACCGCCAGAACCCGAACCCATCGTAGCGTTGTCTCCTTAAACAGGACTACGCACCATAAAAGTTCAAGGAGGTTCTCAGACGCTCATTGAAAAATTCAGTAGCTGTTCACAAAGTGCATGTAAACATCGAATTGCATAATGTTCCTTTATCGTTGCTGCATCTATACGTGATTTACTTTTATTACCAGTTAAATTATACGCAATGAAGTTATTACAAGCTCACTTAATAGGTATCGGTTCCGCTTCAAGTTGAGATGTACCGATTCTCTGGAGATAACAAACGGTAGTTAGTAAATTGTAAAGATAACGAAAGTGTACACGTTTAACAGAGGAGTACGTATTTATTTAAATTAAAAATAAAATAATTCGTAATCTTCTAAATAATAGTAATAATATTTATTTACTTAAAAAAAATAGTACAAAAAATAGAAAGTTCGTCATTGTTGGTCACGTTATAAACATAATATTATTTGAGAGACATTTAACAAAAAACAATTACAAGGCAAATCCATTGTAACAAAAAACCAGTTAAATAGACAATAAATACAATGAGGAAGTTGCATGATTTTTTTTTATATCACAGATAGATCGACGACAGAAAAATATGCTTCCTCGTATTTTTTCTTTTTCTTTTTTGTTAAAATTGAGGGTGAAAAAAAATATTTATTTCGGCTGAGAATTTAAAACCATTAAAACGCTCTATCCCTAACGAATAGCGTCATTCGTAACCTGTAGCGTCACGTCGTTATTGTTAGAATATTGAAACATCTAAAAAGGAAACTGTGGTTATAGATAAACACGTTAGGGATGTTATAAAATGATTATCCGTCATATTAACCAATAATTAATAACAAGATTAAGAATAACAACGTAAATTAGCAAAATCAGATCCAATTAGTGACGTCAAAATGACGTCAAAGCAATATTATAGCGTTTTCAGTCACGTGGTTTTGTTTACACAAAAGTTCAAATTTTAATGTGGCATATTTACGAAGCGAAATTTTTCTAAGAGTTTATTTTATTATATTATCAACTTATATAGTATATATTATGGAAAAATAATAAAATTAAGCATTTTTAAAATCCATGCATCTTCCTCATTAAATAGCTGAAATAAATAAATACTGCCTTGACTTTATAGTATAGCAGTTATTTTCTAAAATAACAACTGTATTCTTATCGATTTTCCTAATTTTTGGGTGACATTTTGTGCTTTCTTGTATAGTCCAAGTAAGGAGTTCCCTGCACTCAAAAACCGCACCAAAGACTTTACGACATAATTATTATCGCCGCGGACCATGGCGGCATGCCTGTCATCAAACGACCCGACGCACATTAAAAACTCATAAAGGTCAGCGAGTCAATTTGCGAACATCAGTACAGAGAGTACCGGCATTTTAATGGGGTCATAAAGTTTTTGTTGCGTTTTTTATGTGTCGGGAACTGATTACTTCAACTATAACAGATTATAACACTTTTTTATTAAGCAGTACGGTGTTTTAGTGGTAAGGTATTATATTTTTTCCAGTATCTCGGTCAAGCTGTAATCTACTGTTTAAGAATTTAACGCATTATTTTGCAATCGTAGGTATGGGGTAGGGGGTGGGCCATGTCTGTTTATTTAGAGTGAAAATTCTGAACCTTAGTCACTTAATACTCAATCCCACCCTGTAGTTATTTATATCAATTTTATGTAAAGAGTTTACCTAGTGTAGCACAAGTTAGGACCCGAATTACTGTGTGTTTGTAATAACCCATTTTATTATTAATTTTCCTTAGGTTCCTTTAAACACTGACGCAGTGTCCACACACACCAAACCACTTGAACATTTCTCTGAGCAATACACTTGAACACTGCACTGAACACAACACTAGCTTTTCGCTAACAATGTTAGATTCATCGGAAGATGAATGGTATTGATACAGAAATATAGGCTTTTAGCGGATCGTTGAAACATCATCCAATCGAATCAATGAACAGACAAACCGGACCGACAGAGTTTACCGGTTACGTTGGGCGCCCCCTACGAATCCGAGTAAGGTGCGGCCGATAAGCTCTGTAAATCGATCGGTAATTCGGATATTTTATAGCTTGCTGAATTTTGGGATATAATTGAATGTAGATGACAATCAACAGCCTTGTGTATTGCCACAAAATACTTAGAAAAGCAAAGCATCTTACATGGTATGCAGGCGGCACACGGAAGCCGTTGATATTGATTTAACTGAAGAATATTGAAATTAATGTAACCGCTAGAATCACTTGTCTGTGTATAAGTCTGAACGATACGCAATAGATGTGGTAGCAAATTGTAAATTAGCATACGTAAATTCCCCTATATAACATATTGAGATAAAAATGTAAAATAGTGAAATTTTTACTAACTTTGTTATTCTGCTCTCATTTGTGGCCCAAAATGTGGCACGAGGTATGAAAGTGCAAATGGAGTACTGTGTATTGTACTTTCCTACCTTTAATAGTTTTGCTCACCTAAGATATATTTGCTAAGCTACGCTGATGAGGAGCAATAACTTCGAAACACGTGTCCGTAGCTGCATTGTTGTTTCTTTTTGAGGAATAAGGCACTAACTCACTTCCCTTTACAATGTCGAAATCCCATTAAATACCCCGATCCAATGAATCCTCACATGCCCAGGATCATGAAATATGAAAAGGGGGTGGTTTTAAGGGTGATTGGTGGATGGTGAGAGAGAAATGAATATTACCATCGTGTTTAGCGCCCTCGAAAACGGGGAGAAAACAGTTTCCACTATTTTATATTTTTCGGTGAATTTCAATGCTAGGGGTGATAGTAGTTTCAACCCCGAGGGTGGATAATATGTTGATTGGTTAAATTTCATACGGCCCATCCGAATCCTGCACAAGAAACCGATACACATGCCATGGGAGTACCCATGTTTCATCCCTGTAACACAACTTTTGTGTTTTAGGCCTTTTTTGCAACTTTCTCATGGAGTAATATTTTTATTAGAAGCTTTTTTCACTCATTTTAAACAAGCAAGAAGATAAAAAAAATATAATTTAACAATCAAACACCGCTTGCATACAGAAACACAATAACACGCTTATTAAATCTCGACTGTTGCTTGACAGCATCTGCAAATTGACGTCACGTGAAGCTCCGCCTAGTTTTCCCGCGGTCCAACTTCGGTAATTTATTTAAGGGCTTTAACGGCGGAATAAAAACCAAACAATTTGGAAATTGCAATAAAAACTGTTCTACTTTCGATTTCTAAAATATAAAAAAAATATTGAACGGGCCTATTGTTTCCTTTAAATTGTTGTTCCGTTTAAATATTCCACGTTCACTTGAGAATACAGGTATACTTTGCTTGGGAAGTAATCGATGGGCATAATATATGACGATTTTGCTGCCCTACCGTGATTTGGAAATACTTCATTTAAATAGGTTCGGACAGGGAGTGCATAATGGAGAGATGCTCCATTTTGTTGAAAGAAAATGTCGTTTCTTGGAAGATTGAGTTGTTCTGGATCTGGATACATGCTTACTAGTCCGAAGATGAGGACGTTTTGAAGAAAATCTCGCCCAGAATTCTTCCATCAACCATCCCATGGAACTAACCGTGCGCAAAATCTGTAAGTTTAATCCCAGAAAATATGCTAATTCCACATAATTTTTCGGATTACCGAATTAAAAGAGACGAGAAAAGGGCTCATTTCACATCAAGGGGTCCATCATGATTATTATAATACGAATATGAAATGGATCACGAACGGAAGATTTACTGAACGGTCAAAGAATATTTTCTTAAATTAATACATACCTAAGAAACACCCAACACCCTGTACACCCTGGAACTTCAACGCGATCCCCAGATAATTTTAATTGGGAAGCTAGGTCAGAGAGATAGTCACGGCTTCTTGTTTGATAAAATCTTTTAATAACATTTAATGTTTTTTCTATTGAGCATTTTATTTCGTGACTCAATACAGTGTAACTGTGAAAACTATTGTCTTGAGACTCTTAGATTAATGCCGTCGAAAGGATTGAAATAAAACAAGGCGCGAATGGGATTAATGAAGCAGAACAATTATCTTTGTGTTTGCTTTTAATAAAATGCATGCTTAAAACAGATAACCATGATTGTATCGTAATTAGATGATTTCCTTCTATTCCTAGTCACTTACTATTTTGTCTTTAGTGACAAGAAAGAGGTACATCCCTCATACTCAAGCGGTAGGTACCCCTTAAAATCATTATCTGTAACTTGAGTGTTTGATCGTTGACTTTTGAGTAGGAGCAAATCTTTTTAACCATCCATAGAACAATTTAAAGTAAATAGATTTTCGAACAGAAATCATACGGGTTTCTTGTGCCTCTCCCCAAAGCAGGTTTCTTCAAATTTTTTCAACCCTAGCAATTGTAAAAAGGATGTGGTAAGTTTATTCCATATTAAGATCCAGTGCATGCATATTAAATAAATTGGATCAGTTATAATTTCTTTTAGATAAATATAACTGTGACGTTTTGTAGTTTTCTGGATACTGGTTAGAGTTATTTGTCTTAAAAGTCAATAATATACAGAACTGGCTGCTTGCTTCTCTAGAGATAAGAATAAACATGGAGGGGGTTTCTATTTTTATCAAGAATACAGTTAAGTTTAAGTTATTTGACCGTGATTACTGTAGCCATTATCTGCCATTGAAATTGTGCAGATTAATACTATTCTCGTTGATCTATATAGGTCCCCAATGGGGGAAAACACATTTTTCGTGACTTGTTGGAACAGCTATTATTAATACACTACTCTATTAAATATAACAAAATTATACTGACTGGAGATTTTAATATAAATTTAAGGAGTATGTCCCCTGTGTTATATGAGTTGGTATGTTTAATTCCTTCCTTTGGCCTCGATATCACAAAGTCGGATTTCACTAGAATGACTTACATTGACAATATACTTATAAATCTAGAAGACGATAATTAAGGAACTAGTGTTGTTGACCCATGTTTAGCCAATCATTTAAGGCAATTTATTGTAATAAATGGTGTAAAAAATATAAAAAGGACATCTGGAGAACATCCTCTAATGCCAAAGGTATAAACATGTTAAATAATATTAACTCGGGTTTACTCGACAACCCAAAGTTCATTGAGTTCTTAGTTAATATTTTTTATTGACATTTTCCTTTTAAAAATGCATATCTAATAATAAAGTACCTTGCTCAGTGGTTTGACTACTCACTTAGAAAAATGAGGGATACACTTGGTTGTATAAAATCTATTTCTAACTGTACTAGAGACTATACTTTATATAATTTATTAAAGAATGATTGTAATTCCAAAATTGTTGAATCAAAGAAAATTTTTTATGACAATTGCATAAATTATTCTGTAAATAATTCTGACAATGAGGTGCGTGATAGTTGGGAATTTAATAAAGCCCTCACTGAGGAAAGAAGAATAAATTTATTTTGCGTTGTTTGCTACCCTCTTGCGATGCCTGACAATGAGCATATAGAGACTACATTCCAATATTTTTAATAGCGTTCAGAAATGTGTACATATTTAATCAACTATCCTTAGATGGAATTTTTGAATTGTCCACTATATATATTTTTATATGTAATCGCATAAACAGAAACTACAAAGTGTTGTTTTTACTTGTAATTTTATTATGGATTAAAGGTAATGATGATATTTTACATTTGGCAGTGAGTTAATAATTTACCAATCATTTCAAACTTTATAAATAAACAATAATTTGTACAATGGGGTATCATCTTTAACAAAACAATATGGTTTCATCAAGTAATGTAGTAAAAACTAAGTTAATACAAAATTCAATAATAAGGTAACATATTTTTCATTTAGCAGAGATTACCAAATCAAATTATGTTCAACAGTTCGTGTTCTGAATATATGCTGCTTAATTAAAACGTTCATTTAGATAATACAACCGTATGAATTTTACAATTCTGTACGAAATCTGTAAATGTTATGCTGATTTCAAAATTAATTTTGGATCTCCTATAAGTGCAACATTGTTATTGCAGATATTTATATGTTAAAATGTGCATGAATGAGTGACCAAGGAGTAGTACTATTTTCTCAATAAAATGAACACCAGAAAATAACATATATTCTAATATTGCCTTATTTAGTTCTTTAGAAAAACGATAAAACAAAGCGTACGACAAATTTATTAAAAAATTAGAGGCTGTTAGCAAATTTGAATATTATTAATATAAATTAAAAAAGCAAGATATACAATACACCATGATAATGCGCGCTGAAATGGTTTAAACATGTGGAAAACAATATGCGAGATTTTGGCGAAGTTTCTGGTACCAGTGAGAAATTAATCATACGCAACATGCCGACTCACAACTACAATACAAAATATGTGTAGACTTTCATTTAGAGAACTTCATTCTCTACAAATTAGGTTGTATGAACTTTGACGTATCTGTTGCGGTTGCCATAGAATATTGAAGGTGGTCTGGGGAGCGTCGGAAGTACTTTGTTATTTTATTTTGAATTTTTTTATAGTCGGTCAAAACTTCAACTTTGCACTATTATCCGAGTCATTAGAAAAGTAACCTTGTGAAGTATGTAAAATATAAATGGCATTGTTTGAGAAGAGCACGTCAAACGTCTAATTACTTCCACGTACAGTGGAAGTATAGTGTCGCAAAAAAAATTGTTGAAATAGGCTTAAAATATTATGAAAAGTCGAGATTTTAAATTGAACAAAAAATATTTCTGTCTGTCGGTTTGTCGATCTGTCTGTCTGTCTGTAACTTTTTTGTGCGCACGTTTACTCTGGAATCGTTTATGATATTGACTTGAAATTTGGTACACATCTCGAGATCTGGAACTAGATGATATTTTGATCTAATTCCGTTGAAGGGTTCGGGGGTAAATGGGGTGTATAAGGGTAAATAGGCAAAGCAAACAGGTAAGAGTCCATAAAATTGCAATTTAGGTCTCATAAGCCATCCACCACTATCATTAAAGGGAGTCAAAAATTAAATTGAAATTTAGTGTGTGTACGAGAACCAAGGGCCTGTAAAATTTATTTTGGCATTAGCCACCCCATTGCCACTCTCACCCTATTTTTTCGAAGTGGCTCCGTGAAATTTGAGATAGAAGAAGATGATAACAGTCCATTGCAGAGTCCGAACCACATTTTGAAAATCGACAATATTTAAATCAATGCTATACAACCACAAATTAAGATATAACACACTCGCGTCGTTTCAACAAGGGTTCTTTATTTATTTATTAATCACTACCCTACAGGAACGATGTTCCCAGTTACAGAATTGTATACACATAGACAATTTTACAACGACCATTCCCGACAACATTGCCATCTGTCGCAGCTGAGACTCGAACTCAAGAGTAGCACAGCGACTAAACTAGTTGTCTCGCCCACAACCTCGTCTAGTCCACTGCTACCAATTCGATAACACATGAAAACTCCACTGAACATCCGTACCCTAGCCAGGATTCGAACCCGGGGCTCCATCGTTGCAAGCCCAACACGTAGGCATTGTACCACTGAGCCGGTTTAATGGATTTTATGGATTTATTCCAAGAATAGTTTAGGAATGAGATAAAAAGCGGTTAAATTAGAATAGTGTGGTGCAGACCATTAGTATACCAATGAATAAAGCAAGAGTTTTAGAGAAAACTTACTGTAATAACTACTAATTTTTTACATTTATAAACTTTTTGCACGTCATTTTTTTTTTTAATTTTAAAATTTTTATAGGAGCAGCTACAAATATTAAATGGACACTTAAATAAACTGTTCACTATCACTAAGAAAACCAGGTAGATTTATATATAATTGTTTTCTTTGGGACCTTTTGAGATTTGGGAGGAAAAGTGTGTTAAGGATTTATTTAATAATACTAAGCTTAAAGTTAATAAGTAATGGAAAAACTATTGGGAATACAATTTTATAAAAGCGGGCATAATAGTTGTACTTTTTTTATATTACCGCTGATTACAGTCACTGTTACCTCCAATATAAATTTCTTTGACATATACACCACCTGGCTTTATAACTAAGCAGGTTTACGTTTTTAATTTTTTATTATACTTATAGAAAAGTGTATTAACTTAAAGAAATATACAACTTATTGTTAAAAGTTAAAACTCTATTGCATATTCGAACATTAATCCTCAGTCTTAAATAATATTAGATCAGTCCAATTTTGTACACTCTCTCAACCGCCATGCCGTTTAAAGAACACATACGCTAAGAGAACCTAATCCTTAAAAAATCTATCATAGTTGAGCAAATGATAGATTATTTATTTTTAACAAATATATGTCTAGAATGGTATATAGAAATCAGAACCTATATTTTCTCTCGAATTGTGAATGCCTGATGCATTCAAGTTTTTCATAATTAAATAAATATATTCTGGTAGTGATCACTTTAATTAGACGTGTGCTGAACTAAACTTGGTTTTTTAACTAAGAATGCTTCTTAAATAATCATTAGTAGTAAACACCACTGTAATTTTCTTCACTCAACTGTTAGTCATAGATTTGGGATAAACAAAGTTTACTTACTACTAATGGTAAAAAAATATATAGAAGATATAATAGAGATGTGGTCTTAAAAGGACATGGCGATATATCTGACTAAAAGCATTTTATTTACTAAAACTGGATACAAACACAATATTATGCCAAACAACCCCATCTAATAAATATGAAACAATAGAAGCATTAGTACTTAATGTGTCGAAATGACGTGCAACAGATAAAATTAATAAAATTTTCTAGTGTTCACTCTATTTAGTGTATAAGATACCTTAACTAATAAAAACACAAAAGCACATTACATAATTCAATAAAAATAAAAAAATATCACAAACTACATTTTTCATAAATCGAATTCATTGGAATTTCTGGCTTCTCTTTCTCGTTTCGGGCACTTTAATTTTTTGGACGAATTAGCTAGTTCTTTTCAAATTGCCTACTCCACTGTCTGTTCTGTTCTATTCCTGCTTAAGTCCATTACTTGTCGGTTCCGACATTTCCTCCTCCTTCCGTTGAAGTTGGAAATACACTACTAATCGTCCGCTGAGCATAAAGAGAAACACCAAGGCAGGTGCAGTCCTTTCCAATTTGTCTGCCACCATATAGTGGGAGTATACTGCCATCAAAGTTAGCACGAGGAGGCAGATATTTGAAGCATTTCTTATTTTATCTAAAATAGAAAATAAATCGATTAATATATGTATGTTTTGGAACCTTTATAAAGGGCGAGTATAGGTGGGTCTTTAGTATGTACATATTTCGATATGCAATTGAAACGGACCGCCCCTGGGGCCATCCTATTTTAAAAATAAGTCTTAAATTTGTTTTAAATTCAGGGAAATATCGCTTTTATAACTACAATTAACTAGAAATTATTTAAACATTACATTCTTAATTTCATTTCCAAATTTATACAAATATTAATTTTACAACAGAAATTATTTTCTCAATACCAAATGATAGCCGACTCCAGGGCGCCGTTACGTTTTAACTTATTAGGGTAGAAAGGTGTACATATGTCAAGTGCCACTTTAAAATAGCTTGTAACATGGTTATTACTTCTTATCTAAAACTTGGCAGTTTTAAAAACAAGACTAATACATTAGTAAAACCAGCGTCGAGAATTGTGTGTGAAGTGAATAGGGCGACTTTAAGCAAACGTATAAGACGAAGATAGGGCAGGATACCGGACCCACATCTCATGTGTCGAATATACAAGACCATGTTCAGGATGTGGGGGAATTGGCACTGTGATTTTGGAACCGCGTTATTGGAAGAACAGAATAAAAGCCAGGCGATGCTATACCTCGCGGCAGAACTGATAGAGGATGCTTGCCGACGTTTACGAGCCCTCTCAGTTTGCCCGGAAGAATACTTATTCGAGTAAAAGCAAATTTCATCGAGGATGTTTGTCGTCGATTTTCGAACCCTCTGAATTTGCTAAGAGATACTAATTGCAGGACGCTTGTCGACGATCAAATACTCGAGCCCGCTTGGTTCTCTAAAGACATCAATTAATTCTACGAATAAATCCAATCTGGCTACTAAAAGATTTGGACTGCTAGAACATAACTTGGCAATTTACACGACAACAATTTCACCAACATAACTATTTAAGTATCAAACGTATTTACTTCTCTGCGTTATTGACTTTACATTCTGATTTGGGGGGATAGGGGAAATTGGCTTATTTGTGGTACTAAAAGAATATTAGTTTTTTTTTGAAATACTAGCTTTGATTTTTAACTATAAAGAATATTATATTACCAGTTATTCAGTTATGACTTCATTCACGAATTTAATTCATAAAATTTCACTTTCTGAATGTTTTACTAGGGAAATTTGCGTTTGCAAAATAACAAGTTTATATTCAAGAACTATATATTTAGAGCTATGCAATAACAAGATATTTTATCATAGACTCGTCAAACTTCATGTTAATAATTATTCTGCAGTTTTTATAAAACAAATAGTTGACTCTCATGTCCACCTCATCTCTCGTAAGATTTTTCAAGAATGCTTTATATTTCAAGTACACTAGGAATGTTTTCCTACTGTAACCACAAGGTTGTCTAATTGTTTAACATCTACCTACAATGGAATATTATCGTTACATGAATTCGGTGTACTTTGCGTTAACAAAGGTTTGAAACATTGACTACGGCCAATTGGCTTCCTGTTGGGCTCAGTTACAACGAGAGATGTCAATATTTCAGGCAGTTGCCTGGTCACTTGTTCGATTGAAGGGTGATGCATTAGCATTTTCTTACCTTCGCGGATTCGCGGCTCCGTATGTTTGACAATCATAGGAAATCTTCTGGTTGCTTTTCTATTTAATTACTATAGGGAGATTTCCCCAGCATTCTAAAGGATTTTATGTGAGTGTAAATTCTCACCTCAGCAAGATATTAATATGATTATCTGAACGATTGTTCCTACTCTAATTTCAATCAATAAACAATGTATAATTAAAGGATATTTCCTCAACACTCGATGATATTTTACATCAGTAATTAATGCTCATTTCTCAACTTAATTTTGATAATGTATAAACATGACATGATTCTTGTCCTTTGTTTTGCATTCGATTTATTATCTAGCGATTGCTAACAACTTTATTTAATTATAAACCATTATTACCTAGCGATTGCTAACAGCTCTATTATAGATTATCATTATCAGGCCATTGCCACAACCCCAATTACTATTAAAATAATACAGCACACTTTTGTATAAGTTCTTGTTATTGCATCAAAACACTCAGTATATCTATAGTATGGTCATTACTATAGCAGCGCAAATTTTCTTATTATAACATTTAGACAATTGTCTCAAATATTTGAATTGATTTGATTTCATGTACGGCTATTTGCCGCATCAATTTATATAAAATAAAATGGTTTTTTTGACTACTTTTTCCCATCAATTATTGTCTTATTTCTTTCACCTTTACTTTTTTCATCATACAGTTAACAAACTAAATAAATGGTTTTGTTTCAAATCAAAATAGCAAATAGACTTTAACTATAAAGGTACAGTGCAACCTTGAGTAATAAAATACTACATAAATAATATAACAAACTAACTAGGTCTCTGAATTAATAGACAGTGTGTTCAAGTTTACCAGGTATTTAAATTAACAGAGTGATTAATTTTCTAAGGTATATCATATCAGACAGAAACAAGTAATACCAAACTTTATATCAAAGAACCTGGGGTAATTATAAAGGGTTACTACACACACACAACGTAATTAAGGTCCTAACCACATAAAACGAGACGATCATGTAAATGGCCAATCTGTTTATTTATCTTGACATAAAATTCAGATAAATAACTACTGGGTAGGAATTAATAAGTTCTTGATTGCTTCACGATCAAGGATTTTGATATTAATTAACATCCCTGGGGTTGAGCTGTTCCACTGGTTCACGTAACCAGGATTTTATTTGTAATTAATTGGGGTGGGCTTCAACTTCTTCACAATGTAAAGTAAAATCAGACGCGGTTAGTACTTAGACGGGTGACCGTTTCAAGGGAGATCGTGTCCTTGCCTTACATCATCCAGCGGCTTGTATATCGTTGAAAACAGTAATATAGACTTAAATAATAAATGCAATAAGTTTATGGATCTTCTCGAACTGGATTTAAATGTCTCCTGCCCCATTTTTTCAAAGCAAGTTGGGAGAAAAAATACCACTCCCATACGTCAAGTAAACTGGAATAACGAAAAACTGTACAACATGCGGTAAAATCCAATACTATTATTAGAAATTAGTAAAAATAAACCTAGTGACTTTATTCTACAAAAATATATAAACTGCTCGAAAAGTACATAAGGCAGCCGTTATCTCATATAAAAAGAAAAGCAAATGAAAGTTGTGGAAATCTTCAAAAAAGTATGTAGAATTTTATTAACGATATCGTAAATAGTTAAAATAAAAATGTATAACTAGTCTTAATGGATGGATTCGATGGTTCCATTTTCTGGGACTTAAGTAAAGCGTTCGATTGTATTTCTTACGATACCTTATTAGATGAATTATAATTCTATGGCTTCAATGAGGTTAGTTTAAATTGAGTAACATCCTACTTGTCAAATAGGAAACAAAGTACATTCTTCAATAAAACGGTGTGCCGCAGGGATCGATCCTAGGTCCAGTGTTGTTCATCAATTATATAAATGATTTAATTTATACAAATGTAAATTGCTGTACTATACCATATGCCAATGTAGAACAATAAAATGGGACGAAATTTGTCGATTTAGATGAAATAACTCAGAATGGGCTGAAATTTTTGGAACAAGCTTATTTTGTGGTGCTTTTTAACAGATCAAAAGTCCCCACCCGTAGACGCCGGGGGGGGGGGGTAATAGGAAAAAAAATCGGTTTTTCGCAAAAAACTCGGAAATTATCAATATTACACTGTACAATATGTTCACATGAAAATTATAGGTAATAAAAATCCGCACAATTTCGTTTTTTTTAACTTCATTGGAGCCGAGATAGGTTTTTTGAAATTTTGAAAAATTTTTCGCTAAAATCTCAAAAATGGTCGTTTTTCAGATGGAAGTTGTAGAGAATTCGATTACGAAAAATTTTCCTTTTATTTTTCATTTCCGTTCGATCAATATTAGCAGAAATATGAATTTTTAAACATCTTGTTTCATGATCCAATCGATAAAAATTCGAAAACAATAGATCGTACGTATATAGAGTATCTAATGAAAGTTAAAAGGAATCATTTTGAATATGTTGGTGTATGTACAAAATCCCCTTGTTAACGAGTGAATGGAGATAAAAGGGAAAAATATGAAAAATTGTAATTTTCAAGTTTCAATTTTCTCGAAAAGCCTATGTCGTAAACACATATGCACTATGTGTTTACGACATACGGCTTCTCGGGAAAAGCCTAGGAAGTTCTTGAAAACACCTTATGTTATATTATTTCACTAGGTTTTTCATGAAATGCTTTAAAATGAACAGCCTAGGCAGATCGTGTAGCATACAGATTTCACACTATCTGCCGGCATTTCATGAACTACCTAGGTTTTTCTCGAAAAGCCGTATTTCACCATATGACTACGACATATCTACTGAAGTTTTCTCATGGGGCCTGTCGCAGGGCATCATAAACGTCAATTCACTATTTGATACCTGCAGTGTCGGTCTGTGTTCAAAGGCAATACGGATCATTACGAGTGCTTTATTATCAACCATTTAAGGCAGTCGTCTGAGACAGACAGAACATCAGTATGGCCTGAAGAATACTGGATGTGTTGCAGGAAATAAAAAGTGCGTAATTTACTGGAACTATTTGATTGCCATCACCAAGTAAGTATAGATCAACAAGCCTGACAGAATCCTCTTCGATCAGCAATTCAAGAGAACATATATCGTAGAGCTCTCTGCTCTCTTGGAGAACAACACTGTCTTGAAAACGGAGGAAAAGTGGACGAAATATCGAGATTTGCTCATCGAACTCTGACTACTCGATAGCCAATTAATTTTTTTCTTTAAATTGCAACAATATAATGTTGTGTGACGCGTGGGAAAACGTTCCTATCATATACTTCCTTGTGTACTTTCAGAATTCGGCTTCGTCTTGTTCCTTTCACAATAGTAATTAAATTATGTCTTTTTTGCACACATCAGACCCAAGGTTTTATCCATTTACATACCAAAAATTAAACTGATCTTACCTTAGCTATCTCTAAACAAATTTTCAGATATTAATGAAACTAAAACAAAACTGTCTCATATTTATTTCATTTTATGCCAAGTCTTTTGTAAATAATAAATATGTTTTCATGAATCATAGAACCTAATGGAATGTAAATAACATATACCATTAATTGCACGCCACAGAAAATAATTTCTGACTTCCACAACCAAAATATCTCTAGGTAAATAAGGCTAGCCACATAAATTTTTTTATTATAGCAATTTTACAGAAGCTATATATTATGGAGGAACTAAAATAAATGATTGACGTTTATTCAAATCATGACGCAAATCTTTTGTAAATAAATTAAACCATTTCATTATTTAACCCCATTCGTCAATATTTCGATACCTCAAAGGAAATGTATTAATAACTTTTATTTTTGAAGCAGTGAATCAGTGTCCGTCCATATTATGGATAACTCTGTGTAACTATATTTTAATCTAATTGAAAAGGACAGAGAGTAATAAATCACCCAAAGACGGCCCATAGGCGTCGGACATGTCAGATATAATTGTTACAAAATAAAAATACAAAGCAGTTACAAAATCTGTCAAGAAATTAAATTGTCAAGTTTGTTCATAGCCAACTATTTTAAAATAATTGAAATAATAGTGAAATCATGAAATACATACAAATGGATATTATACTTAAATTAATTGGTAAAGACATTTTTACTTTCTGAGCAAGGAGTGACGCTTTTATGGAGGACCTCTATACATTGGCATAACTGCGAATACTCTTTCCATAATTGCTCCATGTTGCTTTCTTGATTATTATTTTGTTTTTGTTACCTGAATTTACTTTATTCTTCTTAATTGTGTTAATGTTTTATTATAGCAAAGATTTGAACAAGTTATTGAATTATTTTATCGTTTTATTTAATCATACTTCTCCACGGTAAGTATAATCTTGTTAAAAAAAATTTATTGGTTTCAAAAAAATGTTTTTATAATTACTAACGTAGTACCAATGAATAAATATAGCATGTGATATATTG
The DNA here is from genome assembly GCA_963675555.1 of Leptura quadrifasciata. Lineage (NCBI taxonomy): Eukaryota > Metazoa > Arthropoda > Insecta > Coleoptera > Cerambycidae > Leptura > Leptura quadrifasciata. Next base: position 163,596,038 of record OY776676.1, read on the forward strand.
TTGAAAAGGGAGGAAAATACTCTATTTAATGGCGCCGTTTCTCGCCCGTTTCAAAATAATTTTTTTAACAGCCTGAAGAGTAAATCTCAAAATACAGCGGTTTTGTAAAAAATTAGATAAAACCTCGTTGAAATACTCTGTTCTGCAAAAAATTTTCGCCTTAGAATTTTTCTCGTATCTCTTCAAATAACGAAGATATTTGGCCTAGACCTTTTCCTCATTTTCGATATTTTCCGCCATAACTCTTAAAGTAGGCCATGGATTTCAAATGTATTTAAACCATTTTGTTGGTTATATAAATCGGTACAATTTTCGTAAAAATAATTTTTTTTGTACGACCGATATTAAGTAAGATATTCTTGAGGGTCCTGATAAAATAGACAGCCTGTATATTAGCACGTTCGTGAACACTACATTAGATAATGTATTTAATAAATAAATATTACTACATAACTTGGAGACCAAATTACTTGTATTTACTTCCGATTTTAAGGTTGGGTCTAGATGTACTCCCAAAAACTTTACAGACTCGCTAGAGTCAAAATCATCCAGGTGCCTCAAAGAAAAAACCATATTTTCCGTTTTTGCAGAATTTAGACACAATTTATTCGCATCGAACCAGTCTGCGGATAATCCTTATAACTAAATATAATATTTTTAGTCGCAAACTCCTCTATAAATCCTTATTTTACTATAAGGAACCTAACCAGACTGCAACCAACAGCTACTCTCCGGGCTATGTGCCCCGCCGAGCGCTGAATTACAAGTTACAAGCCTGGCGCGTTAAGTGTAATAATTGCATATTACCATCAAAACGCTAATGCTTCGATTGCAACAAACACCAGCCGAAAGACTGATCCTACTTAAAGGAGCTCCCTTGCCAGTCGTCACACACCACTTGCAGACTGCAGTTTCGAGCTGTTGGCTCTCGTCAGTGCAAGGTAGGTATGCGACGACCGACATGAGAATCCTTTGACTATAGTACATCCCGGTATTTTTACAATAGCGACATGTAAAACAGCCAGCAGGCGCCATCCTGCGGTCCAGTGTCTGTTGCAATCGAAAAATAAATAGCGTGACATGGCTTAGCATAGTTCAAATGTGTTTTTAGAGGGCGGAATATTAAATATAATATTTTTAGTCGCAAACTCCTCTATAAATCCTTATTTTACTATAAGGAAGGATGGTAATATGCAATTATTACACTTAACGCGCCAGGCTTGTAACTTGTAATTCAGCGCTCGGCGGGGCACATAGCCCGGAGAGTAGCTGTTGGTTGCAGTCTGGTTAGGTTCCTTATAGTAAAATAAGGATTTATAGAGGAGTTTGCGACTAAAAATATTATATTTAATATTCCGCCCTCTAAAAACACATTTGAACTATGCTAAGCCATGTCAGGCTATTTATTTTTCGATTGCAACAGACACTGGACCGCAGGATGGCGCCTGCTGGCTGTTTTACATGTCGCTATTGTAAAAATACCGGGATGTACTATAGTCAAATGATTCTCATGTCGGTCGTCGCATACCTACCTTGCACTGACGAGAGCCAACAGCTCGAAACTGCAGTCTGCAAGTGGTGTGTGACGACTGGCAAGGGAGCTCCTTTAAGTAGGATCAGTCTTTCGGCTGGTGTTTGTTGCAATCGAAGCATTAGCGTTTTGATGGTAATATGCAATTATTACACTTAACGCGCCAGGCTTGTAACTTGTAATTCAGCGCTCGGCGGGGCACATAGCCCGGAGAGTAGCTGTTGGTTGCAGTCTGGTTAGGTTCCTTATAGTAAAATAAGGATTTATAGAGGAGTTTGCGACTAAAAATATTATATTTAATATTCCGCCCTCTAAAAACACATTTGAACTATGCTAAGCCATGTCAGGCTATTTATTTTTCGATTGCAACAGACACTGGACCGCAGGATGGCGCCTGCTGGCTGTTTTACATGTCGCTATTGTAAAAATACCGGGATGTACTATAGTCAAAGGATTCTCATGTCGGTCGTCGCATACCTACCTTGCACTGACGAGAGCCAACAGCTCGAAAGTGCAGTCTGCAAGTGGTGTGTGACGACTGGCAAGGGAGCTCCTTTAAGTAGGATCAGTCTTTCGGCTGGTGTTTGTTGCAATCGAAGCATTAGCGTTTTGATGGTAATATGCAATTATTACACTTAACGCGCCAGGCTTGTAACTTGTAATTCAGCGCTCGGCGGGGCACATAGCCCGGAGAGTAGCTGTTGGTTGCAGTCTGGTTAGGTTCCTTATAGTAAAATAAGGATTTATAGAGGAGTTTGCGACTAAAAATATTATATTTAATATTCCGCCCTCTAAAAACACATTTGAACAATCCTTATAACTCATGACATTTTGCCAGAACATCAAATAGATTGTCTCCAGAATTTGTAAATGTGGTGTCATCAGCGAATAGAACAAAATTTGCACTCGTACCTAGAGGCAAGTCATTAATAAAAATTAAGAATAATATTGGCCCCAGAATGGAACCTCGGGGTACACCGACAGTCATTTCTAATGCATATGTGACATCACCAATACCACTGATAGCTTGAATCCTGTTGGATAAATACGATTTAATTAAATCAATACTTGTACGGCCAAAGCCGTAAAATTTGAGTTTTTCTAGCACGATGTCGTGCTGTATACAGTTGAACGCTTTTGTTAAATCAGAAATAACTAACTGTACCTCAACTGCCACACTACCATCCTGAACATAACCTCATCAAATTGGCATAGGCTCAGGTAAAATATGTATCTGAACTAATGATTAAAACTGAAAACCGGTTTCATTCGTCTGCCAATAATGTTGACATTGTTAGCGAAACGCGCGTCGCTTAGTGTATTCGAGTGTAGTGTTCAAAAGTTTTGGCGTTTTATTAAAGTGGTTTTTAGTCACCAATATTGATTTGTAATACGAAAATGCCCCCGCCATCAGGACGAGACACGATAAAAAAGAGGTTCTCATACCCTCATTGAAAAATTCAATAGCTCTTAGTTCTATAAGTTTGTAAATTCTCCTCTAATTTTATTCATATAATTTATATACGATTGTATATGATAACAATAAAACATAAATATCCTGCGGCTTCATATTCATAAAACAGCCGGCACAAGAGAAAATATTTGAAAAAAATATGCAACCGGAATATAAATTTAAAACCAAAGTTAATTTTCTAGGCCCATTTCTATTAACTATAGGTGCTATAAAACATGTATTTAAATACAATGAATATTAATTTAGTAATTTAATTTCCTAACAATTAGTCTTTATCGTTATTCCCAAAAAAAGAATATAGATTTTTTTATTTCCATATACAGTACATATGTTTTATATTCATGTTAATATGTTTAATGTTATTTACAAAAATAATATTTAATAATCTTGGAAGCTATGAATATAAAGGACTGCATTTGTCACATAACAGGTGTTTATTATTGTCGTATTGTAATAAGTATTTTCATTAACCTATTAATCTATAATTTGCCGCATTAAGTGAAACAAATCTGTCTTAATTCATTTGTAAACATTTTATAAACCACATAAAAAGAGACTAACGTTTAATTTTGTGTATCTTTTAAAATAACTATATCAGATTTGAATACTCAACTATTGATACATAATTATGACTGGTGGTCCCACTCTTTATATCTTTAACTAAAAAAACTTTTAAAAAAAAATTTTAAAGCTGTCTGAAATTCCCGCTCACTCTGGCTGAATTGCTTGAAATGGGTTTTTTAGCTAACAATTTTCCCGAAATTAACACCTTTTACACCATCAGTCATGATTATTTTCACACCATTTTATTTTATATTATATACAAATTATCTTAAGTTCCTCTCGTTTACCTGTTTTATGCTATTTACTTTCCTTGCAAAAGGAGATTGTATGCTTATTTAAATTTCTTTCATGTCCGATCCGGAATCGTTCCTTCCATCTAGCTTTTCAACTGTCACGGCACTTCGCGCGTGGATGATTGGCTAACATGGGCTATGAGGGCCCGGAAAGGACAAATGTTGTATCATTCTAATTTTCAATAAGTCTATGTTGTTGTTGCTGTTGCCTCTCACCCAAAAGTTCCGGGTTCGATTCCCGGTCGTGGCAGTGGAAAATACTGTGAGATGGATTTTTCCACTATATTGGTTGTGTGTCCCTTATCTCTAAATGTGTAGCCCCCTCCCACACAAGACTCTTTCAGAGCCTTCCGGGGTAAAGGGGGTCGTAATTACCTGTGGTGTTATTTAATTATTTATAATCTTAACGAACTTTAACTAACTCATGAAGGCATTTGATACCTGGCCTAAAAATTGTTGAAAGAACTTTTGAAACAATTTTGCCCATGTTAAAGGTGAAATTGTTTTAGTTTGCTTGGACTATACAAGGTGTCTCACCGGGAACTGAATCGATCGATATAGAGAAAAGTACGCATCAGACAACTTTGAAAATTTAGATAATTACTAATGTCGGTGTGGCCAATCCAACTAAAATAATTACAAGCAGCTGGCACTTCCGCTTATACCGGAAGTCGATACCAACTTGCTTATTTCAAATGGAACACCCTATGTATTTTAGGGTTTTCGAAAAAAGCATAATATTCTGAGTCGAGAATATGTATCATATCCTATACCTAAACCTAGCCGTTTCAGAGATATTTGACATTTTATAGAAAATTTGTCAGGTGCAACGGTTTGCAAGAACCGTTATAACTTTCTTTGTGTTAAAGATCCTCATTTGTTTCTTGTCACGTAAAAAGAACACTAGGAGAACTACGTTCTACAACTAAAATAAATTCAATAATACCATACCAAGTGTTCCGTTTTTCGCGTTACATTTTGTCAAATTCAAACCGCGAAAACTTGTTTAGGTCAAATGGAACACCCGTATTTTTTTACAAGTTGTGTAAAATTGAATTCCCTTTTTTCTGCATTGTGGTGGTTAAAGTTACAAATTTTTGAAATATTTACGATTTTATTAGAAATTCATGAATTTTTGTTATCATTTCAACAAAATAGCCATGATTAGAAACAATCAGTCATTATCTTATGTCAAAAAATGCCAACACGTTTAAATTAAACCCACGAAGACTTTTTAAATTTGTTTATTATTTATGGAGAATGTAATAAAGTAATATCAAAAACTTGCAGCACATTTGCTACTCGATATCCAGAAAAACGGATAAAATTTTAAAAAATATGGCTCTGTCAAGGCAAAAATGCAAATAATAAAGCTTATTGTTGATGATGAAAACATTGAAATAGTCATTCTGGGATATTTTCATGTACTTCCAAGGATGTCATTAAGACAAACTGCTCTGGAATCAGGACTATGCAAGGATTCAATTCACAGAATCTTATAAAAACATAAGTTTCACCCGTTTTCATTCCATATGGTTCAAGGATTAAAAGAAACAGATTTCCTAAGAAGACAGAATTTTTGTGAGTTTATTCTAATAAGGTCTGAGGGTCACGATTCTTATTTGGTAAATATTATATGGACAGATGAAGCAAAATTTACTAAAAATAGATTTTTTAATAGACACAATTCGCATTATTGGAGTGGCTCAAATCTTCATATGTTCAGAGAGCGAAACTTTCAGGAAAGTTGGCAATTCAATGTTTACTATGCCATAAGAAACGATAGAGTGGTGGCATTACAATTTTATCAGGAAAATTTAAACGGTAAATAAAATTTTCTCTTCTGCTAATATGTATAGGTAATTTTTTTTTTTTTAGGTAAAAGATATCTGAATATCTTACAAAATTTGAATAATAACTATTTAGAAAATTTATCTCTCGCCGAACATAGAAACATTTTTTATCAGCACGACGGTGCTCCCCCACATAACGCATATTTAATTAATAATTATTTACAAGAAACTTTTTATGATCAATGTATTGCCAATAATGGACCTTTCTTATAGCCTCCTCGCTCGCCCGATTTATCAGTTCTGGATTATTTCATTTGGGGAACTATTAAAAATAAAGTTTATAACAGCCCATTAACAACCATTGAAGATTGTATGCAAAGAATAAGAAATGCATTTCAAAACATATCACAGGATTCAATTAGAAGAGCTACCCATGAGGAACTAATCCGAAGGTGCGAAAAATGTGTCGAGGTTCGAGGGCGGAATTTTGAGCAATTATTAAATTAAAATGAAATCATATTTTAAATTGATCTTATCTCTGCTATTTTAGTTCATGTCATATCTTCAATTCGATTAATACGCATGTTACAGTTGTTAGTGTTATTTTGCGTTATTGTGGATATCGAGTAGCAAATGTGCTGCAAGTTCTTGATATTACTTTATCACATTCTCCATAAATAATAAACAAATTTAAAAAGTCTTCGTGGGTGTAGTTTAATCGTGCTGGCATTTTTTGACATAAGATAATGACTGATTGTTTCTAATCATGGCTATTTTGATGAAATGATTACAACAATTCATGAATTTCTAATAAAATCGCAAATATTTCAAAAAGTTGTAACTTTATCCCCCACAATGCTAATATCAGAAAAAAGGGAATTCAATTTTACACAACTTGACGTAAAAAAATACAGGGTGTTCCATTTGACCTAAACAAGTTTTCGCGGTTTGAAGTTGACAAAATGTAACGCGAAAAACGGAACACTTGGTATGATATTATTGAATTTATTTCAGTTGTAGAACGTAGTTCTCCTTGTGTTCTTTTTACGTGACAAGAAGTAAATGAGGATCTTTTACACGAAGAAAGTTATAACGGTTCTTGCAAACCGTTGCACCTGTCAAATTTTCTATAAAATGTCAAATATCTCTGAGACGGCTAGGTTTAGGTATAGGATATGCTACATATTTTCGACTCAGAGTTTTATGCTCCTTTCGAAAACCCTAAAATATATAGGGTGTTCCATTTTAAATAAGCAAGTTGGTATCGACTTCCGGTATAAGCGGAAGTGCCATCTGCTTGTAATTATTTTAGTTGGATTGACCACACCGACATTAGTAATTATCTAAATTTTCAAAATTTTCTGATGCGTACTTTTCTCTATATCCATCGATTCATTTCTCGGTGAGACACCCTGTATAGCCTAGTTGATATTTTAAATATATTTTTTTGTCTGTAAATTTATTATATCTGCAATAAAATGTATTTTTAGAACTGCTCTCTTTTATTGTTTCTGACTCACTATAAGGAATAGTAAGACGTAGGACCTCAGATATTTTTGTGAACTTTAGTTTGTAATAATTTATTAATATCTGTCCAATTCATGGTTTCAATCTATCTATATTGACACAATATTAAATCAGACTCCATTTAACCAATACTACGTTGTACAGGTGGGGGATGATAATATTAATATTAGTGGAGTCGGATATATTTATTAAAATGATTATTGAGTAATAAATCGAAAACCAGGATGATCAAAAGAAATTGACACAGCCTAAATGTCATTTAAATATCTTAGTCAATATTCGTAGCATCTTAATAAATAGAACAAGAAAATCTTCGTGAACATTTTCAGATCCATATTTATGTGATTTTTTTTGTTTTGATCTGAAACATTCTTCGTGAGACTGATGCCCAGCAATTAATAAACATCCTGTATTTTAAAACATCTATGAGATTAAATATCGGTAAATAATTATTACCGATGAAAGAGAAATTAACTGCTAACTTCAAAGATATCAGCATTTCCGATCGTACAAATAATTTAGACAGTTTTGAATTGTGTAAAAACGAAAGCAAATAGACAAGATAGAAATTATAACGTGCTTAAATTTTCCTCTACATACTAAATTAAACAAAGACGTGACGGTATGGTGAAAAATAATATACAATCATGGTCAATAAAAGAGGCATTTGGTATAATTCAACTTTATAAACTGTACAAAAATAAATTCGATTTTATTTGTAGACCTATGAGCCATGTGTTTATTTTAGTGAGATATTACCAAATTTTTGACCGCAACCTACATATTGTCAATGTTAGGATAAAAATAAACCTTTTAAATGTAATCTGAAAATTGTTGGTGTAGTAGGGATTTGTTTGTCGGTATTTTAGTATAATACCACTTAAGTGCTCAGCCAAAGTGGACTATTTAAATTAGGTTGTTTAAAATTAAATAACAGCACGCCGATTCAATAGCAGAATTTAATTCTGGCTAGAAATGTGTGTTACTTGTTCCTTTCCCTAAATTTTAATATTAACCTAAGAAATTCAACTATCAACTATTAAAAGAAAAGTCGTCATTGCTTATTAGACTAAAAAATATTACATAAAATAACAAGCTAATGACCAGTTTGAAGAACCAACTCTTGCTTTAACATATGGCTCTAAAGAAGTCTGGAATTTTCAAATGCATCGATATTTTCAGATTATTAAAATGTTGAAGGTATGGAATATGCAAAATTTGAATAATGCTGAGGCTCCTGAAACTTCTAATTTATTTATTAGGTAAGAGCATTTTGTGGAAAACAGTCTTCTCAAATATCTATGGGTGTTTTACTACTATTTCTTATTTTATTATTTATTTATTTAGAATACAACTACCCAAACAGATAAGAAATGCTATTTCCAAGGTAGGAAAGAGCAAAAATTGTTATAGACATTTGTACGATAAATACATACAGCATGTCCCATTTTGCTTGGAACCACCCCTATAAAAAGCTTATTTAATGTCCGATTTAGATATATATTTTTTAAATATAGATCTCTGAAAGGCGCATCTTTGTGTTATATTCAATTTTACAAAACATAATAGCCTGGCCTACTATGATTTTTTTTTCGGGTCAGAAAATGGTGAAATCTTATTAACGATTTTTTTTTATTTAAAATCTGAGTGCACCACTGGATTCAGCAACCCCCCAAATGTGATGGTACCAAATTTCTTTGAAAAAGACAAGTTTTTGGATTTTTCGTGGGAGAAATAAATATTCAGAAATTGCCGAAGAAATGTAACTGTTGCATAGGATTGTGTATTTATAAAAAGAGTGCCGTGAATGAAATAACTGTCAATTCTATTGACAGTAGTATACAAAATATTGCAATTCTGTATACAGGGTGGACCCTTAATAATAGGTCATAGTTCAGGGGTAGATTCTTTGGGCCGAAATATGAGGATAAAACCAAATATGCTTTAGTAAAATGTTTCTGTGGAAAAAGATACGGTGTGTCAAAGTTCAAGTTATTTTTTCGTTTTTTTTTTGCAATAACTCAACAGCCTTTTGACTGATCTTGAAATTTGCTAGAGGAACTTTATTTATTCTAAGAAACAATAATGTATGTGTTACATCACGTTAGATCATAGAGGGCGCTGCAGGACCTGTATCTGATGATGAATTTTTTTCATATTTTTTTTGACGAAACGTTGTGGTACTTCTGACCAGAAAATCTGATGAGGACGTCATTTCTACGTATAAAAGGTATACTTGGTAGAACTTGATAACTCCAACCATTTTCGAGGAAAGTGCCGTTAAACATTTCAATAATTTTTTGAAAGACAAATTCAAATTTAATGAAACAAAGTGTATTTATTGAAAAAGTACATTAAAGGGGGTAAAAAAAAATAAAATGTGATTTAGTGTGTATACAAAAACGAAACGTCTAAAAACAATTTTTTTCGTTAGCTACCCCCTCTGCCACCCTCATTGCCGCCTCACCCTATTATTAAAGGGGGTAAAAAATTTAAAATGTGATTTAGTGTGTATACAAAAAACGAAAGGTCTAAGGAAATTTTTTTGGTGTTAGCTACCCCCTCTACCACCCCCACTGCCACCCCCATCCTATTATTAAAGGGAGTAAAAAATTAAATTGGAATTTAGTGTGTGTACGAGAACCAAGGGCTTCTAAATTTTTTTTTTACATTAGCCACCCCCTCTATCACCTCCACTCTATTATTAAAGGGAATAAAATATTACATTGGGATTTAGTGTGCATAAGATTGGATACAACATCTGGATGTGGAAGTAGTGATTCCTTGTCTTATTATGTCCACAAATTCTTTGGTATTTCTGATTATGAAACCTAAGTCTCTGTAAGAACTGGTCACGACATCATTTATGTGATTATTAAAGGTTAACTTATTGTCGAAAACGACCCCAAGATCTTTAAATTTACTACTAGATCATCATTTAAAAAATAAATAAACTCAGTTGGATTAAGTTTTCTTGTGAACGACATGTATTTGCATTTATTAATATTTAGATGCAGCTTATTTTTGTCAAACGATGTATTAATTTGTTGCAAGTCTTCTTGCAAGTCAAAGCAGTCATTTAAATTGTCGATGGTGGAATACAGCAACATAGAAACATTTTTTATCAGCACGACGGTGCTCCCCCACATAACGCATATTTAATTAATAATTATTTACAAGAAACTTTTTATGATCAATGTATTGCCAATAATGGACCTTTCTTATAGCCTCCTCGCTCGCCCGATTTATCAGTTCTGGATTATTTCATTTGGGGAACTATTAAAAATAAAGTTTATAACAGCCCATTAACAACCATTGAAGATTGTATGCAAAGAATAAGAAATGCATTTCAAAACATATCACAGGATTCAATTAGAAGAGCTACCCATGAGGAACTAATCCGAAGGTGCGAAAAATGTGTCGAGGTTCGAGGGCGGAATTTTGAGCAATTATTAAATTAAAATGAAATCATATTTTAAATTGATCTTATCTCTGCTATTTTAGTTCATGTCATATCTTCAATTCGATTAATACGCATGTTACAGTTGTTAGTGTTATTTTGCGTTATTGTGGATATCGAGTAGCAAATGTGCTGCAAGTTCTTGATATTACTTTATCACATTCTCCATAAATAATAAACAAATTTAAAAAGTCTTCGTGGGTGTAGTTTAATCGTGCTGGCATTTTTTGACATAAGATAATGACTGATTGTTTCTAATCATGGCTATTTTGATGAAATGATTACAACAATTCATGAATTTCTAATAAAATCGCAAATATTTCAAAAAGTTGTAACTTTATCCCCCACAATGCTAATATCAGAAAAAAGGGAATTCAATTTTACACAACTTGACGTAAAAAAATACAGGGTGTTCCATTTGACCTAAACAAGTTTTCGCGGTTTGAAGTTGACAAAATGTAACGCGAAAAACGGAACACTTGGTATGATATTATTGAATTTATTTCAGTTGTAGAACGTAGTTCTCCTTGTGTTCTTTTTACGTGACAAGAAGTAAATGAGGATCTTTTACACGAAGAAAGTTATAACGGTTCTTGCAAACCGTTGCACCTGTCAAATTTTCTATAAAATGTCAAATATCTCTGAGACGGCTAGGTTTAGGTATAGGATATGCTACATATTTTCGACTCAGAGTTTTATGCTCCTTTCGAAAACCCTAAAATATATAGGGTGTTCCATTTTAAATAAGCAAGTTGGTATCGACTTCCGGTATAAGCGGAAGTGCCATCTGCTTGTAATTATTTTAGTTGGATTGACCACACCGACATTAGTAATTATCTAAATTTTCAAAATTTTCTGATGCGTACTTTTCTCTATATCCATCGATTCATTTCTCGGTGAGACACCCTGTATAGCCTAGTTGATATTTTAAATATATTTTTTTGTCTGTAAATTTATTATATCTGCAATAAAATGTATTTTTAGAACTGCTCTCTTTTATTGTTTCTGACTCACTATAAGGAATAGTAAGACGTAGGACCTCAGATATTTTTGTGAACTTTAGTTTGTAATAATTTATTAATATCTGTCCAATTCATGGTTTCAATCTATCTATATTGACACAATATTAAATCAGACTCCATTTAACCAATACTACGTTGTACAGGTGGGGGATGATAATATTAATATTAGTGGAGTCGGATATATTTATTAAAATGATTATTGAGTAATAAATCGAAAACCAGGATGATCAAAAGAAATTGACACAGCCTAAATGTCATTTAAATATCTTAGTCAATATTCGTAGCATCTTAATAAATAGAACAAGAAAATCTTCGTGAACATTTTCAGATCCATATTTATGTGATTTTTTTTGTTTTGATCTGAAACATTCTTCGTGAGACTGATGCCCAGCAATTAATAAACATCCTGTATTTTAAAACATCTATGAGATTAAATATCGGTAAATAATTATTACCGATGAAAGAGAAATTAACTGCTAACTTCAAAGATATCAGCATTTCCGATCGTACAAATAATTTAGACAGTTTTGAATTGTGTAAAAACGAAAGCAAATAGACAAGATAGAAATTATAACGTGCTTAAATTTTCCTCTACATACTAAATTAAACAAAGACGTGACGGTATGGTGAAAAATAATATACAATCATGGTCAATAAAAGAGGCATTTGGTATAATTCAACTTTATAAACTGTACAAAAATAAATTCGATTTTATTTGTAGACCTATGAGCCATGTGTTTATTTTAGTGAGATATTACCAAATTTTTGACCGCAACCTACATATTGTCAATGTTAGGATAAAAATAAACCTTTTAAATGTAATCTGAAAATTGTTGGTGTAGTAGGGATTTGTTTGTCGGTATTTTAGTATAATACCACTTAAGTGCTCAGCCAAAGTGGACTATTTAAATTAGGTTGTTTAAAATTAAATAACAGCACGCCGATTCAATAGCAGAATTTAATTCTGGCTAGAAATGTGTGTTACTTGTTCCTTTCCCTAAATTTTAATATTAACCTAAGAAATTCAACTATCAACTATTAAAAGAAAAGTCGTCATTGCTTATTAGACTAAAAAATATTACATAAAATAACAAGCTAATGACCAGTTTGAAGAACCAACTCTTGCTTTAACATATGGCTCTAAAGAAGTCTGGAATTTTCAAATGCATCGATATTTTCAGATTATTAAAATGTTGAAGGTATGGAATATGCAAAATTTGAATAATGCTGAGGCTCCTGAAACTTCTAATTTATTTATTAGGTAAGAGCATTTTGTGGAAAACAGTCTTCTCAAATATCTATGGGTGTTTTACTACTATTTCTTATTTTATTATTTATTTATTTAGAATACAACTACCCAAACAGATAAGAAATGCTATTTCCAAGGTAGGAAAGAGCAAAAATTGTTATAGACATTTGTACGATAAATACATACAGCATGTCCCATTTTGCTTGGAACCACCCCTATAAAAAGCTTATTTAATGTCCGATTTAGATATATATTTTTTAAATATAGATCTCTGAAAGGCGCATCTTTGTGTTATATTCAATTTTACAAAACATAATAGCCTGGCCTACTATGATTTTTTTTTCGGGTCAGAAAATGGTGAAATCTTATTAACGATTTTTTTTTATTTAAAATCTGAGTGCACCACTGGATTCAGCAACCCCCCAAATGTGATGGTACCAAATTTCTTTGAAAAAGACAAGTTTTTGGATTTTTCGTGGGAGAAATAAATATTCAGAAATTGCCGAAGAAATGTAACTGTTGCATAGGATTGTGTATTTATAAAAAGAGTGCCGTGAATGAAATAACTGTCAATTCTATTGACAGTAGTATACAAAATATTGCAATTCTGTATACAGGGTGGACCCTTAATAATAGGTCATAGTTCAGGGGTAGATTCTTTGGGCCGAAATATGAGGATAAAACCAAATATGCTTTAGTAAAATGTTTCTGTGGAAAAAGATACGGTGTGTCAAAGTTCAAGTTATTTTTTCGTTTTTTTTTTGCAATAACTCAACAGCCTTTTGACTGATCTTGAAATTTGCTAGAGGAACTTTATTTATTCTAAGAAACAATAATGTATGTGTTACATCACGTTAGATCATAGAGGGCGCTGCAGGACCTGTATCTGATGATGAATTTTTTTCATATTTTTTTTGACGAAACGTTGTGGTACTTCTGACCAGAAAATCTGATGAGGACGTCATTTCTACGTATAAAAGGTATACTTGGTAGAACTTGATAACTCCAACCATTTTCGAGGAAAGTGCCGTTAAACATTTCAATAATTTTTTGAAAGACAAATTCAAATTTAATGAAACAAAGTGTATTTATTGAAAAAGTACATTAAAGGGGGTAAAAAAAAATAAAATGTGATTTAGTGTGTATACAAAAACGAAACGTCTAAAAACAATTTTTTTCGTTAGCTACCCCCTCTGCCACCCTCATTGCCGCCTCACCCTATTATTAAAGGGGGTAAAAAATTTAAAATGTGATTTAGTGTGTATACAAAAAACGAAAGGTCTAAGGAAATTTTTTTGGTGTTAGCTACCCCCTCTACCACCCCCACTGCCACCCCCATCCTATTATTAAAGGGAGTAAAAAATTAAATTGGAATTTAGTGTGTGTACGAGAACCAAGGGCTTCTAAATTTTTTTTTTACATTAGCCACCCCCTCTATCACCTCCACTCTATTATTAAAGGGAATAAAATATTACATTGGGATTTAGTGTGCATAAGATTGGATACAACATCTGGATGTGGAAGTAGTGATTCCTTGTCTTATTATGTCCACAAATTCTTTGGTATTTCTGATTATGAAACCTAAGTCTCTGTAAGAACTGGTCACGACATCATTTATGTGATTATTAAAGGTTAACTTATTGTCGAAAACGACCCCAAGATCTTTAAATTTACTACTAGATCATCATTTAAAAAATAAATAAACTCAGTTGGATTAAGTTTTCTTGTGAACGACATGTATTTGCATTTATTAATATTTAGATGCAGCTTATTTTTGTCAAACGATGTATTAATTTGTTGCAAGTCTTCTTGCAAGTCAAAGCAGTCATTTAAATTGTCGATGGTGGAATACAGCTTCTAATCATCAGCGTATAGCAGAGTGCCATTTAGAAGTTCACAGTTAATGTCATTTATAAATATTGTGAATAACAAGCGTCTAAGAATGGACCCTTGAGGAATGCTATGGTTGCTATTATTTCATTAGACTTAAATCCATGGTATTGGACAGTAGTAAGTTTCCTGTCACACAGGTATGCATAAAAAATTTAATAAATATTTCGGTAAGGCCGAAGTTGAACAATTTTTGTCAGAAGTTTTAGAAACATATGTATATATGACGTCAACTTGACCTCCTTCGTCTAGCTTCTCCGCTATAAACTCAGTTATGCAAGCCAGATTTGTAACAGTTGTTCTACTAGCAAGAAACCCATGTTTACTAAAGCAGGAATTTAACATGGGCAAATAAAATATTATAAAAAGTACATTCAAATTGTTTGCTGAAATTACAGAAGGTGAAAATTGCAGCTTTGTCCTATTTATAAACAAATTTTGCTTCCTTGTTAGGAAAGGTGGCGGTTTGAAGAGATGAACTGAAAATAACTGACAAGGGAAAAGCAAATAACAAAGGTGGTTCTGAGTAAAATAAGATCATTTTGGTCTTCCAAAAAAATCACGTCTCTTTGAGCATCAAATGTTGTCTCGTAAATTTATACACCATTGTTTTAGATTTGTTATAAGGAAAGCTGATAAAATTCTACTTACGGTTAGGCACAAATGCCATTGCTATCCCACAAATTATTTCTAGGGTTCCGACAGCCCTCCTGTACCATTTTGAGGGAATCTTAAAATCCAGCGCTTCTGAGAAGGGAAAGACTTTCGCATATTTAACGTATTCCTTTCTCTAAAAGAAAAAAAAGCAAATTAGTAAGTAGCGATTAGCCTCATTAGCTTGACGAATTTCTACTATTTAAGTATTATAAATATACGATTAGTTTAATACATTTAAGCACTTCGGAAATGAATGAGACTCGCCTCGCTCGTATGTCAAGTACATCCTCGACACAAGAAATGTTAATTTTTACCTCTATAAAATAATACGTTTTCTTGCCGTGATATATATATTACTGTAGTAGGTCTCAGAATAATTTCTATGTCTACAAATTTTACAGGAGAGAGTATCTGAAATGTGTACATTTGTTTGTAGAGCACGTTAATGGCTTCTTGTACATTAATATGTTTTTCCACTTTTAGTGATAATTAACTAGTAAGAATACAAAATAGCGGTCCATTAACTTTCAGATCACCGCGCAATGTCAGTTTCATTGATCATATAATATTTTGAAGTGTTTATTATAAGAAAAAAATATGAACTGACATTTTCATCGCGTCGTAAAGGAGGTGTTGAATCCTGATAAACAAAGACGTTGAATCCCAATGATGTAAATTTTTTAGCGTACGATTCGAACCAAATTATACCTGACAGTTTTGGGAGGTGAAAAGAAGTTGCTCATACGATGTCGTGAAGAGAACTCCTGAATGTTTGATTTGAGAGCAGAAAAATGGGCTGTCCGCATGGCTCATCCGAATATTCTATTATCAACATTTTTTACCTCTCGAACTTGGCGTGCGATTCGTACCAAACATGTCTAATTTTTTTATTGCCAACATAATAATAATCATTTGTAAGTAATTTAAAAAAATTATACCCGTTTGTATTCAATACAAACTGTTTCCATTTCACATGTTTATAGGCGTATGAAAAAATTGAATCCCATATTCTAGATTTGAAGTTTCACAAATAGCAAAAAAAAATCTATCAAATTCTATTTTTTTGGTGTTAAAATGAAAGTGTGAACAGATGTAACAAATTTGACGTCAGATTCGAATTCAGGACATCAAAATAGATAAGGGTATGGTGTTCTAGTTTGCCGGTCATGACACTTTCTTTTTATGTGCATGTGTCATAAATCGGTTTGAATTTCGCGGCTTACTGATAGGAGCTGCTTGAGCGCCATCTGCAATCATTTTATATCACCTAGAGAGAGAAAAATGCTGTCTACCTCATTCGCGGACTTGTAATATACATTGAGTTGCAAGTCTGGGTTAGACCGTTGAGTGATAAATCTATGACTCAACGGTTAGACTGTGCAACATACGCACCGGCATCCCAACTTATGCGCATGCCGCTGCTCAGGGATGCGACTACGGTTCATTCTCTCCAGCTGCGCAACACGGAAAATGTCAATTCAAACACATTTACTGTTTTTTATACCATTCTCAACAGTTTGTAATAAATTTCAACCCCGGCGCTTTACCTTTTTTACACCACATTACCTTACAAATTTTATTTAAAATACTGAAATTTTGCAATACACATAATTTCTCTAAAGACTGAAATTACTCTACAGGATTATTCGCTCAGGATTTTTTTTATATATATATATATATAATCTAACGATTAGTTATCGATTTGGGCATGGCTTGATAACACGGAATTTTGGTAACGGGCTGCCGTACTATTAGGTACTAGCATTAAATAAATTAATATACAAGTTGGTCCAGAATTGTCTTCCCATATTTCTGCAACTGCTAGTACATCCAAAAATAATGGAAGTCTTTTATATAAATTTCTTTTCGAAAATAAATAATAAGAGAGATATGCCTCCTTAAAAGGAGGATAATAAATTTCAGTTTTTCTACAATATCTTCCGACTCTCTTAAAATATCAAGCTCATATTGTAAACACTAGTTTATGTGGTTTAAGTCAAACCCTCTCTTCTACTTAAGGGGTAGTTTTAGGGGATGGCTGTCAAAAACAATGTGCATTTACAACATTTTATTCTTTTACACATAAAGAATGCTTTGAAATATAATTAAACGTAAAAAATAGCTAATTATCAATTACAAAAATTGATAGAAATGTCCTCCCTTATGAATAATCTGAGTCTTTTTTTAAGGAACGTTGAATAAACATCCCTTCATCATTCTGTAGTATTGTAAACTCTTGATCGATTTTTTCTCTCAACTGTTCAATAGTGTCATTATAAGTATCATAAATTCGTGATTTTAGTAGGTCGCGTGAAAAGTAGATCTAGTAACATTTTCAATACTTTTTAAAATTATCTATTATTTGTTAGACCCGTTTATTTTATGGGGCTGTATTATGTAAGTTTACAGTAGAACCGACTGAGCAAACATATTTTAAGTCTGAAGATGGAAATCATATTATAATAGTAAAGGCAAATTGATGGTTTATTAATTATTATTATGGGTGTTTGCTGGGTAGGATCCAATGTATCTGAATTACAGTGTGACCCATTTCAAATGGAAACCTCTCTGTAAAAAATGTATTTATAATCCTATGTTAACGCTTTTTTTAAATGATACACCATCAAAAACTCCACTTTATGACAAAAATTTAGAGATAAATTTCAATTTTCAAAGCCTTCTATGATTTATTTTTAATGTCGAATATGAACCAATTTCATTAGCGATTTTTTTATTGAAATTTGAACTACACCACTGGATTCAGTAATATCTCAAATGGGTAAATCCCAAGTTTCATGAAAAAATATTGAAAAATGACAGAGCTATGACAAAATTAATGTAGGCAGTTGTGCGACCCATTTTGAATGGAAACACCCCTGTAAAAAATGTGTCTGATTTTGACGGGACTTTTCTTAAAAGATACACCATCAAAATCTCCACTTTATGACAAAAACTTAGAGATAAATTTCAATGTTCAAGGCTTTCTATGATTTATTTTCAATGTTGAAAATGGACAAATTTGATTAGCGATTTTTTATTGAAATTTGAACTACATCACTGGATTCAGTAACCTCTCAAATGGGTAAATCCCAAGTTCCATGAAAAAATTTTGAAAAATGACAGATTTATGACAAAATCAATGTAGGCTCATAGTAACTTTTACCTGATCGAAGTAGCCCATGAAAAATAAACAAAAGAAAGATAAATTAAGTGAATAGTTTTAATAAATATTACATTTTTATTGAGTAATGGCAGATAATAATAGGGTGCCATGGAAAACAAATTTTATAGTCAAACGTCAAATCTTTAAAATTCGCATATTCTCATATTCATTGTTATTGAATTATAAAATTAATCAATAGTTATTATCAAGTATTAGTTTATTAGTTTGTAGTTAATTATGGAAAATCTAAATGTACAGGAAAAAATTGAACTTGTGCGCCTTAGAGGAGATAATGACAGAACTTTGAAAGAGGTATGCGAGATATTCAACCACAAGGATCCGAATAGGCCCAACATTACTAAAAGTACTGTTTATAAAATAAACAAAATTTTTAATGAGCGTGGCGCTGTGAACACACACGGCGTATTATAAGAACAGATAATATACAAAGAAGAACCAGGTACGAACAGACAGTTTTAAATTATTTTAACAACAATCCAAACGCCAGTGTAAGAGTAGCTAGCTTAGATTTGAATTTACCTAGAGAAAATATTCGCCGATGCCTTAAGAAGAATTTAGTAAAACCATTCAAACCCAAATTTCTACACACGTTGGAACCTGGTGATGATAACAGACGGATGGAGTTTTCTTGTGGGCTCAAGGAGAGTATCTTAATAACAGAAATTTTAATAAAAATATTTTATTCAGCGATGAAGCAACTTTTACAACAAACGGGGTAGTATCATCACAAAATTCTAGGTTTCGGCTATAGAAAACCCACAGTTTGTCATTAATTGTAAAAGACAATATTCCCAAAAAGTTAATGTTTGGTGTGGGTTGCTCAATGAAACAATCATTGGCCCTTTCTTTTTTGAAGGTAATATGAATAGCATGCAGTTTTTACAGTTCCTAAGAAATGAATTTTGGAATATTCTATATGAACTTGAAAAACAAGAAAGAGTAAATCTACATTTTCAATTAGATGGAAGCCCTGTCCATAATGCCAGAGTGGTTACCAGGTGGCTGAATGCTAACTTTACTAATCGATGGATAGGTCGTGGTAGCTTGGGCTTCTTTTTATGGGGTTTAATAAAATCTAAAGTTTACAGGTCACGCTCGAGTAATAGAGAAGATTTGTGTACAAGAATAAGACAAGCTTGTGCAGAAGTTACCCGGCAACAATTACAGAATGTCGTAAAAAATATTAAAAAACGATTCGACAAGTGCATCGAAATAAACGGCGGCCTTGTAGAGGCCACAAAAATTTAAGAAGTTTTAGTGTAATGTTGTACAATGTGTTATTTTTTTTATTTAATAGGTATCTAATTATTATTACTTTTAATTGTTCATACTTATGTTTTTAAGTCCAATATGATTAAGTTTGTTTAAATGACAATATTTATTAAAATTATTCACTTAATTTATTTTTCATGGGCTACTTCGATTTTTAGAAAAAATCAAGTAAAAGTTACTGGGCCTACATTAATTTTGTCATAAATTTTTCAATATTGTTTCATGAAACTTGGGATTTACCCATTTAAGAGGTTACTGAATCCAGTGGTGTAGTTAAAATTTCAATAAAAAAATCGCTAATCAAATTTGTCAATTTTCGACATTGAAAATAAATCATAGAAGGCGTTGAAAATTGAAATGTATCTCTAAATTTTTGTCATAAAGTGGAGTTTTCGATGGTTTATCATTAAAAAAAAAAGCGTTAACATAGGATTATAAATACATTTTTTACAGAGAGGTTTCCATTTGAAATGGGTCACACATATAACACTTGAAATGTATCTTTTGGGTCAATTCCATTGACTTTCTCTACATTCTCCATATAAAGTTAAAGTGTCAAAATAATATTTAACAAAGTTTTAAATTATGTTAGCTACTCTTTATAGCCAATACTTAACCTATGTTTTACTTGAGTAGAAACTACTGGAAATAACGGTAAAGTTATTGTTGAAAATGATCTTTGTTAATAAAAATAACACTTATTTAATGCTTTTTTACCATTATTAAAACCAAAACAAATAATAATAGAAACACTGGTAAATATAGATACATAATACATAAACAAGAAGTTTTGCTTTAATGTATTTATAAAAAGAATTATGGATGTTAAAAATACGCTGAAACAGATTTGTAGAAAATAAATATTTACGTTTGAAGTATTATTACATTGCATTAGAATTATATAAAACAATTATTAAACTTGGATATACAATGAAGTGCCACATTATTTATTTTTATTTAGTGAAAATTCTGTTACAAAAATAGTAATAAATATAATTATTACAATTACTTATCTATTTTCTAATAATTCCTTTTCTTGATTTTCAATTTGTACATATTCTTACAAAAAATTATTAAATACAGGAGGATATTTACGTATAACGACTAATAATTTGTTTTCTTCGAGTTTACCTTAATGTGTATCTGTCAATTCATGTTTTGCTACCTGGGTTCCCGTTTAGAGTAAGCTTTTGGCGGAGCTGGGCTTCGAAGTGAATTTTGGGCGTCAGCAACCATCATCCAATAATATATTTAACCCAATTTATTTAAACATATGTCACGTCAACTTTTTTTTAGTTTCTTTTATCATAACTTGGCCAATTTTGGTCGTACAGCCAAAAGTAAAAAATCGAATTAAAGATAATTAAATTTACTAAGTTCGTATATTTGTTTTTTGATAACACTCTTTCCTTTTAAATCATTAGCATGCGAAAATACGGTTCAAAAAAATTACCAAAGTTCTAATCTTTATATGTCGCTTATCTTTTGACTAAATTTAATAATAAGTGAAGGCTCAAAATGTCGGGCTTCAGAAGTAATAATAGTACATTAAACAACAAGTTTAGAAAAGCAAAGTTTTACTAAATGAATTCGTACGAGCTATTGGAGCCGAGGTAGATACAAAGCGAAAAGATCACCTGTTTAATAGTAAGTAATTGTGCGATGTCTTAAAATATCTAAATATTTTCTCTCCGGTAACAAATTTAACTTTTTAAATACTCGCATTCCTAAATATGCTAGTAAATTAAATGCATTGTTGCAGTAATTGTTGGCACAAAAGTGATTTATCGGCGTGAAATGACGCAAATTCTCATTGACCACAATAAAACATTTACAAGTCTTAAAAATATTTGCAACATCCTTGGCAGGCAGCGGGCCAAAAATTTAAAATATCATTACCTATATATATTGTGTAATAACATATTTCGCGAAAATTCGTACTTTTATTGATAAAAGTCACTTACCAAGTCATTATGTAAATCCTTTGAAAGGACACTAGATAATTTTATTAAGCCAACAAAAATAAAAAACAATCCTAGTAATATCGACAATGATCGCAAAACCAGCGAACCCATTTTTTGTCTCCTCATTTTTTACACCGTTCAATTGCAGTTTTGTTTATTAACTTTGGTCACTAGACACACATCGTTCTGTTTATTTTTTAAATTTTATTTTGTTTAGTGTTTTTACATCACGATCTTTCCATTTCGAACGCACCGACGCTTTAAAGAAAATCAATATTGGGCGCCGTACTGTACTAACCAGGCTAAAAATATATATGAATTTTGTACTCGCGAATTAATCAAATTATTATTAATTGGTTTAAATGAGCACGAGGGTCTGAACGATATCTCATTACTTACTGTAATACATAAGGTTAAATTTATTTAAATTGTCTTATTTAGTTGGAATATGGAAAATATATAGGTAACAAAATATTTACTCGTTTTCTCTCATGCAACCAACATTTCTCTAATATGTCTGGTAGTTGTATGACAAATATACAGTCGGTTGCAATTATTTTGATATGTCTGTCACCACACCCATATAGGAATGATATATTTTAAAAATGGTTCTATGATATGTTTTCCATAATATCACAATATTAGGAACTATTTTTATATTAAAGTGGGCATATCCAAGACAGAGAGAGATCCGATAAGGAAATGTTTATTATTTTTAGCCATAAAACTTTTTTTTAATACATATTGGTAAAAAAATAAAAAGAACTATGACAGGTGCAGTGATATGAATTTCTACTCAATAATTACAGTTCTTTGCAAAATTAGTTAATTTAAATTAAAAAATAGTGCCAATCTTCATATCTTAATTGTAGTATTAAATTAACTAATTTTACAAACAACTCAAATTATTGAGTGAAAATTCATGTCACTACACCTGTCATAGTTCTACTTAGGTAGTTTTATACTTTCTTTTACCAATATATGTATTTAACAAAGTTATGGCCGAAAATAATAAATATTTGCTTATCGGATCTCTCTCTCTTGGATATGCACACCTTAAAATATTGCCAGGGTACCGGAAAAATAGTATTATATAGCTATAGCTATTTGTATGACAAAGATAAAAGTGCATAATTTCCTCCCGCGGATAGTTTGATGCCCGACGCGAAGCGGAAGGCATCTTTATCCAAGGGAGGAAATGGCACTTTGCTCCTGTGTAATACATATGATTTTTTCTACGACTATTTACAGTGTCTTACATTGGTTTTACATATATTTTATTATATTTTCTTATGCTTGACAATCAAAAAACCAAGTATGTCAAAATTTAGGTATTAAGGTATTTAATTTAGATAAGTAAATATTGTTAAAAATCAAAGTACATGGAACGTTGCTTCTTGTTTACAAAATAAACAAACTTCCAAAAAGTTTATAATAATGTATTCCGAATGTGAAAATGAAGTTCCTCAAGATATTCTGGAAGAAGCGAACGTGGTTTCGTTAAATCTATTACCGTTAAAGTGTCGTGAAAAATATGAAAAAGAGTATCAGCTATTTAAATGTTGGATGGAGACTAGGCAAATAAGAAAGTTTCTACTTGTTTGCTTCCAGAGGGAGCCAAAGTAATTTCCTCCCTAGGGAGGCAAAGTATTTTCCTCCCGAGGGAGGAAAAGTACTACTTTGCTCCCTGAAATGAGGGAGCAAAATAGTATTTTCTATGTAGGGAGTAGAAAAATATTTAATTTAACTGAATGAACATATTTTTTCGTAACGCCATATCCTAAAATGACGTTTATTGACAGTTTCAACGTCATTGTTGACAAGTGAAAAATAAAGAAAAAAGTGTGAATGAACTAAAGAAATTTTATTTCACAGTATGAAATAAAATGATTTTTATGGAAAAAGCAATAGAGTTTAGTCATTACGACAAGGTAACGTTATCAATTTGCCGTATTTTTACAAAATTTTATTGTTTTCTAATTTCAAATGGTGATACAAAAAATTTTGTATCAAAAAGTTTCTAAACCCCAAAAGTTCTGTGACAGGGATGAAACATGAGTCCCCTCGTTTTCGAGGACGCTGAACACGATGGTGATATTTTTAAGGTTCTCACCCCTCAGCAATTACCCCTGAACTCGAAAATATCACCCTCATTTCGCGTGTTTTTAATCGTAGGCATGCGGATCGGTTTTTTGGGCAGGATTCGGGTAGGCCGTATGAAATTTAACCGTACAACATATTATCCACCCCGGTGGAGGGGGAGTTGAAATTACCCCCTCCCCTAATATTAAAATATTCCCGAAAAAATCAAAATGCATAAAACTTTGTTTATCCCCTTTTTCGAAGGTGTTCAACACGATAATATTAGTTTCTCCACCGTCCCTCCACCAACCACCATTAAAACCACTTCCTTTTCATATTTAATGATACTCGGCATATCTCTTCACTCAACTCCCTTTACAAGGTCGAAATACCCTTAAAAATCCCGATAAAATGATCTCCACATGCTCAGATGGGGGTGGTTGGTAGAGGGTGGGGGAAAAATGAATATTATCATCGCGTTGAGCACCTTCGAAAACGGGGATAAACAAATTTTCATGCATTTTGATTTTTTTGAGGATATTTCAGTATTAAGGGAGGGGGTAGTTTCAACTCCGGGAGTGGATAAGATATTGTATGGTTAAATTTCATACGGCCTGCCCGAATCCTGCCCTGTATTTCCTTGTATCGTGCCAAAAGTGTTTCGTTTCGCCGGTACCAGTAGTCTCGCCCAAACGTTAAATCTACGTTTGTCGTGCCCCGTCGATTCACTTCGGCTAGGAAGCGTTTTTCGTGATGAAAATTAACTTTTTGAAAAACAAAATACAGAAAATAGGGTATTAACAAGGTTGAAAAAAGTCTTGCTGTCCTATGTGAAGTGGATATGAAGTTATTTGAGATTAACTGTGGGACTAGGGCAGACCGACGTTTAAACTCGGGCCGGTAATGTTTTGCGAAGGCCTCTACTTCGATATGAATGAGGAATGTGTATCGGAGCTTTAGGCGACTACGCCAGAGCTTTAGCATGTAGGTATCTGTTCTGCAATTTGTTAAAAGGAAGTATAACTTTGGTGAAAAAGTTACACTTCCCCAAGTGTAACTATTTTCATCAAAACTTACTTCCCCACTATAAGTCTATTAGTTTACGATCGAAATTAGATATAATGAGAGACTTGAAAACTGAATTAGATGAATGGAAATTAATATAGAAATAGAAGTTAAATGATATTAATGGGATTCGTGTAGCGATTTGGACGAGATTGAAGTTGATACGGCGGCTTTGTTTTTCAAGGCTGATATTTGTAAATTATTGACTATAAAATTGTTATTTGACAAGTTTAAGAGTTATTAATGATAATTTCGGTTTATTTATAAATTATGAAACGTCAGTGAATTTCTTCAGAATTTGAGTTATAAATTTTGATTGAATTAATTTATTGAATGACTTTTTTTACCTTTTGACTTTATGTGGAAAATCATATCTAGTTTGAAAATTACACGATTTTTTCAATTTATTTTTCCACTGGCGTACGAAAGGTGCTATAAAACCACAACTTTCTTTTCTTCTTCTTCAGGTACCTATTTACATTAGTAGTGTCATTTCTCAAAAAATTTAAATGCATTTCAGAATTTAAGTTTCATCAAGTTCTCATTTTTTTTTAGAATGTGACTAAAACCTCGGATTAAGAGTTTTGAATGATTTTGAACTAGTTTTGTTAATAAATTTTTTTTATAAAAAAATTCCTACCAAGATTTTTCAATTTTTTTCATATAAAATAGCATTGTAGATGGCCTTGTATTTAAAGATGGAAAGTGATTTTGTGGTCTCAAATAGACCTTGGTGACCTCTATCTTTTGAGCAGTTTGATTTAAATCGGACAAAAAAGAAAACTCTTAATGAGACACACTATATATACAGGGTGGACAAAAATGATGTTTCAATTTATAACTCTGAATCGAATTTTCTCAATTCTTTCAAACAGAACACTGTTTATTTTCCGGCCATATGATGTAGAAATCAAAAACCAACATATTTGTATGGCTTTTTGTAAACAGTTTCCATTTATTGAGCAGTAAGTGCAAAATTCAAGAGTAAACAAAAAATAAGAGATTTTTCAAATAGTTGAACAATTAAAATTATAATATGTGGTCCACGTTACCTACCCATTTTGATTGACACGCATCTCTATACATCTTTGAAACGAAGATTTATGCATGTCAATCAAAAAGGGCAAGATATGGAATACTTATTATATTTTTTTCTGTTCAATTATTTGAAAAAAACCTCAAATATTTTAAGCTTATTTTTCAACCACCTATTGGTCAATAAATCGAAAATGTTATAAATAGCTATAGAGATGTACATTTAAAAAAATGTTTGTTTTTCATTCCTCCATCATATGATCGAAAAATATACGGGGTGTTCCATTGAAAGAATTCAGAAAATTCGATTCAAAATTGAAATCGTTTTTGACCATCATCCATCATATTTGCTTTATCACGGAGATGTCACATAACTGGTAGTTACAATTCTTGGGCCTGTACAATCGTCTTGGTTCACCCTGTATATTTGAAAATAATTTCCAGTTATATATCTGGACAAAAAGTATATACCTTACTTACTTTATTATGTAGTTTACTTTACTCTTACTGATTATATGAGATTACTCTAGACTAGTCTAGACCATGCGCGAACTTTTATCAAAAATAAAAATTTTCAGAGTCAGTAACAACAGACACTGTATTTTTGGTAACATCACCATTTTGCGCTAAATGGTACATTAACAAAATAATTGTTTAGAATTATGAAAAATTCTAATAAACGCAAATTTAACATTGGTCCTTCGAGCCGGATTGTAATTTGAACAAAATTGGTCCTTCGAGCCGGATTATAATTTGAAAGATATTAGTAATCACTTTAGTTGTAACGCACTCTGCCTTAAAAAACTTTTCTTGACATTTAAGAGGTCAACTGACTTTCTTAAGTAATTTAAAGGTAACGTACTTAAATTTCTAAGTTTGGTGTCTTTGGTTAAGGTTTTGTCATTATATTTAGTTAAGTGCTCTTTTTTTGTTATCTAGTGGTGTATCCAGGAGCGAGCAAGGACACATTTGCTCACGAGCAGAATTAGATGAGAAAAATAGGTCAGTTTCTTATTTGGTACTTAAAGAAGGCGTTTAGATCATTACGAATTAAAAGTCCCTTGACACTGCTCCTTATCCTACAGGATTCAAGGAATGGAACTTCAGATTGTCTTGTAAAAAAATTTATATATTTTTTTTTACTCTTCTTCTCTACAGTTGGTTCATTTTTTGCAAAAAATGCTTTCCTCCTTTTTTTCAACAGCCTCTATTATAACATTTTATTTATGACCAGCACCTCTTATAAATAGAGAATATAAGATTTTTATTTTTGTAGCTGCCACTTAAGTCACCTGAAAAATTTGCATGAGGAGATTTAACTGAAGTAAAGACATGTCGCTGCCAGATATAATTGGAGGGTAACATCGATAAGATGTTTGCAAGTTGCCATTTTTTACTTGTGGATGGGATCAGAATCGTGTGGGAAAGGAAACGACTGAAATGATTATAGAATTTTTATTTTGATAGTACATAATTTAATAAACAAATCAATAATTTCGCCTAAAATCTAATAAATATAAGACAATAATTACCTTTAGTATAATTTACACTTTTATATACACTACGTCATGAGATTTTAAAAGGGATATACATATTGCTCGTAGGTCACAACGGAAAGCAATTTTTATCTGACAATCGAACATTTTGAAATCTATACATTAGAAAGAAAAAAAAATACAATCGGAATGCTCTTAAAGTATGTGTGTATATATATTTATATATGTATATATAGATATAATAAACATTGGTCCTTATGTGCAAGTATTGCTTTAAACTTTAAAATATCTAATACTTCTAAATCTAACGAAATAATTTATATATAAAATGACAAAAAAATAGGGGTTCTATAATATAGTATAATACAATATATATTTCAATAATCCTCTCCTATGAAACAGAAACATTTAGGGTTCATTTATATAATCACTTTTTTAAGCCACTACGTTGAGAAAAATAACATACATAGGTTTCAAATTCTTAGGGATAATCGTTGTTGTACACTTTTGCTAGCTGCAAGTTGGACGGTACACCGTTAATAGATATGCAGATCAGTAGTAGACATAGATTTCATAAATTCCTAAACTAGCCTGAGAAATTTAAGCTTAACAAAGGTAAATGTGCACTTTTTTAGCTCAGAATTATATTAAAGGCAGCATCCCCTTCATTATGGTGCCCTCGATACAAAATGTGGTGGTATGCCACGAGGCACAGTTTTGGACCCACTTATAATCATCAAATTTAATAATGACTAATTTTTCTACTTAACGAAACGATTCAAAGTACAGGGCAGTTCAATTTTGGGATAATATGGCAGGACTATTATTGCTGAATTATGTTGTTTTTCTCTAAGCAGTGAAAATCTACTAACAGTTTGCTTTATTCGTGGTTTATGCGTACGTTCTATTATAAAAATTACATATATACAATTCTTAAGATATTCTCTGATATTTATACATATAGTACAGCAATCTGGGACAGCATCGTGAAGTCAGCATTACGATTTTTCTGAAAATTAAAAATAAAATAAAAATGTATTTTATCTCAGAGTTACAATTAGTCTAGAGTGGACACTTAAAACTGCTTTTTATATTCCCCGGCTTCCCTGACTGACAAACTTCAGTTTACCCTTGCTAATACACTAGTAATTTCTTTATAGGTTTGTCTCTCAGGGGCTTGCACACAAATACTCTAATTTAGGCCTCCAAAAATCATTGTGTGCAAACTCTCGTCAGTTGGAAACCGTTTCGTCCAGTTGCCTGCTAAACAAAGTTTAAGTGCTTTATGCAAACCAATATTGACAAGTGATGCATTTTATCGCACTGAATAATTTTGATTGGCTTTGGTAAAATTAGTAGTGAATAATAGAACTATATTAAAATAAATGCGTTTTATACTATTTTTCCAGACTCTTTCTTAAAATTCTCTGATTTTACGTTCAACTTCCTTGACATTTTCTGATTTTTCAGAAAAGTGGCCACCCTGTGGTTTAGTCACTATATCATTTTATTTAGGAATAATCAGAGAGTTGGAATAGACTAGAGATATAATCCGTGTATGCCGCTACTTGAATTGTTTGGTATACTGCATGAAATTGAATGTATGGAGTTGCGGGGCGAAGGCGGAACTATTTTCCTCGTTGTTCCTTGGAGGAAATTAGGGATATTAATATTTATAATTAATGTATAGTAAAAACAATTCGTCAACAGTGGTTTAATGATTTAAAAATCGACAAATATTATCATAAATCATCACAACACATAACTTATAATAATGTACACGTTCTTTTTATTACCTATTATTTTTTATATTGATTTTACAATGAATGTATTATGTAGCATATCAATTATCGTACGTAAGCATTTTGTATGCGTCACTGTAGCAGTTGTCTGCAACAAAGAATAAAATAACAGAGGTTTCCGAACTTCTTGTCGGATACTATCGATGCGGTTGTTTCATGTTTTTGCCATTTTCGTAAGTGGGGAAACAAATTTGTCTTGGGCCAGTTGCCACGCCCACTTTATTATTCTGGGAATAATTCCCAAAAGGCTGAATTTTATTTATGACAGACATTTCAACAGCCATAAATAAAATTTAATAAGTGCCCTTAAATTCGAACTTTGGATTCCATAAAATTTGGCCATAAAAGGTTAAATGAAACAGGCTTCTTCAAATATCTCTGAAAATATTAGGTTTTTGACAATAAAGCTGATGTACAAAATTAAAGTTTATTGTAATTCTCCACAAAAAAACCACAGACAGTTAACTCAGATCAGAAGGGGAAAGATTTACACTGCACACAGATTTACATGTTGCTCAATTATTTAACTCACAAAATGTTTAGCAACTTCTGTAGGCTTTATCACATATTTCAGTAAGATAAACATAAATGAACAGAATTAGTGTGGTGTTCACTTTTACTTGCCCTTTTTCAATAACGCTGTTTATTTTAACTACATTTGACATTTCATAATTATACTTGCAACCGTTGGCAGATTATTCGTAAGTATTGGTCATGTATAAACCTAGAAATTCCAAAATGTGAGCAGGCAGTATCAAGAAGCTACAATATTAATCGATAATGAAGTGGATGAAATTTTGGAAACTCAACGCACTTTGAGGTGTACTTGTGCTCAGGATATGCTTAAAAATAATCTGCCAACAGTATCAAGTAGTAACATTGAATGTCAAATGCAGTTAACTTCTGTAAAATTAAATTTGTTGCAAATTCCGATGAAAAATAAAAAAATCGGTTCTAGGTGGATGCACCTCAACAGTATTTTCTCATTATTCCATCCATATCATAAACATATTTTTATCTTTGTAAACAATTTGGTAGAACCCAAAAGTAACTCGAATTCAATTTTTCTTGGCAACATTCAATACAATTCCACATATAAAAATACACATTTAATTTTTTTTAATGTAGGTTTTTGGTTTGGAGAGAATTCAAAAAAAAAGTTTTTTGGGTCTGCCTAAAGCCGTCCCTGATTCACCAATTTCATCAATATTCAATAGGGTTCTTCCTTGAACCTCCCAGGTCATATGTCTAAAGTTTCAGCTTGTTAATGTTGAGCCTTGTTGGAGAAAAACGTATCACACGCATGCAGACAGACACACAGACGGCATGCCGGTTCAGATAAATTGCTATTTTCTGGCCTCAAAACATTCATTTTCATCATGATTTAGAATTTGGATTCATGCCGACACTTTCCTTATAGATGAGAAAGTATAAACAGCATTTTAACCTCACCACAATAAAATTGTGAGAGGTTAAAAAACGAAAATTGAGATAACCTCAAATCTTTACATTTTAAGGTCCCAGGAACCCAAAAAGTGGTTTTTGAAAAATGTCTGTATGTGTGTCAGCACGATATCGCCGAAACTACTGAATAGATTTGGATGAAATTTTGCACGGGGGTTTCTTTAGTGTTCCAGAAGATCTAAAAAGGTTTTGGTTGAAATTTGATTGTTGATTTTTAATTACTTTATTACAATTTGCAATCGAATCATTGAAAGGCAGTTAAAATTCCGATATCAACGATATATCACACTTGAGAGAGCGAGGGAGATTTGGTAAGAAAATTTTAGACCAAAATTACTTGACTAAAAAAAAAAACTTTAAAAATGTTTGCAAAACCTTGTAGACTGGTGCCGGTGTTGTATTTGATGCAGAAATAAGATGGCCTTGACTGGCATTTTGACGTATTTCATTGACAGAAATTTTAATAGCATGTTGCTAATTATTTTATTACCGCTTTTGAGAGAAATGTCGCATTTTGGACCGGAATATACTGAGATAATCAGAAAACAGGTGGACAGACTGACTAATTCCAACAAATACGAAAAGATCCAAGACAACTATATGGAAACAATTTTTGGAATCATACAAAATTGAAGGAGGAATCCTGTCATCAGAGCTGTGACCAGTACTCAATGAAAGTACTGGGAGTAACCAGTAAGCAGTATCAAACCATTTTTGTATTACTTGCAGTATTAAGTACCAGTATATTTCAAAACTACTTGAAGTATTGAGTAATGTACTTAAAATTATACATTTGCAGTAGCAGTATTAAGTAAAGTACTCTTCAAGTATTTTCAGTATTTTAAATACTTAGAGTATTTTATAAATGCTTGCAGTACTTTCAAGTACTGCAAGTACTTTACTTTTAGCAGTAACCTCAAATGATTTACATATTTTAAATTACTTGCAGTATATTTATAAGTACTTTTTTAAAAGCAGTATAAGTACTTGGAGTAGTTTTATTATCACTGGGAGCACTTTGTAATACTGGGAGTACTTTCTACTACTGGGAGTACATTAGTAAAATACTTGCAGTACATTATGATTTTGCAGTACCTTTTTTAAGTAACAAGTAATACTTCATCAAAAATTGCAGAAAATAAGTACCCAGTACAAGTACATTGCAAATGTACTGGAAGTTTACAATACCAGTACAGAAATATTAAAAGTACTTAAAGTAAAGTACTTAGAGTACCTAAACTACTGGAGTACAAATTTGCAGTACATTTTTGTACTGAAGTACTCAGCTCTGCCTGTCATAGTCCTGGCTGCAATTTTGGAGGAGTGGGGGTTTAATATGAAGAAAATAAAACTCTGAATCTGTTGTGAAGGTGATAAAAATTGTTAATGATTTTAAATACTTATATACCATTAAAATATTTTTGTTAGATGGAGAGGTTGAAAATTCACAAATAATATTTTCAGGTTATGTGGAATTCATCCGCAAAACAACTTCAAGAAATGTGCTTCATCAAATGTCAGCTCAAATTTAATTCTTACTCAGATGTTGAGTTTGTTGCAGCAAGAATTGCGCATGATGCGAAACGTCGGCAATGAGGAAGATGCATGGATTTTAAAAATGCTTAATTTTATTATTTTTCCATAATATGTACTATATAAGTTGATAATATAATAAAAGAAACTCTTCGCTTCGTAAATATGCCACATAAAAATTTGAGCTTTTGTGTAAACAAAACCACGTGACTGAAATCGCTATGATATTGCTTTGACGTAATTTTGACGTCACTAATTTGACCTGAATTTGCTGATTTACCTTGTTATTCTTAATTTTGTTATTAGTTATTGGTTAATATGACGGATGATCATTTCATAATATCCCTAATGTGTTAATCTATAACCACAGCATTCTTTTTAGATGGTTCAACGTTTTAACAATAATGACGTGAAGCTGCAGGTTACGAATGACAGCATTCGTTAGGGACAGAGCGTTTTCATGGTTTTAAATTCTCAGCCGAAATAAATATTTTTTTAAATCCTCAATTTTAATAAAAAAGAAAAAGAAAAATACGAGGACGCATATTTTTCGTGAGATTATTAAATTTTCTTAAAAGAACATCACTTTTTGTTTTTGGCTGAAATTAGCATGAAACATGGATTTAATTATATTTATTTTATAAAATATGAATATTATTATTATTATTTATATGTATACAAAAACTATCTACAGTGGCGCCCGATGCTTATCGCCCTGTGGTTTAGTTATAATAATAATAATAATAAGCTTTATTATCTAACAGAAAAATCCCATTTACAAGATAATTTGACCTAGCACACAATAAAATACAAATAGTATAAATAAAATTAAAATACGCAATGCCAATTAAATTTTATAGCTCAGCGGTTCACAATATCACAGAGGTACCTTCCATACATTCACCACATTTGGTCGACAATAGGTTTGAAAAAAAAAGGACACTGTTAACTGCCAGCAGCAAAACCGTCGACATAATCTTAAATGTTTGTTGAACAAGCAGTGAACAACAACGCTGCATCCAACAGATAAATAAACAACAAAGAAATTAGACAACGCCCAATTCCAGAAGCCAGAGGCTTGTGCGGAAGGGGGTTACACATTGAAAAATGAGGATATACAATCATATCCTCCGACAGTGCCAGTGCCGGAGCTTGTACCCGGTAGCACGATACCTGTTCGATTAACCGCAATTGCCACCTTGTGCCTTAACCAACGCAACTATCGGCTAGATATATCTGCCATATCGTTTGATAAAAATACCGCTCATTTTTTACTCCACTGTCAACACAATGCCAGAACTAGTCCGTTTCTACAATAAAGTTGTTTATAAAGTATATGGTACTACTTCATTGTTATTTCTCACCCTCTTAAACCACCCCCCCCCCTCCCTCTTCCTTGCAACATCTTGTCACAATATTGTGTACTCTCATGGTTTACATTAAACCCTAGACTAGTAGAATTTTTTTATTTACAAAAAAGTT
Source organism: Leptura quadrifasciata (assembly GCA_963675555.1). Classification (NCBI taxonomy): domain Eukaryota; kingdom Metazoa; phylum Arthropoda; class Insecta; order Coleoptera; family Cerambycidae; genus Leptura; species Leptura quadrifasciata. Next base: position 163,629,877 of record OY776676.1, read on the forward strand.
ATATGCAACATAATCGCACATTATCTGACCCCTCCCTCTCCCTCATCACACTTTGTAACACAAAGCTTGACTGTCAATTCTATCTCTCAACACTGAGAAGACTGATTACTTCACTTGTTCTAAAAGTTCATAATTTTTCACAACTATTTTTGACATGTTTTTTTTCGCATAATTGTGCCAACTTGCAACTTACTTGCAAAATTATCCAATGTGTCAAACTGCCAAACTGATAAGCAAGCAATGGTAAAACTCAAATTTGGAATTAATTGCACCTGCCTGAAATCCCATTAATATTAATAAGTTATTTTGCCCATAAGATTTCGTAAAAGTGTTGATTTAATTTTAACTTTGGTTCCTAAAAATGGAAAAATAGCCATTTGTTCAAGCAACATTAAAATGGGCCCTAATAGTGTTCCTCGTGGCACACCACAATTTAATTTTGAAACTTTTTTGATGCAATGAGTCATTTAAAATATCACAGAAATCAATACCGGCATTAATCTAGTAATACTACCATTTATTTTGTACCAAGTTAACACATTGACTATGGTTATGGATTGTCCTCCAAAGGTTAAATTTCCCAGACAAAAACATCGTATTGTATATTTGGTCATATTATACACTGTATCTATCACACATTTGTTAAAATATTCGCCCATCTATAATTAGACGATGGTCGATAAATTAATGGACTAAACTAGGTGATCCCAGGTTATCAATTTCCCTTTGTGCCCTACTAATTTTACTTTTGTCTTTGGGAGTCTCCTGTTCTCCGGTTTCCATGGCAAACATCTTCATCTTCTCCTTAAATGACAATTTCTCTGGGACGGCAGAATTTTGCGTCTGGTCCTTCCGTTGGGCCTGTTCCGCCAGCCTCCTTGCCCTCGGGTCTCTGTATACCTCCTGCGCGCCTATCACACCCGGTGTGGCATTGGCCATGCTCGGTGATGCATCCGTCGGAGTATTGGGAGATGCCAGCATAGATTCAGCTTGGCGAATGAAGCTCTGAAATAATACAAATAATAATGTAGTTTAACTTTTATGAATTTGATTTGGGTGTACCTCAGGGTTCGGTCCTGGGACCTCTCATATTCCTATTATACGTTAATGATTTACCACCTCATCTAAGTGCTAAGTGCAAGGTTCTATTTGCAGATGATGCGTCTATAGCCGTTGCTTCTGATACGGTAAATGAATTGTCAACAAGTGTACAACATATCATAGAGGAATTTAGCACGTGGTGTCACACCAACGCTTTGATATTAAATACCGAGAAAACCGTCTGTATGGAGTTTACCAGCAAAAGGAAAAGTCCCCATATAAATAAAATAATTGTGGATAGTTCAGTTTTCACATGTACCAGCGTAACTAAATTTTTAGGTATCTTTATTGATTCAAATTTAAGCTGGAGCACACACACTGACTACATATGTAAAAAATTAAATAGTGCCTATTATGCGATCTTGCAGCTCAAAAATACTCTTGATACACCGAGTATATTAAATGTTTACTATGCCTTGGTTTATTGTCATCTATCGTACAATGTAGTATTTTGGGGAACTCCAGTAACACCGAGAGAATATTGATTGCTCAAAAAAGAATTATGAGATTAATTTTCGACATAATACCCAGAAACTCATGTAAGCCGTTCTTCGTAAAATATAACATCTTGACATTTCCCTCAATTTATATATATCGCTGCTTATTACATATGAAATTTAATTTAAACTCCTACCAACAAAATAGTGATTTGCATAATCATGTTCTTATGCTGGAACTAAATTTTTTAATCATCTACCAGAAAATTTCAAGGATATATTATGTACTCATAAATTAAAAAAAAAAATTAAAGAATATCTTATTGAAAAATGTTGTTACACCATAAATGAGTTTCTTATATAAGATGTTATTATTTTAGCCTAGTCACATAATATTGTTAGATATAGTTATAGTCACACAATTATATTTTAAATTTTTGTATTTTGTATTGTTGTATTGTAAGATTTTAAAACGTATCTCTGACCATTCCTATACTGTGAAAAGAGTCGTATTGGAAAATAAATATTTATTATTATTATTACTAATTTTAACTAAGAATTAAGAGCCATAGGCAATTAACTTGGAAGAAAATATAAAAGTTACCAAAAAGTTGATGAAAATATAAATGTAACTCATTTACAATGTCACCAACCAATGAAATGTAGAAAATATGTTTTTTTATTTTTTGGCATTTTTTCTGTGCTGGCTTTGTTCATTAAATTTTCTATGACATAATATCAATCATTTTAAAGCGCCTGATGTATCCAATCAATCGCAGATGTTTCTTTCAAATTCTGTAAATGTCAATTATATATGTTCGAAATTTAATTGGATATGTCCGAAAAACTAAATGTGACGACATTTTACAATACCACAAATTATTAATGGATCATCTGCAGCATGTGACTTTATAGACGTGGCTAATTTGCTTGGAGGTAAAGCAATCACTTATCATAACCTCAAAACATTTATAATGATGATAATAATAATAATAAAATTCTTTATTAGCATACGCTATACAGAATAGAATAGAATAGAATTTTATTGGTCATAAATACACAAATTGTGTTTTGACAGGTCAAATAACACTTTTAAACAAAACATGACAATCAGTGTCATTAAGTACAAAAAAACGTAATATATGTATAAACGAATAAAAATAATAAATAACATGTAGAGTATATAACATTGCAACACAAGAGAAATAAAAAACTAGACAGTCGACGCTAAACATACAATGAACACTAATATAACTTTAATAAGTATTTAGTAAGATATTTCATTAGTGCATTATTCGAAGTATTTGCACATGTCGAAAATACAAAATGCGGTTTGTACACCAAATATGTAATTGAATACATAAATAAATAATAAATACTTATAAATATCGAGATAAAAATAAAATAAAATAAAAATTTCAACAAGAAATCACTAAGCTAAAATGGAAGAAGTCAGCATTTAAAAATTCGGTTAAACCATAGAAGGGATTTTCGGTTAAAAAACTTTTTATGACGGCTTTATAACGACTATAATCCAGTTCCCGAATTCTGTGGGGTAATGCATTAAAGAATTTTATTGAATAGTACCCTGTCCCGTCACGTGTTTTTGATAGACGCAAAAAGTCAATGTTTAGCTGATTTTTATTACGAGTAGGGTACGAGTGAATCTGATCACGTGGTGTGTAACTTCTTTCATTGTCTTTCACATAGAGGAGGCATTGCAATATATAAACGCTATACAAAGTTAGAATCTTTAATTTTCGGAATGAGTCTCTGCAATCGTCTCTGTAGCCTAAGCCCGCAATTACTCTTACTGCACGTCTTTGGATAGCAAATACAGATGTAATATGTGAGGAGTGACCCCAAACCAAAATTGCATAGGTGATTACTGAATGTATTAAACCATAGTATGCCGTTAAGATGGTTGTCTGCGATACGCAATTTACAAGGCAGCGTAGAAGAAATATATTTTTGGAAACCTTGTTGCAAATAAAATTAGAACTTTTTTCCCGCGTTAATTTGTTATCCAATTGAACACCTAGAAATTTTACACAATCGGTGGAAACAACATTTGTCTAATGTCTGGAATCTTAAGCTAAAGAGCATTGTTTCAGTCTTACTCTTGTTTAACATTAGCCTATTTGATAGGAACCACTCATGAATAGTTGACAGTCTATCGTTCACGCTAGATCGTAATGCCGTGGCATCCGAGTGACTGAAAATCAAGGTTGTATCGTCCGCAAAAAGTACCGATTTAGCTCTTACAGTATTATTAGGGAGGTCATTTATGAAAATGAGGAAGAGGGTTGGGCCTAATACAGGGCCTTGGGGTACCCCAAATACTATATTTGTAAATTCGGAGTTCCTGCTGTGGTGGTGCACAAATTGAGTTCTCTCTTTTAGATAAGACTTAAGTAATTTCTGACTGTCAGTGGAAAATTTATAGAAATCCATTTTTTTTAGCAAAATATCATGATACACAGTCAAAAGCTTTGCTCAAGTCTAAAAACTGGATATATGAGATTTCACTTCGTTCGAAACCCCTATTTATTATGTTAGTCAATGTATTTATGGCTAGTGTAGTAGATGACTTAGATCTAAACCCAAATTGACAGTTATTAAACAAATTGAACCGATCAAAATAAGATGTTATCTGGGATTTTAAGACCATTTCACATGACGATGACATGGTTTAACAAGTGGAGATTGAAACCTAACCCAACAGTATATAATTTTCAACCATGTTCCTAACAACAACTCTCCAAAAGTAACTAGCAACAACCACTATCTACCACTCCAAACAACAGTCAAATACTTGGGTGTAAGTCTTGACCATAAGCTGAATTTCAATAACCATACCAAAATCATAAAATAGAGATGCATTTCCAGAGGCAAACACTTCCGTAGTCTGACTTATAAAAATAAAGGCATCAGTATGAAAACGGCAGCACATATTTACAAATCGATATGCAGGCCTATACTAGAATATAACCATCCCATGTACCTTAATGCAAGAAAACCGGCACTGAAAAATCAGCGTAGCCGAAACATCAACGCTCAGAACAATCACCAAATTCTGACATCCAGACAATCCACTTCAGAACCCACCAAATGATCTCTTATACCATGTTAATAATATAAAACCGATCTCAAGGAGACTACCAAAATTGTCAGCCAAATTTGCCAAAAATGAAGACAACAGGGAAAAAGTACGACTCCTATGCAGAACAAGAAACCAACAGGCACCTAGACGCAGAAAATACCCAGAACGAACCCTGTGGGAATATATTAATGACATAAGCGCAACATGAACGACAATAATCCATGATACATAGCACACCCTCTATATTCTCTATATTTATGTTTATATACTTACATTTTTTTTTTATATATATATACATGTATATAGATAGCACACACTATACACATAATGTATGTATATGATTATATATATATCTGTAAACAGGCTGACGGACTTTGGTCGATGGCCATTTGAGTCTATACTCAATAAAGAACTTTTATTATTATTATTATTATTATTAAGACCATTTCAAAGATTTTAGCAAAAAAAAGGTATAATGGAGATTGGCCTATAATTAGAAGGATCATCAATACTGCCTTTTTTATAAATAGGAATGACTTTTGAAACTTTAAGAATTTTCGGAAATACGTTGTTTCTGGTACACTGACTCATTAGATTGGTTAACGAGATGTAGATTTGGTATTTAATACAGTTTAGAATGTTAAGATTCAAGTCGTAGGGATCTTTACTGTTGGCGTTTGTTAAATTTTTTATTATATCTAGGATTTGTATGTAAGAGACTTCCAAAAAATTGAAATTACTATTTAGCCCTCCCGCTTGGGCGTTATTTAAGTAATACTCAAAGTTTCGATTAGAGGGAGGCAACATGTCAACGGTGTGTTCGGCAATCGTCCCAAAGTAATTGTTAAATTCACTTGGAGATAAGTTTGAAACGGGATTGGATTTGTGGGACTGTTGTTTCTCGAAATTAATTATATGCCACATAGCTTTATTAGGGTTTTTACTAAGCGTGATGTAGTCATCATGTGCCTTTCTTTTTGCCTTATTCAGAGGTTTGCGAATTCATTGTACTTCCTTAGCGTCTCGCGTACTTTTATGATATACAATAGTAAACTCAAATACACAAGTAAATACAAATAAATGGTACTAATACAAATTGGCATTTTCGCTAAAATAGGTAATCAAATAAAAAGAATAGCTATTTAAAGGATGATTCTTACAACGAACTAAAGTGAGGTTAGAATGTGTTATTTGTTTACCCTCCAAACAGCAACCTTAAAATTGTGCTCTATAAATATTTAATCTTGAATAGTTGTAACGAGAAATTCCAATCTTAACTAATTAAGAAAGAAATGTCATATCGTGTAACAGAAATTAAAAAAAAATGTTTATAAACGTAACTAAAACAGTACATACGTTTGGATCTTCCCTGATGGTCTCGTCGATTTGAAGAGTGTTTGGGGGCTGTTGAGTCGGACTAGCAGCCGATGTATCATTGAAGGACACTCTTTTTGTCGTCTCCTTGGCTCTCATCGACATCACAGCAAAACTGGAACCTCTCTCGGGTGGTGGTGGTGCAGAATTCACTTCAGGTGGAGACGGTTGGCTAAGCTGTTGGTGATTATTGTTGTGACTATTGTGGTTGTTGTTCAAATTGGCACCGCCCGGTTTGAGAATGGATGTCGGCGGTACCTGAGACGGTTCCTGTTTGCTTGTGACTGTCGTCGAAGGTAGAGTGCTCACCACTGTTTGACTTGAGACTGGTTGAGGCATTGGCATGTGGGGAGTGGGGCTTTCCTAGAACAAAACATTTAAGTTTATATAATTTCCAAAACATTAAAAATTAGGGCATATTTTACACATGATTGTTATGGTTATTAACCCTCACATGCTTCAAGATGTCTTTTTGATGTTTGAACTATTGACAATTAAAAAAATACAGGATGTTCTGGGATTACTCTGGGGAGGTCATTTGTGTACAGAATGAACAGGATCGGATCAAGTATGCTGCCCTGTGGGATTCCCATGGTTATTAATTTTGGTTCGGAGTAGTAATCTACAAAGTTGTCCTTAATGCTGACCTTCTGGATATGTCCTTTAAGGTATGATTCAAACCAATCGTGTGCTGGACCGCGTATACCTATTTTTTCCAGTTTATTTAAAAGCATGTCATGATAGTTTTGGAAAATAACAAAATTAGCAATTTTCTTATACAAAATATTAAATTTAAAGTATTTTTATTCAAACGGCTGCCTTGATTCCAATATATTGCAAAGACCTGATCTTTTATGCACACTTTGAAGTTGATCCTGTAAAGCTGCTATTATTTTTTTCTATTTTTGTGCGAATATTCAATGAGAGAAAGCTAAAAGACAATTTTTCGTAATGATTTTTTTCAGCATTAAGATGTTCTAGCTAATTTTTTTGTATAAGAATTTTTTCTGGGAGTTCAAATTAAAATTTTTAAAAATATATAACATAAACTGCTTGCTACTGCTTTTGCTGTTTTTAATTTTCTCCATGAATCGTTAAAAAAATTAAAACTAAATGAAAGGCAATTTTATTAGTTTTAATTTACATTAGTCACATTTACTTCCGAATTATAAAAAACTAGGCCAATAGGTACCACTTTGGCCTCACCAAATACTTTAGAAATAGAAAAATATAAAAAAAGCACAAAGAAAAGGATAAACAAGACCCTTGTTTTGACTACATTTAAAAAAGATGACCAACGTGTTTGAAAGGAAAATTTTAAGGAAAATCTTTGGTGCAATAAATGATATAGCATATAGCAACGCAGGCACAACTAATGTTATAATATTTTCAGCACATTGGAAGGTATACGAATGAGCAGTAGAGGGTAAGCGGCACATTGAGTGGTCTAGGGACGAAACGTAATAAAATTGTCAAGTTCAATTCTAAGTAAAAAAAAGACAGGTCCGTATTTAAAGACGGGTCCAAATTGACGAAACTTCATAAAAATTTGAATATGATAAGTTACAGCAAAAGTTAATGTGCAACAATATATTCCCATAAAGTTTTTTAATAAATTACCAAACAATTAAACTACCGGTAATCAAACATCCTTAAAAAAACCATTGCAGTTGGTGTAAAACTCATTGCTTTGTATCTTACCTTTTCAGTATCATCGTCATCTTGCTCAGCAGCCTCCATTGCCCTCCTTTGGAACTCCCTCTCCAGCTGCAATACCCGTAACTGTTCGTCTTGTTGTGGTGTCCGATACTGAAGAGAAGCCAACTCTCTAATCTGCTGCTCCTGCCACTGTCTCGCTGCCTCTCTTCTGGCTTCCTGCTGCCTTTCTTGCTCCTCTCTCGCCCAAGGGTCTCTCGGTGGTTTACTGGACTGAGCACCACCTGTGGAGTAGAATGCCATCCTTGGAGGGTCTTGCGCACTAGCGGAGTATAATGGATGCGTGCTTGTCGGAGGCAGTTCCGGCAAGTCATCCTTTCTGCCAGGTTTCGGAGCAACTGGAGGTGATTTATAGGTGGGGGAGACAGGAGTATTCGCAATATTTTGCTGCTGTTGTTGCTGAATATACGTGTTTTGTTGCTGATGATACGATGGATTCGTCTGGTTGTGTGGTGGATGTTGCTGACCGAGGTTCAAGTTTTGCATACTCTGAGCATTCTGGGACATGTAATATTGCTGTTGCTGATAATATTGGTTGTTGGGATGTTGTTGTTGTTGTCCATGTGGCGGAGGAAGAATCCTATTTTGTCGCCTTCTTACCTCTTCCGACATTTCAGCCAACTTGGCAGCTCCTCTCAGATGTTGCTGGATATGTTCAGGATTTTGTCTTAATTGAGGTATATCGACTTTGCTGCTCTCGTTAGCCCTAATATTGCCGCTGCTTGCGTATCTCATCATGTCACCTTGTGCGTGATGTTTTAACATATCTTCACTTTTCGATGTTCGCATCTCATGCCTATTTATATCGTGTTGTATTTGCGCCTCTGATATTCTTATGTTCCCTTGGCTCGGATACCGCATCATTTCCTCATGCCTAGAGTTTTGCGACTGCCTAAAGACGTCTTCTCGAAGCAATCCTCCTCCGGTATTGTTGTATCTTATATCTTGCGGGCGCTCATCCTGCCTTTGATTATTCGGGTTAATGTGGAGTGGTTGCTGAACGTTATTGGGATACGTGCCATGCGTCGGACTCGGATAAGACTGATTTTCTTTGAAATTCTGACCAGAGTAAGGGCTATTATAGGGTATTTTATTTACTTCTTCCGGATTCGTGTAGTTGTTCTGAGGTTGACGCATGTACTGCTGATTATGTCCGTAGTTCTGCCCATAAGCTGGCCCGTATTGTTGGTGGTTAACGCTCGGAAAAGATCCTGCTCTGCTATCTTCACTGTGCAACCTGTGAGTGGAAGGAGGACTCTTGAGATTCGGAATGGACTGGTGCAAGTTGTTTGGTCTAGGGTTAGTTGCGGTTGTGTGCGGAGGATAATAAGCTGAAGATGGTCGCTGAGAATTAGCTACAGAAGAATGGAGTGAGTTTTGAGAACTTCTCAGTGCTGAAGTTCTAAAAATAAGAGATAAAAGAGAGTATTATTATTGAGAAGTGCATTTAGAATAAAAAGAAAAAATACAAGTGAGGTTAGATGTTAATGTTGTCCCTCCCTGTATATATAATTTATCGTAGCCACATCTTAATGGGTAATTTTCGTGGTACTTGAATATGCCCAAAAATAGAATGTGCATCGAGAGTGCATGGATTCGTATTGAAAATAATAGCACGATGTATTGTGAAGTCACTGTTTCATTTGTTTGAATAAGCTTCATAATATTCCTAATAGATGGGGACAGTACAAACATCATGTTTTTCGCATGTCACTGCTCATCAGTCTAATTTATTTCAAATAGTTTTAGGTTAGTAGTGTCTGGTGATTTAAGCATATTACTTTATGTATATTTTTCATTTCATTACAAAAAAAAAAAACTAAGCAAATAGTGAGCAGACGCTTAAATTCCTATAATAATCAAGATAATTTTGAAAATGTTCTTATTTATCGAATAATCGCGTTTAAAATTTGATTTAAAAAAGTTATGAAAATATTTGTTATTAAAAAAAAAAATCTCGAAAATATAAATAATTCTTAGAATTGGTTGCCCTTTCACATGCATCTATTTCGAAGGTTCCTGGGATCGATTAATTTCTTTGCATCTCAAAATTTAAGTCATTTACATATTCTAGTGAATGTCTTTTAGAGAATTCAAATTAAATATCTCTTTTGGTTCCGGGAGTTTTAAGTTGGATACTCTATATATTGAAAGGCAATCAGTAAATTTGTGTGTACGCAAGCAAAATTAATTAGAAGGCTTTGTACAAAATAAATTAATTGTTAATAAATTTTATGAAAATCAACTAACATAAAGAAATAATCTTTTTGCTATATTTTTCACGTTATTTTAACAAGACTTGTATGTTTTTCTTATATAAATGTTGGTGGTGAGCAGCTTAATAATAATAATAATCTATATTTTCATAGAACCTTACAGGTATAATATTATTATTATTACTAATCGACAAAGCGGTGGAAACTGAATGAGTGGGAAAAGAAGAAAATGAGCAGCGTATAAAATTGTGCTAACACACTGTAGAATGATAGATGTGCGAAATTTAGCTGGCCCCCTGAAGTAAATGCCCCAAAAAAGTTCTCATAATAATACAACTTTCTGACCTTATCAATGACAAATAAGTTTAATTTATACTAAAAATGTTACATGTAAAAAAGCCAATAGAAAAATTCACTTACCTATCACCAAGATGTTGTGGACTAGGAATTTTGTTCCTATAAATGCTGAGATTCTGATAGAACCCACCATCTTGTTGATGTAAATTGTGAGTAGATCTGCTGCGGAGTCCAGCAGGATTAGGGGTAGGACCGTTTTGAGTATTTTGAACAGGATTATTATTATTATTAATACTATTATTTGAAGACGTTCTGCTGTAACCAGCGTTGAAAGCTTCGTGATTTGTTCGTGGTTGCTCAGAATTCGGGGAGTGAATTTGATGAAGGGCTGGGACAGATTTCGAAGAGGGAATGGTACGTTCCGAGTCCACTCTGGAGGGCAGGTCCCTTTCCGACATTCGTCTAGGTCCTGTGGGATGTATCAAGTAAAAGTTAGTTAACAATTTGTGATTAGAAAAGTGTCAAAAAAATAAAAGCTAAACACATACTATAAGGAAAACAATATGGTTGCATAACATGCCATAAATTTTATACATTTAAAAAGTGAAGGGTGAATTTTTTGTATTCTAATCATCAAAATAAATAGGAGCAGACAAAGCTAAATAAAGTAAAATAAAAGACAAGAATATGGAAATCGTGCGCAACAGATAATCGTAATCTTACGATTAAAAGCGCCAAGTCGAAAATCCGTTAAAGCAGCTAACCTAGCAGCAGTATCTAAGTTGTCTTGCTCAATGCTAGCACAGCTCTGAGTTTTCCGAGCAGCCTTTGGAGAATCCGAACAATTTTTCAAGACAGGGCACGTTTTCTTGGCATATCTACAACATTTTCGAACGGTTTTCTTAGTTTTTATATCTGAACAACTCTTCCACGTTTTTGGCAAGTACTTTTTTCTCACGACGATAATTTTGGGGGACTTTGGTTTGTTGTTATTTTCGTTATTTTTAAGCGACGACTTTCTTGCATTGTTACGTCGCGTAACAATATAAGAGTCCGGAAACTTCTTATGTTCCTTAGATTTCTTTTGTATATCTGTTAATCTTTCTAAGCTATCACATCGAACTAATTGACTATTAAAAGGTTTGTTGTTGCACTCTATAATTTCGCTAAAACGACGGTTGTACTGTTTTGGCTTTGTTTGTAGATTGGTTATATTATTAAGACACTCTACTTCGTCAAGGCATTCTTTGCTATTTTTTAATATGCTCTTTGGCTTTGATACACTAGTATCATCTACCTTTGAGTCTTGGGTCTTGGTCCCTTCTTTGTGTGTAAATTCGACATTAAAAATGCAATTCCTAAATTCACATTTATGACTAAATTCAGTATTCACAGGCTTTTTACCGATACTGTTATCGGAGTTGTATTTCGTAATCACTATTAACCTTTCTTTCTGTTTTGATTTTGGAGATAAATCAGGTTCTGAATTGAATTTTACTCTACTCCGCTTCAAATTTCCCTTTTCAGGCTGTTCTACGTTTTCCTTTTCAAAGCAATCGCTGATTTGACCGGTTGACAGATTCATATTAAAGTCGCTCTTCGACTCGGAACCATTTAAGCTCCAATCATAGAGAAGTTTCAAAATCTCTAACCTCTCATACTCGGTCAATTTATCATTCAATCTCTCTTCGCTAACACTCTTGCTTCGACTGGTGACGAACATTCTTTTATTTAAAGTAGGTACACTTATGGCTTTGTTATCGAATTGCTTAGCCAGGTCTTTCACTTTGCCATGCCTAATTTCATATGGTGACCTCCAATTTTTGTATCTAATAGGAGTGTCCGGGTCCATCTGGCTTAAATCTAGATTAGACTCGTGAACCCCACTATTAATGCTCGATGTAGAGCTCGACAAATCTTGCAGAGAAGTTGAGGATAATCTGTGCTGCCTATATTTCCTCGCACCAATACTTAGGAACTTGTCTCTATCACTAATGTCATCGTTGTAATAAGAAGCGTCGTTTACTTCAATGGAGTAACTCTTTTGCTGGACAAAGTTATTAGCCTTATCTTTCCACGATTTATTTACTGGTTTAACACAAAACTCTTCTACTTTATCAGTTTTCATGTTGGTGCCAGTTTCGTCGTAGGTTAACGTAATATTTTTAGGAGAAGGTTCGGAAAAATCCGTCACTTGTAAATTGAAAACAGGCTCGTCACTCTCTATTTCTATGCGAGGTATAGTAAACTTACGTTTTTCAGACTTAAATAAACTGTCGTCTGAGTTAAAGAACACATTATTTTTTGGTTTTGTTGCCGGAGGTGTAAAGAGACGGTAATTTTGCGGGCTGTATAAGGATTCCTGGGAGCTCTGAGCATAGTCATAAAAGCTGTAATCCATGGCTGCATGTACAAAAGGAGAAAAACATGATACTACGAGTACTATACCATAAAAAAAATTAAGTATTAGATTAAGCAGGTTCTTTAAATGTGTAGTTTCTAGCAATATTTCTTTACTTTGGGTATTATAGTACATAAAATAAGTACCAAATGCAACTAAACCTAAGAAACTCAAGCACAGTGGAAGTATGCTATCGCATGGGGCAATTCTCGGCTTATAATTACAACTTTTGGACTTTCTCTGTAATCAATATGATAGACTCTTATTTTACTTTCATCACTTTACAGTTACCAGTTTGAGATGCTATTTAGAAAAGGCACCTATATTTGTTTTTTCCTTACATTTCTGTGAGATAAAAATTGATGGAGATATGGCCCTTTGAAAGAATAATATACCCCCTTTTGAGTAACTGATAACTTTTAGAAAATTTCGGTGATTGCTCACATCAATGCCCTCTGTAATGTCTTCATGTTTTCAATTAAAGTGGAAATATTTATGGGGACAGTAAGGTGGAATTTTTTTAAAATTTCTAGCTAAGTAGAACTCGGGCTATCGAAGTTGGACACACTATTGCCCCATCCTGTATATACTAGCAAATTACAAATATTAATCTCTAGCGTTAGTAACGTCAATTTATTAATAGTGTTATGTGCTGCCCTCTAACAAGGAAAGATGTGATTAAGTTCATGTTCAAAGTTTTCCTCAGAAGCTTAGTTACTTCCCTGACTAGTAGGGTGGCGCCGTCTATGAGCCAATTGACGAACAATCATCTATTACATGGTAGAAAATTATGGAGAATTCTAGAAAAAAGTTCTAGAAGGATTCCAAGTGTGTATATAAAGAGGTGACTCCAGCAGATGGGGGAACAGTTCAGTTGAGTGAAGTATGCAGTTCAGTGAAGTAAACAGACAAGAGAGTTTTTAGGTTAGACAAGAGTTGACAAGTTTAAGAAGGAAAGTAAAGTGCTTAGAGTTTTAAAAGTAGTGAAATTATATTAGATTAAGTTATTATTAGTTGTGTGATTTTTAAGTATTTGCTAGTGTAATTTTAGTGATTAATAAAATCAGTGGTTAGTGAAAATTCTTGTTGCAAGTTATTTGGAATCCACAAAGTGTTTACTGCAAATTGTAAGGACGTAACAATTGGTGTCAGAAGCGGGATTGCAACAGAATTTCTGAAGAATTCGACGAAGTTCCATAGTGTTCTATTTGGAAACCACTGGAGATATTGAAGTGAGTCGAACTGGAAAGTGATATAGACATTAGACGAGACTTATTTGTGCTAGTGTGAGGAAATTTCTGGGACATTCTGTTTAGAAATTAGTGTAGTTTTTAAGTGGTTTCAACTGAGAAGCGATATAGACTTTAAATAAGACTTGTTCGTGCTGTTTCGAGTTAATTGTTTGGATGGAAACAAGAAGCATGGCTGCCGAAAAGCAAATGCAAGACATGTTCGAGCAATTTAGAAAAATGATGCTAGACCAAAAAGAAGAACAAGAAAGACGTCAAGAAGAAAAAGAAAGACGACGTCAGAAAGAAAAAGAAGAACAAGAAAAACGACGTCTAGAAGAGAAAGAAGAACAGGAGAGACGTGAAGAAGAAAAAGAAAGAAGACGCCAAGAAGAAAAGGAAGAACAAGAAAGAAAACGACAAGAAGAAAAGGAAGAATTGAGAAAAATTATACAGGTGCAACAAGATGCTATCCTGTCAGCCACTAATGAAGTCAAGGAAAAAGTAGATAAAGTTGAACAAAAAGTTGGTAACGTCGAAGGAGAAATTAGTGACATTAAGGGAAAAGTTGCTGGCGTTGAAGAAAAAGTTACTGGCGTCGAAGAAAAAGTTACTGGTGTCGAAGAAAAAGTTACTGGCGTTGAAGTAAAAGTTACTGGCGTTGAAGGGAAAGTTACCGATATAGAAGGAAAATTTCGTGCAGTTGAAGGAGAGGTAGAGCGACTTAAGCGACTGTTAAGAGAACAAGGAGGCCAACTGGTATTATCATCGTCAGGTCCTCGATTACAACCGCCTTCCTTTGATGGTCAAACTTCTTGGTCAACCTATAAAAGACAATTTGAGGCAGCGGCATACGCAAACAATTGGAGTAATGAAGACAAAGCTATGGCATTGGTGCTAGCATTAAGGGGCCAAGCCTCAGAGTTGCTCCAGAGTATCCCAGTGACGCAGCAACGGGATTTTAAAGTTTTGGAAGCTGCACTAGATCTAAGATATGGCGACCAACACCTCGCCCAGGTATACAGGACTCAGCTCAAATCACGCGCACAAAAGGCTGGGGAAACTTTACAAGATTTTGAAGCAGCTGTTGAGCGACTGACATACCTGGCTTACCCGGATGCACCCAAAGAATTCCAGGAACAATTAACAGTTGGTACTTTCATCGATGGCATAAGAGATGAGGAGATCAGGCGAGTCCTTAGATTATCTCGAGATAAGACTGGTAGCGAAGCCTTGATCCATGCCCTCGAAGTTGAAGCCGCTTATAAAGAGACTCCACGTCCGAGAGTACGAGCCATGAAGGTAGAAGAGGACCATTTAGAAAAATCAAATATGGAATCTTTGATGGCTGACATACACAAAATGATAAGCCAGTTGATGACAAAACCAGATGCTCCAAGGAAGCAGGAAAGAGAGCAGAACGATGAACAGCCAAGGAAGGTGATTCGTTGTTATAAGTGCGGCAAACCAGGGCATATTAAGCGAAACTGTCGGCAGCGGAGCCCTGAGCGAGTAAATGCCGCAATGACTGAAGAGCCGCAGGAAAACTAAAAATAGCCAGCACTTTGGGGGCTGTGCTGGCTGGTGAACACGGTGCCCCCAGAGAGATACGGGTTTCCCAGATTAGAAGAGTCCCGAGTAGTCTGCTTTTGGATGGCTATGTAAACAAAAGGAGATGTATCTTCACTATCGACACAGGTGCCACGTCGTCAATAGTGCGGCCCGGATTTTTATCGGGAATAAAAGTTGATAAAAGCCAAAATGGATTGGTCGTTCGAACAGCCACAGGAGACAGGGTAAGGGTTCATGGAGAAGTTGACCTAGATCTGCAGTTTGGACGCCTGTGCTTTAGTCATAGGGTTATTGTGGCTGACATCATGGATGATTTCATTTTGGGGCTGGATGTTATGGGAGTACAAGATCAATTTGTACTTGACGTGGTAGAACGAGTTCTAAAGATTGGAAATGAAGAATTTATTTTGTCAACAGCAAATGACCGATTTCAAAAAGTGAGGCTACTGACGGCTCAGACAATCAAGATTCCTGCCCGTTCAGAACAAATAATCGAGGCCATTCTGGAAGGAAACTCTGGTGGATACCGTGTTGGCCTTGTTGAAAACGATGATTCAATTAAGACAGAAAATGTAGTCTTAGCAAGAACTCTAACCCGGACAAAAGACAAAATTCCAATTAGAGTGGCTAATTTAAATTCCCACTCGGTAACTTTTAAGGAAGGTGAGGCAATAGGATCCTACGAACCAGTCCAGTGGATAGCAAGGTGCGAGGAACAAGGGGAGAAATGTTCGCCAACCAGCGTAGACAGGGAAGTTGTGACTTTGTTGAGTACCCAGTTTGAACACCTATCTGAGGATGAACGTAGAGAGGCAATCAAGTTTTTGGAAAAAGAAAGTACGGTATTTGCCAAAAACACAGACATCCTCACGAAAACTGATATAGTACAGCATCGGATAGACACTGGTGATTCAGCCGCAATCCGCCAACAACCTAGGAGGTTGCCACTAGCTAAACAGGAAGAAGCTGCTGCGATGGTTCAAAAGATGCTACAAGATGGAGTAATTGAGGAATCAACCAGTCCCTGGTCATCACCGGTAGTTTTAGTTGCCAAGAAGGACGGAACTTTGAGATTTTGTGTCGACTACCGGAAGCTGAATGATGTTACAAAGAAAGACAGCTATCCACTACCACGAATTGACGATACATTAAGTACGCTGGCAGGGTCACGATGGTTTTCAACTCTAGACCTTCGAAGTGGGTATTGGCAGGTGGGACTTCACCCTGACGACAAGGAAAAGACTGCCTTCTCAACCGGTAGTGGTTTATATCAATTCACCGTGATGCCTTTTGGACTTTGCAATGCGCCAGCTACTTTTGAAAGATTGATGGAATTTGTACTCCGAGGACTAACTTGGAAGACGTGCTTAGTTTATCTTGATGACGTAATGGTTATGGGACGAAACTTCAGGGAACATTTGGAAAATCTTCAAGAAGTATTTGGGAGAATCAGAAATGCACGCCTAAAGTTGAATCCAAAGAAGTGTCTACTATTCCAAAAAGAAGTGAAATTCCTTGGACATGTCGTATCTTCGGAGGGAATACAGACAGACCCGGACAAGATCTCTGCCGTGCGTGATTGGCCAAGACCTTCAAATGTACACGAATTACGAAGCTTTCTTGGCCTCTGCACTTATTATAGACGTTTTGTGGAAGGATTTGCGGATATAGCAAAGCCACTACACCAGCTAACGGAGGAGAAAGTTAAATATCAGTGGACACCGGAGTGTGAAACATCATGGAAGAAGCTGAAAGCAGCGTTATGCAGTAGTCCTGTGCTAGCATATCCCCAACAAAAGGGCCTCTATATTCTTGACACGGATGCTAGCAATTCCGCAATTGGATGTGTACTATCTCAAGTCCAAAATGGAGAGGAAAAAGTAATCGAGTATTTCAGTAAGGTACTGTCCAAACCAGAGAGGAATTATTGTGTAACAAGGAAGGAACTATTGGCCATTGTTAAGTCCGTGGACCATTTTCACAAGTACCTCTATGGTCAACATTTCAAAATCAGGACCGACCATGCTGCATTAAAATGGCTACTGCAGCTGAAAACTCCAGAAGGTCAACTGGCTCGCTGGATAGAAAGACTGCAGCAATATGACCTCACAATCGAACACCGACCTGGAAAGTCTCATAAAAATGCAGATGCTCTGTCAAGAAGACCGTGCAAAGATGACTGCAAGCACTGCTATCGGGTTGAAAAAGCACAGGGCACGGTAATAGTAAACACAGTTCAGGTAGATGTTCCAGATGATTGGACAAAGGAAGTTCTAAGACGAGAACAAATGGATGACAGCGTAATTGGTCCTATATTAAGGGCAAAAGAAAAAGGAACGCGACCGGAATGGAAGGATGTTTCGGACAAAAGTGCGGAGCTGAAGGCATTGTGGGCACAATGGGACTCCCTTAAGGTTATAGATGGGCTATTAAAGAGAGCATGGGAAAGTCCAGATGGGAAGGAAGTTACCATGCGTCTGGTGATACCCAGCTGTCGGATCCCAAAAGTACTTCAGGAAATACATGATGGAGTGTCCGGGGGACATTTTGGTATGAATAAGACATTGGCTAAAGTACGGGATCGATTTTATTGGATAAATAGCCGTCAAGATGTGGAAGCTTGGTGCCGCAAATGCAAGGCTTGTGCAGCTACCAAAGGGCCACAGACGAAGAACAGGGGCCAAATGAAGCAATATAACGTCGGAGCTCCTTTTGAGAGGATTGCTATAGATGTAGCGGGCCCATTCCCAGTGACAGATGATGGGAATAAATACATCCTGGTCGCTATGGACTATTTTAGTAAATGGCCGGAAGCCTATGCCATTCCGAATCAGGAAGCAGTTACTGTTGCTCGAGTTTTGGTGGATAACCTTGTATGCCGATTTGGTGTACCCCTGGAGCTACATTCCGATCAAGGGAGAAACTTTGAGTCGGGGGTATTTCAGAAAATTTGTGAGTTGCTGGGCATTCACAAGACTCGGACAACCCCTCTTCATCCCCAGTCAGATGGAATGGTGGAACGACATAATAAAACCATGAAGGAACATCTTTCTAAGGTAGTTCACAAGAACCAGCGAGATTGGGATCGACATATACCATTTTTCTTAATGGCATACAGGGCTGCCATTCATGAGACGACTAAACAGACACCGGCTCGTGTAATATTTGGGCACGAGATCAGACTGCCATGTGATTTGATGTTTGGTACACCAGATAAGAAGCCACTGTCCGTGGATGACTACGCAGACGAAGTTAGTCAACAGCTGAGGAATGTCCACGAATTGGTTCGAAACCAAGTTAGCATAGCTAGTGACAGAATGAAGGCTCGCTATGACCGGAAGGGAACGTCAGCAGGATTCAAGGAGGGCGATCTGGTTTGGCTATATAACCCACAACGAAAGAAGGGAAAATCTCCGAAGCTTCACCCACCCTGGGAAGGACCGTATTCAGTCATCACTCGGATCAATGACGTTGTTTACCGAATTCAACGTAGTAAGAAGTCCAAGATGAAGATCGTGCACTTGGATAGGTTGGCGAAGTATGAAGTATGTTGGGGAATCTGAATTGCCTGACCGGGACGTTCAGGCTTAAGGAGGGGGCAGTGTTATGTGCTGCCCTCTAACAAGGAAAGATGTGATTAAGTTCATGTTCAAAGTTTTCCTCAGAAGCTTAGTTACTTCCCTGACTAGTAGGGTGGCGCCGTCTATGAGCCAATTGACGAACAATCATCTATTACATGGTAGAAAATTATGGAGAATTCTAGAAAAAAGTTCTAGAAGGATTCCAAGTGTGTATATAAAGAGGTGACTCCAGCAGATGGGGGAACAGTTCAGTTGAGTGAAGTATGCAGTTCAGTGAAGTAAACAGACAAGAGAGTTTTTAGGTTAGACAAGAGTTGACAAGTTTAAGAAGGAAAGTAAAGTGCTTAGAGTTTTAAAAGTAGTGAAATTATATTAGATTAAGTTATTATTAGTTGTGTGATTTTTAAGTATTTGCTAGTGTAATTTTAGTGATTAATAAAATCAGTGGTTAGTGAAAATTCTTGTTGCAAGTTATTTGGAATCCACAAAGTGTTTACTGCAAATTGTAAGGACGTAACAATAGCAATATTTAAGAAAACGATATAATGTTTCTAATACTTCCCACATTCTCGCTTGCATCGGTATCTGCATTTCCTTGCTAATGTTATGACAAATTTATATTATTATTACAGTTTATACAATTAATGGCATTAGTATTTCAATTTCCAGTCAATGAAATTGGTTTTGAAAACATTGTAGGTGAGTTTACAAAATAATTCTGGAGGATCATTAATTGATTTGGTACTTGCTAATATTAAAGTAACTGCTACAGTTTTAAAAGAGCATGGTATTAGTTCACATTTTAATAGTTTTAACTTTAGATCGATTCGGTCATAGGAGCAGTAATTCTCAGTATCTAGCAAGTAGGGGTAGAAACATTGATTAGGAAAAAATTAATGTTGAATTGTCACAGGTGTCATGGGACTACAGAGCAAAGGATGTAGACATTGTATATCAGCATTTTTTAGGTACAATAATAAGAGCTTATAATAAAGTAGCTCCAAAAAAATAAATAAAAATTACTATCGGGAATGGTGGAATAAGACGGTAAATGGGGCAACACAAACTAGGGATAAATGTTATGAAGATTTTGTGCTTTTGAGAAATGACGAAAATTGGGAACGATATAAACAGGCTAGAAATAATGCCGTCAGGTAATAAAAAATGAGAAAAAGAAGTTCTACGATAAAAAAAAATTGACTTGAATAAGTGCCGATGAACTGAAAACTTTAATATTTGCTATGCCTAACAAAAACAGTCCTGATGATGTCAGCATAACATTAATTAAAAATTGTTATGTAACTTTATCAGCTCCCTTAAATATGATAAACTTATCACTTTTAATGGTGGGTCAAGTACCAATGGATATTAAGGTTGCTAAAGTCTAGTATACTTTAACTTGGCGTGTGTATGGATGAGTTAATATTTCCGTACGATTTCATTTTCTATTGTACACAAAGATCCACAAATATTGTCCACGTAGACAATGTTTCTGGACTATTGCTTTAACTTTGTGTACAATATGGGAGAAAATGAAATCGTACGGAAATATTAACTCATACATACACACGCCAAGTTAAAGTATACTAGACTATACTATTATACCTGTACCAAAGGTTCCAAATTCAATAAAGGCTTATGATCTACGACCAATTAATATTATTAATTCCATGGGAAAAGTTCTTGAAAAAGTAGTTTATGAACAATTGGTATCTTTGTTGGAAAGAAATATTAACGAGTTTCTAGTCTGGTTTCCCTAGCCATCATAGTTGTGAGATGCTATACTATGGGTATTGCACGACTAGAAGCTAAATTTGGAGAAAAACCAAATTACACTTTTAGTATTTTTAGATTTACAACGTATGTTTGAAACTGTGTAAACAAGTTTTTAAACTTACTTTATGATAAAATGGATAACGGCGAGAAAACCATTAGTATTTTTCTTGACCTTAGAAAAGCGTTTGACTTGGTCTCGCATAAAATTCTACTAGATAAGATGGCTAGATATGGGGTTACAGGACAAGCACTAAAATCGACCGCATCTGGTTAGTATCAATTCCTATCAATTAGAATCGCTTTATTCTACAGTTGGTGTCCCACAAGGATCTATACTAGGCCCTTTGTTATTTATATTTATATAAATGATCTAACTGCCCATAACATATTTCTATTTGCTGATGACACATCTGTGATTGTAGCTGATAAAAATTTAAATAATGCTGTTCATAGGAGTAATGAGGAATTAGAAGTAATTTATAAATGGCTAGTGAGTAACAGGCTTCTATTAAATACAAAAAAGTCGGTCTTAATTAAATTTCAAAAATACTCTGACAACCTCTGATAGCAGCCTATATATAAAAATCTCACGTCACTTATACAGGCTGATTCAATAAAGTTCTTAGGCTTATACATTACTGAAGATTGTAGGTGAACAGATATTGAACAGATGTGTAAGAAATTGGCTCCGGTTTGTTACTGCATCAAAAACCTGAGAGACGCTGTAAGCATTGATATCTTAAAAATGTACTACTATGCAAATTTTCATTCAATGTCTTATGGAATCATTGCTTGGGGGTTTTCAAATGAAAGTTTAAGAGTTTTCAAACTTCAGAAAAAAGCAGTTAGATATATGTAAGGTATAAAATTGCGGGATAGTTGCAAAGAGCATTTTGTAAATTTAAATATCCTTATGTTGCCCTCTACATTTATTATGAATATTCTCACATATGCTAAAACTGAAAACTTTCAAACTCTAAATGAGTTTCATCGGTACAATACAAGAAACAATGAGTTTCTAGAAATACCTCATCACAGAACCACGCTTTATGAACACTGTCCAAAATATCTGGCCATTAAGGCTTACAATAGACTACCAAATGAACTCAAATTATTAAATTCTAATCTTTTCAAAAAGCGTATAAAAAAATCGGCAGCTACTGAAAGCGGCTGGAACCTCCCCACTCGGTGGATCTTTGAAGCCGAAAAGAGCATTAAATTGTGTGACAAAACGGCACTAAACGTAATCCGATCTCATCCAAAACCTTTTCAGATCTTCTGGGGCACTAAAAAAAACCCTCAACTTAATGAATTTACAATCATCTATGAGAGTTATTACCTACATTATCGCTCGTTGAATAATATACTATTAGGATATTAACAACTTTAACATCACTTGAACGACTAAGAAAGTCTAGTTATCCTAAACACTACAGATTTGTAAAGCAACAAACTGAAAATTGGTAAAGTGATAATCTATAATAAATTCACCAACGAAGGTACAGAAAGCATATGATATTGATATTGTTACATCTACCTTTAAAGTTTGTGACAATCCACTAAAAGTTACAAATGATATGCCGAAATCTTATTAACATAACATGACACCAATGTTATCGGATGACAAACTATGACAATGACAATCGTGAAAATTTGCTCATTGCAATCCGATCGCTCGCGGCTGTCTTTGTTAAATGAAACATTAGCATTTCAGTAATTTTACTAGATTTTAGAGGAATATTTGTAGTTTAATTCTTAGATTTGTCTGTATATACATTTAAAAACAGCACTGTCTAGTGCTGCTCTACTTCTAGAGTAGTGAACAAACAACACGTGAATTGACACGTGATGTGATGAGTTTCACGACGTAACAGCTACGCGCATCGATCATGTCATGCGAAATGCGATCAATGCTTCATATTTGCTTTATTTTTAATTTTTTTCACGGAAACCAAATTGAAAGGGTAGAAGTGTGATATATCGTTGAAATCAGAATTTTAACTGCTTTTCAATGGTTCCATTGCAAATTGAAAGTAATTATAAAATAAACAACTTTATGCGTCAAAATGGCACTAAACGTAATCCGATCTCAACCAAAACCTTTTCAGTTCTTCTGGGGCACTAAAGAAATGCACATGCAAAGTTTCATTCAAATCCGTTCAATAGTTTCGGCGCTATCGTGCTAACACACATACACACACACAGACATTTTTCAAAAACCACTTTTTTGGGTTCCTAGGACCCCAAAACGTAAAGATTTGATGTTATATCAATTTTTGTTTTTGAACCAATTTTAGTAACCTCTCCAATTTTATTGTGGAGAGGTTAAAAAACTGCTCATTGAAAAAGCATATTACTCGATCAATGAGTTTTTAAACGACAAATTGTGATTTTATTATAAATTACAATTTACTACCCTACATATACTTGTATCACTAGTATTGTATATACGTATATTATATACTATATGTTTTATGTATTTACTTAATATCATATATGTCTTTACACTTTTTACCTTTATATTTTTTATTTTGACTTGTCCTATATTATTGTTTTAATGATCGATTGGACCAATAAACATTATTATTATTATTATTAGATAGGGCAAGCAGGTTATTAGTAAAACTTTAAAAAAATTGGTATTGATGGAATTGCATTACTGTGATTGACTAATTATTTGGATAATAGATCACAGAAATTAAAAATAAATAGTATAACATCTTCCGAAATAAGTAATAATACTGGAATAACACAAGGCAGTGTATTAGGCTCACTGTTATTTTTAGTATATATAAATGACATTGTAGAGGTTGTGGATAATTGCAAAATACATTTATTCGCTGATGATACCCTAATGTATATTAGTGGTTTGAATATTGGAAATTGTTTCACAATGATAATAAACACCTTACAAAATGTTTACAGGTACTGCTGCACCATTTAGGTTAATACTAAAAAAACTAAGTGGATGCACATTGGAACGGGTATTGGTTTAGATTTGATAAGTAGAAAACAAACAATTTATATTGGTACTGAGGAAATTGAGAGAGTTGAAAAATAAAATATCTTGGGGTAATGATAATAATAATAATCTTTATTATCCAGTAGACCAATAGATAAACAATTATCACTTAATGATGATCATGCTAGCTATATATGTAAAATTATAGGTTTTAAAATAAACTTTTTAAGTAGAAGTAGTGGATTTTTGAGACACTGGGCCAGACTTTATGGTTCCTCAATTATGTACCTTTTAAATAAAAATGAGTTAGATATACTTCAAAAGCTACAACATAAGAGTATGAGCATAATTTGAGAATGTTCTAGACTGATTCCTATCGGGACATGCTGAATATGTTAAAGTGGCTTTCGGTTAAAAAATATGTTGCCGTCTCATCAATCAGAGAATCCATTTTGGGACAAATTTGGCCTACTTTGGCCAATGTAAGGGAGATGCCCCTAGGTAGCATCACCACCTATTTCGCAAGATTAGGTTGGTTGGAGGCCTAGGCAAGGGTCTGCCTACAGGGAGGATGTACAAGGCGCCCAATCCTAAGTGCTGTGGTTCAATAAATTATTATTGACCACCCTCCCAACCAATTCCAGATTATTCCAAACAAAAAAATCTAGGGGAGTCAAATCAGGTGGCCTTGGCGGTTTCCCGACAGAACCATCCATCAAAAGGCGTTTTCTCCGAATCTCTGCTGAAGGTAATCAGTTACAATTCTTGAAGAGGAGAGTCGTCTTGTTGGAAATACATTCCCAGTTCTAAATCCAAAGGTAATTCATCTAAAATGCCCTTAAACTCATTTTGCACGAATCCCAAGTATCTGGCACCAGTTAAGGGCCCTTCAAATAACATTGGACCAATGATAGTCCTACAATGAAGTTAAGTATATAGGATGTTCCAAATTTCAATTGTTTGTCTTTAAAACTAAAGGAAAAAAGATAGTGTACCATACGGTATATTTTGTAAAATTTGTCAAAATTTTATACCCTTTGAAAATTATTTTTACACGCCACTGAACCCATTTTCGTATCTATCTCAAATTAAATTAATTGAGTAGAGAAACAGATCCGCAATTTTAATTAATTGTAGAATCTGAATTCCCTGTTTCGTTGTTGTCCTAGTTTGTAACTTTTTTTCTAATAGGGCCCAGTTGTACAGATATCAGTTTATGAGTAGTTTTACTAAGCTATCACTTATGCAAAGAGCTACTTTATTTTCACTTGCGTTTTAAGCTTTATAAAGCTAGAACATTTTAGAAAATATAAAGTTCATGCATGCACTTTACGTCGATTTCTGACAGTTCCATATTGAGAGTTCATACAAACTTTAGAATTTACTTAAAAAGCCAACTTGCCACCAATATTAAAACGGAATGATCACGATGTAATTACAATTACATTGTGATCATTCCGTTTTAATATAAGACATACATTGAAAATTAAGTCTGACACAACGCAAATGCACAAAAAATAAATTATTAGGTGTAAATTGAGAAAGAATTTAGTTTTAATAGCAGAAAAGCCAATAGGAATTACAAAGTGCTAAAGGATATGTGTAAATATGAAAAAAAAACACAAAGAAAAAATTAAATCCTTTAACCGTTCGACTTTGTGCAACAACCAATACTGTGAATCTTTCGCATATTATCAGCTTAACATAAAATTAGACTTAAGCTTGGATTGTACCACTGGGCCTAAGACATGTTTTGTTATCATAATGATTGCAATAAAGATGTTTATTCAAAGATTTTCTTCACCGATTTTCAATAAAATAATGCATCATTTTTGGAAAGGGATTAGGAAATAAAATTAGTAGTAAACAGATTAAATATTATAACTTGAAAAGTTTCAAGAGTACTGTAAACAAAATCTATAAAACAATTGAAATATCTCACCTCTATGGGGCGTAGGACTAGGCTGTTGTAATAACGTGGCCAATCCATGATAAACGGCACCTGCCTTGGCCACTTCCAAAGTAACTATACTGGTGGTCCTTTGTAAAAATTCAGCAGCCTTCTCTTGGGTAATACCTAGCAAGGATTGGCCATCAACTGACAGTAACTGATCCCCAGCCGCAAGGCGACCATCCCTATCCGCTGCTCCGCCTGGAACCACCGATTTTATGTAAATGCCAAGCCGTTCCTGTCCAGCACCTTTCGCTGCAACAATGGACAGTCCCATTCCGCCGCCTGCCTTGTGCAGCCTTATCACTTGGACCTAAAATAGTAATTATTATTTATTACATTATTAATAAACAGCAAATGATTTAATCAAGTACAAATACTTGTTCCAAAATATAATGAAAACATTTCTACTGCTTAGATGTTTATGCATAGTTTGTAAAAATGTAAGGTTAGAGTGATCTTACCTCTGGTTGGGTTGTACTAAGGGCTGACGGTGGCCTGGGGGCAGACATATATACTGTCCAATGTCCTGAACTGGTAGGTTGGGCGGCAAGCCTGCAAAGGCCAGATGACTGTAGAGGATGTAAAAAGTCCGCTAGGCCTGGTGGTACTCCTTGCACGACATCACAGCTGAAGCCATCATCCGGTAGGAGAAGTTGCAAAGGCGGGGCAGGGTCTTCATATAAGGTCACTTCTCGACCTTCCGCTCTCGCCAATTCGTCTGCAACACTCTCAGCTGCCTTGGCAGCTTGCTCCAAAAGTGAGGGAGATGCTAATTTTTCACCGGGTTCAGCTAAATAAATAAACATTCAAAAATTGCCAAATATCAGAAGTAAGATAACATATGTGATAAAATTAATAGTTATTAATAAACATGATTATATCATGTTTAATAAATAATATGACCATATCTTCATATAATTTTAAAATAAGATTATATTAATGTCAAATAATCAAATACTTAGTAAAAAAATTTGCTTATATAGTACAAGGGTGTTCAAAAAGTTCATGGCCGCACTGAGAAATGATGCATGAATGGTCCAAATGTTTTTAAATGCTAAAAGGATAATAATAATCCATATATTTCAGAATATATTTATAAACTTTTTCTTGACAAGTTGATATTTTTAATGCAAACAATACATTTTTCTTATACAAAGATTGATCAGTATTACATTCGTTTCCATAGCATATTTTTATAAATAAAAAATATGCATAGGTATAGTTGTTAAATTTGGTAGGTCATATTTTTAAGTCTGAATAAGTTTTCTTTTCAATACCTAGCACAGAAGCGGCAGCTTACCAGACACGATTTGATTTTTCCAAATTCTAATGTATAAAAAAAGGCTTTGGTGAAGCAAGAGCAGGATACAGAAAATTGCGTTTAAAATCAAAAGAATTTTGTCATTTACACCTAAAATGATATCCGACTTCTTGCAGGAACAGCGTGGGACAAGTAAAGGTGCCGTGGGGAAGATATTTTGGAAGTTCAACGAAAGTTCATGAGACGTGATTCACAAAGAGTTAGTTTAGTAACTGCAATAAAACGCAAGACAGGATGTGGTCTCCAAGGTGTATACACAAAACATCATTTTGGAAACTGTTTCGAAAATGGGCTTGCACTTCCAAATATTAACCTTTTTTTAAGATTCGATGTAGTACTCATGTATACGTTTTGCTTTACATGTTCCCTATCGAGATCACATTAGCCCTTACCTCTCAGACATAGGTTGGATGGATATGAAGACCAGGCGATGGGTACATCTTTGTTGCCTGGTATATAAAGTCATTAAACTCCAAAAACCCGAATATCTAAGTGAGAAGCTTGAAAAAAGATCAGAAGCACATACACTAACGACTAGAAGATGTGACTCCACTCTTAGCATACCCGTCCACTCAACAGCCCATTTCAAAAATAGTTTCTCGTACCAAGCTGCAAATATATATAACCAAATACCAGCTGAACTTAAGAACTTGTCATATCTTAGGTTTAAAAGCAGCCTAATTAATAGAATAAAAACTGGAAGCTTCA
The DNA here is from genome assembly GCA_963675555.1 of Leptura quadrifasciata. Lineage (NCBI taxonomy): Eukaryota > Metazoa > Arthropoda > Insecta > Coleoptera > Cerambycidae > Leptura > Leptura quadrifasciata. Next base: position 163,657,625 of record OY776676.1, read on the forward strand.
CTATAAAGTTCTAGACCTGAATAGGCACAATGGCGCACTGCTCCATTTATATACATTATTTTAACTTGTTTGTCTATATCTGTCCTATTTAAGTATCTTTACATTGTGTTATTTTAGCTTTTGCATATATATTTTTATTTAATGCCTGACTTATATAATATTGTAATGTATTCCTTGTTGGTCTGGGTGAAAACCAATTTAAAATTGACCCCAGTACCTTTTTATGTAAAAATACCTTTTTCTTTTTTGCATAAATAAACTGATTTATTATTATTATTATTATAGTGTAGCATTGCAACTTATGCAACGTGTAGCCTATAAGGACGGACTGGTGGTCGCTCAAGAAAGTCCTAGAAGGGAGATTTTTCAAGGACGTCAAAATTTAGAAAGTTAGCAGTCGCTTTTTGCGAGAAACGAACATGTTTTACTAATTGCACATACGTAGTTTTTCGCTGATTCGGGGTGCATGTAGCCCTTTTACCACGTCTTGTGTATATGAAACCCACCTTGCCTGAACTTATGAATATAATACACTAATCTGTTGTGATTCAAGCATTTCTAAACTCAATAACAGAGCCCCGAAATTACTTTGCAAGTAATAAAGACAGGCAAGCGAAGAAGCCCACAAAATTGCAAATATCAAACATATTAAGTTGAATCTTTTTTGTGTCAGTCAATTGCTGTAATGTAGGCCATTAGATGGTAGTTGGAAATCGCATTATCCAAAGTTGTCCAAATACTCACCATGTGTGGTATGGACTGATATCTCTGTTAACTTTCTACATTTTTCGTATATCTATATTGTACAACTAACATTTCCAATGCCCAATATATAACTTACACCCAAATCCCACCTTCTTCCATTGTATCTTACTGAGTTGATTAATAGACAAATTTCCTTTCAGAAAATAATATTAAGAAGTGTTAGACAATAATCAGTGTTAGATATAAGACAGTGCAACGACTGTCTGTCTGAGTTACGTCGACCCATCACAGGGGAACGTCCTTCAGATTCTTAAAGCATGGATCATCCACAGACACACTGTATATGCATAAAATACACAAAAACATTGGGACAGAAGACCAGAAAAGGCCAATTTCATTTCGACTTCAAATTCCTGCCAGAACTCTCGTAATTGTCTGATACGGCCCTGTCACTACTGGTTTCAATTGAAACTCAAAAATATCTTGGTGGACGTGGAAGAGTAAAGAAAGGTAATAGACCGTGATACTGCTGCAGAAATGTCTCTCACAAGCTTTTAGTGGTTTAGTGGTTATGGATTTTGGAGCCATGAAGATACGAGAAGCTTTTTGTAAACGAGATATTGCTTTGCTTTTATGAAGCTAAGATGCTATTGACAGCAATTTATTGTGTCACCAAAAGGGTTAATATGCAAAAATGTGTTTTGCAAGGTCCTCAAAAACAAACTGTTCCTTCCAGAGGGTCTAATATCAGAACCAATGGTCTAGGCCTAAATAAGATTTTTTTACTCTAAAAATGTTTGTATGCCTCTGAACTAAAACTTAAAGTACTTGCAGCAGTATCCCGATCTATAAGGGGGCAAAAGATGATGCGAAGGCGGGAGATGATGGGATAGTGGTGGAGTTATTGAGAAAATGTGCAAAGGAGAGAAAGATGGCGAAAAATTGGAAAAAAGTGGTAGTAAGATGAGAAAGTGGGGAAATGTGGTGGGGAAAATGGGAGAAGGTAGTAAAAAGCGAAGGGGACAGCAGAATAGTGACTGAAATGGATGAGAAATCCACATGAGCATAGCTGCGTACAGAAATATTTAATAAACAAAAATGAATGCAAAATATTTGTCTCTTTTTTCTATACCATCCCCTTATATATCTAAGTTGTCTTATACATTATGTGTTCTACTACAACTAATCCACATTATAATTCTTACCTTTGTACTGCATCAGAAGAGCTCCCAGTTGCATTGAATTTAATTTGAAGCAAGCCGCCGACAAATTCGCCAAATCTTCGGGTGCGTACTTTGGTGCTTGCAGAAGATGAGCGCATTGAACGATTTTAGCCAAGTGACACTCTGCTGCGAGTTCTAACCCTTGAGACTCAGCCCAAGCTTGTAAATTCCTCAAACGATTAAATAATTTATTTCCAAAATTCCTTGTACACAAGTTGCTATTGCTTATAACATTGGACAGTGCCTTGGCCGAGATCCAATGAAACAATTGGGAAAATAATTGTATGGTGAGTGCAGCATTCACTCGGCACTTTCTTAACAGGTTCATGGCGCCACTTAAGATATTTATAACTTCCCTCGGGTGATCGTCACCTGTAACGGACATCAAATATGCCATTGCAGAATTTAACTCATCGGTCAAACAAGCCACTAAGTTTTTGAACGCCAATTGCACAGCATCTGCCAGGGTGTCTTGCGCTTGCAGAGAAAATGCACTAACATGCCTATCCGATTTCAGAAAATGAAGTAGTTCACTTGCATTTGCTAACCAAAATGCTTGAGACGTGCTTTCTGTACTTCTATCCTGCACTGTGTGTCTAATTAACATCGCAGCATGTTGAAGAAGCAGCGTAAGCTTGTGTGCTCGCTCTGTTGGTGTCAGTTCAGGTCTGTAGTGGGTTGAAGCCCGGTATCGGGCACAGAGGTACAAGGTATACGCAGGTGCCAGTCTAAACGTTGGAGTCGTAACATCTAAATGGGTTATCACTCTGGCCAAAAACTGTTCTTGCGGTTCTTCTGGAAATTCCAGGACTGCTGGTAAGATGGGGTCTTGACCCCGAGGATACCTGTCGATGCCGCTGAGCCTAAATAACAAAAAAGAAATTGAAAAAGTTGAAGTTTTTGGCGACATAATGTATATTTGAATTATTTTCATTTTTATATAGACCTTACAGGCACCTTAATATTTTATGTTCCACTAATACCTCAAAAACATTTTTCTAAAACTTATGAATTGCCTTACATTTACACATTATCTAGCTAAATTAAAAAAACATAATCAAAGAATTTGGCTATAAGGGAGAAGATTGAACAGAAGAGAGTAATACTGTTGGCCAGGTGAATCTCCCGACCTCAATCCTATTGAATACGTGAAATATAATTAAAAGAATGGCCAGAGCGAAGCTAAATCTTTACTACAGCTCCTAGTAGTTTATTTAAAAGACCGGGGCCACAGACCCCCAACGATATGCGCAAAATGTTTGATCTCACGATTGTTTTCGTTTTTGTTGAATTGATTTTTAAACAATATTACATAATAACATACGCAGTTTAGATCTTGGAAATATGCAATGATTTTCCTAGTCTAACCGAAGAGTTGTAGTGATAATAACTTCTAAAGCAAAATAATACAAAACTCTCATAGTTTTTCGTTTCATGGGTAGTAGAGGACTTACTTTGCTCGTTTATGTCCCATCATAATACCATTTATGTCATTACCAAGGTAATGTAATTTTAACTGCTGTAAATGGATTGTCGTAAATCTTTACATTTGATTTTATTTAGATAAATTAATTAATATTTGTTATTACAAAATCATACAGCATGCAATATATCTCAACCTACCTATTTTCCGACGAGGACCCTAAGGACCTATTATCTTCTCGTGCGCCACTGGCTGTCGAAATGGTTTCAACATTTCCTTCTAAATCGAAGGTAGTCTCAATATTTTCTCTTGAAGCATCTGTAGGGCTAAGAGCGCGAGGGGATCGGCTGTAGATTACACAGAAAGCAAAAAATAAAAATATATATAGCAAAAAGTGAAACTAAATGATAACATGCTTCAAATTAAACAGTAATCATTTTTAGCAAATTAATATAAAAACTGCTGCACGTGCAAAATCAATGTGAAGTTAAAATCAGAAAAAGTAGACATGAAAGTAAGAAATAATAGTTCAAGCTGCGACTGTCGAGAGCCATGTCATCAGATGTCAATGTAAAACACATTTAATCAATAATAGATTAAGAACAACATAAAACCATTAGGTTGCATAAATTTATATAACCGGAACTGCGAATTATAATGGCTTCCAGTACGCATGTTTTTGTTAGTCTATGTCATATACACTTTTAAGTTCTACTTTACATGTGCAATAAATATGATTCAATGTATTAAGCTTTTACCATCGGCTGATAGATTCCTGGTGATTCGTGGTTCAAATCCCAAAATACAAAGCATAATACGCCAACTAATTCCAAAAATAGTATGTTAGATATTTCTGTCTAATAATAATAATAATAAAAAATAAATAATAATAATGTCCTCAGAATTTATATTTTTTCAAAAATGTTAAATCGATATTTCTCATGATACTTTTCCTGATTTTATTTGTAACAAAGTAAAGAACACACAATTATGATGGTTATGCACAAAAAACAAAGTCGAACAATGAGACCCACCTGTCATATATCCTGCTGCCATTGTCCAAATTCGTAAAAGGCTGTCTTGTTCTATCTTCCTGCGCCGGATCCAGAAACCTGTAAGTATTGCTGTGCCCAAATTTGACAAGACTCCCGTGGGTTAAAATCGTCGTTTGATGTATCCTTTGGCCATTGACGTAGGTGTGAGCGTCGGCATGACAGGGGGTTAACGACGTCACGCCGTCGGTGTTTGTTATGACGCAGTGTCGAGGTTGAATGTGCGGGCCGTACAGTTGGAGGGCGATGCCGTTTGCAGAACCAACCTTTAACAATGAAACATTATACTTTATTTATTGCGGGATTTAATGTGTCCGCTGTATCGTGCTAAGTGAAAATTAACTGGTTTTGTTTAAGGTTGCCTTTTTAGATCGTGATACCGCTGCAAAAATGTAATGTAATTTTCCATCTTGTGACATCTGAAAACATGTAACACATGCACAGCCAAAAAGCCATTTAAAAATCCGATCGGGGCTGTGTCAACCGGGTATACGTCGCACAAAGGTGGCCAGTGAGGACGACCTCGGAAGCATAATTAATACAGAACACAAAATTTTTTTTGTTTCATTTCACGGGGCGCCAACGAAATATCTGCACAAGAGTGGTGGCTATGTTTCTTGTTGCGCCTGAATCTGATGTCAAATTTAAATTAGAATTTAATAAGAACATGACCGCTCCGATCGTCCCCAGCTATGACCCCTACATCCCCCGGATCTATTGGCAAATAGCCAGCAGAAAGGCAAGTGACAGACTTTTTGCAGTGGAATCACGGTATATTATGATTTATATATACCTACATAAATACCACGTATGTGGCGCCACTGATGCCCGGGATTTCTTTCTTTCTTTCCAAGTTTGTTTACGACTGAATAGTTAGTCGAGCAAATTATTAGGTATAAAGGCGGCACGTTAAATCATTTACTCTATGTGGTCGACTAGGTAATTAAAATTGTTTGTGGTAGTCGTGTCTTCCATTTCTAGTAGGCGGATAAAACTTAATATATTTCTCTCGATTCAATAGGATTATATGGTAGAATAATTAGTATCAAATAAGAGCTACTATCTTTTGACGGGAGTGACGCTTATTTTTTGCGTTACTGACTCGAGTATTCGGCCGAAATACAGCCATTTTTCAAAATGACGTCGACTTTTTTTTAAATAAAAACGCGTTGGAGGGAACTCATATTTGATACGTGACTGATACTATTACAAAAAAAGTTAAGACATTTTAAGTGAAAAAGAAGATATAGGAAAATCACACTAAAATAATATTTAATAGTATTTATTGCTGTAACAATAATAACTGTTCCACACAAGTCAAAATAAAAAATAGTTCACAGTAAAAAATTACACATATAAAAGAAAACAAAAGAACTATTTAAGGTTTAGGCATTATTTTAAACACAGTTTACATTATTGAAAACTCGAATAAAAGTAACTTTAACTATGCTCTAACAATGAAAAGAAAATATTTGGAAAGGACAGCAAGGCGTGATAATCCTTTATTTACCTCCACACCCGTTAATTCTTGTACAATCTTTTATGAAAACACGTTGCTGACATAAAGTCAACATATATTATATATATTTACACCTAAATATATTATACTGCTATGAACTAAAAAACGCAACACCCAGAATTGTTTTAGAGAGGTTCTATTTGTAGATAAGAAACGATTAGAATAAAAAAAACTATACAAAATATTGGTCATATTCCTTCACGTTTGTCGACTAGTTAGGTCAACGGAAAAAATCTGTTAGACATAACCCTGACAAAGTTTCCCATTTATTTATTAGACATGGGTCGGATTAATATATCCTGGTACTGATATTCAAAAATAATAATAAATATATTTTGCTGTTATAAATTATTGTATTTGAAACCTATGTGCCGTTGATCTAAATCATTAGGGCTATTGTAGAAAAAAATTATTTAAGTGTTTTAAACCTCCTTCGTTCTTGATTCTTTACTAGTATTAAGGGAGTATAAATAATAATAAATAAACACAACAGAAATTAGACAATCCCCAATTTCAGAAGTTAGAGGCTTGTGCGGAAGGGGGTTACACATTGAAAAACACGGATATACAACCATATCCGTAGACAGTACCAGTGCTGGAGCCGAGGCTCGAACCCGATAGCGCGATACTCGTTCGATTAATCGCGATTACCACCTCGCGCCTTATAAAACGCGGCTATCGTCTAGATGCGTTAAAACTTGATCAAAACCATTAAAAACGCTTTTTTGGCTCGAAGGGACCTGAAAACGTGTAAATTCACCGAAAATTCAACATCGATTAGTTTGCAATACTTTCCTATATAATATGTACATAGGACAGTAAAAAGTCTAGAGGGTTCAAATCTGGCGAACGAGGACAACGGGTCCACATCTTCTTAAACGAACCCATTTGAAGTTATTACATTTGCTCTCCAAAATTTATGGATATACCAATGCGGTTGCTGCTTATACTTAAAAAACTTGCAATGGAATCTTGCAACAAATGATTGTTCCTAATTATCCTGTTCGTTAGGCAATTAACTCCCCACTGTTACATTTTGACATATCTCTCTATGCAAAATATTTTCGAGCAATAATATAATAAGTGTGATATTGAGACGTAGTGTAATTTAGAAACAAATTGTTAAAACTGCATGTATCCGCTGAAATCACTTCAAAAATGCAGATTGGGTAAGCTTAATTATGAATCGGCTTTTAGAAAGTGAAAAGTTAGGTGTTTCATATGCAGAACATAATAATTATATGATTAATACGCCTCCGAGTACATATATAGTCAGAGCAAACTTGAAAACCATTTAATAATCACTTTGTGTTAAATTGCAAAATATGATCTATTTAAACCGTTCTATTCCCAAGCGTGGGAGATACGTTGACATTTATACGATATGTTGATCTCTTTACTTTGTTAGAAACCACTAGTAACAAATCAAATCAAATAATACACAAAAGAAATTACAAAAACAATTATTGTCACGTTTTGTAGACGAAATAATACTCTTTCTTTTTGCATCAAAGTGAACTTTTAATTTTCAACATTTGCTGAAAAGATTAAACAATCAATGCAAATCGACTTTAATTTTTATTTAAAAAAAGGATTCATATTTGCTATAAAATTAAATCTTTTGGAAAATCAGATATGATGGCGAACAGTAACTGACAATAAACTAATTTAGATTTATATTATCGAGTATTTTATTATATTCGGAACACGGAGAGGAAGAGAGATTCCCGGGGGAAGTGAGCAAGAAGACGCACGTACTAGTGATAACATAAAAAGGGGTGTCAACTATTCACATAACAGACACGTACAGGGTGGTTGCTTTTTCGAGAGTCATCACTGGGATCTTAAAAACTCTTGGAGTTAGAAAGTGGGTTATGTCACAGAAAAGTTGCGTAAATTTATGGGAAACATGATGTATTGCAATTGACCACAGCTTCAGCCATTCTTGAATTACACAGAAAAAAAAAATAAAAATCGGTAATTTCAAAAATGTGGAAATCAAGCTTGGTCGCTGCTGGCTATTTCGACGCGTGCACTGCACTTCATAAATTCTAGGCTTATTAGATTTTGAGTACAACTATTAAATTGCTTACTTCTTATGAGCGCTACATCGTGCTTCTACATATCCACACCATAGATAGTAAAAATAATTGTTTTTTCGGAGAAATTTAGTAGTCACAATAGATTCAACAGGATGGTTATGGTACCCATAATGCGAACAAGGGCTAGAAACATTTAAATCAGTACGCTGGCCACCGCACTCACCCTGTCTAACACCTCTTGGTTATTTCCTGTTTTATCGAACTAGCTAGCATGTTGGCTAGAAACTAGTATTGATTATTATGCTCTTTTTTGGGATATCTAAAGACTTTTAGTCGTTACTTCCCCTTTTCCTTTCAACCCATCAAAATTTTTTGACCACTCTGTTGAGGTGAAAATTGTCATCTTTTGCTAAGGACTTAAACGGACCACGATCACTGTTAATTCTTAAAAAATAAAGTGTCCTAAATTATAATGAATTAACAGTAAGTAACTGAAACAGAATGGGTTCATCCACTTTATTTATGAATAATCATGGAATATGATAGTTTTTTGAGTTCGAAATTAGAAACTAAATGAAGGTCAAATAAGTAGGTACTATAATATGTTGATTATTTGTTGGAAATGCGCAATTCTAACAACGTTGTTAACAAATTTATTAAACTGAACACACGTCCTTACGTCCTCATCAGATTTCATCGTTGAACAGACTAAATATATTCTAATTGAAACTTCTGTCTGGATGTAATGTTATTGTTAACGAATTGTTTAATATTACTATCGATATTCGGCATTACACATATTTGATATTAACAATATTTTTGGTGGACAAAAACTAAAAAACTACGTATTTGCGGACAATTAAAATTTAAATGATTTCTATTAATTACCAACTAATTAAATTTTCTTAATTTTGACTTAAACTTAAGACGGTGTATAAAAATTACATACCATGACTGCTATAGCAAATATATAATTATTAATCCATCTGCACAAAAACCACCTCAGCACGAAACACCCACCAACAAAATATAAAAGGGAACCGATGTATGGTTCACATACATGTCAACAAGAGGATCTATGTTTGGCTACTAGAACTAGAATAATATTCCCACATGTATGTTTTAAAACGGCACTCAACTTGATATGATATGAACCAGACGGTTTCTGGCCCTGTATATCTAATTATACTTTCATTTAGATAATTGAATAATGATCTAGGTATAGGGTGGACCAATTTTAAGGCTAAAAATAACTACCGAAAGTAACTGTACTAGAAATCAATTACAATTTGCTTGACGTTTATTTGAGGTAGATGAAAAATTAACTAACAATTTGATTGCATTTAATAAATAATAATTTTCTACGCAAGAACGGGAAAATAATTTTTTACTAGTTTTATATTCTTGAAATGAATGAGTAAATACGGAACAGGAATTAATTTTTATAACCTTAATTTATATAGGACGAATCTAAAATTTGTTGTAGAGAATTGATGATGTTTTATCAACGAATCGTACAGAAAATTTATGAAAAAAATAACGCTCTATATGTATGAAATAATAGAGTGGCACTAAAAAAAATTAAAAACAAAATGATCATTGGTCCAGACGGTATACCAGTTTTCTTGTTAAGAGATTACGTTGTACTTTGGCTCCACCTTTAGCGACAATTTTTAACAATATTAAAGAATGGTAATTTTCCAGATACGTGGAAATGTTCTAAAGTATATCCGATTTTTAAAAAAGAGACAAATCTGACATAACCAACTTTCGTGCCATATTATTTTTTTTTTGCATTAAGTCCAAAGCCATTCAGCCCGCCACGTATTTATTTAAATTATTGCAAGCACTAGGGCACACAAAAAGAAAAACCTACTCCAACCTACCCACACACCAGAAAATAAAAAACATGATGTAATAATCAGCTACACAAAGGATATAACAAGGGTCACAAACTTCTCGTCCAGGGGCCCTTCAGAACATTTTTTTCAAAGCTAGCCTATAACTTAATTATGTGCCAAATCAATAAAATGTAATTTTGCCAAAGTATTTGAATTTCTTCTGAATGATGCTATTTATGATAAAATTAGTAATGAAATCACTATTCATCAACACAGTTTCATAAAAGGACGCTCTACAACTACCAATCTGCTTTGTGTTACGCAATTTATTTCGGAATTCATTGATGATCAGTCTCAAACTGACGTAATTTATACTGACTTTTCCAAGGTATTCGACAGACTTGACCATATTATGCTGCTTAAAAAATTGAATGATATTGGCCTTTCGGGAAATTTGATAACTCTATTCAGAGGTTATCTGTCAAACAGAACCCAATATGTTACCTACAATGGATTTACATCTGTCGAATACGTTGCTACCTCTGGAGTACCGCAAGGTTCGGTTCTTGGGCCACTGTTGTTCATCATACTTATCAATGACATAGCGGGCGACACGAGGTTAACTATTTAGCTGATGATTTAAAGATTTTTTCTAGAATTCATACTGTTAATGATTGTTTTGAACTGCAGGAAGACTTGAATAGAATTAGTAATTGGTGCACTAAAAACCACCTTCCATTAAACTCGGAGAAATGCAATGTTATGTCTTTTACACGTAAGTCTTCGCCTATTTCCTATAATTATACCATAAATAATAATATACTTCACCAGCATGAAACACTGCGTTATTAATAATAACTTATGCCTTATTTTTGACAATGCCCTTGCTTTTAATATACATATTACCATAGTCTTGGAAGCCAGCAAGACATATGGGTATATAGTTACAAGTTTTCGTGACTTTTCAAGCCCTGATACACTGGAGATGCTCTATTGTTTCTACGTTAGATCGAAACTTGAATATGCGTCACTTGTTTGGACCCCACACTATAATGTGCATGTTATAATCTAGAATCGGTACAACGTAAATTTATGTATTTTAGATCAGAAGGTAAGACCGCGTCCTCGCCTCACACATCTTCCAGCGGCTTGTATATCAGTGTATGCGCGGAAGCTATACAACCTTAGGCGAGGGTTGTATAGGGGATATACCATCCTTCAAAGGGGATGTAAAGACGTCGGTCCCTTGTCTATTAAATGTTAGACAAGTAAAAGATCCCTACTCTTCTTAAGGGAAGAGGTTCGGCAAAATTCCTGGTTGGGGGTAGCTCGTCTACAGGCGTCGGTGATAGGCCCCAGTAGCGGAAATAGGCCGACGTTAAATAAATGTATTAAAAAAAAGATAAGAAGGTACTTATCCAGCAATCGGTTTTCCACAGGAAGACCTGCGTTATGTTCTCGTTAATTAGATTGCATCGTAGGCCTCGTACTAATATCTTAAAATTTTCTCCAATTTATGTAGTACGCGACAATCACAATGCAATCTGCTGTAATATAGTCATTTTCAATTGCTCCTTAAACACCCTAAAAAGCTATTACTACAGGCACTGATTTAACATGTTTGTTTTTCTTTTCTAGGACCTCTCAAATATGAAATGTAGAAAATCATGCTTTCTGTTTTCCTTTTTTTTATATGTTAGTGTTATTGTTTAATTACATATCTGTATTAGTTTACTGTACCTCCCTCTCCTTTAATTGAGTCAAATACCTGTTGGATAGTGTAGCAAATAAATAAATAAAAAAATAAATAAATCGACATCGCTTAAATTCAAAAAGTTACTTTAATTGCTAAATTAAGTCGCGTAGAAGATAAATTCTAGACTTTTCTAGGCCAACCGGTAGAAGTTAAAAGCCAATTAATTAAAATCGATAACGATAACAGTTCCAAATGCTCAGGGGAAATTTGGAATGTTATTTTTCAGAGGGAAAATAATGAGTCAGCGTCAGCGATGAATACTGAAACAAATGTTATTCGTTTTACTCTTTCCTGACCACGGGTATAAATTGTAGTGGTCTGAATTCAATTGAAACTGTTAATACATTTATACAATGCAAATATTTCATATTTTTCAAGTTTAATACGGAGTGGATGTCGCCAACTGGCAGTTTGTTCCCTTGTCACTCGGGGTTAGAAAATGGAAAAAATAATAACGGACTTATTTGTACAGAGTAAAGAGACGATATTCAAAGTAACACGTGGGTCAGTGGTAGCAGCCGCCCACCATACCTGCGGGTTGCTTGCATTTTCCTAATTGTCACAAAACGTGTCAAAGTGGTGCGTTTTTGTACTATAATATAACAATTTGGCAAGTCGGCTTGCAGGTAACACGTCACTTCGGCAAGAGAAGTGAGTGATCTCTACGCTTTTCTTATAACTAAGTAATAAATTCCTGTAAAATCAAAACGGTAGTATTCAAATATTTCAGGTGACATTTATCTGATGGCATTCTACGTTCCTATTATAGATGCCACGATCATTGAAAAGCAGGTGTAGGTAGTAAAAAACTTCGTTTAGTTCAACAGCCTTTACAAATTTAGTCAATATTGTCAATATACCATCTGGCCACAAGTTCTTAGCAACATTCATTAAAATTCCTTTTGTTGTCTTTCCGAAACTGTAATCTTTAGATCTTTATACTATACATATTTTTTAATACCCTGTTATTTTTTGACCTCATATTTCACGTATTATGATTGAAAGAATAAAATTATTATTATTATTATTATTGATTGTAAAATTTATTCCATTTGACTTCCAACTGCTGTCAAAAATCCCCAACAAGGTTACCAACATAACCTCACAAAAAAAAACGTCCTTATATCACGCGTAGGAGTGGGGATATCAAAAAACAAATGAAAAAATCGGTCCGCGACAACTCGGATAAACTTTCCCATTTAGGAGTAGACCGAACATATGACCCTGGTCTCGGCATCGAATCTTTTCATCGTCAAACCTCTATTTCTTCTCAACCAATCTTGTTGAAATTTAAAACATTTTCTTTTAACTCCTTGCTTCCGCAACTTCCCTCCCTGCATTTCTTAGTTGCAACTGGTCATGTTACCTTATGCTATTACTACAATATTCATGTGTTAAATTTGATTAAAATTGTTAGATCCGTTTGAGAGAAAAAAATAAATTTAATCGAAATCGTTAGAACCATTTTAGAGAAAAAAATTCTTTTCTATTTTTTTCCCCTGTTTTTAGGGGTTTACTCCCCCCCACATTTGAGCTAGGATGAATTTTGAGAACTCACCTCGAGGTGTGGCCGTCTTGAATACACATGGTAGTGAAATATTAAACATCGCTTGTGTTGGACGACACTGACCGAGACCAATCGAGCAGCGATACTAACTGATTGACTGATTGTGCGGGTTTGGTGTTAAAAAGAAAAACTTGTGATGTATAAGCCTCGTTCAGGCAGTTGCGGAATGCGAATTTTTTGGTGCGGATTTTTATAAAATTTGTTCTAAAACAATCTACTTTTCTTGCAAGTGTAGCGAAATGTTCGTAAGACAATTCGTTTATTTTTAACTAGAAGTTAAATCAGCAAATTAAGTTCTCCTGGGACGCATATGCCAAATTAAAAAAAAAATTCGCAAGCGGAAATTCGAACTGGGCGATATAAAGGGACATGTATTTTGATCTTCTGTTATTAGAATGATCGTTTTTTTTTGGAATCTTGAAATTACCGATTTTCGCAGACCATTATTACGGTGTTGTTATAATAGTTGCGTACTTCTAATAATACCTTTTAAATCTATGAAATTTAATGCAAATTATAAAGAAGTACTACAATTACTCTGAATTTAAATAATAACTTCATCTTCCCAGTGTTTTAAGCTTTAATTGCATTTTAGTTCTGGCAATTAAAATGTATCAAAGAAAATGCATTTTAAAATCATTTCAAGGCAAAACCCACAACGGTGGAAAGTCCTTAATAACAGAAATTATTGGCCTTAGCATGACAAATGGTTACTTACATGGCACGTTAAAGTCGACGCAAATTTACTTTTATGAGAAAACTTACTTTTATTGACAACACAATTGTTTATAATAGATACATTGTATTTTAGTTGACATAGTTTACTTTCTTTGAGACCAGAATAATTTATTATAAGGTTATGAGATTACGTAAAAAGATATTGTTTATTTATTTATTTGGCAATATGTTCTGGCCCTACAGCGTTATTTTTAAGATTACTAACAGTCTATTTTGTTTTGCCTAAAACCTGAACTAACAAAACAAAAATTAGTGAATCAAGAATCTCCCTTAATTTTAATCATCTTATGATTTTTCCTTTGAATAAATTGTTTCTTCTCTAGATTTCCATTATTATCAATTTATCTCCTCGAACTATTTTCGTCCTAAATACAATACTCAAGAAAGAATATCAGCTTGCCGTAATTTAAATGAAAACTGAAAGGATACATTTTCAGATTGTACAGCACATTTTTATTTTTATATTGTAACATTTTATTATTTTACCATTGATGACTTCTTTATTAATAATATATTGAAACATTTTATTATCTTCATCCAATATGATATCACAGCAATAACATAAATAGTGTGTATATACAAACATCTCCAGATGTAGAAAACAAACTATATGATAAGTTTTTTCCGTTTCCGGCACTTGCAGTTGCATTGCGTCAGGGGAAGGAACATTTCTTTTTATTATGACAGTCAGGTTAAAAATTATTTACGGATAATTTTAAAAAGTGTACACGTACACGGGAAATCTGCCTCTCATATCGTTTTACAATTGGTCTACAAGATGTTTAAGTAGAAATTAACTAAATTGTAATAAATTGTAACTAAGCAAATCAAATTGCGCGAAATCCTATATTTAAATGGAAAAAACGGTAGAAGCTGTTTACATACATTTTTATTACATATTAAGGAAATAAATTCATTGCTACCCATCAAGGTATAGTTCAAACGTGCTTTTAGAGGGCGGAATATTAAAACATAATATTTTTAGTCGCAAACTCCTCTATAAAATCCTTATTTTACTATAGGAACATAACCAGACTGCAACTAACAGCTACTCCCCGGGCTATGTGCCCCGCTGAGTGCTGAATTACAAGTTACAAGCCTGGCGCGTTAAGTATAATAATTGTATATTACCAACAGAACGCTAATGCGTCGATTACAATAAACACCAGCCGAAAGACTGATCCAATTTAAAGGAGCTCTCGAGCCAGCCGTCCCACACCATTTGCAGACTGCAGTTTCGAGCTGTTGGCTCTCGTCAATGCAAGATAGGCATGTGGCGATCGACACGAGGATCCTTGGACTATTTGGTACATCTCGGTATCCATAGGATAGACTTGTCTTGTTAAAATATTAATGTTCTTTGTTTTACGCTTTTATGCTTATTAACCACATTTTGCAATAAAATATTCAAGCATAGTATTTTTCTTTTTGAAAAATAACTTTTAAAATCAGTGGTCACAGTGCCTTATTTTACTGACCACTGTACCTCGTAGTTAGGTACAGTGGCCATTTTGTAGATCAAGAAAAGACTTGTTATTAAAGATTTTGTGAAAAGGTGGCCACTGTACCAAGCTCTCCCCTACGTCCTCATGTCTGTAAATGTAACGCATATGTACATGATATAATTGGCATAATTTTGTATACAAACTTATATTTTACTGTACTGTACCATTAGCGCTAAGAGCCTGGGATTTGCAATTATAAGGATTCTAATAATACAGACATAATGAAATTGTTCCTTTGTGCGGTCAAATTCAGAATACTGCTCACTGGTATGGTTCCGAAATAAGTTTGTGTACACAAACAATATTGAGAACATTTAACGCCCTTTTGTTAAGTATTTGTGTTTTTTGGTAATTGCCCATTACAATTGCTTACTAATGCTTTGAGTTTCGTAGGTCGAGTCTAAAAAACAAAAGAATAGCACTCTACAGTATTCCTATACAAAATTATTCACAATTTCTTTTATCATCTATTTTGGTAAGTATATGTTCGTACACCTCGTATACAAACCAGAAACCGTGAGAAATTTGTATTGTAATAAATAACACAGAACTAATAATTAAAAGGTTAAATTCAAATAGTTGATAGAGCTTCAGAAAATGCACATATCTGTCTTATAAGGCGCGATTTTTCTAAATAATGGCGTTTGGTTCCTTGTTCGTTAACATCAGCCATTTTATCGACTCCTAGGACTCGAATACAAAACTACATTTTGTTAAGAAGTTGCTGTATTAAAACAAGCAGTTTCTATTACCAGCAAAATAATTAAGCTAACTTTTCTAAGAGATAAGCCGTACTCTATGGTCCATTTTTAATGTAAATTCTCGCTAGATCTGTTTGTTTTTGCAAATATATCTTTCACAAGTTTTAAGAACAAGACCGCTGAATAGAATTTAAAAAAAAAAAGTAATGCATAAAACCATGACAAATATATTTTACAAGCATAAAACGTAAGATTTGTCTATCTCTAATACTGCCATAAATCTCTATTCCCCAAGAAAAACAATGTGTTTTATTAAATTGAAAGAAAAAAGGCTTTACTTTAGGACTAATAAATTTTCGTCTAGAGTACATAAAATCTGAGCACTCGGAAGGGTTCCGGAAATAAAATATGGGAATTCACAGCCCAGCTCAACATTGCTCTTTGATAAATAAATTTATTGACTCAGTGTGTTGCTAGATAAAGTGAGATATTTTAGAGAAAGGAGTACATAACAAAGTCTAATAATTTTTTTATCCCTGAGTTATTTACAGAAAATGAAACTGATTATGGTAGATAATTTTTGTATTTCCCCTTTTTAATCACCATGTCTCTATAGGTTCGAAAATTGAAGATAATATGACACTTTTTAAAGCTATAAATTAGAGTTATAATAAAATTGGTCTATCTTATTTGTTTTCGAGATGAGAAAAATTATTTTTTTCCTTCTTACGGGTTCCATTTTCATTGTTTAAGAGCGGTTTTTATTTATTTTCTAACGATGTGCCACAAATAACAAATAATCACTGATATGGGGTCTCTTAACTGAGAAAACCAAATTATTCGGCAAAGAAAATTTTTAAATCGCTTCTTAAGCTAAAATATTAATGTCTTCTATATTAAAACACTTAATCGTGTTTAATACATTAACGTTTCTATATAGATGTTTTTCCGGCGCCGCCACCATTATCTGGTACAAGATTTGAACATGATTGAATATTAATTAGCATTTTCTAATGCCATGTGAAAAAATTGTTTATAATTACTTTCTTAGTCGTAATCCAAAATTTAAATTAGATCTTGTTGGTAATGAATTGAAAGTCTGACTTATTCTAACAAGAATTTGTTCTAATAGCCATTAATAACATATGCGTACTGCAAAAAAACTACACGAGCACAATTCCCGATTATTGATGAAAATTATTTTCTTATTTTTAATAGTATATTATATAATGAGCACGGAAAGTGGTAGACCTGCGAGTTCTGTACACTATTTTTCCCACGACCATAAAAATGTCATTACTAACTCAAACAATTTTTATTAATTGATTTTTTTGTGTCATTTACAAAATTTATAGTAATGGTGTTACTTTGACAATTATGAAATATGATTGGATGTGTCACTGTTTCATCACTCATCGGATTTGACAATGTATAATTTATTTGGACATTTGTTTTGTTATTATAAATGGATTCTCATATTAACTATGCTGGAGAGTCCTGATCAGTTGTAGATTTCGAAGACACTCCAAAGGTGAATCACTTTCACTATCTTCATTCATTATTTGTAGAAATAATTGGACTTTAACGCAAGCTAACGAATTGTCAATATTTTGAAACTGTCAAAAATCAAACGAGCCTACTAAATACTGAAGTGAAAATTTTAAATCTATAACAAACACGTTTGTTATAACAACAAACAGGTGAATGATATTGTCAACTTTCGTGGATACTTGATTGTACGGAAACTGTCACTTTCTTAAATGGCCGGAGGAAAAAGCTTTTATTAAACTTGCAATGCTTGTTAATTAGTTTGTTTAGGTCAAATCTTGTAATCAAAATTTCGATTAGCTCTAATTAAGCTATAATAAAAAACAAGATGGTGACTTCAAGATGGCGGATGACTTTACCGTTTATGATCCGATTCAAAATCGATATCTGGGGGTTTTCGAGATCGCCAATTATGAATTCTTGGTCAAAATTTAGAAATTCAAAATGGCGGCGCCAATATGGCACAGGAAAATCTCGCGACAAGCTTTATATCATAAAAAAATTATATAATGTAGCAAAATGATGGGTTTGATTTACTTCAAAACTTTTTAGAGCATTTAAATAAAAGCTTTTTTTAAAAATATTTTTTTATATAATTTTTTAAATACCTTATAACCAACTGAATTATTACAAGAAAATGTTTATTCAACGGCAACACGTATACTGTAGACATAAGGCGCAACAACACAAGATATATTGTGTAGAATTTTTTTTCTATTTATATTTTGAACTAAAGAAAAGAAAGAGTAAACAGTTCTTTAAATCTAACTAGAATACAAAAGAGTCTATAAGAGTAATCCATAACGTTAAATGAAATGAAAGAGCGTGGCGTTTTCCTCCATTTCCATCTTTATATGCATATAAAGAAGCTCTGTGTTGCCGCTTTCATAATGTTATGTCTGTCTCGGTAGAATATACAAGAAAGACATAAAATATGAAGGAAAATACTGTAACGGTGATTTGAACATACAGAGTGATACGATTGTCAAATTGATTGTTTTAGATATTCAGTTAATTTTGTAAATGATTAATTGAATGGGAAGGGTTCAGTTATTTATTAACCACAACTCTAAAAGGAATTTGGAGATCCATCTTCAACTTCAACCATTTCGAAAAATAATTACTTTATCGTTATGAAGTAAAACTACATTATTTTCGTAAAAAACGTTTAGAAATTGAAAATCATACTGAAAACACGGGGCGAGCGTAGGTGCGTCTTTACTATGTACATACTTCGGTATGCGATGTAAAGCAACGACAGGCGCAGTTAGTACTTGGATGGTGACCATTCCAACGGAAACCGCGTTCTCGCCTCACATATCTTCCAGCGGCTTGTATATCACTGTATGCACGGAAGCTATACAACCTTAGGCGAGGGTTGTATAGGAGATATACCATCCTTCGGAGGGGATGTAAAGCCGTCGGTCTCTTGTCTATTAAATGTTAGGCAAGTAAAAGATCCCTACTCTTCTTAAGGGAAGAGGTTCGGCAAAATTCCTGGTTGGGGGTAGCTCGTCTACAGGCGTCGGTGTTAGGCCTCAGTAGCGGAAATAGGCCGATGTTAAATAAATGTATAAAAAAAAAATACTGAAAACACGATTCCATCAGTAACGTAGATTTTAGTTTGGGAAAACTAAAAAAATAGCTAAATTATCTACCAAATATGAAGCAGAAATGTATAAACAGTATCAAAATAATCAGCAAAAATAATTTTTAAAATTTGAAATAGAACACTCCCAGTAAAGAGTAACAATCTTCAGTTAGCTTGTGTAGAATTATTAATGAAACACCCTGTATAAACTGAATAAATGAGGGTACATTAAGCAACCCATGCAGTCATTCAAATGTTTCAAAGATAGGTGTACGGAATTTTTATTGCCGCCTTGTATTTTTTGTGTATGTCGCTCACTTTCCGCAACATTGTTTAACAATATTAGATAGCTTATTTCTTTAGTTTTGAATAAAATTTGAATTTCAGTCGACATTATATGACTGATAGTCGAGAAGTAAGCGCACTTGCCTCTGACCCAATATCTGGGGGTAACCCTAGATAAGCGGCTGTGTTTCGGACCCCATATCACACAGATCATCAGCAAGACCTACGCGACGCTAAGCAAACTGGACCCTCTTGTAAACCGACGAAGCAAACTTACGACAGACAATAAGATAACCTTGTATAAGGTTGTCTTAAGGCCGATTATGACATATGCCTGCGCGTCCTGGAACCTCATCTCGGACGCGCAGTGCAAAAGACTTCAGATATTCCAGAACAAATTACTCAGACTACTTGTGAATGCGGACAGGTTCACTCCGGTTGCTGTGTTACTCGAAAATGCAAAAATTATGTTAATCAGAGATTTCATCAATGAAACGGCGCAAAAGTTTTTTGCAACCAGAACACAGCAATCGGAAATGACACAGGACATTACAGATAGACAACGGCACAACGACCCACATCACGCACATAAACTGTTACATCAAAACTGACCTATCTACAGAGAGCGACGGTGACGATAAATTACCACACAAAACAGTTGACCACACAGAAACTGACAAAACACATAACATAGATGACTCTCCCTTACTCAAAAAAAGAATAAAGCTATTTTAATTGCTAATTGCTCATAATTGCCTCTGACCCAAAAGTTCCGGGTTCGATTCCCGGTCGTGGCAGTGGAAAATACTGAGAGTGATTTTTCCACTATACACGGATATTGGGTGTGTGTCCATTGTGTTTAAATGTGTAGCCCCCTCCCACACAAGACTCTTCTAGAGCCTTCCGGGCTAAAGGGGGTCGTTATTACCTGTGTTATTATTATTATTCTAATTACATTATTTTTACAGCTAAATTAAGAGTATTTATTCATATTTCATTCAAAAGATTCTTTATTAAGGCATAGTTTTTCTTTTTTTAAAATGTAATTTATTAGAATTAATTATGTAAAAGAAGATACGACATCAATGCCATAAAAATTATTCAAGCTGAAGCAGCGTACTGGTAATTTATTTTATTTTATTAATTCCTGCACTGCTCTTTGTGCAAAAGCAAAAAAAAAAAGAAAAATAATACATATATTCATTATTTAATGACGGCTGAATAAATGGCTGCATTTAATACAAAATACATATTTGATGAAGTGGATACCAGTTATATAAATAAAAATATACTGCCTATGCTGGGTAGACTTTACTGCATTTACGTCCATTAATTTTGCATTTAAAATAAATCAATTACGGGTTCGTATCTACTCTGAAATGCTGTACCGGTTTTCAGCCGAAGCATATAAATTGTGATATTATTTTTATATTATTGCGTTGAAATATGGTTGGAAGTTTTATAATTTACATCTTGTACATTTGCAAATAAATGTTTCAATTATGTTCTAATTGTAAGACGCGTAATTTTCTTTATTAAAATATAAAAGTTTATAAAAAAACTGACTATAGTAACTCTTTCTGAAAGCAAATCCGTTTTATGAGAAACAATTCTATCGTAATCAAGTGGTTTCAGATTGATCGAATGCAACAAATTTGAGAAATAAATATATAAGGATAAAAGTATAAAGGGTCATTCAGAATTTATCCTTAAAAATGTGTTTCCTAAAATTTGGAGTTGAACATCAAACGTACGCTTTTGACTAGAAAATCTGAATTGGTTGGAGGCTGTGCAATTCCAGAAGCACGCGTGTCTTTGACCAGGATTTCAGCGAGCAGCCAGTATGAGTATCTTGATGATTATAGCCAGGTTTATAAATGTTTGTTAACTGCCTTCTAAGTTACCTGAGTCTAGGAGATCTAGATTTGTCTGAGTGAAGGAGGCGAGGCCCTACCGTTTATAGTGGGATCCGAACCACTTCTTGAGGATAATTTATATTTGACAATTGATTTGCAGTAGGTGGGGTTCGAACCCACTTCGCAAGGTATGCACAGAGAGAAAGCTCAACGCGCTAACACACTGATCTGCCATCCCCGTGGTAGACCAATTAATTTAGAAAGTAGTGTTTAATTCATCGCACTAAATTGTTTATAATATGAAAACGCGTACAATAACTGACTTATAAGAAAAAATATCATACCTCCATAACGTCCGTGGTAAGCCTGATGGTCCTAGCAGTATCCCCGGGGTGGGGCGCCGAACCATCCGGCCCCAGTTCCACAAGAAGCGGCGCGCTGTCCCCCCTGACATCCCGATTTCCTGCGGTTTGTCCCAAGGCCCCAGGTTTCTTTTTTCTTTTTCGAGGCGCACAGTCTGCCGGCCTTCTCCTTACATGAAACATTATGGAGCCTGCAACAATGTAAAAAGAAAATGTAATAGGAAACATAAAAAAATACTACAACTATTTCCTAGAGGCTCGGTATTATATTATATAGCTATAAGCGCGTATTCGCGTGTTTTGATTTATTTATTTCTTAAATTACCATAACACTAATCTAGAAATTTTAATATTTTTTTCTACATGTTTTCATAAGAAATAAATGGTAATATTTAATTTGTTCAAGTTTCGAAAATAAATACGGTCTAAGCTGTTTTTTCGTCGCCATGAAGAGTTTGATCAAGATATTCATCTTTAAGAAAACCTCGTCACTGAACACTTTTTCCTTAGAAACTCTTAACATAATTAAAAACATCTCGTACCATCCCCGTAACATTTTTTTTTATGTTTTACGTGAAACAACAGAATATTGCCCAGCTCAACTTCTGTTGAGTTCGAGTGATTGGATTGGAAGGGAGGTTCTTGACTTACTGCGAACTACTACTGTCCCAGTTGCAAATAAAATAGCAAAATACTGATGGCCCTTGTTGCATTTCTAACAAAATGGCAATATTTTTTCAAGTCATTGCAAATTCAACATTGATATTTACAAGAAATATCAACTGGATACCTATTTCTTCTATCATAATAAGCTTATATACCAAAAGAGAATTAATGTAATATCAGCAAGCTTTGGTGATAGAAAACTGTTTATTAAAAACATGCGCCATAGTATAAATTCTCTAAAAGGAATATATTGTGTCAGTTACTTCAAGAAACTAAATAAGTCATGAGAAATAGACAAAAATGTACCTAATAATATATTTAGATTATTCTATACAGATTTAAAAATAACGTAGTTTGCCTTGTTCCATAGCATTATGTCCTACTCAATCCTCTTTTGGGGAGGATCGTGTCATTCTCTGAGAATATTTCTTCTGCAAAAAGTTGGCAATGCGGAACATTGCAGACCCTTGTTTAAACGTTTCGGAATTATGCCTCTACCCTGTTTCATCTGCCGCTTGTAATTTTATTGTATTTGTATTTCTATGTACGCAGTATTAAGTAGTTCAATTTATTTTATTACATATTTTATACACTCTTATAAAACCGATGACTGTTTTAACTATTTAGGTCTTAGAAATTGTTATTATTGTTGTTATATATATTGACTCATGCAAATACTTTGCCTAACTCAACTTCTGGACTGTAATAGGTTGACCTTATTCCTAGTTCGAGTGATTGGATTAGAAGGGAGGTTTTCTGATTGGATTGGAAGAGAGGTTTCTTAACTTGCTGCGAACTACTACTGTCCCAGTTGCAAATAAAATAGCAAAATACTGATGGTAGGTACTAGCTGCACTTCTAACAAAATGGCAATATTTTTTCAAGTCGTTGCAAATCCACCATTGATATTCCCAAGAAGTATCAACTGTATACCTATCTCTATCATAATAGATTTATATACCAAAAGAGAATTAATGTAATATCGGCAACCTTTGGTGATAGAAAACTGTTTATTTAAGATATGCGCCATAGTAAAAATTCTCTAAAAGGAATATATTGTGTCAGTCACTTCAAGGAACTAAATAAGTCATGAGAAATAGACAAAAATGTACCGAATTATTTTTATTTTCAATAAATTTAGATTATTCTATACAGATTTAAAAATGACGTAGTTTCCCTTGTTCCATAGCATTATGTCCTACTCAATCCTCCTTTGGGGAGGATCGTGTCATTCTCTGAGAATATTTCTTCTGCAAAAAACGAACTGTCCAAATTATAGCACAAGTTGTCTTTTAAACGTTTCAGAATTATGCCTCTGCCCTAATGTTTCATCTGCCGCTTATAATTTTATTGTATTTGTATTTCTATGCACGCAGTATTAAGTAGTTCAATTTATTTTATTACATATTTTATTATTATTATTATTAGCCGTTACTCGGGTCCGAGTATAAAAATGTTACAGTCGATAAATTGTGTACAATAAAAAACAAGTAAAAGGTGTAGTCTATTGCAATTCCCATTCATCCACGGTGCACACGACTATGGCTATAGAGGCCAATTCGGGAGAGCACATGTCGACCGCAGTCAGGACAAACATAGACCTGGTTAGGCCTTGGATTCGGCCTTCTTGCAGCAACATTTCCTTGATAGCTGGCCACAACCCCCCGCCATTCGGTTCTGTCCGCTGCAAGTTGTTCCCATTGCTCGTCTGCAATACCGCAGGATTTTAGATTTTCATGGAGAGCGTCTTTGAACCTCTTTCGCTGACCGCCACGCTTTCTTCTACCGCTTAGCAATTCACCATAAAGTGTACATTTAGGAAGGCGGTTATAATGCATACGATGAACGTGACCTGCCCATCTTAGGCGTGCTCTTGAAATAAGCACCTCGATTGGAAGGCTGTTTGCTCTCCTGAGTACTTCCACGTTTGATATGTGATGGAACCAACGGATTTTCATCATACTTCTGAGGTGTCTTTGCTGAAAACGTTCCAATTCTTTTACATGACGACGGTAAGTGACCCAGCTTTCACATCCATATAGCAGTGTTGGAATGACAACTGCTCTGTAGACAGCCATTTTCGTTGACAAAGCAAGGTCGTGGTTGTCAAATACTCTCTCTCTAAGTCCCCAGAGCGCTCTAGATGCAGCGTTAATTCTATTGCGAATCTCGCTGTCCATGTTTGCTTTGTCATTAACAACGTTGCCTAAGTAATTGAACTGATCCACCACTTCAAGAGAATTTCCGTTAAGTGTAATGTCTATTTGGTTCACTTGATGAGGAGTTGACATAATCTTAGTCTTTCCAATGTTGATTTTAAGTCCCAAGGAATCATAGCTCTGGGCATACACATCTAAAAGTTCTTGAAGCTCTTCCGGCGTAGAGGCTAAAAGTGCACAGTCACCCGCATACTGGAGATCACAAATGAATCGTGTGCGTGTCTTCGTGAAAGCTCTAAAGCGCCCTATGTTAAAGAGACCGCCATCAAAACGGTATCTGAGACCTATTCCTCTGACTGTCAGTTTGTTGTCAACAATAATTGTTAGAGCAGTGGTAAACAAATTAAAGAGTAGGGGTGCCAGGACACATCCTTGCCTAACTCCAGTGAGGGTTTGGAAAGGTTCGGTTGCCTCATTATTATACATAACCTGGGCGTTGTTGTTTGTATGTAGACTGCGACATACTTCCACAAATTTTCTAGGGATACCTAAGCGGAGCATAATTTTCCAGAGCACTTCCCTGTCCACCGAGTCAAACGCCTTGGTTAAATCAATGAAGGCCATGTGAATTTCTCCTTGATGTTCGAGTGCTTTTTCTTGAAGCTGTTTAAGTGTGAAGATTAGGTCCGATGTGCCTCGGTTTGATCTAAAGCCACTCTGTGTTTCAGGAAGTAACTTTTCCATAACAGGTGTTAGCCTATTTGCCATCGCTTTAGTGAGTATCTTCCCTCCAACAGCCAGGAGAGCTATACCCCTGTAATTTCCACAGTCCGCAGCGCTCCCTTTGTTTTTGAAGAGGTTCATTAAAAGTGTATCACGAAACTCCTGCGGAGCTTGACCACTTTCCCACACGACATCAAACAGTTTTTTGAGGTAGGGTATGAGCTCTGACGACACAGCTTTAAAGATCTCAGCTGGGAGTGAGTCGGCGCCGGGAGATTTGTTATTTTTTAGCTGCCCAATGGCGGTTAAGATCTCTTCCGTTGTTAGTGGTTTATCTAAGTCTTCGAAGGTGTCATATTGAGGGATAAGATTTATAATATCGTGATCGGCTTGACTTTGCTGGTTAAGAATGTTAGAGTAGTGTTCTTTCCATCGGGCTCTTATTTCCTGGTCTTCTTTGAGGAGATTTCCATTTAAATCTTTAATAGGGCACATATTTTTCCGACTGGGACCGTACACTGCTTTTACTCCTTGAAAGAAATTCCTGTAGTCGTGTGAATCGGCGTACCTTTGAATTTCTCTGGCCTTGCTTGCCCACCACTCGTTCTTTATTCTTCTGATTTCGCGTTGCGTTTCATACTTAGATTGGGTAAAAGCTTCTGCTCTTGATGAGTCGTTAGGGTGGTTGATAGCGTTTTGGAAGGCAATATGTTTGCGGTCAAGAAGTTCTTGTATAAAAGCTTCATTATCATTGAACCAGTCCTCCTGTTTTTTACTTGCTGCAGTGCCAAGAATTTCCTCACTCGCACTTTTTAAACTGTCTTTAATTTGTGTCCAGGTAGCAGCGACATCTACAGAATTGGTTTCTTCTAGTGCACTCAAATTCTCTTGAACTTTTTGCTTTAGCTGTTCGACGGTTTGTTGGTCACGCAATTTACTAATACAGAGACGGAGTCTACGTTTTACTTGAGTTCTTCGGTGTTTGGGTCTCATAACAATTTTCATTTTAGAGACAACAGGACGATGATCGGTCCAACATTCGCTATCAATGCGCGCCTTTGTAATTTGGACGTCCTTGAGATGCTTCCTACGTACGATAACATAGTCTAGTAGATGCCAGTGACCTGATCTGGGGTGACGCCAGGTGCCTTTAAATTTATCCTTTTGTCGGAAAATGGCGTTTGTTATAACTAAATCATGTTCGGCGCATTTAGTTAGGAGTAATTGACCGTTAGCGTTCATGTTGCCTAAACCGTTCTTGCCTATGATGCCTGGCCAGGTGTCTGCATCTCTCCCTACTCTAGCGTTCACATATTTTATACACTCTTATAGAACCGATGACTGTTTTAATTTTTAGGTCTTAGAAATTATTATTATTGTTGTTATATATGTTGACTCGTGCAAATACTTTTTTGTATATAGCACCAATACATGATTTCATATTTCGCCTTGCCAGGTCGGTTTTAAAGCATTACAAGATGATCTTGTGAAATAATTTTCAAGATGTTTCACAAGGAACCTATATTTCATTTCTTTCCAGTTTTATTATTTATTTTGTGTAAGTTGTTGCTTCTGTTATAACATCCGTAGAAAATACTACATTCATCAACAGTAAATAATTAAAAATTGTATTTACAAGTTATGAATAATCTGTATTGTTTAATTTCTATGTAGATTCTGTTGTATCATTTGTGTTCAATGGCGTTCAGTCATCAAGTACATAATATGTAATCATGTGAATAAAAAAAAATGTCGTTATTGCCCGCTAGTTTCATTCTACCAGTGGATTTGTTTACTAAATAAATTCCAAAAATAATTTTTCTCTACAACACAGCTACATAATTTATGAGCACATTTCCCGTACCTACAATTAAACTAAATCGAAACTGTGACGTAGCCGGTGTATTTCTGCACATATTGAAAGACCTAAATAATGCAGGCTAAAATTAATATCTTAGAAATTCAAGCACAACCTATTATTTACTATCGATCTCGTCTATTACTGTGGCTGCTAGAGTATACCTCATTTCAAACAAATTATTTTAAAAAAATGATGCTAGCCGAGCTATATTAGTGAAGAATGTGGTACAAAACAAGTTGTTAGATCGATTCTTTTTTTACTCCATTTTTAAAGAATAGTAGTGGCATTTATCTTTATACGGGGCATCCTGAAATTCCGTGTCAGACTTTAAAGGACGATTGGGTACAAAGTGTATAAGTGTATTGTGTCCTGATATGGGTTTGGGTATTTCTGCTCCTCTTTTGTTTTTTTTTACTTGCTTTTCTTTTACTCACAATGTAATATTTTTCATGTTTGTGTTCAAATCTTGCATCTTTATTTAACACATTTCCTGACATAATCAATGATGAAACTTTGTACAGTTGCTAAGATCGGATGACAATACAGTATTCCACCGTTACATTTGCAAATATCTACACGTAGGGGGCGCGGGGGTGAACATTGATTAAATATACTGTCCAACTGGCACCTCCGGCAAAACGTAGAATAAATGAATTTATGTAAATCGGTTCTATACGTTATAAATAATTAAAGTATGACTAAAAAGTAGAAAATAGAGAAATATTTTTTTTAAACTTTCTTTTCTTAGAGTCGTACTACAAAGTAAAAAATAATTGTAAGAAAAGCAAGGCGTGCGCATCATGCGTACAATTATACAAAGTGCACACGCCTTGCTTTATTGCAATTATTTTTTACTTTTTAGTACGACTTTGAGAAAAGTTTAAAAAAAAAATTTTTTCCTGTAGAGTTGTTCTGAGTCTTCAGTTATTTCGAAATCGTTATTTATTGTAACTTGTACAGAAATAGTCTCTTTCAATTTAGGTTAGTTTTAAGGGACCAGCATATAATTTTTGACAAATTCATTCAGGGGAATTGTAAGCCACAATCATAACCATTCGATTAACAAAGATAATGTGCATCCGAATAGGTCTTATCAGAACAGTAGAACATTTAGAATCCACACTGAGTAGAAATACACTAACACCTGCTGCGGTCGGAAAATTAATCACAGAAAAATATTAAGAAATACAACAACCTATTCTCTCATTTTAGACACTAAGACTCCTCGCTATATACACCTTAAGGGTCAGTTGTTGTGGCTCATGCAACCAAACATTTGACCAACTAAAAATCGCACACATGCCCGCAGAATTTGTTTGTTGTCGGAACATTTTGATGTAACAAATGGCCTCACAAATGGTTTGTTTTTAAAGTCCAGACGATAATCTACACACATTTTCATCAACTCGAGAATCAAGTTAGCGTCACTTTAAAAGATAGAGAGAATAAAGAAATAAAAGTTAGGAGTATACACATCTAACACAAACCTAATTTTTGCCCGATCTTGAAAAGCGTCATGGCTGCAGCTATTCGAACTTACACTGAATGAATTTTTGCAGAAAGCGTAAAACGCACATTTTAAACTTGGCGTCTAAATCTGTTTGGGTATTTGTATTTCTATTCGCGTTTCGTGTATAAATAAAACCGTTTCAATTATATACCGCAGAGATAATTTGGTAAAATTAGTAACCGCGAAATTAATGTAGTTCCTAAATAAAATCAGTGCTCTCAAATAGGATATATAAGGTTAAATTCGGTTATAGTAATTACAAGGTAAATTTTGATTGCTGTTTACTATGGGTGTATTTGTTTTATTATAAACACACAATTTTATCAGACAATGGATTTTAGGAAAGGTCATCAGTCATTAGTATCGTTGTACCTATCAAAATGTCACTTTTTTCCACGTCCACTAAAAAAAATTAATTTTGATATTCGAATTTCGTGTTTATCACATGTCACATTTTCCAAGATATTGGCAATGAGACGGTTTCTGATAGTGGTGCGGTAAAAGTGTTGCAACAATATTTAACAAAGAACAATAATTTAATGGAAATTGGGTTTTAGCGAAATTGTCTGGATTTTTCATATGTGTAGCCCTTGTATCCTGAACAAAAGTCTCCATGGGCAGAATAAAGAGGCAATTATTTAATACGGAATTCTTCAAGTCGATTTATCTAACTTTTTCTCTGGTAGGCAAATTCATGACCCAAGTTTAAATGTATCGATCGAAACTCTCTCCGCAGTATGCTTTCTACTTATATAATAATATAATAAATATAATACAGGGTTACTGGTAATTCGATACATTCCTTTGGAGATGTGATGGGGCATGATCTAAGAAGTAAATTTAGCCCTAACATATATTATGCAAAACTCAATAGTTTTTGAGATATTTAATTTTTTTTGTTTTTCTCAAAAAGTAGATCTTAATGTCCTAAAAGTTAATTTTCGAAAAATCTATTTGACATTTTTTAATTTTTTTTACTGGATTACTTGTTCAATATTATAGATATCCGTTTGGAATGAAAAATATCTGGAAACATTTCGATCATGTGAACATCTGAAATAAAAACTTAATTTTTTTTTTAAATCAGCTATGAAATTTACCTATTAGGTTTTTTCAAAAAAATATTAACGGAACACGCGTATAAATTATTATAAAAACTGCCTTATTTCAATAGCTATCTAACAAGGTACAAATGTTCAATGTACCCTTAATAGTTCTAAGAAAGTACTAGTAAAAATAACACAAGTAGTGCGAATTTTATTTTTAGATAAACAGTGAAAAATATTTTAAAAGTAGAGGTTAATTCTTCATTAATTTCAAAGTTGTACTTTATTTTTTATATGTCTTGCTCAAAATGGGAGCCCCTATTCCGTATACAGACACGGCAGCGTCTTCTTATTTCCGTCCTTGTTACTCTGGTTGTCAGATTGTGCCTTATGTGTTGGGCAGCATCGACTATCCTTTGTCTAAGGTTTTCTATAGTATTGACTGGGGCTTCGCGCTGGCCAAGGTATTGGGCCCGCTCTTCCAATCCAACGGTTAGGGAAACGTTGATCAAGTAACTGTCGTACTGTCAGCCGATAATGTGCTGGACAACCGTCGTTCTGAAACATCATTCGCTGTCTGACGGCGAGAGGAACATCTTCTAAAATCACCGCCAGATCATTTCTTAAAAAAAATTCATAGATTTCCCCGTTTAAATTTTGAGGAAGAAAGTGTGGCCCTATTAAATAGTGGCCAATGACTCCCATCCGCACATTAATATAAAACTTCATTTGGAAACTAGTTTCACGTGTTAACTTGGGATTTGCCTCTGCCCAATAATGTAGGTTGTGAAAATTTGTTATACCCTCGCGATTAAATTTCGACTCGTCCGTCCATAAAATACTTGTTAAAAAATTTGCACTTTCTGCATCTGAATTTAACATAAAGCGGCAGAATTCCACTCTCCTTCCAGGATCACCTTCCTCCAAGCCTTGGACAGGGGTATAGTGGTAAGGATGACATCCAACTCTACGTATCGTAGACCAAACTTTCCATTGTAACGCTCCGGTTAGTCTTGCGGCTTTATTAGTTGAAATAGTTGGGTCTTCCTCAAAATACCTCAATATTTCATCCTCATCATCTGGTTCATAAACGGGAGGAGCACCAGCGTCACTTCTTCTACATTTCACGGAGTCAGTTTTAGCGACATTTCGATATGCCGTACTGAATACACGTGCATTTGGTAAGCGGCAGTTAGGGTACCAAAGACCATATTCTCGGCGAGCTTCAGCAGCGTTGCCGCCACAGTATCCATAGACAAACAAGTTATCAGCATATTCTGCGTTGGCATACGCGGCCATGGCACAGAAAATACAATAACAACAACTGATAACAACAACTACGAGCAAAATCAAAATCTTCGATAACTAATTTAACAAGACCAACAAACTTAAGGGACACGGAGATAAGAATGTCAGTTAATGACATATATGCACAAACGTCAAAGTCAAGGACTGACTGACTTAAATGAAAATGAACGATTAGTCGTTTAATAAATTCCGCCACCAGCATTATCTTTACTAATTTTTTATTAGAACTATCAAGGGTACATTAAACATTTCTACCTAGTTAGATAGTTATTGAAATAAGGAAGTTTTAATAATAATTTGTACGCGTGCTACATTAATATTTTTTTGAAAAAAACTAATAGGTAAATTTCATAACTGATTTAAAAAAAAAATGTTACAAGTTTTTATTTTAAATGTTCACATGATCGAAATGTTTCCGGTTATATTTCATTCCAAACGGATATCTATAATATTGGACAAGTAATCCAGTAAAAAAAAATTTAAAAATGTTAAGTAGATTTTTCGGAAATTAACTTTTAAGACATTAAGATCTACTTTGTTGAGAAAAACAAAAAAATTGAAATATCTCAAAAACTATTGAGTTTTGCATAATGTATGCTAGGGCTAGATTTATTCCTTAGCTCATGCCCCATCACATCTCCAAAGGAGTGTATCGAATTACCAGTAACCCTGTATAATATAATATAGTATAATATAATATAAGATGATATGATATGATATATGATGTGAAATAATATAATATAATATAATATAATATAATATAATATAATATAATATAATATAATATAATATAATATAATATAATATAGTATAATATAATATAATATAATATGATATATGATATGATATAATATAATATAATATAATATAATATAATATAATATAATATATAATAAATTTAGAAATGTTTTTATTAAAATTAAAAATCGAAAGTGATTTTGTGGCCTCTAATAGACCTTGGTGACCTCTATCTTTTGAGATCAGTTTGATTTAAATCGAACAAAAAATAAAAGAATTATTACGTTGTTACACTCTTGAGGCACACTGTCTATCATCACCTAATTGCTAATTTTTTTCATTAGTGTATAATGAAAGATTTTACAGATACATATTTGTTTATTTTAATCGTTCTATTTATATTACCCTCCTGGCGGTGTTTAGCATTAGCTATTCTAACACTTAAT
This sequence comes from Leptura quadrifasciata, assembly GCA_963675555.1. Lineage (NCBI taxonomy): Eukaryota > Metazoa > Arthropoda > Insecta > Coleoptera > Cerambycidae > Leptura > Leptura quadrifasciata. Next base: position 163,689,796 of record OY776676.1, read on the forward strand.
CAGGATACATGCACGCAGATAATTACACAACTGCCATTCCCTACGACATTGCCATCTGCCGTAGCTGAGACTCGAATTTAGGAATGTTACAGCAACTAGCCGTGTTGTCTCTCACACAATCCTCTCTAGTCCACTACTACCAACTCGATAACACATTAAAGACGACGTTAAACATTCATACCCTAGCCAGGATTAGAAACCAACACTCCTTGGCCTCAAGCCTAACGCGTAAGCATTGAGCCACTGAACCATAGGCTTATAAGTATAATATCATCTGTATGATAAAAGCAAGTTGCATTTTAAGCAGTTCAAATTAATCGCTATAATAATAATAATAATACATTTATTGTCTATCAAAATTACAAAGTTAGCTAACACATATAAATACACCACAGGTAATGACGACTCCCTTTATCCCGGAAGGCTCTAGAAGAGCCTTGTGTGGGAGGGGGCTACACATTTAGAGACAAGAGATACACACCCAATATCCGTGTATATAGTGAAAAAATCCCTCTCATAGTATTTTCCACTGTCACGACCGGGGATCGAACCCGCAACTTTTGGGTGAGAGGCAAGTGCGCTTACCTCTCGACCATCAGTCATGATGAATGACATTGTATCTTAATTGAGAGACAAAAAGCAAGTATTCAGTCATTTGCGTGCGCAGAGGCTGATCTTCCATACAAGTCTCAACATGTATATAAATCAGTGTAACAATGAGATAAAATAGAGTAGAATGGGCATGAAAATAAGAAAAATTAATGTTAAATGTACACACGTGTGCGAGTGTACGTCCAATCATGTACATGTTTTGTAATTCTTTATTCCTCGTTGGGCGATTTCATTTGTTTCATCGCATTTGTCATAATTTGATTGAATTCCATCAAAATCCCGCGGGGCACATTATCTCGGTAATCGAAAAAATTAATTTCCGATCTCCACCTGCTAGCTATTTCTGGATTTGTTTGTCGCAATGCAGGAGAAGGCATGTAAACTGCGGCGTCTCGTATATGGGCCACGCCAAAGGGTATTTATTATTTACTGGTACACCGTACGCCAGCGATTGATACAACGGTTTCGATGAATTATTAAATAATTATTATTCCCGACCTGTATTATTAGGGTTGTTCAAACAAGCACGAATTCTATTTATTATGGTTTTGTGCCCTATAAAAGAGTCGCGAGATTTTTAACTGCAAGTACAATCATCCGTCCAGAATATAACATTCTTATAAAAGAGTATAATCACTCCATCTAGCCCAAATTAGGTAAACTCATTTGTAATATTTTTGAGTTAAATTTATTACAAGATATAGTTGGTTTTATAAAAAATGGAATTTTAATAGATTAACATTTATGTACGTTGTATAGTGTGTCCCAAAAGAAAAACAGTAGTTTTTTCCTAAAGGATCCGATGTCGTTCTGAAACGAACCAGTGAACATCATGGAAAAAAATTATGAATGAGAGGAGTCAATACACTGCAATTACTCTGTGTGATCTCTCCAAGGCCTCCGGCTGTGTCTCCCACGATAAATTAATAGATAAAATGCGATAGTACGGAATTAGAGGGTTACCTCCACTCCTCTTCAAATCAAACCTGCTTAACCGTCAGCATCAGTGTGTTGCTGTTAAAGAACACGCCAAAACCCTCGATGAACTTTTCGAAACTGTAACAAAATCCGTACTTCACGTAAAAATGCCGTTGGACGAGGTTTTTATACATTCAATCACATGTTCGCAGCGTTTTTTATGTCAAAATCTTGGAAACTCAACAAGGAGTGTAATTTTAGAAAGTGTAGTAAATGTGGCTGCATGGGGACGTAATGTCGCCCCGATCACAAAATTTAGAAAGTATAACGAAAACCGAAATTTTGAAAATAAAAACCTTTTTACGAATCCACGTTGTTAAGCGCTGCAACTCATGCGTTGTGTTAAATATGAAGACAAGTTATCCAGTCTCTAGTCAAAGTATTTCGAAAGTTTTAGCGAAAATAGCCCTTAGCGTCGAGGATGCCCTATCATTTTCTAGTAGTCGATTTTGACAGGAAAATGATGGGTTTTAAGCGTATTTGCCCTAAACCGGTTCCTCAGTGATTCGGTGTCAGAAAAGTATAGTTACCATGTACTCAGAACGTGCATGGGACCGCCTGGTCTGAACGTATGAATTTATAATTGCAGAATATAATTCAAAGTCGTTGCGATTCAAGCATTTTTAAGCTCCGAGGAGCGATCAAAATTGATATTGAACTGAAAATACGTGAATAGACAGGCAAGCAAGAGCAAACCAAAATTATAAACATTGAACATTTTACTGAATCTTTTTGTGTAATCGTTAATAATAATAATAATACTTTATAATTAAATAGGATTCCTAATATACAATAATTAAATATAATGTCATATAATATGAGTTCTTAAATATTATATCATATAAATTAAGGTAAGTATAGTTTATACTTTGTTTATACAAAAAGTTATTGTTTCTTTATTTTTAAATATTCTAATTATTCATCTCACTAATATGTTTATTTAAAGATGGTTTAAATTTTTGGAGAGTTTTACAAGCTTTAATGGGGTCAGGAAGGTTGTTATATTGTAATAAATCTTTATGGAATAAAGAGTTCATTGTTCTTCTAAAATTAGTTCTAGGTACATATAATTGATTATTTTGTCTTGTAGGATAATTATGGATTTCGTGATTATATATAATGTATTCATTAAAATAGGTTGGTCCTAAGTTATGAAATATTTTGAAAATGAGTATCATTGAGAAATAATATAACCTGTGTTTTACAGAAAACCAATCCAAGGCATTTAGCATTAAATAAATAGGTGTATACCTCTTACATCTAGGCACAATTCTCATTCCTCTGTTTTGTAACTTTTGAAGCATTGCAATACTATTATTATCTAGGAGATAAAGCAAACTGGCACAGTAGTCGAAATGGGGTTGAATAATAGTTCTATATACAGTTAACACTGATCTAATTGTTAGTTTAGAGGAGACTCTAGAAAGGAAAAACAATTTTTTACAAACTTTTTTATGAATATAATTAAAGTGACTTTTTAGAGTTAATGTGTTATCTAAAATGAAACCGAGATATTTGATTTCTTCAACTATTGTTATTTTTTCATTATATATTTTAATATTTATTTGTTTGGTGTCGATTCCTTTATATTTATATTGTGTAGTGATTATCAAGGCTTTTGTTTTCTGTACATTGAGTTTTAATTTATTGACGTCTAGGAAATTTGATATGTTTTGTAGAGTTAGATTTATCTCGTCTATAGCAACGTCAACAGAGTGATCACTAGCAGTTATTAAGGTGTCATCGGCAAACAGATTAATAAATTCACAATCATCTATAAAATTTATATCATTTAAGTATAAACTAAATAAAAGGGGCCCAGAATACTACCCTGCGGTACCCCAGAAGTCACTGATCTTTTGTTGGATAATTGATTATTTCTTTTAGTAACTTGTGATCTATTATTTAGAATCTTTGAACCAGTCAAGAACTTTTCATGCAAGCTATAAACCGCACATTGGATGATAGTTGGTACATTATGAGTTATTCCGTTTCTCACTATGTGTTATACACGGGCCAGACTATAGTTTGTCAATACATTTTTCTTGAACGTTTTTGTAAAACATAATTTTCCAAAAGATTTAACATATATATTTTGAACTTTATATTGTCTTTTTCTTTGTGTTTTCAAAAATTCCTTTTCAGGTTTAAATTTAAGAAAGTTACTTACTGTGTTAGATTTATAGTGTTACGACGTCCAATTGGTACCATCAGTGAAGCAGTTAAGCAAAAACGAACAGTAAGTATCGATTTTGTATTATTCTCTGTCTGAAACAGTCGATTTGAACCCTTCTTTGTGAACGTTTAATATCCATTTTTGAAAATATAATAAAAGTCCTTCAGACGTGTAAAGATGGATCGTTCACATTGCCACAGCAAATTAAAAGTCAGGATTCCTAAACAACAATAATTAGGGTGTACCCCAAGGCTCTGCCCTGGGGCCACTGTTATTTTTAGTTTATATGAATGAATTCCCTCAATTTATGTTGTCCAGCAAATCCATCTTAGAGGACAGAATATTAAAACAACATTTAGTAGCAAACTCCTCTATAAAATCTTTATTTTACCATCAGGAACGTAACCAGACTACAACCAACAGCTAGTCTCCGGGCTATGTGACATCGTTATATCTTTAACAAGTGTTAAACGTTATGCTTTCTCTATGACACTGTATTTGCAACACTGTAGTAAAATTCGGAAGCAAACAATTTTTGATCACTTCCAAAGTCTTTCATCATATAATGTTATGTAAAAAAATACTTTTTAAAAAAGCCTTTACTTAAATGCTCTTAAAAAGTAGAAAATAAACTTTGAAGTAAATCAAACCCCTTATTTTGTTACATTATATAATTTTTTTTATGATATAAAGGCTTGTCGCGAGATCTTCCTGTGCAAAGGAGATTGCTCGCGACAAGCTTTTATATCGTTAAAAAAATTATATAATGTAACAAAATGATGGGTTTGCTTTACTTCAATGTTTATTTTCTGATTTTTAGAGAATTTAAATAAAAGCTTTTTAAAACATATTTTTTTATGATTTTATTTTTTACTTTTTAGTCTTTTGATGATAGTTCTTTTGAACTAAATTTTTGATTAGAAATTCGTAATCGGCGAACCCGAAAACCCCCAGATATCGATTTTGATCGATTTGGACCATAAATGACAAAAGTCGTCCGCCATATTGGCGCAACCATTTTGAATTTCTAATTTTTTACCAAGAATTCATAATTGACGACCTCAAAAACCCTCAGATATCGATTTTGAGTCGAATCGGATCATAAACGGTAATGTTGTCCGCCTTCTTGTTTTTTTTCTTATATGAAAACGTTGAAGTGTATTGTCACCGAACTTATACACGCGCAAAATTTCAAAGCTCTAGCTTAATTAGAACTAATCGAAATTTTGATTGCAAAATTTTACATAAACAAACTAACAAACAAACATTGCCAAACATAATATTTTTAGTCGCAAACTCCTCTATAAAATTCTTATTTTACTATAAGGAACGTAACCAGACTGCAACCAACGGCTACTCTCCGGGCTATGTGCCCCGCCGAGCGCTGAATTACAAGTTGCAAGTCTGGCGCGTTAAGTGTAATAATTGCATATTACCATCAAAACGCTAATGCTTCGATTGCAACAAACACCAGCCGAAAGACTGACCGCTAGATGGCGCCTGCTGACTATTTTACATGTCGCTATTGTAAAAATACCGGGATGTACCAAATAGTCAAAGGATCCTCGTGCCGGTCGTCACATGCCTACCTTGCACTGACGAGAGCCAACAGCTCGAAACTGCAGTCTGCAAGTGGTGTGTGACGGTTGGCAAGAGAGCTCCTTTAAGTAGGATCAGTCTTTCGGCTGGTGTTTGTTGCAATCGAAGCATTAGCGTTTTGATGGTAATATGCAATTATTACACTTAACGCGCCAGACTTGCAACTTGTAATTCAGCGCTCGGCGGGGCACATAGCCCGGAGAGTAGTTGTTGGTTGCAGTCTGGTTAGGTTCCTTATAGTAAAATAAGGATTTTATAGAGGAGTTTGCGACTAAAAATATTATGTTTAATATTCCGCCCTCTAAAAGCACATTTGAACTAAACATTGCCAAGTTTAATAAAAGCTTTTAGTTAAAAATAAAATGAAACAAGCAATTGTATACATATTTTCTAAAATGTGCAACTAGATAGAAGTACTCCATCTATCCTGTGTTTTTCCTTTAATATCATTTTCCATTCTGTAACACATTTGTCAGGGCTTTTCAAACCATTCGTCGGTCCTATTATATATCAAAGAAATAAACGAAAGATAAATTCCAACTAAACTGAAAATTTCTCTTTACTTTTGAAATGAAGCCAAAGTAAAATTTCATCTGAAGATTCCCAAGGGACATTTACATCAACGCTGTAAGCACATATATCGCCAGGCTGCCGCCAGTGCCGCCGTACAGCTTGAGATTAACCGAGTGTTTATTATGCAATTTGAGTATGAAAAGAGTCTTTGTACAGTCTAATGCATCGGCGTGGTTGCATTCTTGACGTGAGTCGTGCGTCTATGTTATCCCTTTCATTTTTTTCTTTGATATAAATGACGGCTTTCAGTCTCGCGCGTCACTATGTCGGAAATTACAAACAAAGTAGTGTTGTCAGTCTGTGAACTTCCTTTCCCATACGTGTACATAAAACGACCAAAAAGGGGTAGCTTTGAACTTTAACAAAGTAATGCTTCTATCAATATTTCAATAGCGACGAAGTAAAGATAATAAGTAAAATGTTCCACGTCTATAATAAAACATGAACAAAAATATTTCATGTCTGACAGTGAACATTTTCAAAGTTTGGATAATGGAAATGAATCATTTTTCCGATACGACAACAGAATTTTATTTCTGATTATATTTTTACAATCAGAATGTTATATATATTTAATCATTTTATTTCTACTTTATGTATATGCTTAGGGGTGAGACATTATTAACTCACTTATAAGCGTGAACAAATAATATGGTCAAGTTCTGAAGTCGGTTGGAACCATTGTATGATACGGTCTCTGAAGTAGTGTCCATAAACATCAAATTAATTGAAAATAATACATTCGAACATCACATGCATTATGTTAACTATGTTAGCGTTATCTGGAGGTAAAACTAATGCAAATTAGAGTGGCTTTTTGGAAAGCCATAAAAACCAAAGTACCCAAAAATATTTTCTTAAACCAAAAAACCGCTTATTTTACTCCAGTTTTGATCCGACTGTGACTTTTAACTTTTCATTTCCAAATGGAACGCCCTGCATATTATTGAATTTTTTAATTCTGCATAATTTTCTGAATCTAATGATACCAAATGAGTAACATTTTAAAAGTTAATATTTATTTTAATTTGCTTTTAGGTTCTTCATTTAAGTATGTCATGACTTCCGATTTATTCTATAATTGGCTACAATTGCCCCCTGTTATTCACCATTAGGAAGTGAGGAAGAAGTAGTAGAATTCCACAATTATTTAGATGCTATAATTCAAAGTACATACAATTTTAAGGTGGGCATATCCAAGAGAGGAGGAGATACGGTAATCAAATATTTATTATTTTTGGCCAAAACTTTTTTTTTAATGCATATATTGGTAAAAATAGCATAAGACAACCTAAGTAGAACTATGACAAGTGTAGTGATATGAATTTGCACCCAATAATTTCAGTTATTTGCAAAATTAGAATTAAAACTACAAGATATGAAGATTGGCACTATTTTTAAATTTAAATTAACTAATTTTGGAAACAACTGAAATTATTGAATAAAAATTCATATCACTACACCTGCTATAGTTCTACTTAGGTTGTCTTATGCTATTTTTACCAATATATGTATTTAAAAAAAAATTATGGCCAAAGATAATAAACATTTCCTTATCGGATCTCTCTCTCTCTCTTGGATATAGCCACCTTAAATGCACTTATTGTTAAGAATTAGAAGATCCTATTGTTTTGGTTTAAAAAAATTACGAAAATTTAATAATAAAATGCAATGGCATTTTTAAATATCGTCTTAAAATTTGACAGAAAAATTTCCTGAGTAAGTACACTTAGAAGGAAAGAATTTGTGGAAATTTTGCCGTCACCACTGATAAAGAATCAAAGCAAAAGCATTTGATTGGTTAGAGAATATAGGTGTGTCATTTTCACCGTAAAAACATTCCTTAAATTAAAACATTTTTTTTTAATGTTACCACGAGAGTAATAATTATTTTTTTATATTGTGCTGATGGTGTGAGCATTTGAAAAGGAACAATCGCATTTGCGAATAAATAAACCTAAACAGACTTCCACTTCTCTTGGCTTATAACAATGCACTGTAAAAATGTTAATGATATACCAATTAAATGCATGGAAACATCAGGAGTGAAAAACAATGGAAGTACTCATGCAACGCAGTCGATAGTTTACTTTGCTATAATTACCCTGACGCAGTCGAAATTGATTTTTTTGTTAACATTTACAATGTTAAAGGGTAGTTTTAAAATAATTGACACTCTACGACCTAGTTTACTTTTTAATGTTCTGTTTTTATTTTATGATACGAAGTAGGATACGGATAATAACGGTAATATGCATGTAATTAGGTGGGTTGTTTCAGTTTTTATTTTCTAACTGTTTGTACGAGGCAAAATCATTCTAAACCAAAAATCGAACGCTGCGACACTAAATTATTAAAATTACTTACTAGTTAAGTATGTTTCCTTCAAGATATCATAATGTTCACAAAATATGCCAAGGCACCTGACCATTCTTATGGATACAAGGAAACTTTAAAATACGAAACATCCACTTGTTCGACACCGACTTGACAAACTGATCTGAAATAAGTAAACAATTCCACCACTCTCACTTTGACTCTGTATAGCCACAGGCAGGCTAAATATTTTAAGTGATATAAGAGTTCGAAAACCAATCTTATCTGACTTATCTTACACCACTCCGACCCTCGTGTCACATAAATCAAAAGTAGGTACTAGTTGTAGTTTTTAAAGTCGACTATCAATGAACATAGGAATCTGGATAACATATCTGAGAATTTATTGTAGGGTCCCACACTTATTTTAGGATAACGTGGCCAATAACCATAACAAACGAAAAGTGAAATTCCAATAAGTCATTTAAATTCTTCCTTTACCTCTTATGTGATAGAAGTAACAAGTTATACCTTTGACGACAAAATGAATAATGATTTTTCTCATAGTAGGTAATTTGTAATATATTTATTTCTCACTTTATCGTAGGATACAATATGAATAATAATCAATAATATTCAGAGTTACCGTAATTAAACAGTACACTGAGAGAATGATTTAATTGAGATAAATAAATTTTATTATCCCCAACTAAATGATTTATTCGTATTTGGCCGATTAAACATTTAGTTGGGGATACTAAAGCATTTATTTTGGTAATAATAATTTTTTTTGTATTATTGATTACCTATTTTAAATTATTTCGATACGCCCTACAGCTATAGTCTTTTAATAGTTTTTTTTCAACTTATCTCGATGTTTTATACAAATAATTATTCCGTTACTTATCCATGGTTTTATTTTTTTATGCTGTTTTTGTTTTGTAATTACTAAAGTACTTGATATCTCTAGTATATCTCGCAAATCTGTTATGAATTTTTCGGTAGCTAGCTCAGGATCATTTGCATTTAACACATTTACCCAACTTGTTTTTTGACTATTTTCTGTAGTTAGATGAAATGAGTTTTATTATTCTATTCTAAACTGCCGGGATTTCTGTGTTATTTGAATTTCTCTGTGCTATATTTATTATAACGGGGTAGTGATCTGTGATGTCATAAGGTATCACAAATGATTCATAATTTAAGTTTTTTAAATTCAAATTTTTCTTGACAAAGATATGGTCAATAGACGACGATGAATTATTCGTTACTCTAGTAGCAGAATTAATATAAGGCTGACGACCATGTAAAGCTAAAGTTTCTAAATAATTATTTACTAAAGTTTCGATTAAGTTTAGTATATCAATATTCACGTCGCCAGCAACAAATTTAATGTTTTTATCAAGGTTGTTATTTAGAAAATCATCAAAGTCATCTATAAATGATTTTACTACGGTAGATGATGGTCTATATAATACTGTTAGCACAATTGTGATAATATTTATTTCTAAGCTTATTCTACTTACATTTTATACCGGTGATATTTAATTTGTAGCACCAGTTAATTCACTTTTAGTCTCACAATCTAGTCTATTTAGCACCTCTTCTACTTGTTGTCTAACCATGTATCTGATGACCGTAATCCATCTTATTTTTTAACATTTGTACTTGTATGACAGACATTCTTTACTGTCAACTTCATGATTTGTGGGGTATTCAGTTTTATATTTTTGATTTGTGTTTTAACAGTTGCTGCACAGTATTGTCGAAAATGTAATTGTCCTTGGTAGAATGAACTATTCATTTTCGAAATATATAAGTTTAAGGCAGTTGTCAAAGCATTTGCGAGAAATGTCAGTTTAGCTGTGAATATGGAGCGATGGTCAAATATTCAACGTTCTTTTGCGGTTGAGGCTTATTTAAAAAATAACTATTATTCTGTTATAATCACCCAGAGTTTATTTCGTCGTTACTTTCATTCAAATCCACGATTAACAATTAAAAAGTGGGTACACAAGTTTCCCTGTATTGCTTCATTACATTGGTAATTAACTTCTTCATTGGTTAACACTTGAAGTTCTATTTCCTCACGAATATTTCAACGCAATGTAAAAAATGTGATGTCAGTTCGTATGTTTAAGGATATTTTTTATGCAGCTACGAATTCGTACCTTTATCCACGGCGTTAATAAAACCAACTCAATAAAATAATTTTATTCTGCCGTCCCGTTACTAAAACTGCAATTATGTCAATTTCCTCATAAATTTTCAGATTTAATTTCATGGACAATAACGCAATTCAACGAAAATTTATTATTCAAGGCAAAGAATTGCCGTACTAGGTACTAGATTAAGAACGTAGTTACAAAAGAACAATATATCTTGTGTGTACGTTTCGAACTAGTCCATTTGTTATCATTTACATCTTGTACTTTCAAGTTGACTGTCCACAAAAGCATCCGGGCTAAAGAGATTAGAGTCGTCTAAAGCTTCACATACCTACAATATTGCATATTAAATAGATATATATTCCTCTCACATTGATAAAAATAGTTTTTTATATGGATGTAAGAATGGTGATCGGTAGAAAGATATTCCGTACACAGTTCTTCAAATAAATTATCTGGACGAAAACCATATGTTGCAAAGACATGTCGCCAGTTTCAACGTAGACTCTTACAAATATTGTTACATATTTTTCCTTTAGGTCAGACATTGACCTATAATGCGGGAGGCACGAAATGCTCATACTGGTTTATCCAAACTGCTGTTGCGTAGGTAGAGGTATGACCATAACCGTACACTAGGGACGACCTACGGTGAAAGTAATGCTGTTTAATAGTATAGGTATACTTGAAATACTTGGAAATATATTTAAAAAACTATTTTTGTATTTTGACGAGCTGTAACTTGTGATCTATTACTGCTACCAAATGGCGTCTCAGAGGATTGTAGAGAATGATTTCAATTTGACATATTAATGGAGAAAAGTCGGCATTACGGAAGATTACTAAACTCTGTCATCAAAGAAATTGATTACACAACGTCCCAACAATCTTTACCAGCAAACAACAACAGTCCCAATCAATTACAGATTAAAAGCTATCTCAAAAAGTCTATTTTTGGCTTCGACATTCTCAACAAATTTTGCATAACACAAGAGCCTGGCATTCAAGCATGAGCAGAATCAAGCAGAATCAGAGCAGAAGAAATCAAGCATGAATGTTCTCGAATCGATCTCAAAAAGTCTATTTTTAACTTCGACATTCTCAACAAATTTTGCATAACGCAAGAGCCTGGCATTCAAGCAGGAGCAGAATCAAGCAGAATCAGAGCAGAAGAAATCAAGCAGAATATTCAAGCATGAATATTCTTGAATCGATCTCGAAAAGCCTATTTTTAACTTCGACATTCTCAACAAATTTTGCATAACACAAGAGCCTAGAATTCAAGCATGAGCAGAATCAAGCAGAATCAGAGCAGATGAAATCAAGCATGAATATTCTCGAATCGATCTCGAAGTCTCTTTTTAACTTCGACATTCTCAACAAATCTTGCATCAAGAGCCTGGCATTGAAGCGTGAGCATAATCAAGCAGAGTCAGAGCAGAAGAAATCAAGCCGAATATTCAAGCATGAATATTCTCGAATCGATTTCGAGAAGTCTATTTTTAACTTCGACATTCTCACCAAATTTTGCATAACACAAGAGCCTGGCATTCAAGCATGAGCAGAATCAGAGCAGAAGAAATCAAGCATGAATATTCTCGAATCGATCTCGAAAAGTCTATTTTTAACTTCGACATTCTCAACAAATTTTGCATAACACAAGAGCCTGGCATTCAAGCATGAGCAGAAGAAATCAAGCAGAATATTCAAGCATGAATATTCTCGAATCGATCTCGGAAAGTCTATTTTTAACTTCGACATTCTCAACAAATTTTGCATAACACAAGAGCCTGGCATTCAAGCAGGAGCAGAATCAGAGCAGAAGAAATCAAGCATGAATATTCTGTGAAAACATAGAGCTACAACTAAGCATAAATTATAAACATACTAAAGAGGACTTCGGTCAACAGCCTTTTTGTCACGTATTTGAAAATAGCTTATTGTTATTATTACAGATCCCCGTTGATATATTATTGCATTCTTTACCCACTGGCAAACTCGCTCACCCGACGCCCATGATGGCATGCTGTTGTGTTCCTTTCAACTAGTAGTGTTGGCTTTTGAGTATTTACAGACACCTTTCCTATGCCCGCTCGACGTGCCAACTCGATCAGACGAAATTTAATTATTGACCGATTCATTTTTTTTCTGTTCCAGAGAACAGTCAAGGGCAACGGTCGACAATACGGTGATATGTAAACGGCATTTTAGCATATAAACTTAATCGATTCATTAAACTTTTGCCAGAGAGCTAATTCAAGTATATATTGCGGGTAAAATTGATAGGATAAAAATAGTTTTAAGAACTCGATTAGCAACACAGGTGATGCTGGGCTTCGTATATGAGACTTATTCAGTAACATAGAAGAGGTTGGGAAATTATCAGGTTTATTAAAAGCCAGGCAAGCAAATATACAAGCGGTCTGATGGTTTCTTAAAAATGTTGCAAAAAATATACGGCAAAACTCGTTCTAAACTGGTCTATTCAAATAAACGCTGAAGGTATAGACGGTAGTGGCTTATTTTGAACTGTTCTTGGATGTGATCGATTAAAGAGAGTAGACATATTTAGATTGATTATTGAATTAAAAATTGAATCGGTTGTCTATTAGATAAAAAAATTGTGCATATAGGAAGAAAACGATCGATCGTTTTAGAGATGGTTTCTGATATTTGAGAATTTAAAAAAATCTCAAATGAAAACCGTAATTCAACTACATTTTCTCATCATTAATTGTTTAAATTCAAAACAAAAAACAAGCTAAAAAAACAGAGTTTACAAGAAACTTAAAAGTGATAGATATTATGTTTCCTTAATAGATAAAAGGGTATACCTCATGCGTGATCCAGAGGGCTAGACGCGGAATATGATCAGTTATAATGGCATTAAATCAACAAATGAATAAAAAATGGAACAAATCCTAAATCCGTGTATACGAATTCTAATGTACACATTTTAAACAGTGATATAAATGTGCATTCCAGCACTAAAATGTGTAATTTGCACTTGATGGCTAACGAGCCCTTGTCCCTTGACAGTACTAAGAGTACATACAAGAGTAGAAAACACATCCCTATATAACCTAAAATAATGAAACAATTTATTTTTCAGGAACGAATCGATAAAAGTTTTAAAAAGTACACAGTTATGTAGAGAATTGAAAGACTTTTCAAAAGATGTATCACTCGACCCCCCTTGCCGTGGCCGGGGTGGCCGTGTAGGGTAGAGGGATGATGCGATAGGTATACAAACATTACATTAAAATATGTCCCCCTTGAAAACAAGGTCGACGTGTTTCACCAATTTCTCAAAAATTTTTTATCTCCGAAGTTATTCAGAGTGCCTACTTTTGGTTGGGACATCCTGTATAACTTACACTACTACATTATTTTCAAACATACAGCCACGCGCAGATTTATCTTTGTAGCTATTCCTGTGCTTATTGAATATCTTTTTGTTCTTAATGTTTGTTAAATGATGTGAATTTATAATTTTCCAAATAAACATTACTATTATTACTTAGTTTTATTAATGTATTAGCTGATCAGAATTAGATCAATAGGATATGCAGACAGATTTCATATTAGTTTTAGAATTAGTATCCGCTAGAGAAACCCAAAAAATCATTCATATGTTTACGTTTATTTATATCTTAAAATTCAAATTATATGCATCAGAAAGGTCACAAATATATCAAATATTTGAAATGAAAGTAAGGGATATTAACTGTCGGGAATATAAAAATGACATTCCACTTTATATACGCAATGATCGAACCGATCCTTAAAATCCTTAAATAGTATTTTTTAAATAAAATCAGGACAAACGTTACATCAACGTTTATTTTTTAACTCGCTGCCAACCTAGTTGAAACAATAGCTACATTATGTCCCTGGCTTTGCTACTGGAGACAGAACATGCGAACCATTCAACATTACCATGTCATTTCAATTTCAAATCTAAACAAAGACATTGAATGCTAAATGAACGAGTTATCTAATGCATAGAATAAGTCTCTGTAACGTTCTTGTTTTGTGCATAAAATAATGCAAGCAAGATACGTCTCCACAATAGTAAAGCACTACAATACATAATAACGGTCTTTGAAAATAATTAAAATCATTTGCTCTTATTCTACGTTTTCATTGCTTTTTAAGTTTCCTATAGAATAGTAAAAGTAGTGTTCTAGTTCTTTCAATTCCATTTAAAATTCATCATATTTATGTGGCTGGGTGCTTTTGTTCTATTTAGAAAGCGTCCAAATTGTATTTACAGGCTGTACATTTTGTTGGTGTCTAGTTAAATGATGTTAAATATTAACAGTGTATTTTCGGGCAATTATTTTTTTGCAATAATATATGTCAATGAACTCGTTAACAATTTCTCATATGTCTGCAATGAACTGTATCCAAGGAAGTAGCTACTCTATCATATCTGATTCTATTCTATTATTACGTCGATGATGGATAACATATCCATTTACTTCTTACAATATTGGACGTTTTCCAAACGCGAACTTAATCCAGGTCTCAGCGTTGCGAATCGCTTAATTGATTTTCTTTACGAGGAAACGTAAACGAAAACATAAGCTTTGCCCCGACCTAGGCAATATAATCTTCGTGTACGTATTTTTACTAGTTAATTTATCAAATGGGCTTTAGTTGTCACGAGGCACACAAATAAAGGCGCCTACCCAGAAAGATACCCTGAACTTTGGTATTTTCATTTTCAGTGTATTGTACAGCTTTGATTAATATACCCAGTTCCCCTTTGTGAGAGGGTTGTTTCGTAGAGCCACTTTGCAAATAACAAACAGTTCAAATAGGTTATCTGCCATTAATAATGTTCCTGTTGCACTGTTTAATATTAGCTACATCCTGTTGCCTAGTTTAATATTTGTTACGTCAGTAATGAATATAAGATCTAGCTTATTTCAGATTGAATAATTTTGTTGAAAAATTAGGTATACGAAATGTTAGTATATAATCGCATCTATTATTCAGTAAAAAACATTATTTCACTGAATCAGCATGGTTTCTTGTCATGCAGATCCACTGCTTTTAATTTAGTTTGTTTCACGCAATATGTGTCAAATATACTTGATCAGGGACAAGTAGATGTGATTTATACTTCTAAGGCTTTTGATAGGATACATCATGGGATTTTATTAAACAAATTAGTGAGATGTAGATTTAATCAGAATTTAGTAAACTTTTTTACATCCTATTTATCTAATATATCCCAGTATGTCACATTCAACGGCTATAAGTCTAAAATATATGACACTACGTCTGGTGTACCGCAGGGTTCTAATTTGAGCCCTATACTTTTTCTCTTATTATTGATGACTTAGCTAAAATTTTAGAGTGTGAAAGGCTACTTTCTGTATGCCGATGATGTAAAGATTGTTATTTCAATTGATAATATGCATGACTGCAGCAAAATCTAACATAGTTACAGACTTGGTCAAAAGTTAACATGCTTGATTTAAATATAGCAAAATGTAAAGTGCTCACTTTTAGTAGAAATGAATGTCCTATTACTTTTGATTATGAGCGTAATGCTGAGATCTCAATAAATGTAATTTTTGTAAAGACCTTGGGCTTGGGATAACTTTTGATGAATCTTTGAATTTCAAAAGTCATATAGACTGCATAACATCTGCAGCATATAAATCACTTGGTTCTATCATCAGAAACAGTAAGTAATTAATTTAATAATGTGGATACATTGAAAATCTTGTATTACGCTTTTGTTAGATCTAAACTGGAGTACAGTTCCTGAGTCTGGTATCGTCATTACGTGTCTTACATTAATAGTTTAGAGTCTATACAAAGGAAATATTTAAAATGTTTCCTGTCGAGTAGATAGTATTTATCCAGAACGGGGAATCGATAATAATTTATTACTAACTAGATTTCAGATGGTATCACTAGTAAATATAAGGTTCACTTCATCTCTTCGCTTTTTGTATAATTTATTGCATAATCAAGTTGACTGCAAAAATGCAAAAAATGATGATTTTCAAAGGTAAAAAAGTATCAAAAACGGCATTCCCAGGATTGAGGTGTACGTTGTTGGAGTGGTTAGCCTCATACTTATTGAATCACCAGGTGAGAATGAATGGTCACTTGTCAAATGTCTTCACACCTTCCCTGATGTGCCTCAAGGTTCTCATCTGGAACTACTGCTATTTAATTTGTTCATTAATAATATTTGTGAATGTTTTCCATTTTGTCATATACTTTTCGTAGATAATTTAAACATTTATTTCTTATAATATCAATGAATCCAAAAACCTTGGAGTTCATTCGTTGGTGCCACGAGAGTGACAAGTCATTGAACGTTGATAAATAATGTCATTTTATTAAATTTTCAAGAAAAATAAACAACGTTATTAATGTCATATATCAATTTAATGACCATAGGCGACATGAAATTAATCAAGATCTTGGGGTTTTGCTTGATCATCAAGAAACCCGGTCGGGTTTCGCAGCTAATTTTCTCTCCCTCTCTCTCATGTGAAAGCGAAATGAGACAGGGCTCATATACAGCAAGATATTGCTTTCTGCGCCATCTATATTAAGCTTGATTAATAACATTGATAATGTTTTCTCTAAGGCTAACAAAATGTTAGGATTTATAAACAGATCTCCACCAAGCTTTAAGAGTGTTCATGCTTTTCGTATGTTATATATTTTTCTGATGATACTGGTACTTGGATTCGTGCAGTGCGTGTACACCTCATGTTTTTCAATTAAAACAGATATACACAATAAATGTTTGAAACAAGCATGTTACAATCTCAATCTGCCCATCCTAACCAAAAGGGAGAGAGAAACTGTCAATTTGAATTTGTAGTAGTATCAGGCTTCATTAACTGTTGTCACATGAAAATGACAATAAAATACCAACATCTGACAGTCTGAGAGATCATTAATAATAATAATTTATAATAATCATAACATTCGTAACCAGACAAAAATGACTAAAAGTCGTTATAGGTGATATGAACGCTAACATAGGAAAGGAGGAACACTTCATAGGAACGATAGGAAGATACTTTCTTCACAAAGACACTAATGAGAACGGGCAATTTCTAATAAATTTCGCTGCCAGTAAAAGTATGATAATATCAACATTTCTCTCACACCGAGATATACACAAAATGACATAGATATAGCTCGATGGAAGTACCACAGCAAATAGATCATATCCTGATAGACAAAAGAACTGTCAGCAATATTATACTAGATGTTAGGAAGCGAAGAGGGGCATGCTCAAACCATCTACTAGTACTAACCCAATTTATATGTAGAAGTTCCAGGAACAACGCCAACCCCTCGAAGACAATATCATTGTTAGAATGCAGGTTTTCACGACCGTTGTCTAATGAAGTAGTTTCTTCCGGGTCTTGCCGTGGTCGTCGAATTTGGCTTGGCGTTTCGATGATCATCCTGTCAGCTTCTTCAGAAGACAGGATGATCAGCAAAACGTCAAGTCAAATTCGACGACCACGGCAAGACCCGGAAGAAACTACTTCAATATCATTGTTGAATGTCAAACGTGATTCAGGCGTGGAAAGTTCACGACTAATTCAATATTCACTGTAAAGCAAATCCTAAGCTTGGAAATATGACATTAACGTCTTTAATATATTCAATTGATGGAAATAAGCTGTGGCATATATTGTCCGAACCGGCAATCCCGCACAAACTAATAAGAATGGTAAAAATGACAATGGAGAACACAGGGGCGGCTGTGCGTATACAAAACCAGGTGTCCTTTAAAATTTCGCCAGGACTGAAGCAAGATGAGCTAGCACCAATGCTATTTAACCTAGGATCAGAGTATGCGATAAGACAAATGAATAGTCGGAGAGAGATCACATTAATCAACAAAATCATACAATTGGTTTGAGAGGAAGGTACTAAGGAGAATACTGGGATCTAGGAGAATGATATTTGGAGAGGGGGATTTTATAATGAATTGCATCAACTTTGCAAAGAACTCCCCTTCACAGAATTCATTAGGATTGAAAGAATACGATGGGCCGGGCATGTGACCAGGATGGTAGATCATATACTGTCAAAAAAGGCGTTGAATAGCAGAATGTAAGCAAAAAGACCGATAGGAAGGCCCTTCAGACGTTGGGACGACGAAATATTGGAGGATGTGCGAAAACTGTCTGCAGGCGAGCAGCAACAGATAAATAGGACTATAGGCAAAAGCTCAAGGATGCCAAGGCTCAATATGGGTTGTAGTGCCATTGGAGACACAATATGTATAATATATGATTTGCAGGAAACAACTACTCAGCGGGCAAATACCCCGACTTGCATTGAATTACATCTTACAAATCACGAAAGAATGGTAATCAATATCATTTGTCAATTCCCTGACCAGACATAGACCGGTTTTGAACTTATTAGTTCTCATCAGTATGCCATAGGTCACGGAACAGACAAATGATAGTGGCCAACCTGAATCGCAAGTCGCTATACGCCCATGGAGACATCTATGGTGTATAGTAGCAATTGACCATTTGAGAGGTTTCACTTACCTCTCACCACTACACAATACGTATATTCTATGTTTATCAATTAACAATATTTTGTTGTATTTGTTTTCTGTGCTAATTGTTATTTACTCAGTTTTTAGTAAATGCAAGTTGTATGCTGTTAATGTACGTGTCCGTAAATAAAGTATTATTATCATTATCATAAAAGTACAATAAGAAGTTTAAAGTACGAAATTTTTGTGCGATCCGAAAATACCTTTACAATTTTTATGAAAAAGGATATATGCATTGTACTAAAATTGTACAAGTGTTTTGACATTTAAAACAATACCTTTATTAAAATCGTTTTATCCCAATTAAGTCATTGTCTGATGCCTTTGTAGATGAAACGTTCTCTATTAATATCAGAAGCGAGAGAATTACAAATTACTTTATCCACAATACGAAGACGGGGTTTATTTTCTAAATGTAACCTAGAATAAGAGAATCACTCAGGAACAAAGGAGTTATCTGTTTTGGGCTCTTGAAATTAGAGCGAAGTTTAAGAGCTAATGCACTCTGCTTTAATTACATTTGACGGAAAAACTTTCAGGATAGGTTTGCCTTTGCTGTTGTTAATTACATTGTTAAGTATTGATTAGGGCCTCAATTTAAAGGGCAGATGTTTTACGCCGTTTCTACGAGAAGTCTGTTAATTGAAGCTCTTTTGGTATTTCTTACATTAATGCATTTACTGGATATGCAATTAGTTTATACGGGATGTTCGTTTTCAAGCTAACCCATAGGCGCATCACCGAACTGAATTGGAATGGGTTTTCGGAAAGGGCCTAATCCAAAGATATTTTCGATTTTGTATCACTTCCGGTTCACCAGAAGTTGACGTCAACTCTATGTTATTTTAATTAGAATTCTTTTTTTTTACATTTTTGGATTCATCATCAAAATTAAAGGTAAGCTTGACAATGGCCGATTCAGTGCTTACGGGTTAGCCCTGAGACCAAGGAGTCCCGGCTAGGGTATGGATGTATTAGCCAGTTGGTAAATTAAAATCTCAGTTAAGATAATTAATTAGTCTACAAAAGATATTCCAATTTCCATTGAAAAAAGTAACTTTTATTTTACGTACTCTATTTAGGGTACTTATTTAGATTCTTTCTGTAAAATGTTACTGTGATAGTTGGAGTGTTTGATTTAGAACGTCCAAGTGTGCATACGCATCTCAGAGCTCTGTATTAAGTGATTCAAATTAGGGTAACATAAACAGGGTGCAAAGATATATATAAATAAAATCGCAACAGATAAGAATGGAAGAACATAACGACGATACATGCAGATAAGTTTTCTTTTTTTATTTGTAGTATTAATAAACACATAATTTGTAATACATACTTTATAACGATTTTCCAATACCTTCTTCAGTATTGCTCAAAAGAGTCGTTTATAGAACCAAACACAGTAAGTCATAGTCAAATATTAAATTGGTTTAGACATATCGAGGATAACATCAACTTGTTGATATCAATATGCTTGCTGTTACGTGACACAAGATAGAATTTTAGATATTCTACTGCACGCTAAAAGTTTTATAAAGATATCAATCTCTAATGTAAGTTATGTAAGGTTGCAGTTATTTTTGTAACCGTATCTTGTACTGTTCCGTAAAGCATTACATATTGAATCAATAATGCATATATGATAAAAATAAAGCGGATAGTTGCAGGAAGGATTCAAATTGTACGATTGTTTGTTAGGTTTATATGCATCTAAAAAAAGTAATTTATATTGAGCAGAAGATTTAGGTGTCTGTAGCGACGTATTACAGCAATACGTCCCCTTCTACATTTAACACATACGTATGACTAAATGGTTTTCTACATTTTTACTTCTCAACCAAAGTATAAAACAATAAGTTACGTGATAAAATTGTTTTGATTTTATTAAGATCACCTTATGGCATACCCTTTATTTTTGTTTCGTCTACTTCTTTCTTCCCTGTAGTTAGGGACAGGAAATACTTTTTCTATAATCATAAATTATCCAAGCCAATCTTATCAACTTCCGTTGACCGTTCCATTAGCAATAATACACTGAATAATATAAAGGTATGACAGCTGTTTTAGATTTAGCTACATTCAAAATATTTAATATCCTGTTTATTGCACGCACAGCAATACATATTTATTTATAAAATAGAGAAATACAGCACGTAGAAAATAACAGGCAGGAAATAAAGAAAACAACTTCGTATTTTTGGGTGCGTTTGGGCGAAAGTTTTAATGATTCCATTTACAAGGATAAACAAACCATCCTATTGAAAATATTTAGAATAGCAGAAATGGATGTATCGGATAGTTTTGAGAAACTTGGATGCGCTGAAGATCTGTGCGGCTAAGTTTTTTGTTCAACTAATTCATATTTATTATCCCTTATCCGGTGTCTTCAAATTACAATAAATTAACAAAAAGGGCTTACAATGTTAAATTATTTTCATGTTCATATATGAATACTAGTCAAAAAAATAGTAATGTAAAAGCATATTATAGGTTCATAACAGTAAGTTTGCGCTATCATGTTTTTTAATAAGAAGTGTAATTATTTTATATCTTTGGAGAATTTAATTTTTTACGAATTATAATTAATAATATACAAGTAACCTCCGTTTGTAACAAAGCTGATGAACCTCATTTACGTCGTCGGTCGATTAGGTAAATGGTTCTTTTATTTATTTATGTAAAAGTTTACTGCGAGCCAAACGGAACAATCCATTACAAATAAGTAGGTGCTAACAAATGTATAACAAAGGATTAGACAACCCAATAGCATATTTAGGTTTTATTTTTTTACAGAATTTAAATTATTCAACGGTTAAAAAGTCAGAATTTGCAAAGCCAGTTATCAATTCTTTGTGGTCCACATAATAAATGTTTACCTTTGTACACATCTGTCAGTAAGTTATTATTAATTTTCTCATTGTAATCTGCCAAAACATATTAGGATTGGTAATCCAGTCAAGGCAAGTGTGCAATAATTCGCATAGAGCTGAATGAAGTACAGATCTTTGGTACACTATTACAAATGAAATATCAAAAAGGCCCACCGACCCAACGTCTGCTAAAAAATTTATTTAAGGTCAAAAGTAAAAAATATCGGTTTTGTGCATTTTTCTCGTAACGGTAGGTCAGACAAAAATTGTAGATCATAAAATTATCTACAAAATTTTTTTTATACTTTTTTCCTACGAATCACCATTCCTGAGATATCACCAATTGAAACATCGAAAATACCAATATGCACGCCTACGCCGCCTATACACATCATCGAACGTTCAATATAAGTAAAAATATTGGTTTGTGTAACTTATACATACAAATTACATCCGATTCTGAGAATATACACTTCAAAGAAACCCAGTCCCTAATTTCATTTACCCTGATAAGCCCGTAGCCCCCTACCAATTATCACTCTTCGATGCAATTGGAATGTGTAAAACACAGAAGTCAACCATTTACGGTTGCTTTCAATCATTGAACATTGAAATTGACAACACAAATGCTACTTGCATTATCGTTGGAGGATATATATTACACTCCATTGTGTGGGATATACATTCAACGTTATTTTTGATAAATACGTTCAGTATGTACATAGACATTTTTGTCATAGAGTGACTATAGTATTTGATGTTTATACTGATTATAAGAAAAACTTCAAAGCTGCAGAACAACATCGTCGAACTACTACAAAAACATCTTCATCTTCTGATGTCGTTTTTTATCAATTTATGACAGTTCCAACAAATCAGCACAATTTCTTGCAAATACTTACAAGTCTCGCTTCATTAGAATATTATGTGAAAATTTACAACTGCGAACATTTTAGTGAAACAAGCTGACAAAGACGCTGATGTCCTCATCATTGAAACAGCAATAGAACAATTCAATACAACAAATACAATTACCATTGTTGATAAAGATGTTGATTTGTTAATACTACTGACTGTACGAACTCCAATTGATAAGATTATTTACTTTTTGAAACCTGGGAAGGCTCAACAGCAAACAAAAAGTTTATCTGCTTATCCAAAATGTCAAAATCATATCTTTTTACATACAATCTGGCTACGATACTACATCAGCAATTTTTAAAAGGGGTAAAACAACAGTATTTAAAATGCTTGAAAAACATGATTTAATTGATTGCGCAAAAGTATTTAAAAAGATTGACTCTTCGCCACAAATCATCATCACAAACGGGATTCACTTTCTTCTTGCTATATATGGAACTCCAAAACTAATTGAATGTATAGACAAGTATTGACATTTAAGAGCGCTCCGGATATAAGCCGGAAAGACTGTGCAAATTACTATCATATAAATCATTATTTTAAAAAACGGCTTTCACTAAAAGACATTAAAAACATGTTACAATGTGGGACGATGAGAGAAAAAAAAGTATATATAAAAAAATATTTTTTTTTTCTTCTATTATCGATTTGCAAAAATAATTTTTATCGTCCCGCATAGGTATCATTAAAATAAACATTTTCCCTTTTGTAGAACTAAAATAAAATTAGCCCTAATGTCCTCAAATGCACAGAGAAATTTAAAGATTAGGTATAATAAATTTGTCCAATGTCATATTCTACTACATCTCTATCTCTCGCCTTCCAAGCACACCGTACATTCAGCTGCGTCATTTTATTGACGTGAAGTCATTTACAATTAAAATTGGAAGCATGGATGACTAATACACTCCGACCAACTCTTAAGTTTTGTAAAAAATACACGGAACAGGAAAAGAGTGGAACTATCTTGTCTTCCTCCGACATCTGCTTCTGCTTATCAACACTTATATCGAGTATACTATCAAGCTCAAGGGTGGCTAGGCAATCAACTGGATCCAGAAGACTGGGGTTGGAAATTAATAGATCCTAATAGCCAATTCAAACTTTACTCTCACCTGCTCCTGAAAAACCTCTTAACACCATTTTCTGCAATTGCAAAAAGGGTTGTAGTGCAAACTGTGGTTGTAAAAAATCGGATTATTTTGTTCACCAGCATGTACCAATTGTCAAGGCCAGTCTTGCTCCAATGTCGAATCAAATACAACAGATGATGATTTTTATGACATCGATGAGGAGACAACCGATGCATCTTTCTTAGAACAATTTACAGATATCCAGCAAGAAGAAGAATGCGAAGAAGACATTACTGTTGAAGTAGAATTTGAAGATTATCAGTCAGACTAAAATTTTCGCGAAATCAACAACAATTCGTGTCACTATAATCATTTCCAATAGTACCATTTTTTAGTTAAATTTTTTAGTAAACGTAGAATCGGTGGAGATTTTTGATATTTTATTTGTAATAGTGTACCTAAGACCTGTACCAATATACAGCTCTATGCGAATTATGGTAAATAAAAAATATTAAAATGTCAACACTTTCAGTACTTTGGCCGGATTATGGTTTTAATGATGTTTTCAATGCCATAGAAATATTTTTCTACATTCAACATCAATCTGCTCTTTGATATAGATTCTTAGTAAGTTAAACTGATAAAGATCCCTCAATAATTAAGAGTAAGAAAAAATTTCACTAATTTATCAAATCTTTAATATTGTATAAGGAATTCATTAGTCTGAATATTTTAAAGTAAATAAATACACAGAATATATAGAAAAATATAGAAGTAAAGACAATGTATATTCTATAAATCGGCTGTGTTAGAAAAGAAGACGGCACCACGAACAATTTTATGCCGGCCTATTAAAAACCGAGCACAACATATTACTTACAAAGAAATTACATTTTAAACGCAAAATTACACAGAAAAAAAAATCTGAATAACTACGATCTACAGATCTACGCCCTATTGGCTTGCTTTCTATTCCACTAAAAATTGCAGAATCAGTTATATATGATCAACTTATTGAATACGTCCTTCAAACAACTTTCGATGAGATTGGCAATCCTAATCATACGAGCAACTATGTTCCAACTTGACTAAGACCCTTCAAGTTTATATTTCTCATGCAACCTTATCTTGCAAATATGCGCACTCATTTCCGGACCATCAGTCTGTTTTTACTGATAAAAAGAATATTTAATCTATAATTCGTACAATGCTCCATTGTCTTCACCGTATTCAACGGTTTACGGTTTCAGCTGAACATTCATTAATGAACAATTACTTTGGATAAAACACCTGATACAATAATTATTATGATAAATCGCATATTTACTAATCTGAATAAAACGCTAACAATCAAAGAAATGTATCGAAAAATGTTGCTGAAAATTTCAGAAGTTTTGTTTCATTATAGCAATGAAATGACAAAAATTAAATTTTCTGGCATTTTATGTATTTTTTTATTTTAAGGTATTTTTATTTTATTGGTTTCTAAACGACAAATTAATGAACTAGTATTGTTTGAGATTCACGTCTCGACAACCAAAACTTATATAATCCAAAAAACTATAAACATAACATGAAAAGAAAAATTTTGTATGATTTTATTGCTAATATTAATTTCAGCCATTATTTTTATATTTAATTTACTGTGAATGAAAACCACTAGTTTTGAGTGGGCATAAGAATCCACACCCTTGCTATTGAGTTGGCTAAATAGATTAGAGATTATCTGACTGTTATACGACTATAGAAGGTATATTATCATGCTAATGTTGTAGTTTAATCAGTTAATTAAAACATTTTTTGTAATTGTACTAAGTATTAAAACCAAACGTGCATGTTAAAATTTATAATTATTGTAGATTATGCCGCCAACATTAAATTAAATTAAAATGATAAGCGACTTCATTATTCTTCCGGGATCTAATAGCGCATGTTTAAAGAAGGTAATTAATAAAATAATATGCATGGCATCAAATTGAAATAAAAATTTTGATGACGAATGTGTAGTAAAAAGTCATTAACATATTAGTGGAAACTAAGTACATTGTTAGAAACATAGCACTTTACAAAAACGTCCACAATTTCTTTATAAGTGCTCTGCTTAATATTGGTTGATCGTAGATTAGCGTGTACATCAAGACACTAAAAAAATTACATGTCTGTTGTTGAAGGGCCAGGAATAAAATGAAAATTTGGGACGCAGGTCAGCAACATCTGAGGGAGAATTTACTTTAGAAGCTTTTACAAACGCTTCCTTCCCAGCGCAGCGTCTGGAAACACACCAGGAAAACATAAAAAGTATTTTAGATATGAAAACAGTACCAGAAGTATTTGACTTGATTGTATTAAGTGCTTTATATACTTCGTCAATTGACACCGTTTCAAATGAAAATTTATCCCAAATATTAAAGACATTCTAATCAAAATAATTTAGCAACTCATTGATAACGCAAAATAATCATATAGTTCATTAGAATTTGAAAAATGTGGAAGAATTTCGGTAATGCTTTCTATATCCTTTTTTAATATTTTATAAGGCAAATGTCTTCTTGGCAAAGACTAATGTTGTTTCTATGGTAGCCCTAAAATTTCATTTTATTACTTGTTTCTGCACAGCTAAATTTAGATACAGATTTTGATACTGAAATAGAAAAATTAAACAGTCTTGCTTTTACTGGTAATAGGTAAATTGCCCAATTATTGAATTCATCAAATATTAGATACGCTTTATACATGAAGACACTGCCTTATGGTAGAAATGAAAGGTTATTATTGAACAATAAAAATAGTGGTGAGCCGATTATTGAACCCTGTCCAACCCCGATGTCCATGCCATCTATTTTATAAGCGCCAATTCATCAGTTTCAAGTCTCTTCCAACTTTTATACCATCTTCTGGGATTCCTTAGGGACTTGTGGGCCCCCTATTATTTTTATCTTTTTATTGTATTGTCAATGAGATAAAGTCTAAATACTTTGAATAGTTAAGTTTATTAGTTTAGTATAGAATTACATCTAACTATGTGTGCCTATACTGTACTTCGAATACAAATTCTGGTGTGTTTGTGAAATGAAATAAAAAAATAGTTTCAATTTATTATCCTTCAAATGCTAAATCTAAGAACAAATACTGCAAAATCTATTTCTACATACCCAACAATATTTCGCACTTGGCATTCCTTAAACGTTTATAAGACCTAAATCCCATCATCTTGGCAGTTGCAGTAGTTCAAAAACACACAAATTTTAGTTTACCTATATCACATTTATCACTACTATATCACTTTTGGTTACCTATTATTTTATTTAAAACACTATTATTTATTATTTTATAACTAAAATTCTTTACAAAGGGTGTTCATGAGAAGAATCCAAATTTTCCTTTAACTAGGAACACTTGGTATTTTTGTTTCGAATGCATTAACAGATGCAGAGACACCTGTTGAAGAATTACGTAACCATTATTAAATAAACAGTAACTTAAGGCAGTTATGACTTCACAAATAACCTCAAAAACATAGTCATTAATTTTCACTGGCAATGTATAAAATTTCTTCAACAAGTAAACGTCGTAATTAATTTTATACAAGTTAATGTTAGCTGGAAAAATCATCAGTAATATAAAACTTAATACAAAACACGTTGATGGTGCTCGCAAAGTATTTGTTAAATAACTTGCGAAGCAACAAAATTATTTTTATTTTCATAGTTTTATCATTGAACACGTCTCACAGACAGCCAACTACAAACTCGATTCAATTAAGAATTAGTTGTACTATTGAGTGGGTACTCAAGAAAAAAAACGTAGGACGGAAAATCGATTAAAACTAAATAAAAAATAAACTAACCGACAAATGACAAACGTAAAAACATACATGTATTAGGAAATTTAACTAGAAGCATAGTAAAGTAGGTAGGTAATCGATTATTTATATAAAAAATAAATGGACGATTGGGAAAATAAGAAATTGGAGTAGGAAAATTAGTTTCTTTATCTAATGTATTTTGTGTGGGTATAGTTTCATTAATCGCAAGGGAACATAAACAGGTCATATGAGAAAACATGAGCATAAACGATACAAACATTTTATATTAACATTGAACGTTTATCCTAAACTTTTCACCTTGATAATACATTTCTAATTTCAATTTTCTCATAGCTTGAGGGTAATTTATTTTTGTTTTATTTATATATCCGTCCACTGCATTTTTAGAGATGATTCATTAAAATTTATGTCATATTTAAATCAGCGCACTAATTACGGGGTTAAAAAATTAATACTTCAATCGCAAACACCCCTATAAAGTCCTTATTTTACTATAAGGAACGTACCCAGCGTTCTGTTGGTAATATATAATTATTACACTTAACGCGCCAGGCTTGTAACTCGTAATACCGGGTGTTACAAAAGTATGGGAACAATCTCGAACAGTTTGCATCAAATCGAAAAATAAAAAAATACATGTCAAACATTTTTCAAAAACCTATCTACTGATACCAAAATGATCTCCCCACCCACCACCCTGTGGGTGGGGCGAGAGGTAACTTTAAAATTTCAAATGGAAATCCCTATTTTTTATTGCGGAATCGGATTCTACGGCAAAAAATACGTAAATTTTATTCCGGCCATTTTCTTCGATTCTCGCAAGGTGTCGCTGTTATCGCAAAAAATGAAAAGAAAACATTACTGTTTCAAGAGTAGCGTCTTGTGCCCATAAAAAAACGTCCAATTCAAAAACTGAAAAACACGTACTTGTTATTTTTACGAAATCTATCCAATGACATTGGATTCGACTCTCCCACCCCTAACCCGGTGGGTGGGGCGGGGGCAACTTTGAAATTTGTAATGAAAATCCCTATTTTCTATAGCGGATTCGGATTCTACGGCCAAAAATACGTGAATTTTATATCGGGCATTTTTTTCGATTCTCGCAAGGTGTCGCTGCAATCGCACAAAATTGAAATAAGCCTTAAGCGTCCATAAGTTTGTAAATATTTACAAACTCTAGCTACTCGTGTTGACAAAAATATTCAGTTTAAAAAACAATATCGTGATATCTTGGTTTTTATGAACGTTTTTTTAAAGTGTTCTTAATAACAGTATTTGTTTTATGAAATTTCTACGAGAACGTTCAGTTCCTTCCAACTTTTGTACGGAAAAAGTTATTTCATTTTTCATTAGTTTTGACGTTTTTTTCTGCTTAATGGCTACTTTAACAGAGGAAGAGAGAGTTTCTCTTCTAATGATGCGAGGGTGGGGCAATAAAGAAAGGTCCTATGATGAAATTGTGATTTTATTCAACGAAACTTTCCTTGTAGATCAAGTGGGAATTTCGAAATCTACTGTGTCCCGTACCATCAAACGATTCCTAGACACAAGGACAAATAAAAATCGCCCAAAATCTGGAAGACCAAAATCTGGAAGACCAAAATCTGAAACATGGGAAGCTCGGCAAATGGAAGTGGCCCAGGCATTTGTTGAAAATCGAAGGTTATCAATCAGAAAAGCCAGTCAACAGCTTGATATGAGTGCATTTTCAGTTCATAAGAATTTGAAACATTTAAAATTTCATCCTTACAAAATTCACCTTCACCAAGAGTTAAAGGAAGACGATTTTGATCGGCGACTCGAATTTAGGGAATTAATGATGGAAAGGAGTAACCAAAACCCAAATTTTTTGTCATCTCTACTTGTCTTCTCAGATGAAGCAACTTTCGAACTCAGTGGAAAAGTTAATCGCAATAATTTCAGATATTGGAGTGACAAAAACCCTCACTGGATGCTTGAAACGCACACGCAGTATTCACAAAAATTAAATGTTTAGGCAGGAGTTTTCAGGGATCGAATCATAGGACCGTTTTCCATAGATGGAAATTTGAATGGAGAAAAATACCTGGAAATGTTGACAAATCAAATAGTTCCCGCAATACAAGAGATTGCTGGTGATGAGTTCGATAATGTTTGATTCCAGCAAGATGGGGCTCCTCCACACTATCGGGATATTGTTAGGGACTATTTGAATGGTACTTTCGAAAATCGATGGATAGGTCGAAGGGGACTATTGAATGGCCAGCAAGATCTGCCGACCTCGCGCCACTTGATTATTTTGTTTGGGGCTGCGTGAAGGGTAAGGTTTATTTCACTAAACCTCGTGATTTGGAAGAGCTGAGGCAACGCATAATAAACATTTTTGCAGAAATACCACCTCAAATGATAAGAAGTGCTATTGAAAATTTTTACGTTCGTCTCGGACAATGCCAAGAAGTCAATGGGCACCATTTTGAACACCTGCTATAATCTTGAAATTAAAACCTTCTAGTGTAGAAGTTAAGCTGTAAACTAATTGCCTCAACTGGCCGAAATCCTCACCTTACCTTAAACGGCTGAGTTACCTCCTTGCTTTCACTGGCTGGGATCAAGAACTTGTCTGAAGTGGCTGAATTAAGAGATAAAACCACTGTTAGTTTTTTAAATCGAGTTTATTGCCGTGTAAAAAATGTAAATTGAAAATTACTAGCTGCTAATAAATTTACAGAATGTTAATAGTTGTTGTAATTTCCGCACAACCGTGTAAAATCACTGTTCTCAAAACAGCTCGGGAAATCATTCACTCTGAGATCAGTAGTTTTACTTTTCGTATTTTTTTAAGTATGCGTTCAAAACTTTCATGTTTCCACTCAATTTTTTGCGATTGCAGCGACACCATGCAAGAATCGAAAAAAATGTCCGGAATAAAATTTACGTATTTTTTGCCGTAGAATCCGATTCCGCAATAAAAAATAGGGGTTTCCATTTGAAATTTTAAAGTTACCCCTCGCCCCACCCACAGGGTGTATTTTTTTATTTTTCGATTTGATGCAAACTGCTCGAGATTTTCCACCGTTCCCATACTTTTCTAACACCGGCTATAAGA
This sequence comes from Leptura quadrifasciata, assembly GCA_963675555.1. Taxonomy (NCBI): domain Eukaryota; kingdom Metazoa; phylum Arthropoda; class Insecta; order Coleoptera; family Cerambycidae; genus Leptura; species Leptura quadrifasciata. The sequence continues at coordinate 163,720,571 of OY776676.1, forward strand.
TTTTACGTGTAGAATTTTGCAAACCGTCAATAAATTCTCAAGTTCAGTCGTAAATAATTTTATTTAGCTTGTATATCAAACAGAAATCTACCCCAAACATAACGCTATCCTTAGTTATATTTAAATATTCTTTTAATAATCTGTTTATTTAAATAATAGGAAAGAATATTCGTAGAATGCCACAAATAACTTTCAGACAATACTGTTTATTCGGTTTCGCTTCTTCTTGGCAAGTATATTTCAGGAATGTTTAGAAAATTCTAGCTAAATACTAATATTTTAAAATGGTGCTTGTTAATTTTATTTTCATATTTTCACTTTATTTCTCTCTTAAGGTTGGATCACGGAAAATAAATTACTGGGAAGAATTATTACCTTCTAACCAGTTCACTTAATACCTTTAAAACACATTCGTGCAAATCTAGAGTTATATAAAGTATGTCAAATATAGACGGGGATTGTAAAGGGAAAAAACAAGACCTTCATGCAAGCATAAAACTGTTAACGATACAAATATATAACGTACACGCTCAACCGAATAATATTCTTGAAACATTTTCTACATGACATATTTTTAGCTGTGGAAAACTTTAATATATTCCGGGATATTTCCGATTTAAAGCATTATGTAAACTTAATATTGTTCAATATTGTACTTTCGGGCAAAGCCAATTTGCAACTCGTGTTATAAACTCTACAATCTTGCACTGCGTTATTTGATCTATTTTAATATGCAGTCTGCATTGCGGTACGAAACATTCAAGTGTACCTTCAGACATTAATATTTAGTTTTAGGAGTAGATGCTCTAATTGGAAAACGCTGTCAAGTAAACGCTCAAGGGTAGATAGTAAGAAAGACGCTTTGTCTACGAAACAAAACTTACATCTTTCTAACCGGTTTCAAAAATTATATTATTATTTCGGATGTATAGTCCAAGTAAGGACTTCCTTACACTCGAAAACCGCAACAAAAACTTTACGACATAATTATTATCGCCGCGGGCCATGGCAGCATGCATGTCATGTCATCAAACGAACGGACGCACATTAAAAACCTATAAAGGAAAGCGAGTCAATTTGCGAACAGCAGTACAGAGAGTACCGGTATTTTAATGAGGTAGTAAAGTTTTCGTTGCGTTTTTTATGTGTCGGGAACTTATTACTTCAACTATACGCGGCCCGCATGTGTCATAACTACGAAACTACTGGGTTCGACTTGAATGCGGTTCTCTTTCCACTCAGATGAGGGGTATAAGCCAGAGAAGTTTATATATACGCCATTTGATTACGATTTAAACGTAAAGGGGTAGGTGGGAAAGAGGGGTATACAGGGTGTAATAACAGTGCGCCAAAGCCTTATTTTTTTAATGGAAGTGATATAGTGCCAAAAGGCGCACATTTTAAAAATATTTTCAAATATACAGGGTGACTCTTCGACGCCATCTTTTTTTAACACCCTATATATTTTTACATTTATGAATTCCGTGTAAAATTACCCTTCCAACGATCTCCAGATTTTTGTTTTTGACGTGGCGTTGTCGAGTTATTCGAAAAAATATGAAAATTTTTGTCGGAACAAGATTTAACTAATTAATTCGCTGTGTATGTGTATTACTATTAATTAAGAATATTTATTTTGCAATTATGTAGACTACGACAACAACCACCAAATAATGATTAAAATTATACAGGGTGTATTTACTACTAGCGTTAATTCAGGACTTTTCAATGTGAATTCTCTGCAATTTTTGTGAATAGTATCCTATACCTAAAATCGATATTTCCAAACATATTTATTTTTCATTAAAACCGTTTAATTATAATACTTTTCATTTCGAACTGATCAAGTAGCCATGATTTTGACATAAAGTGAGAATAATTGAAAGTTATCTTATTGATGTTTAATTATTAACTATTGTGACAAAGTATTTACACTTATTTCAAGTTATAAATCAGTTTCAATCAGTTGTAATTCAGCGCTCGGCGGGACACATAGCCCGGAGAGTAGCTGTTGGTTGCAGTCTGGTTACGTTCCTTATAGTAAAATAAGGATTTTATAGAGGAGTTTGCGACTAAAAATATTATGTATTAATATTCCGCCCTCTAAAAGCACATTTGAACTATGAAAAATATTACTAAGGTAGCCAAGACGCACCCAGAAAAAAATCTGATACTACTTTCAATTATTCCCACTTTGTCAAAATCATGACTACTAGATCAGTTCAAAACGAAAAGTATTAAAAGTATTATAATTTAACGGTTATTAATGAAAAAATAAAAATATCTCTGGAAATCTTGATTTTAGGTATAGGACATCATTCACAAAAATCGTAGAAAATTAACGTGTCAATTCAAAAATACAATAATATAATATCCTGAATTAGCGCTAGTATAAAATATACCCTGTATAATTATAATGAACGTTTGCTGGTTGTGTCATTGTAGTACATCCCTTGCCTACATAATTGCAAAGTCCCTCAAGGATCCAACTTAGGGCCACTTTTATTCTTAATATTTATTAATGACTTATCCCTCACTATGAGTTCTACACATTTATTTTTCGCGGACGATTTGAAAATCTACCCTGAAGTAAGCAAGCCAAACGACTGTACTGACTTGCAAATAGCGTTAGACTCAGTTAACGAAAGGTGCGAGAATAACTACTTAAAACTAAATACATCTAAATGTAAGATAATGTCCTCCTACAATAACAAAAGGCCAGTTTTATTCGTATATACGATTAATGATACAGTTCTTGACCGATGTACAAATTTTAAGGATCTTGGAGTAACATTCGATTCCAAGCTCTGTTTTTCTACTCATATAAGCACAATTGTTACTTCGGCTTCTAAAGTACTCGGGTATTGTATAAGGAACTGGGGCAGCTTTACGGATATCAACACTCTGAAATTAATATCCATATCATTTATACGAAGCAAACTTGAATATGCTTCTGTCATCTGGTCACCTGTTTATCAAAACTCTAAAATGCAAGTTGAGTCCGTACAAAGACGATTTCTTAAATATATGTATTTCAAATCCCATGGGTCCTATCCTGTTAGGCGCTTCATTCAATTTTGACTCGCTTGAACTTAGAAGAAATTGCACAGCACTACAATTGTTATATAAAATACTGCATAACCAATTAGATCGTATTCACTTAGTAAATAGAATTAACTTTCATGTACCAAGGCAGAACGCTCGTCTGCACAATGCATTTTACGTCAATACCAGCAGAACTAACATTCAAGTTAAGTCTCCTATATTCAACATGTGCAAGATATTTAACGAAGTGATGCGACCTCAACTATGATACTCTAAACCACATTATTCATATGTACAAAGATTCGTTTAACTGATTAAGTCTAATTATAACAATCTAATCTATAATATCTGTCTAATAATTTTTATAATTAATAAATAATAAATTTATGTAATGTAATGTAAATTAATGTAATTTTGTAAATTTTTATCTCAATATTGTTATTTTTTATATATTTTGTTCATTATTTTCTGTAATTGGGTGTCAACCTATTGAAAATAAACGTATTATTATTATTATTAAAATAAATCTTAATTAATAGTAATACACACACACACACAGCGAATTAATTAGTTAAACCTTGTTCCGACCAAAATTTTCATATTTTTTCGAATAACTCGACAACGCCACGTTAAAAACAAGAAATCTTAAGGTCGCTTGAACGGTAATTTTACGGTGAATTCATAAATGTAAAAATATATAGGGTGTTCCATTTAAAAAAAATTACCTCGACGATGCTCCGCCATAGCGAGTCACCCTGTATATTTCAAAATATTTTTAAAATATGCGCCTTTTGACACTGTACCACATCCATAAAAAAATCATTTTCCAAAGTCTTCTAATATTGGACTTTCAAGCAATAGTGGGACACCCTGTAAAAGGCTATTTGAAAATTCCCGACTCCTTCGCCATTTTTCAGAAAACAGTGCCTGCATGTACAAATTACAAATCAAATATATTTTATTACCCTACTAAATGATTTTGACTAAATTTCACCGAATAAATCTTTAAAAAGGTCACTGAAACACGATACTCATATCAAATAAAAAGTGATAAGATAGTGGAATTGCTCTAGGAACCGAATGAAATGAAATCTATCCGTTTTATAGGTTGAAGATAACTTTCCCTGAAAATTGCGTACCCATCTCATAGCCATAGCCTCAAAACATTGTTTTTTTCGAAGTTTTCAGATACAAATTTAAAAAAATTTGCTTGAAAGTTCAGTTCCTAGGCAGATTTCACCATCTTATTCGGTTAGACCCCTTAGTAGTCTTTTTTTTGGAGACGATTTATTTTCAAAAATTCGTAGCTTGGTTGGAAAGTTTTCTTTCAAGCATGCGTTGTGGGCGTGCACATACATTTCAATGGTAGTGGACTGTGGAAATTACAGGGGTATAGCTCTCCTGGCTGTTGGAGGGAAGATACTCTCTAAAGCGATGGCAAATAGGCTAACACCTGTTATGGAAAAGTTACTTCCTGAAACACAGAGTGGCTTTAGACCAAACCGAGGCACATCGGATCTAATCTTCACACTTAAACAGCTTCAAGAAAAAGCACTCGAACATCAAGGAGAAATTCACATGGCCTTCATTGATTTAACCAAGGCGTTTGACTCGGTGGACAGGGAAGTGCTCTGGAAAGTTATGCTCCGCTTAGGTATCCCTAGAAAATTTGTGGAAGTATGTCGCAGTCTACATACAAACAACAACGCCCAGGTTATGTATAATAATGAGGCAACCGAACCTTTCCAAACCCTCACTGGAGTTAGGCAGGGATGTGTCCTGGCACCCCTACTTTTTAATTTGTTTACCACTGCTCTAACAATTATTGTTGACAACAAACTGACAGTCAGAGGAATAGGTCTCAGATACCGTTCTGATGGCGGTCTCTTTAACATAGGGCGCTTTAGAGCTTTCACGAAGACACGCACACGATTCATTTGTGATCTCCAGTATGCGGATGACTGTGCACTTTTAGCCTCTACGCCGGAAGAGCTTCAAGAACTTTTAGATGTGTATGCCCAGAGCTATGATTCCTTGGGACTTAAAATCAACATTGGAAAGACTAAGATTATGTCAACTCCTCATCAAGTGAACCAAATAGACATTACACTTAACGGAAATTCTCTTGAAGTGGTGGATCAGTTCAATTACTTAGGCAACGTTGTTAATGACAAAGCAAACATAGACAGCGAGATTCGCAATAGAATTAACGCTGCATCTAGAGCACTCTGGGGACTTAGAGAGAGAGAGTATTTGACAACCACCTTGACCTTGCTTTGTCAACGAAAATGGCTCTCTACAGAGCAGTTGTCATTCCAACACTGCTATATGGATGTGAAAGCTGGGTCACTTACCGTCGTCATATGAAAGAATTAGAACGTTTTCAGCAAAGACACCTCAGAAGTATGATGAAAATCCGTTGGTTCCATCACATATCAAACGTGGAAGTACTCAGGAGAGCAAACAGCCTTCCAATTGAGGTGCTTATTTCAAGAGCACGCCTAAGATGGGCAGGTCACGTTCATCGTATGCATGATAACCGCCTTCCTAAATGTACACTTTATGGTGAATTGCTAAGCGGTAGAAGAAGGCGTGGCGGTCAACGAAAGAGGTTCAAAGACGTTCTCCATGAAAATCTAAAATCTTGCGGTATTCCAGACGAGCAATGGGAACAACTTGCAGTGGACAGAACCGAATGGCGAGGAGTTGTGGCCAGCTATCAAGGAAATGTTGCTGCAAGAAGGCCGAATCCAAGACCTAACCAGGTCTATGTTTGTCCTAACTGCGGTCGACATGTGCTCTCCCGAATTGGCCTCTATAGCCATAGTTGTGTGCACCGTAGATGAATGGGAATTACAATAGACTACACCTTTTACTTGTTTTTTATTACACACAATCTATCGACTGTAACATTTTTCTATACTCGGACTCGAGTAAAGGCTAAAAACTATCAACTAGACAATCATTTCAAGCTTGACTTGATCGACAATATTCTCTGGGCAAGTGTTTGGTTTCATTAAAGTAAAAGAAAACTGTACTCCTTTCAACAGCAAGTGTTAATGTAGTGTGCTAAAAAAAGTGTTGTAACTGAATTCCTGAGACACTTTACAACAATTTATTAGAATCTATACAAATACACAAATATTTAAAGGTTTAATGTAAGATCGTGACCCAGAAATATATTTTAAACTTGCGAGTAGTAGGACCGTGAACGTGTTACTTCCATCTTCGGTGCAAAGAGCGTGAAATATGGCTGCACTAACGTACTTTTTAAAACTGTACCGTTTTAAAACAGTTTAATATATCACATCGGAGCAACTTTTCGTTTTTATTATATATTTCTTTAAATTAACCTACCACTAGTTGGTATATTTATACCAAGTATTTATATTAAAAGTATTGATTGACTTGATTATCAATCAATACTTCTAAACTGAAGCTATAGGGTCATTCTATGTCAACTAAATACTTTTAAAAATGTACTTAAAATAATAAATTTGCTAAGGGCTCCGGATAGTGCCCATAAAGCTTCGAAGGTTGTATTTATAGTCTACTTTTCTGCTGAAACTCTAAAGGAGATGAATTATTATTCCTATTTAGAGAAGCGGCTATATTAAAGAATTTATAGGCAATAACGTTTATATTTCGCACATTTTACAATTTGGGTGAAGTTTTAAAACTCATTCAAACTCGCATTAAACGATCTTTTTATTTGGTAGAGGCTAAAGCAAAACACTGTAAAAGAGAGTATAAATTGCTCAGATTATATTTTTAAAGGATATTGATGAAGTTATGGTAAATTTCACAATATATATAGTTCTGTCAATGTGTCATGTAAATATCGAACAGTCATAAAATTAAACAAGGATTTGAGTAAACTAATGTATATTTTCATAACGGTTTTTATAGCTACGTGTAAAATGTATTGTTATTCACCAGTCTACTTGTCGCTCTATATAGACGTGAAGTGGTCTCCAAAAATAACTGTCAGAAAACAACATTCATTATTTGCTTCTTAGGGAACTTCGTTCAGTGAAGTCCTTGGCTTTGTTCCTCGAATTAATGTTATTAACGAAATATCCTTTGTTTGTTCATTACTACAGGATATAACAACTTCATAGATTAATATATTTTTTTACCTCTTCTAGTTATTGAAACAAATTAATTCTCATTAGGTTGGTTAGTTTCGGCATACAGATACACCAAATTCTTATCGCGTTTAGCTAGCGTAAGGTCGTGACGTTTCAAATCGTAACTTATGTTTTTAAAAAGCAAATATGATTTATTCTTAAAGTAACTAGTTAATGGAGTTTCTAAAACGAATGATTCTCGTATTCATAACTAGCTATATCGTCAGGCTTCAGTAGTTTCGTACTATAGTTTTTCGGGTTCTCTCGGCTACAATTTGGGATCTCTGACGGCTTATATGTTAATTCAATCCATTGTCTACATATATGTAAAGTTTTAAGTCGATGCACTCACTGATGCTTGCGCGATTGACTAACACACTCACAACTAACGGTGTTATAGGGTTAATGAAACACCCTTATAACTAAAACAACCTCAGCTAACCGTCTTTGAGCATTCCGTAGTAAGCCGAACTTCAGTGGCGTTAAATTTCAGTATAGTCTAGTCTACACCAACAGGGCAATTTAAAAAGTCTAACTGCTCTCTGCTGGCCAATTAATCGAGCGACGATATTGGATTTATTTTGTTAGGCATACGATACATAACATTAGTTCATGATTCATTATTTACAGCCAGTTTTCAACGTCTCTAATTAGCATAAAAGTAGCGCTCTGAGCCGAGACTTTTTTCTTTTTGTACATTCTCCTGGGTTTAAAACGTAATCGCGACACTTGCCATTGAAAGGAGCAAAGTTTTCTTGCAAATTCAACGAACAACGAAACTATATTCTACGCAAGAGAATGAATAATGTTGGTCAGCTTGAAATTATTGACTAGTTGATAGTAAAACCAGTACCACTGAAATCTACACACGCGGGCACAAAACAAGCTTGAGGGGAGCTTTCCAACAAAACCTAACTATTATTATTATTATTTTTAAATAAACTGTTCTCAAAAAATTTACTAAAAACTACTCAGTCACTCGGAGATTATTAGATCTTTTTACTTATTTATTTATTATACATTTATTTAACGTCGGCCTATTTCCGCTACTGAGGCCTAACACCGACGCCTGTAGACGAGCTACCCCCAACCAGGAATGTTTGTCGAACCTCTTCCCTTAAGAAGAGTAGGGATCTTTTACTTGCCTAACATTTAATAGACAAGGGACTGACGGCTTTACATCCCCTCCGAAGGATGGTATAACCCCTATACAACCCTCGCCTAAGGTTGTATAGCTTCCGCGCATGCACTGATATACAAGCAGCTGGAAGATGTGTGAGGCGAGAACGCGGTCTTCGTTGGAATGGTCACCCATTCAACTACTAACCACGCCTAACGTTGCTTTACATCGCATATCGAAGTATATATATATATAGTAAAGACGCACCTACGCTCGCCCCCATATCCTTTTACTTAATATCGGTATTGTCAGCTTTCAAAAAGGTGAGAATAATTTTTTTTCTAGGGTCAACAGTTTTCGAGTTATAAGCGAGAAACCAAAAAAGTCAAAATTTAGGTCCTACCGGAAGCCTTCCCTCGCAAAGCTCACCTCTTTTTTTACTTTTAGGATCTTTACCTCCTAACTACCCCAAACCTCCAAACTCATCCCTGAAGTCAAATATTTTGCCGCCCTCCATGTAGTCTACACCCCTACCCCTATATGTGAAAATTCGTGGACTGGACTAGTAGGTATAAAAATAAACATATAATATAAATCAAATGGATTTCTAACCGACTCTATTCGATAATAAGGATAGATATAAATGTCTTTTTCACTTTGCTTAGGGAAGTTTCTCTAAAATCAATGTCGGGTAATAAAACACATCGACTTGTATTCACATTCGCGTCATTTTCTATAAAGTGGTGAAGGATCCGGGGATTTTCATACCCTCTCTCTTTTTTTTTTTAATTTTAATTCTTCAGAGTAATTTTAATACACACTTGGTTTACTGTTTCATGAGTTTTATCTGACATATGTTTCGGTCTTGCGACCATTATCAAGGAGGAGGAAATATATAAAACTGTCATAAGTAATAAAAAAAGAATCAAAATAAAATTAATAATAAAAAGAAAAACGCGACAAAGAATCGAAATAATTAATTAAGATACTAAAAAGAGGGGTCTACTTTCTTAGCTGCAAAAGAAATTACTTCTTTCACTTACGGAAAACTTAAATACTGTAAGTAAATATTGGCAAGGAATAGGTGGATTTTAGTAATTGTAAAAATAATTGTAGTATTTTTAATTTTATTTTTCATCCCAGAAGGCTGCTGCGACTTCTGACTTCTTGATAGTAAATTAGTATTAAATATTATGTGGTGTTCGAACACGACAATATGCGATATGTCTATTGTTTATTTAATTATAAACATAGCCGACTTTGAAACAAATGTTACAATTTCGTTTGATATGTTGGAATTTGGAAGTTAAAGAAAAATATTGAACCACAGCAATTAGGCCTCATTGAGCCCCTTGTATTTTCTCCCTGTAGACAGATGGTGATGCTGATTAGAGGCATCTACCTTACATCGGTGAGAAGGCCAACGTTCTCCGAAAATGGATCCTCTGATTGACGTGACGGCCGAAGCAAAGTACATGTTGGATCATCTCATCTTCTTGTTCACAACCTCCGCAGAGAGATGTTACCTTAATGGACAGTGTCCAGTCTGGATTCCTGTTATAAAAGGTATGTTCCTTCTTGATATTGCCAGGTAGCCTATTGCTGTGCTCTTGTGCAGCTGACAGCTGCTTGTTTGCGTTGTGGACGTTCTTTTTAATTAATTGTGTTATCGCCCTGATAGGTAACAAACTGGCCGAGCCTGGTCTAAAGATATTTATGCCTGCTGCCCTCTTGGCCAGTCTGTCGGCTACTTTGTTGCCACTGCACTGTGCATGTCCTTTCAGCCAGCATGTCGGGATGTTATTCATGCTGGAGGCACCCATAAAATTGAGCTGTGAAAATTGTCTGGAAACATCTCTAGGAGTGCGGAAATGAGGTTCAAAATCCAAACTCAAGGTATGTATAAACAACCAAATGTTATTCTTAACTTTTTAAAACAGTCAAACAATAATTAATCGAATATTTAATATTGAAATGATGCGCCAATATTTTGTGAAATATCTTTTTCATTTCTCCTGCATACTCTTAGCCATTGACGGCTCCGATCATCTGGTAATTGTATAAATATTTAGTTTGCTGTCTTAACAGTAGTACCATAACGCAATGGTACAATACGATATATAAAATACGTTGACTTATTTTCCAGTATACGTCGTATTGAGTTTTAGAAAGTGCTGAAGTAAAATTATAAATACGCTGCATATTCCTAACTTACCGAGGATCTAATACTGTAGTCAGTAACGGCCTTTATACTAAGTGACGTCAGAGTTTTGCTGTGTTTATAAACATATTTTAAACGGTCCGTTGACTTGTGAGATTTTAAAAATATATAGCAAATTAATTACTGATAACTAAGGCGCCATATTTTACATACCTTATTTCCGTACATAATTGAACATTTTTATGCAATAAAAAAAGTGCAAGATACAATTAACAACCTACCCTACAACTAAAAATGATATGTACTTTCATCAAGATGGGACAGGATCTCACAATGCTCATATCTTTTACAATTACCTAAATTAAACCTATGAGGAACGATGGATTAATTCCTCGATTTTTATTTGTGGGGATATTTTAAAAATAAAATTTACTTCCGAATTTACTTCCGGACCATCAATAAAGAAGACTTGAAAAATAGAATAACACATGCATTGGATGAGTTAAGAAATGTATTGTTATGTGCCGCCCTCTTACGGTGAGAGATTTAATTCCTGGTAGCAGAGTGAAAGGAGGCCTGCCTAATTAACTACCAGTAAACCGGTAGTTCGTCAGTTGGCCAGAGATGGCGCCATTATCACGGATAAGCTAGAATCATCTCGAATGACAATCTGAAACAGCCTGGAGTGAAATGGAATAAAACGAGAATAAGCGCCACGGATATATAAGTAGCAGAGCCAACGCGCTGGAGTCAGTTCAGTACAGTTCTGGATGAGTTAAGTGATTAGATAAGATAAAGAATAATAACAAGTTGTGAATTAGAGTAACGAGTTTATGGTAAATAAAAGTTTTAATTAGTGTGTTATTTGTAATTTAGTGATTAATTCAGTGGTTAGAGAAAATGGGACTTGCATTACGGAGAACGGTTATCAGTTTGAGCACGTAATTGAATTTTGGTATTATTTTGATTTACTTTTAGTTTGTAATAGTAATTTTGCTGAAACTTTCGTGTATTGGACTTTGTGTCATGTTTTTTATTTCTAATGTTATTTACTTCGTTAACATTACTTTGGTTCATTCCAATTTCTGATTGGCATGACATTTAATATTTTTTGTTCCCAAGCGTGCTACGTTTGTAGTTCTAATAAACAACACGAAATACAATTCCTGATAAAACAATGATATATTTTTTGATTATTTAGTTTTTTAGTGTTAAATGGAAATAAAACTAGACATATCGCATGTCGTATACGTAATTCAATTTTCTGTATAATGACTAATAAGATCTAAGTTATTTAAAAAAAAATATATCTTTAAACAACCCACGATATCATAAAAACCAAGATATGAACCCCATTTTTTTTATTTCACCTAGTTAAAAAATACTTATTTATCTTTTATTTTTGTCCAATACAATTGCTGTGCCTATCCTATTTTACTTTCTTCATTAAAATTAGTATCGAATGTTATTGCATAGTAATGAATATTGTACTTCAACAAAAATATTTAATAAGCAGGCGGTGGAAACAAAATAAAAGTAGGTAAAACGATTTTTTAATAAATACGAATATCAGTAAAACACATTTGAACAAAATTGATGAAAAACCATTACACTACGTAATACATTTTTACAACGAATGAATGAAATTAAAATGAAATATTTACTGAAGTACTACATACAAAAGCATTTTTTACTGCAGATGCTCAAAATGTTGTCCGTTATTATCTCTGCACAATCGTGCTTTTGTGACGGTAGCCCTAAGCACGTTATCTAACTGTAATTCAGTAATCCCATCGATTGCTCTTCTGCCTCTCATTTCCATGTCTTCTCTGTTTGTTGGTGGAGTTTTATAAACGTTTTCCTTGAGGTGGCCCCATACAAAAAAATCAAGTGGCGTAAGGTCTGGTGACCTTGCAGGCCATCGAACGGGCCCATTTGTTCCCATCCAGTTTTCCCCAAACCTTCCATTTAGATAATTCACCACAACTTTGCTGTTATGTGGTGGAGCCCCATCCTGTTGAAAAATTATTGGGTTAACATTAGGTGGCAGTTCTTCCAAAAAATCTTGTATCTGGTTTTGCAAAAATCCCAAATATTTTTCTCTATTTAATGGACCATCAAAAATTATTGGCCCAATCATTCTTCTGCCAATTACTCCTAATCATACATTAAAACTAAATTGCTCCTGATATGCATTTTCTCTCATATTTCTGAGATTTTCTTGTGCCCAATAACGGGTGTTGTTATGACTAAATAATCCCAAATTAGTGAACCTGGACTCGTCGGAAAATAAAATTTGTTCATGAAAACTATTGTCCAAATTGTGTCTGTTCAGAAACCAATTGCAATAGTTCAATCTTCTTTGAAAATCATTTTCGTATAAATGCTGGTGTATTTGATACTTGTATGATTTAAATTTGTGTTTTTTCAAAATGCGTCGAGCTGATTCCCGATTTACACCAGTTTGGTCCTCAATTTGTCTTATCGAAATCGTGGGATCCGCCTCGACAATTGCAAGTACATTGATTTCTCCGACTCTTCATCGATAATGAAATTATTTTCCGGTACATCTGGTTCACTTCTGAATTGCTGTTCAACTCTTACAAAATAGTTGTTTGGTGGATGAACTCCCGCCCGCCTGCTATTTTTCTTACATTCACCATAGATTAGTGGCATATCTACTTTTTCATTTCGTGAATGCATGGCAAAACAGAGTTAAAAACGTGATAACTTAGGTATAATTTAATGAAAAATACTTAACTTGCTGCCAAGTAAACAATTCTTAACTGACAAATTAAAATGACGCCTCGTTTTACCTTCTTTTGTTTCCACCGCCTGCTTACTATTTTTGTTGCAGTACAATTTTCATTACTATGCAATAACATTCGGTAACTAACTTTAATGAAGAAAGTAAAATAGGATAGGCACAGCAATTGTATTGGACAAAAATAAAAGATAAATAAGTATTTTTTTAACTAGGTGAAATAAAAAAATGGGGTTCCTATCTTGGTTTTATATCGTGGGTTGTTTAAAGATATTTTTTTTTAAATAAGTTAGATCTTATTAGTCTGTTCAGCTACTGGTTATTCCCAAAAAAATATGAGGCACAAAGTCGCATACCAGAGGTCTTTCGATATCACGGCACACTACGCATCAATATCGGCCAAGGTTCATATCACGGCCACCTAGACTTAATACAATTAAATGGCTATTAACTGTCATTTTAAAAACAAATGACATGTTGCTATATATGGTTGAAAAGATAATTTAAAGACGAATAGGTAAAAAAAAAAACTGAAAGAAAAAACATTTCAACTTTTGACCATTTTTTTGCGTCTCAAAAAAATTTAATTAAAATTTGGCATGCAAAGATTTCAAATATGAAATATTTTTTTTATTTTTTTAAAATAATGATAGTCGAAGCGAATTCTAGTTTAAATATATTTGTTGTACAACTAATAACGGACATTTTTCATATTTTCCATGTCTCGTAGAACTTATAAATCTCGAGATATTAAAAAAAACCGATAGAAAACATTCTAAAAAATTAAATTGTTTAAATAAACAATACGCCGGCCTCGCTGCAACTGCAAAACTGGACTGTGAACTCAACTTAATCCCCTAAATATGTTAAAATAAAAAAATTGTCCTAACCAGACAATTCACATTAAAATCCTAATAAGTCTCCTGTATACGGTTTTTCAAAATTATATATGCAATTGTAATACTTGTAAAAAATACTATCAATTTAATAAAAAATCTTTTCCCTCCAGGATGAAACTATAAGCGCATAACAGATGGGCTGCCTCTAAACTCCTATTTCTATTGCAACAGGTTTTCTAGTTTACTTGTTTATGTTCGTTTAAAGTTATTTTTTTTAATACAGAAACCTAACATTTCTTTATATTTATATTTGGCACAAAATATCACACAGTTTCACAACACGCGGCTTAATAAAAAGACACATCTTTTCCGCGCTGGCGACAAAACAACATAATCGCTCAATCAAAAATATCCAAGATCACTGCTTTTAGATTTAAAGGGCCTTTCAAGCGCCTCATGAAGATAGAGTGCTTCGGAAGTGGGCGTGAAGATAAACAAAAGGGAAACAGCAGACGTAAAATGAACGGCATTTAGGAGAAGCGACGCCGACTATGACGGTATAGCATCGTCTGCTCGCGACGTACACTCACTAACTACTAACTACCCTTCTGCGCCTCATATATCGGGCTATAACTGACTAATACTCTAATACATAATTAGACATCAAAGTAGACTGTGTGCAATAGGGTTGGTCGGTAAGTGCGGTGGTGTGTTGGAATGTAGTACGGGGTGGGCGAGAATGTAGCGATGCTTTGGTAGATTCAATTAAAATGTCCGAGATCTTTTTATATTATAGACTTAAAAAATAAGCTGTTAAACCTCCGTTATTTAAAAAAAAAAAAATATTTCTAGAATATCTTAATGTTTAAATATTGTCTGAAAGTTATTTGTGGCATTCTACGAATATTCTTTCCTATTATTTGGGTTTTCTACCACATGTATTATCCTCTTCAAAAACAAATCACTGAATCTACAAAATAATAGAATTATTGGAAAAAAGCCTCTGCGCCCGTGACGTTTACGCCAAAGGAATAGTCAGAGGTTATGTTTTGCAAATAATATAAATCGGAATAAACACAGAAATAATGTATTTTGCTGACGTTTCGGAAAGTAATCTCTTTCCATTTTCAAAGCTTTTTTTTTTTGGAAGAAGTCTTATTTTGCTGTGTATGTCAAATGCACAGCTTTAAGATTCTGTTTATATTATTTCCATAGATACTTACTACTTACACAGAACATAGAACTGATATATTTTTTTAGATAATGTTGAGTTTGTTAAGTTCTTCTTTTAACATTGGTAGCCAGGTTGTACAAATATCTACAGAACAATTCTATACGCACTTATCTTCATTTAATAAGATTATTGCTGATTCTTTAATTTTTCTTTTTTTGGTATCTGCTTCTTTTATTAAAATTTTTGCCGAGTCCCAGTTTATTCTATGTCCGTTTTCCCAAGCATGTTCACAAAGATCACAAGATTTGTTTTGAAGAGGATAATAATAGTAATTTCGTGTTATACAGTGTTAAAACTTAACACCCTCATGTGTATTTATTAATCGATTTTGACCGGCTTTTTTTTAAGAAAAAACCGCACTTTTGGACAAAACGTCATATTTTATTTTTAAAAATCATGACGTACCGCGATTTTTTTAGGGGCTAAAATTTAAGAAATCGTATTAGGGATTTTCTTACGTAAAATCTGAATACATCCCTGTATTTAGCTCCTTCCTAAATGAGTATGTATCAAATTTCATAAAAAAAAACGAATTAATAAAATTTTTGCAGATAAATTTAAAAATGAAAATATTAGTAAGGATTTATTATTGCGTACATAGTAAGTCATGGAATAAACATCAAAAACAGATAACAAAGTTAAACCTAATAAGCAGTGAAAACATAATGACGCTAATCACGCCGCAAGATTAACATGGAACCAATAACAATGACATGAAATTATTGTAACAAGGAAACGCTAAAAAAATTTGTAAAGAAACATTGTGAAGATTGTAAAGAAACAATTCAACTTTTGAAGCTTCCACCAAACTACCGTTCAATGTAATACATGTTTCATATCTTTTTTAATATTATTTGACACTTCTTAATTGTGTAGGGGTCATTTCTAGACATGCGTTCCTTATTCTAGCTCGGGGGTCTTCAATTGTCTGGGGGTCATAAACAAAATTCCAGTCTTCTATCTTCATCTCCAGGTTCTACAGTATTCAAAAACTTTGGTTTGTATAGCTTCAAATGGTTCTTTACAAGACATCTTCTAATAGTTTCTCTTGGAATATTTAAATCTACACTAGCACTTCTTAAGCTGGAATTAAGAATATTACGAAAATATTCCAAAATTTGATCATTATGTCTATCTACAAAATGTTCGTGATTTCTGCCTCTGATAATATGTTTTGATATGGCACCTAAAAACTTTATTTATATTGTATACAGTGGTACTACTGACGTTTGGTCCATTCATATGTCTAACATTAAATTCATCAGCTGCTTCTCTTATCGAACGATCATTATCACCAACCAGACGAACTATTTTAATTTTGTGTCTCTAATTTATTTCCATAACAAATATCATTTATTTTTAAAAATATTTAGCACACAAAACTTATTTACACTTTAAATGATAGTTAACAATATTTTTTTACAGTTTCTACAATTGCTTTTTCATGGCCAACTTAAAGACATAATATAGAAAATAATAACTTCGCTTGCAAGTCTAGTAGCCCAGTTGTCAGAGACTAATTTTGATGAAAAGTTAGAATTAATTGCCATTTCGCTTATTTTTTCATGAAAGGCTAGTTTCTTGCTAGTAGAAAGTGACTCAAAAAAGTTTACCAAAACTTTACGTGCATGGGACTGCCTTGCCTGAACGTATGGATTGATAATTGCAGAATATAATTCAAAGTCGTTGCGATTCAAGCATTTTTAAGCTCCGAGGAGTGAAATTGATATTGAACTAAAAATACTTCAATAGACAGGCAAGCAAAAGCCCACCAAAATTATAAACCTTGAACTTTTTACTGAATCTTTTGTGTAATCGTTAGCTATAAACGGCACATTGGATGGTAGTTGGTTACATTATGAGTCGTTCCGTTCGTCACTATATGTTGTATACGGGCCAGACTATAGTTTGTCAATACATTTTTCTTGAACGTTTTTGTAAAACATAGTTTTTTTAAAAGATTTAATATATATTTTTGAACTTTATATTGTCTTTTTCTTGTGTTTTCGAAATTCCTTTTCAGGTATAAATTTAAGAAGGTGTTAGTTTTTATAGTGTTACGACGTCCAATTGGTACCATCAGTGAAGCAGTTAAGCAAAAACAAAACAGTAAGTATAGATTTTGTATTATTCTCTGTCTGAAACAGCCATTTTGAACCCTTCTTTGTGAACGTTTAATATCCATTTTGGAAAGTATAATAAAAGTCCTTCAGACGTGTAAAGATGGATCGTTTACATAAACAATGGCGCCATGCTTGTCATCAAACGACCTGACGCACATTAAAAACCTATTTGTTGAGGTCGTAAAGTTCTTGGTGCGTTTGCCGGGAACTAATTACTTCAACTATACATATATGCCGCCATATAACTCGATACCAGTTCAAATTCATCAAAATTGACTGCCGATGAGCGCCTATTTCGCTGCTACAATTTCTTTTGCATTTTTATGTTGCTCGACCGGCCGCGCGCCAGTATACAGAGTATTTTTTTAAAACGAAACATAATTATGTCTGTTATCGAATTGTATTTTGTATGTAGATGTGACCACTGTTTTTATAAAGTATAAAACAGGCGCTCATTTAGCTTAGTTCCTAGTTTTTATTTTTATTTAATTTGTTATGTTGAATGTCCCAAGTTTTCAGATGGAAATTAAGGTTTACAGTTTGTATACTTTTATCACTAGATTACAGGATTTGACGATGAACCGTTATAGTGCATCCGAAAGTGAATATTTACAATAATTAAAGAGCATTTCAAAGAGGAACTGCCCTCTATAATCTGAAAGGATAACTTTCTTAGCAATATTTCACAGATTTAGAAATACGTTGCAAAAGGTCAATAGGAAATGAATTTTCATCTTAATATTAATTTTGGACTAATGTTTAATATTCGAACATGCTTTCCAACCGCTCGATGAATCTGCAACTTTAAGATGCTATTCAGAGAGTTTGGGATGAAACAGATATTACTCTAAAAATGTAATCGATTGTATTTGATAGCACAAAAAACATTCAATTTTAATTTAAATTTGAATAGTTTTATTGAGTGATACGTTTTTTAAAGCACACAGTATAATATGACGTGTTGGACAATTTCGACGCCGCCGTAAGTAAAATTATTTTCTTTTCTCTACTTTTTTAGTATCCCATGTGCTATTGATTAATAAGAAATATACACGTACTGTGGTTTTCTGAATGAATTATTAAGTTATCTTTGATCCGTACGCCGGTAAAAATAGTTTTTATAGAAATAATGTAGAAGATTTCAATGTCACTGCAGAAATTTCCAAGAACATGTTCAACGAGGGACTTTTATAGTTTTTACAATAAAAAGTATAGAAATGGAACTTGGCAGTTATTCAAAGACCTTCATTTTGCTCACTAGTGTTTTTAAGATAAAAATCTCGAAAATATCTCTAAATTTTGCTCAAATCTCAGTGAAATACAGAAAAAATGTTTTCGCCGACATGCCAAATTGCCAAATTTTAAAGTGGACCTAAACATGTTTCTTTTTTCATTGCAGATTTTTCTATGGTGTGTGGAAGGGTCATCAATTTTTTACATCCACTTGAATAGTTATAAAAGTTAAATAATAATTTAAAGAACGATGATACGACCACTCCCGTCTGGTATTGAAAGTACACAAAAAACTGACACTAAGTCTGATTTTTTCAAATAAGTGCTTATAACAAGTTGATTGATATGATGAGACAGAAATATATTACACTCCTGATCAAAACCGTAATTCAGAATGTTACACACTTCCCTTTTTGAGTTGATTAAGTTATAACTTTACCGATGAAGAAACTTTAGAAGCCAATTTGGCCTGCTCTATTTTATCAGACAGTAAACTGCTAGTGACTATGCTTTAGGCCTTTCTCGAAATGTAATACGTATTACACAAAGTTAGCTAGAGTTCGGAGTTGTCCAGACCAATATAATTCAGGTCTATTTAACTTTATTGAAAAATGACTGGTGAATGTGAGGGCTCGATGACTGGGAAAAGTTGTGTGTATCTCATAGTTCAAATATCTCACAATACTTCATTGTTTAAGCTGTTCTTGTTTGTTTCCATGAGTGTTTCACATTTATGCTCAGCATATTGCGCAGTGATTAATCACTTGTCCGAAAGTTTACTGTTAAATAGATTAGGTACGCGCTTGGCTTGCTTGGATCCTATTATTTTCCAACAGCTTCTGCTTCACACTATTTTCCTGCTTTACTTCACCTTCCCACACCCCCTTCGGACATTGTGCCAGTTTTCCCCACCACCTTTCCAGAAACAGAAGTGGCTCCTGTAGGTATTTACTTAAATGTAATTCTCACCACCATTGGGCCAATACATACGATTCCATTTTCCAAGGATATTTCTGATTCGACTTTTTGAAAAATAGACTAATTTTTTCAGTATATTTTGGCATCACACCTTAAAAACCAAATGTGCCTGGACCAGGGAAAAGTATATGTGTGGAAGAATGTCGTATAGACAAACTTCGCCCTCAAAATAATGACTTTTTTTTTAAGTAAAACCAGTCGTTCTTCTCCCTGCCAGAGTACGCTGGCAGCGCCAGTAATCACTCTCTACACCGTAGAGTCAGTGATCACTGGTTCCGTGACTCGTGTGCCCTGAGCAGATGCAATGAACCAAGAATGAGACAGCCTTCTGCATTCTCCCGGCCAGGACTTCTGCCGATTGTCGGCATGCCGGTATAATGTTCAATTCCGAAAGCAGCGTATGTCTTGTTCCACCGAGAGCTCCTATAATCAGTACCACCAGCTTGACAGTATGGTCTGGATACAGTCTGCGGAGTTCGAAGAGTAGATCTCGATATTTTGTCCGCTTTTCTTCCTCCTTCAAGACAATGTTGTTCTCCGCGGGAGCCGAGAACTCTATGACGAACATTGTTTGAGTTGGTGATCTATGAGGACTACGTCAGGCTTGTTTGCCTGTATTTGCCTGACCGTGGGAAACGAGTAGTTCCAATAAATTAGACACCTCTCATTCCCCACAACGGGCTCAATATCCCCCGGAGCATAAGGCAGCACTGGTGTCTCGTCTATCTCATACGAGTGCCTCAGATGGTAGTAAAGCACTCGTAGTGCTCCGTCCTGCCTTTTGGATATAGGCGGAGACTGCATATGTCGGGCAGGCCGACAACAAGTGCATAAGCGTCTCCGGCGCTCTGCGGCAGGCCCTGCAGTTGACGTCGGCGACCTCCATACCCATGACACGACTTCGATAGACGAGGGTGTTAAATACACCGCCCTGGCAAGACAATATAAATCCCTCGGTCTCAAATTTCAGCCCGGCTGACCTTAAGAAGGGGAAAAAAATAATAACGTTTATTATTATTATTATTATTTGAAACTGTAATATTCTGTATATCACGAAAATTATTTGTCAGCATCAAAAACTGCTGCAAGCTGTCTCAAATTTCCGACATGTCTCCGAGGGTAAATAATCTCTTTGTAACCAAGGGAGCGTGACATAAAACAAAACCGCCCGACCACCTCAAATACGAGGGTCGTTATGTCGCTGATACGATTGGAATGCACTCCCGCGTCAAGTTACGTCATCTCCCCAGGACAATAGGCGAGTGAATGGATGACGTACAAAGGACTGTCGAGTTGATGATAATAATCGGTACGGATGGCCGAAGTGTCAAAATATTTGGGATGATTTATATTCATCAACTAACTTCTAAATTTATATACGAGATGAAACTATAATACAAATACCACATATACATATTTAAAACTCTATCGTATATTTATCAATCCCGTACAAAATTACCGAAACTGGCACCATTTGATTAGTTAACGATTATATTTGGTTCCAAGATACGGGAAGGCAGAAACTTATATCCAGACACGCCCACGACAGATGACAGCCTCTGGAACAGAACAGACAAATCAACGAAAGAAAAATCAAAAACGGAAGAGGCGTCCCAGCTGGCAGGGTCGATAGCCAAGACCGCTCACAACAGCGCTTGGGGTAGGTAAAAACGCAGACCCACGACTCACGAGGCCTGGTCCACGTTTTCAACCATACACAGGGGGTGACAAAACCAATATTGTTCATTCTATGTAACAACATTACCGTGAATAAATTTATTCTATTCTAAAGAGCGACTCCGGATTATCTCACGCTATCTTTAGAGTCAAGAATATTGGCGGCCACGATACATTCCTGTCAATCATATCATTTTATCAATTAGGCTCTTTTCACCTGCAAGATATCCTGACATAAACACAATGGAACATAACCTCCATATTCACAGTTTTAAAACCTTAAATTAAATACAAATACGTTGTCAAGCTTTCTTTATATTTTTCCGTGTATAATGATTATAATTTTCCTATTCTAATCATTCTCCTTATCTACGTATGAAGGACTTTCCAAACTGCTGAAGGAATATTGAATTTGTTTTACGATTTAAATTACTACTGTCTTCTTCATTTACAGTTGATGAATTAGAAATATGAATGTACTGAATTCGAAATGTCCGATAAAACGAGTATATGAGGCTACTAATCAAATTTCAATCTTATTACGGTATATCATATGGTGACCATTACAAGTTAATGTTGGTTACATTTTTAATAACAATATCTCAGAAATTATTGGGATTCTTCTCTTTCTTTTGACTTACAACTAACGGTGGGTTCTTCGATAATTTTCTGGAAAGCTTACTGATTCCTTACTGCGTATCCCAACTATCTTACTACTAAATGTCACTATATTTTCTTCCTCCTGCTTTTGCCTAATCTCATGATCCATCAGAATTCTCCAAGAGAATCGCTGAACCGTATATTCTTTGGAGTATAATTTCAAATGCTCTTGATTGACGTTCACATTCACTTGTTAATAACCACGTCTCGCTTTCATACCTTACTACTGATTTTATGACGACTTTACAAAGTTTCACTTTCAGTTCCTTGCTTAGTATTGGGTTTACAACAAGCTGATGTATGCATGGTAACAATTATCCTTTTTCAGAAAAGTTATAGTTGCCAAATAAGGGGATCTAACCTTACCGAAAGATTTCAATTGTATATTATATATTTAGTTTTGTTTTCATTAACTTACATATTAAACAAATCTGGTACTGAATGTATGTTTAAGTATACTTCGATAATAGATAATCATTAGGAAGATATTTGGATATGAGCAAAAGAATATAAAATAAGTCTTCAACATGTTGACGCTTCACGTTTACTTTAGGACGTAGACTTAATTTAGATACAGTTCGAAAAGGTCAATAGCCAACATCCACAACATATATTTCTCTATACAATTACAATACAAGGAAAACATTTAACAAACCTTTTAATCAAAAACAAACGACAGGAGTAAACACCATACTTAAAGCTCGAACTTAATTGCCAACTAGTTTTCCTGCTATAAAATACCAAACATATGGGGTCAAGCCGACATTCTAACGTTTATTCATCTGAAATAAATAGCTAAGTAGTCTAGTAAATGTGTTATTTACTGGCTATTCTCCATCGTAAATTAATCGTTAAGTCTTTATTATAAATAAATATGCAATTGTAACTCAAAACATTAAATCATTTTATATATTAAGAAAGGTGATATAGTTTCCAAGAGCCACTACACCAGATAAAGAAATGGAAACTGTTTATTTTCCCTACGAACTATGTAACTTGATATTGAATTTTGAGAATTGTTTTATTCAGTTCTCAAAAAAGGAAAAAGAAAGATGAAGAATTTTATTTGCAAATTATTGGTTGGTATGTGCTTACAATACTGGAAGCATCCTTTGATGTGGGTATTGTGACTAATGCTTATCACATAAATTCGCCTCTACTCATTTGAGAACAGCCACACGATGCGGCCAATCACCATGAGTTCAACGTTGGAAGGCATTTGACACATAGTGCTGCGTCGGCTTTATATTAATCCTGACCCTCGGAACGGTCTGGATTAAGATGGGGGTGGAAAACCTAAAGTTTTCTTTTGCATCTTGTAGCTTCTTCCAACATTTGGACTTACTGTAATTTTTCACAAAATATGTTTTATTCAAGTTCCATAAAGTGCCTTCACAAATTAGTCATCATCATTGGCAACTACAGCCCGTTGTGGTCCTTGGCCTCCTCTAATGCTCTTCTCTATTTGTTCCTATCCCCATCCTCTTATTCATTATCTTCAGGTCTCGTTCAAAGAAAACATTTACCCTCCCCTAGAATAACTTCGACAGATTGCTATTCGGGTCTAAAAAAAATTCGCCCCAATTTCTGCGTCTTATAGTACCTTTTCCAGTGTAATGTTGGACAGTAGTGGGATCGATTTGGCACGAAAAAAAGCCCTGAAAAGACAGTTTCTTTCGATTTTTTTTGTTTTTTTGTGTATATTATGTAGTCTGACTCCATCTATAATCTGGTCAAGTTCGCGGGCGCGAGAGGGGTGGTGGGGGGCGAAAATTTACATGTAAAGATAGGGAAAATCAGTTTTTCGGACGTAACTCGCTTAGTTTGATCGGATCGAAAAAGTGTAAAATGGATAAAATGAAGGGGACCGAAAGCGCGTAAACTGAATTTTCCAAAAATTAATGTTACATAACAATAATAATGCAATATGCTCATATAAGTACATACATGACATGGTGCGCCTTAATCAAGACATAAGGGAAAGAGCATTTACTTAAATAGGTTCAATCTTAATAAAAATACAATGCACATACTTAAATAAATTCAGACATTATAAATATACAATAATACAATGCTTTAGAAGTAAACCCTTTGAAAACCTTTTATGGATTAAATTTTGTAGTGAAGTATTCTTCTAAGTTATAGAACACATAATTATTTGGATGTGGCTATTTATACATACTGTCCAGGCAATTCACGCCGCACATGCGCGATGACGTTCAAACATATTGATATAGTAAGAATTATAAGGTTAACCATCAGCAGTCTGTGGTGTAATACTTAGTGTTCCCGATTCTCACACGTGAGGTCGACGGTTCGAATCCGCTTGCTACAGTTTTTTTTTTACCACATTTTGTTAACTAAAATACGTAATACGAATATTTCTTTAGGTTAGTTCGTTGGGTTAAATATGTTAATATTTTTTGATGTAGTATAGTTGTTTATGATAGATAATGTCCCTTGCCCTCGACGGCTATACTGTATGTATAAATAGCCAATTTCTTATACATACTGTATGTATAAATAGCCAATTGCGTATACATACTGTATGTATAAATAGCCAATTGCGTATACATACAGTATGTATAAATAGCCACATCCTAATTATTTAAAACTTTCTTTAGCCTAATGTTGAATAAGTTTTCGCTGTTTATGCAAGTAATAAAATTTGGTAGGTGATTATAAATTTTTAATCCGGAGTATAAAGGACCTTTTCTATTTGTGACATATCTATAGTTTGGTGCAATTAGTTTTGTATTAGATCTGGTATTGTAATCATGAACATCAGCGGATGTCGATATTGTGTTTCGTTTTCTGTAAATTATTATAGATAATTTATATATATAAAGATTAACTACAGTTGGTATATGTAAGTTTTTAAACGCCGTTCTACAGGATTATCTCTGGTGAATACCACAAATTGCTCGCACAGCACGTTTCTGTGTCACTAAAATTTTTTGATGACAAGTTGCGTTTCCCCAAAATTCTACACTATATTGCAGTGTGCTTTGAAAATATGCAAAATACACAGATAGTGCCGCTGCAATGCTGATATTTTCTTTGACGTTCTTTATTGCATAAATTGCGCGTCCAAGTCTTTTATTTAAATCAGAAATATGCGTCGACCAATTTAGCGATTTATCAATATATATTCCTAAAAATTTAGTATCACTTACTGATATTATTTGTCCTAGATCAGTTTGAATATTTATATCTAAGGCTGGTGTGTGGGATTTTTCAAATGTTATATTCATTGTTTTTTCAACATTTAAGAGCAGTTTATTAGCATGAAACCAGTTTGTAATGCCATTCATTGCCTCTTCACTTTTAACTTTAAGATCGTCCAAATTATCATCATTCACTATGATACTGGTATCATCAGTGAACAATGAAAATTGTAACGAAGGAAAATTATCAACAAGATCATTTATGTATATTAAAAATAATACTGGACCTAATATGGACCTCTGTGGAACTCCAAATGTGATATCTTTTGCTTCCGTGATAACAGTTTTTCCAATTTCCTGAGATTCGTCATAAAGTCTAACATATGCAGATCTATGTTTTAAATATGAAGTAAACCACAGAAGTGGTGTGCTACGAGATTCACGTACATAAACAAATAAATACGTTGGATATTAATGATTATAAGATATTACATAACGAAATCACTTGGGCTACTGTAGCGTAGCAGATATCGTAGGTCACTAACTTAACCCGGAAAGTGATGTACGTGCCTACGATAAAATTTCTCTAGCTCAGACTATCTCAGGGCGTTAAGCCCAAGTTTACATAAACTGTGACAAATTATTAGTTTACTTACTTAACAAATCACTGAGGCTTCCATACGTAGTGGTCGCAGACGAAATAAAGACACTTTCTTTAAAAATGAAATGCACTATATTATACAATTTACAGATATTGGTTCTCTAGCATGTAACCTGGCGATGTTCACAAGGTGTGGCAAATATCTCGATTAATAAGTTACAACATTCATAAAATGCCTCGTGTAGCTACACATCGGTTTACAATGTCCTCATAAATTGCCATAAATTCTGCCACAAAGGTTTGATTTAAAGAACCTCCTTAAATAAATATAAATGCATAAAATCTTTAAATATGTACAAGTTAAAAATGCAAATTATGAATTGATATCCAGCCGAACCACTGAAGGTGGTCCCCGGTAAGTAAAAAAAAATAAACACAACACACTTATTCAGGGTGGTACCATACCGAGTCCGGACGTGGAAGAACTGTAGCCCTACGGAGATGTCTTCGGGACACAAGAAATGGACCCAAGGATGGGGTTGATTGTAGTCTCACCAGCCCTGGCACCTTCCACTGTGTGTGGATGCCCCGTCCGTGGAACTCTCACTGACGTGTGTAGAAGCCCCGTCCGTAGAACCCTCACTGATGAGGGAACAATCCACCAAAAGCCACAGTCGGATGAATGGGGTCGAGTCCGCCTTTCAAGTTGACGCTGTATTTCCAAAGGAGAGCCTTGTGTAATTAAATATCCTGCTTCCGCAGTTAAAATTTACTCACAACCACAAAATATTCCGCTAAACGGAACAACAACAGGTTGAGGAAATTTTCTTGTGTTGATAATTCTAAAATCCACCAGGATGCCTTGGATAACACCCAGGTTCACAGAATTATCAACTAATTACCAAGCCAACAAAAATGGTTGCCTATCCGTCTTCCGCTCTCTGCTGATCACGTGCCACTTGGATATTAATATAATTTATTAGTTTAAATGCAGCGTCAGATGTGCTACAATCTTTTTTGAATCCAAACTGAAATGGTGTTAAGATTTTAAATTTTTCTAAATAGTTTACTACCTGTTTTTTTTTTACTACTGCTTCTAATATTTTAGAAATTGTAGGCAAAAGGGAAATAGGTCTATAATTTGAAATATTATATTTGTCGCCTTTTTTAAAAAGCGGCTTAATGGTTGCTATTTTAAATTTATCTGGAAATATCCCCTGGGAAAGTGATAAGTTTACGATATGTGTCAAGGGTTTCTTTAAGAATGAAATGTTTTCTTTTATTAATGTAATTAATAATAATTCTTTAGGTTTTAACTGCTTAACAATTTCAATTACCTCATTTTCCGTAACCGGCATAAAGTACAGAGAGTCCAGGGTATTTTTGTTTATTTTTTAAATATAGTATTCGGCAGAGTGTATGCTTTGTAAATCAGATGTTAGTGTTTCGGCAATGTCCACAAAAAAGTCAATAAATTTAGTGGCTACTTGACACGGATCTTTTATTATTATATCATTCTCAGACAGCACAATATGTTCTTGCCTGTTAGAATTTTTTCCCTGAAGGTCGTTTATGATATCCCAAGTAGTTTTTATTTTATTACTAGAGTGTAGAATTTTATTACTAAAATATAATTTTTTCGCAGTGTGAATAACTTTTTAAAAATCTTACAATATAATTTAATGTAGTTTATAAAACCACGACCTTTACTTACTTTATTTTGTTTTAGATAAATTAAGTCGCGCTTATGCTTGCACGAAATTCGAATACCTGTAGTTAGCCAGCTATTATTAGTTTTTTTTTGAAATATTAATTTTTTCCATGGGAAATGCTTCATGAAAACAATCCAGAAAAAGAGAATAGAAGGTATCGTTTGCTACATTTGCGTCAGTGTATTCCTCTATAGTGCACCAATTTATAGACTTCAGCAAATTTTGAAACTTTATTTTATTTTTTTCGGTAACTGAATTCTGACTCGTCGAAATCGGTCCAGCGGTTCTCGAGAGATTGCGATTTGAAGGTACAAAATAAATTAAAACTGAAAAGTCACTCTTAAAATGACCAATTTGTCACTTTTCCGCGAAAAAAAAAGTTCCCCCATCTACTTGAAGCAGAAAACTCAATCTATATTTACTCCACTAATCTGGGATATAAACAAATTCGAATTCGTTAAATGGAGGGATCGATGGTAATGTATTATGGAACTCAAAGTGATCGTCGATCAATCAAGTGGTTTCAATTGGTGTACGTCTTAATAAAAATTAAAATTCCTTTTAATTATGAATGGGCTTCCATTGCGCAGTTAAGAAATTACACATGATGTCTCAGTGCAATTCACATTATAGTTAAAACCAGCAGAATAAATGAGGGTAGAGGGTGATTTGTACACTTATAACTTATTTTCAAGATAACGATTCAATAAATAAATGATATAATATCAGATTGTTTACGACGTAATTCATATTACGTCTATCAGGAACGCCTACACGTTATCCCCACAGAGTTTATACGTCTATTTTAACGTTATAATTTGTAGTAAAGCATTAGGTACTATAAATTCTGTTCGCCGTAAAATAAGACTTTGTAGAAGGAGGAAACAGGATTACGTATAAAACAAAATTTAACGCCGTTACACCGTGCCGTGCGAAATATCCGAAGGACCAATAAATATCAAAGGAAAGGGCTATAACAGTGCACCTTTAAATCTACATGTCAAAGAAAATAATTTCCACGGTAAATTAGGTAATTTGATGCAAAATATGATTTATTGAGGAATAATGTTGCTATACTATTGCCATCTGTTTTAAAAAATGTAACAATGCGTTTTTTAAATAAATTATCAAAATATATCGCATCTATATAAATATGTTATTTAGAAGGGCTCCTTTGCGTCTGTACACTCGATTTAATAAATATATGTATTTTTCATTGTGTACTACATTTAAATTTTAAATTCTGGCATGATCTTAAAACCTTTACTTATCACACCCAAAACAATATTCATATTACTGGAGTAGGAAGTAATTAACTAAGTTTTATTATGGACAAGTCGGTATGTAGAAGAGTAATATATATTAAAATCTAATTAAAAGGACATATAGTTATACTAATTAAGAAACGTAATATGTAAAAAAGCATTCTAAACAAGAAGCATTGTAGTAACCTATCACACTGCGAACAATCTACATTTTAGATAAAATTTTAAGAATATTTATACATCAAATTCTCACTAAATTCAAAAGTTAACGTCGCGATACGTTATAAAACATGTAAAACACCCATAACAAAATGTTCGGAACATATTCTTGCTTTTTTATTAGAGAAAATCATCTCTACGGAGCGCTGCTACCCAACGGGCACGTCTTTCTATTCTTGCAGGCTCTACCTATCACTGTCTGGTCTGAGTAGATGAAAATTTAAAAAAATCTCACTTCTTTTTCGATTCTATCGATTAGTGCACCCAACAACAACAACACAATAAGTCGTCGATATACTGTTTCTAAAGTGGAAGAATTTAAAATTATTAGAAACATTTGAACTTGAAGTACAATCAGTATAATTATCACAAAATGTAAACCTCATGGCAATAGATATTAATCTTTTATAAAACCATTAATATTAGTGAATGCATATTACAATTTCCTAGCCGATTATGCCATAGGTTAATATTGACTTATACCATATCTAACAATGCATATATTAAATTAATATTCACGAAAATAAGTTATATTATATACCGACAACAGAAAAATTCGAAAAACCAAATTATTACTGCTATTAGTGTTTATTTTTACTATCTTACGAGTAAACAAAAATGTCAACATACCTGACAACAAATTTTGTTTTTGCAAAAACAGCACTAATTTGATACATATGGAAATTTCTCTTAAACAAGGCTTTTTTTTAAAAAAAAAAGGCTCATCATTGTCACCATACAAATCAAATCATGCACCACTACTATTCAGAGGGATCATAAAGTAACATGTAAGTACTCTGTCAGATTCTTGAAAATGACTACGGATTACCAATGTATAATATCTAAAATTATGAAGGTATTAAATTTGTCAGTTTGTAAATTCATTATTCTACGAAGGACTATCTGACCTTATGTAAAAGTGGACAATATATTATAGTGCATTGTTTTAAAGATTATTTTATTTGCAAGGAAATGATTAAAATCATCTGAGCGAGCTTATGTTATTGTTTGTACTGAATTTTTTTACTGCGAATTCGTAATTTCTCGTACAACCCTCCAGATCGTTGTAGCTGTATCAAGATTAGCTTACTTGCAAATGCAACGTATTTTTTTTTCTATATTTTTGTACAGTTTCGGAGAATAACGTTTACGATTTCCTGCGTAAAATATAGCGTATCCTTAATATCACTGTATCAAATGTCATGAAACGTCGAGATTTTAAATTTGAGCGAAAAAAAAATTCCAATTTGTCGGTCTGGCCGTCCGTAACTTTTTTTGTGCGCAAGTTTACTCTGGAACCGTTTATGATATTGACTTGAAATTTGGTACAGTTATGTATTATAACGAGATCTAGAACTAGATTGTATTTTGATCTAATTCCGTTGAAGGGTTCGGGGGTAAATAGGCAAAGCAAGCTAGTAAGAGTCCATAAAATTGTAATTTAGGGCATGTACGAAAAGTCAAGGTCTCGATTTCTTTTTGGCATCAGACACCCCCCACTATCATCCCCATACTATTATGAAAGGGAGTAAAAAAAATAAAATGTGATTTAGTGTGTATACAAGAACAAACGCCTCAATTTCTTTTTTCTTTGGCGTTAGCCACCCCCTCTACCACCCCCACCCAATTATTAAAGTGGGTAAAAAATCAAATTGGGATTTAGTGTGTAAACGAGAACCAAGGGACTCTGAAAAAATTTTTGGCATTTACCACCCCCACATTATTTTTAAAGGGAGTAAAAATTTAAATTGGGAATTACTGTGTGTACGAGAACCAAGGGCCTCTAAAATTTATTTTGGCGTTAGCCACCCCCTCTACCACCCTATTATTAAAGGGAGTAAAATATTACATTGGGATTTAGTATGTATAAGACTTGGATATAAAACTTGGATGTGGAAGTAGTGATTCCTTGGGTAGCGGTTTTTCTATCTGGAAAGGCCATCGTCTATGTTGAAAAAGTAATGTTTTAAGGTTGCCTAAATACACTTATCATCATCCCTGGTTACTTGCCATGTTTTCCTTTCTCCGTATTCCTAGTTCATAATTATTATTTCAATTAGGTCGATAAAAATATATTAGTCTATATTTCTGTTAGATATTTAAAAAAACTCATTGTACAAATATTTAAAAGTTCTCTTAGAAGATATCCTGCCACAGACAAATAGAAATTCGACTATGATTAATGAAATGCGGCAACATTCATCTGCGTATCCGTCTCAAGACTTATTTCGAGATTTGCGACATCCCAGCTTCCAACGTGAACACAAAAGAGTTAACCTTTGACATTTAACTTGATGTCGATCCAGTCAATCCACTGAGCTGCCTGGTGTTTTCGCCCGCGGAGAATAATTGGAAATATTTTCCGATGAACACACGGCTAGCTATAAACTACATATATACAACAAAGTTTTTAAATTAGATAGCTCTGAAAATTATCCATTGAGTTTTCCGAATTTTCTGAATCAGACCTGTATTAATTCACTATTGTTTGTGCTTAATGTGGAAAACCCACAATCTGACACGCTAGAGTTATTTTATAAAATTAACAGCGGGATTAGTATTTTAATAAGAAGTATTATATTGATTGAAAAAATTATAGCATTTGCAATGAAAGGATGGGCACGTAAATCTGGAGTATAAAACTTACATTAACATAGGAAATATGAAAAAAAAATTAGAACATTTTGTAGAAACGTCCATTTTTATTCACTCTTTCAGAAGATTGTTAGCAAAATTTGGGAGGTATATGGAGGAATATCGTTTTTGCAAGTATCCGCTTGAAAAGAATATGCTTCAAAAGTATACGAAGAAAATTGCTATATAAGAAAATCAATGGTAAGTGCTTATGTCTTACGCATCAGACTAAAGAGTCGTGGGTTCGAATCATAGCTAGGGTATTTGTTTATTTTTATTTATTAATCACCACTGTAATCTACGACATTGCCATCTGTCGCAGCTGAGACTCGAACTTAGGAGTGGTACAGCGGCCAGACGTATTGTCTTTCAGACAACCTCGTGTAGTCCACTGCTACCAACTCGGTAACACAAGAAAAACGCCACTAAATATCCATACTCTAGCCAGGATTCGAACCCAGGACTCCATGATTGCAAGCGATACAATTAACAATTAAAAACTCTTTATTATCATATAAGTACATTGCATTTTTTCTATTTCATTTAATATCATTTATATCATGTTTACAAATGTGATATATCCCGACGCGTTACAGTAGGTACGTTACGTACGTAGAAACGAATCGGGGGGCCGATGTTATGCCAAAAGTGATGTGATGATTGCAAGCCTAACATGTAAGTATTGAGCCACTGAGCCGGTATGTATGGATGTTTAGTGATTTTTTACGTACTGCCGAGATGGTGGCAGTAGGCCAGACTGTGATCGCATGAGAAACAACATGGCTAGTTATCCCCTCTTTTGAATTCGAGTCTCAGTTGAGGCAGAGGGAAATGTCGTAGGGAATGGTTGTTGTGTAATTGTTGTATGTACGTATGTGTTCTGGTTATTTATTTATTCAATTACTCTGTCCAACAGGTAAACTACCCAACTACAAGACAGGAGGTATAGCAAGATATTACAAATATAGATATTAGACAAATATACTAGTAGAATACAAATACAATATTTATAGAAAAACATACATCCGGCTTAAGGCCCTTACATTAAATCAAAAAAAAAGTACAAAATAAATTAACGTGCGACACGTAAGGAACGATAGTATTACAGAAAAAAAACACAAAGTAAAAAAATAAAAAAAATAAAAAAAACAGATCAATCAAACTCATCGATAATAGTAAGTTTTTAAAGCAGTAAGGCTACAGTTGAATATGTCAATATCAGTACAGATTGCGTTGTGGTTGTCACAAGCTACATAAATTGGCAAGAATTTTAAGATATCTGTACGTGGTGTAGCCAGGTGAAAACACTGCCATTACGAGAAGTCCTGGGAACATTAAAACTAATTTTTGACAGTAATTGTGGTGCATCAATGGTGTTGTTAAGTATTTTATGAATTAATATTTGTGAGAAACATTCTCGTCTACGGCTCAAATCAACTATGGTTATGTTTGATCTTGAAAATATTTTCTAACAGTCCCCAGATCACCTGAAAAAAACTTAAGACTAGGAAATTTAGATTTGTTTGAGTATCGGTCGTTGCCTAAAGTTTATAGTGGAATCCAACCACTTCTTGGGGATACTTGATAATTGAAAATTACTTCGCAGGTGGGACTTGGACCAACTTCATTATGTATGCTTAGAGAGAAACTAGACGTGCTAAGCACTAGTTATGATAAACTTCAGGGTGTATAAGATAATTTTAAAAACTCTAGAAATTATTACAGCAGCTATTAGAATCAAAGCTAAAATATTAAATAAACTACATAAATTATGATATAAATACTTAATACCAGTAATAAATGTAACGCATAATACTAAATCTTTATGATCATTATATTACAAGTCATTCAAAGCTCTTCTTAAATCGTAAAATAGTTTTATTATAGACGAAGACAATTAACGAGATTAGAAAATTTATGATAACATAAACTAATCGCTTAATTATTCTCTATATTAAAGTATGATATTCAGTTATTCTCTTTAGTAACATTTTTAGTGTATGATAGATATTTTCCCAATATTATTCAAACAAAAATTTTACAAACAAAAATTATCTGGAGTAGATAGTAAAGACGAAAATAACCCAATACTTTTCTATAATTTAATGTTTCGCTTTCGAAGCCAGGTTGTTCAAAAATTGTGGAAAACATGGTCTAGGCTCGCTGGTGGTCCAGTTCGAAACCTGAGCTCATGAGGTATGAATGTCAACACCTGTACGGGACATTAATTTTCGGAGAGAATTAGATTTCGACAGAGAGGGGAGGGGGATGATCCAGCGGTTATAATAATACCTACTTATAAGCTGATGCTGCCACAAGCAAATGGTCTCAGTAGCGGAAATTGTCCGAAATTAAGTATGACGATTGTATATCCTTGAATTCGAAACAAAATATACTATATAACGTTGACGATGGCCCCATACGTGATCTATTTAAAAAAAAAACAATTTTTTTTATAAAAAAAACCAACGATTTAAAATTTATTGACCCAAATAACACTTAATAATAATTACTATCACGAATTATTGTTTTTTGTTGCTCATTTAATTACTTGCTTTTGTTTAACTCACAATGTAATCATGCACAATATTTGTCTTCAAATCTTGCATCTTTTATTTAACACACATCCTGACATAATTTATGAAATTTTGCACAGTTACTAAGATCGAATGACAATACAGTATTCCATCGTTACTTTTGCAAATATCCGCTCGTAGGGGGCGCGGGGATGAAAATTGATTAAACATCCTATCTATCTACATTGGAGAGGATGGCTAAAGGCTGCTTGTCCATTCGCGTATTTTTGATTAAATATACTATCCAACCGGCACCTCCGCCAAAACGTAGAATACAACGTGTTGTTTTTTTTCCTGATCAGAGACTTTCCTACGTCCGTTTATTTCCCCGTACAAATGGTACGAACAGAACTAATGTTCCGGTGACATAATTCAGGGTTCGGACTTCTTATAGCCAAAAGAATTCCCTGAGTTTTCCAGGTTTTCCATGACCAACAAATTTTTTTCTGTGGCATTTTTATTAAACATAATTTTAAGTATAATAACTACTAAACGATATAAACGATAAAGTCGTCCGCCATCTTGAACTAGATTTTTTACTAGAAATTCGTAATCGGCGAACCCGAAAACCCCCAGATATCGATTTTGATCGATTTGGACCATAAATGACAAAAGTCGTCCGCCATATTGGCGCCGCTATTTTGGTTTATAAATTTTGACCAAGAATTCATAATTGGCGATCTCGAAAACCCCCAGATATCGATTTTTAGTCGAATCGGATGTTGTTGGAATTACAATCATCTTAGGTACTACAACACTTTCAGTATTCTTAATTTACGTGCCGCCTAATGCAAATATCCAAATATACAACTCGATTTTTGACTGTTTTGCTAACCTACATAGTATTTACGACACGGACATACTAATCTTAGGTGACTTTAATATTCTGGAATATTAAGCATGCTTTCTTAATAACTCGACTAGGACCGTTAAAGTAACTGAACTAAATAATTTTATTAACTTCTTTGGCCTCACTCAATTCAATTTTGTAACTAACTCCAATAATAAATTATTAGATCTTATCTTTTACAATAAATTGTGCAGTGTCAGTAAATCTGATTGCTGGGTCTTCAAAGAAGATGTGCATCGCCCACCACTTAACATTGATTTAAACTTGAGCTCTTGCCACAATAAGGTTCCCAAAAATCATGCAATGACGTACAACTTCAAAAAAGCTGACTTTATACCACTCTATTCAGAATTGTGTAACACAAGCTGGGGAGATATCTATAAAATAAATAACGTTAACGATGCAGCGGATCACTTGTATAATATTATCAGTACTAGCGTATCAAAATTTGTTCCCATGAAAAAGACGTCCAAAAAAACATTTCCTCCCTGGTTCACAAAACATATAATTACCGATATAAGGCATAAAGAGATGGCTTGGCGTATCTATAAAAAATCTAGTAACACTGTCGATCTTGAGAACTTTAAACTTTTAAGAGCTAAGTTGAAAAGAGATATCGACACATCTTACAAAAATTACTTACACTCAATTGAAAACAATCTGTCCTCTAATCCAAAAAGTTTCTGGGCATATGTCAACAGTAAAAAAAATTCCAGTTCAATGCCGAATGCCTTCACTAATAATGACAGTATCTTAGATAATCCCGAAGATATAGCGAATTCTTTTGCTGACTTCTTTAGTTCAGCGTACATCCCCTCAAGTCGCAATATAAACTTGTATGCAGTAACTAGTGATAATATTAATAGAGCAATGCCTAAGATAACTGAGATGGATGTGATTAATGCCTTCAAAAAAATTAAACCAAAATTTACGGCCGGACCCGATGGTTTACCAGCTTTCTTCTTAAAAGACTGCTCAGGTATATTGGCTGCGCCGCTGGCACATATTTTTAACCTGTCCTTACAAACTTGTGCATATCCTGATAAATGGAAAGCATCTAAAATTTGTCCCATATACAAAAAAGGCAACAAATCGGATATAAAAAATTACCCCCCTATTACAATCATAAATAACTTTGGCAAAGTATTTGAAATCGTCATGCATACTGCACTTTATCCCCAGATTCATCAATGTATATGCAACAACCAACATGGTTTTGTCTCTCAACGATCGACAACAACAAACCTACTTTGTATAACACAAGACTTAGCTGCAGTTATGGATGACGCTGGACAAGTCGATGTTATTTATATGGACTTCTCTAAGGCCTTTGATAGGTTGGACCATGGTGTTTTGCTAATGAAATTAGTCTCGTTTGGTTTTAACCTTAGTCTAATAACATTTTTGGAATCCTATCTGGTTAATAGAAGTCAGTTTGTACAATATCATGGTCATAGGTCTATCGAATTTATATCTCAATGAGGAGTTCCACAATGGTCGGTCTTAGGCCCTTTACTGTTTATCATTTTCATTAACGATATCGTCATCGATCTCAGTTGTAAATCTCTCTTATATGCTGACGACTTGAAGATATACTATAAGATCAACGACGAATCAGACTGCGAAAAGCTGCAGACAGACTTAAGTAAAATTCACGAGTGGTGTAACAATTCAAATTGTCCCTGAACATAAATAAATGCAATGTAGTATCGTTTACAAGGAAATTAAATAAAATACAATATGTGTATACTATTAATAAGACAAATCTGACACGTCATGATAGCTTTAAAGATCTAGGAGTAACATTTAACTCACATTCTTCGTTTAGAGAACACATAAGCAACACAGTGACATCATCTTTTAAAATGTTAGGGTTTCTCATGCGAAATGCTCGAGATTTTCAAAATATGCGTACCATAAAAACTCTATAAAAATATAGGTGCGACCCCGACTAGAATACGCGAGCATGATATGGAACCCCCACTACGACGTACATATTAACAATATTGAAGGCATTCAAAGACGTTTCTTAAAATTCCTGGCATTTACAATCGATTATCAATATCCCCCTATAGGTTATGATCACTCATTACTACTAAATCGTCTTTCATACAATTCTATGAAGCAGCGGAGAGAGACTTTTATACAAACTTCTAAACAACAAGATCGACTGTCCGCAATTACTTCAACAAATCAACTTTAGAGCACCTACCAGGTCAACCAGATCTACATGCTTGTTTACTTTTCTAATACACACACAAATGCTTTAATGTTTTCATCACTATATTGTATCTGTCGTAGTTACGAAATTGTTGCACATGATATCGACATTTTTAACACTAGATTAAGTCAAATTAAGTCAAGATTCTCTTAGATTAACAGTTTTTGTTTGTTTCTTTTTTCTTATTTAATGCTTTTCCCTATTCACTTTTCCTTTATTATTATATATAATTGTATATGTGCGTGTATAGATAAATATGTATATATTAAATGGTCATATGTTCACCTAATTCATTTGTAGAATTTTGCAATAATTATATTAGTATTAAGATTTCGGTTATAGTAAGCCATAATATATAACACTAACGTATATTCTAGTTTTAATTTATATCACAAATTTTGATAATATATATGTATGTTAGTTTCCGGCTCTGTAAATGGAATGTAAATTCTGTTGGGTTTGTGTATGTAAATAAATAAATAAATAAACGATAAAATCGTCCGCCATCTTGTCTTTTTCTTATATGAAAATGTTAAAGTTTATTGTCACCGGACTTATACACATGTGCAAAATTTCAAAGCTTAGCTTAATTAGAACTAATCGAAATTTTGATTGCAAGACTTGACCTTAACCAACTGACAAATATTGCAAGTGAAATAAAAGCTTTTAAAAAGAAGGCAGACACATGAAACCTTATTTTACCAGACTTCCGCTAGGATGGTCAGCGAAAGCGATAATGATTAGTAGCACCTGTAGAGGCCAAATGTTGCCAAATGATTTGATGGAATTAATATTATTGTAAAAATCAATGTTTCATGTTCTTGTTCAATATAGGTTTCGCAAGCATCAGAAGCTACATATACAGGGTGTTGCATCATGAGAGGGACATAGCTTAATAGGAGGTAGAGAACATCAGTGGTAACCGGAACCTCCCATAGAAATGTCTCATTGGGCCTTCATTACGAAGTTACAGGGTGTTAAATAATTTTTGCCCAAACCTGTTTTTTGTCATAACTTTGACAGGGAATGAAATAACGGATTCATATTTGGTACGGCTAATGTACTAACGAGCCCCAAGAGGTACATGTATAAAAAAATATATATCCAGGTCCGGACTCACTATAATTTATGTTTCTTCTTTGCATCAATAAAACATCACCCTGTATATATTTTTTTGAAATTTCGATACGATATTCGAAAAGAGCAAGAAAAAACAAACAAAATGGCCTATTTCATTTTTTGTTACACCTTCGTGGTTATTTAAATACGTTGTTAAATGTGCAAGAAAATGGATTACAGAACCCTATTAAATGAGAGGCACGTGAAATAAATACTAACTAAACTTTGCAAAAATTCTATTGAGCCTATGTGGTCTGGGTGAATCCTAATTCCGGCACGTTTTAAAGGTCCATTTTGGTAAAAAACTGTGGTCCTAATAAGTAACCGGGTATGAAATAACAAAATTTTTAATCAATCACAGTAGGCTTGTTCATAGTGACAGATAATAAAAAGAAATCTCCTAAACAGTTAAATAATAGTTTGTTAGTAATTTAATGTGTCAATAGTCCGCATTTAGTTAGTGAAAACTTGTGAAAATATTTTAACTATGCCAGTAAAATTTACAAACGTGGAATATGCTGACATAATATTCATCTATGGTTTCTGTAATGGAAATGGTAGGTCGGCGGAAAGAGAATATCGGCTGCGTTTTCCTGGTCGTCGATGCCCTAATCATAAAACCTTTAGTACGGTGTTCCAGTATGCAAGACAACACGGAAAGTTTCCTACTTCTGCAGTTGTGGAGCGTGTTTTACAATAAGGTGTGCAGGAACAAAACAATATTATAAACGTAGTTCAAGAAAACCCAAATATGAGCACTAGACGAATCAGTTTGGCAACTGGTATTCCTCATTGGCGAGTATGGAGAACCCTAAAAAGAGAACGTTACCATCCATATCATATCCAGCAGGTACAGCGTCTTCAACAAGGCGACGATATCCCCCGCCTGGCATTTTGTCATTGGTTGTCTAACCATCGCCCTGTCATTTACAGAACCTTATTTACAGATGAGGCACAATTTACAAGGGATGGAGTAAACAATTCACGAAATAATCATAAATGGGCACAGGAAAACCCACATGCGGTACGCCAACGCCGTTCGCAACACAGGTTTTTTGTAAATGTTTGGGTCGGACTTGTGAATAGACATTTGATAGGGCCACATTTTTTTGAAGAAAGATTGAATGGTGAAATTTACTTTGATTTTCTTCAAAACATTTTACCGAATATGTTAGAAAATATCGGTATAAGAGGCATGTTGTTTCAGCATGATGGGGCCCCACCACATTTTAGCCTTCAAGTAAGAGAACACTTAAACAATGTGTATCCTAATAGATGGATTGGACGCGGGGGTCCACATGAATGGCCACCAAGATCTCCTGATTGTAACCCTTGTGATTACTTTTTATGGGGCCACTTAAAAAACGAGGTTTATAGCATTGAAATTGAAAGTAGACAACATTTAATCCAGCGCATCGTTACAACCTGCGACGAAATACGGAATAATCCAGAAATGATACGTCGAGCAATTGGTGACCTTTCTAAACGCGCAAGAAAATGCACAGAATGTGGGGGAGGACATTTTGAAAATTTACTTTAGTGTCAATTACGTTTTATTTTTAAACACATTTAGTTATTGTTTTGTTATTTATTGTTAATTGAATAGAAAATATTTTATTTATTTAGATTTTAGTTTGTTCTCTTTTCCAATTTTTATTAAGTATAAAATGTTGATGATTTTCTTGATCAAAGTAACTGGTTGCTTAGGCCTAAATGGTTTAAATTATCTGTCACTTTTATTCTTTGAACAAGCCTACTGTGATTGATTAAAAATTTTGTTATTTCACACCCGATTACTTATTAGGACCACAGTTTTTTACCAAAATGGACCTTTAAAACGTGCCGGAATTAGGATTCACCCAGACCATCTAGGCTCAATAGAATTTTTGCAAATTTTAGTTATAAAACTATTTATTTCACGTGCCTCTCATTTAATAGGGCTCTGTAATCCATTTTCTTGCACATTTAACAACGTATTTAAATAACCACGAAGGTGTAACAAAAAAATGAAATAGGCCATTTTGTTTGTTTTTTCTTGCTCTTTTAGAATATCGTATCGAAATTTCAAAAAAATATATACAGGGTAATGTTTTATTGATGCAAAGAAGAAACATAAATTATAGTGAGTCCGGACCTGGATATATTTTTTTTATACATGTACCTCTTGGGGCTCGTTAGTACATTAGCCGTACCAAATATGAATCCGTTATTTCATTCCCTGTCAAAGTTATGACAAAAAACAGGTTTGGCCAAAAATTATTTAACACCCTGTAACTTCGTAATGAAGGCCCAATGAGACATTTCTATGGGAGGTTCCGGTTACCACTGATGTTCTCTACCTCCTATTAAGCTATGTCCCTCTCATGATGCAACACCCTGTATATCGAAGTTTTAATGCGTGCATGATTTTCTTTAATTAATACCAAGGACATTGGCGAATGTATATCATACCTACATTCTTTTCATTCAACTACTGATTTAATACATAGATACAACTGGTAGTAACAATGTAGATTAATATAATTACAATGTCAAATTAAATTTCCGGTCACGCTATATTTGAAATGCTCCCGATTTTTCGGTACTGGTTCATTTTCTCTCATTCGAAATAATGATGGAGATTAAGGTAACTGAACATTCGACAGTTTTTGCAGGTTGTAAAATATACAGAGGGCTATTAGACGTTCCTTAGGATGTGTCGAGTTTAAAAATTCGAAGAGGTCTTTGGATATGGCAGGTCTAAGAAAGTCACAAATTTGATTTTTTGCAGCTATTTATTTTTCAAAGTAATAAGGCCGCTTGATGATAATTACTTCAACATTAAACAATGTGGTTTGTATAATTCATATGCAAATCAAATCGTAAAAATTGTTCCTCTCACGGTCATAATTAAATTAAAGGCAAAAAACCTACTTCAAAAAGCAAGTATTTTTATTCTTAGTCAAGAAATATCCTTATTCTTATATTAAAAAATGTGCAAACTTTGGAATTTCCGTTTATAAAGTTATATACATCTCTTGTTTGACCTTCCATGAAATTTATACGAATTGTACTTAAATCTGGAAAAAACGTATTAAGAGTCAATAAAAGATTGTTTAGATTTATTATTTTGTAAAGTTCATAGTCCTTTTATATTGAGATGATTTAAAAAGGTGTGGTCTCTTCACATTTGAAAATCGCAAAAATAAAATTTCGCTCAGTTTTATAATGACTTATTTTAGAGTGTATTAGTTTTAATTTCAATTTTTTGTAAAAAAAAATTCACCTTTATTTGTAAGAGAAACTGATAACTGAACTGAATTATAATTGTTATAAAGTGAATTTTTACTATTACGGCATAGATATTATTACGATGCAATGATATTAATTAATAATGCATACAAAAACTATTGTATAAGAATTGAACATATCTCAGCAAATCCAAGCCAATTTTGGCGATTTGTTAACATTAAGAGAAATGCATCTGGTATGCCCACGTGTATGAGTCATGAGAATACAGTGATCAGTGACCAGAAAAGTATTGCTAATGCATTTGCTGAGTTTTTCCAAAATTTATTTACACTGCCCGATCAACAACAATATTACAATAATTCATACAATAATATATAAATAGTTTTACAAAAGCAGATGTATTTAAATGTCTTTAAAAAATTAAACCTAAATTCACTGCTGGCCCGGACAAAATACCTGCATTTTTAGAAAAGGACAACGAAGATTTCTAAAATTTTGCTGTCATAAAGAAGATAGTATATACCCACCGGTAGGCGTGCCTAACTCAGATCTGCTTGACAGATTTTCCCTAGATAACCTGCAGATTAGGAGATAGAAATCTCAAATTATATTTTGGTATAAATTATTAAATAACATCGTAGACCGTCCCCAAATTCTATCAATGTTGAATTTTCATGTACCGAGGTTATCGGCACGAGAATGGACATCTTTTCATCTAGATACCCCCAGAACTAATGTAAAAAAGTTTTCCCCATTACAAGGAATGTGTAGGTCTTACCACAATAAGCAATATGTTATAGACATTTTTCACTGCAGTATAGTCTCCATTAAGAAATCATAACGTTATTTATGATATTCACGATATTGTATCTCTTTTATTGTCTTATATTCATATTTTATTCGATTAATTAATGTTCTTATTGTTATATTGTTATATTAACATTTATATTTTTGTACGCCCTTTCTTAGGGTATTCTTTTTTCCCATTCTGTAATTGAATTATTGTAATCTGTTGAATGGTTGTAGATTAAATAAATAATATTAAAAATTGACACTATCAGTTAAAATTTTTGTGACATGTTTTATATCATTGGAAAGAGAAAAAATAAACGGAATTAATGGTGACTATACATAATATATTAAATCCTTTCGAAAGACTAAAACATGGCAAAACGATTATTTTGCCACTGTCTAAATTTTCATGAACATTGTTCAATATTTGGCTTGTGGCTGCTTCAATAGATCTACTGCCCTAAATCCATGTTGTGGCAGGCACAGTATGTTATTAGTTTCAAGTTGTCAAGCGACTGGAAACAATTCTTTTTAACATTTGAGATGTCGATGTCCTTGACATCACCTATCCAGTGATACAGCTGAAGTAATTTCTGATATTCAGAAATTTTATCTATTTTGAGGAGACGAATTCATAAACACGGGAAGGTTGCAGTTTATTTTTCAGTGACCCTGCACAAAGTTTACACTTAATTTACATAATCTGAAATTATTGTCACACTTTCCCAAAATTGTTTATATCTATCTGCGCCATTTTCCTCTAACAGTATTTTCAAAGTTCATTGAAATCGTATAAATAAATTAATTTATTTACAATGAAATGTAGCTCTATCGACTGCACTAATGCTAATAACGGTGACAGTGACGATGCAATTACTTTTCTGCCGATTTAAACCTTCAAAGACATTGCATAGTTTAACAAGATGCAATCTACCTTATCTCCTTTTGTGTGCAATTACGAAATTGCCGAGGTGGAATGAACTTGTTGGCTAGAACACAAATGTCATTACTGGAATAGAACCAAAATAGCTATGCTAATATAATATGAATTCCAGTCTCGCGAGGACTACACTGGCACAGATAAATTTCAAGTCTATTTCGAAATTTAAGACCGAGGGCTTAACAAGATAGTTAAGACAAATAGAAATTCCTCGAGTGCCCGTTTTCACCCGATACCTTGGAGCCTATAAGGCAGGGTGTTCGCTGTTTGCGATGCGAAATTGAGATAATAGCTCGATAACCATGATGAGATTGTCTGTTGATTGAAATAGTCATAGACCAATGACAACATTAATAACAGTATACTAAAATTAAGCTACGCACGTATTAAAACCCTTAAATTGTAGTAGGACCCCACCCATAAAATTCAAATAGGAAAGGGGGTCAAGTAGCACATCGTCTTAAAACCCTCTAAATTTTGTTTACAGCGGTATCTTTCTTCTTTGTAAATTTAGACTAATCATATTCGAGAAATTGAGTTATAAAATGAAAGAATTTGATGAAGTAGTTGCTTACGTGTCAACTGAGTAAATGTTCCGAATTCTGAGCACCAGCTTCCATACAGTAAAGAAGAACGCAGGTTGAGTTGCGTAAATTTCATATTTATATAATCGCATAAAAAATCCAATAGAGATAAGTCTGACGACCGCGGAGACTGTTCGTTAGCGCCTCTCCTTCCAATCCACATACCGATGAATACTTTGTATAGATGGAACTTATGTTTTAAAATTACATAATCTAACTATACAGACTTCTCGAAGGCCTTCGACAAGCTGAACCATAGTTCTTATTGCAAAAATTACATATTTGGATTATCAGCTGACCTTGTAATTATTTTTCATCTACGTTAACAGCAGAACCCAATATGTTTTACATTGTGGCAATAAGTCTGTGGAAGTGTCACCAACCTCAGGTGTCCCACAGGGCTCTAATTTGGGTCCACTTCTGTTCATTATGTTTATCAACGACATTGTTCCTGACATTACCCTGAACTGTTTTCATATGCCGACGATCTTAAAATATTTTATAGAATTACATCTATCGAAGACTGTTTAGACGTTAGATATAATAAAAAACAAATTGCTTCTCAATAATCAGCTGAAGTGTAATGTCTTATCAATAACAACGAAGAAAAATGCTACAAAATATTATTACTCGCTTGAAAACAGTATATTTTCTAGACCAGATACATTCACGAATAATCATCGAAAAATCTTATAAGATGCTAGGTTTTCTTATTAGAAATACTCGTCATTTCAGTAATGCCACTGGATTTAAACTACTTTATTTCTCTATTATGAAGTCTAACCTGGAGTAAGCGTCATTGATATGGTCTCCTTATTACAAGACGCATATAGATAATTTAGGAAACATTCAACGGAGGTTCTTAAAATACTCATCATTTAAAGTTGATGGGTATTGGTTCCTCACATTCGGAACTTTTATCGAGATTCTCAGTAGTATCGTTAGAAGATCGCAGTAAAGTCTCTTACCTTACATTTCTTTACAGATTGATACACAATCACCGACAGCACTATTATAATAAATATGCTGCACTT
Organism: Leptura quadrifasciata; assembly: GCA_963675555.1. Taxonomy (NCBI): domain Eukaryota; kingdom Metazoa; phylum Arthropoda; class Insecta; order Coleoptera; family Cerambycidae; genus Leptura; species Leptura quadrifasciata. Next base: position 163,765,480 of record OY776676.1, read on the forward strand.
TCATGCTCACAGAACTGGATCACGCCAGACAGATTTATTTAAACTGATCACGCCCAGAACAAATATTTAAAAAATTTCCCCACTTCAAATCATGTGTTCTACTCATAACATTCATGATCGTACCGATATTTTCAACTGCAACGTGGCTTCCCTAAAAGATGCATCTATTATCAATAATTCATCACTATTCAGTAATTCAAAGATTGTTTTGTGTTTTGTAAATCCTGCATTAGATTATATTATACCATATTAATCATTTTAGTTATTATATTATACCTTAGTTATTATATATCTTAATTAAGTGTTCAATTGTCTGTGTGTATATTTAAGTAAAGCTATACAATTCATATTCTTCTATTCTTGTAATTACGTCCTTTGACCTGTTGGATAGTGTATTTAAATAAATAAATAAAATTCTTTGGATAGTGGTTCGAATAATACCAGACACAGCAGTCAACTGCCTCGTACTCAACGTAAAATCGACAGTAACGTGGCCTAAAAATCCACCCCTTGGATTTCTTACCCTATTTTCAGTATTTCGCTTGTTTGCTCTACAGAGCCAGTATCCAGAATTTTTTGCGACTAACTCCAGGACTTACTTTCGATCCACTACCTTATCTACATGTCGTAAAGTGGCCATTTCAACTCTTTCCGCAATAGAGTAAACCATAATTTTCAATGTAAACTGAAAGGTGTTCATTTTGATAGAGGTCCAACTGGAAGGCTGAAGGTGGATATACATCCCAAAGTAGGTACAATTTTGAGTCGATATTAACAACTTGAATTAATTTTTAAAAGGCTATTTGCGAAAAAATGGATCTACAATGCATTAGGAAATGTAAGAAAACAATAGATTATCGTTAAAAGCAAGATCGTTAACATTAATTTTAGGTCTATATGATGCAACATTGGTAAGCAAAACCAATGGTAAACAGTGGAACATTTTTCGATAATATAAGTATACTCCATGACGCACCTACATAATCTTCGTAAAAAATGGAGATCCGTGCCTTTGGTTCCAAGGTACTTAGTAATATATTACACAGAAGATATTAATTTCGCGGAAACTAAGTAGATAAATAAAATGATATTAACTATTTTGGATCGGGAAGGTCTTCCACATTTAAAGACAACCACCCACATGAGAAAAAAACATTTTGTACTGGGAGTAGAGTTAAAAAATATGTATTCCTCATATTTCCTGTATGCATAAAAATCTTAAAGCCAATAATAATGTGGGGCCTCCACATAATGTGTAATTAGATATGGCTCATTATATAATTAAATTGGGTTATTTTACTATTATATACATAATTTATTTAAACTGTGCATGTTAACGTTCCTAAAATGTAGCTTTCTGACATCGAACCATTTGATCTTTAGATCCTACAGTGTGATTGACAGCGTGACGCTCATGTTCGGATAAACCTGGTATATTACAAGTTTTCTGTTTAGCAACACACAGATATTTACATTTATAGCAATCAGGTCGAAGTCAATGTTTAAAATTGTGATTTGAAACATAAGTTACATTTTATAAACAACCATTTGTTTGAGCATCATCTTTAAACTCTTTTTCAGAATACGTTAAAAAAACTAACGGCGTATTCTCTACTAGAAAAGCAACTTAAGAAGTATCAACTGTTTTCAGTCATCTTGAAATACGCGTTTTATGATATCGGATATTGTTGTCAAAAACTTAAATATCGCCGCGATTTGGCATATTACCGGTGGTATTTGCACTCCGGAAATCGCATCTGGCACTGCCAGTGAGTTGTGTGTCTAAGTTTCCGCACAAAGCTGCTTTGCCATTAGAGGTTATTCAATTATCATAATGTGTCTAGAATACGTACTGATCAAAATTTTCCGAACTCAACGGTAATTTGTTTGAACACACCAGGCATTTATTTTACTTAAATTACTTTGTAGTTTTATACAGTCATAAATACGTTCAATTCTACAGGATATCTTTAGGTCACTTACGTAGCATAGGTATTTAACGTTCAAAAGTTGTCCGTTATAACATTTAGGGAAATATTAAAACAAGATCCCTAAAGTGGAACCTTGTGGAGCTCCGAATACATTTCTTATTATGTATATAAGCAATATATTTAATTCTGTCGGTGAGATGGGATCTGGCAAGTTTGGTTAATCTAGAGAAAGGTCAAATTTCTCCAGCTTGTGGATTAATATGTTGTGATTAAGTCTATAAAATGCCTTGGGGAAATCTGTATATACGACGTCGGGCAGCTTGAAGTTTCATATCGATTGATTGAGCAAACTACATTAATTTTGCTAGGTTAACCGTGTTTTCATAAAACTATGCCTTATGTGATAATTGAATTTTTGGCATGCCACTAGAAGAATCTCGAGAATTTTAAGAAAATTACAAATTAGGGTTAGAGATGTCGGAAAATGTTTTTAGAGAGATCTTAAACAAAACCAAAAAAGGAGGGAGGGAGGGAGGGAGAGAGAGAGAGAACGAGAGTAGTGTTATAAATTTCCACTCAATAATTTCAAACATATGCGAAATAGTTAGATTTAAATTTAGGAAATACGAAGATTGACATAATTTTTAAAATTAAATCTATTTTGCAAACAACTGAATTTATTCATATCACTACACCTGTCATTGTACTAGTAGTAGTATAGGTAGTACTACACTTTTTTACCAATATATGTATTTAAAAAAAGTTATGGCCAAAAATAATAAGTAAGTACATCGTCATGTCCTGTGAGTTCCGGTTTTACACGTTTCAAAACACTAAGAATTTCTGTTTCTTAGAAATTAGTTATAAGTATTATAATTTTCTTCAAATTTTTTATTTGTTAAAAGGACACCTCACGGAATGATAGGAAAATGGCCCTCGGTTAAGTTGCCCCAAATTTTAGTATGTTGTAGGTCTTGGCCTTCTGAACAATAGTTCTTATGGGCACAATGCTCAAAAGTCAATATAGCGCAAGCCACTAGTTGTTGAAGACAGAACCATTAATAGTCCACTTAACGAGATTTCAAAAAGACCAAGACATCAAAAGTTTATAGGATACTTTTCCCCCTCCATTTTCGAGGGTGAGAAAAACGATGGTGATAGTTTCGAGTTCTGAAACCTTGCGTACTACCCCTATCGAGGAAAAACCACCCCAATTTTCCAACTTTTCGCTGTTGGGCTTGCGAGGGCTCGTCAGATCGGTTTTTTTTTGGTAAGTAATAATAGGTTCAGTTAATTTATACTATAATACCCCGGACCGACTCCCGGGATTGAACCTACCTCCGCTAGTAATAGCAATATCCCCAAGAAATAAAAAAATACGGACTGGAGAAGGTTTTATATGGGTTGTCGAGGGCAAATATCATGATGGGGTTATTTTTCACCTTACCATCCCGTAACTACCCCTAACGTATGAAAACTACCCCCCTCTTCCATGTTGTCGGTTCTAGGCATGCGCGAGTTTGTTCGATCGGGTTTTTAAAGAGAATGTCAGCTTCAGATGGAATAAGTTACCAATGGCTGCATCAATGCCCGGTGTATTTGTTGGGTTTGTGGATTGATTCATTGGGGAAAAAATGTATTTAAATAATTGTTTAAGAATTGATATGCTCTTATGGTATTCTTATTAAAAAAATATATTTACTGATGTAGTTATGGAAGGGTAGGGTGAAAAAGAAACCCACCAGAATCGTCATAACCGCCCTCGAAAACCTGTGAAAAGCCCGTTCCGAGACCGTTTTTCGAGTAATTTCGGTGTTGCGAGCAGGGTAGTTTCAAACCCCGAGGTTGTGGTTTAGTAATGGTCAGATTTCCTGATATTGCCGTAAAAACCCCGATCCGACGAATCCTCGCATGCATAGGACCGACAACATGAAAGAGGGGATGGTTTATATACATTGGGGTAGTTGCGGGAGGGTAGGGGGGAAAATAATACCACCATCCTGATCCCTGCCCTCGAAAACCTTGTTGAGTCCGTATTTTTTATTTCTTGGGGATATTGCTATTACGGGCGAGGGTAGGTTCAACCCCCGAAGGTCGGTTCGGAGCATTCTAGTGTAAATTAACTGAACTTATTATTATTCACCAAAAAAACCCGATTCGACGAGCCTGCGCGAACCCAAGACCGAGAAGTCGGAGAATTGGGGTGGTTTTCCCTTGATAGGGGTAGTACGCAACGGTTTCAGAACTTGAAACTATCACCATCGTTTTTCTCACCCTCGAAATGTATTCTATAAACTTTACGCGTTTCGGCCTTTTTGGAACCTCGTTAAATGGACTATTAATGGTTCTGTCTTCAACGAGTAGTGGCTTGCGCCATATTGACTTTTGAGCATTGTGCTCATGAGAACTGTTGTTCAGAAGGCCAAGACCTATAATATACTAAAATTTGGTGTAATTTAACCGAGGGCCATTTTCCTATCATTCCGTGCGGGATTCTTTGTCTTGAAGTGTTTTAATCAAGGAAAATAGAACAAAAGCAAAAAATCTTTGGTCATTTCTATTATACCGTGACTAGGAATTTACCTTGCGATTGTAATTAAATTAATCTACTTTATTACTTGCTACTACCATTTATTTATTAGGAGCCCTACATATGTCTGTAATTCAATTTTTATGTAAATACAAGAGACCCCGAAAATCGAGTCGAAAATATACCATGTTAAACCATGTCTAATGTTATCATTCAACCATCGTTTGTGACATCTCTAAAGATTAAAATGTGCATTGTCTTACACTTCACAATGATTCACAGTAAAAATAAAATTTAAAAAGTTGTGAAGATTGGTTTTCGATATTACACACCTAGTGCTTTTTTTATTCGCTATAGTTTCTCACTGTTGACGGTGGAAAAATATTAGGCGAATTTTCTCATTCGTGGCATTATTGCCAATCTTATAAAAGGCATTTTTTTTGCTCTATATTATCTCAGCAGACACGCCGTCTATATAATAAATTTAAAAATATATAAATAAATATGTTCAAATTTCTCCAGAAAAATTTATGTTTAACATAATTTTTGTCAAAGTTTTTTTTCTTAACTGTATGTAATTGAACTATGTCTCCATCTGAAGTAATTCTGTTTATTAGAAAAGTTATTTAAAAACCTCGACGTCACACCGCGCCCTATACTCCATAATTTTACTAATATGTATTTGGCATATTTATATGCTCATAAATTATTATCGTTCCCAAAAGATGTGTTATTCCAATAATTTATTTGCTTCCTACTTAAAATGTGTCATTCGGATTCTGAATAGCTAATTACACCGATGTGGGAGTAATTAATTTAAAATTCCTGTGACTGACTATCACCGTAAGGAGAATCTAAAGGGTTGGGGTCTGGATGATTTAAATATAACGTCAGGTATAATTTACATCGAGAATTAAACAGTAACATCTATATTATAAAAAAATAATAATAAAATTTGTTATTTAGTGTCTGAAAACTTCCAAAAGTATGCCAGAAACGTCTGATGACAAACGTATGGAAATGACAAATCAAGCTATTCGACGTTCTACTCAGGTATAGAAATGTGTTTGAAGATAGTGAAATCATATCGTAGACGAATTATTAATAAATGCCCATGTTCTGTTATAAAGTTTATATTATCCTTTGAAATAGTTATTTTCCACACAAAAAACAAAGATTTACCGTACTACTGCATACCTTACACCATAGTAGAACAAAATCAATAGAGAACCTGATCGCAGCGGCCTATAAAACATGTACTTGTTTAATGTAGAGGTATTAATTATTATAGTTATATTTATGTTTGCAAAAGGTAAATTAATTAATGATGCAAAAGGTCATCGAGACTGTTATGTGTTCGACTTCAATTATTCGGTATTTAGCCCCGTATTTAGCACTATGTTTTTATAAATTGACCAAAATCTTATATTGCCCACACTGGAGGGTAACTAATTTCGTCATCATCGTTCAATTTCAGTCCAAAATTTGATCCTTGCGGAATTTTTGCTTTTCAAGAAATGATTAGTTATATTTCAAAGACTACAAACATCGTGCAACACCAAAGAAGGATGAAAAATTAATATAGGGTATAAACTCTAAACTCAAGCTCGAAAGAGATTCAATAGGAAACTTTACATAATATGAACCTAATTTTAAACGTATAGAAAGAACATATAGAGTTGCATAGCAATTGGAAAACAGGCGATTTATTTACATTTATATTCTACTTTATCATTAAGTAATAAATGTAGACATATGGACAAGTCACAAATCCAAAGCTAAGGCAAACACAATTCCTTTATTCATCAATATCGCCAGTATCGGCGCTAGGAATCGAACCCAGTACACGCTATACAGTTAATCAAACATGTTCATTACGCAATAGGTATACGATTTCTTTAGATTTAAACCTCTAGAAGTATACTTGAACTAATTTCTTTAGATATTGAAGATTATTGATCTTTTGAGGTGGATGGGTAGGGCGTAGGCGTCAATTGTATTTGTTGCTTACGATGCCAAATGAGGCCAGTCCGGAACTGTATATAGATATTTTCTTCAAAGCGTATTGGAGATTTTCGAGAAAAAAAATTACAAATTACATTACAAATAAGTACATCGAAAACTAAGCTGAATAATAGGAGTTACGTCTAAATGAGTATTCCTTCTAAGTATAGTCGAAAGGTCACCTCTTAAAATTTGGTGCCGTAATTAATAACCACCTTATAACACTGTATTTTGTGAATGTTGTGTTCAGCCTTACAACTGAACATTATACCTATTGGTTCTCTAAATAAATAAATAATAGAAACAATTTTGATAAAACAAACAAAAATATCAAAAAAGTCGAATGATTTTAGACAATTTTTGTGTAAGAACTAGCTTTACTTTAGAATATATTGATTATAAAGAGGAATCCCAAGCAAATAAGACATTTCGCTCAGTATTTTGATGTACCTACGTAATTTATCAATACAAAAACTTGCCACAATTAATTTAAATATTGATTGTGTCTTGTCTGCAAAATATTCGATTCATGAATTATCCATCATTTCTTTAGTACTCCAGAAATTGGGCAGCCACTCCAATAAATCATTAATCTATTAGTGTAACACGAAGTCGGCTTAATAATTTTTCACGATAGAAGTAAGTCGGATATTTGCTATCAATAATAAAGGTGAGTGGCAAAAATCGATGATGATAGACAAGCAACATGCGTCACGTACTATAAAGGTAACATCAAAAATCAAAACGTTTATAGGAATGTGGGCAGGCCTTTTATTGCAACTTTCAGAAAACTCTAGGCAATTAATTAATAACACGAAAAGCACAACAGGTGTTCATTTAATCTAGTTTTAACAGAAAAAGCTTATTAACATCAACACGCGACAAAAAACTAATTTAATCTCCCATCTGAAGACTCTTATACACAACGAAATAAAAGAAAAACGGATGCGTGACTGGTTTTCAAAAATACAACAATATAAATCAACGGGATAAGAAACTTGTTTGTGTAGATGCAGAGGAATAGGTTAGAAACTGTGTATACGTACGTCTTATGCCCCAGTCCATCATTTTACAACGTAAACTGTCATTACTCCTTTATGGGTCCTATGATCACATTTTCCCGGTCACAGTTCTACGCGGTACTTCCCGAGGGTGTATAAAAACCGATCCGGTGCTCAAAAAATTGGTCCCGTTTCGAGGAAAGTCTAACAAAGTCCATGTTTGGTCCGCTCTTTCGGTGTAAACAAAGCAAACACCCTCGCGCGGCGTCTCGCCGAGAATGAGTCGAGGTAACCTCTTGAGAGGCGCGCTCAAGCATGCGCTACCTCCCACAGATACACGGTGGAACCGTCAAAATAAATATTACCTTAATTATCCTATAATTGGCTAGATCTATGAAATTCGGCGCAACATTGCCTGAGTTCTCATATTGTAAGTCAATCTGAGTATGAGGTTTTTTGACCCGAAAAAGATGAATGCAGTGTTTTAGAATATCTATAACTTATGAAACTTTCACTTCTTATCTTTCTCCTTTTACCACTTAAAGCTGTCAACCAAATTAAGTGAGATGTAGCATCATGTTCTTTATTTTAACGATAAATATTAAGCCAGGTGTATCATCTTGTCTATTGTATTCTAGTTTCCTTTAAATTTAATTACTGGAAAATTTTTGTAAGTCGAAAAAAATTGGGCTACATTTCTAGTAGCTAAAATTTTGCATTACACCTGCTTTGTCAAAGCAAATCGTCAGTTATTGTCGAAGGAAAATAGCGCAATGAGCGATAGAGAAACGGAAATAAAATATATATATACTTATATACGTATACGTACTTACATATATACATAAATATATACACGTATACAACATAAATATTGAAAACTTCAAGGTACGCCAAAATTAACTCAATATAAATGACATACAAATAAAGGAAAGAAACAGTTTGGGTACCTTATGGTACTATAACTACTCGTATGTATATTATTTAAAGTTTAAGTTAGAAAAATAATAGACATATTATGAAATTAAAGGTATTTTATATAAAACTTGCGATGGAGCAACTTGTATACAATTTGAGTATGGGAGGTATAATTCTTTGCAGCATACAATTTACAAACAATTCTGAATTTTTTATTACCTAGTAGCTCGATATTAGCTATATCTTGTAATTTTCATAAAGTAAAATTGAATAACGAATATTAATATTATTTTAAAAACCTTATAAATAAAATTTAGAAGTGATTACAGGAGTACAGTAAAACCCAGCAAAAAAATATTTAATCTATATGGCAGGTACGGTCGTGAGCAAAAAAAATAGGACAAGTCTTATGGTATTTTGCTAAAATCTAGTTGTGTACATCTAACTTTAATTTTTGTGACATTGTCAGTTAGTTGTCATAATTTATTGCAAGTGAGCAAAAAACTAATATGCCTCATATAAGCGATTTAGTTAAATCTGGAGTTATTGCTAAAGCAGAAGATGGATGGTCAATGAGACAAATTGCACTGCGTTATAATATTGACAAAAATTCGGTGTGTAACATTTTAAGAAAGTGGAGAATCAACGGTACGATTAGTAGAAGTCCTGGATCAAGGCGACGAAGAAATATCAACTCAAGAACAAGATTTGCAATTGGTAAATGCTTTAGTAGAAAATCTATTTTACTCAGTTATTCAAGCTGCTGAAGAAACGAATTTTCCTGGATCGAGTAGTACTGGTCGTCGGCGAGTAAGAGAATCGGAGCTACGCTGTCATGCAGCAGCACAGAAATACTTACTTAAAGCTGAACATAAAGAAGCTCGAATAGGATTTGCTCTTGAATTTTTAGCGCATGATGTAAATTTTTGGAACAATGTAATCTTTACAGACGAAAAAACTTTCCAGTCAACACACAGCGGTCGTATTCAATGAGGAATATATATCTAACAATGATAAAAGTGGTAGATTTTCCATCAATATGTGGGCTTGGATATCGGCCCGTGGTCCTGGTGTTTTGTGGCATATTGAAGAACGATTTAATAGTGAAACGTATATCAGGATTTTAGACAACATTATGCTCCCCTTTGTGTCACAATTATTTCCTAATAATGAGTTCATACTTCAACAAGACAAGGAATTAATACATACACTGGAAAATAATGGTCTCAATCTGTACCCTGTGGTACACCAATAAAAAATTGATTCATTTAACTAATACGTTTTCTAATTTTAACACATTAAGTTCCATTTGTTAAGTAGGATTTAAATACCTTCAGCATGACATCCCTAACTCCATAGCATTCCAGAACACTGAGAAGTTCCTCACGGAGTACCGTGTCGAAAGCCTCAGCGAAACGCTAATGATAGAGACAAAAACTAAAGGTGTTCCAGTTTCTATGCATAGATAAGAAATATATTTTTTTTGTTTAACAACAAGAAGCTAACAATAACCCAAGATATGCGGTATCTAGTACTTATACATTTTTGTCATCCACACGAATAACGCCGAATAGACTGGTACTGAATATTCCCTCCAATTTTGTCCGTAGAATGATTCAACCAAGGCTTGAGGCAATTGATAGTGTAAATACATGGTTTGAAAACAATTCAACAATGCTCTAAGTAGGTTTATCTGAAGAAATTTTTTAGTAAATTTAAGTTCGTTTTGAGGATTTCTTTGCTCCATATTTATATCCATATTTTACCTGATCTGGCCCGATTGTGCCTGTCTACAACATACTTTCTATGGAATGGAGACTTCTACGAGCAGAAGCAAGGAGCAGCCATGGGATCACCACTTTCACCTGTGATAGCCAACCTATTCATGGAAGTTTTTGAAGAGGAAGCCACATGCTGCAGTGAGAATAAACCAAAGTGCTGGTACGTTACGTAGACAATACGTTCTTCATATGGCCACATGGAGAATCATCTTTATCTGTTTTCTTCGACCATTTGAATAAACAGCATCCAAGTATCAAATTTACAATGGAGACCGAGCAAGATGGAGCATCACCTTTCTTAGATGTATTAGTGAAAAGGTCACACAATAGCAAGCTGGCCCATGGTGTCTACAGAAATAAAACGCACACCGATCGTTACCTACATGCGACATCTCACCACCATCCACAACACAAGAGAACGTTAATTAGAACCTTGGTCCACAGAGCCAACACAATATGCGATGACGAGAACAAACCCGAGGAACTACAGAATGTCCAACAAGCTTTAGAGAAGAAGATACAGTCAAAGCAATATACAACGAGTAGTAAATAACCAGAGGAGAACTATAGAAGAAGAACAGCAACAACCAACAACGTATGCATGCCTACCCTACGTCGCGGGAGTCACAGATAGGCTGAAGAAGATTTTATTCAAAAAGAAAGTAGGTGTATGGTTTCGAACAGTGAAGAAAATACAGCAGATGCTTCCCTCAGTCAAAGACCCTGTCCCCAAACTGTTATCAAAAGGTGTTTACCAGTTGAAGTGCACATGTGGTAAGAGCTACATCGGACAAACAGGACGGAGTATCCAGTGCAGAATCAAAGAACACCAGAGATATACCAGATTTGGATACACGGATAGGTCAGCGATAGCAGAACATGTCCATAATAACGAGAACCATAAAATCGACTAGAGGACGTCAATATATTAGACAGGAATACGCGCTATTATCCGCGAATCATTAGGGAATCACTGGAAATTATGAAGAACGTGAACAAGTTTAACAGAGAGGATGGGTATCGACTTAGTAACACGTGGAGACTGGTATTACCAAGTATCAGCACCGTAGTAAGTCACGGTCAACCAAACACGACGAATGAGCAGCGAAGCGAATCAAGCGCGACCAATGACCAGCGAAACGAAGCGGTGCCTAGATATATAACGAGGAGTGTAATACAACAGATTCAATCTTTAGAATCCTTCTGAAGGAGCAGCGAAACGTCAAGTCAAGTTCGACGACCACGGCAAGACCCGGAAGAATCTACTTCATTAGACAACGGTCGTGAAAACCTGCATTCTACCATATTTATTTAGTTTGTAGCGATGGCCACGGGAATTAATATCAATAAAATTTTTCAGAAATAAGTATTGCTAGAGGAGTAAGGATCCATTAAATTAACAAGCCAATCGAACACCAGACATTAGCCAAGATAGTTTCCAATGAAACCATCTAAAAATTATTCCTTCCTCGGATGGACACACCCTCATTATATTTAAAAGAATTTTCTTAATTTCAATAACGCATTTTTTTGTAAAGGAAATATCCGCCCTCCTTACGACGCTTTTCACAGCCACTTAGCTATATTCTTAGACAAAGTTTCCTCTTCGTAATGGGTTCTGTACACTTATTCATTTTAGCTCTCAACGATGTCTAATCAAATTAATGATCTTTCGAGTCGCTTTAACTGTTTAATAGATTTTAATCACATTTTCAATAAGATTTACACCGTCAAGGGTACGTCAGTTTTTACATCAAAATATAAAAGATTACTTTGTAGCTCTTTCGTAATATTGTTTAGTGCCTAAACGCGCAGTTACTTCGCTCGTAACGTGACAAAATTATTTATCTAATTCTGCCATTGTAAGAGATACATTTTTGTTACACGGTTTTCACTAAATATGGATCATTTAGGCGACAACTTAGATCAGTTTTTCAAGTATCACAGCTACAATCTCATATTTTAAGATTCTAATTTTTGTTACGCAACCCTGAACAGCCCTGCTACAAATGGAAGAAGGAATAAGTAAGAATAAGACAGTTCTCAGTGTGTTTGTGCATTGAAAGCAGACTTGTATACATAGTTTTGAAATGGCTAGTAGATTATTTAAATGACAGATACCACAGTACGAAAATTATGAACAAAATATAAAGTAATATAGCAAGTCCGTACGTTCCCCAAGGAAGTCTCTTGTTTCCATTGTCTATGTAAGCGATACTTGTGTCTTGAATCACTCACATGTAGCTGTTTGATGATGGCACTGTAATCACTGCATATGGTAAGGATTTGGTTATGCGGAAATACGTTGAAATTCAATTCGGTTAAAAACAAACTGATGGTTTTGGGTACTGAACTTCTATGTAATAATTAATATCAATGAGTCAGTCTACTATCTAAAATGTGGACTAAATTAAGTACCTAAGTGTTACTTTGGATATAGTTACCAAGACAATTATACGTGTAAAAAAATCGGGCAATCCAGATGGGCAATAGAAAATAGGAGTAACAGTAAATGTACGATGACAAAAGATGAGAGAAAGACAGAGACTAATACACGTAATCCAAAGGAATGCCAGAAATATACTTTTATTATTCTTCTGGGAATGAACTTCTTTTAAAGTAGTATGAGTCTTGAAAGTCAGCGGATGTATTTCTTTCAGTCATCCTTATCACTATTTAAAGATCCAAAACAATACATAATTTTTACGATACAATAAAAATATTTTAAAAATGAATATTTTAAAAATGGTAAAATTTGCATGTAATTGTTTTAACATTACTTATTTGTCGAGATGGGGACAACATTGAAAACTTTGTTAAGGAGCTTAAAAACCACTACTATTAGTACTCAATGTCATTTCATCTTTATTGTAATTCGTATTGGTATTTTGAGGTCGGGCAAAACAAAACAAATTAAATGCTAATAAACGTCAAATCGTTTTACGAATAAATCCAAGTTCATTCAATCGCTACTAATTAATTAATGCTCTGTTTCTTTGTGAATCGACAAGATCATATTACAAGCAGTTGAAGCCAACAGGTAATTCAAATATACATGTGTACATAAAAAAGGGGCAAAAAGATCTGGAAGAATATCTCACAATTCAAAAATGTGATTTTAAAATTGATAGTTAACCTAAAATTGCAAAACCAATCCTTACAATATGTTTGAATTATTATTAGTTGCTGATAGTTGCGTAGCTGTCTACAGTGAATTACCGCTGCTCACTTAGACGCACAACGCATATGCGCAAAACTGTACACCTATGTGCGCGTCGCTCTTGTGCTAACCGCTGAGACAGTTTGGGTGAGGATCACGTTCAAAGATTCCGTTACAAACAAACAAACATACACGTGAAGCTAATAAAATATATATTAATAACAGCGGCGCCTCCCGCAAAATCTCGACAATAGATTAGTCATTTTTTTAAATTTCTTTATTTTATGATCCTGGTGAGGACATTAGGACAAAGTTGTCAAATTATTGTATTTTTAACCGTCTTATTTTAGACTACCGACCGTCCTGGTGGAGTTTAGCTTTAGCTATTTCACTACTCAACTACACACACTCAGACATTACACAACGACCTTTCCTTACGATATTACCGTCTGCCGCATCTGAGACTCGAACTCAGCAGTGGTACAGTGACTAGACGTGTTGCTTCTCTCACGACATCGTCTAATCCACTCGGTAACACGTTAAAAACGCCACTAAACATCCACATCCTGGCCTGGATTCAAGAGACTCTTTGGTCTCCAGCCTAACACGTATGCACTGAGACACTGAACCGGCTTCTACCCTCTTGGCACCACTGAAAAAACGAACCTGCTTTATATATTGATAACTATAATACTTCCAAATAAGTGTGTCGAGTGAAAATGATGCGAAGTATGGAGTACCACAAGGATCCGCTGTTGGTCCATTCTCGTTTATAATTTTTATCAACGTTATTTTCCACTCAACAGACCACTGTAAAATGCATATCTCCGCAGATAACATTATGTTAGGCGAAAACGTTAATAAAGACAAAAACAAAAGAATGTCTGAGAGTTTATAACAGAAATATAGCAAAATTAAAATTTATATCATGATATCAAAGTATTTCAAATATTTGTCGTGTAAATGACATGTTTTAGATTAATATTGCTTATAATGCTCTAATGCTTCAAAATGCATCTGCAGATGCATCAGACGCGTCAAATATCAAAATTAAAAGATGTTTCTTGTGCGTGAGCGCGAATATTTTTAAATTTTGTGTAATTTAAGTTTTGTTGACTATGTTTTTTTGGAAATGTTTGTAATTGTATTACCTATTTTTATTTGATTTCTTCGAAAGGAGTATGGGTTGTTTTTTGTTAATTAGCATTAGCGTGGTGGTTGCACGGTCGGACCAGGGCAGGCTCTAGTTAGCCAACTGTTATGTATGTTTAATTTTAATAAATACCTGTTGAGCAGAGAGGTGCGATTTTTTTTACTTTTTTTACATTATGAAATTGAAAAAAAGATTAAATATTAAATAAAGTAAGGAAGTAACTATACGATAAATTTGATCAAAATCGTTACAGCCGTTTTAGATAAAAAAATTATTAAATTGTTTAAAGCTCACCACCTGTAACACCCCTCCCTGCATTTTCTGGGAGCAACAAATTTCTGTGGTGTTTATTTATTTATTTAAAAACTGGTTATGCCATCTTATGCTGGTACTAAAGGAGCATTTATGTGTCAAATTTAATCAAAATCGTTAGAGCCGTTTTAGAGGAAAAAAAATATTTTCTATTTTTTTTTTCGTGTTGTTAGGGGTTTACTCTCCCCACAATTGAGCTAGGGTCGATTTTGCGATTTCGCCTCGAGCTGTGATTCAAACTCGAATTTTTGCACGATCACCATACTTTCCTTATATACTACGTATACAGAAAAGTAAAAATTAAAGACTTTTTCAAATAATTGAACCGAAAAAAATATAATAGTTGCTCCATACATTTCTATCCGTTTTTGAAATGAAGTTTCTACTGTTCTACAATCCAAAATATGAAAGAAAGAATAACAGTGACTGTGCTTGAAAATGTAGGCTAGATTCTACGAAATTGCAGTCGCAAACTTTAAAATAAAATAAAAAATATAGTGATATGTAACAAAGACATTTTGAGTTCGTTACTTATTATAATGGAATATCACAAAGTAACAGACATCCATCGAGTTCTTAAAATACCTACTATAAAATATTATAAAATGTTAATACGATTTGACCACTAATATCTACAGAGAAACAGATGTAGATAAGATAGGTAACCTTTGTCTTGGGATTGCATGAGCCACTCTGTACTAACTTTCTGCTCCCCACATCACAACGAACCCAAACAACCATACACAAGAGAGGAACTAGAGGAAGACTGAAGACTAGAGACGCTCGAGAATTACGAAATACAGTTTACATCCGCTTGTCGCGCAAAAACTACTATCCTGGGATTATTTTCTTTCCAAATTAATATTTATGCTCTTGAATAAATAGTGAGACAGAAACAGAAATTTCAAGAATTCGACGGCTAAAAAAACAAACTACGCTCTGCACGTGTACGCGTGGGCATAATTAATTTTTTTTATTCATTACATTATAAACTTGCTTCTTTGTTCGACTTCATTACATTAATACAGGATGCGCCATCTGTTGGGCGGAGACCAAACTTTATCGAAAGCTTGAAATAGACTTGTAGAATTCTTATTGCCGCGAAAATAAATTTAAAACCGGACAATCTGTTTGTCTCTTCTAGAAAGAAAACTGTGCAGTAGAGCCCTAAAGTCCAATTGTACACGTACAGTGTCGTTATTTGGAGACAATTTTACTGATTGTTTTATTTCTGACAAGAAAGACGGTGAGGAGTGTACATGAAGAGGTTCTTTCTAGTCTAGATTCATGTCAATTTAAATATATAAAACATTTAAGTATTTTTTTTATTTTTGAGATTTTCTACGACACATACTCTCATGAAAAATCACCAAGGAATTTACAAAATAGCAGAATTAACCAGTATATTGTTGGGAAATAAACTCAAAAGCCTTGGTTATTCTCTAGAAGAGGCTGCTGTTTAAATTGAACAATGGGTATTTCGTAAATGATAATAGCTGCAAAGTTGGTTAGATGAGAAAAGTTTCATTTTCAGAAGGCCAATGAAATGGATTATAAAAATTCAAAATATTTCCATTGGTTCCGGAGATTTACGATAAAATCTGAGCCGACTCTTTCTTTTTTTATCTAATGTTGTTACTATAAAAAAATATCAAAATTCCATAATATTTTGTTATAAATAAAGTTTGCTATAACTGTTCAGCAATACAATAGTGACTGATCATTTAGAAGCTTACTTTATGAACAACCCAATGCATTAACTAACATGGGTAGACAGTTCCTGCTGTTAACTGAATATTATTTTTAAACAACGAAAAAAAATGTATAAAAGACCATAATTTAATAAGTAAACATGTAAATTTCCAAAAATTGTTCAAAATGTCCATCATTCTTTTGAATGCAGTCACACACCTTTTATTGCTAAAAAATTTTTTGTAAAGGGCGAAGGCAATCATAATGATTGATGCCGATGGAAGTGTCGACTGTTGACATACCTTTGAATTTATAATTTCAAAATGTTTTAAAATTGTCAACAAAAAGACAGGACCGTATTCAAAAAAATAAAGTTGATGTTGGCCCTGAAATGACAAAACGTCATAATGAAAATTGAAATAAGAGAAATTATAGTAAAGTTAATATATAACAAAATATTCCAATAAAGCTCTTTAATATTTGTTTTTATAATAGCGCTAGGTAAGAAAATGAGCTGTTTCAGATTTCATTGTATTTTACGAGGACGGCAGCTCAGGGGTTAACGCCTCTTAGCTTTCTCTCTGAGCATACCTAGCGAAGTGAGTTCGAGCTCCACCTACTGCCAAGTATTTTTTAGTTAAAAATTATCCCCGAAAAGTGGTTCGGATTCCACTATAAACTATATGGCGCCGTATCCTTTACTCAGACAAATCTAGATCTCCTAGAATTAAGACAGTCATTCAGGTGACCTGGGAGGCGGTTAAAAATATTTTCAAAAACATCGGAGCAATCGGAATATTTTGAATTCCCATTCTATTGGCCTGTAAAATACGAATACGAATCTCTCTTCCCATCTATCTGACTATAACCGTTACAGTTTGCCAGCTATCAATAATGCTCAATATAAAAAATTGCCAGAGAGAGAGAGAGAGAGATCCGATAAGGAAATATTTATTATTTTTGGCCATAACTTTTTTTAATACAATAATACTTATTTCGAATACGTTTGAAATTATTAAACAAACATAAATAAAAATCACCACAGAAATTAGACAACCCCCAATTCCAGAAGCCAGGGGCTTGTGCGGAAGGAGATTACACATTGAAAAAACGAGGACATACGACCATTTCCTCCGACAGTGCTAGTACCGGAGCCAGGATTCAAACCCGGGGGTGCGATGCCCGTGTGATTATTTATTAAAGAGGAAATTAAAGCCGCACATGTAAAATACTTAAATGATACAGAGAACAATATATATTAGGATCCATCGAACTTTTGGAAGACCAAAATATATAAGAATATTACCAGTAAAAAAAGCTAGAATTCCAGGAGTTATAGTAAATAAAGACAACACTATTAGTGATCCTCAGTTAATTGCTCAAGCTTTTTGTGAATACTTCCAAAGTGTCCATCATATTTCGGATGTCTCATTCGCTGAAAATTATGGAGGCATTTTGCAAAATGACTCATCCCTATATATAAACACCATACATGAAGACGATATTATTAAAGCATCTAAGAAATTAAAAGAGAAACTTACTTCAGGCTTTTTTGTTAAAGATTGTTGTCGTGCCTTGTTAGAACCCCTATTTTTCATTTATAATGTAATCTTGAGAACAGCTACATTTCCCGATATGTGGAAAATTGCTCGAATCACTCCCGTGTTAAAGAAAGGTGACCCAGCTGTACTTCAAAATTATCGGCCTATTTCTATTTTATGTAATTTTGCGAAATTATTCGAAATAATAATATATAATTGCGTTTATCCTAATGTTAGACCATATATTTCCCTGCACCAAAACGGATTCTTGGATAAAAAAATCTACGATCACAACTTAACCTGCTTAACTCAGTTTGCCTCGGAAATTCTCGATAAGCAAGGACAAGTAGACACATATACATGGATATTCAGAAAGCCTTTGATCAAATCCATCTATATTTATTAATAAAGAAATTAGATAACTTTGGATTTTCCGCAGGCTTAATTAACTTATTTACGTCTTATTTATTTAACCGCAGGTAGTTTGTCGAGTACGAGGGTTTTAGTTCGGATTACTACATTAATGCATCCGGAGTACCACAAGGCTCCAATTTAGGACCACTTCTATTTCTCATTTACATTAACGATATTAATGATGTTATTAGCTGTTCAAAATTAATGTTCGCGGATGATTTGAAAATCTATAGAGAGATAAGAACGATAGGTGATTGTAGAATGATCCAGAATGACCTTAAAGCGTATCTGATTGGTGTAGTGCGAACTATCTGTGCATTAATGTTCAAAAATGTTACGTTATCACTTTTTTTCGGAAAAATATGATTATAAAATAAATTTAGAGAGTATAACCAGATGTACAGAAATCAAAGATTTGGGTATTATCTTCGATAACCAGTTAACATTTCGAGCCCATATTAATAGTGCTGTATCAAACTCATATAAAATGCTAGGCTTTATATTAAGAAACTGCAAGTGTTTTAGCAAAACTTCTAGCCTAACGTTGTTATATTAACATACGTTCGCTCAAGATTGGAATATGGTGCCATCATATAGTATCCGTGATACACATGTCAGGTGAATAATATTGAGTCAATTCAGAGAAAGTTCCTAAAATATTTGTTTTTTAAGGAGGATGACGTTTACCCGCCGAGAGGAATTAATACGTCCATTTTAACGAACCGTTTTAAAACCGTTTCATTAGAAACTTGTCGCGAAATAATTTCAATTAAATATTTATTCAGTTTAATTCACAATACTATTGATTGTACCTTTTTGTTAGATAAAATCAATTTCCACATACCCAGACTTAAAGTCCGCTGTCATACAACCTTCAATGTCAAGAACTATAGGACAAGTATTATGGCGAGATCTCCAATTTATGTAATGTGCAATACTTTTAATAAAATCTCCCATCTATGTGATATTAATTTTGACAGTCTAGGCAGTATATTAAGTCATATAATTATTACTGAATAGTAGGTTTAATTTTGTTGGTAAGTTAAGGGTCAATATTATTTTTCTTTTTTATTCGCTATTATCATATGTGTTTTCATGTATTTCCTGTAATTGGGTGTTTACCTGTTGGAAATAAAGAGATTATTATTATTATCATAAATTGCGATTGCCACCTCTGCCTTAACACACTCGGCTATCGACCAGAGATTGAGTGCAAATTAATATTACTCTTGTTACTTCTACTTATGTAGTTTTATAGTTTGTTTGCAATATGTGTTTCAGAATAAGAAGTTATAGTCAAAAACAGTAAATATTTCCTTATCGGTCCTCTCTCTCTCTTGGATATTCTCACCTTAAGACATAATAATCTAGGTATTAATTAAAAAAAAAAAACTTTAACAGACGTTAGTACCTAGGTATCTTCAATTAAAGTTTTCAAAGTCTTTATAAAATGTTATATGTATATATTATAAAATTAAAAATTTCCTATAATTTATATACATACCATTGTACCATTTATATACCATTACCATCATACCACAAGTAAATCTAATAACAATACCTCGGACCCAAAAGACGATAAGACAAGAAACTTTAACTATTTAGCTCCTAGGACATACAGGTTCGGTTGCCAACTTAAAATTATCAAATTTACATTTTTATCAGATCGACGCCAGGCGTCGCGACGTTTTCCTTATGGACGCTTATCCTTTTTACGAAAATTGGAAATGCAAAAATAAATTTTGGCCTTCTTATCGAATTGTAATCCTTATGAATGCTGAAAATACTATTTTTGTCAAATCTAACTCCTCAGCATTATTAGACCTGGTCCAATTTCAATTTAATTTTAAACTACGTTCTTTTTGTTTTGTGTTATTTTTATGGAGAACATGTTAGTGCAGTTTGATTACATATTTATATTTGTGTTTTATTGTGCTGACATTCGAAGAAGCCATTGTGACTAAATAATTACCATATCTCTATCAGTAAATTGCAACTCTGTCCAAATTTTTTCGAGGCAAAGCAAGCGTAAGATTTTCTTCACGAATTATTCGCGTTTTCGTGAAAATCCTAACATATTGAAGTTAAAATAAATCTGTGTGACAATAATTGTCGAATCTCGACGACTTTGAAATTTTCACTTTCCGTATTGTAAATAATCATTTTAAAATTATAATTCCCATTACCCACCATAATTAATTAAAGGAAGACAGTTAACTAAACATACTATTTTTTAAATATATAGTACAAAAATTGCGATAAAAAATATACCAACATTGAAAATAAGTAAAACAGAATATCAGTTACCTTAAAGCAACAAACAGTTTTATAAAAACACATTTTCTTGGGAAATATTTTTATATCCGCAGGAGTAAACTTACTGAGCTCTAGCCCATTAAATCTGCTTATAACCTAAATATATGGTTTATTGATCGCGCAAATTCTAAACTTAGATCATCGACGCTAGTTTTAAGTAAATTCCACGCACCCCTAAAGGAAAGTAAACAATAAAAGAAATTAAGCATACAATTACAACGACATCAAATTCACTCACCAGTGTTCGGCGACGTCATAAGTATGGACAGAGGACACTCATCATCGTCGAGGACGTATTCGGTATCAGGACAACCAGGCTGTTGGGTCACCTGGACAAGGCACCACTGTGAGGGATCGGTTTTCGTCAGGCCATATTTGTCCAACATTTCTCTAACTACTGCTCCTGCACAGTCCCGGACTGACAGGAGTAAAGTTTTATAAGGCACGTCTTTGCACAACGCCTCGCCGTAAATTTTTAATGTCCCACCTAGAAAAAATGCCAATAAAGAATAACTTAAGCCCTGTTTTGTACGGTGGTTTTATCCTCGCATTTCATAATATCGACCAACAAAAAAGGCTGACAGTTGCAATTATTAATCATTGTGTTAACATGCAGGGTTAAAATAAAATACAATTAAATATTTGAACTTTCTGGTTTTTATAAATATTAAAAGTTGGGACTTAAAATATCCATGGTTCTTCCTAACCGACTACTAATTTCTTATTTACAGATAAATTTACAGGCATGATAATACTGATTGATTAAAAAAACACATAAACTGCTGACTCATTTTAAAATTTTTATGGACAATTTGAACAATATATGGACAATATGGAAATTATAATGAAAAAATGTTTGTAAAAATTCAATAGGTCTATACGATTATCTTGAAAACATTAAAATAATAAATTTACGTAAAATGAATATTAAGTGGAGCATCAAAGTCTATTAAAAAAATAAAAAACTGAAAAATGAAACACTGAAAAACTGAAAAAAATGAAATTTCCACGCGAAGGCGCCAAATCGAACGCGAAGCGCGAGTGCCTCCGCAGGAGCTAGAAATGGGCGTAGCCTATTTCTATTCAAATTCTATTAAATATAGTTAAATAGTCTAAATTATTTCTCCATAACTGCCCCTTGGAACCGATCCCCAACATTACTTCTCTTTTTGGATCCTGGGCAAAATTTAAAGTCTTTAAAAATCAGTACTCAGTATTCTGTTGTATTATTTTAAACGTTAACTATTAAGTCATGCCGTTTATAGAATAGTGTTCCGCTGTTTTATTTATTTATCTTTTAAAATTAAATGGCACAAACGAGATCAGAGAATCAGCAAAAATATTAGTTGATCTAGAGAATGAAATTTCTTCTTCCTTTGGATTTATTATGGTTGATAACAGAGTTTACGTAGTTCTAGAAAATTATACTTATGGAAGATTAACGATTAACAACACAAAAATAGGAACTACCATCAAAAAGTATGAGAAATATGTGGAAATAGATGAACAGGTGAACCCCGCCCACTTTTCTCATAAGAATTTCGAGAATAGGATCCAAAAGAAAATATATATAAAGGGCAAATAGGTTTACAGATACTAAAATTCATAACCCTTTGCAGAACAATAGAGCCAGAAACATAGGGCATAGGCCTAAGTAAATAAATGAAGAGCCGAAATCTAAGTCAAAAAACCAAAGTAATCATCTGTAAGACCCCTTTTCTACCAGTCGTAACATATGGATCTGAAACACGGACAATCTCTAAAGCAGAAGAAAACCTGCTACTAACCTTCGAGCGTAAGATCCTAAGGAGAATACTAGGCGCTATCTACGAAAACGGTGTGTGGAGAAGACGATACAACTTTGAGCTTTACAACAAATACAAACATATCTCGGGGGTAGAGGTGTTGTATCGTTTATAAGAATCGGCAGGACGCATATTCTAATGTTACTGACCTGTCCGCTGTTCGACATTTCACGAAGTCCAGTGCAAAAGCATACTATATCAAATTAACATATCTAACCTAACGAACTAACCTAAAGATATTACGTACTTTAGTTGCTAATCGAGCCGAAATACATCTCGCACAAAATGTAGTAAAAAAAAAACTGGAAGAAGCTGATTCGAACCCCCGATTCCACGCCTGAATCTAACCACTACATCACGGACGGTTCTTAGTGGACGAACATAAATCTTGCTATATCAATACGTTATTATGAATATTTAAGACACATGTTCACGAAAATAGCCGAACAGCGGACGCGTCTGTAACATTCGAATATGCAGGCAGGACATGTGGCAGGAGCGAACGAAAACCGCACCACAGGGCAAATACTCGGAGACAATCGGAGCTGCAAATTGGCAACGGTTAGCAAGAGATATAAGACGACTGGCGAGAAAAAGACTTAGCAACTAGGGCCGTAGTATCAATGATGATGTAACTCCAACTACTGATTTAAAAATTGAAAATGTTAACTTGATATTGATTATGTCAGCTACATAAGCAACATAAAATATACAGGCGGACTCAGTTTTAAAAAAATCTTTTTATTTAAACAAAAGCCACTTCTCTCGCTCCTTCTGTAAAATGTATATTTTCGTAGTTACGAGGTTTTCTAATTAGCGTGACGCTGTGTTCAATTTATCAAACATTCGTAAGTTGACCAAAACAAGTTTCATTCCATTTTCAATAAACGCCGATTTAGGGCCGGTTTATCAATGCAAGGTTAACTCGTAACTAAAGGATAACTGTCAAACAAAACAATAGATACCCATTGTTTCGTTTGACATTTATCCTATAGTTAAGTGTTAACCCTTTATTGGTAAACCGGCCCTTACTCGAATTGAAGATGTGTTTTGTCCATATAAGCTTTTTTGAATGTGCCGCGCTATCTCGTAACGTTAAGGCCGTTTGGAAAAGGGTACATAATTACATAAAGCCGCGTTCATTAAATCTAGTAATACTTGCAATCGAGATTGCAATTAACTAATGTCAGCGATGAAAAAAATGTAATGAATCAATCTAATAATAATTACAGTACTTACTAAGGAAGCTGAGAATGTTTAATTAATTACCTTCTGTTCTATTTGTTATTTAAATTGATTCAAATGCAAATAACATCAAGTAGAGCGTATCCTCCTTGTACTTTTCTTTGTATCTATATTATTTTACGAAATACAATTTACCATTCTGCAGTTCTAGTATATGCTCTAACTTTGCGTGTGTATGAGTTGATATGATTTCATTTTCTCTTGCACACAAACCCAACAACATTGTTCATGTATGCCCATATGTGAACAATCTTTTAAGATTTGGAAATTTTGGGCACTTTAGTGAAGTCAAATTATTCGTATGTTGAAAATTTTAATCTACTGAATATTAGTCTCAATGGAGACAACCTTAAATAATTAACAGTCTTTGAGATATGGATTGTCAAAACTAGGCAAAATCCATCATTTCAGGCATCAAGAATTTTTAAAATCTTGAACCATTAATTTAATTGATTGATGTGTATGTTCTTGGGATTTCGGTCAATAAATTAATGGTTATTCTATTTTCTTACGTTTCAGTTTTATTAACCACCGTCAGAGAAAATTTCTAATTTAAATAAATCTATTGAATACTGGTTTTTACATTTTATCTCTTTCTAGGTCTGGTGTTTGGATGCAACTCAAAGTGACGCATTAGTTTTTGATTTCAGTTAAAAATATAGTGTCCCTTGATGAAAAACCTCTTTAATTTGGATATTTTGAAAATCTTTAAAAGCAAGCTACTATAGTCGAAAGTCCAAAAATATGTACAGGATGTCCAAGAATATGCAAAACATAAAGGTAAAAATTGATGCAGAAGAAATTCTCCAACATTTATTAGTTTTAAATATTTTTTAATTCTTCTACTTCTTTCCTCCAGTTAAGTATTCAAAAGTAAAAAAAATCTTGAATATCTAATGATGGAAATTATCTAGTTTTGACATGGCATATCTAAAAAACTGTTCATCCTTTGAAGTATACCTTTCGCTGAGGTTTGTATTCAGGAGATCAAAATTTGCAACATACCAATAGTTTAAACATTTTCACTAAACATCAATTTCCCATAAATATTAACATTTATTGTATTAGAACCGAGATTAGAACTATTCGACGTACTTACACCTAATCAGCTATGACTTAAATGATTAACTTACCCGTGTCTGGTCCACCGTCTTTGGATCTAAATTGTTGCAGCTTCTTCTCAAGCTTCTGCTGCCTCCTTCTTCGCATTACAGCTTCTGGATTTGAGATTGATCTCGTGAAAGATGTTTCGGGTAACTCTGTAAATGAGATTTCGTGTATTCTAGAACCTACTTTTTGATAACTGCTGGTGAATCATGCATTACGAGTTATAAGGAAGAAACAAATTTGAAATTCCAGAGGATATATATATTCATTTTGTGGCTTAAATATTATTAATTAAAATGTTAATGCTGATAAAATTGCAAATAAAATCTTTCTTGCGGGCCTACAATCCCCATTATTTATGTATACTTATATCAAGATAAAAATTATGTACCTGTGTAAAGCTTTTCCGCTACGCCATCTTGGTCGTGGATAACACCATTTTCGCTTTTCATTCTAGATAGTTTTTCTTGTTTCTTTAACTGTTTTTTCTCTCTCTTCGAGAGTTTTCTTCTAAAACTGGCATTAGAATCAATTGAGCCCATCGAACCCACCTAGAAAAACAAACAACAGATTCATTTTTGAAAAAGATGAACAGATATTTCGATAGAATAGAATATTTTAGAAAGTATTGTAGAATATTAGCTAGACAAGTATTTTTGAGTGATGGGGAGCGCCAAGTAGTCGACTTTTCTAGAAACTTCCAGGTAATACGTGAAATATAGGTGCGCTGTTTAAATGTTTACACAAGTTATTTTATATAAAAACAACATTTAAGTAGTTTAATAATAACTTAAAGGTTATTAATTTGTTATAATAGGGTATGTCAAATATTCAAAAACGCGAGAAAATCTAATTACATCAATTTATTAATGATATAATCCACATATAGTCCACATTAAACTTTAGGGCCTCGTCTCTTTTTGCCTAGCACAAAATCCTTGAGATCTTCCAGGGGGTTACTTCGGTAACTTGAGAGGCGGTTAAGAAAACATTTTAAGAAACAAAACATTTAAAAAAAAAACCTTTAAGCATAATTTAATATAAGTTCGGTGTGTTATTAACTATTTTGGGTATTTGTATATAATTAGTATAGTATAGGATACATTTTGTATATAGTAAGTTTTAACCTTCATAAATCTTTTTATTATTATTATTATTATTAGAATGGTCAGTTTTCTTGATGTGCGTGAAAATCTAATTTCCCTTGTTGACCCACTGGACATTACCGCTTCTCCATTTGAACTACTTAAGCCCTGCTTAATTGGCTTGTAGGGTAGTGTTGTTTCAACACTTAAAATTGGAACTGCCGCCCGAGCCATCGTACCAATCCATAACCGTTACCGACATTCGAGTGCCAAATTGCCCCTTTACTCCATCTACAACGGCAGAGATTCCATAACAATTTAAAGAAAATAAAAGTATCATCTTTCTTTAGGTGTGAAAATGTTAGCAATAAGTCTTCTGAGGACACTACATAACTACACTTTCATCTTTAGATATCATAAGTGCCTTCTAATAAAATTAGTGTAAATCCAAAGCGAAAATAACTTTCTGTAAGTAGTAGATGAAAAACGACACATTTTTTACGATTAAATCAGTGCCACTGAATCTAGTTCAAAAAAGTAATTCTAGTAATTCCTTACCGTTTTATCGTCAACATTTTTTAATAAAAATCGTCCCTCTCGGTCATCGACGTGCCAATTGAGTTGGACAAGAAGTGGTTTTTCGTCAGGAGACATCTTTCTCTCGGGACAACCCTCGTGGAGTTCGTACAGGGCGTAAGAAGGCACGGACAGCATTCTCATGTCGGGACGGAATTTTTCGACAAGAGTACCGATCACATCTTCCACTGTGGCGTCGGAGGCTACTCGAATACATTTTGTGGCGACTTTTTGACCAGAATCTTGAAAGTAAAACCGCATAACACCGTGGAATTCCAAATCCTGAAAAAAATATATAGGTATAGTAGATCTAAATCTACCTAAAAGATTCAAATAGAGAAAATATAGAAGTGATGTCTCTAGATTGTGATTCAATAGGACCATTAATTTTTAACGAATTATTGAATTGAATATTATCTTCGTTTACAAGGTACTATTTGTTATATAACAAATGGCGATCAGACAATATCAATGCTGTAATAAAAGACTGCTCCAACGAATATTTAGGGTTTTTCTTAAGAATTCTAATTGCAAGGCGTTAGGTTTGCTTCTGTATTGTAAATCAGATTATTTAACACATGCAATCAATATAAATAATCTAGAACCAGTTAAGAAAAGATCAATTTTATCTGGCATAAGAGAAGTTTTTAATCCGCTTGTAATGCAGACACTTAAGTGAGAAAAGAGGGTTAACCTCGGAATGACAGATAATAAGCTATAAACTTGTATAAACCTTTATTTTAGCATTCTAAAAGTTATTTCAAAATTCTCATAAAATCTCGTGTCCGTGTGTCTTAAGATATTCAAGGTCAAAGCTCACAAAAATCGTTTTTTCGCAAATATCTCGCTTCCTATGATTTTAATGATATTTGCATCGATTATGGAAATTGTAGAGCATAAAATTCTCTACAAATTTAGTTCCAAACATTTTGTATACGCTTAACCGTTTTTGAGATAGAGCGCGGAGAGCGCGCAGCGCTTAGCCATGCATAGCATATAGCGCAAAGTCAACCGTGAGTTCGGGTAAATAATACGTCGTTTAAAGTCAATTAATCTTTAAAAATCCAAAATTATGAATAATTTGCATTATTTATTAATTAATACATTATATTTAATAATTTTTTTCATTTATCAAATATATTCGTTTAAATAATACTTACCTAATTCGTGTAATTAAAAAATTGTTAAGTGAAATACTTTAAGTATATTTTAATTATATTCTAATACATCTTAATTATATTTTAAGTAGTAAATGAATTTTTCTTTAAAATGTGTAAACTCTTAAATACTCATATTACTAATAAGACAAGACAAGGAAAATATTTTGAATAACTTTAAGGCCGTATGGCAGTATAAAATTCTACAATTTTAATCAGAAATCTATGTAAATTGTTTCATGCCATGTTATACACATTTATCATATAATTTTCTATACAAAGTCTAAAAATTCCAACCATATATCTTTTTTGTGTATTGTTGTTATAAATGATAAAACAATTTAAACTTATGTTTATTTCAAATTATACATTGTATCACTTTAATTTTTCAAAAAATTATACATCAAATGACATAATTGCATGCATGTGAACAAACAAGTCAACAAAGCTTAGTAAACCGATTCAATTCAATTCAACAAAGGTTTATTAATATTAAAATCATACAAACAGTTGCCTAACCAGAACTTAATAAACCTATGCAGCTATCCAATCTTCCACCAAGTGCAGCGGCTCATCAACATATCAACCGTGTATACTATCAAATTCAAACTTGGTTAGGGAATGATTTAGAACCCCAGGAATGGGGTTGGGCGCTGCAAAATGAACACTTGGAATCGATAACGACAATATTACCACCAGCTCCAGATGAACTACTAAATACAATATTTTGCAACTGCAAGAATGGTTGTGGTAGTTAACGCTGGGGGTGCTAGAAATCGGGGTTACAATGTTCTTTAGCTTGTGGCCAGTGTAATGAGCAAGCTTGCCTCAATGCTTCATCGTATCAAAGCGATCTAGATGAAGAAGGTGCATTTGACCCCGAAATACTTGACGATTTAGAGACAAATATCCATGACGAAGATGATGGTAAGGAATGAAAATTTTCGAGCAACCGGAAGACGATGATGAAGAAGAAAAAAATTGAGACTCATGTACTTCTAATTATTAAAGTTTACGTAAATCCTCCCCACATTTGAACATCAATTGTAGTAAATGTATGATACATAATTGCTAAATAAAGATATAATTCAAATGTATTTATTCTATTCCTTTTCTACTCAAAATCTAATTTAGATATATTAGAATATAATTAAAATATACTTAAAGTATTTCACTTAACAATTTTTTAATTATACGAAGTAGGTAAGTATTATTAAACGAATATATAAATGAAAATATTATTAAATATAATGTATTAATTAATAAATAATGCAAATTATTCATAATTATGGATTTTTTAGTGGTTAATTAACTTTAAACGACGTATTACTTACCGGGACTCACGGTATTATGCTATGTATGCTGCGCACTCAATCTCAAAAACGGTTAAGCGAATAAAAAATGATAGGAAGTGAGATATTTGCGAAAAACCGATTTTTGTGAGCTTTGACCTTGAATATCTTAAGACGCGGACACGAGATTTTATGAGACTTTTGAGACAACTTTTAGAATGCCAAAATAAGGGTTTATACAAGTTTACAGCTTATTATCTCTCATTCCGAGGTGAAACCCCTAATGCGACTGGATTATTGGATGAGTCAGTCCTTGTATTATTGAAGCAAATTTTTTTTACAAAAATTATGAGACGAGAAACTAACTTGGAAGGAATTTTTGCCTAGCGATTTAGATGCAAATTGGCGAACATTTAAAAATCAGTTACTAGTTTTAAATGATTTTGAAAATCTGTCGAAAAATTATATGCGACAACGTACGAAAATAAAATTGCGTGGTTTTAGTGATGCGGCGAACCAAAGCCGGCTAAAGTTTCCAGGTAGTTTTAAAAAGTGACTATTTGGTATAGTTCATGTAGGAAAATCCTGATACATAAGAAACCCAACAAAAACTTTACGACCTCATTAAAATACCGGTACTCTTTTTTAGTGCTGTTCGCAAATTGATTCGTTTGCCTTTATAGGTTTTTAATGTGCGTCGGGTCTCGGGTCGTTATTTGATGTCAGGCTTGGCTTGGCGCCATGGCCCGCGACGGTATAATTATGTTGTAAAGTTTTTGTTACGTTTTTTATTTACTGGGATCTATTTACTTCAACTTAGCGCCATGGCCAGCGGCGATAATAATTGTCGTAAAGTTTTTGTTACGTTTTTTCTGTCTCAGTTTATTCCTACTTGAACTATAGATATTTGCACACATATTGTTGGCTTCGATTAAATCTTCTCCGGGGCGCGTAGTGGGGTATAGCCGAACATGATGATTTTCGACCATTTTAGAAATGTTTATGTAATTCTAAAAAAGTCGCAAGTGGCAGCGGGAGTCATTTTAAAAAAAAATTAGGTTAGTTTCCATTTTTCAAAAATTATATTTATTTTGGTAATAATCATAGGGCTTTATCAAGTCAGATTTAAAAAAATATCAATCTCGAAAACAATAAATATAAAAGAATACTAGAAGAGTACGCTTTCCAAAGAGCAAATATTTAATAAAATCAGAAATAAATAAATTTATTTGAGCATAAAGTACAGTGAAATATTTGCTGTGTTTACAAAAAGTTGCTTAATTTCTTCCAGATGTCAAAATAGTGGAAATAAACACTCTTTATGGCTGTAATACGTCTTAATTATATAAATATAATATCTATTATATCTTTAGCATGCGTCTCAACAGATGTTAAATGCTCTGTATATCTTTGATAACATTATTATTCATGCACACCCACCAGAACAGCGAAAACCACAAACATAAAAGGGATCAACTGCTAGTGTCAACATATTAAATCATTCATCAATTGCTACCAATTTACTACTGACTATTTTATTAATGAACTAGGTATTTGTTCTTCACCGTTCTCGGTACAGCGTCCAGCCACTCAAACCCGTTTATAAAAAGCTGTTTTAAATTTTTCTTTTATTGAAATATACCAACGAAGAAAAAATATTTTTTTGTAAATTCTAATTATGGCCAGTAGTCAGGGAGTTGAACTGCATAAATACCGTTTTAAATCGGATAAAAAAAATTACTGCTGGAACCAGTTCATTATAGGCCTATTTTAGACATATTAATTTTTCACCCTCGCCTGTCACAGCTTCTGCATTTTTTAGGCAAGGCAAAGCAAATATTATTTAAAAAATCTGCAGGATTACAAAAATACGTGGAATGTTCTAAAGACCCCAATTGTCACCCTGATGTTATAGATACAGCAGGCCAAAACGTTATAATAATAATAATAATAATAATAATAATAATAATAATATTGCGGACCTAAAACTGTTCCTTGTGGAACACCATATGTCACATTTTCTGGACTACTTAATATTTTATTAATTTTTACTAAGGCTTTTCTATTTGATAAATAGCTTTTTAACCAATCTAATGCTACTCCTCTAATTCCGTATTTCTCCATTTTTTCCAACAATAGTTCGTTAATAATAATAATAAAACGTCTTTATTTAAAGGGCGAAGTTTAGCCAAAGGCTATTCCTCCACTTAACCCTGTAATTACAAGTTAAGTATGTAGATATAAACAAAGCGTAAAATAATATAAAAGACAAAAAAGATAAGGTGAAACAGTGGCAATTAGAAAGTAATAACGAAAAGGCAGTATTAAGTAGTAACAATAATAATCAAATGACACTAACGAAAACCGTTTCATCATTGCGCTGCTAAAAGTGACTTTAAATATTTACGGAAGGTAAAGATGTTATATTTTTTTACCTCTGAATTTAATGGATTGTACAATTTAACAGCGTTATATGTAAAAGATTTCTGAAACATTGCGGTAGAGTGATGCGGCATGGTGAAATTGTCGATGTGACGAATATTTAGATCGTGCGTCTGGTTACGAGTAGTTAGTTTGTCTCCAAGATAGGCAGGAGAAGACGTGATACAAATTCTATGTATAAAAAGTAAGAAATACAATTTCCATGTACTGTCCATCTTTAGCCAATTTAGCTCGGAGAATTTTTCGCCAATGTGATCAAACTTTCTTAAATCAAATATTAGTCGACAACAAGTATTTTGAACTTTCTGGATGCGTTTTTTGTTAACTGTATCCAAAAATGGATAGTACATAGTGTCACAGAGGTAAAAGATTGGTAAAATAATCGTTTCACATAGCTTTTTCCTTGTTTTAAAATTCAGAAACCGCTTGTTGGCATATAGTAACTTTAGACATATAGATTTCTTAACTAAGTTGCTCACATGTGCGTTAAAACTTAATTTATTATCAAATATAACGCCAAGGTTTTTCGCCTCATCCACAAATCTTATCTTAGCCTTTTACAGAGCAGCAAAGAAGCATTCTTTGAATGAATTCAGGTACAAATGCTTTTTTAAGTTAGTAGTCAACGCAAATTAGATATTAGAGAAGAAATAAGTTATAAAAAAATAATATTTGAGATGCGTACTCTCGATAGGGTTAGGAATAGATACCCGAAAAGTTCCCATCCCATTCAGGAACGTAAAGTCCCTTTTTTGCAAAAAACCACCCCTAATAGGGACTTAACGCTGGTTTTTCACTTTTATCTTGTAAATCGTTCGTTGGAAGAGAAAAAAGTATAGGAAATAAAAATTTGTCACTAAATTCTGTATAATAAATGTCCTACTGATCTTGTAGCTTATCCCCATCTATTTCACAGTAACAGTGTCCAAACTGGGAGGTAGTTTGGAGCGCGCAGATAAAAATCGATTTTACACTAAGATTCACAGCGAATATCTCAAAATCGGTTAGTCTAGAAGATGCATGTCTAGTAGGTGTTGACGCAAGTGATTTTTATTTATTTTCTTCTTTTTTCCACAAAGATGCGTTTTATTTTTAAGTGATCTCGTTTCCACACCACCTTTGAGATAGAGCTCTCGGTGCGTTTTTTTTTCAGTGGTTTACCCTTGTAGACCTATTCCACTAAAACTCTGTCCAATTTTACTCATTCGAAGGTTCTTCATCGACGAACAGTTCTTCAAATTCGGAATTTAAACATCCTTGCCCATGGCAATTAGAGCATATTGTTGAGCAGCGCAATCCAACTTTAACACAGATGCATCGTTTTCCGCAAAATGTTTTGCGGCTGCAGGATGTTAGCTGAAGGGTGGAAATTGGTTCTGGTAACTTGGTAGTGTAAATGGGCGGTAAGATAATGCCCATTTTCTTTCAACCACATTTCGTTGGTTCCAAATTTTCTCCTCGCCAAGATAGAATTTGATATAAATAGCCGCAATATTTGGAAGCTGCTTATATTTTTCATCATCCTGTCGAGCTTTGCTAAAGGCTATTAAATTAACCAAGCCTCTTTCATCACGCACAGTTTCACCTTCAGGAAGCGTCTTTTCGCAAAGGAAACAATCATCTATTATCTCCATATCTACACAAACACTTTCCCGCACATTTAAGTCTATGTAGTACGTACGTACGTACCTGCATATATTTTTATATTTTTTCTGTCTATGAATTTGACAAAGACAATGCAGACGATAATGAAACCGACAGTTTTATTGAAGCAAGGAAACGTTTTGGACCTTCAACTTCAAAAAAATTCAAACTAATGTAATGTATTGGCAGTAGAGAATAAAAGAATTAGAAGTTAATCAAATAAGCAAAAAGTGGATTAGGCCTATTGGGGACATCACTTTCTTTAAATCATTTTCACTTCCTAAAAATATACAGGGTGTCTAAAAATGATTTTTTAATTTAGAATTTTTTAAACTTAATTTCCTCATTTTTTTTAATGGAACGCCCTGTATATTTTATGCCCATGTGACGTAAGAACGATAAACAAACATTTTTTGTGTATCTCTATCGCTATTTGTACCCGTTTTCAATTTATAAGTACAAAATTGAAGAATAAACTTTGGAGGTTTTTCAAATAGTTGAAACATCATTCATCATATTGTCTGAAAGTTATTTGTGGCATTCTACGAATATTCTATTATTTTGTAGATTCGGTGATTTGTTTTGAAGAGGATAATAGTACATGTGGTAGAAAACCCAAATAATAGGAAAGAATGATCATTCATCATTAACCAGACCGACTTTACAGCAATAGACAAATAAAAAATAGCAATTAAATTGGTAGCGCTGCACGCATGTACAATTGACTTTATCTTCAGCTTACTTCCATAACGGCGGGTCAACAGGGCACATGGGTCATTAGACCTGCCTTCTTTCCAAGTAACTCAATTATACTTCTTATATCGCTGATTAGATTTTTCCGAACATTAATTGATTTCGGCGAAAAATTATTAAAAATCATCTGACTATACTTAAAAGATTTCAATAGACGCGTTTCTAAGCATATACTTCATAAAAAATGTAAATGGATTACTGTGAAATCCTTAATTTTCTTGATTAGTTGTGAAAGCATGTTTCATTTCCATGTGACTAGGACACGTGCAGATTGTAATGAGATGAGGTAAAGCCGTCATCGGTAGGCGTTTATACAATAAAATGTGTACATTGTTTTCCTCTGAACCTGAACATGGGAATTGTTCAAATGTGCTTTTAGAGGGCGGAATTTTAAAATATAATATTTTTAGTCGCAAACTCCTCTATAAAATCCTTATTTTTCTATAAGGAACGTAACCAGACTGCAACCAACAGCTACTCCCCGGGCTATGTGCCCCGCCGAGCGCTGAATTACAAGTTACAAGTCTGGCGCGTTAAGTGTAATAATTGCATATTACCATCAAACACCAGCCGAAAGACTGATCCTACTTAAAAGAGCTCTCGTTTTGATGGTAATATGCAATTATTACACTTAACGCGCCATACTTGTAACTTGTAATTCAGGGCTCAGCGGGGCACATAGCCCGGAGAGTAGCTGTTTGAAGTCTGGTTACGTTCCTTATAGAAAAATAAGGATTTTATAGAGGAGTTTGCGACTAAAAATATTATATTTTAATATTCCGCCCTCTAAAAGCACATTTGAACTATGCTAAGCCCAGTCAGGCTATTTATTTTTCGATTGCAACAGACACTGGATCGCTAGATGGCGCCTGCTGACTATTTTACACGTCGCTATTGTCAAAATACCGGGATGTACCAAATAGTCAAAGGATCCTCGTGCCGGTTGTCGCATGCCTACCTTGCACTGACGAGAGCCAACAGCTCGAAACTGCAGTCTGCAAGTGGTGTGTGACGGCTGGCAAGAGAGCTCCTTTAAGTAGGATCAGTCTTTCGGCTGGTGTTTGTTGCAATCGAAGCATTAGCGTTTTGATGGTAATATGCAATTATTACACTTAACGCGCCAGACTTGTAACTTGTAATTCAGCGCTCGGCGGGGCACATAGCCCGGAGAGTAGCTGTTGGTTGCAGTCTGGTTACGTTTCTTATAGAAAAACAAGGATTTTATAGAGGAGTTTGCGACTAAAAATATTATGTTTTAATGGGAATTGTTGTCATGAAGAATTTGTGGATAGGAAAGGTTCCGTTGAATAAATCTTCCAAAATTAAATAAGTGCATGTGTTTGTTACTACATACTCTTACTCACTCATCCATCACATCGAGCTGCCACATACCGGATCTTCAAAAATATCCGCGACGAAATTCATTTTTCGCCTCACTGCTTACTTGATTGTTCATTCTTTCTAAGACTTTTTAAGTAAAACTGGAATAGTCATAACGTATGAAATTCGTGAATTTTTACTATTTACATAATCTCCCACGCATTTTAACTAGAAAATCACCAGAGTGGGAAAACGCTGAATTTTGATCCACAGTTCTATTTGATCTTTATCAATAATAACAGGTAAGTATAGTCCAAGTAAGGACTTCCCTGCAGTCAAAAAACGCAACAAAAACTTTACGACATAATTATTATCGCCGCGGCCCATGCGGCATGCCTGTCAGCAAACGACCCGACGCACATTAAAAACCTATAAAGGTAAGCGAGTCAATTGTGGTTCAGACAGCACACAGAGTGATGGTATTTTAATGAGGTCATACAGTTTTTGTTGCGTTTTTTATGTGCCAGGAACTGATTACTTAACTATACGTAAAAATTCTGTATGGCAGGGAGTAGTGTAAGTGCTAACAATTAGATTTTCGAAAATATCTCTGCTAAAATAACGGATCCGGCAGAATGAAGGTTCTTGAAGAAACACGGAAATTTTATTTTTAAATACTACATCGGTCAAATGACCTCCTCACTGTTGACCCCCTTGAGGCCTAACACGAAAGTTATTCATCACCCGCTCCAACATATCAATTGGGATTGCGTCAATCTTTGTCCGAATAATATATTTTTGTTGTTCCAAAGGTTGCAGTCGCTTAGAAAACACTTTTCACTTTAAGTAGTCCCATAAAAAGAGGTCACAAGCTGAGAGATACGGTGACCGTGCCAGTCAGTCGATGTCCACAAATTTAGAAATGACATAATCAGGAAACATTCTTCGCAAAATTGTCATAAAATCCCTGCAGCAGTGTGGGAAGTGGTTCCATCCTACTGTTATTGTTCAAAAGTAGTATGGAAATGAGAGAGGGTCGGAGCAGGAGCGGAAGCCGGAGTAGTATTCAGTTTAGGGGTAATTAGAGTGGTGGCAGGTAATTAGAAAGTAATTAAGGGTAATTTTGGTACAAATAAGGGTAACTAAGGATAATTAAAGGTAATTTAGATCAAAATAAGGGTAATTAAGAAAAATTAAGTTGAAAATAAGAATAATTAAGACTGATTAAGTGTAGTTAAAGTAAAAATAAGGTTAATTAATAGTAATTAAGGGTAACATAAGTCACAATAAGGGTAATTAAGTTAAAATAAGATTAATTAAGAGTAATTTAGGCGACAATAAGGGTAATTATTGTATTGTTATATTTGAATTTTTTAATATTGTTAGAAATAAAACACAAATTCAACAGACAATACATTCATTTTATTACTCATATCTGATTACATAATTAAAGACATTTTATAGTTAAATCTCCATCTGTATATAAAACATTTGCGAGAGCATAATGGCAATTATTATACTGGTAATGCTCTCAACATTCAAGTATTGTTAATGATTTAAGGCTAGGTTGAAACGGTGAACAGTCACTAAAATCTATAATTTTATTCCACTGTAGATATTGTAGTAGGAAATTCTCCTTCAACACACCTTTGCATAGTATTATAACATCGTTTAATAGTAAATTATGTTGATAGTTGTTGTAGTGGTGGTAAATTTATAATCCACCTGTTCGTCTATCCATCCGTCCGTTTGTCAGTCTGTATGTCTACCTGCCCAACCATCTGTCCACCCGTCATTCCGTATACAGGCAGTTGCACAATTATAGTATCTTTGTATTTTTTATTATAGTAAGGTGACAAACGTTCATTTCATTAGCCATTCTTGATTATATACCTGCCGAGTTATTTTACCTGCCTTATCTTTATGCTTATGAACAATGGGCTAGTAGACAATAACGGAAATGACAAAAGTAATAATACAACATTATAGTATAACTTTTCAATATGTTTTAAATATAATTTCAAGGTAATTTTATCGACTATTATTGGCTTTATTGTAAAATGAATATGCTTAAGATTAGAGTGGATTTAAAATAATGCAGTTTGCCGGTTATCTCGTGACGTAATAGCGTAACCTGCGCGCGCATTCAATATAAAGCCGACAGAGCAGCACATACGTTGTTCACAACATTGTTGGCTCCGCCCTTCCACTAGCGCTCGTTTATCTGCTGATTACGCTATTACGTCATAGCCAATAGAATAGCCCGAACATTTGCGGCAATATCTAAGAGTTTAAATAAAGTTTAAACTTCATGATTTTTTTTTTACTATAAGGCATTATTAAAACTAAAATAAAAAATATGGATCGACTGCTTTTATGTGTAGATGTTATTAAAATGATAATAAAACAATTGTCTACTTGCCCATTGCGATACAAATTATTTTACCTGCCTTATCTTTTTGGACATCTTATGCTGATTTATGAGATGAACATTAGCGATACAAATAATTTCACCTGTTTATCTTTTTGGATATCTTATGCTGATGAACATTTTTATCACAGTTTATTTCTTGAAAGGAAGCATTAACGCATTAATACACCAATCGTGAAACGCGTGTCGAATAATGTGTATAGTGTTTGGTGTTTGTGAAAAATGCTTTGTACGAAGACAACTCGGTATCATATATTAGATTACACACGCACATATCACATTCATCAAACGGTAAAAACCGTCGGTTAACGGGACGTCAAATAATTCGGTCGTTAATGATAATACGGTCCTGTAATTCTCGCTAATGAAGAAACCAAATGTGTCAACAAACCCATTATTATTGCAAACAAGTATTTGAGATGTGTCCATCGTAGAAGCAACGGCTCTTTTCTGTGTGCTATTCGGAAGAGATATGAAAGTAGGTGAGGAGTTTATACCTAGTTTGATGCATTTCTTGTCCTGTCTGCTTTCACAAATAAAATACGTAATGTATAATTTATAAATAATTTATACCTTTATATGACATACTAATACAAAATTATATGTATAGAAATAAGTAGGTATTAGGTTTTTCTAAATTGCATTAATAATAGAAACGCAGTCATGTAAAGTAGACGACGGTACAAGGTGGCCTAATATAGACGAATATCTTAAGGAATTGTGATTGATGACAATTTATCTCTAAGACTAATATGCGCAATTTGAGATACAAAACGTGAACAATCACTGAACCGAACCTTTTAAGTAAATTAATAACCTCCTGAGTAATAAATAATTCTGACGAAGTCGGAACTTTAGGGCCCTGCTTCCTTTACTCGGATAAATTTAGATCTGCTGATTTTAAAAGAGTCATTGTCGTGACCTGAGGTGGTTTAAAAAATGGGTTTCGATGCTGTAAAGTATTGAGAGGACTAGTGACTTACACGATTTTTTCCTCAATTAGAAATTAACTCTACTAATGTTCGTATATAGAAGTTTAACCAATCATATGTCTTGTTTTCTGACTAAACAATATTATCCTTAAAGTGAAAAGCACTTTCAAGAATCAATGTCCAGTTTTTTTGTTTTTCTTTCAGCAGAAATTGATGTGATATGATTGAAATTTGAGATCCAACAGTAAGAGTAAGTTAATTTTATCCAAATAAAAACGCATTAAGGTCCTTTTCTCAGGAATTATATTTAAGTTATTATTTTTTTAGTAAATGGATGGGAACTTTAAAAATCTGAGTTTGATACTTTGACTTCGAAACTGAATCATCTGCCTAACATTCTATGTAACAGAACATTAACGCGTAAGTATACCTGCTATGTAAATTAAAAAAGGGATAGGTCCAAAAACAGATCCTTGGAAAAATACGTGACAGATTTACTGATGCTAACTTCATTATTCGGAATGATAAAATTGTCTTATCTTTCCCTCTGATTACTTACTAAGGAAGATGGAAGTTTGGTATGTTAGGTTCAGTTTAGTAGGTATGGTATATTTTGATTGCTCAATCAGATCATATCAGGCAACATACGTAATAAAGTATACGAAGAAAAGAATATACTGAAAATAATGATTTTTTATTTTTACTCCTTTTCTTCACATTTATCATATTTTCTGAAATAAAATAAATCTTCTGATGGAAGTACATTGGTGTTTTTATATTATATTTGACCTGCTGAAAATCCGGTTTTTCCACTGTGGTGCGATCAGACATTATACACACGTTTATGGTTTAAGATAAAGCAAGTAAAACACACTCTTCTATTACAAATGGAAGCATTATCAAATTCATGTGTCCTTTCCATATGATGAAAGTACAACGAATATATTCAATTTTATATGTTTTGCAACTGTTTATACGAATTTTCTAAGGAAATAATTTGTTAACACAAGTAAAAATGAGAATGCATGCTAACTTTGTCGTGTTTCTAACGTTTTATGAACCACTAATAATAATAATCCTTTCATCATCTAAATTTCGTCAACAAAATCGGCAAAAATTCATTAAATTTAAAATTATTAATGACAATCTTCCCGAGAAATAAGTAAAATTATATAAAAAAATATTTAAAAAAAAATGCTTTTATTTAAATGTTTTAAAAAGTAGAAAATAAACTTTGAAGTAAATCAAACTCATCATTTTGTTACATTACATAATTTTCTTATGATATAAAAGCTTGTCGCGAGATTTTCCTGTGTAAAGGAGATTGCTCGCGACAAGCTTTTATATCTTAAAAAAATTATATAATGTAACAAAATGATGGGTTTCATTTACTTCAAAATTTATTTTCTACTTTTTAGAGCATTTAAATAAAAGCTTTTTTTTAAAATATTTCTTTATATAATTTTATTTATTTTTTGCTTTTTAGTCTTTTGATATGCTGTAATCCCCAGATATCGATTTTGAGACGAGTCGCATCATAAACGGTAAGGTCGTCCGCCATCTTCAACTAAATTTTTTACTAGAAATCCATAATCCGCAACCCCGAAAACCCCCAGATATCGATTTTGATCGATTTGGGCCATAAATGACAAAAGTCGTCCGCCATATTTGCGCCGCCATTTTGAATTTTTAAATTTTGACCAAGAATTCATAATTGGCAATCTCGATAACCCCCAGATATCGATGTTGAGTCGAATCGGATCATAAACGGTAAAGTCGTCCGTCATCTTGAACCCGCTATCTTGTTTTTTTTTCTTATATGAAAATGTTAAAGTGTATTAAAGTCACCGGACTTATAAAGATGTGCAAAATTTCAAACCTCTAGCTTTATTAGAACTAATCGAAATTTTGATTGCAAGATTTGACCTAAACAAACTAATATTGCAAGTTTTTAAAAATAAGGTGAAACAGCAGATTCAAAAACATTTCAACGTACTTAATACCTTACCTACAGGTTTTCCTGTAACTTTGTCAGAATAAGGGGATCAAATAGGAAATACTGAACCTTTTAAATCTACGCCACATCAGTTAAGTGCAATTTACGTCTGATACCACTTCAAAGGGTGAAAATTACAGTTGCTGAGTTTCTGTGATTTGATACTTACACTTTGGAAGGATGCCTAATTGTAGGGGTTAAACACTGCGAACTGGGGTGGCTATGAAATGACTATAGTCTATTTAGAAATGGGAGAGAGTGATAAAAAAATTCGATTTGGACCGGTCGTGAGCGTACCACAATTTTTCTTCACATTCATAAAAATTATGCGTTATATACAGGGTGTACATTAAGTAAGTTAAAATATTTTAGGGGAGAATTCCTTAGTTAATTTTAAGAAAAAAATTATATTGAAACGTGTTCAAAAATGCTTCGTTTTAGAGATGCGGGGTGTTGAGTTCTAAAAAATACCGATATTTATTTATACCGGGTGCCACAAAGTAATGTTTATTTAAATGCTCTAAAAAGAAGAAAAACTTTGAAGCAAATCAAACCCATCATTTTTTAAAATATATAATATTTTTATATATGTAAAAGCTTGTCGTGCGATTTTCTTGTGTAAAGGAAATTGCCCAAATTTGTATGGAGGAAAGGCCCTAATTTTTTCATTTGTCCATTTAGGAAAACGGATAATTTTTACATGAATGGTAAAGGAAACCACATAGCAATTATTTAGATCTATCGCGGCAGCTACGAATCTTTTCTTTTTTCAAATCACCTGGTTTGGTTGATTTTCGGAACAAAGTACCTAACATTTTTATTCCCTCGTCGGGAGACAACCGTGAGTGCTGCAGATATGTAATGGTGGTATTTAGAACGGGCTCTGTGCTGTTATCCGTTGAGGAGGTCAAGGGGGTTGAAAAGAAAATGTAATCCGCCATCTTGGAGCGGCGGCCATATTTAAATTAGTGTGACATCACTCATTTTATCGTTTTCTACTCTTCAAGCCCTTTCATTTGATATTCATATTAATAGGGTTGACAAAATATACATCATCCGAAATCTTGTGGCGGCGGCCATTTTGAAAATATTACAATATTGAGTATTGCATATTGTATTGTCATCAGAACTAAAGGTGTATGCAAAATTTGACCAAACTAACAAACATTGCAAATTAAATAAAAGCTTGTAAAAATCCAATCAGGTCAAGTCCGGAGACCTGATCTCAGTGAGATGATTTAAAGCAATTTTGTTATTGTGTGGGGGAAGTTTCTAAATTGAGCTAACGGTAATCCGCAACTTCATTCCATATCTCATTTTGTAGAAATTCGAGGTATCTTCCACCCGTTACGATTCTTGAAACAAAATAGGCCCAACTATGCGGTGTCCATAAATTCCAGTAACACCCTATAGAATATTAAAAGCGATCACATCATAAGGTAAGTCATTCAAGTGTAGACAAAAGTTGTGTCTTCAGTATTATTGATGCTATCTCATAGTTTCACGAAAAATTATTTTTCAAATTTATTTCACCGTAATTTCAACATACTAACTTTATCAAAATAAGCATTTTTGTTTTCTTCTTTGTCTTGGTTGCATATTTCTTTACATATTTATATTTATTACAGTCAGCCAAGCCACAAACGATCAGCTATTTCTTGAAGAATTTGAACATTTTCGCAAAACTCATCTCACAAATATCGGCGTATCAAATCTATTTTTATATTAAGCTAGGAAAACCATCGCATTTAAATAAAATATCAATTTAACCTGCTCACCCAGTACATTCTAAAACCTAAATCGGCAGATCTTTACGCACTATCAAGTTTCATAATTGTGACAGTCTCGTCCCATTGATACATCGTTACCAGATAAGAAAAGAGTCTCCGTGAAAGAAGAAAGTCTCTCTAGAGAAGGTAAACTTTAGAGCGAATTAAATATAGAAGATAGTATACTATGAACCTGAGTAGTGAGTTACTACTAGTGACTGACAAGGTAGGAGAGGTCGTTAACCCTTCTTACGCAGCTTCGTCCCAAGAA
The DNA here is from genome assembly GCA_963675555.1 of Leptura quadrifasciata. Taxonomy (NCBI): domain Eukaryota; kingdom Metazoa; phylum Arthropoda; class Insecta; order Coleoptera; family Cerambycidae; genus Leptura; species Leptura quadrifasciata. The sequence continues at coordinate 163,808,055 of OY776676.1, forward strand.
TTTCACATTTGCATAGTTTCGTTTGCAGACGGGGACTGCCACCCGATGACGAGCAGAAATAGTTCTAGTGTACTGAATTCGATTATAGTAGAGGAAATGAATACAAAAAGGGTATAAGTTCTTAATCGTTACTACTTCAATGGAAAGACTTGAAACCTGTTGCATTATAAAATATAGGAATTATAATATTCTGACCTATCTGCAAGTGCCTTATATAAATAAACACTCAACAAATTCAACCAAAACAGCTATTCCCTATTACGAGAGCTGAGTTATATGGTAGAATATACCGTATTTTGTCTAAGCACAGTTAGCACTAAAATACAATGACTTGGAATGCTCGAATGCTACGAGGAAGATGCGAGGTCTCCTTCATATCGCAGGATGTCACTAACTGCAGACCGGTTTCGACCTATTTTTGGGTCTCATCAGTGCACTGCAACGGAGTTCGCATCTCATAGACACTGTTCAGTTCCACCGCAGTAGAGCCTAACTAGCGCCATCTCTCAGTAGTCTCGAAACAATCCAAATCGAGAATAAAATTGATAATCATCACTGAATAAGCAATTTTAAAGCAGAAGGAAACTTTATAAAATATATAATATGGTTATATAATATGTATGATATGGTTATGGTTACAGTATGGTTAGTGACAGTGACATCCTGAGATGAAGGAGGCCTCGCATCTTCCTCGTAGCATTCGAGCATTCCAAGTCATTGTATGTTAGTGTTAACTGTGTTTAGACAAAATACGGCAAATTTTACCATATAATTCCAGTGCTCGTAAGGGGGAATAGCTGTTTTGGTTTAATTTGTTGAGTGTTTATTTATATAAGTCACTTGCAGATAGGTCGGAATATTATTATTCCTATATTTTATATTTTATAAAATTTCCTTCTGCTTTAAAATTGCTTATTCAGTGATGATTATCAACTTTATTTTCAATTTGGATTGTTCTGCTGTTTTGGACGTACACCTCATTGTACTATAGGCGCTCAGAGATTTTTCATGAATATTTGGAGCATTTCATAAAATGCTCAGATGCAACAAAGGAAAACCTCATTCTGTCGGTGATGGACAACCACGAAACTCGTATTTCGATAAAAGGCACTGATCTGGCAAAAGAAAACGGCGGGGTCATAAGCTTCAGCCGCTAGACCGTGGTGTTCATCGTCCATTAAATTTTTTTTATAACAATTGCAACTCATGGTTAATAAACCATCCAGGCAAAAGAATAACAATATACGATATTCCAGAAATATTTGGAAATGCTTACCCGTTGGCATTTTCTACAAAAAATATTACATCTGAATTTCGCGCTACTGGTATATTTCCATTCGACGAAAATAAATTTGGTGCCGACGATTTTTTGGCTGATTTGATTCCAAGACTGCAACTGGATCAATCCAATGTGACAGCATCTGGACAACCAGCATGCCATGATAGTTTAAATGAACATCAACAAGGTTATTCTGCAATAATCCATACATAATTAAATGACCCCTGTTCCTCTGAAATAACTGATCAAACAATATACCAGTCAAGTTCCTCTAAAGATAAAGACCAAGAGTGGGGTGTAATTTCTTATGAACAAAATTGCTCAACTCTTGTTATTACTCTCGAATCCCTCACACCGTTTCCAAAAGCTACATCAATTCAAAATAAAAGAAAGGGAAGGAAAAGGGGAGCTTCAGAAGGTCTCACCACTATGCTTGTTAGGGATAGAATTGCAGAAGAGGAAGCAGCAAAACTTGTGAAGAAAGAAGCAAAAGGGAAAGTAAAACGAAATTTAACACAAATTGAAAATAAAAATCGGCAGCTACTGGAAGCGGCTGGAACCTCCCCACTCGGTGGATCTTTGAAGCCGAAAAGAGCATTAAATTGTGTGACAAAACGGCATTAAACGTAATCCAACCTCATCCAAAACCTTTTCAGATCTTCTGGGGCACTAAAAAAACTCTCAACTTAATGAATTTACAATACTCGCCTGCGGCTCGTGCTGCAAATTTCATCTATGCGAGTTATTACCTACATTATCGCCCGTTGAATAATATACTATTAGGATAATAACAACTTTAACATCACTTGAACGACTAAGAAAGTCTAGTTATCCTAAATACTACAGATTTGTAAAGCAACAAACTGAAAATTGGTAAAGTGATAATCTATAATAAATTCACCAACGAAGGTACAGAAAGCATATGATATTGATATTTTTTTTTTTATACATTTATTTAACGTCGGCCTATTTCCGCTACTGAGGCCTAACACCGACGCCTGTAGACGAGCTACCCCCAACCAGGAATTTTGCCGAACCTCTTCCCTTAAGAAGAGTAGGGATCTTTTACTTGCCTAACATTTAATAGACAAGGGACCGACGGCTTTACATCCCCTCCGAAGGATGGTATATCTCCTGTACAACCCTCGCCTAAGGTTGTATAGCTTCCGCGCATACACTGATATACAAGCCGCTGGAAGATGTGTGAGGCGAGAACGCGGTTTCCGTTGGAATGGTCACCCATCCAAGTAGATATTGATATTGTTACATCTATTTTAAAGTTTGTGGCAATGCACTGGTGCAGTCACTAAAAGTTACAAATATGCCGGAATCTTATTAACATGACATGACACCAACGTTATCGGATGACAAACGATGACAATGACAATCGTCAAAATTTGCTCACTGCAAACCGATCGCTCGCGGCTGTCTTTGTTAAATGAAACATTAGCATTTCAGTAATTTTACTAGATTAGATTTTCAGATCTTCTGGGGCACTAAAGAAACGCACATGCAAAGTTTCATTCAAATCCGTTCAGCGCTATCGTGCTAACACACATACACACACACAGACATTTTTCAAAAACCACTTTTTTGGGTTCCTATGGCCTCAAAACGCAAAAATTTGATGTTATCTCAATTTTCGTTTTTGAACCAATTTTAGTAACCTCTCACAATTTTATTGTTGAGAGGTTAAAAATTACGAAACCGAAGAAGCGTAAAATGGAGCTTTACGAACCTAAAAGCGGTACGTTAGATAACGAACCAATAATATTTAATAATACAGATTCTGAGGAAAAGGAAGATTTTGAGGATGAGGACATACCTTCGAATCTGCTAAAAGATTTAAAGAAAAAATCTTTCATAGTACCTAGTAAAGCTTTTAACTAAGAAGACAAATAAATATTATGTCGCACAGGTGCAGCAATTGGACCAAAATGATTTAACAGTAAGTTTTCTAAGAAAACATTTAGAAAAGTTCGTATTTCCTGACGTCGAAGACATCTAAATCAGTGACAAAGATGACGTAGAACTTGTTTTGCCTGAACCGTTGTCAGCCCGAACACATAGTTTCTTTAGATTTCCAGTTAATTTTTTGAACTTACAATGTACTTTGATAGATAGGTGTTCCTGTATTTTTGAATAATTTTTTTGTTTTTTGTTTATGACTACGACATGAATGTTATCTTTTTAGTCAAAGCGCAAATAAACAAATAATAAGTTATTATGATTTTCTTAGTCAGTTATATTTCATCTGCAGTCTTATTCCCACTTTCAATAAGCAGTGGCCATTCTACCCCAGGTATGTCCATTGTGCCCCGCATAATAGGACACAATGAACATTTTTCCTTTTAGTACAAATTAATTTGTCTTACCTAAGAGAATTTTGTTATGTAAATTATTTTATACTGATAGTCGAAGCCAAAAGAGAGTTTGTACTAAATTTTCATTTATTTATGAAAAAAAATAAAGATTCTACTAAATAATAACGAAAAAAATGTCCACCGTGCCCCGCTTTCCCTAAATTTTAAATATGAAAATTGATGAATTTGTAGTCAAAACTTTCTGTAAAATATACTCAGTGAGACACATGGAGTCACATATGAATGATCAGGCAAATATCAGAGGGAAATGTCATAATGGATTCAGAGCAGGGTAAGACAATTATATCGCAACGAAACCGTGAATACTTTTATTTGGTCATAATCAGTAAAATACAAACTCGCATATCTTTTTAATAAAAAAATATTGTACTATTTTCTGTCTACTTGACCATATAAACCGGAACATATACTGTGACTACGTATAAACTTTATATACACAATATTCAATATTATGGGTAAACATCGAAGCATTACACATGAATGTTTTGCAAATCATTTCCAGATATAAATAGTTTGTTTAATGAAAGCACATGTTTAAGTATACATATTAAAATAAACTGAAGAAAATATATTCAAGTAGGTACCACCTAAACTTTCTGGGAAACACTAAAGCAGATTTTTCAATCTTACTTACTGGGATTAATTAAGCAGAAATAGATAATTATGAACACGTCTATTGGCAGTTGACATAGAATTCGCCTAGTTAACTCCTCATTAGCTATTTTATTGTTTTTTTCCAGCCACACTCATCTATTTCCGACGAGATGTCAACATAAATGTTAACAGAAAAACTTGTTACAATTTAACGAGGAGTTAGCTATGTAAGACATAACTTAAACAACAAAAATATACAAAAAAAAACTTTAACACTAATTAACTGCATTTTAATTGATGGATTGAACATCAAGAATTACCGCAAAAATATACATAGCGAGAAATAAACAATCAATAAAGGACTTTTTGATAAGATTTTTAGTAACGGTCAGCGACAGCTGGTCGAAGTTTGGTTAGCCCTGTCTTAATATTGTGTGTATAGTCCCTTACGGACATACCTCTGTAGTTAGAATGGTAGTTCGTCAGTCGCCCAAGAGATAACGCTACTACCAAAAAGTAATTTTATACAGGGTTACTGGTAATTCGATACATTCCTTTGGAGATGTGATGGGGCATGATCTAAGAAGTAAATTTAGCCCTAACATATATTATGCAAAACTCTATAGTTTTTGAGATATTTAATTTTTTTTGTTTTTCTCAAAAAGTAGATCTTAATGTCCTAAAAGTTAATTTCTATTTTCTTAGAACTATTAAGGGTACATTGAACATTTGTACCTTGTTAGATAGCTATTGAAATAAGGCAATAATAATTTATACGCGTGTTACGTTAATATTTTTTTGAAAAAACCTAATAGGTAAATTTCATAGCTGATTTAAAAAAAAAATGTTTAAGTTTTTATTTCAGATGTTCACATGATCGAAATGTTTCCGGATATTTTTCATTCCAAACGGATATCTATAATATTGGACAAGTAATCCAGTAAAAAAAAATTTAAAAATGTCAAGTAGATTTTTTGGAAATTAACTTTTAAGACATTAAGATCTACTTTTTGAGAAAAACAAAAACATTGAAATATCTCAAAAACTATTGAGTTTTGCATAATGTATGTTAGGGTTAGATTTACTCCTTAGCTCATGCCCCATCACATCTCCAAAGGAATGTATCGAATTACCAGTAACCCTGTATAATACAGAATCTATCCAGAATCACGGACTAGAACAATAGGGAAAGATCTGGAATAAGAGTCACAGAATACAAAAGGAGCTAAACCAACGCACTGGGGCAGTTCTAGTTTGAACAGTAAAGTGATCGGATCAAGAGAAAGAGCAAAGTGGCCAGACCAGTAAAAAGTACAGCGACAAATAGTGAATTATATTTGTTAAAAGTAGTAACTACTGATAACTGATATAGGAAATTTCTGGAGTTCCACCTTCCAGAACTCTCTCGAAGTTGTCCCGGATAACTATTCTATAGTGAATCCTGATTTCAGATTAGTTGCATGAGAATATTTGGATCCTGCTCGCTGGATTGGTCGTGCAGGATCTCGACAATGGTCACCTAGATCGCCGGATCTGAATCCTCCAGATTTTTTACTGTGGGATCATATGAAGTAAATTTACTTTCACATATGTCTGTCTTTTCTTTGAAGTGATTAACACTAAATGACTTTATGCATCGCATACTTTTTCTCAAAATATCCATAGTTCATTTAAAGATATTTTTTTCGAAAACCGTTAAATACTACGCCAATTCAACAAGAGCGACTTTTAGTGAAAAATCGTATTTTGAAAAATAATGTGTGAAACAATATATGGAGATATTCGACATTCGACAAATATGAAGGTCCTTCTCATTCTAAGCCCCTGTATATGATCGTTTCAATGTATTAACTCAAAAAAATTAGTGATAAGACATGTAAAATATTTAATGCGAAAATCTGAGATATTATCTTAAAATCGCCTTTTGGACATCGCATCTTTATTATAGAGCTGAAGCTTCCTTACGAAGTATTTCAGGACATAACTTCATTAGAAGTTTTGTGCTTAAAATTGGCCATATAATAAACTGTCTTACCGTACTTAGGAAACACCCTGTATAACAAATTTAAATTGTCTACGTATATACATACACTTTTTACGACTTTTCAACACCTGTTGCTTAGCATGCAGATTTATTATTACCTTGTCCTTGTCTTTAAATGTTTATTTATGTATGTCTTGTCGTATCTTTACCGATATTCGCACATAAATAAGGCGGGTTGTGCCTTAAAATAAGGGGGTGACAGCGTCGTTACTTTAACTTTTTTAATGGGAAATACGCTTCAGCGGTCTGGGTAGGTAACTTCCTATTTTTCATTGTCAAAAATCAACCGACCATGTCGTATAACTGCTATTGAACATACCTGTGGTCGTCGCATTTTGACATGGGCGGAGAGCTTTTTACTTGAAGCGATTTTGGCATAAATATAACAAACAAATCAGAATTTATTGAATATTCTTTTAATAAAAAAGTCAACATTTTTGCATAAAATTTAAGCTTTCTGAATATGAGTGAGGGTCTTTAAATTTTTTTATTTTAATTTACCTCATAAAAAATAATAAAAATTAAAAAAATAATATATATATATATATATATATATATATGGTGTAGTGGTGAGAGGTAAGTGAATCCTCTCATGTGGTCTAATGCTACTATACACCAGACATCACAGATGTCTCCATGGTGTATAGCGACTTGCCATTTTGCAAGTACCGAGAGCGGCGACCTTCAGCCCTTGGTGGACTTAAACCTATATACTGTTATTATACATGATTTGCAGGAAACAACTACTCAGCGGGCAAATACCCCGACCTGCATTGAATTACACCTTACAAATCATGAAAAATTGGTAGCCAATGTCATTTGTCAACTCCCTGACCAGACATAGACCGGTTTCGAACTTATTAGTTCTCCTCAGTATGCCATAGGTCGTGGAGCAGACAAATGACAGTGGCCAACCTGCTAGTCTTATACAGACTAATGTAAATGGTGTAGTGGTGAGAGGTAAGTGAGAGTGGTGAGAGGTAAGTGAATAACAATATATATATATATATATATATATATATATATATACCTAAATAAAAAAGGAAAGATTAAGTGTAAAACTAAAACTAGGTCAACTATAAGGATTTAAAGTGTCAAGAAGGAGGTCGATCTTTATTTGCATAAGAATGAATATATATATATATATATATATATATATATATATATATACCTAAATAAAAAAGGAAAGATTAAGTGTAAAACTAAAACTAGGTCAACTATAAGGATTTAAAGTGTCAAGAAGGAGGTCGATCTTTATTTGCATAAGAATAGTAACTTTGTTGACTATTGATCTTGTCATTGATATGAACGACATAGATATCAAATGTCTTTAAATCCATATTGTACATTTTACTACTTGGTATGCTAATCCTAACATTTCGTTCTATTACATTTTTTTAGTTCCGACTTTGAGATTAATCACTCAACCACGTTCTAACGATTCAGGTATTTGATATGTTTGGTTTGACTAATAAAATTCTGAGTATACGTCTAATGTCATATTCAATAGTAATATAAACAGCGGAATTGGGAATTAAAAAATTCCGCTTGGCGTCTTTTAGAGTTTGACGTAGATCATAACATACTTTTAGAGAAACTGGAATTTTATGCAATTATAGATAGATATAACTAAAGTGACCAGATACCAGGAAGTAAAATGTGGGACACTTTGAAATAATAAGAACTATGTACATTTATTCCATGGATTCACTGTAAACAAATCTAAATAAAATGTATAAGACATTCTAGTAGAGAACAAAGATCATCGAGCTCTATAACAGCAACATTTAATTTTCATTTTGAGACATAGAAAGCAAGACAATTGCGAAATATGTGGTGCGAAAGAGGTTTGACGGAACTAAATGCATTTTTCATCTATTCCGCGTCGTATCTCCAAAACGTTTAGGTGACGAAAAAAAATAGGACATTTAAGGTAGATAATTTACAAATATGCAACTTTTATAATAGGTTTTATTCCCGTTTGGGCCATAAAAACTGAGTTAATCGCGAATCCGCGATTTCCGTGGCCTTCCGACGCGGTTTTCACGCAATCCTTCAGGTGTATCGTGGCGTAACCATCAAGTGCCATTCAAGACGTCCAAATAAACACAATTTAAAAAAATGTTTTTACTAGGGAACGAATTTGATAGCAAAAGTTTAAAACGCCTGGATTGTTGTTTCCAAAGTTAATAAATTTCAAATCTAAAAAAAATTATAAATAAACAAATATCTCAACTCTAAATATTCAAAAGTAATCCAAACAAATTATATACATTTGAAACTGACATCGGTTCCGTATCTGTCAATAGTTCCTCTGTCAATATGTTCTCTTCTCAATTAATTCTATCAGGTGTTCCATAAGGACCTATCCTTGGACCATCGTTGTTTGTTATCTATACAGCCGATATTTTTAACCATTTGTTATCACATGCTGATGACAGTCAGCTTCCGTACGACAAGCTAAATCTTATCAAATGACGAAATAAATTCTGTCAGGTATTCTAAGGAGTATGTTTTAAAAATTAATGCAAACAAATCGTTAATACTACTGTTTAGTTTTTAAAATCGTAAAAAAATTCGAAAATCGCAGGTTTTTTCGTCTGTAGAAGGTGAAATAACATGTTTAGAGAACCAGTACTTTAAAAAATCACTCGTTACCGAATTTATTAAAAACAAAAACTGGCGTGCCTCAAAGGTTCATACTTGGTCCAATATAAATTTTATTAAGTATATATACGCTGTCGCAATTTTGTTATATTTGTAGAAATACAAGCTTCCTACTTCATCATTCAATTCAAGCTAAACTACTTCGGTTAAGGATACAATATCGAAAATGTTAAATTGGTTTGCAGCTAATATATTAAATTTAGTAGGAACAGATGACATTACTATACAATGTATACAGATTCGACAAAATTTTTGTTTTCTTTCTCGCACTCTTTACTTCAGAATATATAAAACTACTTTGCCGAATCTATATATTATTGGTGAATAACACGATTCTGTTCTATTTATAAACTATACCCAAAAAAGCTATACCTGTGAATATATGTTACGCCCATGATATTTGTATTAGGTACTCCTCTAGTTTTCTTAAAAAACAATGCAACCATTCAAATTCCGTGCAAAAATACCGTTTTTTAAACTGAACTACTTACAGTTCTTGAACTTGTCGAACAAAGAAACCCAAACAATCGAGTGGCCGAGCTAAAAAGTTTTACGCGAATTGACTAGATTTATTACGATATTACATCGGAAATTGGATGCTTTATATGCCGTCAAGAGGCAAATATTTGACTTGTGTATAGAATACGCTATGAATGATGCGAAGCCTAAAAAGAATAATAAAATCAATGTTATTTTAGTGGTAGAAGTACTTGATAAAAAAAATGAAATACGACATCCCTTTTGCGCGTCAAATGAAGACTATAACAAAGCATAATTATATGCGTCATCAAAATAATTACTCTCAAAATTTGTCAACACATGACAAATTGTTAAGACTAATCACTTGAGTGAAATAAAGAAAATACAACTATTAGTTCACACGTCAAAATTATATGAGCTTGACGGAGTACAATATATTCACAGGACACCTCTGGCATTGCTAAAAGCAATAAAAAATAAAATTAATGGATAGTAAAAAAAATCTTTTTAAAAACAAGCTATTATTTAAATGCTCTAAAAAGAAGGAAATAAACTTTGAACCCATCATTTAGTTACATTATATAATTTTTTATGGTATAAAAGCTTGTCGCGAGATTTTCCTGTGTAAAGGATATTGCTCAAAGTTGTATGGAGGCAAGGCCCCCAAATTTTTCATTTGTCCATTTAGGAAATACGATAATTTTTACATGAATGGTAAAAGAAACCACATAGCAATTATTTAGGTCTATCCCAGCAGCTACGAATCTTTTTTTTTTCAAATCACCAGATTTGTTGATTTTCTGAACAAAATACATTTTTGAATAAAACTGATAACATGGCTTTCTTTTGGACCTTATAGACAACGCAAGCAGGTAAGAGTCCATAAAATTCTCGATAAAATTGCAATTTAGGGCATGTTCGAAAAGTCAAGGTCTTAAAAAAAATTTTTACATCAGCCTCTAAAATTTATTTTGGCATTAGTTACCCCCTCTACCACCCAAATTGCCACCCCCACCCTGTCGTTTAAGGGAATAAAATATTACATTGGGATTTAGCGTGTATAAGACTTAGTGGATACAAAATCTGGATGTGGGAGTAGATATTCCTTGAGCAGCGGTTTTTAAATTTAAATATATTGTGATTTCATCTACTCTTAAATAGAATGAATATAAGTAATTAATTAAAAAAATTGTTGTATTATAGTGGATTTATTTTGGGCAATCTCCGAGGCAATCTCTTTTCATTTAATTACTTCTACCAAGATATAATCTCGCGATAAACGTTTATATCATAAAAAAAATTATATAATGTAACAAAATGATGGGTTTCATTTTCTTCAAAGTTCATTTTCTTGTTTTTAGCGCATTTAAATAAAAGCTTGTTTTTAAAAATGTTTTTTTACTATTAATGTATATATTAATCTTTTAGTTTTCACTGGACATGTTTCTAAGTCACTCACTTTACCGTGTTCTACGCTTCAAGCACTTTCATTTGATACTCATATTAATTTGATACCTATATTAAGGAGGTTGACAAACAAATGTAATCCGCCATCTTGTGGCCGCGGCCATTTTAAAATGACGTCACTTATTTTTATCGTTTCCTACTCTACAAGCTCTTTCATTTGATATCCATATTAACAGAGTTGACAAATATACATCATCCGCCATCTTGTAGGGGCGACCGTTCTGAAAATATTGAGTACTGCATATTGTATTGTCACAGAACTAAAGGTGTATGCAAAAGTTCAGCAAAATCGGTTAGGAGGAACTGGTTCTAATTCAGCTTGCAAAATTTGACCCAAATAAACGAACATTGCAAGTTAAATAAAAGCTTGTAATTAAACATTTCAAAGAACTCCCAACTAAAAATCTAATAGAAAAACTTGATTTTGTTGTAGTAATAGATAAGGGAAAATAAAAAGTGAGGAGATACGGGAGGATAAATGAAAAAAATTATATTTTCAGGGTATCTGTTCCCCAATAAATCATATCCTATTGAATATAATTATTACATCGTGGTGAATACTATTCCTGATTAGCTAACGACCATAGTAATTTTAACTGATAGCTGGTTGCTTTCAGGGACACCTCTGGACACGAGTGTGAAGATAAAATTCTGTCTTGAAAGTACCGGAATTTATGTCTGTGGATGTGTGTATTGTACAATTACCATGATCGCCACCGTTGTTAGTAATGATCACGCTATTCTTCTAGCAATTAACGGTTTTTCATTATATAGACTTACATTAGTTGAGCAATTTTACACATTGAGGGTTGCTACAATAGCCAAATCAAATTTAATTAAACGCTCTTGCAGTTACTAATTTTCTTAGAGAATATATTTAGCTGTTGTTGATGTAACTTCGATACATACTTTCTAATATTTGGGCTACGTGTACAAATAAATAAGTACTTAATTATTAACTAATCAGTGTACCAGGACCCAGAATAAAGTAATAACTATATATTCATATTTTCTTTTTGTAGTACGTTTGTGTGTCCTTGAATCTATGTATTTGTCTAGCCGATAGCCGCGTTGGTTAAGGCGCGAGGTGGCAATCGCGATTTCTCCGATACCGGGTTCGAACCCCAGCTCCGGCAATGGCACTGTCGGAGGATATGGTCGTATGTTCGCGTTTTTTAATATGTAACCCCCTTCCGCACAAGCCTCTGCCTTCTGAAATTGGAGGTTGTCTAATTGCTGTGGTGTTTATTTATTTATTATTTCAACTTATTAATTAAATAGTAAATTTCAGTGAAGATTTGAGAGTCTTTAGCCAGTGAAATCACATAGGTACGTTAGGTACGTAATAGAATTGATGTAGAAGCCGATATCGTCAACATACAATGAAGTAAAAGCCCCAGTATGCACATTAATGTAAGTAATAAACCGAATGAGGCCCAATACAGATCCTTGAGGTACATCCATTTCGTTATTTAATATCATTGACTTAGGTAAGACGATTTTCTATTGTATCCTAAGCTACTTATTTTTTCATTTGATCCCTTTCACCAAATTCTATGATATTTATCTGGATTTTATAAATTTTATGATTCCCACTGACAATGTGTTAAACTTTAAACATATAAATATCGCTGTCTAATTATTCGTATTATCAAATAAATAATTCAAAACGTACCGAGATACTTTCTAAATAACACTTAAATATACGAACTATTTTTACATGTACTTAAATAATTAAGTATGTTTAATTAAGATAAAGTTCCCACAAATAAGAGAAATATTTCTCGAGGTATTTATAAAACAAATTAATGTATTACGAAACTTGTATTTACGTATATCTATCATTTTGAGTAGTGTACGAACATTCTTGTCCCAAATGTTTACTCCTAGGTAGGTACTTGTAAAATTTATGATAAAACTAAAGCAAAGAATTCAGTGTTAACACAACAAACATCGTATATCCATCTTATTTTACAAGGGCGTTAAACCTCCACACCCTCGATTTATCAGAATCACGCCTACACTATTTACTTTAATTGTTAACACATGCTTAGTCTTGTGATAATTATAATACTTTCATTTCCAATATTACATACGACTTTTTGCGGATCGTTTCCCAAATGGTACTCGTCGGATAAACAAAAGTTACAGTTGCATTGCATACTATCGAAAATATGTATGTAAATGTAATGGTTCAAAGGTAGGCATCAAGCATCAAGTCTCGGGAAAAATGTAGAAAAAATATTCGCAAATCAAAATTTAACGTCAGAAGAAATATTTTTTTTTTTTTAAATGCTCAAATTGTTTCTTTTTAAGAAGCCTGTAGTGCCATTGTTTTTTTTAAGAAGTAGGTTTCGCTCTGTTACCGGAATACGCAGATAATTTTTTATTATACTTTTTGTTAGCCTCCTATACCACCTAACATATCTCTTGTTTTCAGTTTAAGCTGGTTTGTGAATTGTCATTGTGATTCAAAACAAAATTTGGTTGTGCAAAAATGGTTTACTCTATTGCGGAGAGGGTCGAAATGATTGCTTTGTTTTTCAAAAATGGTGCGCGGCAAACGTGCGGTAGATTTTTATTTAAAAGCATCCCGATAAACACGTAGAAAGAAAATACATGTTGGAATTGGTCACGAAGTTTAAAGAAACAGATTCAGTAGCCAATAAAAAACGAGACCCTCAACGTGAACTCCCGGTGATGAGGTTACTGTGGTTGGACTTTTGGGACAAGTGGCTGTAGACCCAACTCTAAGTACGAGGAAATTGGTCACTGTAACCAACATCCCTTGAAGTACTATTCGACGAATCCTGAAGCAACATAAATTTCATCCGTACAAAATTAATTTAGTATAGTGCGGGAAAGATGAAACTGAGAGGGGGGGTGCGAGATGAGACGCTAAGAAGGCAGGCCCGTACTTAACTACATTGTGTACCTATGTCTGTTTACGCTTTTAAAGGACCACGCAATTTTCTTATGGAAAAGTGACTTGCGTTAAATTGGTTGAAATTTTGATATGTTGTGTATCCCATCTCTCTGATCAAATGTCTCAATTGGCACAAATTGACAAACTTTCAGAGTCTTGAGATAAAGCTTGCTAAAGTAAGAATTATCATTTATTTGAGGTGTATGGGTCTGGGTTAAATCAGTACTCTTTTTTTTGCTTCTAGGGTCTCACAGTGGTTTGAAAACACCTCATAACTGTCATGGTTTATTTATTGAAATATTACATCATATAATCTCACACGTCGTCACGTCATATGACGTCATAGCATGTAATATCGTGTCATAGAACATCATGATTTAAATAACATTCTTTTCTCTTACTTCTAGGTGCTCAGATCACAATAAAATTCAAAGTGACCACTATGAGGTTCTGTGACACGACATGCCCTGCTATGACGTCATATGATATGATAAGACAATCAATTATACTGTTTAGGTGTTATTAAACAAATCTGAGACATTGATGCATTTGATACAGAGATAGGATACACAACATATAAAAAATTCAACCAATTTAACGGAAGTCACTTTTCCATAAGAAAATTGCGTTGGCTTTTGTTGTGTGGGCTCAGTTTAGCTGAGCTCTAAAAACAAAAAACATTTAAAATAGTAACAGTAAAAAAAATATATAGGTATCCTCAAAATAAATAAAAAAATAACAATAACAATAAACCTCTAAAAACAAAAACAAAACTCGAAATAGTAAATTTTCGTAAATAAAATATGTATTCTCTAAATAAATAAAATTAAATATAATTGAATTCTTTAAATAAATAAAAATAGATTAAAATACTTACGAACACAAAAAATGACATAAATAATAAGCTTGATATCACGATCACTATCATTGAACACAAAAACGGACACAAATAATAAACTTGATATCACTACCACTTCTTCAATCACAAGTCATCACAATCACTTCTTCCTCAGAATCCTGTGCGTTCTCCCCCTCTTCTTCATTTTCAGATGATGAACTATCCTCTTCTAAATTTATAATGAATTTATTTTCCCCATTTTTATTAAATTCACAATGCTTCAAATAATCATCCTCAATTCTAATCACTTTGGCAATTCTCTTTTCCCAGTCTTCCTTGGTAATTTTGGACACTTCATTTTTAATTAACTCTTATCACTTTTTTGTCGAATTTTGGAAAAGTATTTCCTTTTCTGATATTTTTTTTCAATTTTCCCCAAATCAATTCAATTGGGTTGAAAATACAATAATATGGTGGTAATCTTAAAACTTTGTGGCCAAATCTTTCAGCTATACTGTCTATAACATAATTCTTCTCAAATGTTTTCATATGAAGGACTTCCAACAATTCTGCTTTAGTATAACTGTCCATACAATATAGGTCGTGATCCGTTAAAAAATTTTGCAACTCCAATTTAGTCGAACTCTTATTAGGAATTTTATATAATTCTCTTGAATGGTACTTCGCATTGTCAAGAACAATAACACTATTTGGCTTTAATTTTGGAATTAGAGTATTTTCAAACCATTTTTCAAAAATTACTCCCTCCATATTCTTGTGATAATCCACGTTACACACTTCCATGTTTTTCCCGCATAGTTTCAATGCATTATCTACCCATCCATCACCTGATCCACAGTGTAATATAACCAATCGAGTCCCCTTATTTGGAGGCAATGACTGTGGTAGACATTTCTTAGTTCCATCAGTCCATCCTTTTTTTACGGTATCGTGAGTGTCATACCAAGTTTCATCTAGGTAATAAATTGTTCTATTTTCCCTTCTGAACTTTTTAATCTCCTCTAGATATGAATGTCGCCAATCCACTATTCGTCTGCTTTCCATAATCGCCACGCGTTTATTAATTGTTTTAAATTTAAATCCAATTTTTTTCAGCCAGTTCCTTAAAGTTCTTGTCGTATATTTCAAAGGACAATCCATTTCCTTTAGTTTTCTGTCTACCACGTCAACAGTCGGGATTTCATTTTTCTGATATGCATCATAAATTACATTTTTTAAAAGTTTTGCTATTGATGGATCTAAAATTTTTGATATACCAGCGTCGCAACGTTGCTTTCTTTTGGTAACACCTGTTTTCACTAGTTTGTACAATGTGGAATAGGGAACGTGGGTAAAAGATTCTGTTTCCCTTAACATATCTAAATCACACAAGTTAAAGTCATTAGATTGTCGCTGTAAAAGAGTATTATACACATTTAAACAAATTTGTTTCCCGTCACTGCTTAAATGCCGTTTTTTTCTCCCTTGAAACTCATTTGGAATTTTATTTTCTTTATCACTGAAATCATTATAACTGTCACTTTCACACTCACAATAACTCGATCGACTCATTTTTGTAATAAATAAGTTACATACCAGCAAAAAGACAAATATAAACTAATGTATTAATGTATTAATTGCACTTACACCCGTACACTCCGCCGTATATGAAAGTAAACTAAGTCCGCCTCTGAAGTACCATATCTCACATGTCGTTCGTGCTAGTTGGCAAACAACACAAGCCTGACCTCTCTCATTCTAATGCACGCGACATAAAAGACGTAAAACGTGATGTGATAGAAACAGCTATGCGTTATGCATCGCCACTATCCTCTCTATTCCCCACTACGTCTGTGACTGTTTTCATTTATCGTTTTCCTCTACAATACATGAGCTGAATGAGGATGATTTCGATAGACGACAGCAGTTTTGAGAAGTTATGACAGAGAGAATTGCGGATGCGAATTTTCTTTTTAACATTTGTTTTTCTGACGAGTGTACATTTTTCTTAAACTCTTCTGTAAATCACCATAACTGTCTGTTTTGGACATTAAAGACATTAAAAGCATGTTACAATGTGGGATGATGAGAGAAAAAAAAGTATATATAAAAAAATATAATTTTTTTCTTCTAATTTCGATTTGCAAAAATAATTTTTATCATCCCACATAGGTATGATTAAAATAAACATTTTCCCTTTTGTAGAACTAAAATAAAATTAGCCCTAATGTCCTCAGAAGTAAAGAGAGATTTAAAGATTAGGTATAATAAATTTGTACAACATCATCTCTATCTCCAAGCACATCGTACATTCGGCTGCATCATTTTATTGACGTGAAGTCATTTACAATTAAAATTGGAAGCCTGGATGACTAATACACTCCGGAGAACTCTTAATAACCACCTTCAACGATTAACAAGATACCAACGGTAAGTCTCGAAAAAGTGACCATCCTGTATATAGACCACCATGGAAAATGTTTCATTTTGTAATTTAAAAGGCCTGATTTTATAATCGCTGAACTTTTGGAATAGAATATTTTTACGAACACCACTCTATTTTATCATCTATTTCTTTATAGCTTCAATTAGCCTAAAAGAGCTGTCAATAATGCCCTCATAAAATAACTGGAGCATAAATCAACATATTATATCTACCACAATTACAATTAACTTTTGGCAGTTTGACTTGTGGCAAATAAAAAAGTCCATTAATGTTATAGGAAAATAAACAAATAAACGCTGAAATCTATAAATAGCTAAATATTTTGTTTTCAAATGGAACAGACATTTATTCT
The DNA here is from genome assembly GCA_963675555.1 of Leptura quadrifasciata. Taxonomy (NCBI): domain Eukaryota; kingdom Metazoa; phylum Arthropoda; class Insecta; order Coleoptera; family Cerambycidae; genus Leptura; species Leptura quadrifasciata. Next base: position 163,825,532 of record OY776676.1, read on the forward strand.
TCAACAAGTACGGTATTTCTTGTTATTGTGTAGATCATTTGAACTTATTTGAACCCGTAGCTTGTATACAGTGTATATTGTCCATGTTTTTAAATTTGGTAGCCGAATTATTTTGTCAATTTTAAAGCTTCTTGGGCGGAGATTTTAAAAATGTTAAATTTTATTTGTCTTTTGTTCCTATAATTTTAGTAACAATTATAATCAAAACTAAATCAGCTATATAGGGTGTCTCACCAGGAACTGAATCGATCGATATAGAGAAAAATATGAATCAGAAAATTTTCAAAATTTAGATAATTACTAATGTCGATGTGGCCAATCCAACTAAAATAATTACAAGCAGCTGATCCGCTTATACCGGAAGTCAATACCAACTTGCTTATTTCAAATGGAACACCCTATATATTTTAGAGTCGAGAATATGTAGCATATCCTATACCTAAATCAAGCAGTTTCAAAGATATTTGACATTTTATAGAAAATTTGACAGGTGCAACGGTTTGCAAGAACCGTTATAACTTTCTTCGTGTAAAAGATCTTCATTTTCTTCTTGTCACATAAAAAGAACACAAGGAGAACTACGTTCTACAACTGAAATAAATCCAATAATATCATACCAAGTGTCAAAGCGCGAAACTTGTTTAGATCAAATGGAACACCCTGTATTTTTTTACGTCAAGTTGTGTAAAATTGAATTCCCTTTTTTCTGATATTAGCATTGTGGGGGTTAAAGTTACAACTTTTTGAAATATTTGCGATTTTATTAGTAGTTCATGAATTGTTGTAATCATTTCATCAAAATAGCCATGATTGAAAACAATCAGTCATTATCTTATGTCAAAAAATGCCAGCACGTTTAAATTATACCAACAAAAACTTTTTAAATTTGTTTATTATTTATGGAGAATGTGATAAAGTAATATCAAGAACTTGCAGCACATTTGCTACTCGATATCCACAAAAACGCAAAATAACACTAACACTGTAACATGCGTATTAATCGAATTGAAGATATGGCATGACCTAAAATAGCAGAGATAAGATCAATTTAAAATACGATTTCATTTTAATTTAATAATTGCTCAAAATTCCGCCCTCGAACCTCGACACATTTTTCGCACCTTCGGATTAGTTCCTCATGGGTAGCTCTTCTAACTGAATCCTGTGATATGTTTTGAAATACATTTCTTACTCTTTGCATACAATCTTCAATGGTTGTTAATGGGCTCTCATAAACTTTACTTTATTTTTAATAGTTCCCCAAATGAAATAATCCAGAACTGATAAATCGGGCGAGCGAGGAGGCCATAAGAAAGGTCCATTATTGGCAATCCATTGATCATAAAAAGTTTCTTGTAAATAACTATTAATTAAATATGCGTTATGTGGGGGAGCACCGTCGTGCTGATAAAAAATGTTTCTATGTTCGGCGAGAGGTAAATTTTCTAAATAGTTATTATTCAAATTTTGTAAGATATTCAAATATCTTTCACTTAAAAAAAAAAAAAAAAATTGCCTATACATATTAGCAGAAGAGAAAATTTAATTTACCGTTTAAATTTTCCTGATAAAATTGTAATGCCACCACTCCCTATAGTTTCTTATGGTACAGTAAACATTGAACTGCCAACTTTCCTGAAAGTTTCGCTCTCTGAGCATATGAGGATTTGAGTAACTTCAATAATGCGAATTGTGTCTATTAAAAAGTCCATTTTTAATAAATTTTGCTTCATCTGTCCATATAATATTTCCCAAATAAGAATCGTGACCCTCAGACCTTATTAGAATAAACTTACAAAAATTCTGTCTTCTTAGGAAATCTGTTTCTTTTAATCCTTGAACCATATGGAATGAAAACGGGTGAAACTTATGTTTTAATAAGATTCTGTGAATTGAATCCTTGCATAATCTCGATTCCAGAGCAGCTTATCTTAATGACATCCTTGGAAATGCATGAAAATATCCCAGAATGACTATTTCAATGTTTTCGTCATCAACAATACGCTTTCTTTTTTGCATTATTGCCTTAACAGAACCATAATTTTTAAAATATTCCAATATGCGTTTTACAGTGTTTGGTGACGGTTTCTGTTTTTCTGGATATCGAGTAGCAAATGTGCTGCAAGTTCTTGAGTTTACTTTATCACATTCTCCATAAATAATAAACAAATTTAAAAAGTTTTTGTTGGTATAATTTAAACGTGCTGGCATTTTTTGACATAAGATAATGACTGATTGTTTCTAATCATGGCTATTTTGATAAAATGATTACAACAATTCATGAATTTCTAATAAAATCACAAATATTTCAAAAAGTTGTAATTTCAACCCCCACAATGCTAAAATCAAAAAAAAGGGAATTCAATTTTACACAACTTGACGTAGAAAAATAGAGGGTGTTCCATTTGACCTAAACAAGTTCTCGCGGTTTGAAGTTGATAAAATGTAACGCTAAAAACGGAACACTTGGTATGATATTATTGAATTTATTTCAGTTGTAGAACGTAGTTCTCATTGTGTTTGTTTTATATGACAAGTAGCAAATGAGGATCTTTTACACGAAAGAAGTTATAACGGTTCTTGCAAACCGTTGCACCTGTCAAATTTTCAAATGTCAAAATGTCAAATATCTCTGAAACGGCTAGGTTTAGGTATAGGATATGCTACATATTTTCGACTCAGAATTTTATGCTCTTTTCGAAAACCCTAAAATATATAGTGTGTTCCATTTGAAATAAGCAAGTTGGCATCGACTTCCGGTATAAGCGGAAGTGCCAGCTGCTTGTAATTATTTTAGTTGGATTGGCCACACCGACATTAGTAATCATCTAAATTTTCAAAATTTTCTGATGCGTACTATTCTCTATATCGATCGATTGAGTTCCCGGTGAGACACCCTGTATAATATATATTTCTGTAATTATATGTACAAAATACCGCCAATTGTTGTCTGGGTTATCGTTAAGTGTACATGAGTCCTATATGTTAAAGAAAATTGTCAAACAATTTGTCGTAAAAAATATTTCTATGAGAATTACGTAAATAGACTTGCTTCTGGCGTGATGATGGTTGGTTCCTTTATGGTTTATGTGAATATTAATAGTTGTTTTTTAATAATACTTATTATATTATAATATATGTATTGTAGTGTCCTGAAGATATCGAAACGTCAGCATATTAGAAGAGTAGCTTTCTTTAAGAGAGTTAAATCTCACAGGTTGTAAAGAAATTAAAAATTAATTTATAAATATATATATATATATATATATTGATATGATCGACATAGTCAGACCCATGAGATTCTTCAGGCCACCTCAGACCCACTAGAAATACTGATGATATTAACAAAAATTTATGTGTTATATATTTATTTTAACCTGACAAAACAACTAGAATCGAGAGGGGTAAAAGAAATTCCAATAAAAAATTTTCACGTCATTTAACCGACGTTTACAAGCCATTTCATTATTATTACGTACTCAAGCCAACATATACAATTTCCGCCATTCTACCAACTACTACAGACCCGCCAATGTTGCCATAGTTCTTGCACGATATTACGATTAGTTTGCAAGTGGAATAGTAAACTTCCACATTATGAACGCTAACGCTAAATCGACAGAAAAATTTAAAAAAATTGTTATATTTGTCAACTTGTCTTGTGACATTAAACAACAAGTTTGAGGTAATAAAAAATTGCTTGTGTGTTTCTGCAATTCGCAATTTTTAAAATGTGACATGTTTTGAGCTCTACTTTTTTATCCTTATTTTTATAAAGTAAGTTTTAAGTTTGAACTATAAATGTTTAGGTCAATTTAGAAGCAAAAAGAGCATTATTGGAGTATAATATTGAGCACATCTGAAATTTGGTTTATAATACATAACATTAAATAAGCCTAGAATTGATTTATAAAATTTATATTCTTAAAAGAGGCGTAGAAGCGCATATTAGGTATTTATTTATATAGTTAACTTTGTTATGTATTTTTCCGATAGACGCCTACTTTTTGCAATATACATATGTTATCAAAGAATACCTCATGCATAATAACAAAGCTAGTCATAAAACTATTTTATGTCTCCTCAATTTTCATTTTACTTTCGATAGTATTTGACGTGAAACTCTCAAATGCCAATTACTCGAAAACTAAAAATAGATATTTTGATTCCGTAAAAGGCATATATTTTCTGGTATCAATAAAGCTGTCACACCTATAGTATTATATCCGACACCAGATAAAATTTCATAATTTGCTATACCAAAAATGAATACTTACTTATATTTTTTTATTCCCTGTAATATGCTTTCACACCAAGAAATCTGCAAAAGTACTGACACTAAACATCCCTTTCTATTTAGGACCTTTTATTTGTTATTTTTTCTTGTTGGTAACCACTTTATAAATGTTTTCCAGGAAATATGCCATAAATTTTTTTCTTGGCAATCTACATTCCAAATATTATTTTCTTCCGTCGTTCTTTCATTATTTTTTAAATATGACTTCTCTCTTCATTTTTCATTAAAAATATACCAGATTTCTTCTTTGACAATTATGTAATATTTTACCGTCTTAGGGAATTGAAAACTTTATTGCCCTAAGGGCGAGGAGTTCTGTTTACAAAATTAAATGAAACGAAATCTAATTTTTAACTGTACATTTTAATGTTAACTTTTGCAATTCATTATGTACCATCGCTCATGTACTTTTCCTTGTCTACTTTACGTGAAAATACTTATAGTATTAAAGATAATCCCGATTTTAATGAAAATGACTGGGTCCGGATTAAAACATTAGTATTCAATACGTACCGTAATAAGTAAATAATGTTTTTAATGATGCAAGACTCACAGGCCTGCAAAAAAGTACTTTTTTTAAATTGTCTTAATTTTAGTTTTTGTGTGTTTTTCAGAGCTACTAAATTTTTCGATGGGTATCTGGGAACCTCTTTCAGCTTGTATAGCCCGTAGTCCTGTTTAAGGACACAACCCTACATTTAGTCCCGGCCCTGGCGGTGGGGGAGCTTTCGTATAACGCCCATTATCAGTATTTTCAGTCTCTAAGAGCTATTTAAAATTTATAAAAAATTATTGATCAGCCAATGGAGAATTTCGGGCAGACATTTGAAGGAAAATCCAAAGGGCAGGTGTATCGGCTGGCCATTAAACTAAGTGCAAATAAAATGTGTCTGAGACCCGTTTAAAGTTGGTTTCGTTATCTTTACTTGGAACAAAAACATCAAGAAATCATGTTTGAAGGTTTTTTTTAGGGGGGCGAAATTAGTAATCGGCGTTTAACGCAAAAAGTCCCTTTTTAAATTTTCTTTTCAAACCGCTAAAAAATTGTTTTCCCTTTCTTCAAGTAAATTTACATTATAATATAGGCATTAAGTAGTTCGAAAGTATCGCTTGAATAAATTTTGGTAATACTTACGCTCTGCTAAGTAAGCTTAAATGTTAAGAAATACGGCAAATATACTTCTTAACAACTTTCATTATGTCATTCACAAATTGATATAATTACATTTTATCGTCTTTTTCAATGGCTTAAAATAATTTATTGGTTATTAATTTATTATCGGGTATGTCAAATAATCAGAAACATGAGATATTTTCCACTATTTATTGCCCATATTATACTGCAAATCTATTGAGACATTTTGATGTTGCAAAATCAATTCTTTCAGTGGTTTGGAAAAAAATTGAAGAAAAGTCATTTCTTGCGACAAATGCCCGGGGTCGTTTATAAATAATTTCGGTCCCATAAGAAATCCTTCAGACATGATTTCTTGATCATTTTGATTCAAATTAAGAAAACGAACCAAATTTTAAGCGGTTCTCAAACACACTTTGTTGCACTTAGTTTAATGGTACCCCATTGCATCCGACCACACGGATTTTCCTTCAATCGCAACTCTCCTTTGGCTGGCGAGTCATTCTTTATAAAATTTAAATGGTACACTAAGAAACATGAGTTATGTAAAATAGTCATCATACGAAACTCCCACCTCCGGGACTCGGGCCCAGCGTAGGATTGTTTCCTTAAACAGGACTTCACACCATGTAAATTTAGGGAGATTCTCAGACACTCATTGAAAAATTAAATAGCTCTTGGTTATACAGTTTTTCTTGACAATGTAAACCATTTTTTTCTATTTACCATTTTGTTTAATTCAAATATGATTTTTAGTTTTAAATAAAAACATTTCATACTAATTTATGTATTAATCTTGTTTTATTTCAACTTTTAGAAGCTATGAATATTTCTAAAGAAAAAATTTTAAATTTTAGTTACAAATTGAAAAGAATAATTTTGTTAGAACATGTTATACATAATATTATGTTATACATAACGTGCCACTCCTTAGATGAAACTGATATTTTTAAAATTATAATATATTAGCAATAAGGGGCAAACCCGCCGCTAAAACATCGCTAATGTAAATTCGGCGCGGATGCCAATTTTCAGGTTTGTATTCGTCGCTAATATGACTGGAATTATATACTATATACAGCTCCAAAGTCAGCGCCCTCATGCGGTCGGGACCGGAACAAAATCGGTATAAAAATGACGAAATTTCCGCGAATTTATGCCCGGCCAATATTTCGTCCCCTGCATTCCCTAACCCCCCTCGTCACTTTAACATAGCAAAACGATTTCAAGCCCGAAGCCGGGTCTGTCTTGGTCGGATTTGGTCTGTCTTCGTAAGGAGTATGTGACGATTCGGGCATGTATAAACGCAAAAATAAATGTATATATATATATATATATATATATATATATATATATATATATATATATATATACAGGGCGTTTTTCAGTGACTGGCCACTGGCCATATACTGATGAGGAGTACAGAATCCTGAGACGACTTCAAAATGACTCTTATTATTGCATCTCTAATGCCCTTCGTCTCTTATATGTGTCAAATATCTTTGAAATGGATATTAAGAAACTCAACTGTTAAATTTCAAAGCATTAAAAATGCGCAGAAAAAACTAACTACATGGTTTTAGGCTTATATAGTCCTCACTAGCATATGGTCAGCCATCCACGAAATATCTTGTATAAGTTAAAAAACCCCTCGACACATTATCCTATTCACTAAAACGAACTACATCAAAATCAGACTAGCCATTTTCGAGTCACAAATTAGAGACACACAAACACACAGATAAGTTAAGTGTGCTAACATCCATTTATCTGTCGAGTGTTAAAGAATATATACTTATATTGCTGATTGGCTCACCTCATTTGGCTCAGACAACTCGAAAAGGTCCAATCTATTAGCATTCCATTGATTGATAACGTTTCGCAGGGCCTCCCTTTCGAGGGCCCTGCGGTCATTCGAGTTTCCATGCATTTAAATTTTCTGAAACAAGAAGAAAAACTATGGTAATAATTAAAGTAATAAACATATGAAATTAGTAGCAAGAATACTAAAGTTTATATAAACCACGTAAAGTAAATTTCCGAGGGCATCCCAGATTCAATACATTTTATTATTTTCTCGAAAAAAAATTCCAATTACCATGCGTCCTTATTATAAAAAATGTATAAGGGGAAGGTTCTCACACTTCCACTTAACGTTATATCAACTACGTGCCTGTTTTCAAAACATTGAAGATTACACAAGTACAAGTGCAATACTTATCTCGTAATATATAATCACAATAATAACCGCGATATAAAAAAATAAATAATGAAACAAGCACACTTCATAAAGATTTACCAAGCTTTAGAGCAGTTAGTGGCGTATAATAGTGTAATCCATAGGGGTAACGTTAATAAAATTCATTAAAAGGACTGAAACAATGCGGGAGATTTATTAGCAGCGCCATGAGAAGGTGCAGTTAAGCCTTTAGAATGATTATTTGATTTATTGCCTTTGTCATTTATAAATATGGACTGGCAGACAATTATGTCATTGTTTAAGGTGAAATGAAACTGATTAATGTGATCAAACACCGCTGGATTAAAGTTAATTATAATTTTATTGTAATTAAAAATTAGCATTAAGTGGTTTACTAGATAAAGTTAATATTGTTTTTAAATTAAAAATCGCAGAAGCAAAGGTGACATTTTAATGTTCGAAACAATTAATTCAAAATTTTTCAAACGAAGTTTCTCCAAGAGAATCCCATGTTCTCGCCTATTATCGAGCTATTTTGTAAATTTGAGTCTAAGGGAGATGATAAAATCACATTTAACATTTTGAAGTGTACGCATAATTGGGTTCGAGGTACCGACGAAATAAATTATAAACTTCTTTATCTTTGCGACAGGTTGCACTTGCAAGCAAGGGGACATTACAACTGGGATTGTAAGTAAGGTCCCCTTGTTAGTTGATTCTGGAGTCGATAGATCACGTATTCGACTGCTCGTCATAGAACCCGAAACGGATGTTTCTATTCGGCAGCTTTTCTTTGGGCCTCCAGTTGAATAACTACTTTCCTTTTTCTTTTTTTGAGTGGAAAATTTACGGTATTACAAAAACTGAAACAGTAAGCTGTTGATATGTCAGTCTTATGTCCAGATCCCTACTAGAGGCGTCTGTACTTACCGCAAAATTTTTCGATATTATTAGTGTACGGAATTGTGAACAAAAGCTTAAATGAGGGAATATAGTACACTTACTTACATTTAAGCGAACATTTCGCTACAGGGATCGTCTACAATATCCTTATGTATTTAATTTTCAAATGTTTTATATTCCATTAATACAATTTTATCTATCATTAATTCAAAATAAAATAAATCTTTATTAATATGAGACAGTTGAAAATGTTGCATTTTATTAACGACGGTTCATTATAAATTAATTATAAGTTTAATTAATGACTGTATTCATTAGATATTAATTGTTATCACATGTTATTTTATCAACTAATTATTTACTATCTATAGAAATGCCTACTATTTAATAATTACCGTCAAGTACTTCTGCATTTATGTCGCATCTTAGACACGAAAAAATTAAATTGAAAATTGTCAAAATAACTATTGACAGCCTCGACAAAAATTGAAGTAACAAAAATAGCCAATCTACTTTAGAGTATACCACTCACGTGATCGTTTATACAGTGTTTTAACCTCACCACAATAAAATTGTGAGGTTACTAAAATTGGTTCAAAAACGAAAATTGAGATAACATCAAATCTTTACGTTTTGAGGTCCTAGGAACCCAAAAAAATGGTTTTTGAAAAATGTCTGTGTGTGTGTATGTGTGTTAGCACGATAGCGCCGAAACTACTGAACGGATTTGAATGAAACTTTGCATGTGCGTTTCTTGAGTGCCCCAGAAGATCTGAAGAGATTGGATTACGTTTAGTGCCGTTTTGACGCAACAAATTTTTTACTTTATAATTACTTTCAATTTGCAATGGAACCATTGAAAAGCAGTTAAAATTCTGATTTCAGCGTATATCACACTTCCACCCTTTCGATTTGGTTTCCGTGAAAAAAATTAAAAACAAAGCAAATATGAAGCATAGATCGCATTTCGCGTGACATGATCGATGCGCGTAGCCGTTACGTCGTAAAACTCGTCACATCACGTGTCAATTTACGTGTGAGGGTATCCTCACTGCTGTAGAAGTAGAGCGGATTACGTTTAGTGCCGTTTTTAAATATATATACAGACAAATCGAAGAATTAAACTACAAATATTCCTCTAAAATTTAGTAAAATTACTGAAATGCTAATGTTTCATTTAACAAAGACAGTCGCGAGCGATCAGATTGCAATGAGCAAATTTTGACGATTGTCATTGTCATCGTTTATCATCCGATAACGTTGGTGTCATGTCATGTTAATAAGATTTCGGCATATTTGTAAGTTTTAGTGACTGCACCAGTGGATTGTCACAAACTTTAAAGGTAGATGTAACAATATCAATATCATATGCTTTCTGTACCTTCGTTGGTGAATTTATTATAGATTATCACTTTACCAATTTTCAGTTTGTTGCTTTACAAATCTGTAGTACTTAGGATAACTAGACTTTCTTAGTCGCTCAAGTGATGTTAAATTTGTTAATATCCTAATAGTATATTATTCAATGAGCGATAATGTAGGTAATAACTCGCATAGATGAAATTTGCAGCACGAGCCGCAGGCGAGTGTTGTAAATTCATTAAGTTGAGGGTTTTTTAGTGCCCCCAGAAGATCTGAAAAGGTTTTGGATGAGATCGGATTACGTTTAGCGCCGTTTTGTCACACAATTTAATGCTCTTTTCGGCTTCAAAGATCCACCGAGTGGGGAGGTTCCAGCCGCTTCCAATAGCTGCCATTTTTTATTCCTCATTTTCACATCTCTGTAAAATTATACTTAGCTGCACAATTTAGACGAGTTTTTCTTGTAACAAGCTCTGCTGCCTCAGATGTACCCTCCTCACTACTCTCGTCGTGCCTTAAACCCGACCGTGCTTTAAAGGCTTACTTATACACTTGTAGTATAATATACTATTATAGAGAACTTTCAATTTATTTTACGCCTATACGCACGTTGCAACGACATAATCCCAATGGCGGACTACGTCCGGGCATCTCCCAATAATTCTACTCTTTCAAACTGGGCGATAATCCGCTAATAAGAAACATAACACAAACTAGACAGCATAATGCCCCGTTTCGAATAAAACACATCCTACCATATAGTGCAAGTCAGCACTTCCCGACACACAAAAAATGCAACAAAAACTTTACCACATAATTATTATCGCCGCGGGCCATGCGGCATGTCTATAATCAAACAACCCGACGCACATTAAAAACCTATAAAGGTAAGCGAGTCAATTTGCGGTCAAGACAGCACAAAGAGTGATGGTATTTTAATGAGGTGGTAACGTTTTTGTTGCGTATTTTATGTGTGCGGAACTGCTAATCTCAACTATACACGTTACCGATTTTCCGGCAACTTCTGCTTGTCCCTCTTCCTTTCGGTATATTGCTTTTTGTTCCGTTTGTTTCTCGTTTCCTTTTTTGTACATTTTTGTCTCTAAATTCATTTTCCACCAAAATTCTAACAAAAACCAAAATTTTCGGAAAACCAAAATTATTGGAATCAAAGTTTAGGCTAATCTAATGAACTTGCTGACAGCCTTGCAAAAAAAGGATCTAAAGCACCGTTCATTGGACTCGAACCGTTCTGTGGCCTGGCCAACACATAGCGGAGGAGATCCAAGAATGTGAAAAGGACCAGAAGAAGTTCTATCGGAGGAATACTCCAGGCCAAAGACAAGCGAAAAAGTTCATAACTTATTCGACAAAGAATGCCACAAGGCTTCTCGAACTTGAAAAGTCCAAATTAAGGCTACTCACACGCCTTCTAACTGGCCACTGCCCCTTGAGATATCATCTCAAGAATATGGGCAAAGTAGTAGACAACAAATGCAGATATTGCGATACTGCAACTGAAACTGCGGAACATATACTTTGTGAATGCAAGGTGTTAGTCCGCACTAGGCTAAAATTCCTAGAACAGGCGGAATTAACGCCTGAAGGCATAGGGAAATTAGCCCCCAGGAAAATCACAAGCTTTGTAAAAAGTCTTGGAATCCTGGGCAACAACTAGATGTAGGGTACATCACAAAAGATCTTTTAGGTCGAAGTGAAGTAAGGCTGTTCGAAGCCAAACGAACCGATAAAACAATCTACAATCTAGGCTACTCTATGCGCAGCACGGCATTTTTGCATCTCGTGGAAGGCTCCTCGTTTAGATTGATGTGTCTGCGTCAGTACCAACATTCCAAAAAAGTAAAGTGAAAGTTTTTAAAAATGTGTAGTTTTTAAGTTTTAAAAAAACCTGTTCATTTAAATACAGGAATTTTAACACATTTTTAAATCTGTTAACAGAAGAAGTTTAGGTTTAAAATTTAATTGTTTTTAGCCAAGTCAGACCTAATCCGCCCGACCCTGCAATCCGCCATCGCGAATCGCGCGATGGTTGCACGGTCGGTCCCGGAGTGAGTTCTGGGGAGGCAATTGTGTACATTTTAACTTGAATAATAATTGTTGATTGATTGTATATTTCTAAAATTATGGTTGTAAAATGTGCGAAAAGCGACAGCCGTCTTTAACAAAAAAAAAGAAGCCTTTTGATTTTAAACATTTGTGTTACAGGAAAACACAGACACACATTCCATTACCTACTGACTTGCCGGACCTGGGAATCGAAGTATTAATCTCGTATATTAATTTATTAATTCAGTTATGTTATTCACTTCCTATATGAAAAACATGTAAACATATACATGGCAAGTAATCTAGGTGATTCATCAATATATGACACATACGCCAATTATTATTGTGTAACAAACACTTATTGAAAGAATTTTTCCTTTGTGTGACATACAATTGGTGTAGTCTCAGATATAGCATTAATACGAAGTTCTACATATATTATAGTCAACTACAACGTTTGCGTAACTAATTATTACATTTAGCTTTTTACTTATAATTGATAGTAACTAACTTAATATGTAAAAATAACTATAAATTTAAGTTGAATTACAACGCATTACATATGTGGGTAGTTTAACACTCATTTATTTTCCAAAGAACATTAATTTTCTCGCCCGAGAACCCACCGGCACTGTCTGCAGAGATCTCTAATTCCTAATTGCTCGATTGAGAAAACACGAGATAGAAACTATAAAAATATTCCAACGGCGGATTATTTATAAATTTGTACGCTAAACGAGACGCTGAACCTGAAGTGGTGTTCTTAAATTATAAAGTTAACGCACAGTTTAACGTTTATGTCCTATAAAAAAGTAATTAGAGTTCGAATGATAAATTGAAATCGTAGCTGGTAATTTCAATATCAATATTTGCCAATCACCTTTTCAGGCGTAAAGTAATTCCAGATTCTGTTGATTAAATAGTGGAATCAGTCTAGATCTTGACTAAAATTGTTAGAAATCATAGCTAATATTTCATAAAAATCTAATATTCTTTAGTACCACAATACGCGAAATAGATATCCATTTCCCAACTGAACCAGAATGTAAATTCAAATTTGTTTTATGATAATGCAGAGTACGAAACAAATTTAAATTGTGAGGGCACACGTAATAATAAATAACACCACAGATAATTACGACCCCCTTCATTCCGGAAGGCTCTAGAAGAGCCTTGTGTGGGAGAGGGCTACACATTTAGAGACAAGGGATACACATCCAATATCCGTGTATAGTGGAAAAATCCCTCTCACAGTATTTTCCACTGCTACGACCAGGGATCGAACCCGGAACTTTTGGGGTCAGAGGCAAGTGCGCTCACCTGTCGACCACCAGTCATACATACATGTGCTCAATGAATAGTTAAGTTCTGCGATGTCGCTCAGGTGTAGTTCAAATGCCATCTACCTTTTATGTGGTCTCTTTTTATATTGTACGGATGACGTCACAGCCTACCCGAAAACTCCGGGTTCTACACGTTCACGTTGTTCCACGCTCGGGATTATTTATCTTACAGAAATTCCACACTAGCTCGGTCGTAGTTTGGCAGCGTTTCTAGATTCAAAACTTTTATCTTTCTGTCCTTTGCATGCTTAAGATAGAAAAAGGTAGGCGATTTCACCCTATGTGATGCGACAGAAGTACTTGAAATTTATCGCGCCCATTGTAAACAAACACTATTGCTTGGCTCAATTTTTAGTTAGATCCTTTCGTAAGAATGTATCGTTTATGTTGCTTTAAAAGAATGTAAATTTAAATTGCTTTCTGGCAACTTTAACATGTTCATTATTTAATGGCTAAATAAATGTAAAATGAAATGAATTAAATGCAATAATTACTTGAATTTGGGAAAATAAATAAGAAAAATTTAAATTTATATATGCCCTAGAATTGGCGGTGATTTGATTGATATGGCTAACAAAAGATAACTTTGGGTCGAATATAATTCCTAGATCTTTAAGATGACTACAGCTCTTCAGTTCTTTATTATTAATTGCATAGATAAATTTTACTGGATATTGTGCACGAGTGTACGTCATTGCGCTACACTTTGAGATATATAACTGTAAATGGTTTACGTTACACCGCTGAGTGATCATTCAACGGCTACACCAAGACCATAGCTGTACAGGATCAGCGCAATCTTCTACATTAGTGATAGATGTAAATATTTTTAGGTTATCGGCATAAAGTAATGTTTTGCAGTGTAAGCCAATGACGATATAATTTATAAAAATGTTAAAGAGCAAAGGCCCAAGCACAGAACCGTGAATCTTGAGGCAGAAGTATTTTTGTACAACTTGAATTTTGTAGGGATGGATGGGTAAGTCTTTCAAAATGCAGCGATAACTATGGTTCGAAATATGCTGTCGTTTTGCAGATCGTTTAGGACTTCGTAGCATAGCTGCTTTTACCCTTTTAGCATTTTCAAGTGTGCCTGCAGAACGAGTTCTTCCTTTTGGTTTTTCTCTGGCACATGAAGCAGTACTGCGAAACTTTGTGGACCCACTTTTTATTGCTATTCGACTAGAAACTGGATCTCGTGGATTTAAATGAAAGTGACGACAAAATAAACGCTGAGTTATTACAACAGAATAGTTATTTTTTAAATAAGCTTCAACCGCAATAGAACGTTGAATATGTAACCAACGCTTCATATTCACAGCTAAAATGACATTTCTGGCAAACGCTTTGACAACTGTCTTAAATTTGCATTTATCGCGAAAGCATGGCGACTTGATTTGAATTTATATCAATGTGATAAATACAACAGAAGATACTCAATAAAGAGGGAAAAAACCAGATTTATAAAATAAATTCAAAATATTTTTCTACAACTTCTACCAGCCGGACAATTCATTTCATTAACAAAATATTTCCAGACAATTTTATATACTGCAAAGATTTGGAGAGTACAAATTTTAGAAGCAGATAGGTAATTTCTGAAGGAATGCTTTGTTACGGTTTTTGAAATAATCGGGCAGACGTGGGAGTCTTCTAATAGATTTAACAGCCATTAAATAATTATATTTATTGCATCTAATAGCTTTATCAATAACAATTATTCAATTTGCGCTGATGGAACCTTAGTTGTAACATGATCGACCTTCAGCGAGAGGTTGATGACTCAATTTTTGTAGAAACTTCATTTCAAAGACGCATAGAGTTGTGTGCCGATCAAAATAGTCAACATGTGGAGCATTTATATAATTTTTCTGTTACACAATGGTTACAAATAGTCATAGAGATGCGTATACAAAGACTGTTGGTTTCTCATACCTACATCATATGGTCGAAAAATATACAGGGTGTTCCAATTGAAAAAGTTGAAAAGTTTCAATTCAAGAAATTTTTAACTTGAAAAATCATTTTTGGCCACCCTGTATATTTTTAGGAAGGAAAATGTTTCAGAAACCTCACATAGATGTCTCGTGATGTTTTTACAATTTTATTTTGTTAAAATCCATAATGTTGACTACAGATTACATCTATAGATGTATTATTCAATCTTTATAGTTAAATATCTTGGAATCTTGGAAACCCTTAACCTTAGGGGGTTGGGCCTAATCAGCATGGGTTGAAGTACAACATACCCAAGTTTTATGAAATTTGACTAAAACCATTTTTACATAAGGACAGATGCGAGGTCCTTTTAAAGCTAGTCCACCATTCAACCAGGACACATACACACAGACACTGACACAACGACCATTCCCTACAACATTGCCATCTGCCGCAGCTGAGACTCAAACTCAGGAATGATACGACTAGCCGTGTTGCCTTTCATACAACTCCGACTAGGTTACTGCTACCAACTCAGTAACACATGAAAAACGCCACTAAACATCCATACTCTGGCCAGGATTCGAACCCAGGACTCCTTGGGTGCAAGTCTAACACGTGAGTGTTGAGCCACTGAGCCGGCTGAGTTGTGCTGCTAAGATGCATCGTTAGTAAATACGCATCTAATTATTGAAAAACGTATGCAATTATTTTGTTCTTTCCAAGCGAAATTTCCGGAATTATAACATTTTCCGTTAAATGGTTGAATATTTCGTTTAATTTCATTGTCCATTTTCATTTATTAAGTTAATTTATTAATTAATACACAATTATTTACAACACAACCAACTTAGTTTTATTCTTACACCTATCATTTAATTTGGGCCCATAACCTGTTGAATGAACTTTTAAACCACTTTGAATAAATTTATTCCCTGGTATTTCAGCATTTACACAAGAGATGTTAAAGTCGCAATGGAAAATATTATATCATTGTATATTATTTAATTACAAACATTGCTTGTAGTTTGCACTTTCCTATTCTCAGGTAACGTTATATTAAATATCATATCCCATAATATATTCAGCACCAGTCGCTGCATTTTTCGTGTTCGTAGGCTCGGGACAGCCGTATAAGTTTTTTTTTAATGTAGGAAAAGTGTCCAAGAACAGTGTACAAAAATATAAAATTAAACTCAGAAACTTCAGCTTTTAACTTTCGTTAATACATTATAATCAAAATATCAGCAAGCTCTGTTATGAATCTAGAAGTAAATATAAGAAAAGGTCATAATATCGCTTTATTTTTTTATTTATTACCAATAAATTCAATATTTCAATTTTTTACAAATGTTTTTGAATCATATTTCAATAAGCTGAGTACCATGGTTTGGAGTCCACGCTAAACTCTGGATCTCTAGGCACAATGGTCCGTCTATTATTAATAAACTTCTAAAGATGTCTATTTGTCACGTTTCTTAAATTAGCACTATCGTCGGATTTTTTATTTGAATGATTTTTAATTCCAAATAGGATAATTGCTTCATTACAAAACAAATCTGCAACGTTATGGAAATGTGATTTCAACTCAATCGGCTTTCTGCACATTACGCGTATAAATAATCTGAGAATGCTGACTTTTTAAAACAATAACATGCATTTTATGTTTTATTCGTGCAGCTTTAAAAGAAAAGTCTTAAAAACAACGCACAGATGATTAATTGGTTGGAAGTCAGGTGCAGTTTGTTCTGCAAGACTGCATGGGAAATGTTATAGAAGGAAGCGGATTCAGCAATTTCTTTTATGGCATGTGTTAAAGTCTGTACACACATAATAATATTTCCTTTATTTGGTAGATATACATGGCTGACTTCATAAATATTTGGAATTTATTTTCCACTTCATTTAGAAATAGAAATATTTTTCTATAAGTACAATGATTTAAGAGACTATAAACAATCCTCATTAAACATATTAGCAATTACATTGTACGCTATAACAGCAATGTTTTTTTATCTACACTCAACAAAGATAAGTAATAAATACATTATATAAGCAAATAATAAATTAACAAATAATATTTCACAGTGTGTCAACGCGGGTACTGAAAAGTTTTTAGAAAATACGGTTGTTCACAAAAAAAATTAAATCCAGTTTAAACGGCATAACCTAGTTCAAAATAGTCTTACAATTCCATTTGTAAGGTTTTACAGAAATCAAGAAGTGAGTACTAGAGTAGGGTGTTTATTAAATCCGGGCATTCAAATTCTCGTCTTTTTTCCGATTTTCCCGGATTAAGTTTCAATGATATTATATTTTACTATAAGGAACGTAACCAGATTGCAACCAACAGCTACTCTCCGGGCTATGTGCCCCGCCGAGCGCTGAATTACAGGTTACAAGCCTGGCGCAAGTGTAATAATTGTATATTACCAACAGAACACTAATGCTTCGATTGCAACAAACACCAGCCGAAAGACTGATGCTACTTAAAAGTAGTAAGTACCTAGTACTATAGGGCTGTAGTTAATTGCTCCCCTATTGTGACGAATATGCCACCTTGTAAGGATTTTATGAGGGAATATTTGAACGGACATCTTTATTCTTGAATTTTTTACATTCTCATGTCTTTCGCACTTTTCAAAACTCAAGTTCTCCAGCTTTTTCAAGACATCTATCTTATGCAGAGGACTAGAAGACAATACATTAGCTTTCACAAACTTCTCGGCGCAAGTCTTCAGGTTATGCCAAATACCGTGTATCAGACTGCAATTCCCTCAAAAATGGTTCCAGATCTTCAGCAAGTAATTGAAAAAATGCAAGTTTTCTGGTAAAATATTGTTTTGTACAGCTCCTTCTTATTCCTCTCACGTATTTTATTTTACGATCGACGATCCTATTTTATTATTTAATATATACTGCATGTACGAATAGTCCTGACACTATTCATACATCCTGCATGTATGAATAGTCACTCCGTACTGTTTTAGATACGGCAGTGAGTCCCGAGATCTCTCACATCACTATTTTAAACGAACGTTGAAAAATTTAATTAGGAATTCTGAAGATATTTAGTTACTGCTGTGAATAAACGCGAATAAACCACGACGAACAGGGCTGCTGTCTTTAACTAAATAGTAAGAAGCTCTGAGAGGCCAGGGCATATCCTAAGCTGTCTTGTTTACTGATGTCTTAAATGCATCATGGACGACGACATGTAGACACTGTGATGCGTGATGGTCCTTCATTCTCTTCGATTTTTTTTTTAAATATGTGAAGTAACTTCTTGTTCACATTGGGTCCATCCATAGATACCTGCAATACTTTCAACAAATCAAGGTCATTCAACCTCATCTTAATAGAATCAAGGAGATCTTCAGCATTACAACATTGCTTTTCCTTCAATAAATTTCTTTCAGCCTTATTATTTCGCTGGGCGAATAGTATTACAGTAATAGATCTGGGAACTTTTATATGTATTACCCTGTATATATTATAAATTATTAAGTACCATGGGTATTGCAACCTTAGAAAATGTGTAGTATAGGTAAAAAATGTTTAAAATTATTTGCAAGACGAGTAGTAATTTTCCGAGAGAAAGATGGGGATTTATATTATTTGAGCACGGTTATTGTTTTATATATTTTAAATTACTTCCACCTCCTGTATCAATACACAACGATCTAAAGATATTCAGGAAGGGTTGTATTCGTCACGGTCTGCCAACCGCCCTCGGCCCACAAAAGGACAAACGTCAGTTAGAAGGAAGTCGGAGGCATTGCGACTACCGGTCATGGGAACTGCTTGGCTATTGTTACAGAATTCGGTACGTCTTTTTCACGTTCATCCACAAAATCTCACTAAACGAGTTGTTTAGATTTCCTTTTAGCATGCCATAAGGCGCTGAATCTGTCAGTGAAATCACACACGCTTTGTTTGACTTGTTATTTCCGATTTGTTTCCTATTGTTGTATATTTAAAAATAACTTCTCAACTGGTTTTAGAGATGCAATGCTGTTGCATTTTTATGCATTGTGTTCATCCAACGTATCGGCAAGTGAGGTGAGGTCAGTCGATGTGAAGGGGGATGATCCACTAAAGCAAAATTTACTTCTTGAATATGGGCCATTGAATAAAATTAATAATGCGACTTAGATTTCAGCAAAACCAAAAATTCCTCAATAATTAACAGATATGGATAACTGTTAGGCATTCGTATATGAATATACAAGTATATATTTTTATATACTTTGTGTTCGATTACTTAAATTTTCGAGCACTAAAAAAAATAATAATGAATTCCAAAGATACAATGTTTGTAGTAAGAAAAAATTTTGGAAAACTATTTAAGAGGACCAACCTCGTCAACTGAAAATTCAAAGCACTATTATGTCAAATCCAATCCAACCCCCGTTGTAGCATGTTCAACTCTCCGTTTAATGGACATGAAAACAGCCAGGATTTTGTACCGAGACTAACATGACAACAGTGTGGCTGGAAAAACTTTTAATATGTTCAAGAGCGATTTCGAATAAGTATACAAAAAAAACTTGTTACAGTTCAATTTAACATTTATACGTTATTAAAAATAATCTCTAAATCATTACTTTATCTCTTACATTTAATGTCTAATGAATACGTGTTATCCGTCGTCACGCGTAATATTTATTATTTAGTTGTCTATATGAATTCGCAATTGTAAGGAATCTGTAGCAGTTAAGTATAGGCATGGCGTTATACATTTTGTTGTGTAGCGTGTTGCATATACTTAAGCTCTCTATTTCTGTAATTCTTAAGCTAGGCAACCAATAACTTTTAATTAGTTTATAGGTAGATTCCTATAACCTACTGACGATCGGTAACACAGATTTATTTCTTCACAATAGTTTTTGTCTTAGGTTTTGTCTTCCGGTAGTCTGTCACTTTTCACGTGTAATTTGCTCGAACGCTTGGCAATTTATTAAGTGGTATTTTTACGTGCTCGTTGCGATTTTTGAAACAAGTAATTTCACCATTTTGGGATATATTCGCAACGTTATATTTTTCGGTTATCCATTTATGTTTGGACGAGTGCATATTTGTATGGTATTGGAAATCGATTGTCTTCATTGGAAGGATCTATACGTAAAAGCCATTTTTTGCCAAATTTACACGAGGCCAAGGACATCCAAGGTCAACAACATTTCTCTAAGAAAACCCTCCGAAACGAGGGTTCTTTTTTTCCACCTACGGTTTCGCCTAGGATTTCGTAGTTTTTCTACGTTTTTTTTTTGTCTCCCCTGAAACAAACAACTTTTTTTTTTCACTGGTCTACACGTACTTATGTTACTTCTCCTTGCTGGACCGGAATTTCTTTTTTGTGGAGGAGCCATCCATTTTCTGGGTTAATTGATAGGCTGGAAGTTGCCCATTCCTGAAATTTGAACCGAAGCTGAAACCCTGCTGCCTGCAAGTTGTATCCTTCTTGTACCATATATATATTGATTTTTTTTTAAATATATTGTATATTTTGCTGTAAAAAATTTCACCACTGCTAATTTTGCTAAACATTTTATGAAAATATTCTGTCAACTAATTATAACATCTATGATATTTGTTGGGGGTTTAAGCACTTACGTAAGACGCGTATACCCAGTTAGATATATTTTTTTTGTGTGAATTTGTCTACCATACCCTACGTTATTGTACTGTTGAATGTTTTAAAGTTAACCTATTTCGTTTATTGTTATTAAAAGATAAAACTGAATTTGAATTTTTCATTATCGTCTCGCTAAGTAATTTATTTAGTAAATTTGAGGTTACATTGTACTTGAGCTGGTATTTGGAGTGAAAAAAAAATTTACTTGGCGCCCTGATACATCAAAGTAATTTAGAACCCCGACCATCTCCACTGTCAGTCGGCCGGCAAATACCGTTAGTCAACAGACGACGACCAACTAGTTACGTCAGATTGTAGTTTTAAAATTTGACGTAGCAAACTAGCTAACACTATCTGAGCCACTCTTTAGCGTTATGTGGAGTGATTGGAGGCTAATATATTTCTAGTAACTTATCAAGTTTTCTGGAAATACACAAAAAGGGAATTCCGTGATAAGAAACCTTATTAGATACGTCGTTGTTTGTAAATAAAGTAAATAAACTCATTACTTAATGATTGTTGCATAGGCGTCAGATATTCTAGTATAAAAAGCCTTTAATTAAACGACAGCCGAAGGCAATTTTTTATCACTTACTATGTAAATGTTTATCGCTACTGTAAATAAACAGATACCAAAATACGTGAAAACAGTAAAAAGCTAATGCTGTAATTCCGAACTATTAAGAGATATAAACAATACTTGATACAAGATAAGTTCTATAGAATATGATTAAAGTTACACATATATGTAAATATTTCCCACATTAGAAGGAAAGTACGTAATAACAAGCTAAGGTATAATAGTAGATAATAACCAACGTGTTACTATATTTTTAACACAGATTCATAAAAATATTCTTTTCAATGATCCTGTTTTGGATAATCTGCCACATACTAACGGATAGGAGATATGAAATTTAAGGAAAACCGAGCAAAAATGGGCACAATTTTATGCAGTAATACCCAATATTTTTATTCTAGCTGTAATATGGTTTATGGCAGTTCTGCTAAATTAAATCCTTTGATTTTTAAATGGCTGTTTTAATTTTTTCCCGATTAATTTTAGGCGATCAATTGAAGCTATAGAGGTATTCCAGATTTTCCAGGTCGCTAGGAACCTTCCGTAAATTAAAAATGAGAATGTTGCCAATAAATTCCAATGTCTACAGGGTGTTTTTGAAATACATGCATATATTCAAATACATGAATAGTCATCTCTTCCTGATTGATGTAAAAATATGTATTTATTAAAATACCTCAAAATAACCGAAAATATGAATTTTCAAAATTGCAAATTAAAAAATTATCCTTCAGGTTTCAGAAAAATATCTCGATTGTTTTCGAATATACACAACACATGGGTCACAATGTATGGATATATTTGTTGCTCTTTTGTCAAATACATACTAACTACACACGGTTTTGTGAAGTTTTCAACTCTTACATTGCCCGGTAAATAACATCCCATATCATTAGCTGATAGCTTTTAACACCTGAAAATTAGCTCGCTTCGATTGGCTTTTAACATACTTTTAGAAGTTTGTTAAAATACAAACGGTGAACAATCATTCTTTGTATTGTGGTTACTATGACCGGATCTTTTTTAATTTTTATTATCGACTTATTTAGATTACTGTCCAGGCGGAGTTAGCATCCGCTATTCCACCACTCAACCAGGACACATACACACAGACAATTCCACTACCATTCCCTACAGCATTGCTATTTGCCACAGCTGAGGTTCGAACTCAGAAGTGGTACAGCGTCTAGCCGTGCTTCTTCTCACACAACTCAGTCTAGTCTGCTGTTACCAATTCGGTTATACATTAAAGATGCCGGTAAACTTTCATATCCTAGCGGGATTCAAACCCGAGACTCCTTGACCACAAATCTAATGCGTAAGTATTGAGCCACTCCACTGAGCCGGCATCTACATCGGATAGGTTAGGTTCAGCCTCTGAAATGAAACCTGATACCTCCGATTCTTCCTACAAAGTCAGGAAGCTCGCAGAAGCCTCCAGGATAGTTTGACGTGTACTTTCAAACTGCAAGCAGACAAATTCCTATGGCGTTACTAATTTTTAAACGCGTAATTTTCGTTAGATTTTACCTAACAAATTAAGAAATAAGCCGGGCGTTTTCACTAGTTTACAGCTAATACATCCACCGGCCGCTTGGCTAAAACGGTATAGTCGAGTACACATTTACTGGGTACTCAAAAAACCCAACAAAAACTTTACGACCTCTTTATTATCCATGGACCATGCGGCATGTTGTCATCAAACAAGCCGACGCACATTAAAAAGCTATAAAGGTAAGCGAGTCAATTTTCAAACGAAATAGTACAGAGCCGAACTTAAAATTCGTATGTATCAGAATGTGCATATTAATAATATAGACCATAACGCGCTGTTAAAATTGAACGACTGAGTTGTTGATCTAAATATTTCAAGTGTGTGGCTGGGCGCAATTACTTTTGCGACTAGCTTAACGGTATTTTAATGAGGGTGTTAAGTTTTTGTTGCGTTTTTTGAGCGCCTCGTAAATGTGTACTCGACTGTACCCTGTCATGTGCAATAATAATGCTTCAATTTCATAAAGTATATTTTATGCGAACTTTATTCCTTAAACTGATAAGTAAAACATGCTGTTGGAATTTATCAAGCATATCGGACACCCGAATCGAATTCCAAAATGTATATATCTCCTATAAAGCATGTTAGGTGATGCTTCTATAACATTTTTATAATCGAATTTGTTTAATACAAAATAATATTTTTTCTATTACATTATTTGTTTTTATTCGTCCATTAAAACAAAAAATGGCATATTTTTATTTCATATCTACTGAAACTTTATGCATCATAATAGTGTACCTACCAAATTATAGAACTAAACGATAAAATAACGAGTTTATTTCTTAATTTAACCACAACTAGGTCATAGAGTAATATTTTTTAAAACTTATTTCCTATAGTTCCCATAAAATTCATATAAATTATAATAAAATTTATAGAGTGAAACGCACGTTTTTCAACAAAAGCAAACATTATTTTGTCATTAGCAAGTTTCGAAGGTTTAAGGAAATATTTACTGCAAATGGGTTTAAAATATAAACGTATTTGTTGGAATCAATATTCCAATACACGGACGTGGATGATTAAGCATATTTTGGATAATCAATAACACTGTCAGTACCTATGTATGTACCTACTGATAGAAGTAGTGCACTATTACAGTAGTCTTCATAGACAATATTAATATTTATTTGTATTATTTTCATCAGTATATTACAAATCAAACAGTTATTTGTGATTTTTTGCCACTGGGAACTTCTTTTATTAAAGTGAGTTATTATTATACTTCGGAGGATTTGGACTTCTCTCAAAGGCCATTTTTACATTTATATTATTTTTATATGGAAAGAAAACAACTAATAAAAACTAAAATTGGTCTGACAACAGAGTTGCATCCAAACACCAGACCGAGAAAGACAATGATTCAGAATTCAATAGATTTATTTAAATTAGAAATTTTATCTGACGATAGTTAACAAAACCGAAACGTAAGAAAATATAATAACCTTTAATTTAGGCACCGAAATCCCAAGAATATACTTATGTGCACGCTCACGCCCTCTTACGAAGAGAGATTTAATCCCTAGTAGTAGATAGAGTAAAAGGGAGCCTGCCTAATGGGCAAAAAGTAAAACAATAGTTCACCAGTCGGCCCAGGGTGGCACTGTCTTATGAGATACATTGGAAGGAGTAGATATGTCTCGAATGATAGTCTGGAATAGTCTGGAGGGAAATGGATGAATCAAGGATAAATGCCACGGATATATAAGAAGCGGATCCAACGCACGGAGTTCAGTACAGTTCTGAATAAGTTAAGTAATCAGATAAGATAAAGAACATTATTAATAATTTTGAAAAAAAAATTTAAGAGATATAAAATGACGGTAAATTTTTTTTAACATATCACATCAACTACGATTTGGTTCTCGGGCAGGTAAAACAAAAAGTAATGATATATGTACGATTACCAAGGACATAGATTGTTTTTGATAAAAATAAAAAGTGCATCACAGTTTTTCTGGATCTTGCCAGGGCAAGTGATAGTTGATAGTGTTAATCATGAAAAACTCTTGAATGTTTTAGAACGTTATGGCCTCTACTGCAACACCCCCACCCTCCATCTATAAATTACTAACAAAAATCCTTGACCGTTAAGCAATCATGAATATATTTAATCCCATCTACTAATTACTTATCTCAATTTTATGCCAAAATAAATAAACAAATTGGCCATTTATGTGATCGTATAATTTTATTAAATTAGGACCCCAATTCTTTATGCAAAGTTTGACATTACGGTTTCCTATCTAATATTATTTACCTTAGAAATTTAGCCTCTCTTTTAATTATTTAAATGCCCTGTAAGTTTGCACACACTGTTTATTAATTGAGAAACTTAGTTAATCATTTGCTTTATTTATTTTCTATCATTCAAGATTGCACTGTGAATTTATAGATAAAGTTTGTCGTCAGATTTCATTTGATTGAAATTAAATCATTATCATTTAGTATAGTATTACTTGTATTACTAGACAGGTAAAGTGGAAAGGAAAGACAGTAACTGATAATAGTCACAAAGATCATTTTATTTTATAACAATTGTTACAGCAAATAGCCAAATATGGAGAAATATTGAAGACAATTATCTAAATATTAGATACGTTGCTGACCATACTGTATATGTTTCAGAGTTGGTTATGCCAATAATAAGAACCATGTTATGCAATAGAATTTCCATGTTATTTGCGAGATGCGGCAATACCCGTTTAAATGATGGTTTGAAATTAGTGTGGTAGCAATCGCTGTGATAAAATAAAACCTAACGCAAAATAGAGGGCAATAATCATGTCATGTCCGTGCATTATAGAATTTAAGTGGTAAATGAGAATTAAATACTCAGGTAAAATATCATAGAATGTTGAGGAAATATCCTTTAATCGATTACACAAACGGCAATTACCAAATTGTGTATGACTGTCCAACAACGTACCCATGGTTGGTCGATGTAATTTAAACAGACAAGACGTCCCGGTTCAGATCTTCGTCGAACAGTAACCCACTCAAATATGAGAAAGATTTACAGGGCCAATGGGCTCAAGCACTGACCACTGACCTGTTCTATTTGTAGTCCGTAGAATAATTATAATGATGGATCGTTATTAAACAATCATAGAAAACTAGGTATATCGCCGGTGAGAAACCTCACACAATAATGTGAACTGCAAAACATTCTTGTGAAATCTTACGTACCAATGGGCACACGGTAAGTCGCTGTAGGTAAATTAACTGAAGTGTGATTGAAGTTGTTCGTCATTGAATAAACTCTGACAATATTCATCTTAAAGATGTAAACTTGTTATTTAACAAACGTAAATCTCCCTAATAAATATTTAGCAGGTGACCTTTGACCTAACCTTATTATTATTATTATTATAACTGAGCAAATTGTAATATAACTTCATCCTATTGTCTTGTTAACTATCAAAGCAAATATTCCATAAAAAATCTAATGATTTAGTGCCACAAATACCAATTCCCCACCCGAAACCAGAATGTAAATTCAATTTTAAATAACTTAAGACAGTTATGTCGGTAAAATTGGCGTCGTGTAATCCGCCAAATTATTGTCTTCCTCAGATACAGTGCCCTCAAACGCGGGGTCGGTGGTAGTTTCCGCGAAGTGTGGGAACTGACACTTCATGGCTGAAGAGGGTAGTGATTAGGACACGCTAGCGTTGTTGCTTCGATAGTTCTAGGCTCCCAAAGTTTAAGGGCCAAACTGGATTTATTTGTTAGAATAGTTGATGTCCTTGTAGAACGAAGAGTGCTCGAAAGCATCGTCGGCAAGTATCATCAACGAGTTATCTTCCAACGAACTCAGAGGGCTCGAAAATCGTCGTCAAGCGTCCTCCATGAGTTCTGCCCTCTGCGACGCGTTTCCCAGCTTTTTATGTAATTTTCTTGTGGGAGGGCAATGTACGCTTTGCTTCTTCCAGGACATTGGTCATTGTAAATTCCGTAGCTATACAGACTCTGTGTTACCCACGTCCCATCATTTCCTTACATTCTCCTACATATGTGCGGGTGACTCCCTTTCTGTTTTCCACTCGTGTTCACTAACTGCTCTCGCTCACTCGTCCTAGCTTTGCACTGCTTGCTTCTTAAACGCATACGTTCGTCCCTGGGTTTGCTAATGGATTATTTGTGTTTTAAAATTGTCAAGTGTTAAATAAGAAATAACAACTATGTTACCAGCGATTTTAAAGCGCCATTTGGCATTTATCTAATTTTATACCCCAATATTTTAAAGCATGTAGGCGCTCTAAATACTGCTGTAATTTTGTGTTAAATTTAATGACTCGTAGGATGTAATGATAATTTCTATTTAATTGTTGTAAAATTAAAATTTGAACGTATTTGGAATAGAACACACAGAAATTAGACAACCCCCCAATTCCAGAAGCCAGGGGCTTGTGCAGAAGGGGGTTACACATTGAAAAAACGCGGATATACAACCATTTCCTCCGACAGTGCCAGTGCCGGAGCCAGGATTCGAACCCGGTGGTGCGATGTCCATGTGATTAATCGCGACTGCCACCTCGCGCCTTAACCCACTCAGCTATCGACCAGAATGAAAATAAGAATTATCCCCCAGTGCGGGACGTTTCACTACGGTTAGATGTCTTTCGCAGTTACTTACTAAATATAATATAAATTACAAAATTCTTAGTGAAACAGGAACTGTAAAAATAGGGGTACCCAGGGGTCAGTTCCTAATCCTTGTAATTGTGATTCCTCGGAATATATTTCTCCCACGAAGAGATATTTGTATCTGTTTCTTTTTTCTATTAATGTGCAAGTTTTGTATTTTTAAATAACATAAAAATTAAAATTTAAAATAAAACTCGGTCGAGAACCCAGAAGTTTTTTTTTTGTTGTAACTGGGTACTGGTTAGCGCGATGTATAGTTAAGTCGAGCATCCATATCTGCATAGAATTGTATGTATGACTCAACCTAGACATATCTGCAGCATACATTAAAAAAGCAAAAGTCCGAGAATGGGGCATTGAGGTATTCCATTTATAATCTAGAAATTCAGTGAGCGTCGAATGAATCCTTTCTATTTGACAGGTAAACGATGGTTTCTTGAACGGCCAATACCTATATACCATAATGGAAAACACGTAATAGTCTAACCACAAAGTGACATCGAAAACGTGGGTTGGTAAAACTAGTTTATTTCCTAGTGTTAAATAATTTTTAGCGACATCAGCCCACAGATATTTATTTTTTATCCTTAAATAATCCAAGCATTTCGTATAAACTTTGTGATGGCTAGCGCGTAGGTGGACTTGTGCATTTAAATTCGTGGCAATCAATTTGTAGAAATGCATTATAGACATACATAAATGTAAACAAATCAAAGCCTTGACTTTAGGAGAATTTATGCCAACGACTGAACACTAACAGAAAGATTTAATCTCCGTTAAAATGTTTATAGATTGTTTGTACAAAGTGTTTCATGTTAATAACTCTATTTAACGATAGATAAATGATATACACATTTTCTAGTGAAAGTATATGATTATTCTTCAACGCTGCTCGCCACAATTCTCACGTATTGATTTTAAATTATATTTAATGTAGAAATCAATTTATTTTGCATGCAAATTTATAAATTCTGTTTTAATAATAGTTCGTAATTTAGCTGTTACTGTCTATGACATTGGAAAGTAATGCTATAGAGGTATTTAAAGCCAACACTGTTTAATCTGTTCCCTGTAATTTCCGGTTGTCTTGGCTGATGTCAGGTATTCTGCTTCGACGAGTCTTTTTGACGCGTCTGATGCAAGGCTTCATTATTTATTGCCTACCTCAATACCTGAGGAGAATAATAGTCAAACATAGATTGAAACATGCCTTCTATAACATTACTAACCCTGTATGATACAGTATCATTCCCAACAAGTATGTAACGAAAATAACTATCAATCAGATCGTTTAGGCCGGTTTATCAATACAACGTTAAGTCTTAACTTGAGGATACATGTCAAATGAAACAATATTGTTTTGTTTGACATTTATCCAGTTTTTCGAACTGTTTCTAAATCTTTATTCTTGTAAAATATATATAAACGAGATATTTGGTATGGCTGTCCTAAAATAGACAGACGGTATGTATATTCCATTAGGGCCTTTTTGAATGTATTGAGTCCCTGGACTATTTAAATGATGAGAATATTCAGTTTATAAGAAATTTTAATATCCCAGAACATAACAAAGAAAATGCTGCATCAAGCAATCGTGTAACTGCCTTCAGAGTAGCGCATTTCAGAATACTGTTCTTGAATTGGTCTGTCAAATGCAAATCGTGACGTCAGCAGGTAATTAAAAGGCTTATACAGAAGATTTAAATCATTCGCCTTTGGATATACTCCTGAAATTAATTATTCTCAACCTGAAATTTCCCCATGTAACATCTGAAATTTATAACTTAAAAAAACCGTTATCCTTTTTAATTCCACGTCCAGCGGAATTAGAGTAACACAATTTTGTTTTGTTGAAATAGGCTTAAAATGTCATGAAACGTCGATTTTAAATTTGAGCGAAAAAAAATTTCTGTCGTCGGTCTGTAACTTTCTTTTTGTGCGAACGTTTACTCTGGAACCGTTTATGATATTGCCTTCAAATTTGGTACACTTATGTATAATAACGAGGTCTGGAACTTAAATATATTTTGATCTAATTCCGTTGAAGGGTTCGGGGGTAAATGGGGTAAATAAGGGTAAATAGGGAAAGCAAGCAGGTAAGAGTCCATAAGATTGCAATTTAGGGCATGTACGAAAAGTCTCAAAATTTTTTTTGACATCAGCCACCTTCACAGGTGGGAGTAAAAAAAAACAAAATGTGATTTAGTGTGTATACAAGAACGAAACGTTTCAAAATATTTTTTTGGCGTTAGCTACCCCCTCTACCATCCTATTATTAAAGGAAGTAAAAAATTTAATTGGGATTTTGTGTGTATATGAGAACCAAAGGGCTCTAAATATTTTTTGTGGCTCTACTCCCCCCCCCCCCATTGCCACCCCTGCCCTATTATTAAAGGGAGTAAAAAATTAAATTGAGATTTGGTGTGTATAAGAAAACCAAGGGACTCTAAAATTTATTTCGCCACCAGGGGGTGGGGGTGGTATAGGGCTACCACCCCCACCCTATTATTAAAGGGAGTAAAATAGTACATTGGGTTTTTGTGTGTATAAGACTTGGATACAAAATCTGGATGTGGAAGTAGTGTCTTTGATTCCTTAGGCAGCGGTTTTTCGTATACGACAGCTTTTATATATATTTATGGGCAATCTCTAGAATCGTGCAAATAGGCATAATTTATATTAATTTGATTAAACACAAAAATATGGACGGCCACGCCTGACTGTAAATTCTACTAATTTAATTTAAGTACTACTACTACTGTTACTAAACATACAAAATCATTTTTGCTATTAGCTATGTGCGTAACAAAAGCTTTCTCTTCTGTATATCTCTGTACATTCAGAAAAAAAACTTAATAGAAGATAAATCAAGAAGTCCAGCCAATAATCGGCATGTCATCGTTACATTGCTATTTACACTACCTACTGGCGAATACATTCCTGCTGGTTTTTTATTCCAGATTTCAATAACCTTCTAATAATAGTCCACTAGAAGTTTGATATCGCTACAAATTTAATTTACTAAAGAATGGATTAACAGATTTCTTTTTCTTCAACTCGAAACTCATTTTCATAGTGAATTAAGTCATTAATCTACATTTCCATTTAATCTTTTACACCGGCCATTTAAATTGATCCGACCAAGTTTCTTTTATTCTTTTGTGAATTGAAATAATTAAACTGTCTGTCCAATATTCCGCTTGTTAACCACGTTAATTTGCAATTTCACTGCAACGAAACTGCTATTATGTGCACAGCATAGCTATTATTAAGTAGGCAGTAGATCGGTAGGTGACATTTATAAAGTCAATATACTTGTCCTATAAATAATTAACAGGTATTATATACTCATAAAAGTTAATGGTGGCACTAGAATATTTAGGTTTTATTAAGTTATCCGATTATGAATAATATGGATATTTTATTCTTATAGAAATTACTCGTATTATATAAAACGTTAGGGTGTGATAGATGACACAAGCCATTATTGAATCAATGGCACATGTAGGCCTTTTATTCTCTCATTTTTATTGACCAGTCCCGATGTTCCCCAGGATCTAGACTAAGACCGCCACACTACCCGTACACATAGAGCCTGAAAATTGCTACCTACCCAGTTAGGGCTTATAGCCAAATTTTCATATCAATATGGTTCTTTCTCGATATATTTCTAATAGACTGCCAAACATGGTCATCCTACTACTATAGTCAAAATAGAGGTACAACTATAGATATTAATACAATTCACA
Organism: Leptura quadrifasciata; assembly: GCA_963675555.1. Lineage (NCBI taxonomy): Eukaryota > Metazoa > Arthropoda > Insecta > Coleoptera > Cerambycidae > Leptura > Leptura quadrifasciata. The sequence goes on from OY776676.1 coordinate 163,856,952, forward strand.
ACTTATTACTGTTCTTATTCCATCTGTTCAATTGTTCGTCTCATATAAACCTGTGTCCATGCGCGGCATCCAATCCTTATATTGTAGATTGTATCAGGGGTTGTTTGGCTCTGAGTTGCCTTACTTCATTTTGACAAAAAACATCTTTTGTGAATTACCCTACAACTAATTATTGCCCAGAATTCCAAGAGTTTTTACAAAGCTTGTGATTTTTCTGGGAGCTAATTTCCCTACGTCTTCAGGCATTAATTCCGCCTGCTCTAGGAACTTTAGCCTAGTGCGGATTAATAACTTGCATTCACAAAGTATATGTTCCGCAGTTTCAGTTGCAGTATCGCAATATCTGCATTTATCGTCTACTGCCTTCTTGACATGATATCTCAAGGGGCAGTGGCCAGTTAGAAGGCCTGTTATCAGCCTTAGTTCGGACTTCTTAAGTTCGTGAAGCCTTGTGGCATTCTTTGTCGAATAAGTTATAAACTTATCCGTTTGTCTTTGTCGTGGAGTATTTCCCTCAGTAGAACTTTTTCTGATCCTTTTCCCATTTCTGGATCTCCTCCATTATGCGTCCCTTGGTCAGGCCACAAAACGGTTCAGGTCCAATGAATTGTGCTTCAGTTCTTTTTTCGCAAGGCTGTCAGTAAGTTCATTACCTTGTCCTGGCACCCTCATCAAGGTAACCTTGTTATTGTTGGCCAGTTGCTTCAGGGATTGTCCATATTCCCAGGCAATTTTAGACTCGAAGGTATAGGACCTTAGAGCTTTTAATGCTGCCTGGTTATCTGATAGTATATAGATCTTTGCCCTTCGATTGCCTATTTAGGCATTCCTGGACAAACAAATCTATAGCATGAATTTCTGTATGGAAAGATGATTGAGGTGTTACCGAGGGCTTTGGATAGCCTGCTACGCGCACTCCTACCCCTTCAGCCATCTTAGATCCATCTGTATACCAGATGAGTGACCCTTGTTCCAATCGTAGTACCTCCGTCTTGCTCGTCTGACGGCTTTCGATCAGCACGTCAAACGGACAAAGTCCTGCTCGATTGGCATAGAGTCCGTGGGTTTGGTCATGGACTCCAACTAAACTAACTCCAGAATCCTTAAGTGACCAACCAGATCACCTAGTTTAAATTTATGTGCCTAATGTAGTTGTAGGGCACTAAGTGCTGCCTCCTTCCTCACAAGCAAGTGTAAAGGAAGTAGGTCAAGCATTGCCTCCATAGCTGCTGTGGGACACGAGTACATTACTCCTGTAGTCCTTAAACAGGCAAGGGGTTACAGTTTCTGCAACTTTCCTTGCGCTATTTTTTCCTGTTTTTGGCCACCATACACATGATGCGTAGGTCACCATAGGTCTGACAACCAAAAGGTAAGACCAATGTGTCATTTTCGGCCTGAGACCCCGTCCATTTTGCCGCTGTTGCTTTAGTAAGAATCCTTTCCAGGTGTGAGTTCCAGGTAAGTTTTTGATCCAGGATTACTCCTAGATACTTGACTTCACTGGAAAAGTTTAGCATCGTTCCATTCAGCATAGGAGTTCTAAGATTAAGTTTTCTCCTTTTTGGTGAACGGAACAATAACTGTTTTGCTCGGATTGACATTAAGCCCCTCTGACGATCACCATTTGGATATTATGTTTAAGGCAATTTGCATGAGGTTGGAAATCATAATCTCATGTCTACCTCTAACAGTCACTACTAGGTCATCTGCATAATCCTGGACGTTGAAGCCCGAATTAAGACACCACTTCTGACTACATGCAGTCACCGTAGCCGACTCATCCGACACACTTGTAGTGATTATTCTGCTTCTGAGCATGGATTTTATCCATCTAATTTTAGGTGACTGTATTCCCCTTTTTTCGGCGGCTTCTTGTATGGATTCATAGGAGGTGTTGTCAAAAGCACTCTCTATGTCTACGAAAGCATACATAGCCACTTCTTTAGTCATGAATATCTTTTCAATACCTTGGACCAGGTAATGTAGAGCATTTATTGTTGATTTGCCAGGTTGATGGGCAAATTGTTTAGAATGAAGCGGTATTCCTGTAAGGTTTTCCCTTCTGATATGTTGATCTAATACTTTCTCCATTGTTTTTAGGAGAAATGAGAATAAGTTAATGGAGCGATATGATTTAGGCTCATCTGGTGGACACCTGCACATTTTTGGAATAAACGCCACCTCAACTTGCCTCCAAGCTTGGGATATATACCCAAGTATATGCTTGCCATGAATATATTTCTCAGGCATAGCATGGCAATTCCGTGTTAAATTACGGCAAGGAAAATGCCATCTCTGCGCGGTGATTTAATTTTATTGGGGGTGAATATTTTTCCAGCCAGGTGTCTTGCTTCTCTGGTAGGACAGTGTGCATCCTTATCCAGATAGTCCTGTGGAACTTCACCTTCAATTATGCGAGAGTCTGGGAAATGAGTACCTAAAAGTACTCTTATAAACAGGAAAACTCCTGCTGACTCTCGATTCTCTATATATTCGCTCTGTATCCACTACTTATATACTGAGGCGCTTTATTCTCTAACGTTTCAGTCTATCCCTCGCGGTGTTTCTGACCGTTCTCATATATTCTACGAGACAGTGGCGTAGGCGTGCGCATAACAATATGATAAGTACTTATAAATTATAAAAAATAATGCATAAAAATTGGTTATGAAGTAATAGTCAGATAAACGTTGGAATGATCGAAAGTCCATAATATAGACTTACTTGTGTTTAAAACTAAGAATTGGCAACACTGTTCTATATCCATTGAATATTTCTGTGAAAGCAATGTGTATAAAAATACCCAAATTGTGAACCTCATCCGCTTTTCGAATCAAGAATTCGATATATTAACTTTGCTACGTTAACTTAGTCAAACGGCACATTTTGGCTAATCGGTATACTTATCAAGTTCAACATAAATTTCAATTAATAATTTAACTATTTGGATTTTATATCGAATTAAAAATCAAATTATTGTCAAAGAGGAAATTGGGTAAGAGTACAATTCGTTCAATTTTTTAAAGACACGTGCTCACCTCAAGTGCCACCCGAAAGTTGAAAGAAAGGGGATGAAATACATTTCTTTGACTGGTAACGTAAATCAGTCTAATTGTATAAATCATTATGATTCACCGACAATCATTGTAAACAATTTTTCTAAGCGTCTATAATAGTGATTATTCGAATGATTATTAACCAAGGTTTTTTCCCTCTAATTTCTAATTTGGAATATAAACAGAGAAAGACAATGTCTAAAATACTAACAATACTTAAATTTACCTAAATTTAAAACTTAACAGAAAAATTAACACCAAACAATTATCACGAGTAAACAATGAGGAAACACACTGTTTAATACAAAAATGTGGCAACATAATTAAGCGCTATAAATAACCGCACTTGTTTGGCAGTTTACATTTGCACTAATTTAAATGGTTTCAGTTTAAGCAATTAACGATTTAGTATGGCATTAAACGATAATATGGGTTATGCTGCCAAGGAGCTGTAACATTACTGTAAACAGTGTAAACCTATCAAATCGTCAATTAACAGTATGACATGTACAAATAAGATGTCATACCAGTGCCGGATCCGAAAATTTCTTGAGGGACGGAGGGGGAAAGATTGGATTTTGTCACACTCTCCGCGAATAGCGCGGGTGGTTGCACGGCCGGTTCCGGAGTGGGTTCTGGGGAGGCAGTTGTAAACAATAATGCATAATAAAGTTGAATTGAATTAGCAATGGAATACATCCGAGTTCAAATCCTGTCGGCTTCTTCCATTTTTTTAAATTTTGTTATATCAAAAGTTAAAATTTTCTTCTAAAAAATTAAGCTGTGTCGCGAGTTCGGTTAAAACTTTCTTTTTCCTAAAAAATTTTCTTTTATTATTCCGCGCGAATGAACATCTCTATAGCAGAATTGTTTCGACTTTAGACTTTCGGACGTTTAGTGGCCTGGCTATTTTACAGATTGTCAGACGAATAACTACAGCCTTTATTTTTTACTTTCCTATATACGTAGTATATATAAGGAAAGTATTGTGATCGTGCAAAAATCGATTTTGAGATGTTGATGAATTTACACGATTTCACGTCCCCTGAAGCCAAAAAAAATGGTTTTAAAAAAATGTCAGTAATACTGAATGTGATTAAGGGCAACGTCCTCGATTATTATAAATCGCATAATAATCTCGTTACATTAATAGCTATTTTACTTGCTATTCTTTAACTCACAATGTAGTTTCCATGAACAATGTTTCTGTTCAAATCTTGCATCGTTTATTTAACACATATGACATAATAAATTGATGAAATTTTGCACAGTTACTATGAGCGCATTACAATACAGTATTCCACCGTTACTTTTGCAAATATCCGTATGTAGGGGGCGCGGGGGCAAAAAAAATTATTGATATACTGTCCAACCGGCACCTCCGGCAAAACGTAGAATACAAAAGGTTTTTTTTTTTTTCTCCTTATCCCTTCTCCGTTTGTTTTTTCCCCTCCAAATGATACGATATTAAATCGGATGGCAATGGAATGCCGCTGGGTTTATACCTTGGAACACAGCTCCAATGAATGGATGTATGTAAATTAGTTCTATACATTATAAATAATTAAAGTATGACTAAAAAGTAGAAAATAGAGAAATATATATTTTTTAAACTTACTTTTGTTAAAATCGTACTAAAAAGTAAAAAATAATTGTAAGAAAAGCAAGGTGTGCGCATCATACGTACAACCAAGTGCACACGCCTTGCTTTCTTGCAATTATTTTTTACTTTTTAGTACGACTTTAAGAAAAGCAATTTTCTTTAAAAAAGATTTTATTTAAAACACTAATCTTAAAACACGCGTCCAATAAACTGTTCGCGTGCATATTGTTTGGTGTTTATGAAAACGCTTATTGCTAGTGTTGTTCTGTGATAGTTCGTAGCAATATTTCACGATGACTCCTTGACCGCAAACATATTGCCTTCCAAAACGCTATCAACCACCCCAAGGACTCATCAAAAGCAGAAGCTTTTACCCAATCTAAGTATGAAACGCAACGCGAAATCAGAAGAATAAAGAACGAGTGGTGGGCAAGCAAGGCCAGAGAAATTCAAAGGTACGCCGATTCACACGACTACAGGAATTTCTTTCAAGGAGTAAAAGCAGTGTACGGCCCCAGTCGGAAAAATATGTGCCCTATTAAAGATTTAAATGGAAATCTCCTCAAAGAAGACCAGGAAATAAGAGCCCGATGGAAAGAACACTATTCTAACACTCTTAACCAGCAAAGTCAAGCCGATCAAGACTTAGATAAACCACTAACAACGGAAGAGATCTTAACCGCCATTGGGCAGCTAAAAAATAACAAATCTCCCGGCGCCGACTCACTCCCAGCTGAGATCTTTAAAGCTGTGTCGTCAGAGCTCATACCCTACCTCAAAAAACTGTTTGATGTCGTGTGGGAAAGTGGTCAAGCTCCGCAGGAGTTTTGTCATACACTTTTAGTCAACCTCTTCAAAAACAAAGGGAGCGCTGCGGACTGTGGAAATTACAGGATTATAGCTCTCCTGGCTGTTGGAGGGAAGATACTCACTAAAGCGATGGCAAATAGGCTAACACCTGTTATGGAAAAGTTACTTCCTGAAACACAGAGTGGCTTTAGACCAAACCGAGGCACATCGGATTTAATCTTCACACTTAAACAGCTTCAAGAAAAAGCACTCGAACATCAAGGAGAAATTCACATGGCCTTCATTGATTTAACCAAGGCGTTTAACTCGGTGGACAGGGAAGTGCTCTGGAAAATTATGTTCCGCTTAGGTATCCCTAGAAAATTTGTGGAAGTATGTCGCAGTCTACATACAAACAACAACGCCCAGGTTATGTATAATAATGAGGCAACCGAACCTTTCCAAACCCTCACTGGAGTTAGGCAGGGGTGTATCCTGGCACCCCTACTCTTTAATTTGTTTACCACTGCTCTAACAATTATTGTTGACAACAAACTGACAGTCAGAGGAATAGGTCTCAGATACCGTTTTGATGGCGGTCTCTTTAACATAGGGCGCTTTAGAGCTTTCAGGAAGACACGCACACGATTCATTTGTGATCTCCAGTACGCAGATGACTGTGCACTTTTAGCCTCTACGCCGGAAGAGCTTCAAGAACTTTTAGATGTGTATGCCCAGAGCTATGATTCCTTGGGACTTAAAATCAACATTGGAAAGACTAAAATTATGTCAACTCCTCATCAAGTGAACCAAATAGACATTACACTTAACGGAAATTCTCTTGAAGTGGTGGATCAGTTCAATTACTTAGGCAACGTTGTTAATGACAAAGCAAACATGGACAGCGAGATTCGCAATAGAATTAACGCTGCATCTAGAGCATTCTGGGGACTTAGAGAGAGAGTATTTAACAACCACGACCTTGCTTTGTCAACGAAAATGGCTGTCTACAGAGCAGTTGTCATTCCAACACTGCTATATGGATGTGAAAGCTGGGTCACTTACCGTCGTCATGTGAAAGAATTAGAACGTTGTCAGCAAAGACACCTCAGAAGTATGATGGAAATCCGTTGGTTCCATCACATATCAAACGTGGAAGTACTCAGGAGAACAAACAGCCTTCCAATTGAGGTGCTTATTTCAAGAGCACGCCTAAGATGGGCAGGTCACGTTCATCGTATGCATGATAACCGCCTTCCTAAATGTACACTTTATGGTGAATTGCTAAGCGGTAGAAGAAGGCGTGGCGGTCAACGAAAGAGGTTCAAAGACGTTCTCCATGAAAATCTAAAATCCTGCGGTATTGCAGACGAGCAATGGGAACAACTTGCAGCGGACAGAACCGAATGGCGAGGGGTTGTGGCCAGCTATCAAGGAAATGTTGCTGCAAGAAGGCCGAATCCAAGACCTAACCAGGTCTATGTTTGTCCTGACTGCGGTCGACATGTGCTCTCCCGAATTGGCCTCTATAGCCATAGTCGTGTGCACCGTAGATGAATGGGAATTACAATAGACTACACCTTTTACTTGTTTTTTATTGTACACAATTTATCGACTGTAACATTTTTATACTCGGACTCGAGTAACGGCTAATAATAAAGTCAGTTCATTTAAATATGTGGAATCTTAACACCTTTTTTTCTTTGTTAGCAGGACTTTAGGTCTTCAGTTTTACTTATTTCTTAGCCAAACCAGACCCAATCCGCCCAACCCTGCAATCCGCCACCGCGAATAGCGCGGATGGTTGCACGGCCGGTACCGGAGTGGGTTCTGGGGAGGCAGTTGCAAATAATAATGTAGAATAAAATTGAATTGAATTAGCAATGGAATACATCCGAGTTCAAATCCTGTCGGCTTCTCCCAAATGTAATTGTTCACGGATAATTTCATTTCACTCAAATTCCAAAAAAAACATCCTCCCTTAAACGTGGGCTTTTTCAATTCCCCGCCCCCCCTCCCCCTTTTGGTATTAGCACCTCATTACCATATTCTTGATTAATTGACTGCCAACTCGATCACCACATCTCGCACTATTAGATTATTTTTCGTAGAGTTAACTTAGACTAAGATCTAGTTAGGTAAATCCTGGCGATTGCATTAAAAATATTTCAATATGGCAAGGAACGTAATTTTACGCCTAACTTGGTAGTTTAATTTGTTTTGAATTGATGTTTTATTTACTCTGCATTTTGCAAACTTGTTGGGTAATTTATTTCAAACAAATTGATAGTAATTCCGCAGCTGTCTACATTTTTATTCACATCACGCAACCACATATTGCGAATGCAGAATTTCAAGAAGAATTTGAATCCTTAAAAAAAGTGGGGGTTATTATGCAAAAAAATGGCGATAATTTCATTGCGGTTGAGAAATGGTTCTATCCACGGCAACAAAAATATCGAATAATAAACCAAAAGCTTTAATTCAGGTATATATATATTTTGGTCTACCAGGTAGTTAAGATAAAAGAAAGATAAAGACCACACGCCGGGCCAGGGGTCAGCGGCCGAGTTCACCTCTGTACATGAACTACTAGAAAATATTAACTAATTAATCCACACACTTGCAATGTTCCACCTTCAAATTACACGAGATATAATATGCAATGCAAGTTCCTAGAACAATATTTGGCATTTGCTTCGTTATTCTTAAGGTAGATAAATAATTGAAGTTTCAGCATGTCACTCGCCGAGGAAATAATAAAACATGCTTCGTTAAAATCATGTTGACATTCCGACGTGCGAGCAACACTAATTAGTAGTTAATAATTATCTACAGATTGCTAGGTTTATTTAAAATCGTATACTAATTCAGATGTGAGCTATAAAAATAGTCGAGGATTTTTAAACAGGATATGGTGTCGTTAACAAGCTACTTGAACATAAATTTCACAAACTTTTGAGAAATTTTTTTATATGAATAACTTAGGAGGATTTCTCGAATTATGTACTCAACGAAAAAAATATATTTTCTTTTCTTGTCGGACTATATACTGTTTCCAACTAAGAAATATACTTAAAATAGCTGTTTAATAATCTTCAGGTTCTGAATCAAAATCAATATCTTCCATTGGTATAGTGTTCCAGCGATGTGTAAACTTACAATAAGTACAGCACTTCAAACTTTCTTTTATGCTATTGTAATTTTTGTCCTTCCAAAAAAATTGATAATGCTTCCCTTACTGACTCAGGTATTGGATCTTGTGTCGCAATAACAAATACTGGTTCCCAATATTCGTTTTCTATGTTTGGTTGGGTTTTCAACATCAATATTCTTAATGTGACTAAAATAGCAGATTTCTAACTGATATATACACACACATCTAAAACGTGCATAACATATTGTAGTCCTACGTACCCTAAGGTGTCAATGCTTTAGTTATTTTTATGTGTGAATTTTAGAAAATACGAGTCAAAAGGTGAATCTCAAACCAATAATGTTAGGTTTGAAAACAAACTTAACTTGTAAATAATGTGTCTTTAAGTGTGACTGATTATGTCAATTACTTATCAAGTTATCAACATAAATCTGTCCGGGTAGTAAAACTAAATTTATTTTTAAAACAGGCAATGTCACCATTTATTTTCTTTTCACATACTCGAGATTTTTAAAATTTCAGGGAATACTTGAGTTAAGTATCCGCTATAATGAGATGGGGTGGTTTAAAATTACCTCTATTCGTTCTAAAAATACGAAATTAATAGGCCATTACGAGATAAACTGAACAGATCAAACCACACCTTTTCGTATTTGCCGTTGTGTCTGGTCCGCATTTCTTGCAGATGTATTTTACAAAATGTCAGTTTGTCTTTTTGAAACCAAAACCTGATCCGTTCATTCAATAAATTATGGATATTTTATTGGGTTAAGAATAAAATACCTCATAAACAAACCTGTTACACATAATTGGTACTATCTGTCCCAAGGACCTGTTAACAAAAAATGTAAATTAACTTTTTAACAATGAAACGAAAATTCGATAGTCGGTACAGCTACGTACCAGGCATTTACAAATTCATCGATACGTATGTGGTAGTGTAGTTAAAACCACATTAAAGCCTTTCCTGTGCCCTTAATGCCCTTCCTGTACGCCCTATAACTAACGAGATTATGTTGCAGAAATCGATAGGTTGAATAAACTGTTAAAAAGAAGTTAGTAGGTCATGAAGTTCGTTTTTGTTAAAGTATATAAATAGACGATACTTTTGCTTTTCAGGCTTGAAAGCTGAGGCAGATTTTGACACTGACTGTTTCAAGGTTTCAAAAGGTTCTTGGATCAAATTTCAAGTGGCACAAGAGCTATTTATTTGTAAAAGATAGTCGGGTGGGTATTATTAAGAGGATACTTTGAAGACATTCTCTAGAATAGTATCACCTTTTAAATATGTATGTATAAAGCCTTGTCGAAAGGAGATAAAAGATAGGTGGCATGTGTCTATGCCGTCGAAATAAATAAATCCACACTTGAATTTTATTTTCCCAGGGCAGGCAACCTGTTACTAAACAATAGTAACAATGAATATTCACATGGATTAGATTATAAATTTTTTAATATCTCGCACAGAAAGGATACCTACTTTATAAATCTAATGCGATTTTTATTTTTAATCTTTTACCAGCATCTTCCATAATTTATTCAAATTCTAACGTACTAAAATAGGTTTTGGCTAAAGCAATAGTATAGTGGTCTTCAATTTTGCTGGGCAAATAAAAAATGCAACAAAAGCTTTACGAGCTCATTATTAACGCCGGTGAACCATTCGGCATGGTGTCATCAAACAAGCCGACGTACCTATAATGGTAAGTGATTCAATTACATGGTGACCCAACAAGTAGCCCTACCACAACTCAATGTTAATAACTGCATAAATACAGAGCTTGAAAATATTCAGTCCAGTACCCAATGCATTCAAAAGCGAAATTTGTGTCATCATTCATCACCAGGGCCCAACGGGGTGCACCCCAAACTTTTGTCAAAATGTGTTGAAACCTTGTGCACACCCCTTTTTAAAATCATGCGAGAATCGATGAGTCAAGGTTCTCTACCTAAAAATTGGAAAACTGCCAATGTCACTCTCATTTTCAAGAAAGATAATAAACTCCTCGATAAACTCTCAAGTCTGAACTACCGTCCCATTAGTTTGACATCTGTGCCCTGTAAAATAATGGAAAAAACGATTTGCGAGGAGCTAATTAGTTTTCTAGTAGAGAACTCTGTAATGCAGCACCATCAGCATGGGTTTCTGCCGGGACGTTCTGTCACCTCAAATTTACTCCAAGCCTGGACGTTCTTTACTTGGACTTCTCTCGTGCGTTCGACAAAGTATGTATACGAAATTGTAAATGATACTAATAAAATCATCAACTCATTTGCTAAGCACTATTCTACAGAGGTCCCAAATAAGATAAAACATCATTTTGGTAACCAAATGTCAAATAAATGCACTACAATGCCTAATAATAATAACCCCTTCTTTTGTACACCAGTTACTAATGAGGATATAATAAACATAATAAGTGAATTAAAAAATACCAATTCTGTAGGAGTAGATTGTGTGTCAACAAAAATTATTAAATCGATTGCTCAATTTATCGCTGAGCCACTATCCCATATTGTCAACTTATCTGTAGAATTGGGGAAATTTCCGGATGAGTTGACAATAGGGAAAGTAATTCCAGTCTACAAAAGCAATGATCCACAGGTAATAGATAACTACAGACCCATCACTATACTCAATGTAATATGCAAAATAATTGAAAGAGCTATATACAACAAAATATTCTCCTATCTAACAAAATATCAAATAATTTCCAGATCTCAAAATGGATTTTGCCCTGGTAGGTCAACCGAAAGTGCAGCAACGGACTTTTTGGAGTTTGTGTATAATCGCTTAGATGATAAAAAATATGTTGCTGCACTTTTCTTTGACTTGTCCAAGGCATTTGACTCTATAGATCAGACATTCGTTGCTGATAAACTTTCTGCAATTGGAATTAGGGGTAACTTTCTTTCATGGATAATATCGTATCTCAGCTTTAGAAAAATTTTTGTAAAATTAGAGGAAACTAGTTCAGAGACGTATGACGTTAATCTAGGAGTTCCCCAGGGTTCTGTATTGGGGCCACTTATTTTTCTTCTGTTTATAAATGATTTACCACTCCATATTGATACCAAGTGCGTTGTGCTGTTCGCGGATGACGTTTCCATAGCAGAAGAGGCAGACTCCCCTGAGGAATTGCAAGGTAAGCTTAATACTATCTTTCAGCAATTTATCAACTGGTGCGATATTAATAAATTAATTGTCAACACAGATAAAACTATGTTGTTACAATTTTTTGGTAGGAAAACATTCCAAATTCCCATAAAGATTACATTGAACCAGTCCACTATTACTCCAAGTGAAACAACAAAATTTCTTGGCATATATATTGACACTGATATGAACTGGAAATATCACATTAACAATACCTGTCGGAAAATGAGCAGGGGCTACTATGCAATCCTACAACTTAAAAATATTCTGGACCAAAAATCTCTAATAAATGTTTATTATGCCCTCCAAAAACGAGTCAAACGATTAATTTTCGGTTTGCAAAAAACTCAGTCATGCAGAGATTTTTTCAGGCAACATTTTATATTGACATTTCCCTGTGTATACATATATAACTGTATATTATATATAAAAAAGAATATGAGCAAATTTGAAACAAACTCGCAACTGCATAATTACCCCACCAGGCATGGTAATTTGTTAAAAATACAAAAACACAGGACTGCCCTATATGAAAAGTCTCCACTACTAGCCGGAGTAAAATTCTTCAATTCTCTACCTTCTAGCATTAAAGAAAAAGCTTCATTATATTCTTTTAAGAAAGAACTACGAAGATATTTAGTAGAAGGATGTTACTATTCAGTCGATGAATTTTTGAACGATAAACGTTCATTTATAACTACTTAAAATATATATTTATGTATTTTACAGTGTGTTACTTTTATTATGTGCTATGTGCTTGTAATGTATCTATTTCATGTTTTGTATTTTACATAATTTGTTGACATGTCTTATTTCACCATATTGTGATCGAAAAGATGAATAAATTATTATTATTATTATTATTATTAAATTAGAACACGTCGGGGTGCGAGGTAAACTGCTAGTGGATCGAGTGTTTCCTAACTAACAGGCAATTTAGTGTGAGGGTTGGAGAAACTTCATCGGAGGTTCGTGATGTTTTCAGTGGGGTTCTATACTTGGCCCTGTGTTGTTTTTAGTCTACGTGTCTGACCTCACTCTAGGATGCTCTTCAAGAGTCCTGTCTTATGCAGATGACTTAAAAATATTTCAGTCAGCATCTATATCGCTGCAAACTGATTTAAATCAAATAGAAATCTGGTGTTCCAAATGGCATTCCACTGAACCAAGATAAACGCTCGGTGCTACACATAGGAAAGAACAATCCAAAGATGCCATATAAAATTCATCATCACGAAGTTACATCTGTGTCTCAGCAAATTGGCTTGGGCGTCACTATCTCAGACAAGTTATCATGGAGCGCGCATGTGACTAAAGTCTAAGCTAACCAAATTTTATACTTCATTAGAAAATCCTTCCAGGATTTGAGTGCTAACTTATTTATCAAAATTTATAACGCATATATTCGCCCCCACCTTGAGTTTCCTGTCGTTGTTTAGTCACCACTGCTTAAGCAGAACATAAATAGGCTAGAAGGTGTGCAAATAAGAGCCACAAAACTGCCCCGAGGTTTCGGTAAATTACCTTATGAAGAGCGGCTTCGTCCCTTCAATCTAAAGTCACTGGAAGCTCGTCGACAACGTGGTGACTTAATTGCCACCTACAGAATTCTCCACGGTGAATTATATTGCCATGATGAGTTATTCGAACTTAACACCGATGTTCGACTTAGAGGACATAGCCTCAAACTCAGTAAAGTATCCTTTCATACTACGACAAAAAACACTTTCTATCCAACCTAGTCTTTGACCAATGGAATTCGCTGCCTGAAAACGTCATCTTCGCGCTGTCGCCGAACTCTTTTAAAGAACGCTTGGACCATCACATGAACCCCGGGCCCTAATGTGGTATCTTTATCCACATTTGGATTGTTCCTGTTTCCTGTCTTTATATTTATATTAATTCATTTTTTTTTTCTCACTTTCTGTTATAATACTGATAAATGTTTTATCGACTTAATGATCATTATTTGTGTATTTATAGGTAATTTGGCCTTCGGCTTCTACTCTTTGTAAGATGTAATAATAACAATAAATAATAATAATTTGCGGGTCGTAAAGTGTTTGTTGCCTTTTTTATTTGCACGGTAAAATTGGAAACGTCCATACAGAATATTATAAACAAAATTTAAAAAAAAAATGTTATTTATACCTATCGCTTTGCTCTGGACTGGACAAATTGTAAGTATAGACCAGCAGATAGCTATATTTCTTTTACATTAATGTTTTGAACTCGGTTTCAATGATTGTTTTTAATACACCTTAAAGACATACTTCACAAAATGATAATTTTTTGGACAAAGATCGAGAGAAATATCATTTTGAAGACTTCTGGGAACAGGATAATTTTTTATTTTTCGTTATCTATAGAAAAGCATGATTTTTTTTACTATTTTTGGCCCTAAAATACTCATGGACGCATCACACAAATCTTTTAGAGAAAAATCTCGTTCTTGCGTCACTTTGAAGATCTCCACCGGGGCCGGGGTAATTTTTGTTTTTCGTATTGATAAACCATATCTGGGATATCCTTTTTTCACAGAGCTATCTTTAAAATGTCCACCATTTTATACCCCGAAGACAAGGTGGCCGAAGAATAAATGTAATTAAATTTTTTTTTTAAACTTGTTTTTCTTACAGTCGTACTATAAAGTTAAAAGTAATTGCAAAAGCAAGGCGTGCGCACTTTGTATGATTGCTTTTCTTTTTTCTTACAATTATTTTTACTTTTTAGTACGAGTTTAAGAAAAGCAAGTTTTAAAAAAATATATTTTTTTGCTTTCTATTTTTTAGTCATACTTTAATTATTTATAACATATGGGACCAATTTGCATGAATTCATTCACTGGGGCTGAGATATAAACCCAACGGCACTCCATTATGTCTCATCAGGCGAAAAATCTTTTATATTCTACGTTTTGGCGGAGGTGCCGCTTGGATAGTACCTATATTTAATCAATTTTCACCCCCGCGCCCCTTACGTGCAGATATATACAAAAGTAATGGTAAGTAATACTGAAATATGGTATTTAAATACATTGGTTTCTCTTTCTACTTATATAAGGGTATTTTCTTTAACAATTTAGGGTAAGAGATAAAAATTCTACCTCGAATTCTGCCAAATTCGAGTATTATCTTAAGGTAAACATAATTACTGAGACAAATGTGCAAAGTATTTTTTACTATTAGATAAATACACATATGCTACATCCATCCGTGAGGAATTTATTTATAGGTTTATCAAATAAACTGGTACTTTATTTAATAATTGCATCTGCACTTAATTATCCTCCCTGACTAACACATCAAACAAACTCATTTGTTAGGAAAAAACGCAGTATTCGTGTTAATCGTGAAATTGACCTTTTTAGCTGTTAAATTGTTACAAACAGTTGCCTCCACATTATTCTCTTTGTTTTAATTCACAATTAACAGTTATGTAGTTCTTCCGTTACACTTTAAAATTTCTCTAAGATTGATGATATCTAAACTGCAATGGTGCTATGTGAATTTATATATCTACGTAAAAAAAAAAAATACTTATAGATGTTACTTTCACGTAATAAATAAGAACCCATTTGCTTTTATAAGAACTATATCGAAGAGCAGAAAATATAATCAAGTTGGTATAACATTTATAGAAGATTGCGTTGCATTTTTTAATTTAAAGAAATGCATCAGTTTTGATTTTTACAATTTTTAACAAAATTAGGAGAGGACATCGCTAAAATCACTACATATATGGTTACGCAGTGTTCCTCATTGGTTGAGTACAAAAATAAATATCTAAGATCGTGCTTTAAAAAATTATCTAACATATACAGGAAACTATATCGAAATTGGTAGATTTGTTTTAAAGTTATGATGAAATATACGAACAGACAGACAAACTAACAAACGAACAAACAAGATCATACACTAGCCTCCCCGTCTCCCAGGAGCGTGGGCAAAAATAAATAATAATGTTCCTTTAATATATGCATTTTATGATCTGATCTCGGATCTGAAGTGATGTTATAAGTTGTAAGAGATTTAAAAGTAATAGCTGTCATAGACATCTTGATTGAAATTACCAAACACGCGATTTTGATATAATTACATATTAATTCCTACAAAAGTTTTTACTTGACTGAAAATACAAGAAATCAATATGAACCGGCTTCAATTTGGCGTCTTGTTACAAGCAAATTGTCATCTGTCGCGATTTTGATTTCCATTCATAAATAATTTGTTTATACTAACAAAATTTAAATAATCGATTAAGTTGTTTGATAAGTAATAATGGCATTTTTGCTCGTTTAAATGCAAAGTCCAAAACAGTTTACATGCAAGTCGTTACAACTATAAAAATAATCTTAAGATAGTGTTTATAGATCAGCCGTCTTAAGACGCAATTTAGTTAATATCAGAATCATGAATATTAGCAACACATGAATTATACATGTTTATTGATTCCCGATGTAAACAAATGACTAAACCAGTTTTTCGACTTACTAATTGCTTTCAACTATATGTATCTTTCCTAACCAACGTTGTTTACTTACAATTAGTATAAACGAACAATTTAATTTAGTCTCTGGCAAAGCAAAGAAAGTATTTAATATATTCAATACTTATTAATAAGTATACAAGGTTGGGAAAAATAAGAACAAAAATATATGGTAATTATGTATCTACAATTTGCCACTAAAATTAAAAATGATCAATTTTTGTCTCGCACGTTGTTGTAATTTCGACATGATATAAAAAATATTTTTTTAATATATTTGTTCTTGGTAGAACGATATAAAATTTATTTGAAAATCTGCTGACAGAGTTGGTAATATTTAGGAGAGGAGTCTTCCCGTGGATACCAATGCGTTCCACCCAACAATCGGAGGCATCATAAGGTCACCCATTTATTTTATATGGATGACTTAAAACTGTATTCCTCCGGAGGGAACTCTCTCAGGGTGGTCCATGCATATACACGTGGGCTATTGTCATGGAATTTGGGTTGGACCTTTACTTTTTGACGGCCAGCAGGGCTAAAGTCGGCGATTGAGGGATTCATTGTGGCCTCTTAAGATTGTATTAACACTTTAGAAAACCGCAGTTGCATTCTGGGTGTGAAGGCCCCTGACACTAACTAAAGGATCAGTCGCCAGGCGCCAAAGTCGCTCATGCAACTACTATCTGAACGTCCAATTTATGCGACTTCGACCTACGTCCATATAACGAGTGCATTGTTATCATCTATGGCACTAGTGCGAGGTAAACCAAACACCAGTACTGCCTTATGTCCCCTGTGAGATTGAGCCCGTTGTTGAGAATGAGAAATGCCGAATTTATTGGAACTCTTCGTTTCCGACCGTCAGGCTAATTCAAGCCAACAAACCTAACATAGTACTCCTCCACCAAAACCAAGTTAATTATCGGCATCTGCCGAGGCAAACATCACCTTGAAGGAGGAGGGAAAACGGACCAAATATCGAGATCTCCGGTATGAGATCCAAGCGCTATACCCAGACCCATCTTAATCGAGTACAAGGTGGTCGTCTTTATAACCGGTGTTCTCGGTGGGATGATATTATACTACTCTCAGAATTGAAAACAATACCGGCCTGCCAGAGGTCAGTTAAATGCAGAAAACAGCTCGGAAGGCAGTCATCAAAGGGTCCTTTCGGCTGCTTAGTGCACACCATTTCCTGCGGGATGCCGGGAGTCGCTGTAAATAATTCGCTGACACTCCTGCCATAATAATGTTGGAGACACGGTAGGGCAATAAACCTGTAATTGTAGGTAAACTCCACATAGATAGTCATAAAACTGTAAACATAGACTTCCTACATGAAAGTTCCATTTTAGGAGGCTATTAAGGATCACTCCAAGATATTTTAAACATTTGCATTTTGAATTTTCAGATGTGTTCCCTCGGGTGGTGAAGTATGGGGCTGTGGAAGATGGCTTTGGTAATAGGGCAAAATGGTAGATATTTGGTATTTCTTATGGTGAAAGGTTAAGTAGGTTTAAGTAAACAAAATTCGTCCCAGAATTGTGTCCTGCGGTAGACCATAAGGGACAATTCTGGGGTCACTTAATGTGTCCCCTTCTACAACTATTTGTGACCGGTTGTGTAAATAACAGGTCCATAATTCATATATTTTACTCCTAAAACCCATATCCAGGAGTTTCTCTAATATTTTTTGTGATTTATCATGTCAAATGCCTTTGCAAACTCATCAATAAAAGCACAATAAAAAAGAAAGTTTTATCAACGGCGTTATATATTTTTCCAACCTATTTTACAATTGCGTCCTGAATGGAAGTTCATTCACAAAAACCAAATTGTTTGCTGGACAATAATTTGAATTTGTTCATGAATGCCTCCATTCTTCTTTTGACCGTTTTTTACGCTATAAGCCACATCTAAATCACTGACAATGTCATTCACAAATACTATGGAAAGGAGTGGTCTAAGGTTAGAGCCTTGAGGCACTCCAGAAGTTACGATTTCATTAGAAATAAAACTACGACACTGAAGATAGTTTCAGTTAAATGAGGCCTAAACAGGTGCAACAACTGCAAGGATAATCACGCACTATAACAAGAATGGCGTGATTCAACCTGCCAAACGCCCTTGAACTGAAGGTGTAAATCACACCTTAAACGTTCCTTGAAAGGTTTTCTTAACTGCCTCTCAAGTTACAAAAGTAACCCCCTGGAAGGTCTCAAGGATCTTGGGTTAGGTAGAGAGAGACGAGGCCCTACAGTTTATTGTGGAGTTCGAACCACTCTTGGGGCAATTTTTTAATGAAAAATTGTTTCGCCTTATGGTCCTCGAACTCACTTTGCTAGGCGTACTCAGTTTACTAGCTAAACGCTTTAGCACTCTGCGCTACCGTCCATCTCCCTGGCTATTTAAGTTAATATGCTGGGTTTAAGTAGTGTGACGCAGAAAAATATGCATTTTGCATTCGCCTCTCATGAACCTATGTTATTGGATTGTACCTGTCCTTGACATAATTTCAAACCTGGACAACTCGATAAAAACTGTATTGGTTGCTAGATTTCGACAGGTTTTTTTAAATAGGTAGAACATCAAAAACTGTACTATAGGATAAAGGACAAAAAGTTTCATTTTATTTATAGTAATCAAGGTCTACTTCGATAAATGTGAACTAATTTAAAGACGTAGGGAGTAGTAAAGGATAACATTCCACCAAACCTTCCTGAGGATCTTTGTAATGTTAACAACATTAACAATTACTTTATGGATTCCATACCTAATCTAGAATCTAGCGAACAACATAATGAGATATTTCTGGGGACAAAATTTATGGGTGATATTCAATTTATTTTTAAACCAGTTACTGTTCAAAAAATTGTAGAGATCACAAATAAGCAAGAACCTCACACTATAGGTCCCGATGGATTATCAGCTAAAATGCTACAACTTGCTTTACCATGGATGTCAGCCCCACTAACACATATTATTAATATATTGTTCGAATTAGGTATTCTACCTCCTCAATGGAAACTATCTTGTATTAAACCCATACCAAAAAAAAAATCCAGAACAACTTAAAGATCTGCGCCCTATTAGTCTGCTCTCGGTTCCTCTAAAAATTACGGAATCGGCTATATATGAACAACTATCTGAATATGTTTATCAACACTCAATAATTCCTTCTAACCAGTCTGGATTCCGAAAAAAGGTTTTAGTACTTCTACTTTACTAAGTAATATAACTGACGATATCTTCCGAGCCATTGATACCATGCAAGTCACCTCCCTGACATTACCTGATATGACAAAGGCTTTTGACTCTCTAGATATTAATTGCTTGATTGCAAAACTAAGCTATTATGGCGTATCTGGAAGTAATTTCTCCTGGTTTCAAAATTATCTCCACGGCAGACAACAGTTTACGAGTGTTAATACAGGAAACTCGATACTAACATCACATTATAGATCAGTTAAATCTGGTGTTCCACAGGGATCTATCCTTGGACCACTTCTTTTTAATATTTTTATTGCGGATGTAGCAAGGCTCCCACTTAATTCAAAATTATACATGTACGCGGATGATATTCAGCTAATGCATAGTTTCTCCTCTACAGAAGCTCAAATGGCTGAATTTTACATAAATAATGATTTACGTCTTATATACGAATAGACAATCCAAAATACTCTTATGCTAAATGCTAACAAAAGCCAAAATATTGTTTTTGGAACATCTCAGCAGCTATTGAATCTTAGACAACTGAATATTCAAGTAAATAATGAGATCATTGCATCAACCAACAACGTTAAAAATCTGGGTGTTAATTTTGATCCTTTATTAAATTTCTCTAATCACGTAAATACTATTTGTAAAAAAGCTTTTTATTGTTTAAAACAGTTACACTCATTCAAAAAATATCTAAACACAAATACTAAAATATTGCTTTCTGAAACTTTGGTTCTATCGCACTTAAATTATGCAGATACTGTGTACGGTCCCTTACCTGTCTCTCACAGGAAGACAAATTCCATTTGCAAAAAATTCAAAATTGCTGTGTACGATATTTTACAACTGTGCCTCAATTTGGTCATATAACTCCACATTTACGTGCTTTCAACTTATTAAATATATGTGAAAGGAGATTCATACATATTGTAGGATTCGTATTAAACATTTTCAAAACAGAAAAACCAAATTATCTATTTAATAAAATACATAGGCGTTCTGAAATCCACTATAGGGATCTAAGACATGTTGAAAATAAAGTTTGTATTCCCGCTCACAAAAATGCATCTTTTCGGTCTTCCTTTTCATTCATAGTAGCTCGCGTCGTCGGTGTTAGGCCTCAGTAGCGGAAATAGGCCGACGTTAAATAAATATTAAAAAAATTCTTTTGTACACAGATTTTTATAAAAAATTGCTATAATACGATTTTTTTAATTTTAAACTTCCAAAAAAAAAACCGAAATAAGCATCGACTGCTGTACACAAAACGTGACATCTTGTCCAAAAGTACAGTTTTTGACATTCTGTCTTAAAAACCCGTTGAAATAAAGCAACAAATATAAGTTATCAAGATGTTTAAATTTGAAATGGGCCACCCTGTATGCATTTCTAAACTTTCACAAAATTGCATATTATTGTGACAGCTCTTTAGTTTTCAATATTACCCAATATTTATATTTAATATATTTACTGTTTTTTAAGAAAATATTATTTTATAGTTTTAAGATTTTTTTCTGTTAATTTTTTTTTTGCTTTGACATTAATAGGAAAATAAAATGTCAGACAGTTTAGTAAATAATTATATTTTAACTCATATTTAAACATTTATAATACTAAAAAATGAAAGAAAAAATCGAACATAAAGAACATGTAAGTGTTGAAATCAAAAGGATTTATTGCTGATTTCGTTCTGTGTAATTTTCTAATAATAGGTCCTCGAATCATTGTAATGTAGTTCTGGCTGCACTTATGGAAATTTATCAGCGTCATATTATGAGAGTCACAATTATAAAATGCAAAATATCACAAGTACGGGTGCTTCAGAGGTCAAGGTAGTCATCCTACCGGTTAACTGAGAGCATGGCAAACACCAAATGAACGAGTTTGTATGAAATAGTCGTCGGTAATAACAGTGCTGTGGTTGTCTTGTGTTCTATGCACCGCTATGTTATTTTACAGAGTGAATTTTTGTAGAATTATATTTGATGACAATTATTTTATGAAGATGAAGTTATTAATAATTCTCTTTATGTCGACTCATCTTGTCGCCTGCAGGAAAATAGCCCGGACTAAATGTTTTAGCTTAAACTTAGGGCGAATTTCAGGTTAATTTAAATCAAATTAAGCTGATTTGAATTTGAATCCAATTTGGTTTATATCATTCATCAAAATTGTGATTCAAATCAGTATAAACTAGTTATACGGTTTGGTGAAAGTCATGCAGACCGAATAAGGCAATTTAAATGTTAGGCAAGTAAAAGATCCTTGCTTTTTAACAGGTTCGGCAAAAATCCTGGTTGGAAGTAACTCTTCTCCAAGCGTCGGTGATACAAGAAGATAATTTCAGATCAAGGCCTAAAAAATAAAAAGATAAGCGTTAAGCACAACGGCAGCTGCATCTCTTACCACCTCTTGTGGCTTTTATTGAACCCATATTTGAATATAAGTATTTACTTATATGTAGAACGAAGCTAAGGGTCCGCGACTGTTTCTCTAATGATCTTGATGCTTATATTTGGCGTCGAAAAATCTTCAATTTGCGTGGGTTTCTTTCTACCTTATGGAATTAACATCGCGCCCTACTCTTTCTAACCATAATCTAAATAATTGAATTCGTCATGCACATCTATGAGACCCATAAATATGTTTCCATTTTGTGTTTTATATATAAATATAAATTCAAATACCATATTGTGTACTTATCAATAGGGTTTTCGAGGTAAACATTTCTGTGAATTAGCTTTACAGTTCATAATACCTAAATGGGGGCGAGCAGGTGCGTCTTTACTATGTACATACTTCGGTACGCGATGTAAAGCAACGACAGGCTCAGTTAGTACTTGGATGGGTGACCATTCCAACGGAAACCGCGTTCTCGCCTCACATATCTTCCAGCGGCTTGTATATCAGTGTATGCGCGGAAGCTATACAACCTTAGGCGAGGGTTGTATAGGAGATATACCATCCTTCGGAGGGGATGTAAAGCCGTCGGTCCCTTGTCTATTAAATGTTAGGCAAGTAAAAGATCCCTACTCTTCTTAAGGGAGGAGGTTCGGCAAAATTCCTGGTTGGGGGTAGCTCGTCTACAGGCGTCGGTGTTAGGCCTCAGTAGCGGAAATAGGCCGACGTTAAATAAAATGTATAAAAAAAAAATATCTGAATGGAAACCACTAAACAAACCGGGAGCAGAAATATGATCAGTATTTATAGATCTTAAAAGGGCTTTCGAAACGGATTGATAAGCAAATTTTGTTATTAAAATTAAAAGCATATGGCTTTTCAAATACGATGCTGCATTGGTTTGGGAGTTATCTTTTAAATTGTAAACAAATAATTAAAATAAATAATAATAAATCCGGACCTATTGTAAATAACTTTGGGGTGCCCCAAGGAAGCGTCCTTGGGCCACTGATGTTCATACTGTATATCAATGACCTCGAAAATGTTTGCATACATAATAAGCGGCACTTTTTGACATACAATTGATTTTCTTTTCAATTCCGGTTTCGCCGGAACGACACTA
This sequence comes from Leptura quadrifasciata, assembly GCA_963675555.1. Classification (NCBI taxonomy): domain Eukaryota; kingdom Metazoa; phylum Arthropoda; class Insecta; order Coleoptera; family Cerambycidae; genus Leptura; species Leptura quadrifasciata. The sequence goes on from OY776676.1 coordinate 163,879,950, forward strand.
ACTTTCGATTTTTAAATAGAACACCCTGTATATTATTGTATTTTTCAATTCTGCATAATTTTCTGAATCCAACGATACCAAATAAGTGACATTTCAAACATCAATTTTTTTTATAATATAATTTTTAGTTTTCCATTTAAGTGTGCCATGACGGTTCCGATTTATTCTAAATCACATCACAAAAATTACAGCTAAAAAAATATAAGAAAATACAATTTTGTTTTAATTAAATGTTAAGAAGTAACTAAGGTGGCTTTGAAAACAATGAAATATTTAGCTTGTCTTTGGGGTCATTTACAAAATATTGTCTATGTAACCGCCGTTACAACCCGTGAACACCTGGAGCTACGAACAAGACAATCAATTAATAGCATAACGACCCAGCAATTGGCGAACGTTCTTCGAGTAACAGCTATGCGAGTTCAGAAGTGCATTGACGTTAATGGGCAGCATTTTGAACAACTGTTGTAATGTTTTGTGTTATTTTTTTGTATTCCAAAACCACCTCATGTGTAATAAGGTAATTAGAACAAAATTGATATTGAATTTAAAATGGCGACCAAACAACCACGATTTGTACCGTGTGAACAGTCAATTTTTGCACTACTTCAGAGGGTGATAAAGCCCAACAATCAGATTCTGTACAAAAAATTGCACAAGTGATATGAGCTTCAGAGACTTTATCAACAACTCTCCCAAGACACTCAAATGTTTGACAACGCATTTCAGCAATGTTTCTAAATGACAATTCTATAATTAGTGATCTTCACTGTGACAATACTATACTACTCGCCGTGCGTTCCGTTAACCATGTTAGCATTATGAGGATATGTTTAGAATTGAAAACCGGTCACCCGATGATGTTGACATGGTTGGCGAAATACATGTTGAGTAACGTAGTTAAGTGTAGTGTTGAAATATTTTGGTGCTTTGTAGCATGGTTTTTTAGACACCAAATATACTGATTTTGCGTAACATAGCCCTTATACGAAAACGCCACCCAGGACCCGGACCCGGATTTTCTACTTAAACGGAACTACGGACCATGAAATTTGAAGAAGGTTCTCAGACACTCATTAAAAAACTCAGTAGTTTTTGGGAAAAAAATAACCAGTGTTTACTGCTCAACACATTTTCGAAAAACGCAAACGTTGAAATTTGAACCTAAAAAGGACAGGCAATATTTAGACATGTTCTCTATGCAGTCGTTTTACCCCGAGTGGTACAGTGCTGTTCTGTACTGCGACTCCTATCTTTCGGGAGTTCATCTTACGAACTGTGAATAAATTTAGTGCTTCCAAACATTTATTATGGAATGCTTTAAGATAATTTGTTTTCAAAAAATTCAAAATCATCTAAAAGACTTCGGACGTGTATGTAAATTGTAAATGATTTTATTACACCAGATTACAACATAAAGGTGGTCATGGTGATACATGCCGGTGAATCACAGTATTGGAATGTCTTATTTCTGTATAGGTAAATTTCAAGCAGATACACATCACCGGCTGGCCAGCCAGCCAGCCTTTGAGACAATGTTCCAGTGCATATTTAAATGCATTATCAGGTAATAATAAAAATGCAACGAATTCCTCAAATTCCGTCACACCTTTCCGGTTAATTTTCTGAGAAATTGCCACCGTAAGAATTTTTCCGGTATCGCGTTGTACTTAGTGTACCTACGACAGATAATGTTGGACGTAACCATTAGTATTTTGTGAGGATTTATTTACCTACTGAAATTGTACATTCTCTATAAGTATTTCTTGCTGTTTACTTTTGTACTTACAAGTTTCATTGACTCCAAATTTTTTCTTCTACATTTCATATTTTTATCGAACTTACTTTGAATTTCTTTATACTAAAATAACTAACCAATTCCACAAAGCAATTTTTTGTATTCCATACTTGTCACTGTCCTAGTTTCGATATAATCGAGGATATATGCTATATTTAGTAAATTCTCGGACTGCGTAATATTCTTTGTAAGCTTGATACGAAATTAACCTTATAAACAACTAAGAAAAACCTCGGAGACCACTATTAAATACAGTTAATCGTAGTAGCAATAAATCAGAAACCGGTATGTAAAACTTTAATTGTCAAACCGGCAAAGTTTAAATGGAAATTTGCTGAAAGTTATTTACTGTTCGTAAAATATTTATAATAAAAACGGTATTCCATATTAACGCACAGTATGTTTTCATGAATAAAATAGAGATGAAGCTTGCCGAATCGATTAGTCATGCCAACTGTTTTATTTTGGCATCATATACCACCTGTAGCAGAAATTTTAGATGTCATTGTAAGATTTGAGATACCTAAATAGCATTTATTTATTTATTTATTATCTGTATGCTGCGTAAATGTTATGTCGATGATCAGAATTGCAAACTAAAGAGATTCACTTGTGTACAAAACTCTCTCAACTCCTGATGTCACCGGAAACGCATCAATTTTACAGCGTTTAGGTACACAATATACTCATTACAATAATTGTACTCGCAATTTTAACTTTCAAGTAAACGGTAACACAGTAATTATTGAGTCAGTTTTGGTAGTTAACTTTGCACAGAGTGTCCCAAATGAATCCTGAGTTAACATTGGACCCCGGTAACTTATCTCAGATGACAAATGCATTCCTGAGGAACTACATCATCTCTTTTTAAAACTAGTTGATATATACAATGTTGAATTTTTAATCTATATAGAAACTAGTTCTATGCTAAATTTGATCCAAATCTGAGATGGCGAGATTAAATCAGTAGGCATGATATTTTATAAGGGATCACCCTTTAATAGCATCGGAAGATGAAAGATGCTCCCCAGAAACAACCCGGGATTCGTTAGAAGCTTAGGACATGATAAATAGATACAAATAAAAGGGTCCTCCAAAAAATCATCTTAGGTCGAGATGAAGAGAAGACTCACTTGCAATCTAAGCTAAATCACGGTCAGTTTCAACTATGTGATGAGATACTAGATGACATGGAGGCAACACTTAAGATAGTACTAAATTGCAAAGCAGGTACTGAATAGTATTCTCAAGAAAGCTATTACTACAATACAAGTACCTACTGTAGATATTCCTCAATTTTATCGATAACTAAGGCTTTATTACAGCTTCGGTGGCATTAATGTTGGAATTAATCAAAACCTCGACAAAGCATTTTATCTAAAATTTCCGCATTCACCGTATGGGAAAAAATAATTGGATCGAATTTCCTACAGCAGACGAACAAGTGAATAGAGTAAAGATGAATAAATGAGTTGTACATATTGCAGTACTTAATGTTGTAGTTGTATGAACTGCATTCATGTCAATATTTTGAAACCTCATGTATAATCCGGCAAGGAGTATATTAAGTAACATAAAAGGGCTGCTTAATATATGTTCCTCCTGACAGTAAAACTCGAAGTATCAGCAATATTTTCTATTCATCGCACCCAATGAATGAAGAAAATCTGACACAAGAATTATAGTTTTAATAAGGAGAGAAGAAAAGCGTGTAAAACGAATTACGATATGACCAAACATTAATTTCATGTTGGCTTTCGTCTTAATAAATAACAAATGGAATGAAAACGTTTGCACTTTTTATTAACAACGAAAAAAGTGAAATAGTTAATTTGTAAATACACTGCTGAAGTTAGTGGTTCATCATGCGTAACCTGAGAACTGAATCTACTGGACAATTTGCAATACCTATTAAAATATCGTAAACATCGAGTGAAGAATTCGATGAGAACTTTTTGTACACCTAAATATTTTATAATACTTTGCTCTTTCGATATACAACATGTCCACGGATGGACTAGACTGCGATAAATAAAAGATATTAAGAACTTCAAGAAATCCAAAGACCTACATTCTGTGAAATGCTATGTACAATTCTGTTTTAAGTACTGTATTACTTACTTTATTTACATATAGTATTGGCAGGTAAAAATATTGAATCGATGCCTACGTAAGATAAAAGAGAAATGGCCAAATAATATGCTGAAAAAAAAAAACAGATAGAAGATGTCGCCATTTTATATTGTTATTTATATTTCCTGCTATCTTATTGTAAGGGTCGATTCAAGATTTGTAGTACTTGTACCTTGTGCCAATACTTTATAACTTTTGCTACTTTTTAAAGAACTTAATATCATAAGCCGGCAAATTCACCAAATTTCGTGCCAAATATTACTCGAAATATTATAAAGAGGAATAACTCTGAACATGGTCATTCGTTTTTGTTAATTAAAGTAATTTTATGTGACCAACGAAAGCATTTGTGGAACTGTCGGCGAGTCTCGACACAATTATTTTTACAGCCCATCATAATCGGTTTCGAAACAAACTTAAGACATAAAAGTTTATTTTATTAACAAGAACAATCATTATTTGCACAAAACATAAATTAGAGCCAGACCCAAACAACCCAAGTGACGCCTGTGAATTTCGAATTTATTTGTGCCACCATTAAGCTCGAATCTGGTTTCTGCAAAGTATTTCACCGCAACAAAACTACATTCTTGATTCGGATATTATTTATTGATGTGGTTACTGGTTAGCCGCATTTTCAGGACAATCTATGCCGGCGAATGATAAAAATTCTGACTGTCAACTAACCGAGTAAAGACACCTATTTATAGACATAGGTAATGCATGAATCATTAATAATAATAAATTGCAATCTTAATCTAAGAGTAAAACCTCGAATAAAGCTACACCTAGATTACTATATGTAGTATTAATATAATGAAAGATTGTTTACTGTGTTCTAGTTAAAACATGAGGAAATGCCGTGGCAATTCCAAGAAAATATTAGATTTAAAGTAACAAATACTGCTCGGCGTTGATGCCATCGTCTTGTACGATTCCCGTCAGCACTAGAAAATTTTGAAGAATATTGCACATTGTGGCCACTGCTGTGCCAAAAAAGGAATTATATCAGAAGCATCTACACTGAGATATATACCAAACATATCATTAAAATATCCGAGATAATATCAATAAATTATTTTACACCTAATTAAAACATTCGCATTTTCCGTTATTCATTCATATCGAGATTCATATACTGTGTGTTTCAAAGCAATAATTTTGTAGTTTATTAACCTTTTCATTTATATTTAAAGACTTTAGTTTTAGAAAAATGTTGGTTATAAATAAGATTTTATATCATAGAGGTACAGTTAATCCCGAGGTTAATCTTATATTTATGGTTTTATAGAAATAATATTCTAAAATCCACTATTAATAGTAATATTGCTTTGTTAATATCATTTGGATAGAGGCTGTGTTCTAAAAAAACACTAAATATTTTAATCTACATAAAACTTGTGTACCAAACAGGATCCAATAGTAATCGCGAGACTAATACTTTAAAACTGATAGGGCAAATAAAAATATATAAACTTTAACTCTTCTTTCTTTTATCCTTTCATACGATCTTAAATTTTCCTAAATCCACACCCAGATAACAAATAAAAGTAAGTAAATGGGTGGTTATTCTGCCAGAAATGTCAGAATTCAGTCCCAGTAATTCTCTTTAACTGTTTGGGTTTGGAAAATGAAACATTCATTATAACAAGTAGATTAGACGTATGTGAAGTTGGCCCGAAAATGAGGCGTGGGGGGGAAGCCCCTCATTCGTTAGACTGTCAATAGACCATGATAGACCACAATTAATTTCGTTAGATCACCTTTTGGTTTCATTTCTTTTTATTAACAAATTAATTTTTCGATTTTTTTTTGTAGTCCAATCGTTAGACCATGTTAGACCACCAAATAAAATTGTTGGACCACCCTTAGAGAAAAGTTATTGCAACAAACGCAGTTTATTATTGGAGCTAACTTCACATGGCTTTAAAACGTCGATTTTATTTTTTTTCTAAAATGCTTTGGTCTCGAAATAAATCGCTGTTTCAAGTTAAATGCCACACCCGATATACCTATGTTTATTGACAAGATTTTACTGATAATAGATATCTGTATACGTATCACATACAGATTATTATACATGACATTATAAAATGACATAATCGAGGAAAATCTTGAAAATCTTTATTACTGATTTGATCCATACGCAATACGTACAGTACCTCAGGGTAAAAACAACAGAAAGAATAAGTGTGCCTAGTTCTCGGAATTCTTTAAATTAAAAAAAAATGGACTGAGAATCGCTCGGCAAATATTCTAAATTGTACAATACATTAGCAAAACTAGAGTCATTTAGCTGTGACATAATGTGATGTGACATAATTTGTTGTGAAACAATCGGGAACAATGCATTTTTTTGAGTGCTTTTCACATAAGTTGCATCGAGACATAATTTAGTTCAAATGTGCTTTTAGAGGGCGGAATATTAAACATAATATTTTTAGTCGCAAAGGAACGTAACCAGACTGCAACCAACAGTTACTCTCCGGGCTATGTGCCCCGCCAAGCGCTGAATTACAAGTTACAAGTCTGGCGCGTTAAGTGTAATAATTGCATATTACCATCAAAACGCTAATGCTTCGATTGCAACAGTCTTTCGGCTGGTGTTTGTTGCAACCTACTTAAAATAACAATATGACTTGCGTCGTTCTAAGCCAAGCAAATATTTTTGTAATGGTTATGACCAAAAGTGAGTATTTCTGAGACTATTTTTTCAACAAGCACTTCATCTTTTCCACTTAAATTCGGAATTGAATTTCAATTCTCAGGTATGATAATTTCAACGATTTCTTATCACTAAGACTTGCAAGAAGAACGTTCACCTCCATTTATCAACTAAGAAAAGTTAATTATTGTTAAAGCTTTTAAGAAACCATTTAGAATTAGACTTTTAACATTCGTATATATGGTCGTTTCCATACCTGCTAATAGGTTTCAATAGCATATACCTCTAAAACTAATAAGCAAGAGATTATTAGAAAACATCAGGGTCGGACTGGCCGTATGAATAAGTAAGTGTCACGATGTCGCTCACGACAAAATGTTAAATAGCCTTAAATGTTTGATCAATATTTTTCCCGAGTACAAATGCATAGTGTCTACGCTGAAATTCCCGGCTATTTCACGGTTTCTCCTCTTCTTTTTGCCCGAGGGGCGACCGAGTTTTTGCCCGATTTTCCCGGTGATGTTAATATAAAGTAATAAATATAATAAAAATTCCGACAAAAATTCGTAGTTGTCATTCATTTTCTAAATATTTCTTTAAAAAAAACGATAAAAAACGAAATCATTCAATTTTTCAGCCTGACTTTCGTGTTATTACAGACGCGTAAGTTGAAAAAAATCTTGTGAAAATGTTTTTTGATCCCCTATTGTACATTTCAAAGTGATTATCTAATATGTTTTCTACTACCATGCGTAAAGTACTCACTTTACGCACGCTGTGTAGTGCGTAAAGTTAAACGTAATTCCTACGTCTCGACCTACGCTTTAAAACACTTTTCAAGTTAATTTCATATTATTAAAAGATTAAGGTGAAGTAAGCTTATATTTAGATTTTTATGTAATTATTAACTTCAAATTTAATTTTATTTTAGATTTATTAATTTTCAAATATGGATCTCGATTTATCAGACCTATCAGATCTTGGAAGCACTCCTCCTGATGTAGCTGATTCCCCACAAAAACATCATTAGATTTGCTACCCAAAATGTCTGCGTGCATTTATAATTAGAGATATGATATAAGTTTTGCTTCATTTACTTTTTTAGAACAATATTTTTTATTGTAGGAATTATAAAATTTTTTTACATAATTTTCATTAAAGCAATAAATTTTGTTAAGTATAATTCAAGTAATAAGTTCCCGATACATAAAAAACGCAACAAAAACTTTACGACATAATTATTATCGCCGCGGGCCGTGGCGGCATGCTGCATCAAACGACCCAACGCACATTAAAAACCTATAAAGGTTTCAATTGCGGTCGAGGCAGCACAAAGACTAATGGTATTTTAATGAGGTCGTAAAGTTTTTGTTGCGTTTCTTATGTCTCGGAAAGTTCTTACTTGGACTATACCGATGTGTTAATTTTTTTACATAACAAGTATATCTAGTTCGAATGTAACATTATTCAACAACTAACCTTGCTATCTTATTATTTTATTTGACGCACTAGTGCGGAAGTAGAATTTTTTATTTCAATTTATTCATACATTTTTGGTAACCACTGCGGTAGTAGAAAAAATGATGTATGCAACTCATCCGTAAAGTGCCTTTTTTCACTCATGGAACAATATTCCTAATCGTGAAAAAAGAATCACTTTACACACTTGTTGCATCAATAACTATTCTAGACGGATTATTAATAATGACAAAAATTATGCGTTTTTAAAACATTCATGGCCCCTGTATATAGGTCGGGGAAATCCAGTGATCCGTGGATACCGTACAAATAACTAAATAACGTGTCAATTAAAAATTCCCAACATATCAAAATTTATTCAGTTTTCTTATCACCACAAATAAATATTTACGCGTTCAATTTGTAACGAACATCAGCATTTTTATAAACAGCAATAATTACTCTTATATCTTAATAGGCAATTTTTGAACTTTTATTTTTTATCTCTATTATCTTTCAACTTAAATATATATCGCTCTTTAAATGAAATGTTGTACACAGAGTCTATTGCACATTCTATTCATATAACTAACACAATTGTTATTGCGCAAAAATTAATATTCCTTCGTTTTTCTCCCAAGGTACCAGGTACCCAGCTAATTCTCCGTTAATTATAAATTACAAATTTAAAACAGTTCAAGTTAATTTGAGGTTGCCGTGTCCTTGGAACGTTGGCTTGGCATTATTTTGTAAGAATCCCAAGAAATGTGAATGTGAGCGTTGTTAAGTTCATGATACCAATACAGACTGTCGTAATACCGAGCTTATGACTCCTATGAGGACTTAAATCGAGGCTTCAATATTATTAAAACACGTAATTTTGTCTGCAAAATGGTAATAATTATCATGCATTTTTGGGTTTGTGATAGTATTAAGATTGGTTAGATTGATTAGGTATTATAAAGTTAATTTGTTTAAAAAAAATTGTGTAAAGCATCGTAGATAGAATGTTCAGTAAGTATTAAAAACTTTTTTCAACTTCAGCACGCTTTTATGATAAAAGGGACCTTAGACGTTCAATAAGACTGTCAGTACTGTACAACATTACTGCTCGTCAATACTAAATCAGTATTATGTTAAGGCACCTTACACGTTCATTAATGATGTAATTACCTGAAAATAATGACATTATTATTGAACGTGTAAAGTTATTAGGTACCTTACACGATCAATAATAATGTCGATACTGGCACGTCAATAGTGTCAGTACCAATCATCGATGGGCCATTGTGTAGAGGGCGAAATGGCCTAGGATGGCCTATGGCTGATCATCGTCGACCATGTCCTCTGTATCGGTTTTTTGAACACACATCAAAGGAACGCAACTGTTTCAGCGTCCAGGTCCATCCTCGACTACCGCTATACTCGAAGATGGGCCAACGTGTGCATGGTTCAGAGTGGCTGCCCATGGCGATGGTCGATGATTGGCCATAGTGATGGCACATTGTCCATTGTGTAGAGGGGCCTTTACACGATCAGTATTACTGTCTCCATCAATACATCATAAGTCACCATCAATATTGGCCTTACACGTTCAATAAAACTGTCAGTATATTTGAGTATTGACAATATTACTGATCGTGTAAGGTCCCTATATAAAAGTGGAATGATAACAAGTAATGAAGCCTATCCGAATATTTTAATATTCGAATATCATTATTAGAAACCGGAGGGGAAACTGTCAGTAATAATGATCGTATAAAGTGAGAGCATCATTATTTCGTCATTACTAATCTTGAAGCACAGATATAAGTACTTCGCAGATTTCAAGAGCAGCTGTACTCTGTACTTATTGTGGTCGGTGACATGCAACTGACAATTTCAAATCTTCAAAGCTTCTTCCAGTGTCTAGGAATCTCAGAGTTAAACTCAGTCTTTCATTAACTAATGGTAAACTGCTCCGCATTACTGTGTTTTTTCCGAGGTTTTTTCGTATTAAAATTGGTTCGACCATTCGCAATAATTTATTAAAAGTCTCTTCGTCCGTACGAAAATAATTTTTATAATCATTCACTTCATTCGTATCACTTATTTCCTTCAATAACAGTAGGTGTGAATAATTTTCGCGTTTTTTTAACCATTCTTTCATTCAATAACGGCGTTTAACATGACGTTTCAATGTTAAAAGAAGAACTTAACAAACTCAACATTATCTAAAAAGTATCATCAGTTCTATGTTCTGTGTAAGTAGTAAGTATCTATGGAAATAACATAAACAGAATCTTAAAGCTGTGTATTTGACATACACAGCAAAATAAGAGTTCTTCAAAAAATAGCTTTGAAAACGGAAAGAGATTACTTTCCGAAACGTTAGCAAAATACATTATTTTTGTGTTTATTCCGATTTATATTATTTGCAAAACATAACCTCTGACTTTTCTTTTGGCGTAAACGTCACGGGCGCAGAGGCTTTTTTTCCAATAATTCTATTATTTTGTAGATTCGGTGATTTGTTTTGAAGAGGATAATAGTACATGTGGTAGAAAACCCAAATAATAGGAAAGAATATTAGAAGTTTCATACTTAACGCAACAATTATAGCTAGACATGTTTTTTCTTAAAATTCGTTCTCTGATAAAACAAAATCGATGTGCTTTCTATCGCCACTTGAAACATAATGACGAAAAAATAATGTCAGTAATAATCAACATGTTAAGGTATGACAAATAATGACAGGGAAATTTTTAGTAATGATGATCCTGTAAAAAAATAAAAAAACATCCTAATTATCACTGAATAATCAATTTTACAGCAGAAGGAAATTTTATAAAAGTATAAAAATAGGAATTATAATATTCCAATCTAGCTGCAAGTGTCTTATATAATAAGGACTAAACAAATTAAACCAAAACAGTTATTTTCTCAGCTGCATGCCGACGACGAGAGCTAAATTAAATGGTGAAATTTGCCATATTTTGTCTAACACCGTTAGCACTAAAACTTGGATTGCTCGAATGCTATAAGGAAGATGCGAAAAAACCTCCTTCATCTCAGGATGTCACTAACTGCAGACCGATTTCGACCTATTTTTGGGTCTCGTCAGTGCAGTGCAAATGGGCAAGCATACTTCCACCTTCGATAAACCTGGGTCGCATCTCATAGACACTGTTAAGTCCACCGCAATAGAGCATAACTAACGCCATCTCTCGGTAGTATCATTATCGTTTTTTATAAAATTTCCTTCTGCTGTAAAATTGCTTATCCAGTAATGATTATCAATTTTTATTTTCGATTTGGATTGTTTCGATACTAGCGGGAGATGGCGCTAGTTACGCTCTACTGCTGTGGAACTTAACAGTGTCTATGAGATGCGACCCAGGTTTATCGAAGGTATGCTTGCTCACTTGCACTGCACTGACGAGATCCAAAAATTGGTCGAAACCGGTCTGCACTTAGTAACATCCTGAGATGAAGGAGGCTTCGCATCTTCCTCGTAGCATTCGAGCATTCCAAGTCATTGTACTTTAGTGCAGTATGTAGCTGGGACAATAGCTGTTTTGGTTTAATTTGTGTAGTCCTTGTTATCTAAGCCACTTGCAGCTAGGTTGGAATATTATAATTCCTATTTATATATATATATAATATATATATATATATATATATATATATATATATATATATTTAATATTTTTTTAAAACATGCTTTCATTACAACCTTATAGTAAATTGACTGCTTGCTGCTAAAACAAATCCAGGATCCTAATGTCAACGTTTAGTTGTGGTATATAATATTTAACATTGTAAAGGCCCATCATCGGCAATCGTGGCGATGGACAATCGTGTGGAGGTTGCAATAGCCTGGGATGGTGTATTAATGGTTGATCATCGCCGACAATGGCCTCTGTATGGGTTTTTTGAACACACATCAAAGAAACGTGGTTGACGCGTGCCCTCATGCTGACCCATCATTTCGTGCGTAGTTGAAAGTTGAAACTCTTTTATGCCATTTCTTTTTAATTGCTTATTTGCAGTACACACTTAACTAATAATAATATGTACTAACTAAATGGCAGCAGCCGTAACCGTCTTCGACTACCGCGATGGGAAAGCACAATAGACCAGCGTGTGGACGATAACAGTGGCTCGAGCAGTGGCCGACCATGTCAACGGATGGTGGACCATTGTGTAGAGGGGCCTTAAGGAATTAAAATGAGGTTGTATTATTTGTTTTCCCTTCAAACAATGACCTTGAAAAATGTGACGCCACGTGTGATGCCCTATAGAGGTTCACTCGGGAGTTCATTGCGTGGTGCGTTTCTTCCTTCAGAAGGAACTTGTTATTTCACACGAAGTACTCTACATTTTAAAGTGTTTTAAATCAGGCGCAAACGCAGTATGGAATGTCAGTTCATAGAGGGTTAAACAATATTGTGTGTTTTGTATATAAGTTATTGCAATTTCTTCAGCAGATTGGAAGGCATACACATTAACAGTTCATGAGAACAAAGCGGCGTGCTAAAAAGGTCTAAGGTGCTAGCATCAAATTCAGTAGCTACTTCTCTGTCATCAACTAAATGACATAGTAATTGAATTGTGCCACTCAAATCAAGTTGCCCCATAATTGTTAATGAACACCAATAAATAATTTCGTTCACAAAATTTATTTTGACTCTGACGATCGAATTGTGACTGATAATTTCAAGAATCGTTTTTTAATTGAAACTAACAAAAAATAAACAACCAATTGGTTTCACGAAACAGATGGGGGTATGTTACTTTGTTGAATATCACAAACCATGTCATTAAAGATTTTATATTTTCGTCAATAGTATTTTGCAGGAGTGCATCACATTTATTGCTAAACAAGAGAGTGGCATCATCTGCATATAGATTAGTTTTAACATTATTTAAATTTAAAGGCAAACATCATTAATATACACGATAAACTAAATTGACCCCAGGATAGATCCTTGAAGAACACCAATTTTGACAGATTATAAAAAGGATTTATACGCCCCTGGAGTATTAAATCTTATTGTTTTAGAAAGTTAGTTATTTTTTGCGTTACATTATTTAATACTGTTATCTACAGTTTTACTAGATATAAAATCGTCTGATGTGTTTTCTGTCTACATAAGGTCCACTAGTAATGTCCGAAAAATAAATAGTTAAAAAAGCGGATAAACATTTCCAACTTACGTCGAATTAAAATAAAAATAAACAATAAAATTCTGTTGGAGGAAGTCTTGAGGAAGTTTCGGGGAAGTCAGGGAAGGCTCCTACGAAAAGGAAGTCTGGTGTACAAAACTTTGACTGTAATTGACCCCACCCCCCCTTAAAATAATTGAAGTATGGCTTGATTACCATAAATAAAATGTGACCTTTTGTCCCGAAGTACAGGTTGTGCTCTTCCACTACTTTTTAAAATAAATTCGACCGAAGTCGACAATAAATACATTTTTTACCGAGTTTGAAACGGGTCACGTCACATTGTACTTGTACATTGCAGGTACCCAGGCAGATAGGTATAGATACCTGTATCTTAAATAGTAACTATCCTAAATACATGGAATTTCCGAAGAAAATAAAACATTTGGTTCGATTTTGAATACTTACCTAGATCAAAAACATTTCCGAGAATTTCTCAATTCAATAAACTTGTCTACGTAGGTAGAATAACGAGGTAAGCACGTGTCAAACAAGGGTTTGCTGAATTTTTTAGAAACCTATGAATGCCTACTTATTTGCTATTATCCGTTAAAGCTTGACGCATAGCATCACAGTTATATATCCATATTTGAAATTCGATTTAACCCTCCTCGCTGAGCAGACAACTTGTGGAGACCCAGACAAATTAAAGTTTGTACATGAATTATCAACCCCTCGCCGGCCACTTAGCAAGTAATGGAATTAGACGGTGACGTCATCAGAGAATTGCACGTTGTACCTACGTTTGTCTACTCACGATTAACCATAGGCGTAACTCATAGACGGAGAAACCTACGAACGAAGATAGTTCGTCTAGTTTTTAAGAAATTCAGTAAATACGAAAGAGGTTAAGAACGTCACTTCGGTGCAATTTTTTTAAATTTAGAACGTACTGACGGGAATCATTTAAAGTTTATTTTCTTCTGTTTAGAGCATTTAAATAAAAACTTGTTTTTGAAAAATGTTTTTTGCTATTAATTTATTTCCTATACTTTTAAAGATTTGAGAAATTTTGGGAAGTTGGGTATGATTGATTGAGAAATTGAGATGCACATTGCTCTGATTTTTATTTTTTATTTCCGGTTTAACCAAAAATAAATTTTGTTATTTTTAAAGAACCATCCCGTATATTATTCAAAATTTAGATTGCTCAGGAAATTTCAAGCACAAAATACATGATGTATTTCATTGATAATTCAATTCAACAATTCCTTATTAAAATTACCAAACATCGCCCCCAGAATCTACTCCCTGGAACCATCGCAGTGGCAGATTGTAGTGTCGGGTGAAGTAGACCTGGTTCGGTTAAAAATACATGATACAACTTAAGCCTGTTTAAAACAGATTAAGAAAGGCAATTTGATTTATAATACCTAAAAACAGATTTATTAAAACTTAAAAAGTACACACACACACACAAACACGATTCGATTGGAGCACTTTACTTTCGACTTTACTTTTAAATTTTTGTAACTTACACAGGCACCTCAATCTAAACGATGAGTCTTCAGCGGGATGTGGCAATATCAGGCCGCGCACAGGTTGCCTAACCAGTTGGTTTTTAAAAATTTTTGATTTTCACGAAATTATATTTAATAATTGATAATGATGAAATTAATTTAATGGAAAAGAATTCACAAAAAGAAATGACATATAGGTCTCTGAGGGAGGTGTATCTATCAGAATTTGAAATGAGGTACATAAATACGTTTTTCCAATGTCGTAGCCGACGTGCTGCGCCACGCCGGCGCCGCGTATATGATTGACGGCCTGATTCAACTCGAGTCAATTTGAGTACACACTGAGCTACACGAGGACAACTATTCTGCTATAAAACGTATAACATGTGGATATTAGTAAATTGTAATATCTTTAGTGTTTGGACAATGGCCGTTTGTCGGATGAATATCCAACTATTTAACAGTGAAAATAACTTAAATATTTCATTTAAAGACGAATTTAATTCTATCATGACATGAGACGTGTTTTACCCCAAATAAAAATAATAAGTAGTTCATAATGACGACTGACAAATCTTTAAAGTTTGAGATTTAACCAAGGCGTTTGACTCAGTGGACAGGGAAGTGCTCTGGAAAATTATGCTCCGCTTAGGTATCCCTAGAAAATTTGTGGAAGTATGTCGCAGTCTACATACAAACAACAACGCCCAGGTTATGTATAATAATGAGGCAACCGTACCTTTCCAAACCCTCACTAGAGTTAGGCAGGGATGTGTCCTGGCACCCCTACTCTTTAATTTGTTTACCACTGCTCTAACAATTATTGTTGACAACAAACTGACAGTCAGAGGAATAGGTCTCAGATACCGTTTTGTGGCGGTCTCTTTAACATAGGGCGCTTTAGAGCTTTCACGAATACACGCACACGATTCATTTGTGATCTCCAGTATGCGAATGACTGTGCACTTTTAGCCTCTACGCCGGAAGAGCTTCAAGAACTTTTAGATGTGTATGCCCAGAGCTATGATTCCTTGGGACTTAAAATCAACATTGGAAAGACTAAAATTATGTCAACTCCTGATCAAGTGAACCAAATAGACATTGCACTTAACGGAAATTCTCTTGAAGTGGTGGATCAGTTCAATTACTTAGGCAACGTTGTTAATGACAAAGCAAACATGGACAGCGAGATTCGCAATAGAATTAACGCTGCATCTAGAGCGCTCTGGGGACTTAGAGAGAGAGTCAACGAAAATGGCTGTCTACAGAGCAGTTGTCATTCCAACACTGCTATATGGATGTGAAAGCTGGGTCACTTACCGTCGTCATGTGAAAGAATTAGAAGGTTTTCAGCAAAGACACCTCAGAAGTATGATGAAAATCCGTTGGTTCCATCACATATCAAACGTGGAAGTACTCAGGAGAGCAAACAGCCTTCCAATTGAGGTGCTTATTTCAAGAGCACGCCTAAGATGGGCAGGTCACGTTCATCGTATGCATGATAACCGCCTTCCTAAATGTACACTTTATGGTGAATTGCTAAGCGGTAGAAGAAGGCGTGGCGGTCAACGAAAGAGGTTCAAAGACGCTCTCCATGAAAATCTAAAATCCTGCGGTATTGCAGACGAGCAATGGGAACAACTTGCAGCGGACAGAACCGAATGGCGAGGGGTTGTGGCCAGCTATCAAGAAAATGTTGCTGCAAGAAGGCCGAATCCAAGACCTAACCAGGTCTATGTTTGTCCTGACTGCGGTCGACGTGTGCTCTCCCGAATTGGCCTCTATAGCCATAGTCGTGTGCACCGTAGATGAATGGGAATTACAATAGACTACACCTTTTACTTGTTTTTTATTGTACACAATTTATCGACTGTAACATTTTTATACTCGAGTAACGGCTAATAATAAAAAGTTTGAGAATCGCTGAACTTATTGTGAACAATGTTTTTGGGTTATTGCATTAAGTTTGTGTGCAAGAGAAAATTAAGTCGTACGCGCATTATCAGTTCATACCTCGGTCCATACACACGCCAAGTTAAAGTATACTAAACAGCTTAAACAACCACAGCAATCTCATTTAATTTATATGTGTATTGTGTATGTATACCTACATCACGTAAGCTGGCCTCTTCTTCAATTTAATTCATCTTTATTATTTTGATACAGGTAATTTGATTATGATAATTTTCTTTTTTTAGACTTTGTTCTGTAATATGTTGGGCAACAAAGGTGTTTATTATTATTATCAACACAGCAGCTCAGTCGACTAGGGCACGTTGAGTGGCCAACGCACTTGGTTTGACTCTGCTGCGTTCAGAGTTCGATCCCCGGTACCTACACTGGCAATGTGCGTGGGTAATGGATGTTGTCTGCGTTCTTTTTTTTTTTTAAACGTATAATCTCCCTCTTCCGGACAGCTTTTGACTATGGATTTGAAGGTTGTCTCCTTGTAGTGTGTTTTATGTTGTTTTATTATTATAACCTATCGCCAAGTATTACGGTTATTAAATATATTAAAAATGTTTTAAACTGCCTTCCAGATCACTTGAATGACTCGCTAAGTCTAGGAGCTCTAGATTAATCCTAGTAAAGGAAGTAGAGCCATATATAGTGGCATCCGAACCACTTCCTGGGGATAATTCACTTCGATATCAGTTCAAAAAGAAAGCGCTAACCACTGAACTACCGTCCCTCACTGCAATACTTTATAGTATAAGTAGGTACATGAATTATTCTCCATCGTTACTTATTTATCACATATTTGCAAACATTAGTGCACTATTGGCCCTTCGAACTGTCACAGTGAGAAACTGTTCGATTTTTATTTTCAAATTGTTACTGGTACGCCCCTGTCAACGCTAATATCTGACGAACTTTAAGCTGTAAATAAATAATAGAGGTTCTTAAAAGGAGGCTTAGTATACGGGTACATTCATTAAGCCCATTCATAAGGTCTCAGCACAAATTGTTTTTTTATTTAAACTACTTTTGTTCTAGCCGGTCTCTAGAATAATCAACGAGGATCGAGGAGTTGAGGATCGTAAAGGGCAGGGTATAATCATATAACCAGCCTGGACCATTTAGACACAAAAAAATGCAAATTAATAACACTAACTTAATTGAATTCACAGCGGAAAGATCCGTAGATAAAATTGGTGTACTTAGGCAAGTATAGATATTTGTAAATGGTGGGTTATTGCAAGTCATATTCGTATCTCGCTTTGACACGAGGTTTAACATCTAGTAAGTGGGTAGTGCATATTTGATTTTTTATGCGAAAACCAATTTGCGACTGCTTAGATATTAAAAATAATTCTCAACCTCAACGTATAAGATAAATATACGGAGGTTTATTGGAATTAGAACACTTATTTGATATGGCGTTGTTGGTTTCAAATGCAAATCCACTTTTCATCATTTGGAGTTAAGACATTTTTGCATCTTAGACCGACACTAGGCAAGCGACTGGGCAGGTAGTCCAGCATTCATCCGGTTATTTTTATTTACAAGCGAGAGTCCACAACCCCAACAATTTACACAGGTTCTTCATTTGCGATTTTCCTAACTTATACACTACATGCTGTGATTTATAGAATAAAACCAAAACCTTCTTTCATCCAGAGAGCTAGTGACCTTTTTGGAGACAATAAATTAGTGTTCGGCTGAAATTTTGCTAGCCGCTGTTGCCAGTTCAAAAATGACAAACATTTCTTTCTTATGACTAATGCTTCAGAAACGTCACTTTATTTGCCTCAAACTTTTTAACCCCCCAATATTTCGGTTGTTGATCTTTGTGTTGATCGCTTAATAGGGAGATCTATTAGGTACTTAGTTATCGATAATTCATAAGCAGGTATATCTTGAGATACATAAAAATCGTGATTATTTATGCACCCCTTCTTGCAGCAGTGTATTTAGTACTACATATTATTATACCTACATCCTACATAACATGTCATTTACCTGCCTCTACATTTTCTCTAACAAGAGTGTTCATATTCATTATAAGAGAATAATTCCTATGCACCAGAAATATTTATGAATAAACAATAATACCTATGTATGGTGTTTGTTAAAATCAAAAATATAAAAAGTAGCTATATATATAATACCTACAAATTCTAGTTAAAAACTTTTATTGTCTACGTTGAGGTTGTAATCGGAAAAAATAGCTATGTATAATAATCATTATGTACTTATAATGGGTAAAAATGTTTATGGCTATTGTTTATTCGACTGTTTATTGTGTAAAATAATTAATATTCGAGCCGCATGATACATCGCCAGTAAAGGTAAATTAATATTCTTAACCGCTAACATTCCTTAAGAAATTGTATGTTATGTGCATGGCAACATACGATTTTGGAGAGATGACAATCTCAATCTTGACCTAAACCGGACATTTAAAACTCCGCGTGTGTGTTTGCATCGTGTAAACATGGCTTTTACCTGTCCGTAACTTTTTAACAGTTTAAAACTTCATAACATACTTTTTCATTGCTGATAAATACTGAATAATATGATCATAAACTGACAGAGAACTAGTACTTCCAACAAAATACAATTAAAAGTAACTTCTCTGAACTTGGAAAACGAGATTTAATTGAAATAAGGTTATAGTTACCTGTTGTCTATCCAATACTAGTAAAAATTGCACACACAGACACAAACATTTATATTATAAACACAATATTATTGCCTTCTATTTTGTTTAACATGCACTTCACCCACCATTAACTATAAATAATGCACCCTTACATGTTTTTGCACTTTTGTCACTATAGTTTACAAATTAATTTCGTAAATATGCGTAAATTGTATTCTCTTCTACGCAAGGTGTGTTCCACACTCCGACCGCTTCTCACTACTTGCGTACTTGCTTGCAAACAACGAACCAAAAGTAAGGTATGCCGTAAACTTTTTCTATTGCGCAGTACCTACGCGCACTGTCAAAGTTTCAACTGATTTTCTCCTGCTTCCCGCTTCTTTTTCCATTGGATTTTATACACTAGCGCTAATCTATACGAACTACTAACTACTGCGAAGTGAACTACTCGCTCCGCTTCTCTTCTCTTCTCGCTGTGCTTCTCCTTCTCGTTTTATTTTGCGTAGTAGACGTAGTGGTACAATAGGATAACCTAAAAGGATTTATGTTTGTCAAAGATTTTTCAAATGAAAGTTAGACTTTTAGTTGAATCATTCAACGAGGTCGTTGGAATCATTACTCTATAGTAAAGTTTAATAAAAGAGTAAATACGACTCCCCGATTTGGTTTGTACGTAATTATAGGAACCTATTATGCACACTGTCCGAGAATTTTAGTAAGTAAAAACCTGAGCAATTTTATTTGAGATGGAAGATAATGTAGATATTTATGACGATATCGGTGATTTTGATCTAGGGAATGAGGTTGAAAGGGTAAGGAAATTTTGGTATTAGTCGATATGTTCAAATTGTAACCACAAAATTTTAGTTGAAGACTGAAAACGAAACATTACGAGAACATATTCGATCTCTTGAGGGGGATATAGAGAAATTAACGGGTATAATTGTGAATTTAAGAGAAAATCAAGAAACCCTGAAGACAAATATATCTACACTTTATTTAACTGCGAAGGGCGAGATTGACCGAAAGGATCGTATGATATCTGAACTTAGAACTCAAAAAGATAATATATGTTTTAGAAGATTTGAGCCTGGTACACTAAATAAAAGAGAAAGGGGAAACAACTTTTCAGAAGGTAACGAAGCCAAAAAATTTAAATACGATGATAGTAACGTATGCAAAACAACGATTGATGTGCCAAAAATCAAGCATGAATCAGACTCTGTAGAATTAGTAGAAATAAATAAAGATATTCCAGAAGATAGTACTTCCAAAACATCCAAATATGAAGTTGATAAGTCAAGAAAAGAGCAGTTTGATGATAGGCATCATGAAAGTTATAAATCGAGGTCTAGGCGATCGAGGGAGAGGGAAAGGGAAGTTAATCCTCTAGAAGATATTACTGCCAATAAATTTCAATACGATAATAATCGAAGACGAGAAGAGTACGATGATAGGTATCATATAAAACATAGGTCTAGATCCAGGCCGGGTAACAGATATAACAATGAATATAGAAGTAGAAGTAAAAGTTTGGAAAGAAATGAACAATATATAGAGTACAGGGGAAGTAGATATAATAATAACTTCTTTAGAGGCGAGCGAGCGAGAATGTTTGGTGATAGGGAAGATTGGACCGACAATAGGGACACATGGCGACGACATGATAGAGATTTTAGTCCAAGGGATCCCAGAGGTGAATACAGCAGAAATTTTGACAGGTAGGAGATTGTTGTTTATTTAAATAAAAGGTGGAGGTGCAATTTGCAATGTATATCACGTCGCAATCAGAGCACATTTTTTTTTTAGGGAGTTGAAGGGTTTCAAACATTCAGAACTCTTGAAAAATTAACTCGATTTCAATCTGTCAGAGTGTACTTCACAGAGTGAACCTCTTTAGCGTAATTTTGTTTCTAAGCAATCATACATTTTCGATAATCAACTTCTTCATTCAATTGACCAGTATTTCATAAGTTCTGCTTAATTTAGCTGTTAGGCCGCTTGTGCGACGTGTTTCCAAACGTTTTTAAATATGCCGCCGAAATCAACCGAGAAATCAACCTACTTTAATATTTTGTTCTATAACCAATGCAATTCAATTTTTGCAATTTTATCAGTTATGCCAGTTTATGTTTTTGGCTACAATATGCTTGTAATTTTGCGTGTATAATGTCATCCGTAAAATACAATATCATTTTTAGATATTAGGCCAGTTGTCAAGTAGATTAGCATCGTTTTAAGTCAGACAAAAA
Organism: Leptura quadrifasciata; assembly: GCA_963675555.1. Classification (NCBI taxonomy): domain Eukaryota; kingdom Metazoa; phylum Arthropoda; class Insecta; order Coleoptera; family Cerambycidae; genus Leptura; species Leptura quadrifasciata. The sequence goes on from OY776676.1 coordinate 163,901,530, forward strand.
AACCAGCTCATTATAGGCCTCTCTTAAACATACTAATTGCTCAACAACGAAACCTGCAATGGTAAGCTTTTTACGTGACTGCGAGATAAGCCGATTTTTTATTTTAATCGTTTAATAGAAATTTCTCCTGTTGCGTTGTTGTTGTTGTCATAGACTCGTCAAAATTTACGGTTGCAGAAACAATTCTTTGAGCTTCTCGTTGACGCTTAACAGATTTTGTGCTTTTATCGGATGTATCGGTAAGGTCCCCGTCGAATACAATGATGCCATTAGCTCTATAATACTTTATCACTTTATTTATTTATTCATGCTATATACAAAAGTAGTATTTGCACAAGTCAATATTTACAATAAGAGAGAAAAAAATAACAATATAAAAATATATATACAGATATCATATATACCACAATAAACTTCAGATTTAAACAAACATTTTTAATCATTTTAAATCATCATTGAATTTATATGATAAAAATTCATCATACGAGTAAAAAGCTTTTTCGAGCAAGATGGACCTTATTTTTTCCTTGAAACTCGGATCTGGTAAGCATTTTATATTGGCTGGTAGTTTATTGAAAAATTTTGGGGCTAAAATTTGAATTCCCTTTTGAATTTTTGTTAGTCTTACGTAAGGTATTGTTAACATATTTTTGTGTCTTGTATTGTAATTATAGTCACGTTCTTTTCTGTTTAAACCCTGAGTATATAAATTCTTTCTAGCATACAAAAGCAACTCATATGTATATATATATATATATACATTGATGGAAATGTAAGTATATTTAACTTACGAAATTGTTCTCTACAATCAGCCCTATAATTTAAGTTGGCTACTATACGTATTGCTCGTCTTTGTAGAGCAAATATTCTGTTCCAATTTTACGCTTGTCCCCATACTAGAACAGCGTAGGAAAGCACAGAGTGGCATAGTGCAAAGTATGCATTTTTTAGAGCCTCTTTACCTACTTCATTAGCTAGATTTCTCAAAATAAATGTATTTTTTGATAATTTTTTTGATAAATTTTCTACATGTACATGCCAGGTCAATTTATTATCAACATAAACTCCCAAGAACTTTGTTGATTCCTGAGGATCAGGAACACTGTGTCCTATTTTATCACGCAGTGAGAAGATCATGTGCACTGTTTTATCTCGATTTAATGTGAGTTTATTTGCTTTGAACCAAAGCTCTGCCCTTGACTCTACCTCACACGCCACTGCTGAAAGTTGTTCAATGCTATTATTTCAAACCGAAATAGTTGTGTCATCTGCAAAAAGTATGTCACTAGAGTGTTCATTTGAATTAGGGAAATCATTAACATATGTTAAAAAGAGAAGGGGCCCAAGTACTGAACCTTGGGGCGATGTTTTTCACTGCCTGGATTTTCTTCATGTAGGACTTTGCCTGGTAGCCCCACGCTACCGAGGCGTACGTCAGCTGCGGCCTGATGCGGGTCTTGATAAGCGTGAGCTTATTCCTCAAGTTGAGACGGCTCCCGTTTCCCATCATCGGGTAGATGTGGGCTCTCGTGCGCCGAGGGCCTTGGCTGTGATAGCGTCAGGGTTCTGTCTCCACTTTAGGCTTCTGTCCATGACCATGCCAAGGTACTTGACGGTGTCGTGCCATTGGATGTCCTCGCCGTTCATGGAGACGTGTCCTGTGGGAATTTCTTTCCGCACTCGTCTGAAGAGAATGGCTTGGCTTTTGTCGGCGTTAACGGCGACTTTCCACTTCGTGCACCATTCTTCCAGGAGTGTGGCCGTTTCCTGGAGTTTTATGGTTGCGTTCCTGGCTTTCCAGGATCTGGCAATTATTGCTGTGTCATCTGCATACAGGGCCAGGGCTGTATAGTCGGTCCTGGGGAGGTCTGAGGTGTAGATAGCGAACAGGTGCGGTGACAGCACCGAACCTTGCGGGACTCCCGCCTCCACGGTCCTGTAAGTGGAGAGTTGGTCCGAGATTTTCACCCTTAGCTGTCTGCGGTGCAGGTAGGACCTCACTAGTTTGACGAGTTCGATGGGGTAACCCATGCTCATCATTTTAGCTAGTAGGCTGTCGTGCCAGACCCTGTCGAACGCTTTGGCAACGTCTAGGAACAGCGCCGCGGTGACTTGCCGTTGGTTGAACCCCTTAGTAATCTCCTCGGTGAGGCGAAGTACTTGGAGTTCGGTGGAATGTCCTGTTCGGTACGCGCATTTCAATAGAGAATTTATTTATCTTTAACTTTGATGACCATATTTTCTTTTGTACGACCATTCACACCCAAAGTATTTTCAAAAAAATTATTTTTAAGAGATATGCCCCCCAAATTGAGTGTTCCGGGGGAAGGCGAGGGAGAAAAATTAGTTTGTCTAAAAAAGGCCTATAATGAATTGGTTCCAACAGTAAAATCTTTTGTCCGATTTAAAACGGTATTTACTAACTCCCTGATGACCGGCCTATATTTTCAATATAAACGAACTCGTGTTTTAAGTTGTGCGACATTATGCTCGCAGCAAATAGTTTTTTATAATTCATTGGCTCGCTGAATTTCTTCTGTTCTGATCATTGTTCTTGTGATTTTAAGTGCGAAGCTTTTTTAAACAATTATCTGTGAATAAAAGTTATATATAAGGAATAACGAAAATTCTGAATTGTTTATGAAATTTTTTAAGAGTTAAATCTGCGGTTGATAGGAATTCTTACAACTTATAACACACATTTATAGAAATTAAATATGATTAGTATAAAAGTTGACAACATAATTCAATATATTTTATATAGGGAACAACACTGAAAGCACCCAAACTAAACTCTCTAGCTTACAGAGAGTTTTTTAGGTCGCTGATTATGAATTTGATATTTTTTATTCGAAAACAAAATGGCGGCCTCAAAATAGCAACCGGAAACCTTAAAAAGTTCATCAATTTTGGCGAGAATTTGTATCGGGGTGTTTTTGAAATCGCTGATTACGAATTTGATATCTTTTTAATCGAAAATAAAATGGCGGCTTCAAAATGGCGACCGGAAACGTTAAAATGTAACATCTGTTTTGGCGAAAAAATTTTTAGTATCTAATTTAACTAATAAAAGTATTTTTTACATCACTTTATAACAAATGTGAAAACGTAGCAAAAATGCATTTGTAAAACGTTAATTAAACACATGAAAAATTGATATGTTTTTCAATTTTGTATAAAATATACGTATGCCAACATATAGCTGTAAACATTTGCGCTTTCTTGCGCTCTACTTGCATTTCCAGAGAAAAGACAGCACCGAATGCACAGTGGTGGCTGGTGGCCATCAATTTTTGGATATTTTGTCCAGGAATGTTTAATAAACAAATTAGAGAACTTACAAAGTGAGACCTCGTGAGATTTTTTTTGTATCCCTTGACTTCGACATTTGGCCAGCTTTTTCAAATTTTTGTAAGGCGGTTAAAAAAATATTTTCATTTTTTCACACTTACCATGCGTGCTCAGAACTTATGTCTCCTTGCGATGTGTTGACTTCGAAACTGATGTATTTGCTTTAAAGTTTCTAAATGTTTGCAACTCTTTAATATCTTTTTTTATTATTATTACTACTTTTATAAATAAAGTAACTTTTTTCTCATACAGGTTACGATACTGAAGATCCGCTGTAACAACGCTTAGCTTATTGTATGAAGCACCTTATCATAGTCAAATATTGTTTATAGCATAGGTTTAGACTCGAAATAGGCACTTTGACGTAGGTTCGGTATGATATAGGCGAGTGGGAGCTGCTTTCAATTTTTTCACCACTAAAAATGCGTTTTATGTCAAATTATTATTTTTTAATTGTTTGATACTTTAAATAAATAAAAATTCAAAAAGTAGAGTACTGAAATTCAAAAAAAACCGTTTTATTTCAAACTAGGTAGGTAATATTAAAACATAATATTTTTAGTCGCAAACTCCTCTATAAAATCCTTATTTTTACTATAAGGAACGTAACCAGACTGCAATCAACAGCTACTCTCCGGGCTATGTGCCCCTGGAAGCGCTGAATTACAAGTTACAAGCCTGGCGCCTTAAGTGTAATAATTACATATTACCATCAAAACGCTAATGCTCCGATTGTAACAAACACCAGCCGAAAGACTAGCACGAGAGCTCCTTTTAGTAGGATCAGTCTTTCAGCTGGTGTTTGTTGCAATCGAAGCATTAGCGTCTTGATGGTAACATGCAATTATTACACTTAACGCGCCAGGCTTGTAACTTGTAATTCAGCGCTCGACGGGACACATAGCCCGGAGAGTAGCTGTTGGTTGCAATCTGGTTACGTTCCTTATAGTAAAATAAGAATTTTATAGAGGAGTTTGAGACTAAAAATATTATATTTTAATATTCCTCCCTCCAAAAGCACATTTGAACTATGCTAAGCCCAGTTAGGCTATTTATTTTTCGATTGCAATAGACACTGGGCCGCTAGATGGCGCCTGCTGACTATTTTACATGTCGCTATCCCAAAGATATTGAAATGTATTAAATAGTCAAGTGATTCTCGTGTCGGTCATCACATGCCTACCTTACACTGAAGAGAACCAACAACTCGAAACTGTAGTCTGCAAGTGGTGTGTGACGACTGGCACGAGAGCTTCTTTAAGTAGGATCAGTTTTTCGGCTGGTGTTTGTTGCAGTCGAAGCATTAGCGTTTTGATGGTAATATGCAAGTATTACACTTAACGTGCCAGGCTTGTAACTTGTAATTCAGCGCTCGGCGGAGCACATAGCCCGGACAGTAGCTGTTGGTTGCAGTCACATTCCTTATAGTAAAATAAGGATTTTATAGAGGAGTTTGCGACTAAAAATATTGTTTTAAAATATGAAATCGTACACAACTGTAATGCTAGATCGTTGTGTTATAATACCCCAGAGCACAGACTAACTCTCTCTGAGTTGCAAAAAAAAAGGAGCTGAAGCACCGTTCATTGGACCCGAACCGTTTTGTGGCCTAGCCAAGGGACATATAGCGGAGGAGATCCAAGAATGGGAAAAGGATCAGAAAAAGTCCTACTGGAGGAATACTCCAGGCCAAAGACAAGCGAAAAACTTTATAACTTATTCGACAAAGAATGCCACAAGGCTTCTCGAACTGGAAAAGTCTGAATTAAGGCTAATCACAGGCCTTCTAACTGGCCACTGCCCCCTTGAGATACCATCTCAAAAATATGGGCAAAGCGGTATATATTAAATGCAGATATTGCGATACTGCAATTGAAACTGCGGAACACATACTTTGTGAATGCAAGGTGTTAGTCCGCACTAGGCTAAAATTCCTAGAACAGGCGGAATTAACACCGGAAAACATATGGAAATAATTCCCCAGGAAAATCACAAGCTTTGCAGAAAGTCTGAGAATCCTGGGATAACCACTAGATGTAGGGTAAATCACAAAAGATCTTTTAGGTCGAAGTGAAGTAAGGCTGTGCGAAGCCAAATGACCCCGTAAAACAATCTACGATCTACAACTCTCTCTGAGAGAAACCCTGCTTACTCGTGTATAAAATTTTACAACAAATTACCCACAAATATAAAGGAGTTAACGACACTGAGAAATTTTAAGAAACAAGTTTTTAATATTATTTTAGCTATGGAAGTTTATAATGAACTTGAATTTTTAACCGCAATGTAAAACCATTTTTATAACTTTTATACTTATTTTAGTTATTATTATTGTTTGTATCATTTCCATATTATGTGTAATATATCGATTGTGTTGTCTTTTTTGTATGTCTGACTATTTTAACAATTTTATTGAACTGTATCATACAGTCCTTTTACTGACGTCTCTTTCATTTAATTAGCTTTTGTAAGACTGATTCTTTGAAATAAATAAATATTGTATTGTAAAGTTCATGTTTGCTGCCGCTACTTTAGTATTATTGGTTTCGTGAGCAGTTGGGGTGTTTATATGGTTATGTTTCATTTTCCATTATGTTCCCTACATTTTCAAGGTAAGTGTGGGGGTGTTCGAAACATATCACTATGTGCGTTTAAGTTTGAGACACCCTGTATACTTAATCAAATAAAATTTCAGTTTGCAGAACAGTTTCAACTTTATCAGAACTTATTTGGTACATTTTAGGAGAATATAAAGACTAAAAGACATGTTTGTATTATGCTATTGTGAAGAGGTCTATGTTCAAAAAATGGACAGGGAACTATTTTACCCGCTGTTATACAAAACTAATACATGTAGTATTGTTTGCATACAATAAAAGGAAATGCCAAATACAAGGAGCAAAAATATGCAAAGTGATAACAATTTACTGGATTAAATTGAAAAGACCTGGAACGTCCTTTAACGATGTTAGGTCCGCAAAAGGAAATGTAGAGAAGTATTTGTAGGTCTCAGACTACAGTGAAAATATGGGTGCTCTATCGAATGCCTACAAAAGTAGTATAAGAAGATATTCTTCTAGACTTGTGTCTTCTTAATGCATGTCTATCATATTTAATAAAATAAATGGAAGAAAAGGATGCTCGTAACATAATTTTAATTGATTGTTAGTCACCAATTTTTTAAAAGGTTATGTACATTAAATTATCCAAGATTTCCATGTCTAAATTTTGTTGTTTTTTTTTTAGGTATCGGATAAAGTCCCTTTTAGGTATTTGATAAAGTAATGATCATCTTGCCCACCAGGATAAAAGAAATGTGAATGAAGACTTCCCTTCAAAAGTTTGATCTAGTTCCAGTTAAAGATTAGATTAAGTGGTTCTATTGCTAGCACAATGTATATTTACTTTAAAATGATATTAATAATGGAATATTTCTATTATGTACTACACTCTGTTATGTTTTAACAAATACAATTTGGTAATTAAAATATACAGCTACAGAAATATATATTTATTGCTTGAAAAGTACGTGTTTTAAACTGTAACTACGAATTATACTCCGCGCATGCTATTGTACTCTTCTTATTTAAATGATTATATCACAAATTTCCTGTGTTAAAAAGAATACAATTTATTATAGACACCGCGGTGGTCGAAAAGATGCTAAATCACGCTCTGTCTCTGTTTTACCCAATGTGTTGTTGCCAGAAAATGCGAAAGTATGTGTATCCTTTGCAATAAAATCACACTATTATTACTATTACCTCAGATAAATCTGATTCTACAGAATGATTATTTTTAATTAATATGCTTTGAATGTTATTCAATTCTGGAACTTTTACCAGTAATTCTGCCAATTTTTTTTAAAAATAGTCGCCTAATGTATGTAGGTTTCCTCATATTTTTGTAAATAGTAATTCCAGCAAAAGAACTATATTAAAATTACATTTCATAAGTCTGGTAACATAATTAATCGGTACAGTAGCTCAATTGACTAGAGTCTGTTATGTGGCAAATTCACTTTGGTGTGCTTTGGTTGTGTTCTGGGATTGATTCCTGACACCAACACTGGCAACTTCGGTGGGTAATGAATGTTGTCTGCGTTTTTCCAAATGTGTTACCCCCTTCTGGGCAGCCCTTATATTTGGGAGTTGTCTACTACTACATGTGGTGTGTTTATGTTTATATATATTTAAAAAATGAGATACATGAAGTATTTCAAACATATCTAATTTAAATAAAGTTAATTGTATACATTTCTATAATTACTTTACTGTTTATGTCGAGTTCTTATGTCCTGAAAGTGGATGTCTTTAGCTGAATAAATTTTTTAGATAAATGTTCCACCCTTTATAATAGGTTGAATGTGGGTTACGTTGGTAGAAGATTAGGAAGGTTGTGAATCGGATTGTTGAGGTGGCGAATTTTTGTGATCAATCTGAGAGTAGATTGTTTCAGGGGTCGTTTGGCTCTGAGAAGTTGTTGCCCAGGATTTCAAAACTTTGTATGCAGCTTGTGATTTTCCGGGGGCTAACCCTATGTCTTCAGGTGTTAATTCTTCCTGCTCTAGGTACTTTAGCCTAATGCGGATTAACACTTGCTTTCACAAAGTATATGTTCTGCAGTTTCAGTTGCAGTATCGCAATATCTGCGGTTGTCGTTACTGCCTTACCCATATTCTTGAGATGATATCTCAAGGGGCAGTGACCTGTCAGAAGGCCTGTTATCAACCTTAATTCGGACTTTTCGAGTAAGTTATATACTTTTTCGTTTGTCTTTGGTCTGGAGTATTCCTCCAGTAGGACTTTTTCTGAACCTTTTCCCATTTCTGGATCTCCTCCGTTATGTGTCCCTTAGTCAAGCCACAAAACGGTTCAGGTCCAATGAATGGTGCTTTAGCTCCTTTTTTCTCAAGGCTGTCAGCAAGTTCATTATCTTATTTGTACTCCCACATGCCCTGGCAACCACATCAAGGCAACCTTGTTGTTGTTGGCTAGTTGCTTCAGGGATTGTCTACATTACCAGGCAATTTTAGACTCGAAGGTAAAGGACCTTAGAGCTTTTAATGCTGCCTGACTATCTGATGGTATATAAATCTTTGTCCTTCGAATGCCTTTATTTAGGCATTCCTGGGCAAATCTGCGAGTACATGTTTCAGCAACAGAATGCGACGATGATGGGACCGCATATTGCTAGTAGTGATATTGATGTTAATGTGTGCTAAAGTGTTTGGCTCTTGACATTGTATACTTTTTTGCTTGTACACAGAGGCCGCTCCAGACGGTGAGCATAGTGGGCCACTGCCGAGGGCACCAGAAATTATAAGGGCGGCATTTACATGCCCAAAATAGGCACAGTTTATACAGCCCCGGTAAACTCTGTAAAAGGTACATAAATGCTTAAAGTAACATTATGGCAACCTCTTTGTTTTGTTTTACCAGCTGTTATAAATCATGTTATATGACTGCTGAGAAGTTATTATATAATTGCTGCAAGTAAGTTTTTGTATAGTAAAAATTCCTCTAAATGTTAGTTACTGTTTGCAGTTATAAAGCATCGATATCACAGTGTCTCTAGCAGCTTCAATGTAATAACTTTCTTATGGCAAATTGTTAGGAAGCTGATGAATGAATATTGCCTGCGAATTAGTGTATGCTGTGGTTCGAAGAAAACTAAATTTGTCATGGGAAGAACATTTTTCTGTTGAAATATGCTATTCAACTTCGAAATAAATTGACACGCCTCCAAAATGCTCCTTTTCAAGTGATAAAAAGTTAATTATACCTCAAAGCGGTAACATTGGCCGCCCTGTCATATTTACTTTTAGAAAATATGTATGGTATGGTTCCCTATAAGTATCCAAGGAAGGTCACTACAGAAGCAGTTACAAATTCTTAAAGCAGCACTTTGGCTGTGTAGAAGTAGTAGTGGAAGATAAAATCCTCGGACAGGTGAATTTACTTTGATAGAAATTCACATTTTGTGTAATAATTGAATTCATGATCATTTTGATTTTGAGTGATATGATATTATCACTTTTGTTTGAATTTCAGACCCAACTTTTTATTGATTTTGGTGGATTTTTGTAGTTTTTAATGAGAAAATGACTGCATAAATTTTTTTTTAATAATAACACCACAGGTAATTACGACCCTCTTTATCCCGCAAGGCTCTAGAAGAGAAGATAGAAAATATCGAGAGATTTTTTAAAAGAGAATCCGCCCTTGTATCTTTGTTAATGAATATATGCTATAAGTTCTTTAGACTTTTTTTTATATTGTTTTTTAAACTAAGAGCTTATTTAATAAATGATTAAATAGTTTCCATGACTTTATTTTTACATTACCTTAACTTTCAAATAACTTTGCAAGTCAAATCATGCCTTAAATCAAAAATCATTTGCTACTTATGATAAAATCGTTAATATATACTGCTGCATAACAATAATAAGATGACATTGAAACAAATTAATTTCTAAGTGCCTTATTTTGTAAAATGTATTAATTTTTTTAAATTATAATGGGTAAATTAGAATTAAAGTTTTTTTTGACTTGCGATACATTTCCCTTTGTAAAATTATTTAGAATTGATCGGTCTACAACACTAAAAAAGATAGAAGGTACCCGTTTTTAAATTCGAAAGTTAATATTATAATTATCTCCAATTTTTTTTAAAGTACGTATTTTAAACCTCCTACCTATATATAACTACTGATATCAAGGAAAAATAATTCAATTGTACATATGTATGCAGATAGTAATTTTAAAAAAATATTTATTATTTAGTACTAGCTTTTTTATATTATATTAGCTTTACCTATTCTGCAGGATTGGCTAAATAGGTAAAACTATTTTATCATTTACTACTTTACCCTTGGGGACCTAGGATGTTTGACAATGATAACAAAACACAACGTTGTTCATTACTCTTTACTAAAATCCAAAAATAGAGTCTATTTATTATTGTTACTGTAACTATAGCGGCTTTTGGCAAGCTTCAACCAATCTTGAATCGTCCCTTTAATTTTATTGTCACTGGTCTCACCCACGCCTTCAACGCTAGCCATGCAGAGTTTTACACCTTCTGTGATAAAAAAAATGCAGCTATGAAATCGCTCAGATAAACAATAATTCTCACCAATCACAAGTCGGTACATTCTTGTAACTAATGCACTACAATGTGATAACTCAAGGATAAGGGCGGCTCATCAACATAACACTTGTTGAATTTCAATCAAACAATATATACGCAAAAACAAACAAGTAAATATTCTTTGTTTCGATCATAATGCCACACTACTAAGGTTGACTACCACCACACAAAACAGCAATTAACACGAAAATCCGCGGTTGATCACCAGCTATACTGTTGAGACAATGAGAGATATGCATATATTTATGAGAAATGCTTATGTATTCTGCAACAAAGACAACAATACTAACCCGGTTGCTGGCGACTGCGCAATCGATGCAGATTGATATACGTTTAAAAACCATATATTATAAACTGCAATATTACTGAAAAAATATTTTCATTCGGCATCTATCTGTAACAAATTTTGCTTAATGTAAATATTTTACTCATATTTCCAGATATTGTTATAATTTTCGAACTTTTAGTTGCAATTTTTTATGACGCCTATAAAAAATTTAGCGCAACTACATATTTATCGTATACATTTAAAAATCGTATATTAAAAACTATAATATGGCTGAAAAAATGCAAGTAGTGTCCATTTCACCAATTTACAATCTATTAAACATTTGAAGGAAGTGTAATCTCAGCTCTCAATTAATTATTTCTCAAATATTCTGCGTTACTGCAAAAATTTTTGGAGAAATACATTTATAACATACGTAGAAAAATCGTTTATAAAATAAACGCTTTTCCTAGACGTTGATTCAATATACGATAACGAAATTTAAACCATAATTTCATATAATAAACGTTTATTAAACCATCATGTGTTGCTTGGGATCTTACTGATATGATTGCTGAAAATTGCAGTATAATTTTCTGAGATTAAAATTCTGCATGTTTTACTCAGTCAATAACCATAGAAAGAAACAGTTCTTGTTTTCCTAGTTTTGAGACTTTAATAATCGTTGAGCAATAGCGTGTACTTTTGTCTACTATTTTGACATTCTCGTAGTTGACTTTATAATTACCATTATATGTTGAACATTCTCCCACTGCCGATTTATCTGTATATCAGAGTCTGGAGTTTCTCTGGTGTTTTTTGATTCTGTACTAAATACTTTGCCCTGTTTGCCCGATATATCTGTTAGCACATATACATTCCAATTAACAATAGCTTTTGTCAATAATTTAGGGATGGGCTCTTTGTTTAAATTTAAAGCAAGCAACTGTTGTATAGTTTTCACCATTTGGCGATGTGTATCTGTTTTCTTTTTCAATAATGAAGAATAAGTTACAAATACCCCATATGACACCTGCAAATCAATAGTAATAATTATGTTTCTCTAGTTTAAAAACCAAGCAAACTAATAACTAATTTATAGTTAAAATTATTTTTGGTTAACAATCATATTACATGCAACGTCTTTTCTAGGGCTGGTAATGTAAAGAGAGAAACATCTCCAAGTTATCCGGACAGGAGAAGAAGTGAAACCTATGAGAAAACCAAACGAGATGACAAGATAGAAACGAGTAGAGAAGTCGAAGTAGACTCAAAAGTTTCCAAGGATTACACGTCAAGTGGGTCAGTTCATAAGCACAGCACACAAAGATCAATGACAGAAAATGAAAGTACCAAAACTAAACCGGCGAAGAAACGGTTGAAAATGTTGGAAAATGCAGAAAAAAAGATCAGAAAATTGAGGGAGACGCCCATTAAGAGGAACAGTAGTAGCCTTTCAGAGGACACGCCAATTGTAATCAACGACCATTTAAAAGAAGTTACTAGAAATGTATGTCAAAAGTTTGGCAATGAAAAAATACTTAAGAAGAGTAAAAAAGAAGACTTTAGAAGAAATGATCGTTCTAATCCTAAAATAAAAATTAATAAAGGGGATTCTTCCAAAAAGGATATTGAAGATGTCGAATACATTGATATTTCAGATGAAGAAAATAGTGATAAAAGATCTGATGACCTAGATTTAATTATTATTGACGAAACCTCAAACTTGGCAGTCGAGAAGAATGTAAATAAAAAATCAAATGAATATTTTCTTGATTTATCAGAAGACGATGCATTAACCAATGCCGCAATCCAAGACGTAGACTCAACTATTAAATATCACACAGAACAAGTAGTGCCTTTTCAACTTTCTAAAGATTCATCTGAATTTTCAAGCCGGGACATAAATTTAACCAAAGAACATCCCAATCAACAAAATTTAGTAGTAAGAACAATTCAGTTTACTAAAGAGGAGAAATATATTAATTTATGTACAAATGTTAATATAGATGCTGATAACTCTGCATCCAGGGAGAATAAGGGAGAAAAGGAAGGGGATGATGATTCAAAAGCGAATGAGGAACAGAATACAAATTTGAATTCGTGTGCTGGTAAATCTGAAGCTGAAAATCTCTCTCAAACCAAGAAAAAAATAAATATTTTATCAAATATAGACGTAACGCCTCCTGTGAATCGAAAAATGAGGGCGTTTAAAAAAGAAATTGAAGTCGGTGATAGACTTAATATTGAGAGTGCTAATGTTGTTGACAGTTCTAAAATTCGCATCAGTTCCAATTTTGTAGCATGTAAGAAAACGAAACCAGAGATAGAGCCAAAAAGTTCTCCAAATGAAAATAATGTAGACGATGATACAAAACTAATTATCGAAAAGGACGCGATTGGAGATGTTGACACGTGCAAGAACAAAGATATGAAGATTATAGAGAAATATTCAAATGCCAGTTCTTCTACAAAAAAAGACAAAATCGAAACCAAACATCAACATAAAAGCTTGTTGAAAGAATTTATAACTAATCATACGAAACGAAAGATAAAATTTGTTGTTGAAAGCCAAACAACAGAAGAAAACATTAAACTTTCTAAACAAGATATAAACAGTATGAAAGTCTCTGCAAAAAAGAATTCGGATACAATGGATCAGAAAGGAACAACTAAGAGAAAAATTAACTCATCAAATGAAGATCAAACTAATAACATGCAAGGAAATATAACTGTAGAAAATATAATTGAAGATAAGGGAAGTATAATCCAACTCAAAATACAAGATACAGATGTCAATGAGAAAAAAGAAGCAAAGAAACCATCTCTCCCAACCATAATTGATGAAGAAGAAGAAAAGCCTGTTAAAAATTCGAAACAGCAAGATATAGATAAGGCTAAAGAGAGTTCAGATGGAAATTTGGAAGTTCAAAGTGCTACAAAGAATAAGAACGAAATAACCAAGGAAGAAACAGCATGCACATCATGTGGAAATGAAGAACTGAACGAACTAAATAAGACTGGCAACAAATCCAAAATGAAAGATGATAGAAAGAAAAATAAAGCATTAAATGTAGATTTGGATACTAAGAGTGGGAAGAAAGAAAGCAACAAAAAAATAGAAAGCACCTTTCAAGAAGATTCAGTAGGTGATAAAAAGCAAGACGTTAACCAATCAACAAAACAAGATAGAAAACAGCCCAAAAAAATTAACTCTCCAAAAAGAAGTTTAACTAATACCATACATAAAGATATAACTGTGGGACACACAAATGAAGGTAAAGAAAGTGAAGCCCGGCTCAAAAAACAAGATATAGGTGTAAATGAGAAAGAGGGGGCAAACAAAATAAAGAAACCATCTCTCCCAATCCTAATGGAAGAAAAGAAGCCTGTTAAAACTAACCAACAAAAGAGTTCAGATGTGGAATTGGAAGCTCAAAGTGCTACAAAGAATAAGAGAAAAATAACCAAGGAAGAAATAACATATGCGCCAATTGGAAATGAAGAACTGAAGGAACAAAGTAAGAATGGTGGCAGGCCCAAAAAGAAAGAAGATATAAATAAGAGTGAAGCACTAAATGCAGATTTGGATACTGGAAATGCTACTAAGGGTGAGAAGAAAGAAAGCAACAAAAAAATAAACCTGTCACAAGAAAATTCAACAGGCGGTGTAGAAAGTGTTGACCAATCTATAAAACAGAATAGAAAACGATCCAAGAGTTTAGCACAAGAAGATTCACCTGGTACTGCAAAACATACGAAAACAACTATTGACAATAGTAGAAAAGAGGAACAAAAAAATGTTAATCATTCGAAACGACGAAGCAGTAGTGCAAGTGGAAGCTCTCCAAATGTGACTTCAGCCAATGATAAGAAAAAAGAACTTAAGAAAAATAGTTCGCCAAAAGAAGATTTGTCCAGCAGCTCAAATCAAATCAAGAACTTAGCAATGGAAGGAAAGATAAAAGATAAAAACGCAGATGCAGATCAGTTGAAAAAACAAAATGTGCATCCATTTGAGCTATCTTTAAATCCAGAATTATATAGCGAAAAGTTCACCAGGAGCGAGAAGAAGAACAAAAATTCGGCAAAAGAAGGTTCAGCTAATGCTACAAAGCGAGATATAAAAAATGAAAACATAAAAGATAGACAAAGAAATGTTATCAAGGCAGAAAACCAAGATGTAAATGCGTTGGAAAAATCAAATGCCAAAGTTAGCTCTGCAAATTATGAAAAGGAAAAGAAAAAGGAATGCCTACCGAATGTTGAAGATAATGCAAAAGAAGAAACGGAAAGTACCAAGGAAATTAAAAAACAGGCCTCTAATAAAATTGAGGAATCTTCAAATATGAGGATTGTTGCTGAAAACACTATAAATGATGGGGAAAAGGAGTCCAGTGGAAATCCTAGGAAGCCAGAAGAAAATTACAACACAACACACAAGTCCGTGAACAGAAATGCTAAACAACCAAAGAAACACAAGGTTGAGGATTCTTCTACTGTGAATTTGGTTCATAGGAAAGAGGATTACGAGAAAATGGTTAAAAGTTCGCCGAAAGATTCGACAAATATTGACAAGGAAGATATGGGTGAAAGGAAACACACCAAAAAGCAGAAAATAAATAGGAAATCAAGTGTAGATTCAGATGTTGAAAACCCTACAAGGGATCCAAGAAAAAGAAAGAAGAGCACGTCAAGTGAAAATTTAGCCAGCACATTTGAAGATACGGAAGAGGCTCCAAAAGCAATTCAGAAAGTTAGCGATTCTGTGCAAAATGCTATGGAGGTCGTAGATAAGATAACTTCCAGAGACCCATTAAAAGAAAAAGTTGAAGAGGAGAGTGTGGATATTCCTAATACTTCGAAAAAAGACGAAAAAAATGTGGAGAACAAAATAGAGAACAAGACATGCAACATTAGCGATAATATTCATGCTGGAAAAGAATCTGAAGGAAAGATGAAACCAGATGAAACCAAAACTCCAGCAGAAGAAAATAATGACCCAATTCTACCAAACAGAGCAGAAGGTAGAAAGAAAAATGAAGAGGATGCAAAAGATTCTGCAGATAGCGCAAATAGTGAAGAAGCTATCGATTTGAGGGTTATGAAATTTAGTGACATGCGGAATATTCTGCGAGCATCTATCAACGAATCTGCAGTTCATGGCACTACAACTAAAATAGGCACCAAAGAAACTCAAGGCACTAAGGAAGAACCTCATAATCTGGTACATGAAGATAAATGTTCATCAAGAAATACTAATAAGAACACTCCTAAATGTGTTAAAAATGAAAAGTCTAGAAAGGTCTCAGAAAGCCACGACGTCACGAAATCCAAGAATTACACTTCGGGCAGTTCTAAGAGCACAAGCGCAGTTGAAAATGTGCAGGCTCGTGCAAAATTAATTGATGAGAAAATTCTTGCTCTTGTGGAAAGTTGCAGGAAAGATTCTACTGTTACCAATAATGGAACTGTAAGTAGGAATAGTGCAGACAAGAAAAGCGTAAATAATGGAAAAAATATTGTGGTGAGAAGAATTTGTATAAGTCAATATATTGAAAGAAGCAATTGTGATAAAATCGAAAATAAAAGTGATTCCGCAAAAACTGAACTTGAAGCCAGTTCTAGAGACAGTCACAAGTCAGTAAATAAAAATACTCAAAATGTCACCCCCGAGAAACCACAAGCCAGACGGAGGATCACCCCTACCCCCGTAAAAGCCAACACACCAGTTTGTAGCTTTGAGAATATTTTGGGACAAACCAGCCAATCGACTTTTAATCAAGCCTCTCCGCTTCATTTAACTCACGAAGGGGAGATTCCTGTGCTGCATTTAGAAGAGAATCATATTAGCAATTTACCAATAGGAACTAATAGTAACGATAAAAATTTAATGAGCCTCTTGGACACGATGAATATTTCCAATATGGATTGTGACATTCCGAAAATTACTTGCGACACCACTGCAAATTCGGAAGCAAATTCTGCTGATAATCATCATATTAATGTGTCTCCGATAACGGGGACTAAAAGTTTAACGTTTGAGAATGTTATAAGTAAAGTTACGTCTACGCCAGTGGCTAAAGACAAATGCCAAAATGAGAAAAGTTGTGTTAGTGACTCTAATGCCAATGGGAGTGTTGTTGATGATGTGACTTCTGTTGTGGACAAGGTTAGTGATAGTTTAACTTTTAACGGTACTGCGAATGCTGATGTGCAAAATTCGGCAACTATCCGAAGAAGAAGAAGAAGGTGTCGGATGGTAGTAATAGACTAGAAATGTTTTTAGAGTATTGCCTTTATTGTGTATATTATTGTAAATAGTAATTTAAGAGACGATAAACTCTTTTTAATTTGAGATTTTTATATTCTTTACATACGGGGGGGCTAAAAAGTGGTCCCTTAAGTTTTTCAACTTTTTTTATTGTTGCTATTTTAAGTTTAACTAATTATTAATATTTCACAAGAGTTTTACAGAATTTCATATAGATATATTACATCTTCCCATGTCACTATGCAAATAGGAGATACACTGAGTATATCTAGCTTAGAACGGGTGTGCAGAGAGGTATTTTTTAATCGAATTCACGGCAGCTACTGAAACAGCGAATAATCAGTATACATACAGGGTGTCGCTAAATCATGAATAATCCTGGTGATAAACGAGACCATGATCTATCACAATGCCAGAACTTGTCGTTAGTAAAAACCTCACGGTTTTAAAAATATGGGCACGTTTGAAATTATAGAAAAATCTCAGGTCAATTTTTGGTGCACCAAACCTACAAATAATAATAATAATATGTCTTTATTTATTATTGAATACAATAATAAAAGGGCGAAGTTCAGTAGAGTGAGAGACTCTCTGCTCTTCCACTTAACCCTAGAATGAAGAATGAAGTTTTCATTTTTTTTTTTGCTGTTAGATGTTACTGAGGCATAGTACTCATAAACGTAGAAAACAGTTTTTCGATAGCGATCACTTTCGATTTAGGACAAAACCTCACCTCAAAACTCTTTTCGTCGTTAAACTTCGATCTTCCATCATGCAAAAAAAAATTGCTTGACAACTCTGGAAACTCATCTTAAAAATTTGCCCACTTGGTATAAAAGCTGCTATAAATTATTTTTCTAGAAGCAATTAGAGTACAATTAGGGGGTTATTCTAAGATAATTACAAGTATTACAATTGCATTTAATTATTCTTTGTTTTTCATTTAATTAATTGCCATGTCCCTGTGATTACGACCAACTTTAAATAGAGGGAATTATCTAAGTTTTTTACAACATCAACTGCCAGTTCTTTTAGAAGCTGTGCTCTTGGTCCTACGGCGGTCATAACAAGTGAGAGCATTTGGACCAAATGTATCCACGAAAATGGATCAGGTGTCAGTCCAATTCTGTAGCCACCCCAGTCTCCGGATTTGAATCCATTGGATTTCTATTACTTTTGTAAAGGTTTAAATGTGAACGTGTGAATGTAAAATGAAAGTGATATGTATTTATTGTAACATTAAAACTTTGCAATACAGCAAACGTTCAAATTGCTTCCCTCCTACTCTGATGCAGACGCGGTATATTCCCAAAAATGATTGTTTCAGTAGTCATGTTCTCAAATTTCATGAGATGCATCATAAATTCTTTATCGCAATCTTTCGCCTGTGTTGATTGGCTTTTGGTAAATTTTTTCTTTAAGGCATCCTAGTAATAGCAGTCCAGTGGATTCAAATCTGGAAACAGAATTGGACCGAGATGTCTGATCCATCTTCGTTGATACGTTTTGTCCAAATGTTATCCATAGTAAGAAACTTAAGATGATTCTTTTATTGCTATTAATTGAATGGAAATCAAAGGATCTTTTCATTTAAATTGTAGTTTGTAGTAGTTACCTTCCCGTTTTCGAGGCAGTTGCAGTTGTAGGAAATTTCGATGAAGTTACGCAATTTACGTCCCGCCCCGTGCGACATCTTCCGTTACAGTTACAAAAATTACATCCCATGGAATATTCTTTGTTGTGGTTACACAAATCGCGCCCCATGAGACATTGTTCATTATGACTACAAGAATTACGCCCCATGTGACTTTTCTGTTGCAGTTCCAAAGAAATTAAATTATTGTTATAGTTTACAAAAACAACATTTAGCACTCATGTCTCGAGAACTTTCATAGCACTTCTGACAGAATTTCTACGTGTTGCACACGGTTCATGCAAAATATTTTCGGATTTCATTACAGTTCCGCAAAATCCCTTCGAAGGAGATTTTTCCTGACTTCATGCAAGATAATCTTTGATACGTTTAGGTAGGTTTCTTGGTATATACACTGACCCACATACTTAGCTGAAAAGAAGAGTGAGGAAGAACTGAAAAGACAGAATGTGAAAAAGAGAAAAGAGAGAGTAAAGAAAGGGACCTGTTAAAAGAAAGAAGAAACGACCATGTATCGATATTATAATCACTTGAAGCAGAGATACACTTCTGTGCAATGAAATCCAGTACGCATAAAAAATAAAGTAATACAGTTTTTACTAATATTGAGTAGTGTGAATCAGTCTTTTTGGAATTTAGATTTTTTTTATTATCATATAGGTTGTAAAAAACCAACATTGATTGTAAAACGTCATAAGTAAGGTATTTGAATAATGTTAATCCAGAAGAAAAACACGTATTTTTGTGTTTTTTTACTTTCTTACACCATTCGATGTGAATGATTTCAATTTATAACAAATTACCATCCCTCTTCAATTTTAGAGAGAATTAAAAATTTTTCATATTCAGTTAATTTTGACATTGCGAAAATATGACACTGACAAATAAATAAAGAATGATTTAATATAGCAAAAAGATAGGTATACGGAATTTCATTGCACAGAAGTGTACATGAAATAAACATGAAAATTGAATTTCACAAAATTTATTAAGAAAAGGAAATAAAAAATTACAATGAATCAACCCGTCGGTGTCAAATACCAGAGCAATAAACTAGTAAGTGAATGCTAAAGCAATTATTTCGATAGCCCCCAAGGAAAATCAGAACTGAAAAGAGTTAAGAACAGAACAAAAAGAACTTCTTGAAAAAAATAGTATTTACCTCGGAAAAACTAAAGGTTAATTTGATAACAAATTCCTTGTAACACACTTAAGCTTAGTTCAAATATGCTTTTAGAGGGCGGAATATTAAACATAATATTTTTAGTCGCAAACTCCTCTATAAAATCCTTATTTTACTATAAGGAACGTAACCAGACTGCAGCCAACAGCTACTCTCCGGGCTATGTGCCCCGCCGAGTGCTGAATTACAAGTTACAAGTCTGGCAAAGTACAAGTCTTCAAAGGATCCTCGTGCCGGTCGTCGCATGCCTACCTTGCACTGACGAGAGCCAACAGCTCGAAACTGCAGTCTGCAGGTGACTTGTGATGCCTGGCAAGAGAGCTCCTTTAAGTAGGATCAGTCTTTCGGCTGGTGTTTGTTGCAATCGAAGCATTAGCGTTTTGATGGTAATATGCAATTATTACACTGAACGCGCCAAACTTGTAACTTGTAATTCAGCGCTCGGCGGGGCACACAGCCCGGAGAGTAGCTGTTGGTTGCAGTCTGGTTACGTTCCTTATAGTAAAATTAGGATTTTATAGAGGAGTTTGCGACTAAAAATATTATGTTTAACACTTAAGCTTGTTAATGTTTTGTATTTGTTAAAAGCAATAATGTAATTAATTTGATAAATTTTTAAGAAGTTTTAGTACTTTCTATTAAAAATATTTTATTTTCGAATCCATGCGTTTATATTATTTTGTTTTTTAAATATTATATTAAAAAATATTCATTGCATATTTTATTTATTGGAAGTATTTTTATTTAAAACTGAAATTCATTTGTCATAAAATTCTACAAGGGCACATTTTTAGGATCGAACCAGATTGGCAATCCTGTATTGCAAAATACACAGTTTAACTCTAGCCTGGCGACTTCGCAGCACTGTAAAATCTTGATTTTTCATCGTATACGAAAGAAAATAGTAATTTTGTAGGTTTTCGTATGCTCTATGTTCTTTATAGTAATCAATTTTTCCATACGATGCATCACAAAAGAGAAAAATGTGAGAAAATAGATAATATACGACTTCTTTTTACTTTTCTTGGGGTATAAGTTGCAAAATATTTTACAAAAAACATGAATAGAATTTCCCTCAAAATGGCAGACTATGTTTGCATTCCGTACTTTTGGATTTGTGCTCGCATGAAATAACATCGCAAAAGTTTGTTTCCAAATGTGCATACTAATGACTGGGTTATAAGGTAGATGTAGATTGTGCTAGGGTTTTACTAGTCAAATATGCCACATATAAGCCGATTGTGCCTAGGGATCTACAGTTTAGTGTGGACTCTAAACCACTGTAAGATAAAATGTAATTCATTTTCTGGAGTGTAAAGACAATAATGATGTTTGAAAGCATTCTTACTTTTAGTTTGACGCCAAGATCGTTTTGGATGAATACTTCGTTATCCACACAGGTGGAGTTATACTTACTGCAATCGTCACTTTTTCATGTTGTGCAATTTGTAGTAATGTCAATCGTTTAAATGTGCTACTAAAGACTGCATGCTGTGTTTTTTGATACAGTTATTTTTCTATGGCATGGGAAGTGTTAAAGAAATCTGTTTCGAAAAAGTTTGTTTTTTTAACATTATTATAGATGTAGTTAGAAGAAATTAATAATACCTTTTTTTTAACAATTATATAGCGTGCCGCTGATGGTCACTTGAAAACCTCTTAGAATAGTTAAACTCTCCATTTGTTTTATAACAGAAAAAATACAGTTGATTGCTTGCCTTACAATGTCTTCAGGATCGTTGTGGAAAGTATAGTCTATTCGTATCCACTTGCGCTGCTTCCTCAGAAAGTCTATTTCTCCATTTCCAGTGTCCCATGTCTTAGCGGAAATTGGTTTCCAGATGCATTATATACTTGTTATAATTTCATTTATTGAGAAATTTTTCATGTAAGATGACAAATTATGTTAATAGCGGCAAAATTTTGTTGATTTATAAAATAAAGTGTTTATACAATTCATGTTTTTTCATTTTAATCGTAATGAATGTATTCCATTTTTGACTGTGCCAAATTCACAGCATTAAACACTTATGAAGGAAGTATGTGGGTGTATTTATGGAGGTTTATTATGGCATGTATATTTTTTCTGAAATCGAAATGATAGCTTTTAGTACTATACACACACCCACTGTCTCGTGTTGATTCATATACACAGAAAGCGTATAATTGGTTGCCTACTCATAAATGCTGCCTTGCAACACTAATTCAAAAGTTCTACTTTCGTTTTGAATAGTGATTCATATCGTAATCATAATGCACGTGTTTCATGCGTATTCATCTCTCGGATAAACGGTCCTTGTTGTTCTGAGATTTACCTAGACGTATCAACGTATTGTTTGTTATGATTATTTTATCCACGCTACGAAAATTTGTATCATAATATATGACACAAATTGAGAATAATATTAAAAAACAATTCAAAAGTTATATATATTATAACTTTTAAATTTACCGATTTCTGAGAGTTTCCCAATGTCTTATTCGTAGAGATAAAAAGAATGAGGAACAATCCAAGCCAGTTCCTAATATATTCAATAGATGACGCCATGTGTACTCGGTTTAATCAAAGAATTTAATTCTTTGGTTTTAATGTCATTCTCAACTTGTATCATATATAACCTTTAAATAGTTTGTCGGAAACGGTTATTTTTAGGAAATAAATGTCCTACTGTGTTAGAGCACTTTGGTACACAATAACAAGTTTTCATTTTACATTCTAATTATTAACTTTGTTTATACAAAGACATATTTTTTCGTATTGACATTGACGAATAAACAACGAAACAACCGAGTACAGCTAGTATGCACTCCGGCGGATAAAATAAAAGAGAATATTCCCCTTTGTTTCGTAACCAAATCAGTCATAACAGACTGTTATTTCAATTTTAACCCTATGCTCGTCAAGATAAAAGTAGCTCCGCTCCATTATGCATCCTTTTTCCATACGGATCAATCAGTGCCTCTTACTCAAGTGGCCAGTCTTTACTTTATAGAATCTCCAGGTACTGATATCTGGCAGCGCCATCTGATTTGTTGTTAAGTGAAAACTGATCTGTCAGTTCAAAAAGTTAATGTATTTGTAAAGCTCTTATTGTCGGTGTTTTGTGTGAATATTATAATCTGATGTGTTTCATCATATTTGTTTAAATCAACTTTGTGAGTATGTCGAGATCTATCTATTTTGTAAAGAAGTATACAGAAGCAATCGTAATATGACGTTTCACATGTAAGTAATAAAAGAAATAAAGGCATGCATGCATGGTAGAAAAATATAAAAGTATGATATAAGAATGTATTGTTCAGTTATTATTATTATACATAATTATATAGAAACTATGTAACGATCCCATTTCTAATCACTGTAATAGACTTGTATTTAACAGAACAGAACTAATTTTAATATGTTAATCTTTGCGTTCATTATGAACTGACAATACTGACATGAATAGATAGACGTGTCGTTTCGAGAATGTAGGTAGTGTTTAGTCTTCTATTAGAAACTATAGAAAGATGTGATCACCAGACGCGCCATTTGCTTCCCACCAGAAAATTAATTTCTGTGGAAGATATTTTTTTGTAGGGTTTTTCCATTTACCACTTATATTTATTTTGATATGATCTCCTAATATCTACAATGTTTTTGTTAAACATTGATAGACCAAGAGCTATACCGACGTTTTGAAAAGTTGTCTGAGATTCTCCTTCAACTTGCATATCAACAGTTCATATCTTCTGTGGTTCTGTTTAAAAAAAAAACAATCCTGCTTCGAGCCTGGGTCCTGGGTCTCAAGGGCGAGGATGTTTTTTACTCATGGAATGGAAAAATTATTATAATACACGCTTGGTTTACTCTGTTTCATGGGTTTTGTTTAGTTTTGTCTGGCATATGTTTCAGATTATCAAAGTCTTAAAAACAATTTTTAAGAGATAATGGTCGCAAGACCGAAATATATGTCAGACAAAACAGAGCAAAACTCATAAAACAGTAAACCAAGTGTGTACTTATTATAATTACTCTATTGAATAAGTTTCATCAAGCACCTACCGCAGATTCAATTCATTTAATTTCAAATCAGTATGTTTAGTGTATGAAAACCACCTTCACAAAGCATTTGAACACTACGCTCGAATATACTATTCGACGCGCGTTTCGCTAACCAAATTGATATTATCGGGGGATGATGAAAACTAAACCAATTTTTATCATGCTTTGTGGGGTTGTCATCCCTGCAAAGTATCCTTAGGTTAGCTCTAGCAGGCAGGTATATTGAAGCTCGAGCTACATTAACTCTGATTTTAATATTTTTAGATACTATCAGTTTTAAATTATAGTTCGCTCGTTTACACATTAGGTATTACAATAAGTAGGTAATTTATAATTTTATTTTCCATAAGTAATAATTATATTAAATATATAACTAATAATACATTCTACATTCTGTATTGCACATGGTATTTGAACTTATTTACAAAATATACAAATTAAATAAGATGCTATAGAAAATTACTGGCTATTAACATTATCTGAAGTAAGTGCTAAAGATGTTAAAGCACTTCGTCTGCCAGGGGTAACCCCAAGATTTTCCCAATTGATCCAAGAAAGGCGGGCTGTTAAATCTGAAAATTAATATACAACATTAGCAAAAACACTTTGTAAGAATAACTAAAATTAAATTATAAATAAATGGTACGGTTCAACGGCATTGAAGAAAGCAAGCTTAAAAAAAAATAATTTTTTTTCTACCTTTTAGTCATATTCATCATTAGTCATTATTTATAACGTATAGAACCAATTTATGTCATTGGAACTAATTTATTTTTTTATTTATTTATTAGCCGTTACTCGAGTCCGAGTATAAAAATGTTACAGTCGATAGATTGTGTACAATAAAAAACAAGTAAAAGGTGTAGTCTATTGTAATTCCCATTCATCTACGGTGCACACGACTATGGCTATAGAGGCCAATTCGGGAGAGCACATGTCGACCGCAGTCAGGACAAACATAGACCTGGTTAGGTCTTGGATTCGGCCTTCTTGCAGCAACATTTCCTTGATAGCTGGCTACAACCCCTCGCCATTCGGTTCTGTCCGCTGCAAGTTGTTCCCATTGCTCGTCTGCAATACCTTGGAACTAATATCTACCATTTGTGCGGGAAAAACAGACGTAGGTTCTTTTAAATTTTTTTTTATTAATAAAAGGTATTAAATAAAGAATACCAATAGATATAATTAAAGCTATTACTCCTCCTAATCTGATCTGATTAGACGAAAAACCTTTCGTATTCTACGTTTTGCCGGAGGTGCCGGTTGGATAGTATATTTAATCCATATTTCACCCCCGCGCCCCCTACGTGCGAATATTTGCAAACCGTAGATACCTACTGTATTGTCATCCGATCTTAGTAACTGTGCATAATTTGATCAGTTGATTATATCAGAAAGTGTGTTAAAGGATGCAAGATTTGACAAACATGAAAGTTGTAAGTTAAAGAAAAGGAAGTAAAAGAAGCCTACCACTAGTATTCCAGTTCGCTCTGTCCGCCTTAATTTCTCCTCTTAAGCATCGTTCAACGTAGGTCAAAGGATCACAATCCGCCGTAAGGACCTCTCTAAGGAGGGCGATGTAGGCGATGGCTAGCCGGAGGGTGTCGATTTTGCTGAGCCTCTTTTCGTAGGGGAACGTCGGCACGTGCATCCGCAGCTCGTCGAATGCAGAGTTTATACTGCTACAAACCAAAATTAATTAGGAAATTTGAGTATCGTTTTATCAAAATCTCTTGTAAATTATGCATCATATCTGATCTGTAGGTTTCTTAAATGCGATACAAGTCTTTGAAGTTACTTTGTATTGAGTTACTTTTAATGGTTGTAGCAAAAATATCCAGCCTAGTGTAAAAGAAAAGAGCGAAAATACAGAAAAATATTTTTTTAATGACAAACTCGAATATAAGCGAGATTGAAGATATTTTTAAAAGGTTTAAATCTAGAGTTTAGTTTCATTACTGATATTATTACGTAAATATACTAAAGAGTGTTTTCTATAGACAATATAAATATTCACTTTTTCTTGTAGAATTTACAGGCTGGTAAGCTAGAACCATGAACAAGAAACTAGTTCTTGTTTATAGCTTTGTCACCGATTTTTAGTTATTTTGCGTGATTAAATAAAATTCTATTTGTTCTATAAAAAAGCATAGTAATTTAATTAACAATACCAATTTTTTAAGTGTTGTAAATAGCATGCATTTTCAAAATGTATCACACACGCACAAATCCACTTCCAAAAAAAAAATAATAATATGTGTGTTCTATTTTGAGCAGACACCCGCATTTCGGTTACAATTGAGGGAATTGATATTTCTTTTATTGAATAGTGGCACAAGGCGATGATGCCAAGAATACATTTTTTTTCATTTTGTATGCAGTACCTACGATATACTATTTTTTTTTCGAAATATGATAAATCAAAGTGAACACTATGTAAGTGCTATCAATATGAAATTCAGTACACCGGGTGTCAACGGAAACATTAGACAAGCCATAGTTGCTAGAGTTTTCTAGGTATAGGACTCCAACTTGATAGTAATAAACAAACTCATAAATACATCACGCAGTAAGCAATCAACAAATTCAAAGCCAAAGGCCACTGTTATAGTATATCTCATATATAAGAGAAAGAAAAAATTGGAAACGTCTAAAAAATTGCCAAAAAATCAACTCTTTCATCTCACATCGTCAAACTATAATAAAAAAAGTCCATAAGACAGTTAATTTCATGAAAAACTACAAATTTTTACGAAGAAATCTGAAAAAATTCACAAACCAACGATAATTCCCAAACAACCCAAATTCATCAATCTTTCAAATTAATCATTTGACAGCTAAAAAATTAGCAACCTAAAAAATACCGCCCCCACATGAGCTTATTTTATTTCACACACGAATTTTTTATAAATAATCCTTCCTTTCGATTCCACCGTTCATTCAATTTTGCATCTTAAATATCAACATACCATCAATCTCCATTCATATTGTTTCAATAGAGTACCGGTACTTTCGTTCTCCATTCTCATCAAAACACTTCCATTTCCATTCGTTCACCGCGGACCTACCGGAACATTCTCATATCATATCAACTCTAAGTGCAGAACCTTCGGGACGACTTTACGGAGTCGTTTCAAAATTAATTAATTTATTCAGACAATTATCATCAATAATTTTAAAAATCAATTCGATTCGAACTTCGTTCATATATCAAACAATTCCTCATTTTAATGCCGAAACAGTCATATAATTTTCATTTCCGATTTTTTTCATTTTCAAATTTTCTGATGCAATATTGTGCAATCTTGCCGAGATGACTGGCTGGGGACATTTTAAGACCTATTCAGATCTCATAAAAACAGCCAAAAAACGCCCGTGCGAGCTCAAAGTTCCGTTAAAACGAAACGCACCGAAACATATAAAAAGACCGTTATCTCTATAACCGTGCCACTGCAGCTGCTTCCTTGGCGGCACCAAATACAAAAGATGAATTCTATTCTACCGTCATGCATTTAACATAAATGTGAATTTTTTCAGGGTCTCTTAAATTCGTTTTAATTATTTTTTTTCATTTTTAAAACGGAATTTCAGTGTACGAAAAGTTATCGTTTCACAACTTTGTGAATTAAATATTCCATTTAAAATCGTTTTACCAAACCTGTTATATTATATACATTATTCTTATTCGTCTTTAATCCAAGAAAAGCATATACAGAGTGAAGCTTGGGACCCTGCCATAGACAATAAATTAAATCAAAGTGATAAATAAACTATTTCAACCAAACACAAGTGCATCAACCAACTCCAAGGCTTATACAGGGCGTGGCTTTTGACCCTATCCGACGCTTTAAGAGTGACCCCTCACACTTCTCAAACTCAAAAAAAATAAGGGCACAAATAGCTCCCAGGGTCTCTATCAAGCTCTATTACTCTAACTCCAATAGCATTTTTTATTTTTCAACTAACTCCGAGCTCTTTCGTGTTCACTACCCAGAAGGGGATTACACATATGAAAAAGCGCAGACAATATCCATTACCCATCAATATTGTCAGTGTCGGTGCCGGGGATCGAACCCAGAGCACAGCAGAGTCACGCCAGAGCAAATTTGAAACATAACACGCTCTAGCCGACTGAGCTTTCGTGCCGTAATATATAACAAAAACTGTAAATTTTTCATTATTTGACACTTTTCCATCACTTCCGGTTTCCCAGGAACTTTTAAATGGAACAACACACCGTATATGCTTACATTTTTAGATTCCGGAGACGATTTTAAATACGATGGAATAGTTTTTAAAAAAATTAATACTACATGATTCTTTAGGGTCATTTTTATTATTGCATCTAGAGTACAGTGAATGCACTAAGATCAATCTAATGGACCAGAACGATAAGAGAAATGTATTTTTCGAATTCGTTTATTAGCTACGACCAATCAAGATAGGTAAAAATGAAAAATTCAAACATGAAAATTATACGACTGTCTCGGTATAACAATGGAAAATTTATTGATGTATGAACGAAACTCGAATTTATCTGTTTTCGGAAGTTATTAACGAAAATTAGTTGAGAAGATTTATTAATTTTGAAACGACCCCGTCAAGTCGTCCGGAGGTCCGGCACTTAGAATTGAAAATGATATGAGAATGTTCCAATAGGTACGCGTTGAAACAAATTAGAGGTGCTTACACTTACGGAAGGTAGTTTTGATATTAATGAGCCTGCAAGCGGAACATGAGAAAAGGAAATAAGTTTTGATGAATGCTCACTTGCTCAGTATTGGGAAAGTATTGAAGTGTATTTTTATATATGAATGGAAACTTCAATGGGAAGTTGAATTGAAGAGAAAAATAATTTATAAAATTTTGTAGAAGTGAAACATACCATTGTGACTGGGGGTGTGGAAGTAATCTTGATGCGAATCGAGATAGTGAGGGGGCTGTATTTTTTAGGGCAGTAGTTTGTAAGTTTTAAGCTGTAAATCGGTTAATATGAATGTTTGAATGACATCGTTGATGAATTTGGATCATTTGTGAATTTTTTTCCAGATTTGTTTGAAAAAAAAAGTGGTTTTTTGTAAATTTAAGTATCTATATTACTTTTTTTAATGGTTTGACTGTGTGAGCTGGAAGATCGAATTATTTTGAAAATTTTAAGCTTATGTTTTATGAAAGATACTATAACAGGCTCCGCCTCATAATGCCGCTCGAGTTATGGCCCATTTAGTGAACTGGTATAATGGGCGAGTAATTGCAACAAATGGATCTGCACCTTGGAATGCCCGCTCACCAGATCTAAACATTTTAGATTTTTTTGTTTGGGGTTATGTTAAAGAACGAGTTTTTTATACATCTTCCCCCAAATACTTGAAATTTTACAAAATTGCATCTGCGCAGTTTTTGGAAGTATAACCCCTGCTATATTGCAAAATGCCATTGATCGAGCCAGAAAATGTCAAGAAGAAAGGGGGATGCACTTTGAACATTTACTACTTTCTCATTAATTAATCTTTTAATATATTTTTAATTGTTAAAGTAAATCATTTCGAACAGAACACTTGTTATTTGCAGCGTTGTTTTGTTGACAAAATGAATGTTTTGAATCTAGTCTTATTCAATTTCCACTTACTTGTTAAGTGTAGGTATTTTCTCGATATTTTAATTATTATCCACCAAAGAACTTGTGTATTTGAGTTGGGTTAATATCAAACCGATTTTGGATTTGAGATTAACAATGGTGAAAATTTGAAAATACAAATTAACAATTTCGGATATTTTGGCTGGTCGTAAACAGTAAACCAATTCGAAAAATATCACATTTACATTTTTCTCTTGTCGTTTTGGTCCATTTGATTAATTTGAGTGCATTCGATGCAAAAATAAAAATAGCCCTAAGAATCAAGTAGTCTCAGAAATGTTTTTAAAACTATGCAATCGCACTACTTAAAATCATCTCCGGAATCCAAAAATATAAAAATATACAGGGTGTTCTATTTGAAATTTCAAAGCTATAGTCATTTCCGGGGAAATAGGAAGTGATAAAAGTGTGAAAATGATAATTTACCGTTTTTTAGGTATGTATTATCCCTGTCAAGTTTAAGACATATCTGAAAACTCTAGAAACTATGGCTTTTCTAACGATTCCGTTGACACTCGGTATTTACCAGCTTCATATTTTTTATCTATTATTTCGCTAAAAAAAATCATAATGTTTATTTTTAACATTTTTTTAAAAATTATTGTATGCCGTGAAGACAGTGCAAAGATTTGCACATAGAAATATAGTCTTGTTAAATACTACAATTTGAAAACATATAATTCATCTAAGTACAATCCCAATAAGAGGTTGTCTGCTAGCTACACTCCTCACGCTCAAAATAGAACATACTGTACATACAGAATACCTAGACTTCACCCCAAATACATGTAAATCTTTAAAAAATAACCGTTATCAAGATTATATTATTATATCTAATCATGCGCTATCAAAAACACTTCTTAAGATGAATTTAAATCTGTCAATAGAGTTCGCTAATTGGACACCGGAAGTTCAACATTTTTTAAAACTATGTCGAAATTTTTTTGCGGGTTTTGGGCCCGTCTGTGGGCAGCTCTGTGTCCCTTACATCGAATATCATGAACATGACAACCATAACGCGAATATAGTGAACGTAGTGAGCATAATATACCAAGAGCCAGACCATTATCAGGAAATGATTAAAATTGAAACCCAATCTTATTCGCCCCCCGATGATGTTCACATGGTTAGCGAGACGCGCTTCGTGCAGTGTGTCAGAGTGTAGTGTTTAAATGTTTTAGCGTTTTGTAAAAGTGGTTTTTAGACACCAAAGATGTTGATTTCTGAAAAATAGCCCTCATACGAAAAAGGGCTAGAACATAAAAAGTCAGGCGAGAATTAGAGTGGCTTATCCGTAGATACTTATAATTTTTTAGTTTTAATGTATAATCCCTAATTAATTGATAGAATGATACGGTATAGTATTTCTGTGACTTTAAATACATAAACAAATCTATTTTTTTAATTTTTCATATTATCTCCCGAGAAAACTTATTTACACCCTCGGAACATAAAGACGATATTGAACATAATGATTATAACTGTGTTCATTATATTCATCTTGTGCGTTGTGTTCGACACAAGCACTTCTTTGCACCCTCTCGTACTCAAAAAAAATTTTCCAACGAAGAAATTATACACATGTGAAAGTGGTTTCGTTTCGGCACTATATCACTACGCATGTCTCTAATGAAGTATAATTTTCGAATGTTTGCCCTTCACGTATTAGTGAAGTCTAGACATGCTGCACATACAGGATGTTTTTAGAAGGCGTGCTAAATTCTAGTAGCAGAATCTATGAATGAAAGCAGATTGACTAACCCTTATTACTTTCATACACAAATACTCTTCTAAAGAGGCACCCGCTACCACTCTGTACAATACAAGTACTCAGGTTTCAGGTTTTTGTAATATATCTTTCAAAGTAGGCTATGGATTTAAAATTTCCTTTTACTGAATTATAGCTCACAAAAAATGCTATAACTGTTTCTAAAACTTTATTCTTGTACAATAGATATTAAACGAGATAATATTTCTAAAAGTGTTAGAAGATGATATTGCAGAATATTTTTACATGGTCAGCGTTGAAGGGTTATATATCCTCGGAGTTGTATATAAATGTAACCAGAGATATATCAATATATTTCATTCCCAAAACTGCTGCTAAAACTTTGACATAACTTTTAGAACACACTACATACAATGTGTCTCAATATTATGGGCCAATCTTTTCAGGGCAAAACATATACCAAAAAGAAAGAAACAGAAATAGGGAATTTGCATAGAAATTTAAATAGGAAAATAATACTAAAAAACACCAGGTAACACTGTAACAAAACGTAAATTTCACATAATACGTTACTTTTTAAATCCGAGTCTTAGATATAAAGAATTGAAATTGCTGTTAAATTCAACTGTTATCACGTGACTGATGAAAACGCGCCATCATTGGTGGTGAGGTCACACGGTAGAACTATTTCCGGTAGCCACCGTTCGGCAACTCATTCTAGGCAGTCACCTCACTTGTGGGGTTAGTAATGAAGTAATGATAAGAAAAAAATGAGAAATAATATAAGGTATATTTCAGAAAGTATAAATTTCATCGTCACCGAAAAGGGGTGAAGAATTAACATAGGAAATGAATGCAAGCTAGAGAATCGCATGGCGTTTTCCGGAAATGGTAAGAACAGAAAATTGTGCATAGGACTCGAAAATTTATTTTGTCGGACTATTCAATAATTGGATTCCACACATTTTTATTAAACAATCCTGAAAAAATCAGCTGGTTATTGATACATTTTTCAAAGTTGTAATTTTTGCATGTTTCAGTTGGTAGACATTCTTAAGGTTCGGATAATTTTGTTCTCGCGCGTTTCATAAATTTTTCTTGCAATTACATTTTATAAAGGTACAGTATCTATAAATTTTTTATACAATAGCAAATTGACAACTTTGGGAAAAATGGCAGAGGAAAAGCCGCGATTACGAAAATTTTTATACAGGGAAAAGATGGTAGACTAGACGCAATTAAGCCACACAAGAAGTTATAAGCGGTTATGTATGAGTTGCACTTTATGTCGGCGGGCACCCAGACTATCATGTTCAAAAGTTGCATAGCGATAAATATATAAGCGCGTGGGTTTCGTCAATTTTTTGCTGCTTTTGCTGGTGGTCATCATTTCATAAGGAATATTTTTTAGCGTGAAAACCTCCGTACCACGGTCACACCATTTTGCGAAATGAAAATCCAGAAAGTTCTTTCTGTGGAACTAAAAATTTGAAAGTTCTAACACAGATAGAGATAAGGCAAAACTAATGAAGAAATTTCTAGAATGGTGAGATTTTCGCAACATACTTTGAAGAAAGCTGAAAGAGGTGTTTAATGCATGAAACGAAATTGACTCCTCCCAAAAGAATGAATTTTTTTTATATTATTATAATACCAAAAAAAAAAAGTTGAGAAGAGAGAATTTGGGAGGTAACTATAAATATTGGACCCAGGACTCGAATAAAGAGTTGATGAATCGCATTCCATGCTGTATGGGATGGTAAAATAAGCTTAAATTCGAGTTTGTAAAATCGGAAGTTTGCAAAAATGGTTTCATAAAAGATCTCAGCTCCTCACATTGATTCTAGTCAATTTTCAAAAAAATCATTTTGAATTTAAAAAATAGTTTTCAATGGTAAAATTTACTGACATATCTTGATCTACCCTAAAAAGTGAGCCTAATGTAATATTGTAACACATTGCATATACCTAATAAAAATAAAATAATATAGCTACTTATAGAGTTCCTACAAATATTTTTCACCTCAATTTTTAGCCAAGTGATGTGGAACCCAACTATTATTATTATATATTGCATTATTTTACCGTTAATATTTAATAAACGGATTCATGTCGTTTATAGTTTAATAACACTAATTTATTTAAGTTTAGTTATAGTTATTATTTTGTCTTCATTACCATATTAATTAAGACAAAATAATAACAAAAATACCTTAGACCATTCAATGTGCCGCTACGCTCTAACGGACTGGCACTACATTATAGGGCGATCAAATTATCGAAAATGCCTCATTTTTTTGCCAAAAAATAGTCAGTAATTGAAAATATAACTAGCAAAAATTCCGTAGAATTCAATGAACTACTTTACCCCATCTGAATTTTTGGGCTTCATTTTCAAAATGGCGTCCAAACTTTGCAAAGCAACAGTTTTTTTCATTTATAAAAAAACTA
This sequence comes from Leptura quadrifasciata, assembly GCA_963675555.1. Classification (NCBI taxonomy): domain Eukaryota; kingdom Metazoa; phylum Arthropoda; class Insecta; order Coleoptera; family Cerambycidae; genus Leptura; species Leptura quadrifasciata. The sequence goes on from OY776676.1 coordinate 163,935,275, forward strand.
AACATTTTAGAAAAAAATGATTCAAACAAAAGTTGTAGGAATTTTTAATACGGATCGAATAAGCTCAAACCGGTTTTGATCGATAAATAAATTAATTAGTCATTGCAAAAAAACCGCTAAAAATTCACAATATTTTCAAATATCTCTTTCAAAAATAAATATTTTTTTATGAAACTTGGTGAAAGGACATCTCTTTATAAGCAAAATAAAATGATTTTTACAAATTTGAAAAATATTTTATAGTTTTTGCAAAAATCGAGTTTTTCGAAAGAGAAAGCGTTTTTGTAAAATCCCCATAATTCATAGGCCACCACATCTTTAGAAACGGGATTGGGCTTAAAATTTTGTTTAATAATTACACTATTATATGCAAATATTGCGCGAGCCTCAAATCGATTTCAAATATAGCAAAAAACGATCGAAGAATCGGGTTTTTTTCGGAGCCATAAAACTTTGATTAACATTTTGATTTCAATTCGTATCAAAATGTCGATACTGCCATTCGAAAGTTGACATTTTTTCACGAATTTTTTTAAAATCTGTCTTACGACCAACAGCGGCCGAGAATTTTTTTTTTTTTTCGAAAAATCGCCACGACCTCATTTATCAATATTAAGTCCTGAAATCTACACATGTTATAGTTAAATACTTGTACTTCAATATAAAAAATAGTCCGCAACGATTGGTCCCATTTTCTTTCATTAAACTTCATTTTTATGGGCTCCGTATATTGCTTGCTCGGCTCGACACGTTGATGCGCGCGCGGGGGGGGGGGGGGGAGACTGTAATACTACTATTGTATATAATTAGTGTAATAGTGTAATTAATATAGAAAATTTTAAGCCCAACCCCGTTCCTAATGATATGGCGGCCTATGAATTATGGGGATTTTACAAGAACGATATTATTTTCGAAAAACTCGATTTTTGCAAAAACTATAAAATATTTTTCAATTTTGAAAAAATCATTTTATTTTGCTCATCAAGAGCTACCCTTTCACCAAGCTTCATAAAAAAATATTTATTTTTGAAAGAGTTACAGCTATTTGAAAAAATTGCGAATTTTTAGCGGTTTTTTTGCAAAACTAATTAATTTATTTATCGATCAAAACCGGTTTGAGCTTATTCGATCCGTATTAAAAATGCCTATATCTTTTGTTTTAAACATTTTTTTCTAAAATATTTAGTTTTTTTTATAAATGAAAAAAACTGTTTTGCGAACTTTGGATGCCATTTTGAAAATGAAGCCCAAAAATTCAGGTGGGGTAAAGTAGTTCATTGAATTCTACGGAATTTTTCCTAATTCTTATATATTTTCAATTACTGAGCTATTTTTTGGCACCTGAAAAAGTAATTTGATTGGACTAATTAGCGAAAACTATTCTAATGCTATAAGAGATAGAAAATCCCAAATACTCAGTATGGCATTTCCGGAAAGAAGGAACAACCAATATCGTATGCTTCATCTAATGTCATAATATTTTCAGCACATTGGTAGGTATACGAATGAGCAGTCCATTAGACCGTAAACGGCACATTAAATGATCTAGGCATATTACCAATTCGTCAAGAGGTTAATACAATTTTCCATATCTATCTTTATTTAGCAGTGAAGTAAATATAATACACGAGGTTTAAAAATATTCGTAGGAACTCTCCAAAAATAAAAGAAAATAAAGTCACCTAAAAATTTACATTCGAGAACAAAACAAACAGGCACATATCAAGACAGGTGTACCCGGTGGGTCCAATAGCAGACCTCAGCATCCTTTTCCGTTCCCTGATGTTGGCTGCATGCCTCTGGACCCTGTATGGAGAAGACCCATAATAGTCGGAGCTCGATAAACCACCTCCACACTGGCTGTCTGAAATACATGTTTTATTTAGAATGATGCTCATTTTTCATATTTTTTTACAAATATTTTGTGATTGTAAATTTCTGTCACTTTTTTTATCGCCAGCACCTGACTATATTAATTATAGATGTCTTTAAATTTAGTATAAAACTATCATCGTATGTATGATGTAAGTACCTGCGTTATGGTGCAAAGAAGTCAAATAGTGATGCTGGATGCTGGAATTGGAAGTAGGCCTCGAGGCAAATGCACAGCTTGGCAATTCCGAGACTTCATCCTCCGAGATATCTCCTGCACTATATCCAAATTGTAAGCTTAAATAATGAGGAAAAATGCGTTACACATAGGGAAGACATTCAACAGTAGGAGTCGTAGTTACAGTGCTGTACAAGAAAAAAATTATGTGCAAGGGTTAATAGACGAGTATTTGAACAGGCATTGCATCACAAAAATGTAAACATGGCAACAAATTTTTATTTATAAAACATGAAAACATACGATACCTTAATATGCTCTTGTGTATCACGGTTCGGGTTCATATAAGAACCTAAACACTAGTTGACCATTCTTCTGGTGTAATGTAATGTTAAATAACTATTTGCTTTGGATACGTTTGTTCTACTTTTGTTACAAATTTCAGGGATTAAACGAACTAATTTTGCAAACAACTGAAATTATTGAGTGAAAATTCATGTCACTACAGCTGCCATAGTTCTACTTAGGTAGTCTTATAAATTCATTACCAATATACAGAGTGACCCATTTCAAATGGAAACCTCTCTGTAAAAAATGTATTTATAATCCTATGTTAACGCTTTTCTTTAAATGATAAACCATCGAAAACTTCACTTTATGACAAAAATTTAGAGATAAATTTCAATTTTCAAAGCCTTCTATGATTTATTTTCAATGTCGAAAATGAACAAATTTGATTAGCGATTTTTTTATTGAAATTTTAACTACACCACTAGATTCAGTAACCTCTCAAATGGGTAAATTCCAAGTTTCGTGAAAAAATATTGAAAAATGACAGAGCTATGACAAAATTAATGTAGGCAGTTGTGCGACCCATTTTGAATGGAAACACCCCTGTAAAAAATGTGTCTATTATCTGATTTTGACGGGACTTTTTTTAAAAGATAAACCATCAAAAACTCCACTTTATGACAAAAATTTAGAGATAAATTTCGATTTTCAAGGCTTTCTATGATTTATTTTCAATGTCGAAAATGGACAAATTTGATTAGCAATTTTTTTATTGAAATTTTAACTACACCACTGGATTCAGTAACCTCTCAATAAATCCCAAGTTCCATGAAAAAATATTGAAAAATGACAGATTTATGACAAAATCAATGTAGGCTCATAGTAACTTTTACTTGATTTTTTCTAAAAATCGAAGTAGCCCATGAGAAATAAACAAAAGAAAGATAAATTAAGTGAATAGTTTTAAGAAATATTACATTTTTATTGAGTAATGGCAGATAATAATAGGGTGCCATGGAAAACAAATTTTATGGTCAAACGTCGAATCTTTAAAATTCGCATATTCTCATATTCATTGTTATTGAATTATAAAATTAATCGATAGTTATTATCAAGTATTAGTTTATTAGTTTGTAGTTAATTATGGGTAATCTAAATGTACAGGAAAAAATTGAACTTGTGCGCCTTAGAGGAGATAATGACAGAACTTTAAAAGAGGTATGCGAGATATTCAACAACAGGGATCCGAATAGGCCCAACATTACTAAAAGTACTGTTTATAAAATAAACAAAATTTTTAATGAGTGTGGCGCTGTGACACGGCGTATTATAAGAACAGATAATATACAAAGAAGAACCAGGTGCGAGCAGACAGTTTTAAATTATTTTAACAACAATCCAAACGCCAGTGTAAGAGTAGCCAGCTTAGATTTGAATTTACCTAGAGAAAATATTCGCCGATGCCTTAAGAAGAATTTGGTAAAACCATTCAAACGCAAATTTTTACACACGTTGGAACCTGGTGATGATAACAGACGGATGGAGTTTTCCTTGTGGGCTCAAGGAGAGTATCTCAATAACAGAAATTTTAATAAAAATATTTTATTCAGCGATGAAGCAACTTTTACAACAAACGGGGTAGTATCGTCACAAAATTCTAGGTTTTGGGCTATAGAAAACCCACAGTTTGTCATTAATTGTAAAAGACAATATTCCCAAAAATTTAATGTTTGGTGTGGGTTGCTCAATGAAACCATCATTGGCCCTTTCTTTTTTGAAGGTAATATGAATAGCATGCAGTTTTTACAGTTCCTAAGAAATGAATTTTGGAATATTCTACATGAACTTCCAATACAAGAAAGAGTAAATCTTCATTTTCAATTAGATGGAAGCCCTGTCCATAATGCCAGAGTGGTTACCAGATGGCTGAATGCTAACTTTCGTAATCGATGGATAGGTCGTGGTAACCCGTTAATTGAATGGCCACCCCGATCCCCGGATTTAACACCGATGGACTTCTTTTTATGGAGTTTAATAAAATCTAAAGTTTACAGGTCACGCCCGAGTAATAGAGAAGATTTGTGTGCAAGAATAAGACAAGCTCGTGCAGAAGTTACCCGGCAACAATTACAGAATGTCGTAAAAAATATTAAAAAACTTTTCGACAAGTGCATCGAAATAAACGGCGGCCTTGTAGAGGCTATAAAAATTTAAGAAGTTTTAATGTAATGTTATACAATGTGTTATTTTTTTTTTTAAAGTGGAGTTTCGATGGTTTATCATTTAAAAAAAAAAAAAGCGGTAACATAGGATTATAAATACATTTTTTACAGAGAGGTTTCCATTTGAAATGGGTCACACTGTATGTATTTAAAAAAAAGATATTGCCAAAAATAATAAATATTTCTTTATCTGATCCCTCTCTCTCTCTCTCTCTTGGATATGCCCACCTTAAAGCAGGGCGTAATAAATCTGAAGATTTATCAAATATAACATCAAATTTCTTTTTATAAACGTTTTCAGATTCACAAATAGGTATCCCGTCACTAATATTTTTAAATAAAAATTACCAGAATTTCGCACAAAAAAATCGCATTTCGCAGCTATGTGAAGTAAATCTGTATCGGCAATTCAACTTCGAAAAAAGTGCTGGTCGAATTTTGTTTTATTTTTATAAATTGTGAGTAGGTTTTAGACAGTTTACTGCCCTATGCGTGGTTTGTTGTTTTCGAGAAGGTGAGTTCTACCCCTTTTTTTAGGAGTGGGTACCAAAATAGTAAGCATATTGGAGTCGATAGAAAATTAATTAAAAAAAAAGGTCTTATTCAATTTTTCATAAATAGTGTCCACCAGCCGTGAAAGCCAAGAAAAAGGTGTGAATTTAGTCCAACCTGAAAGAAACCGGAACAAAGACGAGAATTTCGGAAATTAATCGGGAATCTCAAATGGTGTAGGATAAGAGGAAATCGCCAAAGAAAACATTTCTATTATAGTATATTATGGATCATTTAATGGGAAAATATAAATAAATTGTTGATGTCGGGTAGGAAGTGTATTCTGAATATATTTTTAACTTTCTAAACTTTTTGATAGAATTGCGCGTTTTCATCTTGATTTTTGTACACAAAATGGATGAGAAAATGCGATTTGGTGATGTTTCACAAGAAAATATTAACGAAGCCATCAATGAATGTGTCCCGGTTAAAACGAGAAGCACTGACAATTTTATATGAAAATAATTTAAAGCTTTTTGCAAAGAGGAGCATTGTTCCCTCGAAAAAGATACGACTACCGATGAACTTGCAAATATTTTATTTTGACTGACTGGGGTTATATACAAGGTGGACATTAATAATAGGCCATAGTTCAGGGGTAGACTCTTTGAGCCAAAATATGAGGATATAACCAAATATGCTTTAGTAAAATGTTACCGTGGAAAAGGATGTAGGGTGTCAGTTCAAATTATTTTTTCATTTTTTTGTAATAAATCAACAGCCTCTTGACTGATCTTCGCTAAATTTGTTAGAGGAACTTTTTACATTCTAAGAAACAATAATTTATGTATTACATCACGTTAGATCATAGAGGGTGCCACAGGACCTGTATCTGGTAATGAATTTTTTTCATATTTTTTTTACGAAACGTTGTGGTACTGCTGACTAGAAAATCTGATGAGGACGTCATTTCAACGTATAAAAGGTACACTTGATAGAACTTGATAACACCAACCGTTTTCGAGGAAAGTGTCGTTAAACATTTCAATATTTTTTGGAAAGACAGATTCAAATTTAATAAAACAAAGTGTAAAGTGTAAGTCTAGTAAAGCAAAAAATACTCTTGGAAAGTGGATTGAAGAAGCAGCCATGAAAATTGGGTTCAATGTCGGAAACAATAAAATAGCAAGCCATTCTAAGTATACCGGGTGGCCACGAGTCAATGTACGCCCCCAATATTTTGATTGTTTTTGTATTTAAAAATTTAGTTATTGATACGCATGAATTAGACAATAACTTTTAGATTAACAGGAATGAAAATATCACTTCCGGTTGAACCGGAAGTGACATCAACATTTTTTTCTTAAATGGAATGACTATATCTTTTTGATGGTTTCTCATTAAGCATAAATTTCTAAGTGCATCAGTTTTTTCAGATGTAAAAAATTCCAAAAAATAAATGAGATACGAACAATTTTTTAATTTTTCAAAATGGCAGCGTCAGTTGCATGCGATGTAAGAAAATTGCTAAGTAGGCTATGAAAATTATTAGTAAGGTTGTATACTTGTCTGTAAGAAGAAAATAGTTGTTTGAGTTACTGATAGGTACCAATATTTTTAGGTTTTTTTTCAAAAAACGGAATTTAATTTTCATTTTCATTACCGTAGAGGTCCTATGGATTTTTTTTTAATGGAACTGTGCTATTTTTTTCATTAATCAGAAATAATGATTCATAAACTATAATTTTTTCGCCATTAATCATTTCTTAACGATATCCTTCGTAATAATAGAAGTATTTTTAAAAAGTAAGCGCCAACAAATCATTTTAATAAGGTACCTATCTACATTTAAATCCAAAGTTGCAGATAGCCATGAAAATGACAGACATTGGCAACAATTGAATTATTCTTGACTTACTCACTAATTTTCTAAAGCAAGTGTATTAAAGTTGTTATAAACAAGAAAATTAATATAAAATGGCTGAAAAATATTCAAGAGATGAAAAAGTTGACATGTTCATTATTTATGGAGAGACTCGACGTAATGCAACTAGAGCACAAACTCTGTATGGACAGAGATATCCAGAAAGAAGACAATCTCCGAGAAACTATTTCGTCCGGTTGGAGCATCAATTTAGAACTGAACCTAATATAGAAATTGAAGAAAGATTTATTGTGCATGAAGAAACGGAAATTAATGTGTTAGCTTTAGTGCATGTTGACCCAACCATTTCGGTAAGACAAATTGAACATGAATTACCAGTTTCCAAAGAATCAGCCAGGAAAATTTTAAAGAAACACGGCCATCGTTCTTACAAATATCAGTTGCATCAATTTTTGTATGAGAATGATTATCAACGAAGAATAACATTTTGTAAGTAACCTTTTACAGTTACGGCAATTAAGAAATGAGAATTTTATCAAAAACATTTTGTTCACTGATGAATCGAGATTTACAAACCTTCGGTTATTTAATCGAAACAACACTCGATATTGGGCAATTGAAAATCCTCACATTATGAGACAGGGGTGGTTTCAGGAGCGGTTTGGCTTCAATGTTTGGCTAGGCGTACAGGGCGACCATATCATAGGTCCAATAATTTTTGACGGAACTCTAACTGAACCAAGATATCTAGAATTTCTCCAAAATATAATAGTTCCACAGATTAATCAAATTCCCAATACCCATATTGACGAGGTTTACTTCCAACAAGACGGGGCTGGACCACACAATGCTATTATCGATAGCGATTACTTAAATCAATTATTTCTAGATCGTTGGATTGGGATCCATAGTTCAATCAGATGGCCTGCAAGGTCGCCTGACTTAGCCCCACTCGATTTTTTTATTTGGGTGCATTTGAAATATAGAGTCTATATGACTGCTCCAACCACAAGGCAAGATCTGGAAGAAAGAGTTCGACACGCAATTGCACAAATAATACCTCAACAATTACAGAACGTTAGACGTGCAGCGATAAGTCGCGCTAGTCTGTATATTAACCATAACGGCGAACAGTTTGAACAATTTTTATAGTGGTTTAATATAATTTAGGTTTGTTATTCTATTTATTCATGGTTGTAACGTTTTATTAAAATTATTTCTTGTTTAATTTGTGTTTACTTTTTAAAAATACTTCTATTATTACGAAGGATATATCGTTAAGAAATGATTAATGGCGAAAAAATTATAGTTTATTAATCATTATTTCTAATCAATAAAAAAAATAGCACAGTTCTTTTAAAAAAAATTCCATAGAACTCCTACGGCAATGAAAATGAAAATTAAATTCCGTTTTTTGAAAAAAACCTAAAAATACTGGTACCTATCAATAATTCAAACAACTGTTTTCTTCTTTACAGACAAGTCTACAACCTTACTAATAATTTCCATAGCCTACTTAGTAATTCTCTTACATTGCATTCATCTGACACGGCCATTTTGAACAAATTTAAAAATTGTTCGTATCTCACTTATTTTTTGGAATTTCTTACATCTGAAAAAACTGTTGCACTTAGAAATTTATGCTTAATGAGAAGCCATCAAAAACATATAGTCATTCCATTTAAGAGAAAAAAGTTGATATCACTTCCTGTTCAACCGGAAGTGATAATTTCATTCCTGTTAGTCTAAAAGTAGCCCATTATTGTCTAATTTATGTGAACCAATAACCAAAATTTTAAATATAAAAACAACCAAGATATTGGGGGCGTACATTGACTCGTGGCCACCCGGTACTAGAGTAGTACAGCTTCAAATATTACTAAATATGGTATTTCCAGTGAACGTTTAATCAAACTAACTGGTCATGCAAATACCAAATCAATAAATCTCCAACTAGATAAGGACCATCACTCAACGTTAATTTCGAATATAAGAAACCCTACAAACGAAATTACAAATAATTCTGTTAATAACTTAAAATTGGTAAACCATGAAGAAGAATCTAAAAGTAAGCATTATTTATAATAATCGTGTAGGTATTTTATATATATTGATACAATGAATATGTTTGATGATAGAAACATTAGAAAAAGTTTATATTTTTATTATAAATTGTTATTTTTTAAACTTTTTAAATAAGCTAGCAGTTTTGTTATTCTAATAATTCTGCAATACACTCGAGGTTGATTTTCTACTCGGGTCAATTTTTTTTCAGTGACTCAAACCTGTTTTCCATGAAAATTTTGCTCGAATTAAGAGACATAGCAAAAATCGCTAGACTTTGTGCTGCGGTTTCACATTGCCCTTAATTCTCGAATAATTTACATGGGAAAACAGGTTTTTGTCAAAAAAAAATAAAATTACCCGGCAAAAATCGACCTCTTCCGAAAAGTAAAAAATTTTATTTAATCTTTGCCAATTTTTTAATTTTGTTCAAGTTCAAGTATTAAGGTTTTATATCTTACTTCTAATGACTTGAAATCAAATAAATCTATTTTAGGATATCAGTGACACATTTAATTGTTAAAATTACAATACCCATCAGAAATATATAAGTACACAAGAGCATGCTAGACGGCACAGATCTGTACGAACAAACACCCATATCTATAAAATTCATGCAAAGGGGTACAACATTTGCAAAATGCCAGTGATGCAAAATGTATACAGAAATATTTAAATAAGTTTCATAAGTTGAACAACTTCCAATTGATGTATCCGAAGCGCCTAATTTGTGTAATATTTTAAAATCTCTATGAACATTAAAACTTATTTTATCTCTTGGTATAGCCAGTATACGTACTGTCACAAAATTGTTCATTCAGCTACCAGAAATCTGTACCTATTATTTTTTATGCCAAACATACTGTTGGATTCTTTTCTTAATTTTGCAATGTATGACAAGCTCCTGTTCATTGAGAGACAAGTTGATTTGGTTCGGTAGCATTTGACTTTATTATGTTATAGCTAGATTTAATGCGAACAATCAAATCATGGATAATTTAAAACAAAAAAATGTTATTTTTAAAACTGGCAATGATTTAAATTAATTGTTTTTGGTTAATATGCCTTTTATATAATATTAAGAAATATATTTACTTCGGCGGAGACGATGAGGAATCTGGTAACTGATGTCCACGATTAGTCATTTTTTTGTATCGTTTTTTGAAAATCACTGCTGGAGCTATATTGACCACTTAAGAAACTACGCACTCTATAATAAATTCACTTAAGATGTACCGAGAAATCACTGGTACAACGTTTACTATAATTGAATTATTTGGAAATGATATCAAATCCCTAGGGGATCTCTTTTATATCACCAGCCAGATAAATTTACATTCAAAGAAGATTGCTTTCGAAACCAACCCTTGAATACGCAATAAATAAGGCTTTGCTTTGCTCTCGCACCGTATGGAAGTTGAATATTAGTTTCTCTGTTAACTGTAACTAAAGGTCATTATGCATTACCAGCTCCGTGGTTAATAATATTGATTTGAGGGTTGTTCCGCCCTTACGCTAGCCAATAGAAGGTCCGTGTTCGATTGACTTTGCAACGTAGCGTTTTGATTGGTTTACCGTATAATTTTCTTAAGAGATGATACAATAAGGGTGTGGAAAGTTTAACTGCGTTTTATTTGAAGTGTGTATGGTTCTGACAGGTCTGGCAAATGGGACCTGGCCATCATTTGCAGATATTTGCCGTTTATAGAGGTTAAAGGCCTAAGTTATTAGGCAGGGATAGACTGCGGGCTATTTACATTATGCAGTTTAAGCGTAGAATAGTGAATTTCTATTTAATGTGTACATTTTATTACGCTAAATTCAGGACAAGCAAACGAGGTCCCAGATCTAACGAATCTTTGTAATGAGGGCGAACAATAAAAAGAACAAGTAAAAACAAATACAATTTATTATAAAAATCAGCAAGTACAGTACAATGAAAGGTAAAAATCTTACAATAAAATAAATACCAAGAATACAGCAAAGTCTAGGGTTTTTAAGCTAACGCTAAGGCAAAAGAATTATTAATCTAAACGATTTTATAATGAAAATTATATATATATGCAGTAATTACTTAACTTTTACAAAATTTAGAGTTTCCAGGCACTCCAGACTTGTAGGTTGTTGATCGAGTCCTTGCAGGTAGTGCAAATCTTCACAATAAATAAATGGGGTTTTCTCAATCGTAAGGTGTAAGTCATATACCAAAAAATTGTGTACCAAAGAATAGCAAATGATCCAAAAGTCCAATCCAAAATAATCAAAAACAAAATAGTTGGTAAGTTCTGCATCCAAAATCTAGCTGTACCAAATCGAAATCTGGCCTTCCCAAAATCTTTTATAATTAAAGTTACAAAATTATTCCCAAAATTAACCTCTAATGTGAGCACGTGTCTATAATAAATCTATGAAAGCCAAATTTATCCAGAATACTACTTCTGGACGAACTTGCTAATTAAATCCGAATAAATCGAAATTTCAATTAAAATAATCCAAAATATTAAATGGAAATATGTGTGAAATCAAGTTTTTGATCCGGTACCAAACCGATTAGTAACCACGTGCCTATTAAACTAAATTAATCACTTAGCAACGTTTTCAGCTCAATTTCTTGATCCAAAAAGAAAGTTTGATGGTTTCTGGCTGATTTTATAACCTTTTTTAACTTACAAAACCAAGGGGAAATGACTTAAACTGACAGTTCGACAATTCGGCTGTCAAAAGTACCAACTTGTGAAATGTTAAAAACTAAATCGATTATTATGGACTTTCGATCATTAACTATCTTTACACTATCATTTTGTAGACAACTCTTGTACTCTAATTAAAGTAATAGTTTGTATTTTAAATTTCCTGTGATATACACATCTATTTAATAAATTGATATATTTTCCTAGCGGGAGCCATCTGTTGGTGGGAAGCCTAATTTAGGTGGTAATTCAAATAGCGTGCCAGCTATCGGTAAAAGTGCAATTTATTACTATAGATTGGTGAACTGATCTACTTATTATCTTACGGACACCAGCGAAAGATGGCATGTCACGACTCCATCCTAACAAAATAATAAAAAAAAATTATGAAGGATTTTTTTGAAACAATCAAAGTTTTTTAAATGTGATAGGTATACCAATAAACTCTTACTAAAAGAGAAAAATATCTACATATTACATAGCTAAATAGAAAATTATCATAAATGTTTTCCAAGAATAACAAAAATAATTAAAACGCAAAAATTGAGTCAAAAAAAAACCAAATAGTTTTTATTGGTACTAGTTGGTGACAAGTAAAGCAGATCTATAATTTAGTATAACAGCCCCAAAATATGTAAAATTTCAAGAAATTCTTGTTTAAGAAAAAAAGAAAAATTTTGAAAAATACCTGATTAAAGTGAAAGACAAATGCAAGTAAAATGTTGTACAGACTTTACAGTAAAGCTGCGAGATACACAACAAAATATCTCAGTACATTGTAGTATGTACCAAACTAAAATAATGTTAAACTTGTCGTGAAGCGACAAGAAAAAAAATAAAACACCAGAAGGGTGGCAGCAAAATACACAACAGAAAAGGTTATACTATGCATCAAGACAGTTATTAAACATCATTTAAAACAAAAGACAACTTAAAACTAGAGTGTATTATAGCATATACTAGCTAAAATTAACTTGCAAAAACCAAAATTGTAGTAAAGCAAGAAGTGTATAATTTCAAACACTAGAAAGGTGGTAGCAAAATATTTGACGAGGGACAAGTCAAAACATACTTAGATACTTGCACAGAATATCCAGAGACTTACACCCTGTATATTCCAGGCAACCGGCTTCGTCACACTCCACTATCTCCCCATTCACACTTCCATTCATCTACTTACATATAATACAATAAGACTGCAAAAGAAAAACAAAACTACTTAAAACTAGACAATAACGCCAAAAAGAAAAATTAAAAATTTTGGTCAATTTTTGGCCTTCAGTTGCTCGGTCACTCGATCGCCAAGTGAAATTTAGGATACGTTGTTCGTCTTATTACATAAAAAGTTCCCACCCAAGAAAATTACAAAATGCAAAATGTTCTCTTCTCCTGAAATACCAAGTAGCGTTGAACTAATAGGTAAATTTCCAAAATAAATATCTAACAAAATCAAAAATAAACAACTTGAAAATCTTGACGAAAGCAAATTTTTCAAAAACAAACATCTTCCAAAAATTCAAAATTAATCAGGGGCCAACGTGAAATCGGATTTTAAATCCTTCACATGATATTGACCAATCGACTTTGGCGTCATTTTCTAGTTCATACACATTCAAACCAATTTTATTTCTCACACAATAGGGACCACTAAACTTAGGTGCTAATTTTGCTGAGAAATGTTTAGAAGCGTCAGATGGAGGAGAATCTCTTTTCCACACATAATCGTTTATCTGAAAGCTAACCGGACGTTTTCTAAAATCATATCTCATCTTAGTTTTCTCATAAGCTTTTTGCAAGTTTGTTTCAATAGTTTTATGCAGTTTAGCAATACCTTTATTTTTACATTATATGTTTTCTTTGAGACCTTTTGTACCAAATTTACTTTTATCACGGAAATTTACAATCATTTCTCGGCCAAAATTGGCAAAATATGGAGTATAACGTTTTGTTTCATGTTTTGCAGTTCTTATAGCACATGCAAGGTGTGGAAGATTATCACTTCAGTTTCTTTGTTGTTCATCAATGTATGACGCGAGCAAAGTTTTAACACTCTGTTAACCCTCTCGGTGGGGTTATTTTATGGGTGATAAAAGGCATTATCTAACGGTTTAACTCCATATTTTTCCAAAAATACCGGAAATTCCTTCCTTCTACCATACTGTGTCCCATTTTCCACGACAATGAACTCTGGAACACCGAATAGCAAGAAGACATGTTCAGTGACTTTAATGACATTTTGAGCAGTAGCCGAACGAAGAGGTACAAAAATTACAAATTTACTAAAGTAGTCAGTAACAACAAGAACATACTTATAACCAGAACTACTGAGAGGTAATGGGCAAAAAAGATTACTACTTATCAATTGCCAACAAAGAGTTATATCTGGTCTACTACCCATTTCACCTGCAGGTATCCTTTGTATCAGTTTCTGGCTACAGGAAATTTGGCACTTTTTGATATATCGATACACATCAGCTTCCATACATTACCAGAGGTACTCTTGAATTAAACGATTGTAACTTTTATATACACCCATGTGGGCACCGGCTAACATATCAGCATATTTTTCTAAAAGTTTACGTCGAACGGAAAAAAGAGACAGTGATTTGCTTTTTTGTAATTTTTGTAAGGTATTTCCTGAATTCCCGACATGTTTTTAAAACTTCTTGAAGTAATTCCAGAACGAAGAGGTACAAAAATTACAAATTTACTAAAGTAGTCAGTAACAACAAGAACATATTTATAACCAGAACTACTGAAAGGTAATGGGCCAAAAAGGTCACTACTTATCAATTGCCAACAACGAGTTATATCTGGTCTACTACCCATTTCACCTGCAGGTACCTTTTGTATCAGTTTCTGGCTACAGGAAATTTTGCAATTTTTGATATATCGATACACATCAGCTTACATACATGGCCAGAAGTACTCTTGAATTAAACGATTCTAACTTTTATATACACCCATGTGGGCACCGGTTAACATATCAGCATGATATTTTTCTAAAAGTTTGCGTCGAACGGAAAAAAAAGACAGTGATTTGCTTTTTTGGAATTTTTGTAAGGTATTTCCTGAATTTCCGACATATTTTCAAAACTTCTTAAAGTAATTCCAGAAATTCATATATTCTTATATTTAAGAAGTATTTAGTACAGTATTTTTTCTGCTATTTAGTTAAAGTTTACAGACTTTACTTGAGTTTTAAATTTTGTCACATTTTCGACGCCATTTTTTAAGCAAGAAAGTTGACGTCACTTCCGGTTAGGCCGGAAGTAGCACTTAATACATAAAGTTTCATACAATTGTATGAAACTCTGGATTTAGTGTCCTATTATTCACTACTCACCTTTCAGAAGCCTAGCTTTCATAATAACTTTCGTGTCCAGCCAGTATGCAGAAATAACATAAACTTCAAATATTTATCCTATTTCAAGGATTACAATTAACTGCTTGCTTTTCAAAACCATTTATGTCATCGTGGGTGTGTCAATTTCAAAGCACACTTCGATCTGCGACTGACAAATCGTCTTTAGTCCTGTGATTTGGGCCGGCACGTGACCTGTTCACGTGCGGTACACGAGAGGCCCCACTTACATGTGTCAAACATGGTTTGTAGCCACCCTATACCTCGGAATCGGTGCTACGGTTTGTGTACTCAATTGTCTGAACCTGGATGCAATTGTTTGGAAAGATAAGCCAACTGGATTTGTTCGCCGCATAAGCTTTCATGGATTTTATTATTGTTTTGTTTGCTGGTTTTGAATTATTTATTTGTTGGTTTATACGAGTGTGTGCGATCTTAATTTAATTTTAAGCTGGCTTAAGCTCATTTTTTATTTGCATTTGATGAGGGCAGCGAGATCTCAATTTGTTTTTCTCATGGTGATAATTGGTGGATTTGTTGCTCCGATATTGATTGGTGAGTAGGATTAACAGGTGGTTTGTTTTAAAATTATTATGTTTATTTATGCGATGATTGACCAAAAAATTTATTTTTAATCAAATATTCATTAATATACGGGGTGAGGCAATAATGTGTCCGACTTCGATTGCTCGAGTTCTACAATAGCTAGTAATTTAAACAACACAGATAAACTACGTAGACAAGTCTATGACTGAAAATTGTTTTCGAATATATAGGGTGAACCAAGACGATTGTACAGGACCAAGTGCCATTTTTTAAATGATATGCTATATGTTAATGCAAAGTAACAACGAAATTGTAAACGATGATAAAGGTGCTCTCCCGATGTAAGCGACAGTGACCGGAGACCGAGACATGCACCCCGTGACAAACAGAGACCAACGACAGGGAGGGTTACTAAAGGTGCATTAAAGTAGCCCTTCCTGTCGTTGGTCTCTGCTTGTCACGTGGTACATGTCTCGGTCTCCGGTCGCTGTCGATTGCATCGGGGGAGCACCTTAATAAAATCGTCAACTCATTTGCTAAGTATTATTCTACCGATGCACTACAATATCTAACAATAATAACACCTTCTTCACACCAGTTACTAGTGAGAATATAATAAACATAATACGGGAATTAAAAAACACTAATTCTATAGTAGATTGTGTGTCAACAAAAATTATGAAATCGATTGCTCAATTTATCGCTGAGCCACTAGCCCATATTGTCAACTTTTCTGTAGAATCGGGGAAATTTCCGAATGGGTTGAAAATAGGTAAAGTAATTCCAATCTACAAAAGCAATGATCCACAGGTAATAGATAATTACAGACCCATCACTATAATCAATGTAATATGTAAAATAATTGAACGAGCTCTATACAACGAAATATTCCCCTGTCAATATTCAATATCAAATAATTTCCAGATCTCAAAATGGATTTTTCCCTGATAAGTCAACCGAAAGTGCAGCAACGGAGTTCTTGGAGTTTGTGTATAATCGCATATATAACAAAAAATATGTTGCTCCACTTTTCTTTGACTTGTCCAAGGCATTTGTCTCTATAGAGGAAACATTTGTTGGTAATAAACTTTCTGCAATAGGAATTAGGGGTAACTTTTTCTCGTGAATGATATCGTATCTCAGCTTTAGAAAAAATGTTGTAAAATTAGAAGAAATTGGTTGGTACGACGTTAATCTAGGAGTTCCTCAGGGCTCTGTAATGGGGCCACTTATTTTCCTTCTGTTTATAAATGACTTATCCCATATTGATACCAAGTGCGTTGTGCTGTTCGCGGATGACGTTTCCATTGCAGAAGAGGGAGACTCCCCTGAGGAACTGCAAGGCAAGCTTAATAGTCTCTTTCAACAGTATTAACTGGTGCGGTATTAATAAATTAATTGTCACCACAGATAAAACTGTATTGCTACAATTTTTTGGTAGAAAAACGTTCCAAATTCCAAAATTTTTGCTCCCTTTAATAATAGGGCGGGGGTTGCAATGGGGGTGGCTAATGCCAAAAAAATTTTAGAGTCCCTTGGTTCTCGTATGCACACTAAGTCCCAATTTAATTCTTTACTCCCTTTAATAATAGAGTGGGGGTGATAGAAGGGGTAGCTAACGCCAAAAAAATGTTTTGAGATGTTCTTGTATACACACTAAATCACATTTTAATTCCCTTTCATAATAGTGCGGGGGTTACAGTGGGGGGTGGTCGATGCCAAAAAAATGTTGAGACTTTTCGTACATCCCCTTAAATTGCAATTTTATGGATTCTTACCTGCTTGCTTTGCTAATTTACCCTTATTTACCCCATTTACTCCCGAACCCTTCAACTGAATTAGATCAAAATGTAATGTAGTTCCAGATATCGTTATAATACCTAAGTGTACCAAATTTCAAGTCAATATTATTAACGGTTCCAGAATATACGTGCGCACAAAAAAGTTACAGACAAAAAATGTTTTCGCACAAATTTAAAATCTCGACGTTTCAGACATTTTAAAAATTACGTTACTATACTTCCACTGGAGTGAAAGCAATTAAAGTGCCATGCTCAAGCATAACACTTTAATTTTCAACCGTTTTTTTTTTCAATCTTTTCAAATTCAAATTCTCTAGTACTCGTCAGAGATACCAATAGTCAATAAAATATTCTTTGAATAGACAATTTGAAGAGAATTAATCTACAGCACTCGAAGTTATCGATAGAAATCCCCAACTAAACAAATCTGATAAATTCGTTCCCGGAACTAAAACCGTAAAATGACAGTAATCTTCCACACTTAAATATGTTAGCAAACAAACATGTAACAATGCATAATAATAGTATTTCCGCAGGTTCCCATGCTTAGGGTCAGTCTCTCTCCTGCTTTAAACTAGGGCTATAATATTTTTTGAACAAGGCCGCGATAACCGCTAGCTCTTTGTGCGAGACATATTGCCTGTGCTTATTGGAGTGTGGCCTGCCAATTAGGGTTATTTATAGGAAATTCAATTTACCAGGGTTATGCGATATGTGCACTGAGAGAAAAACCTATTAGCAGTTATTAAAAATTTAATAACCGCTGCATAAAACTTCAATTAAATAGGGAACAGACAAAGTCCTTTGCTATGATTATTAGTCATTTTCCTAAAAACATCTACTAGAAGTTATTAAAGGCCATGGGAATTTCTATAACATTTGTATTACCATAAGTATGTTTATTTTGTTAAAGTTATTAAATGCTTTACCCACTACTGCAAATTGAACAACTGGTCACTATTACCATTACTATGCTGAATTTATTAGTTTCTTATAAGCATTACAAAATGACCTTTTAGTCGGTATTAGATAGCTTCATTGGTTTGGCTAAATTAACAGAACTATAGGTATTAAACAAATTAATAACACCTTGATGGGTGGCGATGAATTTATCTCCTTTTATAGGAAATAGTTTTACTGTTATATCTTCATCAGAAGACGACTTATTTTTAAAACCCATGATAAGTTTGTTCAAGAAAATTGCTTTAATTTCCAGCAACTCTCTATCATTTTGTACCTGGATAATATCATTATATTACGATTTCCGCCACTTTCTATACAGTCTCCTGTGTCTTTTAAACTCTCTGCACGTACTGCTACTAATCTACCCTTATCACTTTCAAAAAATACTTTCTTCATGTTTGTTCTGTGCTCCTTTGTATTGGTTACTAATTTTTCCAAAGTTTTCCACATATTTTTACTGTCTTCCTTCTTTTCGTCGATATTTTGCTCGTAAAACATTTCTTTTCCCGTTTTATCGTGCATCCAGCTTTATTTCTCTTTATTTTATAGTCTTTCCAATCAGTCGGTGATTTGGAGGGTACAAATTTTTATGAGCTTCATCCCTTTCTTTCTGCGCTAACCGTACTTCATTATTTATCCAAAAGATATTATTTATTGTTTTTATTGGGGATGCAATTTTATTTAAAGATTATTGATAAAGTCCTTGAACAAAATGTTCGGGTCCACTGATATATAGTTTATTTATTTTATTTTACTTATTTTATCGCTTTGTTTAGATCAATGTCCTGACGCAGTTTAGCATTAGCTGTTCCACCACTCAACCAGGACACATACATATAGACAATTAATTATTAATTATACAACGACCATTTCCTACGAAATTGCGACCTGCCGCAGCTGATACTCGAACTCAGGACTGGTACAACAACTAGCCGTGTTGTCTCTCACACAACTTCGTCTAGTCCACTGCCACCAACTCGGTAATACATGAAAAACACCACTAGACATCCATGCCGTAGCCAGGATTCGAACCCGGGACTAATTGGTTGCAGGCCTAACACGTAAGCGTGCTAGAAATTAAAAGAAAAAAAATCAATTATTATGTTGTACATGGGGTATGCCGTCTCAAATTTTCCGCCTTCTTTTTCCTATTCTGTGAATTTTTGATGATAGTGCTAAAACACGATGATTTTCTTTTCGAAAGGGAAGTATAACCATGACAAATTCAAACTACTTATTTACCCTTCCCTACGCGAAAAAACCAAGCTCCTCAAGCATTTTAAATAGGAGTAGGGGTCAAATGATACCTTATTTTAAAGACATTTCAACATTCTTTACAAGTGTGTAAGAGCAAATGGGGAACGGTAGCTCAGTTGGTTAGCGGGTCTAGATTTCTCTCTGAGTATACCTAGTGAAGTAGGTTCGCGCACCACCTATCGCGAAGTAATATAATGTATCCCCAAGAAGTGGTGCGGATCCCGCTATAAACTGTAGGACCCCGTCTCCTTTGTTCAGACAAATCTAGATTTTCTAGGCTTAAGAGGGTCAGTCATTCAGGTGATCCGGAAGGCGGTTAATAAACATTTACAAACAAACACTTACAAATATCTTTGGGATTCACTCTCAAATTTCTGGTGAAAATTTGCCAAATTTCGAATTTTTTTGTCGCATATTTTTGCCAAATTTAATGTCTGAGGTCTCAAAATGTCGGACTGCCTACTAAAAATCTTTATACTTCATAATCTCTATATAGATAATAGAGGAGACATATTGATTGTTACAGTTCCAGAAACAAAAAATAATATTACAAGAACGTTTACAATCACAAACAAAACAGTTGATGGATTGAATCTACTTAAAATATACAACAAATATGTTTCCCTTAGACCTACCCACACTTCTCATAATCGCCTATTTATTTATTACAAGAATAATAAATGCACAGTACAACCAATCGGAAAAAATGTATTTAGCAAAATTCCAAGCAAAATAGCCACTTTTTTGAAACTACCTGAACCTAATACATACACAGGTCATTGCTTCCGCCGTAGTTCTGCAACCCTACCAGCTAACTCTGGGAGTGCTTTGCCAACACTTAAAAAACATGGAGGTTGGCGTTCTTCTGCAGTTGCAGAAGGATATATCGATGACTGCTTAGCAAATAAGATTGGCATTTCTCAAAAAATCCTGACAAACCAAAAACAACAGTCCAGTACTAGAAAAAATAACACAACTGAAGTGTTAAATATTTCAGACCAAATAAATGAAATACCAGTTAATCTAGACAATTCCAATGAACCATCAACTTCATCTATAGAAATAAGTCACCATGCTACTACCACTTCAAACACTTACCGAATGCCTACAAATTCTGATATTACTATCCATAACTGTGCTCAAGGGATAATTAATATTAATTACTATAATAAATAAATTCGCAAATTGTTATTCTTAACTTTCTTATTAAATTCTGTTTGTAATTATAAAATTAAAGATTTTTGTTGTACTTTTCCTTTTTTGGTTTTGTTTAATGCTAGGCGAAAAACAGTTGTGTGTCACACATGCAGAAAACGCATTAGCAGCCCTTAGCTATCAGCTACCCTCGCTTCGCTTCGCTCGCTCGGGCAGCTAATATCCGCGGGCTACTAATGCTCATTTTCTGCCCTTGTCACACAATATACTATATGTATACGGACTATCGGAGAAGCTACGCCGTATAGGTGACAAATTTGATGTTACGGCGATATTTCACTTTAAGATTTATTTTAACAAAAATAAAACCGATAAACAGGGAGCAGAATTCAAAAAACTGTATTTACAATATCCCGTGCGAATGTGATAAATGTTATGTGGATGAGTCATCCAGACCTTTCAGTGTGAGGTTGGATGAGCACAAGAATTACATTAGAAAGAATGAAATTCAGAAATCAAAGATTTGTGAACATGCTTGGGAAAACGGACATAGAATAAACTGGGACTCGCAAAAATTTTAACAAAAGAAGCAGATAAAAAAAGAAAAATTAAAGAATCAGCAATAATCTTATTAAATGAAGATAAGTGCGTATCGAATTAATCTGTAGATATTTGTACAACCTGGCTACCAATGTTAAAAGAAGAACTTAACAAACTTAACATTATCTAAAAGAAAATATCATCAGTTCTGTGTTATGTGTATGTATGGAAATAACATAAACAGGATCTTAAAGCTGCGTATTTGACATACACAGCAAAATAAGAGTTCTTCCAAAAAAAGCTTTGAAAACGGAAAGAGACTACTTTCCGAAACGTCAGCAAAATACATTATTTCTGTGTTTATTCCGATTTATATTATTTGCAAAACATAACCTCTGACTTTTCCTTTGACGTAAACGTCACGGGCGCAGAGGCTTTTTTCCAATAATTCTATTATTTTGTAGATTCGGTGATTTGTTTTTGAAGAGAATAATAATACATGTGGTTAAAAACCCAAATAATAGGACAGAATATTCGTAAAATGCCACAAATAACTTTCAGACAATAGAATAGGATAGAATAGAATATATTTATTAACCTTTTTTGCCATACAAAATATGAATAAGGTAAGTCAGTATTAATTATCTAAAATACATAAATATAAAATCCTAAAAATTGGACATAGTAAAAACAAACCAATTCGATTTACAGATCATAAAAACATTTGATAAAAGCACCTGTAAGCATAAAGTGTACACATATACACAGGTTTCATGCAAAAGTGAAGATACCTGGGAGACAATACGTTTATACAATCTATGCTATGTTACAACACTCAGTAATAAACTCTTCCAAGGTATAAAAACAACCTTCGATTAAAAATGATTTTAAATTTCTTTTAAACTCAGCAGTACAGCGTGACAATTTAATTGCATTAGGTAAAATGTTAAAGAGACTACAACCTGCGCAGACCGGCGACTTTTTAAATTTCTCGTGCAAGCATTTACCAAGACAGAACTTTTCTTTATTTCTTGTTGGGTAATCATGAAAGTCTATATTTTTTAAAATTTGGTTTGATTTAGATATACGAAACATAATATTTTCAGTATATACATTGATGTAAAAGTTAATATGCATCTACACTCAAAAGATTCACGGCATGACTCCCTGTAATCTAAGTTAAACATTAGTCTCAATATACTCTTTTGTATTATAAAAACGCGAGTAGATTCTGTAGATTGACCCCAGACCGTAATATTATAGCTTATTGCTGAATATACTTGGGCATAATATAATGACAATAAGACAGTTTCATTTAAGTCATTTTTTAAAGAAGACAGGGCAAAGAAAGACTTGTTCAACTTAGAGCATACCTGGTTAACATGTTCAGAAAAATTAAGATTTTCATCTACCTGAATACCTAAAAATTTTGTTATATTTGTAATTTTTATTTGAGTATTATCTAGAGAGAAGTTTATGTCTGGTACAGCGCGGTTCCCATAAGAAAATTTTACACATTCAGTCTTATTTAAGTTTAAAATTAATTTATTTCTGTTGCACCAGATCTTAAATTCCTCTAATATGATATTATATCAGCGTATATAAATAACCCTCCGTGTTGTAATATGTAGTCTTGTAAATCGTTTACAAACAAGAGAAATAGTAAGGGGCCCAATGTACTTCCTTGTGGCGTACTAACGTACTAAGGTCTGTATTATATAATTGGGAGTCCACCTCTCCTACTCTAACAACCAGAGACCTGTCCGTCAAATAAGATTTTACCGAGTCATTAATCGATCCTACGATGCCTATTGCTGCTAATTTATTTGACAAAAAAATCGCATTTATAGTGTCAAAAGCCCGGGAGAGATCAAAAATACCTAAAGAATACATAAAATA
The DNA here is from genome assembly GCA_963675555.1 of Leptura quadrifasciata. Taxonomy (NCBI): domain Eukaryota; kingdom Metazoa; phylum Arthropoda; class Insecta; order Coleoptera; family Cerambycidae; genus Leptura; species Leptura quadrifasciata. The sequence continues at coordinate 163,958,495 of OY776676.1, forward strand.
AATTTAAAGTTAAAAAATCAGGGGTCCCAGAAAAACTGTTTATAAATGTATTGTTTTATTGGGCTATAAAGGAACTTAAAAAAAAGACTAGGACAAAGCACTATTTGAAAATGAAAGAAAAAGTCATTTATTTCGTTAAAGATACTATAAGATTTATAGTGGATTCTGTGAGTCGGAAAAATAGGAAAATATTTTCTAACGCAACGAAACTAGTTACCCCCCCCCCGTTTTCGAGGATGCTGAACACGATAGCGGTGGTTTAAACACTTTTTGAGTTGACCGTCACCCCCAAACGGCCAAAAACAACCCGCAAAAGGGGTGAAACGCGAAAACACCGTCTTATATCGCGAAAAACTGCGTCACCCCCTGTTTTCGAGGATGCTGAGCACGATGGTGGTGGTATAGACTCTTTCTGAATTGACCGTCACCCCCAAACGGCCAAAAACAACCCCCAAAAGGGGTGAAACGCGAAAACACCGTCTTATATCGCGAAAAACTGCGTCACCTCCCGTTTTCGAGCATGCTGAACACGATGGCGGTGGTTTAAACTCTTTTTGAGTTGACCGTCACCCCCACCGGCCAAAAAAACCCCTAAAAGGGGTGAAACGTGAACACACCGCCTTATACCGAGAAAAACTGCGTCACCTCCCGTTTTCGATTTTGCTGAACATGATGGGGATTCTGGATCTTCTCCCCGAAGCAAAGCAACCCCTGAACCGGACAAAAACTACCCCGTGAGACCCTGCCTTATGAAGTGGATAAGAAAATTCCGATATGACAAAATGAATAACAAATCATTGAATACAAACCGGATGATGATTCCTCGTTTGTTGACTGATATCTTACCCTAAAAAATAGGCGCATATATAGGGTCTGGTTAGGTTATTTGGTGATTTTCAGGCGGGGAAATCTGCTGTATGGAATCAGTGGTAAATTTCATATATTTTATTATATTAACTTATGAACATGTGTATTTGACGCATACAATTACTTACTTGCTATATATATATAAATAAAACAGATTCCTTGACGCATACAACTACATATCCACTATATATCCATACCATACATTTTTATTGACGCAGGGATGGGGTTGACTCGGAGAAATTCAAAAGCACCGCCGTCTTGTTCAGCATGCTCGAAAACGGGAGGTGACGCAGTTTTTCGCGATATAAGACGGTGTTTTCGCGTTTCACCCCTTTTGGGGTTTGTTTTTGGCCGTTTGGGGGTGACGGTCAATTCAGAAAGAGTCTATACCACCACCATCGTGCTCAGCATCCTCGAAAACGGGAGGTGACGCAGTTTTTCGCGATATAAGGCGGTGTTTTCGCGTTTCACCCCTTTTGCGGGTTGTTTTTGGCCGTTTGGGGGTGACGGTCAACTCAAAAAGAGTTTAAACCACCGCCATCGTGTTCAGCATCCTCGAAAACGGGGGGGGGGGGTAACTAGTTTCGTTGCGTTAGAAAATATTTTCTTTTTTCGAGGTTTTTTCCGACTCACAGAAGCCACTATTAGTACATAAATTTCGTATCCACAAAATGAATGTTAAGCAGGTCTTTCGTCGGTAATTGGATAAAAAAAAGAGCGAACCGTATTTCCTCTTTAGATTCGACGTTTCGACAATCTTTATTGTCTTCCTCAGGACTAATGGAGTGAAAAGTTATCAGTCATTAATATCAGATATAATACTATCATCGTTACCAATTTAACAAAAAAACATAAATATATTGCTACGATATCCCCTTGAAGTACAGTTAAAATATCGACTCTAAACAGGAGATAAGGTTTGCATTTTTTTTTACTTTATCCAATTACAGACTAACGACCTGCTTAACAATGCTATAAGATGACGCTTGGCTACATAACACTAATTACGAATTAACCCTCGTATATACAGCAACCCCTCGGGTGGTCGTGTGTTCGGGACGTGTGCCCGGGAAATGGGCGGAGACGTCCATTGATTATGGGGAAGCGTCAAAAGAGAACGAGTGAGCAATTTCACGGGTCCTTGAGACGGTTTCTGGTGGTGATCTGTTAATAGCCACGGCCACAGTTACAAACCGCGGTTGTAACAATTAATTTATTGTCTGTCATCTAAATACAAGATTCCCACATCAAGTGGTACCTAATATGGACCACATATGCGGTCATTTGGAGATTTCTGGAACATTCTGAATAAATACAGCCCTGATATTATTTAAAATATTTTATTTTTTACAGTTTGCTAACAAATTTACAAGCAATTCAGTAAAGACAATAACAATACACATAGAAAATGTATCAATTACAAAAATTACCGATATTAATATTTTAATGGAGAATATAAACAACCTATAAGGTACAATAAATAAAAAATTAATTGAAAATAACATCAAAACCATTTGTACAGAAAAGAAATAAAGATGTCTTTAAAATACAGGTGGTAAAAATTAGTTCCAAAACTTTCCCTCATGCAATTATGTTTAGTAATAGTTCAGGAAAGAGAGAAGACTTTCTATGTTCAGTTGACGAATAGATGGTGATTGAAAGAAATCGTAATGCTCAGAATTAAAATCTGTACAATAATCCAAAGTGCCATATTCGACCGACTTAACAAGTATAAAAACAACGTTCTACCCAAAACGCTGGAAGAACCGTAAGAGATGCACAAACATTTTATAAGACGGAAATAGATAATGAAATGCTCTAAAAAAAAGTCCGCGACGGTACAATATACCTATATATGTATCTTTTATAGGTTAGCCGTGAATCGTAACAGAAAGTTGCGCCCAAAACTCGTGTTACGAGGAGGTGGTTGTAATATGTTTCTTAGTTATTCTATTCTTTATTTGCATTTGAAATAATCATGGATCTTCCACATACTGCACTGTGGAGAAATTTTCTGTGATAAAAAGAAAATCTTAACCCCAATTCGAATTTTGGTAGCTCCGCGAAAACAATTGATGGTGCATCTTTGATCGTTGCTCAATTGTTGAGAATTTCATCCTCTATGACTTTAGTCCTGTTAAATTTTGACCTAAACGATCCTCTCAGCGTTTTGGATAAAACATTGCGGATCACACTTTTTTCTATTTTTTTATACTTGCCAAATCGGCCCAATTTGAACCTTTGGATTATCAGCTCTGCGTTTAATTTTCAACATTACCAAGTTTTTCTAATCACCCCGTGATTATCGTCGGGATATCACGTCTCTTTCCTGGACTAAGGAAATATGATGATACTTCTATTAATTATTCGATTAGTTAATTTCAAGAGATAATACCCACTTTTAGAATTATAGCAAGACATTCAATATTTACGATAAAATTATGCAATTATGATTTGCAAAAAGGTACGTAATTACGTTATAAAAAAAATATTAATATACCTATAACGGATTTTGTGCAAAGAATAACGTTCATACCGAGGCATGACACGCTATGCATAATTAGGAGAAGAAGTAGTTGAAATTCTGTGGATTTATTTTCCTCGCGGTTGGATTTTCTTCAAGTAAGTGCAGCTTAGTTTGTTGAGAAAAGCACAATGTTTTTCGATCAACTACTATAATTTATTCAAACCAGAACACTTTCTGTATTGTACCTGAAAAATTATAGGCTGCGCCATTTAGCAATTTTACTGAGTAAAACCTGTGTATACCATCAATTGCTCTGTTTTGATTTTTCTTGTATTTTATATAACCATTGTGATTTACTGTGTCACTTCATTCATTTGCAAATAGTTTTTAAGCAACATTTTTGCCTGGCAGTAAATAAGTGCTTGCTTTCGGTCTGCATTTGTCTCTCAAAAAATTACAGCACACATTTACCTAATTTTGATGCGATGATTAATTCTTGCACAAACCCGTTATTGCATTTTACTTGCATTTTTGGTTGGTTTTGGTAACCCCAAAACAAAATAAATATTATTTTGTTGTAAAATCACCTGAACAATACTTTAAACACTATAATGGTCCAAAATGTGTTTTTCGAAAGCCACTTCACTCACAAAATCTGTAAGCTTAATATAATGGGAAGACACTATGATTGTACTTTTTTGGCAGTATTGTTTTGATAAGATCTTTCAAATTTTGTTTCAGTTTATTCTTACTCTTCAAACTACTAAGCCATTTCGGCTCAGAATATTTACAACTTATATTACAACTAGCAGTCTTTGATTATTTCCACATAGGTGGCAGGGAAAATGCCAACACTACCGTTGCACTCTCCTAGCCACCAGCCATCGTCCTGCTGACGATAAACCGAAAGAATATCACCCGGTCTTAAAGGTAGTTCATCGGGTAAGTTGGGGGTGTAGGGGTAGATGGCTTTGCACGTGGCTATAGGTTGGACGGGGCTCTCTTCTGTACTACATATATTGCCGCCGGAACTACTGCATTGTGAGGAGAATTCGTCTGAAAAAAAGCATATGGTTAGTGTAAAAGCAAAGAATCTTTCGTATTTATATAGGCGATCCCTGAAAAAAGTCTTATCAATATTCAGTTAGAACTTATAAGCTTTATTTTATTAGTTTTTGTAATCATTTATGAGGCTTTCATGTCTCTAAGAGCTGGAAATATAGGTCTTATAAAAAATGTTAAAGATTTATGTTCAGAATATGTTCATAGTTCACATTCTACTAGATACCATCATAATCAAAACTTGCTAGTACCTTTCTTTAAAAGGAACTTTTCTCAAAGGTTTTTTTTACCATTGTGCGAAATTTTATAATGTATTACCTTTAAACTTAAAAAAGAATATTAATTACAAGATTCAAACTAAGATTTATATAAAAGATAACTTAAAAAAATTATAGGTATTTTGGAATAAAAATGTGTGATTAAAATACACATACTGCAAGCGCAAACTAGGGGTTGGATTTTTACGAAATTAATATATCGCCTATGTTCTACACTTCATGTTTTCATACTGTATGAACTAAATATACCTTTACTACATAAACATTTATATTCTCCTACTCAAAGTAAAATAAAAATTGCATTTTTAACATTAATTTTACATGTAAAATACTAAACTATTATATAACCACGAATTAAAAATTGTAAATATTATGTACTGTCGTGAGCAGAAAAAAATAGGACAACTTTTTTTTCTAATGTAAATCTGTCTCTATTTGAATATGTAATGAGTAGCCGAAATAAAACAGATATCACTTTTAATTTATTTTTTATTCTAATGCTGTAGTTATTGCTATAGTAAATGGTGGATGGTTAATGAGACAAATTGCACTGCGTTATAACATTAACAAAAATTTGGTGTGTAGCATTTTAAGAAAGTGGAGAATAAACGGTAAAATTAGTAGAAATCCTGGATCAAAGGACAAAGGATATCCTACTTAACAAGAAACTAAGTATTAATATTTTCTTATTGCACAATTTCTATTTATAACTTCTATAAGTCTGTTTGGCATAGAATTAAATAACTTTATACAATAATCATTAGTGATAATATTTTCCCATTCATGATTTACTATTTCCAGTAATTCTTCGGCATTCCGTGGTCTCACATTTCGTTTTTGGATACTTCTTACGAGTAGTCCCCATACTTCTTCCACATGGTTAAGATCTGGACTATGAGTGGGCCAATTAAGAACATTGATGTTGTTATCTTGAAACCAGTTAGTTACTGTATGAGCAGTATGAACGAAACAATTGTCTTGTTGAAATATGAACTCATTATTAGGAAATAATTGTGACACAGAAGGGAGCATGATATTGTCTAAAATCCTAATATACGTCTCACTATTAAATCGTTCCTCAATATGCCACAAAACACCAGGACCACGTGCCGATATCCAAGCCCACATATTGACGGAAAATCTACCACTTGTATCATTGTTAGATATATATTTCTCATCGAATAGAGTATTCGGAGGGCGGTAAACACGAATACGATCGCTGTGTGTTAACTGGAAAGTTTGTTCGTCTGTAAAGATTACATTGTTCCAACAATTTACATCATGCGCTAAAAATTCAAGCGCAAATCCTACTCGGTCTTCTTTATGTTCAGCTTTAAGTAAGTATTTCTGTGCTGCTGCATGACAGCGTAGCTCCGATTCTCTTACTCGCCGGCGACCAGTACTACTCGATCCAGGAAAATTCGTTTCTTCAGCAGCCTGAATAACTGAGTAAAATGGATTTTCAACATAAGCATTTACCTATTGTAAATCTTGTTGAGTTGATATCCTTCGTCGCCCAGATCCAGGATTTCTACTAATCGTACCGTTTATTCTCCACTTTCTTAAAATGTTACACACCGAATTTTTGTCAATATTATAACGCAGTGCAATTTGTCTCATTGATCATCCATCTTCTGCTTTAGCAATAACTCCAGATTTAACTAAATCGCTTATATGAGGCATATTAGTTGTTTTGCACACTTGCAGTAAATTATGACAACTAATTGACAATGTCACAAAAATTAAAGTTAGATGTACACAACTAGATTTTAGCAAAATACCTTGACGTCCTATTTTTTTTTCTCACGACCGTACAGACCTAATTGATGATGAATAGATTTGATTTGATTTTAAGAGTATTTCTGCTCGCTTTCTTTCGCGAGTTTATATAAAAATTGAAAATAAGTATTTGTACCAAAGATTTCACGAATAATTGCATTAAAAACTTTATAGACATCTAAAAGGGATCATAAGTAGAATTTTTAAAAGATCTAAGATGCTAATTTCTTGATGTGCTTTAAGAATACTTATAAGAACTCAATGAGCTCATGAGTATAGTAAAACGAATCATCAGTAAGAATGTATTGACAATGTTTTGTCTACATTTGCAGGAGTTTATGAACACTGTTTTTTGAAAGAAATTGCTTATAAGATTTCGCATGTATTGAAAATACTAGAGTATTTTTTTTTTATACATTTATTTAACGTCGGCCTATTTCCGCTACTGAGGCCTAACACCGACGCCTGTAGACGAGCTATCCCCAACCAGGAATTTTTTGCCGAACCTCTTCCCTTAAGAAGAGTAGGGATCTTTTACTTGCCTAACATTTAATAGACAAGGGACCGACGGCTTTACATCCCCTCCGAAGGATGGTATATCTCCTATACAACCCTCGCCTAAGGTTGTATAGCTTCCGCGCATACACTGATATATAAGCCGCTGGAAGATGTGTGAGGCGAGAACGCGGTTTCCGTTGGAATAGTCACCATCCAAGTACTAACTGCGCCTGTCGTTGCTTTACATCGCATACCGAAGTATGTACATAGTAAAGACGCACCTACTCTCGCCCCCAATATAATACTAGAGTATAACAAGTATTTTACAAGAATTTACAGTCAACAGTTTAGGAGCGTTTACAAGTATTTTAGTATGATTTTTTCTAAAGTTTCAAAGAGAGATTTCATGTTTCTTAAAGGTATTTGTAAATCTTAAAAATACTAAAAATGAAAATTGTTTTTAAGACATTTAGCAGTTGCAGGGTTAAAAAACTTTCACGTGAATTTACTAATGAAATTTGTATAAGATTTGGAGAGGTTTTGTATCTACAAGTTTTTACAATTATGGATTTATAAGGTAATTACAATAAAAATTTTAAACCATGAAGAGAAACTTTAACTTATGTCCTTTTGGTAATGTGGAAGTAGCCTATCTTTAATTATTTTCCAATGTATAAACATGCACCTGCATCTAGAAGGCTCGTAAAGAGATTTTGAGATACAACAAATTAAAGGTTATGAATAACGACAAAAGTATAAGACATTGCAAGAATATACTTTAAAATTTACCAAAATCTGAGTCAGGCTGATTTGAATTCCCATCAGCTGCGCCTCTGTCGGGCCAATCCGGATCATCCACATCATTAATATGCGGATCAGAATTATCAGATTTGTCCGATTTCATCGACTTTTCACTTATAGGACTTCGATCTGTTTCAATCCATTCCTCTCTTAACCATTGGGGCACCTGTAGAATCAATAAATAGTATTAAGTACTTACATAATTAAAATTAGGTATATTTGAAAATATATTTTTTTAATATTTAAAAAAAAGCTTTTATTTAAAAAAATGCTCTAAAAAGTAGAAAATAAACTTTGAAGTAAATCAAACCCATCATTTTGTTACATTATATAATTTTTTTCATGATACAAAAGTTTATCGCGAGATTTTCCTGTGTAAAGGAGATTGCTCGCGACAAACTTTTATATCATAAAAAATATATATAATGTAACAAAATGATGGGTTTGATTTACTTCAAAGTTTATTTTCTACTTTTTAGAGCATTTTTTAAGTATAAGCTTTTTTAAAAAATATATTTTTTAATTTTATTTTTTACTTTTTAGTCTTTTGATATGCTGTAATCCCCAAATATCGATTTTGAGACGAATCGAATCATAAACGGTAAAGTGTAAAGTCGTCCGCCATCTTGAACTAAATTGTTAGAAATTCGTAATTGGCGAACCCGAAAACCCCCAGATATCGATCTTGATCGATTTGGACCATAAATGACAAAAGCCGTCAGCCATATTGGCGCCGCCATTCTGAATTTCTGAATCTTGACCAAGAATTCATAATTGGCGATCTCGAAAACCCCTAGATGTCGATTTTGAATCGAATCGGATCGTAAACGATAAAGTCGTCCACCATCTTGAACTAAATTTTTGACTAGCTCTAGCTTAATTAGAACTAATCGAAATTTTGATTGCAAGATTTGCCCAAAACCAATTACAAACATTGCAAGTTAAATAAAAGCTTTTCATAACATTGCTTGATTTGAACTAGAAGTGACATTTGTGTCGCTACATTGGGCAACCTTATTTATTCCTGTAAAAAAAGTTACCCTGTTCATATATTTAATATGATACTTAGCGATGCTGAAGAAACTATCAAAATTGTTGAAATCGATCAAGAGACTTATGAAGAAGTGTATAGAACTACCAAAAGGAACATTCCATTGCTGTTTGTTAGAGGCGATGGAGTTATTGGTTTCACCACCGATGTGGACATCGTAATTTTTATATAAATTACTTACTAAATTTGTGAACATTTATTGCTTAAGCTTACTGTGGTAAGTAATTAATTATTTGTAGGTAATAAAATATTTAAGGATAAAAAAAATGAATGTTTTTCCTCAAATTATCCATTTTGCCAAATTCAGTCGCTTGTAAAAAAAATCAATAAAAGTGCGACAAAAAAATCTAATTACATGGTTTTGTTTAGCGATGTATGCGCTTTTGTAATTGGCAACTGAATGTAAAAAATATATACAGGGTGATCTTTTTTACAGGAATAGGGAAAAACAAATTAAAAAAGTCCGGCCCAGGAATTTAAAAAATATGTAATAGCAATCTATCAACTGTGATAAGTGTATAAAGTGTCTAACATTTAAACAAAATCCGATCAATAGTAAGGACGTTCCCAAAATAAATTTAGATCAAAATCAGTTTATCACTCAGTATCTCAGAAATTAAGAGCGACAGCAAAATTTCAATGGCCGTTCCTGAATACCCAAGTGGTTCTCTACCGCCCCTCGAAGTATGTGCAGTTCCTCCTGAAAAAACCTGTATATTTCATTTTTCATTCATTTCTTCTTACCTTTAACACACTCTGTTGTAACCCAGACTTGTCCCTAGTTATGGAGATATGTTGTGCTAATGGGTGCCCAGCTCTAGGCCTACTGTCCAGCTCCGCCAAGGCACTTTGCACTTTGTACCTAGCACCTTCTAAATAGGTTAGCATGGACTTCATCTACAATTGAGAAAACGAATTATTATATGTGAACAAATATTTTAATAGAAACTTGATTAGTTTTTTGAGTTTCGCAGAAATTAACTTACATGATACAACTTTTCCATTACACTTTGCTGGGAATCCTCGGACCCAAAACTTGGCGTTTGCTTGATAGCTTTTGATAAATTTTCCAACCCATTTTTCGATTTTCTTTCTCTATCTATGTCTTGCCTGATTAAATGTAGTAATTTCACTAATGCCTAAAAGCGACGAACGAATAAGGCCTAGACTCTAGAGTCTATTTACTAATTACATTTTATTTAGTATATAAACTATTTTAGAAGAGAATCCCACATAATACAATTTTTATGTCACACAAAATAAATGCTGAAGGACAAATTGGAAGTATTTTATCATTTTTATAGACTTACTTGTTTCCTTCGTTCCCTGTTCATAGCCAAAGTGATATGTTCACAATAGAAATCGGGCAGAAGTTGTTCGGAGACTTGCTGAGAACTTTGACGTAAATTTTGGAAGGTTGTTATATCTTTGGTAGGTTCTGCTTGAGTAACTGGACCTTTCAGCCTTTCTGTAGCCTAAAAAATATATAAATAATTGTATTTTGGACTCTATTTTTGTTTTGGCTATAATTTTATCGAAGGACATTAAATAAAAATAGCTAAGGTCATTCTTGTAATAGTGAAAGGGATCATATAATGGATAAGTATACAGTAATTCCATTTTAAAACACAAGAAAAGACAACTAAAATGTCTACCTGAGGCATAAAAAATTGAACACCTTTGGTGAGTATTTAAATATTTAAAATAGTATCATCCAAACTCCCTAAACCATAAAATTTATTATACAAGGCTGAAAGGATATGTAACAATTTTTTAATATTGGCTTGCAGAGAAGCTTACAGGAAAACTACTAGCAGCTTATCAATTAGAGTAATTAAAAATATGTTTCCATTTAAAACATAGGTGGCTATATGTTCGCAATAACGTTAGACGTGTATTTCCTATTTATTCAATTGAGGAAGCTACTGAAGAACAACTCAGTGTATATCTATTAATTAAATTGTACGACTCTGGTGATCTTGATCACCATGTAATTATGATCATGCTGTGCTAATTACATTTACACCTTCATGCCCACATGCACATTTGTAATATTTATGTTTGTTATTATATCTGTTGTCTCTAATCAGATGCATTGGGCAAACCTATGGAATACAACTGACAGTACTTAGAATATCCTCATGATATATTCATATTCAAGTAATATTTTTACGTATGTTTCTAAGAATATGATTAAATCTATAATCAGTAACGTAGCGTTTATACATGGAAATAAACCGCCAAATGTTAAGGACCCTTTTCGAAATACCTATCATTGGTTGAGAGAAGATAAACAGAATAAATAAAGAGCAACCAGTAATACGATTTATAAAAGGTCAGTAGTCTTCTTGAGCCAAGCTCGTGAAATTTTTAAAGCGAAATTAGAGACATATATCTTTAAAAAATGTAAACAAAAAGAGAGCGGCAAGATTCTCTCTAAAATTTAAAATTATTTGTGTACCTAAATGGAATATTTTATTAATAATAATTATTACTTGACAGATTATCTAATATTTATTATGAATATAAAAGAAGGAATATTACAGCAAATCAATAAAACAACCAGTTTTTAACGGAAATGTATATAATTTATGTTTATCACCCTGGGTTGGATGGGGCCATATGAGGGCCTACCGGGAAATTACTTGGGAAACTTCATATATATTTTTTTAACTTATTTCGTTCCCATAAAAAATATGAGTGCGATGACGAGTGCAGACATCTGCGCGTTATCTGGACAACTTTGTATTAAATACTAAGTTTATTTCGTATAAAGTTGTGAGAAAATATCATCAAGGATGTGGATGTCAAACTGGAAGATAATTTGTATAAAGCCTTAAATGACTATACCGATGCGCTACGGTTTTGTGACATTTGTATTGGAATGGTAAATCAAAAACTGAACATTACACAACAGATTATGAACATAGAAAGGAAAACGGATGAATGATTGGGAACCACCTCAAAAGTAGTTGAAAATGTTGAAAATTTGAATGTTAGTGAAAAGAAATGCGATGGTCTGATTTTGTTAAAGGTAAAAGTTAACCACCATTAATTAAACCAAAAGACGTTAAGCAGAATAATAACAACGTTACAAAAAACACTAGCGCACACAAAATCAATCCGTTAGGGCAGTGTATGGTCTTGAGCAAACAAAAAAATAGGACAAGTCTTATAACGGTATTTTGCTAAAATCTAGTTGTGTACATCTAACTTTAATTTTTGTGGCATTGTCAGCTAGTTGTCATAATTTATTGCAAATGTGCAAAAAACTAATATGCCCCATATAAGCGATTTAGTTAAATCTGGAGTTATTGCTAAAGCAGAAGATGGATGGTCAATGAGACAAAATGCACTGCGGTATAATATTGACAAAAATTCGGTGTGTAACATTTTAAGAAAGTGGAGAATAAACGATACGATTAGTAGAAATCTTGGATCAGGGCGACGAAGGATATCAACTCAACAACAAGATTTGCAATTGGTAAATGCTTTAGTAGAAAATTCATTTTACTCAGTTATTCAGGCTGCTGAAGAAATAATTTTCCTGGATCGAGTAGTACTGGTCGCCGGCGAGTAAGAGAATCGGAGCTACTCTGTCATGCAGCAGCACAGAAATACTTACTAAAAGCTGAACATAAAGAAGCTCCAGTAGGATTTGCGCTAGAATTTTTAGCGCATGATGTAAATTTTTGGAACAATGTAATCTTTACAGACGAAAAAACTTTCCAGTCAACACACAGCGGTCGTATTCGTGTTTATCGCCCTCCGAATACTCGATTCGATGAGAAATATATATCTAACAATAATAAAAGTGGTAGATTTTCCATCAATATGTGGGCTTGGATATCGGCACGTGGCCCTGGTTTGTTGTGGCATATTGAGAAACAATTTAATAGTGAAACTATATTAGGATTTTAGACAATATTATGCTCCCTTCTGTGTCACAATTATCTCCTAATAATGAGTTCATATTTCAACAAGACAATTGTTTCGTTCATACTGCTCATACCGTAACTAACTGGTTTCAAGATAACAACATCAATGTTCTTAACTGGCCCAGTCATAGTCCAGATCTTAACCCTGTGGAAGAAGTATGGGACTACTCGTAAAAGGTATCCAAAGACGAAATGCGAGACCACGGAATGCCGAAGAATTACTGGAAATAGTAAATAATGCATGGAAAAATATTACTATAGGCGTCGGTGTTAGGCCTCAGTAGCGGAAATAGGCCGACGTTAAATAAATGTATTAAAAAAAAAAATTGCAAGTACATCAAAATCTCAGTCAATGAACGATCTGAAAATTATCATGTAGAAATTCCGAAATTACGGAAACCGAAAATTGTAGTTCATGGAGTTTATGAACAACGTTTGAACAATGGAACAGAGTTTATTAATAAAATCAAGAGGCAGAATTGTTTAAGTGGAGGCGAAAACATTATTGGATACTTTTATGCAAATTATGGGTAAAAGAAGGGTTTTTATGGGAAGGACAACTATCCTGTCTATGAATATATTAGTGTACTAAGATGTTTTAAATGCTGTAAATATGGCCATAAAGAAGATAATTGCAAACAAGTAAATTATACCTGTTCCTTATGTAATGGAAGTCATAAAAGTGATGAACATCGGTCAAGCACTACTGAGTTACCTACCTGTAAGCCATATTATTGGTTCATAACTTCAATGTTATAGGTCAATAGAGAATCCATTATTTGTGTTTTTATATATCGCTCTCCAAACAGTAACGATGCTGAGTCCCTAAATTATTTTGAGGACATTTTGAATATAAATTCAAATAAAATAATAATTTTGAGCTATTTTAATATAACCTTAGACACTAAGACAGTAACAATTCCACGGCAAAGATATTGAAAAACATTATCTCCTCCAATTGAACTAACGATACTAATTTGAAAGAGCTGCCACAAAACCTACCAAATTTATCAGATCACCAAACTCTGTAAGTGGAAATGACGGCTATAAGGACATTGAAACAAAGGAAAAGACTAAGACACATTAATAAAGAACATATTAATATAATAATAAGAGATCTAATTGAGAAAAACTGGGATTACATTTCTAACAAATATTTTTTTTTATACATTTATTTAACGTCGGCCTATTTCCGCTACTGAGGCCTAACACCGACGCTTGTAGACGAGCTACCCCCAACCAGGAATTTTGCCGAACCTCTTCCCTTAAGAAGAGTAGGGATCTTTTACTTGCCTAACATTTAATAAATAAGGGACCGACGGCTTTACATCCCCTCCGAAGGATGGTATATCTCATATACAACCCTCGTCTAAGGTTGTATAGCTTCCGCGCATACACTGATATACAAGCTGCTGGAAGATGTGTGAGGCGAGCACGCGACTTCCGTTGGAATGGTCACCCATCCAACTACTAACTGCGCCTGTCGTTGCTTTACATCGCATACCGAAGTATGTACATAGTAAAGACGCACCTACGCTCGCCCCCATTAACAAATAATAATAATTTAAAAAAAATTGCCGCAAATCTTTCACAAAAAGACATTAGCATTATCAAAAGTATACATTTTTTTTACTAACTTAACTGTATTATATGTTTTCATGGAGGATATTAATATCTCGATGAATATAATATGCCCTGAAAAGAGAATTACTGTAATGTGCAGTGGCTGAGGACCTTAGGGTTTATCATCGAAGTTGTAAAAAAAATTACATATTACAGGCTAGAACATAAGCAAATATAATTATTATAAAGGAGAGGGAGTGCCATACTCACGCGAAGCCCTAACGTCTTAAACAATCGTGCATGTCTGGATACAATTCTCTGGATCTTGGGCATAAATATCATCAAGATTTAAAGATTCTCAGTAATATTTCTTGGATTCAATTCAATATTTATTCGAGTTATAGAGACACGACTTCTTGTTTTGTGAAGTTTAACGTCAACTCTTAAGATTTCCAGAAGCGGCGACCAGGGGCTATACAAAAATTCTAAGGAGGATGGATGCTTCACATGGCCCCACGTTGAGCGCCATGAGGAAAATTAATTCTCCGCCCGTTTGAAGGATTTAATGTTAAATTAGCTTTAAGGTATTTGTCACACCTTTTAAAGAGATATGAGTGAGATTTTTAGTCTTAGGGTGTTCTTTTCAATTCTAGATAGCCGAATTACAAAGTTTTGTACTTATATTTTGCATGGCAAGAGAGGTTGTACATGGAGTTATCCCTGCGATGCCTTTCTATATTCGTCATGTTCCTTGCTGTCATAAACATATATCTTTGATTTTGTATAAGCGGCATTTTCTCTTTGTCTGCTAGTAATATTCAGGAAGCGATATCACTTTCTAAGCTTTTTTGCAAGAAGCTGCTGCAGGGGCAATGATGAGAATGACCATTAGATCAGGGTTTACTCCTAAGGATGATCTACTCACTTGCCAATCTTCGTCAATTTCATGAAAAAAGTAGAATTGGTTCTCGTTTTTAAATTTAAGAAATGCGTAGAACAAAGAATTTAGCACGAATTATCTACAGGAGCCACAAAAAATTATTTTGACGATAAAATTACTTTTTAAACAGTTTTGTCCAAAAAAGCATGTACTTCTATATGCACTACTTATGCTGGGAAGAAAGAACATAAAACAACTCAAGCAATGGTCACTCTTTAATATCACACATATTTCCTTGCATATTTATAAAATAGACAAAATCAATTTTAACTTACCTCTATCAGCCGAGGCCCAAGATCATTATTATGATGCAGATACGAAGTGAGAACGGATTTCAGATTATTCAGCCTCTCCTCCTCGAGCGACTGAAATGTGCTGACACCTCGTAGTACAGCAGACTCCCATTCCAGTCTGGAAAGTGTTTACATACAGGATAATAGTTAATCAATTCTTTTGAAATTAAGCTGAGCATGGGAAATTGACGCAAAAATTAATGTAACCGGTAAGTGGCAATTTAAACCGGATGGGAGAAACGAGGAACCAACGAAACGATTTTTTTACGATTCTTGTGTTTATTGGCACGTATCAATTAACCTCGGAAACGTTTTCCGTACTTATACAGGAAATAAAACAAATTTATAGCTCTATTATTAGTAATATAAATTTAATCCAGGTGTGTTCATTGTACAATTGTACATTTTTAGATTAGCATTTTCGGCCGTGCCAACTTAAAAATAAGAGAAGAAAAATGCATCTTTTGAATTCCGTCCCGCCTGCAGTTGTCTATTTATACAATTCTGAATCTGGGAACTAAATTATTGTTAAATTTAACAGTATAATTTATCACAGCCTTATTTCGTGTTGATATTAAGCTAGTTTAAATGAGATTTGTGCACTAGGCACCAGCTAATTTTGAATACATTTTAAGAACCTGGACGTCTCGTCGTCGAAATCTAATATGTCCACTCTCATTGGGCTGTTTTTGAAAATTAAAAAAGTTATTTGGTACGAAGATAAACATAATAATCTATAATCTTTTTTTAAATTATGTAAGTTATAAACACTGAAATTCAAATTCAAAAGTAAATCAGGGCAAAGGTCCATTAATTAGTTTTTTTTTACATATTTTTCCAAAGAATTTTTATATAGAATTTCCTACACGCACGGTCGGAAAATCCGATAAATCTGGCAAATCTATATCCACTTTCACACGGATTCTTAAGAAAAATAAGGAAATATATTTTTTTAAATCTCAAAATTAAAAAAATAAATAGAAATAGAGATCTATCAATGAGCTTTAACCTACATTTGGGTTTCTTTAAGTTATTTCTGAGACTTTTTACGAAATTTTACGAAAAGTCTATTTATAATCAAAGGATTTTGGAACAGAGCGAAAGAAAAATTTTAAAAAAGTACATCGAATAATTCAGGAGAATTACTTACCTTGCTCTCTCTGCTCGTACGCAAAGCGTGTAATATTCGATATCGGCCTTTTTCACTGCATCTTCCGCTTTTCTTTTCTTACCTTCCAGCTGGAAATACGAAAACCCATTAAGCTTGTGTGCATAATAAATTGTGATAATAATTATTGCATAAAGTCAATAACCGACTATGGAAACGCAGAAGGGCCAAGCATATTTTTATTTTTGTTGTGTCGTTATTACGACTTGTATCTCGTAATTACGGCTTATAATTCGTAATAACGACTTATAACTCGTAATTACGACTTACAAATCGCAATTACGACTTATAAGTCATAACTACGGCTTATGTATCGTAATTATGTCTCATAACTCGTAATTACGGCTTATACCTCATAATTACGACTTATAACTCTTAATTACGACTTATAACTAATAATTACAATTTATAACTCGTAATTACGGCTTACAACTCGTAATTACGACTTATAATTCATAGCTATGGCTTATGTATCGTAATTATGATTCATAACCCGTAATTACGGCTTATAACTCGTAATTACGACTTACAACTTGTAATTACGACTTATAATTCATAACTACGGCTCATGTATCGTAATTGCGACTTACAACTCGTAATTACGATTTATAATTTATAACTACGGCTTATGTATCGTAATTATGACTCATAACTCGTAATTACGGCCTATAACTCGTAATTACGACTTACAACTTGTAATTACGACTTATAATTCATAACTACGGCTTATGTATCGTAATTATGACTCATAACTCATAATTACGGCTTATAACTCATAATTACGATGTATAACTCGTAATTACGACTTATAATTCATAGATATGGCTTATATATCGTAATTATGACTCATAACTCGTAATTACAGCTTATAACTCGTAATTACGACTTACAACTTGTAATTACGACTTATAATTCATAACTACGGCTTACGTATCGTAATTACGACTTACAACTCGTAATTACTATTTATAATTTATAACTACGGCTTATGTATCGTAATTATGACTCATAACTCGTAATTACGGCTTATAACCCGTAATTACGACTTACAACTTGTAATTACGACTTATAATTCATAACTATGGCTTATGTATCGTAATTATGACTCATAACTCATAATTACGACTTATAACTCATAATTACGACGTATAACTCGTAATTATGACTTAATACTCGTATTTACGACTTATAATTCATAGCTATGGCTTATGTATCGTAATTATGACTCATAACTCGTAATTATGGCTTATAACTCGTAATTACGACTTACAACTTGTAATTACAACTTATAATTCATAACTACGGCTTATGTATTACGACTTACAACTCGTAATTACGATTTATAATTTATAACTACGGCTTATGTATCGTAATTATGACTCATAAGTCGTAATTACGGCTTATAACTTATAATTACGACTTATATCTCGAATTATGAAAAATTTCTTAAATTCACCAGCAGATTGGTGAAAACTAAATTTAGTCTGTCACTTTTACTTTCAGCCTTTTTGATTTCACCTCCCTCTTATTAAAATTTAGGTACTTATTTTCCACCCTGTAACATAGTTGTTGAACAGTAATATATCAAAATATACTTTTAGTCCCAATACTGACGTCGAGTATCACTCCCAAATGAGTAAAATACGCAGTTGTATCCTAATAAATGAATCGGAATAATACGAGTAAAATTACAAACTATAAATTTACGGTGTAACAATACAATGGATATTGTTTACGTAATGAACTGCATGTAACTTTTACTCACCTTCGCATTTTCTTTATCAGAGGAATTTTGCTTGCTATGAATATGCGCCAAATGAATCAGGCTCGTACTTTTTGATATCCTGGAATTTTAAAAATATGTATAATGTATATGTTGTTACTTTCTGGACAGCCGGCTAAATGTTAATTCATAATGGTTGTTATAAATCAATAAACGTGAAAAATTTTAGTAGTTGAGGGGTTATGTAGGTGGGGCAGGAAATCAGTTGTGGCTATTGCTATTATTATGAGTAATAAGTAAGGATTTATTGATATTAACCATAGCTTGCTGGAAACATTTAATTATTTCATAACAAATACTAACTAAAACGTAATTTGTTTATTTTTATTTATTTATTTACTTAGGCTATCCAACAGATTGAAAGACCCAATTACTGTATAGGAAAAGAAGGTTATAAGAAGAATAATAGAAATTGCATGTACAATATAGAAATAATATATTTTACACACAAACAAATTGACAAGTAAAAAAAAATAAAACTGAATTTAAAATACATGCCACAAGTGTTACAATAAAGACTATTTATTATAGATGCGTAATTTTAAAGAAGCAATTTTTTTATACTCGTCCTGGGCGTAGTCAAGAGATCACAGAAGTATTATACCGGGTGTTAAAAAAGTATGAGAACGGTGGAAAATCTCGAACAGTTTGCATCAAATCGAAAAATAAAAAAATACGTGTCAAAAATTTTTCAAAAAACTATCTACTGATACCAAAATGACCTCCCCACCTACCACCCTGTGGGTGGGGCGAGGGGAAACTTTAAAATTTCAAATGGAAATATTTTTTATTGCGGAATCGGATTCTACGGCAAAAAATACGTAAATTTTATTCCGAACATCTTTTTCGATTCTTGCATGGTGTCGCTGTAATCGCAAAAAATTAAAAGAACACATACTGTTTCAAGAGTAGCGTCTTGTGCCCATAAAAAAACGTACATCAAAAACTGAAAAACACATATTTGTTATTTTTACGAAATCTGTCCAATGACATTGGATTCGACTCGCCCACCCCTAACCTAGGAGGTGGGGCGGGGGCAACTTTGAAATTTGTAATGAAAATCCCTATTTTCTATAGCGGATTCGGATTCTACGGCCAAAAATACGTGAATTTTATATCGGGCATTTTTTTCGATTCTCGCAAGGTGTCGCTGCAATCGCAAAAAATTGAGTGGAAACATGAAAGTTTTGAACGCATACTTAAAAAAATACGAAAAGTAAAACTACTGATCTCAGAGTGGATGACTTCCCGAGCTGTTTTGAGAACAGTGATTTTACACGGTCGTGCGGAAATTACAACTATTAACATTCTGTAAATTTATTAGCAGCTACTAATTTTCAATTTGTATTTTTTACAGGGCAATAAAAAACTCGATTTAAAAAAAAACTAACAGTGGTTTTACCTCTTCAATGTCATTGGATAGATTTCGTAAAAATAACAAATACGTGTTTTCAGTTTTTGAATTGGACGTTTTTTTATGGGCACAAGACGCTACTCTTGAAACAGTATGTGTTCTTTTAATTTTTTGCGATTACAGCGACACCATGCAAGAATCGAAAAAAATGTCCGGAATAAAATTTACGTATTTTTTGCCGTAGAATCCGATTCCGCAATAAAAAAAATAGAAGTTTCCATTTGAAATTTTAAAGTTGCCCTTCGCCCCACCCACAGGGTGGTGAGTGGGGAGGTCATCTTGGTATCAGTAGATAGTTTTTTGAAAAATTTTTGATACGTATTTTTTTATTTTTCGATTTGATGCAAACTGTTCGAGATTTTCCACCGTTCCCATCCTTATCTAACACCCGGTATGACCAGGTCTGCATTTTTCATCAACTGAGAGAGAATTTTTAAATAATCATTATCCGGGGAGATGGATTGACAGAGGAGGACTAATAGCTGGGCCACCAAGCAGTGGCGGCTCATGATGAAAGTGAGGAAGCAGGAGGGTGGTGGGTGGTCGGCGCGCCGCAGGCGAGATATTTTCAGAAAATTGTGTTTTCTAGGACTTTAAAAATGTCTACCATTACACAAATATGTGTAATTTTCTCTTCATGTTAGTCGGTTTAATTCTCGTGATGTTCTCTATTTTCTATTTGTAAAAATATTAGTTTGGAGATACTCTGCTTCTCCCAAAATTATAGAGGAGTTTCGGCTTCCCCTGCCTCCCCGACGAGCCGCCACTGCCACCAAGGTAATCTAATTTTAACCCAGTGGACTATGGGGAAATTTAAAAGAGAAAATTTACCAAAAAGAATAAACATCGGGGACGAATTAGTACAAAAAATTATGGACAATTGTAATATCGTCAGCGAAAATCCCGAAATTATACAAAAAACTACAAACAATAATACATGTTCTGTTTTCAATTTAAATTTATATTCTTAATGTTAGTTTGAAACTCGTTTACTCCATCTAACTGAAATTTGTCTGGGAAACAGTTAATCTTGGACCAAGCAGTTACACAATACATCCAGTATGGAAGTAATTAGAAAATAGTTAAAATTATCCTGAAGGGTTGAATCGGGAGTAATTAATTAATGATCTATGTTATGTTGATTTGTAATGAGGGGGGGGGGGGGGTCAAGGTACAAAATGGGCTTTGAAAATTGGGACTTGTGAACTCTTTAGTGAAATATCTTGAAAACGGTACAAGATGCTACGGGAGACAGGCAATTTTTTAGACGAAATCCCATATCATTCCTTTTTTATCTATATATTTCTAATTAAAAAAACCAATACGTACGTTTGTTTCCCATACTTTGTAGTATCCAATACGGCTGCGTCTTGTAATTTTTCGTTTTCACGCGCACAAGTATGGCTGTGTTTTTTTCCTTTCGCTTCTGTCGCCCGCCAGTCTGCTAGAAGTCGTGCTGATTTGTCTACTGCTGTCTCTGATTGCTTTCTTATTCTGTAAAAATAATTAGTATGAAAGTTAATATTTAATTACTAAATATTTAATACAAAGAATGTTTAAATTGAAGAAAATATTTATTTATATATACAGGGTTACTGGTAATTCGATACATTCCTTTGGAGATGTGATGGGGCATGATCTAAGAAGTAAATTTAGCCCTAACATACATTATGCAAAACTCAATAGTTTGTGAGATATTTAATTTTTTTTGTTTTTCTCAAAAAGTAGATCTTAATGTCCTAAAAGTTAATTTTCGAAAAATCTATTTGACATTTTAAAATTTTTTTTTACTAGATTACTTGTCCAACATTATAGATATCCGTTTGGAATGAAAAATATCCGGAAACATTTCGATCATGTGAACATTTAAAATAAAAACTTTAAAATTATTTCTTTTTAAATCAGCTATGAAATTTACCTATTAGGTTTTTTCAAAAAAATATTAACGTAACGCGTATAAATTATTATAAAAACTGCCTTATTTCAATAGCTATCTAACAAGGTACAAATGTTCAATGTACCCTTAATAGTTCTAAGAAAATACTAGTAAAAATAACACAAGTAGTACGAATTTTATTTTTAGATAAACAGTAAAAAACATTTTAAAAGTAGAGTTTAATTCTTCATTAATTTCAAAGTTGTACTTTATTTTTTATATGTTTTGCTCAAAATGGGAGCCCCTATTCCGTATACAGACACGGCAGCGTCTTCTTATTTCCGTCCTTGTTTCTCTGGTTGTCAGATTATGCCTTATGTGTTGGGCAGCATCGACTATCCTTTGTCTAAGGTCTTCTATAGTATTCACTGGTGTGGCATAGACCGACCATCTCCTTCATATAACCCCATACGTAATAATCAAGGGGTGTTAAGTCAGGGCTTCGCGCTGGCCAAGGTATTGGGCCCGCTCTTCCAATCCAACGGTTAGGGAAACGTTGATCAAGTAACTGTCGTACTGTCAGCCGTTAATGTGCTGGACAACCGTCGTTCTAAAACATCATTCACTGTCTGACGGCGAGAGGAACATCTTCTAAAATCACCGCCCATCACATAGATGGGCATGAGCTAAGGAGTAAATCTAGCCCTAACATACATTATGCAAAACTCAATAGTTTTTGAGATATTTCAATTTTTTTGTTTTTCTCAAAGAAAGTAGATCTTAATGTCTTAAAAGTTAATTTCCGAAAAATCTACTTGACATTTTTAAATTTTTTTTACTGGATTACTTGTCCAATATTATAGATATCCGTTTGGACTGAAAAATATTCGGAAACATTTCGATCATGTGAACATTTAAAATAAAAACTTGTAAAAAATTTTTTTAAAATCAGTTATGAAATTTACGTATTAGGTTTTTTCAAAAAAATATTAATGTAGCACGCGTACAAATTATTATAAAAACTTCCTTATTTCAATAGCTATCTAACTAGGTAGAAATGTTTAATGTACCCTTGATAGTGCTAATAAAAAACTAGTAAAGATAATGCTGGTGGCGGAATTTATTAAACGACTAATCTTTCATTTTCATTTAAGTCAGTCAGTCCTTGACTTTGACGTTTGTGCATATATGTCATTAACTGACATTCTTATCTCCGTGTCCCTTAAGTTTGTTGGTCTTGTTAAGTTAGTTATCGAAGATTTTGATTTTGCTCGTAGTTGTTGTTATTAATTGTTGTTATTGTATTTTCTGTGCCATGGCCGCGTATGCCAACGCAGAATAAGCTGATATCTTGTTTGTCTATGGATACTGTGGCGGCAACGCTGCTGAAGCTCGCCGAGAATATGGTCTTTGGTACCCTAACCGCCGCTTACCAAATGCACGTGTATTCAGTACGGCATATCGAAATATCGCTGAAGCTGGCTCCGTGAAATGTAGAAGAAGTGACGCTGGTGCTCCTCCCGCTTATGAACCAGATGATGAGGAAGAAATATTGAGGTATTTTGAGGAAGACCCAACTATTTCAACTAATAAAGTCGCAAGACTAACCGGAGCGTCACAATGGAAAGTTTGGTCTACGATACGTAGAGTTGGATGTCATCCTTACCACTATACCCCTGTCCAAGGCTTGGAGGAGGGTGATCCTGGAAGGGGAGTGGAATTCTGCCGCTTTATGTTAAATTCAGATGTAGAAAGTGCAAATTTTTTAACAAGTATTTTATGGACGGACGAGTCGAAATTTAATCGCGAGGGTATAACAAATTTCCACAACCTACATTATTGGGCAGAGGAAAATCCCAAGTTAACACGTGAAACTAGTTTCCAAATGAAGTTTTCTATTAATGTGTGGATGGGAGTCATTGGCCACTATTTAATAGGGCCACACTTTCTTCCTCAAAATTTAAACGGGGAAATCTATGAATATTTTTTAAGAAATGATCTGGCGGTGATTTTAGAAGATGTTCCTCTCGCCGTCAGACAGTGAATGATGTTTTAGAACGACGGTTGTCCAGCACATTAACGGCTGACAGTACGACAGTTACTTGATCAACGTTTCCCTAACCGTTGGATTGGAAGAGCGGGCCCAATACCTTGGCCAGCGCGAAGCCCTGACTTAACACCCCTTGATTATTACGTATGGGGTTATATGAAGGAGATGGTCGGTCTATGCCACACCAGTGAATACTATAGAAGACCTTAGACAAAGGATAGTCGATGCTGCCCAACACATAAGGCATAATCTGACAACCAGAGAAACAAGGACGGAAATAAGAAGACGCTGCCGTGTCTGTATACGGAATAGGGGCTCCCATTTTGAGCAAAACATATAAAAAATAAAGTACAACTTTGAAATTAATGAAGAATTAAACTCTACTTTTAAAATGTTTTTTACTGTTTATCTAAAAATAAAATTCGTACTACTTGTGTTATTTTTACTAGTATTTTCTTAGAACTATTAAGGGTACATTGAACATTTGTACCTTGTTAGATAGCTATTGAAATAAGGCAGTTTTTATAATAATTTATACGCGTTACGTTAATATTTTTTTGAAAAAACCTAATAGGTAAATTTCATAGCTGATTTAAAAAGAAATAATTTTAAAGTTTTTATTTTAAATGTTCACATGATCGAAATGTTTCCAGATATTTTTCATTCCAAACGGATATCTATAATGTTGGACAAGTAATCTAGTAAAAAAAAATTTTAAAATGTCAAATAGATTTTTCGAAAATTAACTTTTAGGACATTAAGATCTACTTTTTGAGAAAAACAAAAAAAATTAAATATCTCACAAACTATTGAGTTTTGCATAATGTATGTTAGGGCTAAATTTACTTCTTAGATCATGCCCCATCACATCTCCAAAGGAATGTATCGAATTACCAGTAACCCTGTATATTTTATGGTCAACCACTATAGTATGTCAGCAAAACCTAGACATCAATAACGTATTTGTATATTTTTCCATTCCGTAAGTATAGGTAAGATGTCGACTCATGCTCTAGTAACGCTTTCTAAGGTTCGGCCCTTTGGTCTTTCCGACCTATAGCGCATTAATTCGTAGTTTGTGTTTTGTCTATTCCAGCCGCAGTATTTCTTCCAGCTCTAACCATTATTTTTAGCAGTTGATCCTTCGATGAGGGCTTGTCCAGGGATCAATCAGTGATCCGTTTCTTGTATTAATTTTATTGGTTTTTCTTTTGCGTTTCCTTCATCCGCCAGTTTCCTAGTCAGGTATTGCAGCGAGTATGCTCGTGTGCGTATTGTTGTCCTGCTATGTTCTTCCGATGCCTGAAGTTTGGCTTAGTCGGTGTTATATTAAGAGGGTTCCTATGTTTTCGAAAAATACCCACTTTGCATTTTCCTCCACATGGGAAAAATTATTGAATGCAATAGAAAGGTCAGATGAGAATTGTAATTGGTTGGATTAGATTTTAGCGAAATTTGAAAAAAACAGGGTTTTTATATCTTTAAAATATCTCAAAACCAAAATCATTTCATTTTATGATTGTCTCTTAGATAGTCCAGGGTGTAATTAATTGGAAATTGCATTGTATATTTAAGTTTTCCTCCAGAAAACATTGTTAAATAAAATTTTCATTAAAGAGGTAAATAAAGGTAGCTTGCTTAAAGTCGATTTCATATTTTCCAATTTTTGAATACCCTGTATAATTTATCTTAAGTTTGATAACTGTTTATGACTTCCTAAGAGAAGCAATCCTTTTTATAAGGAATTACGTTTTCTCGGTAAATCAAAAATAAGAGGATACTAAGAGCGCGGTACCCCATCTGGTAACACACTGTATGTTAGAGGCAAGTATGTTGTACCTACATATAATGACTTTAACTAATAACGGATATTAAAGCTCATTACAATGATTTTAAGTAGCAACACGTAACACTATATAAAATTGCCTTATTTTTTCAATTTCCGGAAGTATCAAGATATCTCTCATTTAATTTCTATAATTATTGGAGGATCGTTACTTTCATTTACGTAAGATTCTCATATACTGGCAATTTTGAAACCAACTTCGAATATTATTTAATTAGGGAGTAATTATGACAAATAGTCAAATTAAAATTATGTAAAACAAATTACATACGTCAATTTGGAACATTTACTATGTTATCTGATAATCTATTAATGTATACGTAATGATTGGCTTCAGGTAAATTTAGGGGATATTTTATCGTGAAAATCAAAATTTACTTAGACTATATTTGTGTCAAATATGATTAAACTGTTTTAATCGCTTCCAAGGTCACGCCAATCAACCTCTTTTAAGTCTAGGGCATCTCAATTGGTCTGAGTAAGGGAAACAGGGTCCTTCAGTTTATATTGGAATCCGAACCACTTCAATGTATCCATTATTATAATATTGCTTTAGTTATTTATCATGCCTTACCTGTGTTGGCTTTCTGTAAGGGTTCTTAATGGCTTGGCAGTTTCTTCAAGTAGTGCAATTCCCATCAGTCTGTGTCCCTCTGCCCTTGCTTCCAACTCCAAGGCTACCGCTTTCCAGGCTTCATTAACGCCTCCTATTCCGTCTCGACATGCTCTCGACAGTTTCGCACTTAATTTTGAAAGGCTTTTGGCGTATTGGGTTTCAGCTTCGGCCCTGAAAAAGTCAACAAAAGTGAAGCTAAGATGGCAGAAGAAAAGACGAAAAAATTGATAGCATATTGATATAACTTATCTAATCCTTGGTTCAAATGTGCTTTTAGAGGGTGGAATGTTAAAACATAATATTTTTAGTCGCAAACTCCTCTATAAAATCCTTATTCTACTATAAGGAACGTAACCAGACTGCAACCAACAGCTACTCTCCGGGCTATGTGTGCCCCGCAGAGCGCTGAATTACAAGTTATAAGCGTGGCGCATTAAGTGTAATAATTGCATATTACCATCAAAATGCTAATGTTTCGATTATAAGATGGCGCCTGCTGACTATTTTACATGTCGCTATCCCAAAGATACCGAAATGTACTAAACGGTCAAGTAATCCTCGATGCCTACCTTGCACTGACGAGAGCCAACAGCTCGAAACTGCAGTCTGCAAGTGATGTGTGACGACTGGCACGAGAGCTCCTTTAAGTAGGATCAGTCTTTCGGCTGGTGTTTGTTGCAATCGAAGCATTAGCGTTTTGATGGCAACATGCAATTATTACACTCAACGCGCCAGGCTTGTAACTTGTAATTCAGCGCTCGGCGGGGCACATGGAACGGAAAGTAGCTGTTGGTTGCAGTCTGGTTACGTTCCTTATAGTAAAACAAGGATTTTATAGAGGAGTTTGCGACTAAAAATATTATGTTTTAATTACCTAATCCTTGTTTAGGACTCCCAGGATAGGTGAAACTTGTATGATTGAAGCATTTAAAAACGAAAAGGTTTTTAAGATAGTGAGGTTCTTTTTTTTTAGTGTCCATCACTTCAAAATTCAAAACCTTTGAGGTTTGACACGTTACTATACAGAGATGACACAAAAAATACCTTAATGTATTCCTTGTGTAACGAGGTCGCCATCGTACGATTATGTGATTACGAGACAACAAAGAATTATTTAAGAAATAATGAATGTGTAGTAAAGCAAAAATACCTACTACTAAAGTCCATTATTCCACTGTTTCCTAGGAAAGGAAATCGATTCATTGCGACCAGTCAAAGTGCACAATGTAATTGTAATAATTTATCCACTTTGCGCTAGCTTATATATTTTGTTAATCATAACTTAATCTGAGTTTTTCCGCCAACTTTGATCGCAATAAATCGCCAATAGATGGAGCTATCGACAAGTTGCGGACAACTCTTCTCAGTAATTTGATTACTAGAGGAATAGTGGAGTGTTGTTGTGCATTCGCCTGTCGTACTGATGAGAGCTAACAAGCTTGAAATTAGTCTACGGCTGGCGATGCACAGCAGCCCTGCACTGTAGTCCTTTCTTTAGGATTAATGTACCTGCTGGGGGGCTTATTGCAATCAGATTTTATTTTGTGTTTTCCGATTGAAGACGTAGTATATCGCTAGTTATAGGACATTATTTTCAATTGATTTGGAAACGCACATTGTGCACCTTGACTGATGGCAATGAATCGGTTTCCTTTCATATGCAACAGTGGAATACTGGACTTTAGTAATGGGTATTTTTACTTTACTACACATTTATTATTTTTGTAATAATTTATCCTTGTGTTGGCTTATATATAATTTGTTAAAGTATTATTTTATATTTCAGATGGTTTAAAAATGTGAAATTTTAAATCATACACGTATCTAAACAAAACCGTAGATGACATTTTTTTTAAAGCGAACTTTATCACCGACATAATGATGATAGGAACTACGGATTAGTGATGCACCTAATGTGAAATTTAAATCAGGATATCGTTCGTCACAATAATGAGGTCCGATCGTATGATATTTGATATATCAAGACGAAAAATTTCACCTGGTAATTGCTGATGACAATTCCCGAACAAAATTCTAAGGGCGTTGCCTAAAACGAAACAGTTTTCAAATAAGGGCTCTGGATATGACGTTTATTAGTTATAAATCCAAAACGTAGCATGTTACATAATCTACTTGCATTCATCATGCATCTAATAGAACACGTACAAATTGATTTTAATAAGTTTTTTACCTTTCTTGTAGTATCGCTGAAAGTTCCTTGCAGAAATCTCCACCCTGCTTGACATATCTTCGTAAATCTTCGAAACCGTTTTGTCCCTGCAAAGAAACAACGTGTTTATAACAATATATAATCATAATGCATATGGTCGTTACATAAAATTCAATTAATGCACGAAATATTTTATCATTATCGCTCAAGTAATCTTAATTGTTCCATTGGATATGCCAATGAAATTAAATTTTCTTGTGAAATTCTTATAAGAGTTGGTTAGTTCAAGATTTTAGATAATACCGGCATATAAGCCTTTAGCATTTAGTTAGTCGCTGTTAAAGTAAAATAATAATAATATAAATATAAACACCACAGAAATTAGACAATCCCCAATTCCAGAAGCCAGAGGCTTGTGCGGAAGGGGTTACACATTGAAAAAACGCGGACAACAACCTATCTTTAACTAGATATTTGAAAACAAAAATTATTAATTACACATACATAATTAATCCATAATACTACAGTTCAAACCACGAATGTTGTAATCATCCTCTAATTTCCGAACCAAATCGACTCAATACCACACAGAATGGGGCTCATGGGTGTATTAAGGTTCCCAAACGACAAGTATTTTGAAATGAAAATATTTCGGCAATAATAGTATGCAATACACCTCATGGCCTGCTAGCAAAGGTAAACGGGACCTCCGTTACGTTTTTCCTGACCGAAGTACTCAACTAATTTCATCACCATGTCTCTGACTACTACATTCAGTCTTTTACCGGGCAATTTAAGATTGGTTTCTTTACAAACACTAAAACTAAAGCACTCAAAAACTATCTACCTAACTACAGGAAACTTAAAATATCACAGTTAGAAACACTAAAAACTTATAAAAAATGAAAAGAAATAGAAAATCAATACATTTGAAATATGCGGCCACTGTACACTACTGAATCGGCAGAATGCTGAACGTCGGTTGCGGCTACAACTAGCAGTTGTATTATTCATTTGTAAAACATAGTGTTACGCTTGGAACTTCTGTTGTAGCTCCAGCAAACTTGACTTTCTGTTATTTACATCCTATACGCTTTACATTTACCAAGATAGAAAATTCTCATGTCGTGGATAAGTACATACATTGATAACGTGAACGACAACATTCCTGATCTGAACTATACATCAGTAAATGTAGCTTCGTGTAGTTATCTGTAGTCTATAAGTAGTCTTGTACCGGTCTCGTGTAGTCTGTATGTAATTTGTGTGAAGAAGCTGGTTTTTATTCTTATTCACGCGTTTACTGAAAATTACATATTTTCGCTAAAAATACCAAGATCTACTTGATTTTTGAAGAAACCGGTGAGAAAGGAAGAAAGTACTAAAATGAAATAATTCTGGCAGCACCTAGAACGGAGCTGTGAACGTTTAAAGTTGAAAATTTACTTAAAGATATTGCTTTTTGAAAATAATGTGATTCAACTACAACCAAAGGGCCACAAATATCGTATCTAAAATTTGGCTGAATATAGAATATTGTTATGTGCTGCCCTCTAAAGGCGAATATAGGTTTTACAGTTTCGATGTGCATCGCGGATGATTCGTCTGCAATGAAATGTGTAAAGATTGTTTCAATCACAACAATCTATAGACCACCACCAGCAACATGCCCCAAAGAATTCATTGCAAACTTAAATAAATATTTAAATAATGTCAAAAAAGAAAAAATGATCATAATATTGTGATAGGCGATCTAAACATAAATATTTTGGAAAAAACGACCCTGTAACAGAGGAGTATCTTAATACTATGGCAGAATATGGCTTTATATCAACAATAAATGTATATACCCGAACACAGGGAGGCTCAAAAAGTTGTCATTAGACCATTTGTTTGTTGATCAAATAAGTGGGAATTATATAGAAATTTCCCCTGTGGTTTATAAATCCTTAATCACGGATCATTTCTCAATTCTATTGGCATTCGAAATGCATAGTGAAATAAAAAACAATAACCAATTTGCAGAAAGATGGACTGTAAAATATAGGGATTATAAAAACTGAAGTACAAATTAAGTAAATATGATTGGGATTGTTGCAATCGAAGCATTAGCTCCATGCTACAGTTCATGCTAGAGACAGAAAGGTCAGAAATTCATGTGCTAATTGAACAAAAATAAGAAAATACAGAAAAAAAGTGAAAGAATCATTAATTTTTGTTTTATAAGTCGTAAATAAATATTGGTATATTAATGGACTTAGGAATTAAGTAGAGAAAATAGTTAGGTGTATATATTATACGGAGCCATTTAGGAGTAGAAAGACCATAATATTATAAGAAAATATATTAAAATGATGAGAAATTCAGAACACATAGGCAAAATAACAATAAGCATGAATAAACATTTTTGGTAGGGCCCTTTTGCATAGAACAATTGTACGACCAATTTGAATTGGCTATTTAAAACATTACTAGCTTTCGATTTTTCTATTGTCACCTTTGGGGACCGACAGAGAAGAGAAGTACAAATATTAGAAATTGATTTTCATAGATTACTTTTCGACTGTTTGCAAAATCCTATAATAATAATAGAAAATAAATAAACCGAGGCATACTTTGATCGTTACGACAAACAATTACAGTTATTTATTCGTATTGTTAGTTTATAACCATAATAAAAAACTAGTAGTATGCATATGCAGTGCAAATTGTATTTACTTGTCACAGCCTACGTAAGTGGTAATAATCGTCTTAATCGCACTGATCTGTGATCAGCCATTTGGGTGGCCATGTCGCGAGACATTGCAATTTTAATGCCTCGCGGCATCAGGTTCATTTGAGCGATCTTCTATCTTAAAATGAAGCTATTAAACCATAACAAAAGAGCATAATTAAACATCTGTTTTGCTTTTACTTCCTTTTTAATGACTTCGTTGATATTTTGCCAGTTAAGATTTGCTCTATTTGTTTTACTAATTGTTCCGATAACTGTTAACTGCTACAATTACGCTCAAGATTATGTCTTCGTGTAAAACATGTGACAGAAATAGCTCATTAATACCGTTCAAATCTACCTATGTTTACTCCTGAATAAATATTTACTATGAATCACGCAATTTGTTTCTCTTTTCCGTTAACGTTTATAATGTGTTTATGGCAATCCTAAGGCTGTAAATACCCAAATGAAAATAGTGGAATTTCACTATGTAATTAAGGCCCAAGTTTACTTCAACTTTCAAAATTATGTATTTGTTTTTATGGAGTAATATTCCATTATTTTTTACGTTTAATGATCATAAAGTAGTGCGTAAAGTTAATGCATGCCGGCCCACCTAGAGATGATTAAAACAATCTCCAGATAATGTTAACTTTGTTGGTGAAGCCCCCCCCCCCCCCCTGACTGATGATCAACATTTTGTTGTTTGTGAATATTACTTCGGTAGACAGAAATTTATATGAGTAGGTATTTATTTTTATCCAAAACGACTGTGGCTCTGGCTGTAAATGCGACTAATTTAAGGTGCCGCAACGTCTTAACTACCTGAAGATCGTAGTATACCCGTGGAGCCTGATACTATCATGCCTGTCGCCCTCAGTCGAGTTTTATTGGTGATTAGAAATGGAAGACTTAAAATGCAATTCACCAAAAATATTCCTTGCTATTCTCTGATTTAGGATTACCTTCTCAAGACAAGAGTCTAGTAGACAAGAAGTACGTAAACAACAAACTTGGAAGAACCGCAGAACCGGAATACTTGATGCGAAAGATATCGACTACACCAAAATGGATGTGGCCATCTATTAACCTAATTTAAAAAGAACGACGGACAAACTAGCTAAATTGTAATAGAGGTGAAACATTATGTTAGTAAAGTATAAGAGAAAGTAATCATAACTTTTAATACCATTTAGAAAAAACTCAGCTGGACCAGGTGTTGGTAGGTATATTACTAATAATAAAAATAATAAAAGTCCTTTATTTGACACTTACATGTTTACGATAGCAAGAGGGATGTGCTATATGCACATGAAAATCAGCACCTTAAACTCGATACATTCATCCATCCTAGTATAGTGAATACGACCAGAATTGAAACCGTATAAAAACTAAAAGCCGGCAAAAACAGCCGGCATCTCTTTATTGTTTTTCTTATGACAGGCATTTCTGTTTACCTCCGCAACAGATGCCGACGGTTTTTGCTGGCTTTTAGTTTTTATACGGTTTCAATTCTGGTCGTATTCACTATACTTCCAGCATGCCATTTATTGTAGTATAAATACTGCACTTTAATATAATCCACACAGCCCTGTTCTGTAATTTTTGCAAATGATTTATGTCGCTCTGGTTAGCGAGATACAGAATAGTACTACAATAATTAAAATGTGATAGTATGTTGTATAACAATTTTCTACTTTGGATAGAAAAATATCAACTAACTGTTTTTAATACAACAATCTTTTTAGGTATCTTTTTGCATACATAATTGACATGATTACTGCATTTAAGTTTATCATCTATGATTATGATATATGTTATTTATTTTTCTCGACTTCCGTTACTTGTCCACAAGCTCAAAATTCTAATGCTTGCTGTTCTGTTACATAGTCATCATACTTTACTTCTTGCATCCTATACTTTATACGAGGATAATTGGAACTGGTCAGTGTTAAAGCACAGGACCGTGCGCCCTGAACTTGATATTTTGTCCTATATATTTAGCAATGGTATCGAGATTCGAATGGTAGTTGAAACTGTGCAGGCGAGTCCGAGACTGGCAATGTAATTAGCCTGAATGAACCATCTACGACTGCACTGGTTTAAAGATAATAAAACGGACAGGCCTACTAGCATAAAAAAACTCGTAAATCGTTTCTCAATAGTCAAAGGTGGACTCCTGCTGTGCTGTTAATGTGCCAGTGCAGTGCGTAAATACCTGTTATAATATCAAGCGTAGGAGTTTAGTTAGTTATTGTTCATATTTATAAACATTTACTACTAAATAAAAGGTAAAATATTTTAATTATTTACTAATTTACCATGGCTTTCTGGAGACCATTTGAAACAGAGGATAATATAATAACGCCCGAAAATCTTATTATTTTCTTATGACAAGCATTTCTGTTTACCTCCGCCCATGTACAATAAAGAGATGCCGGCTTTTAGTTTTTATACGGTTTCAATTAAATTCGTTTACACTTTACCATTCAAACTACTTAATCACATACACATTCGGCAAAAGTAGTCTTATATCGTCTGTCTATTTTACGAGAGCCTCACATCTCGCTTAATATCTGTTGTAGAAGAATAAAGTTTTAGAACAGTTATCCCATTTTTTGTGAGCTATATAAAATTATAGTTTAAAAAACTAAAAAAACGCGCTTTAATAGCAAACCGAACTAAAAAGTAAAAAATAATGTTTAAATATTAAGATTCATTTTTTGATTGTAAAAAGAGGGTGCTTGATATCAATTGTTATAATAATTTTACAATAAAAAATAAATCTTAATATTTAAACATTATTTTTTACTTCTTAGTTCGGTTTGCTATTAAAGGCGTGTTTTTTTTAGTTTTTTAAACTATAATTCTTTTTTAGTCACCCTCTTGCCATTCATCCCTCTGCACGTTTCTCACCAATAATAAAATATATATTAATGACAACGGCTCCTCCGCCAAAATGTCGACAATAAATTAGTCATTTTTAAATTTTATTTTGTCCTGATGATCCTGGTGAGGACATTAGGACACAGTTGTCAAATTATTGTATTGTCATCGGTCCTTAATAAGTGTGCAAGGTTTTAGTTTAATCTGACATTTTGAAGTGGGTGGGAATCACGTTCAAAGATTCCTTTACAAACACACAAACGAACATATAGGTGAAGCTAATAAAAGCGTGTTAAAAAGAAATTTGAAATCCATAGCCTATTTTGTGAGATATATTTCAAAACCGCCGTATTTTGAAGAGTAACTTCAGGCTGTTATATTTTGAAACGGGCAGGAAATGGCACCATTAAATAGAGTATTTTCCTCCCTCTTCAACGATATATCACATGTCATATTTATTCATTGGTACTACGTTAGTAATTGTAAAAACATTTTTTTAAAACCAATAATTTTTTTTAACAAGCATTATACTTGCCGTGGAGAAATATGAGTAAATAAAACGATAAAATAATTCAATAAGTTATTCAAATCTTTGCTATAATAAAACATTAACACAATTAAGAAGAATAAAAGTAAATTCAGGTAACAAAAACAAATTAATAATAGAATATAGCACACAGAACGTTAATATTTATCTAATCCTCAAAATAATTAATCAAAACGCTAATGCTTCGATTGCAACAAACACCAGCCGAAAGACTGATCCTACTTAAAGGAGCTCCCGCCAGCTCCTTTAAGTAGGATCAGTCTTTCGGCTGGTGTTTGTTGCAATCGAAGCATTAGCGTTTTGATGGTAATATGCAATTATTGCACTTAACGCGCCAGATTTGTAACTTTGGTTGCAGTCTGGTTACTTTCCTTATAGTAAAATAAGGATTTATAGAGGAGTTTGCGACTAAAAATATTATGTTTAATATTCCGCCCTCTAAAAGCACATTTGAACTACCACAGAAATTAGACAACCCCCAATTCCAGAAGCCAGGGTTTGTGGGGAAGGGGGTTACACATTGAAAAAACGCGGACATACAACCATTTCCTCCGACAGTGCCAGTGCCGGAGCCAGGATTCGCGCTTTAACCCACTCGGCTATCGACCAGACAAACTGCGAATACTCTTTCCATAATTGGTCCATGTTGGTTTATTATTTTGTTTTTGTTACCTGAATTTACTTTATTCTTCTTAATTGTGTTAATGTTTTATTTCTTAATTGTGTTAATGTTTTATTATAGCAAAGATTTGAACAACTTACTGAATTATTTTATCGTTTTATTTAATCATACTTCTCCACGGCAAGTATAATGCTTGTTAAAAAAAAATTATTGGTTTTGAAAAAATGTTTTTATAATTACTAACGTAGTACCAATGAATAAATATGGCGTGTGACATATCGTTGAAAAGGGAGGAAAATACTCTATTTAATGGCGCCATTTCCCGCCCGTTTCAAAACAATTTTTTTAACAGACTGAAGAGTAAATCTCAAAATACAGCGGTTTTGAAAAAAATTAGATGAAACCCTCTCCTCCCCTTGAAAAAACGAATTTGAAAAAAATTTCATTTTTTCTTTTGCTTCTCATTTTTGAATTTTGTCAAAAATCAATTCGGACCAAATGGAAGTTGTAGCTGCCATAAAGATAAAGAAATCCCGTTTTGATTTTTTAAAATCGCACGACCAGATCCGGAGATATGGATATTTTCCCGTTTTGCAGGTTCCCACCTCCCATCCCTTCCGTAATTACCCTAGAGAGCTCCCCCCGCGGCCTTGACCTCTTCCTATGACCACCCACAACAGAATTACCCTCCTAACCCCATCCCTTATCTCTTAAACACCCCTGTCCTATCCCTTTTCCTAGTCTTCCTAACCTGAAACTCAATCCCTTCAAACAGACATATCTCCGGCCGTAATTGGCCGATTTTAAAAAACCAAAAATCAGTTTACGCGCCTTGGGGAGACCTTTTTTTTATCTGAAACATTTTTTTGTATCGTTCCCCGATCGCACGCCTACTGGAAGAAAACCGATTTTCCATATGTTCAACTGCCATCCCCTCCCCCTCACCACCTGCCTGAACGATGTGAAGGTGTCAGGGAAGTCGTCGTCTATGAGATGGGAAACATTGTTTGAAAAAAAAACACTTGCATTTGACTTGACCCCCTTTTTTTCGCCAAATCTACTTATCTGGCTTATATTAAATAGAAATCAATTTGTTTAACTTTTATTATTTTGAGTTACTTACTTAATTCAATACAGCATTTCAATAATCGATAAATTTGTCCTAGTATTACAACATAAAAATTATATTTCAAATACTGTGAGGTCAGCAACCCGCCTTGAAGAAAATAACACTATAATGACACGAATTTCACTGGTATAAATTTTCGGTCATTCACTTACATTTTTTTAATGCAAATTACAATACCCACGTACACGAGAACTAATAAGGTACATAATATATTACGAAGTAGTTTTGTAAAAATTTATTGACAACGCTTTATAGAAATATTGAATAATGTGTGTGATGTTGAGGATCATGTAGGTAGATATCGTTGTGTTTATATCTAGAAACTAACATGAACATTTACTTGGAACAGTTCAAGGTGATAAGGTAGTTAGCAAATTTCTCGTCCTTTGGACTGATTGCGTGGAATTATTACCTCGAAAACATAGACGGCACTGCCAAGTATAATTTGTTTTCTATAATGCATGTTATGGCGGCCTGGTGAACTTGGAGATTCAACTAGAAACTTTAAACATACTATTTTCTGTAAAAACATATCTCAATTAAAAAGGTGATCTGTTCATTACTTTTTTTATTTAAAATTTGGTAGTTATTTTTATTATAATTCAGTGCTTGCAACAAGAGGGGCAAAGTTGGTGATGTTTTAATCATGTGATATATTATCTCGTAAATAGAGCAGCACAGTAAATTTATGTTTCCATTTTGGATCCGCTATCTTGGTTGTCATCTTGACAAAATTATAATACACACTTGTTGTACAGTATCATGAGCTTTGTTCAGTTTTATCTGATATATGTTTCGCATTTGCGACAATTATCAAAGAGTCTTAAACTTCAAGACTCTTTGATAATGGTCACAAGACCGAAACATATGTCAGATAAAACTGAACAAAGCTCATGATACAGTAAACAGTGTGTATTATAATCATTTTACAGTCAAATAACGCCTATCTATTTATTTATTTGACCACCTTGGCAATGTTAATATCTTTGTAAGAATAATAAAGTTTATTTTATTTTATTCTGTCAGAATTAATTAATTTATAAAGTACCGTCATGGATAGTTCAGAGTTCTGTGTTGAACAATAATAATAATAAACTTTATTGATCCTTTGTATACTACAAATCATTGTAAATAGGATACGTCAAAACGATGTGCAGGAAATGTACAAACTATATGACAAAAAAACAT
This sequence comes from Leptura quadrifasciata, assembly GCA_963675555.1. NCBI lineage: Eukaryota > Metazoa > Arthropoda > Insecta > Coleoptera > Cerambycidae > Leptura > Leptura quadrifasciata. The sequence goes on from OY776676.1 coordinate 163,996,043, forward strand.
CGTAGAAACATACATACATGCATATATAAAATCGGAAAAAATACCACGCTATCAGGAGATTTTGTTTTTTAAAAATCCTATAAATTCATTAATTGAATAAAATGGTTCAGTGATGAGCAGTTGTTTTAAACATTTTTAATAATTATTAAAGTCGCTGTTTCGAATATCTTCAGGTAGTACATTAAAAAGATGAGATCCTGCATACAGGATGATTTTTTGTGGTATTCGTGATCGTGTTTGAATGACGTAATATTATCTTTGCCTCGGGTGTTGTATGAGTGAATATTACTGTTAGTAATAAAACTGTTTTTTTTTCGTGTATATGAAAGTTAGGAGTTTCCAGAGATATATAGAAGTAGGAGTGAATATTTTGTTGGCTTTAAAACAGTCACGACAAGACGGCCGCTGGGGTATATTAAATATTAAATGTAAAATTCGTTTTTGTAGTACAAAAACTATACTAACATCTATTGACTGTCCCCACAAGACTATGCTGTAAGCTATCGCCGAATAGATAAATGCGTAATAAAAGTTTAACAATACTGCTTTATCCATTGAGTTTTTTTAGTTGAATCAATAGAAAAAAATGGGGCGAGCGTAGGTGCGTCTTTACTATGTACATACTTCGGTATGCGATGTAAAGCAACGACAGGCGTAGTTAGTAGTTGGATGGGTGACCATTCCAACGGAAACCGCGTCCCCGCCTCACACATCTTCCAACGGTTTGTATATCAGTGTATGCGCGGAAGCTATACAACCTTAGGCGAGCGTTGTATAGGAGATATACCATCCTTCGGAGGGGATGTAAAGCCGTCGGTCCCTTGTCTATTAAATGTTAGGCAAGTAAAAGATCTCTACTCTTCTTAAGGGAAGAGGTTCGGCAAAATTCCTGATTGGGGGTAGCTCGTCTACAGGCGTCGGTGTTAGGCCTTAGTAGTGGAAATAGGCCGACGTTAAATAAATGTATTAAAAAAAAAAATTGAAAAAAGCTTTTATTTAGTTTGTTGCATACGGTCTCAATATGCAGGTCCCAGGTAAAATATTTGTTGATAAGCACACCTAAAAGTTTAGCTGATGTACTTGAGGACAATTCGCATTCATTAAAATTGAAACTAAAATTATGGTCAACTTATTATATTTATTACGAATTAGCAAGCATATTGTTTTATTATGATTTATCATAAGCTTATTTTTTGTACACCACAGAGAAAATTCTTTAAGAACAGTACTGACTTTAGTATGAATATTTTCCGGTTTTGAGTCTGATATAACGATAGTCGTATCATCCGCATACATAAAAACACGCCCTTGTGTGATAATTGTGGGAAGGTCATTGACAAACAGTAAAAAAATAAGCGGCCCGAGGACACTGCCTTATGGGATGCCTATATTCATATTAAATTCATTTGATCTTACATTATCAACCTTGATATAAAATTTTCTATGAAATAAAAAAGATGTGAACCAGCTATTTAATTATCCCCTAATACCCAGCGCATGTAACTTCACGGAAACAAAATCTTTATCAACCGTATCAAATGCGCGAGTAAAGTCAAAGAGTAATGTTTTATTATTTAATTTTTATCCCCTTTATCATAAACATGTTGAATAAAATCTACGCAGCCAGTTTCTGTCGAACAACCCCTCCGAAAACCGTGCTGGCATGATGATAACATATTATTGCTATTTAAAAATTCTAAGGTTTTGTTATAGATTACCTTTTCGAAAATTTTTGAAAAATCGCTTAACGCAATAGGTCTATAGTTTTCAATATCTTGGTTACTACCTTTTTTGTAAATTGGTACAGTTGATTTAAAAAAAAACTGGTATACTTTCTTTTAGCTATGTAAACCATTCGTTCTTTGATTGATATTAATAATCTTACAAATGTCATTTTGACGTTAATCAGTGGCGTAATTATTAAAAATGGTTCGACATCTAACAGATATTCAAAAACTTCGAATTGTTTCTAAAATTGAAGATGGTTGGTCCATAAGAAGACTTGCTGCTGAATGCAATGTGAGTAAAACCACAATAATGAGTGTTAAAAAACAATGGGAAACCCTTTTCAGACTGCAGTAAATGCAATTTCAGAGACAAATTTCCCTGCTTCGGTACCTACTGCTTGCACAAGAATAAAACTAGGAAGCGAATTGAACAGTTGTTCAGCGGCTGAAAAATACAAACTTTCAGAAGAAAAGAAGCAGGGTAGGATTATTTTTGCACTGAATTATATAATCAATGATGAAAACTTCTGGGGATAAGTTGTCTTTTCTGACGAAAAGGTTTTTAAATCCTGTAACGATGGACATGCTCGCGTATAAAAGCCTCCTTCCACTAGATACGACGAAAAATATATTTTCGATCCACAAATATCAGGAAGGTTTTCAGTCAATGTCTGGGCTTGGATGAGCCTAAATGGGTTAGGTATGTGTTGAAACAGTGGTGGTCACCTCAATTCCATTAAATATATTGAAATTTTAGACAATATTATGTTGCCGTCAGTAATAGAGGTGTTTCCGGAAAATAAAAATAATTTTATTTTCCAACAAGAAAACTGCTCCATACATACGGCCCATCGTGTCAGGCAATGGTTTCTTAATAAAAACATAGAGTTGATACCGTGGCCATCTAAAAGTCCGGATTTAAGTCCAACTGAAAATGTTTGGGGACTAATGGTGAAACATATAAGAAAATTAAATAACCATCCAAATAATGTCCAAGAATTGGAAAGGATAATTGAAGACGCTTGGGAGAACTTGCCGCAAGAAGTTAATCTTGCAAGAAATCTGATTTTGTCCATGCCTGCAAGACTTCAGGCAGTTTTAGACGCTAATGGAGCAATGACAAAATATTAGTTAATTCTGTATTACGTAGCTGAAGTTCATTTATTTTATTTTTTATTGTATTTTTATGTTCAGTCTGCATTGTTTACATTTTTTAAATCTCAAGTGGTATTTTTGTGTTCTTATTTTAAAAATAGAATTATCATTATTCAGTTAGTATTTTAATTACAACCATTAGTAGAATTATCCGGAACAAATATAATTTTTTTAAACAATAATATGGCAGGCTTGAAAATTGTTTGAAAAACTTATTTTCTAATTATTATTTTAAATTCTATTTGAATAAAATTAAAAAGAGAGGTTTAATAAGTTTAAAAACACTAAGAAAACCGGTCTCCTCCAAAAATCCCAGGTCCGGGGTAAATCACCTCTTCTCCACCCCCCTCTCGACATGCCTGGCCAGCCCTATTTACAGACATATGCACACAACTAAACTATTAAGATTTTCGATTACAAGAGTTGTACCAGTTTTTTTTTTAAATCAACTGTACTATGGTTGTATGTTTAAGGGGATCTGGAAATTTTCCACAAGCAATTATTGATAAGTTTATCAAATCTGACAAAATTTTACATAATTTTGTAGAGCATTTTTTATCAAGATTAATGGGAATAATGTCAGGGCCTGTAGATTTTTTATTTGGTAAACTCATTATTACCTGTTCAACATCTGCCGCAGTTACGGGAGATAGAAACATCGAGTTACATATGTTTATTATCTATTACAGTAGACAAATATTCTCCAAATATGTTGGAAATCTCGTGTTTATCCGTAAAAAGTTCTGTTATCGAGATTTTCGTCACTAACTCTTTTCTCAACTTATTTAATTTTTCTAGTTCTTTTCGTTTATTTGTTAGTGTCACTTTATTAATTGTTTTAGGAAAAGACGCCAGAAAACACCATTAAAAGTGTTCACAAAATAGTTTGAAATCCTCATCTGTATTAATATTTGTGAATTAAAATTCAAAGGTTATGAATAAAAAATTAAATTCTGCTATCGTTTGATCATCCATTTTCCTAATACAAACTGTTATAATCTCGCATTTGGTGCTTGCTCTTGTTAAAATTTGATTCTCAATGACTGAATAATACTTCAAAGTCGCCTATGCCGTCCTCTGTAGATGTAGATTGTTGTAGGGGTGTTTCATGTTTTCATAGAACAAGTTGTTTGAGGCTTCTAAAATCAACTTGAAATGAGCAACCGCACTGCAATGGTATTTAATATTTTTTATGTCATACTTAGAAAACATAGTTATAAGAAAATATCAGAATTTTCTGGTTCTTGATATTTGGCGAAATGATCCCATTGGATGCTTTAAAAACATCGTCTTATCGCAGATCATTTCTAAATGCGGATTCTCAAAGGATTCATCACGATTATTAGTTCTATTGTTATATTTCCAGTGCAGTATGGCATATAAATCAAGTGAATGACCGGACGAAGTCTTAACTCTTGATATTTAAAATGCTGATCCGCTATGCGGAAAATAAGTTAAATTGGACCATCGCGTACCAAGAAATAATATATAACACAAATAGCATTATTGCATTCTCGGTCTGAAAGCGATGTAGGTGTAGCCATTATTAACTGTTAATGTACTATAGACGCCCAAGAGGATCAGCTGTGTGATTTTTTATTTAACCCCGATTTTATACAAATATCAAAATTGGTCAGGAGTGGTCATATGTATTTATAGACTGATCAAATAACGTGTTGGATACCATTTAAATTTTAGAGGAATGAAGCACACACCTTTTAATAAAGTAGAACTAACAGAGTAAAAGTTAAAAAACAATTTTACTTGAGTTCGTGGTTTAGTGTAAAAATCACTTATAGTTAATGCGCGGAGGCAGGTTGAGTTTACAAAGTCTGAAAAATTCACTTGGTTTATTGCGCGAGGGCAAGACGTTTTCAACTTGGTGACGCCAAGAAAGTTGTTCGGAACTTTTCCGGCAATAAAATAAAGCGCGAAAAATAGGAAGCTAACTAGCGGTCGAAAACCGAAAAAAGCTATTTCAGAAACCTCCGGAGATTCTAGTATGATCAGTAATTACAATTTTAAACACTAATTTGTTAGAAAGGAAACTATTCCACTCGCGATACTTTACAACACTTTGAATCACTTCCGGAACAGAACTTGCATTCGCTTGCTACGAGGGTACTTCTATATATTTAGGAACAGTTGCGTTTTTCGTGCCCCGTAAGTCTCGCATCCCGTTTTAAGATCTGGGAAACTCTGGATATCACTCCATGCGGGCGAGGATGACTCATCGATTGCGCAATATTGTGCAATACTGTAAAAAGTTGAAGTTGAGAAAGGAAATCTACATGAATGTGTTGGGCATAAAAAGACGAATTTATTGATATAAGATTGATGTTGGAATCGGTTTGGATTAAAAAGTTATTGAAGGTTCTTATATCGATAATTTGTGAACATATCGGATTACCCCGTAATGCAGCGTTAAAGCCACGCAGGCACTATTAAAGTGGATACAATTTGTGTACCGGTGCCGGCAGGCTGAATGAAGCGAACGGAAACTATGTTTTAAGGAATAGAGAAAGGTTACAGATGTTGTATACGGAGGGTGATGGGAGAGTATGGATAATAAAACTGGAAACTGAAAACTGGAACCAAACTGCCAAACAATACGGCGGGATCAGCGCCCAGCCGCTTCGGGCCTATGCGACATCCAGTGTATATTAGATCAGTGATCTTTAGTGACAAATTAAATATTTGAAGTGAAGATGGTTGCGCAAAGTCATTTTTAATGTTCTATGGCCCTTTAATAAACTTACGTTTGATTTTTTTTAATGATCTAAGGTACTTTTATTTCAGAAAATTTATTATAATTTAATTAATTGATTAATTAGTTCATTAATGTTTATGTTCAACGGGCATCTCATTTCGAATGATATAAAGTTATTTAAAGATATTATTTTAAAATTTTTTGGGTCACCCGTTTTTCACATTTTTCACCGATTTTAGCACACTATCTGAGTCTGTAAATTGTTTAATAACATTTAAACTGGAAGATATATGTCATTATCTGAAAAATAGTTTAAATAGTCTACATCTACAGATATCCACACTGTTTTTATCAATTTGGACAAGTTAGCATGATAAAAAATCAGCAAGATTTTTTTATTTTATTTAATGTATTGGAGCTTGTACTTATACTTTAATAAAATCACCGTCTAACGTTTAAATCTATTCTCCTCTTTCGCATACGCTACAAGCCTTTATTACACTACTGATACAACAACATAGCACAACATACAGCCAATCTCATACGAACTAACACCGCAGGTTAATCTAATTTCGTAATCTGGATTGTAATGTATTAATAAATATATCAGTTGACATTATAAATGAATGTTTATTAATTGCCTTCCAGGTCTTCTGAGCGACCCTCTTAAGTCTACGAGATCAAGATTTGTCTGATAAGGAGACAGGGCCTTACAGTTTATAGTGGGATCCGAACCACTTCATGGGAATAATTTGAAAATTACTTCGTAGTAGGTGGAGCTCGAACCCACCTCGCTAGGTATGCGCGGAGAAAAGCTAGATGCTCTAGCCCACTGAGCTACACCCCCTAACATATTTACTTACTTTACTTTATTGAAAATCTCGTCATATCTTTTGTTCAAGACTATTTAACATCTTTTTCTAAAAGTTCGTATGGCAAATCAAGTAATGTAGCTAAATTAGGTACAAATTTACCATTATAAATCTATGGTGCGAGCGCAGGTCTGGTTTTACTACGCTTGTACCATCGATACGAAAAGAAAACTAATCAGCAATCGCGGAGGGTACGTCTATGGGTGACCATCAAGGAAATGCAGCGATCTCGCCCCACTTCTAGCGGAATATACGCAGAAGTTGTGTAATCTTGCGCGAGAATTGCGTGGTGGATATACCATCTTTGGGATGGGATGTAAAAGATGTCGGTCATTTGTCTATTAAATGTTAGGCAAGTAAATGGTCGCTGGTTGGGTGTAGCTCGCCTCCAGGCGACGGTGGTAGGCTCTGGTTGTGAAAATAGGCCGACGTTAATAAATGTGTAAAAAAACACTATACTTATACTAATACCAATACAGTTGATATATTTTGATCTCATCTACAATATTAGATAATGGCGTTTTCTCCTAAAGCTAGATTGATGATATATTTGAAACAATTTGTCTTGAAATATTCAAGGAGTTGATCGATAGCAACACCAGCAAATATTTTTGTTTCCAAGGCAATACTTTTATAGGTCATAGATTTTTCATTTCCTTGGCACTGCTGGTATTGTCTACATAATAAGTAGCTATTTTCAATTCATTGGGCACAACTCGTCGTTCCAGATATATATTCATAATGAGTATCAAGCAGTAAGAAATAATAGTTCAAATGTGCTTTTAGAGGGCGGAATATTAAACATAATATTTTTAGTCGCAAACTCCTCTATAAAATCCTTATTCTACTATAAGGAACTTAACCAGACTGCAACCAACAGTTACTCTCCGGGCTATGTGCCCCGCCGAGCGCTGAATTACAAGTTACAAGTCTGGCGCGTTAAGTGTAATAATTGCATATTACCATCAAAACGCTAATGCTTCGATTGCAACAAACACCAGCCGAAAGACTGATCCTACTTAAAGAAGCTCTCTTACCAGTCGTCATACACCACTTGCAGACTGCAGTTTCGAGCTGTTGTAGGCATTTGACGACCGGCACGAGGATCCTTTGACTATTTGGTACATCCCGGTATTTTTACAATAGCGACATGTAAAATAGTCAGCAGGCGCCATCTAGCGGTCCAGTGTCTGTTGCAATCGAAAAATAAAAGCACATTTGAACTATGCTAAGCCCAGTCCAGGCTATTTATTTTTCGATTACAACAGACACTGGACCGCTAGATGGCGCCTGCTGACTATTTTACATGTCGCTATTGTAAAAAATACCGGGATGTACCAAATAATCAAAGGATCCTCGTGCCGGTCGTCAAATGCCTACCTTGCAATGATGAGAGCCAACAGCTCGAAACTGCAGTCTGCAAGTGGTGTGTGACGACTGGCAAGAGAGCTCCTTTAAGTGGGATCAGTCTTTCGGCTGGTGTTTGTTGCAATCGAAGCATTAGCGTTTTGATGGTAATATGCAATTATTACACTTAACGCGCCAGACTTGTAAAAATATTATGTTTAGTATGAAAGAAGTAAACTTAATAATATAGTAAGATTAGTAAGTCAATTGATGCTTTGGAAAACATTGTCATGCAAATGTGCTACTAAATATTTTCTCTTATACCCAACGAACTTGCCTCTTTTCATATGTTTGTTGTATCTTTCTGGTGTACCATAAATTTATAATTGTAGTATGATTTTTTTCTCTTATCTCGAGCTTATTTGACCTCCTTCATAAATATTTCGACTGATCTGTTTGATAGGGGGCGAGCGTAGGTGCGTCTTTACTATATACATACTTCGGTATGCGATGTAAAGCAACGACAGGCGCAGTTAGTACTTGGATGGGTGACCATTCCAACGGAAACCGCGTTCTCGCCTCACACATCTTCCAGCGGCTTGTATATCAGTGTATGCGCGGAAGCTATACAACCTTAGGCGAGGGTTGTATAGGAGATATACCATCCTTCGGAGGGGATGTAAAGCCGTCGGTCCCTTGTCTATTAAATGTTAGGCAAGTAAAAGATCCCTACTCTTCTTAAGGGAAGAGGTTCGGCAAAATTCCTGGTTGGGGGTAGCTCGTCTACAGGCGTCGGTGTTAGGCGTCAGTAGCGGAAATAGGCCGACGTTTAATAAATGTATAAAAAAAAAATCTGTTTAATATTTCATATATTTCTTGCGCGCCCTTCCTCTTTTACCGTACATTTAACATTGTAGATGATCCATTGCAAATTTTTCTTCTTTTTTTTGTGTTTACTGATGGCATATGTTTATTAAACATATTAATTAATTTACTGCAATATAGATGATTATCTAGTTTATCACCTATATTTTTTGTGTTGCTTGGTGATTTTAGTCAATATTTTCTTGCTTTTAAATAAAAATTCTTTGTCTAAGTTCACTTGCCTATATCATGGTTCCTAATTTAGAAATGCTTTAACGTTTTATTTTATTATTAGTATTAAGTCAAATGTTAACATTACTTGCACATTTCTATTAAAAGTAGAGACAAATATAATCCCCTGGGATAATTAATTAATTTAATTCGTAGTTTGCAGCTGGATATTAGAACAAAATGAGTTTGCAAAGGTACTTTTAATTGTTGGACAAATTAAATTTGTAATCCATAATTATTAATGTGTGTTTAATAAAGACCAGTGAAGCATGTAATGTATTTAATTTTAAGATTACTTCATATTACACAGGTGCTCCATAAATTGTTTTAAGAGTTTATTATTATCACGCTTAATCTTATATTTTCTTAATTGGATGTCGAGTAAAACGTCTAGTCGTCATTTGTGTATAGAATTTCCTAAGCATATATCAATTTCCAGGAGGTAATCCCATTTAAGTTATTTTATAGGAACAGTTCATGTGGGCAACATAAAAAAACACACCGTTGTCAAAACAGTGTTGAAGATACTCAAGGTATTTATGAAGCGATACCCCATGACTTATAACTCGAAAGATGAAATATATAACAACCAAGTGGCTTTTGGTGATTTGGTTTCAATTATTTTCTCTAATATCACATCCATGATCATTTTCAATCTATTTTATACCTGATTATAAAGAAGAATAAATTGATTATAAATTGCTCAAGCAGTTACAACAACGGTAGGCATTGCTGTCACTCCTGTAAAACACACAGTTGGGCCGGTTATATCTACGCTGGGTTAGACTGAGATCATGCTTGTTTTCAACAGCGAGAGCCATATTATGACGCAAGGCACAGGAATAAGGCGAAGTGTAGGTGATTGTGAAACGCCTTGCCACATTATGTCATGATATGTAGTGTTCATGCTCCTTTTGTGTGTTTTTACTTCTACAGTTGTTCTTTTGAGTCTTCTCTTTCCTACATTTTTGATTCCGGAAGTGCATACATTCTTGTAGTTTTCTTTCCTGTGCGTTCCTGGTTACGCTCTTGTTGCATTAAAATAAAATATATATTTTTTAAATTTCAGTCGTCCTTTGCTCAAAAACGTATTAAATATGTTATGCCTCCATAGCGAAAAGTAAAGGATCTATTTAAAACAAGAAAATATCGACGATGAAAATGTGCATTTTTATAAACTAAAATCGATTTTCCCGAGGATTTAAAAATTGTTTTAGTTTAAAAAAAAATTGTTTCAATTTTAAAGGAATTATTAGTTTATTTTTATACGGTAAAAATTTATATAATAATTATACTGCAGCCACATTCACAGCTCTTCATAAGAAGAACATTTCAAGGTCTAATATTTTATTACCCCTATTTAAAAAATAGCATTAGATTCGTGATTAACATTGCATCTTCCCAAATTGTCCTTAATTTTTTAATTTATTGACTCATCCTAAACGTAACAATAACATAATAAATTTAATAAACTACTTTTTCTTTTTAAGAGGTTAACGCACCAAGTGAATTTTCAACCTCTCACCTTTTCGTTAACCTCTTCCAATTAAATCGGATCAAACCAGTAATTGCTGTTCTGTTCTCACCGCTCCACTTAAATTCGAAAAATACGGTAAATTCCAAGATATTGCGAAACAGAATCGATGGGGACTTGATAATTCATTGTTGACCGCAAGTGCAAGTGCTAATGTAATAGGAACATATACAGGGTGTTTACCTGTCGCAAATTATTCATGTGTACATATAAATGCTCACTCTTTTTGAAACTAACGTTTTTTTAAAGCTACAGTCTTTTAGTTTTTGATTACATTTCTTCGACTAAATATAAATATTTCGTGTCTTAAGATTATCTTCTATGTTTTAAATCATTTATTGTCCATCCTGCCAATGGGGAATTTTCATCAAATTTGCATATGTTAGTTTATTGTTGATGGCATAAAAAAGTACAGCATTAATCTAATTTTAAGTTATTTTTTAAAGTTAGGAAGGAAGTGGACTAATCTGGACATAGGATTCGGATTTAAGTCGTCAAAATATAATTTTTTAAAGATACAACACCAAAAACTGCACTTTTGAGCAAAACGTCATATTTTATTTTTAAGAATCATGGCCTACCGCCATTTTTTATTTTACGTGAAATCTGAATACATTCCTGTATTCAGCTCCCTCCTAAAGTATGTGCCAAATTTAATAAAAAATAGGAATTAATAAAATTTTTGCAGATAAATTTAAAAATGAAAAAATTAGTACGCATTTATTATTGCAGACATGTAAGTCATGGAATAAATATCAAAAACAGAAACAAAGTTAAATCTAATAATATTACTGATTAATTAAAATTAATAAGATTGATAAGATTGATAATAGTAACGTACTATCCCCTATTATATTTAATTTGAGGTATAAAGATTTCAATGACACAGGTGCCGTATCAAAACATATTTTCAGAGGCAGAAATCACGAACATTTTGTAGGTAGACATAATAATATTTTCCTAATATTCCTAATTCCAGATTAAGAAGTGGCAGTCTAGATTTAAATATTCCAAAAGAAACTATTAGAAGATGTCTTGCAAAGAACCCTTTGAAACCATGCAAACCAAAATTTTTGAATACTTTAGAGCCCGGAGATGAAAATAGAAGACTGGAATTTTGTTTATGGGCTCAAGGAGAATTCCTCAATAATTCTAATTTCATTAAAGAAATATTATATACCGACGAACCCACTTTCACCACCAACGATACAGTTTCGTCCCAAAATTCTCGCTGCTGGCCAGTAGAAAATCCAAACTAGGTTATCTAAAAGTAAATGTTTGGTGCGGGATACTCCATAATAAAATTATTGGTCCGTTCTTCTTTGAAGGAAATTCAAATAGATTCCAATTTTTGAATTTTTTGAAGAATTAATTTTCGAAAGCACTAGACAGTTTACCCATTCGTGACCGAGTTAATTTAAAATTTCAGTTAGATGCGTGTCCTGTACATAACGCAGTGATAGTTGGACAGTGGTTAAATAATCATTTTCGAAATCAGTGGATAGGTCTCAACAGTCCTCTAATTAAATTTCCACATAGGTCACCGGATCTAACACCAATGGACTTTTTCCTTTGGGGTACTATTAAGGAAAAGGTATATAAATCGAGACCCCAGACAATTGAAGACCTCCGAGCTAGAATAAATTTAGTTGTTTCTTTACAATTTTCATTTATAACATTACATTTATTGTTGTTAATAAAAATTTTTTAGTGTTTCCTTGTTACAATTATTTCATGTCATTGTGTTATTGATTCCATGTTAATTTTGCGTGATTAGCGTCATTATGTTTTCATTGCATATTAGATTTAACTTTGTTGTCTGTTTTTGATATTTATTCCATGACTTACTATGTCTGCAATAATAAATGCGTACTAATATTTTAATTTTTAAATTTATCTGCAAAAATTTTATTAATTCGAATTTTTTATGAAATCTGGTACATACCCATTTATGAGGGAACTGAATACAGAGATTCAGATTTTACGTAAAAAAATCGCTAATACGATTTCTTAAATTTTAGCCCCTAGAATAATCGCGGTAGGTCAATTTAAAAAAAATAAAATATGACGTTTTGTCCAAAAGTGCAGTTTTTGGCGTTTAAAAAAAACGGTAAATTTATGCGAGGCATATTTAGATAAAAAAAAGTTATTTGAACGCATATGGGCTGGGCTGCATGTAATTTGACATACTGTCAGGGCAATTTTTATAAAAGTACAACCGCAAAATATCTACGTCATTTAAATTATTATTTTATTTTTAAGTTCATAGCTAATATCATTTATAAATATTATGAATAAACAGTGTCCAAGAACAGACCTCTGAAGAACGCCAGAAGTTATTTATACAAACTTAAAATCACGGTATTGTACGATAAGCTTCTTGTCAGACATGTAAGAATAGAGAAAGTTGATAAGTGTTTCTGTAAGGCCGAAATGGAACAATCGAGTGTGTCAAAGGCTTTAAAAAATCGGTTGTATGACGTCTACTTGACACCTTCCAATCTAGAGTCTCCGCTATAAACTGAGTAGTGCAGGAAAATTTTGACCTATCGATCTACCATCAAGGAATCCATGCTGATCAATAAAAATTTGGGATGGAAAAATAAAATATTATAAAAGGACACTGTTAGATAATTTGCTGAAATTAAATAAAGTGACAATTGGTCTATAGTTTTCAACTGCAGATTTGTTGAGGATTATTCAATTGGAATATTTTTAACATCTCTCATATTATTAGTATAGTTCAAATAGGAAGAAACTGAGACAGAAAAAACATAACAAAAACTTTACGACCTCATTAAAATACCGGTACTCTTTTTTGTGCTGTTCGCAAATTGACTTGCTTACCTTATAGGTTTTTAATGTGCGTCGGGAATGTTTCATGTCAGACTTGGCGCCATGGCCGCGGCGATATAATTATGTCGTAATTTTTTTTGCGTTTTTTATTTACTGAGATCTATTTATTTCAACTAGCGCCATGGCCCGCGGCGATAATAATTATGTCGTAAAGCTTTTGTTAGGTTTTTTCCGTATCAGGAATTTATTACTTGAAGTATATATGGCCATATTTGTGCGCAAACAATCTGCGGCAATCTTCGTTTCAGGCTTTTCTATATGTGCGCCAAAGGTAATTTTTGTTTAATTACATTATCATTAAACCACGAGGTGTAGGATTAATTCATGAGCGTATTTTTAGGACCATTTCCCGAGAAAAAAGATTTCGTTCATTACAACAAGAATTGTGGCGTTGTTGGTGTTACTGAATGACGAAAGGCAGATCCAGTCTATGTGATATAACTTATCCTATAATTTAGCAAAATTAGCTTTCTTAAAATTATAAGGCGAAACTTTTTTTTTTTTTATACATTTATTTAACGTCGGCCTATTTCCGCTACTGAGGCCTAACACCGACGCCTGTAGACGAGCTACCCCCAACCAGGAATTTTGCCGAACCTCTTCCCTTAAGAAGAGTAGGGATCTTTTACTTGCCTAACATTTAATAGACAAGGGACCGACGGCTTTACATCCCCTCCGAAGGATGGTATATCTCCTATACAACCCTCGCCTAAGGTTGTATAGCTGCCACGCATACACTGATATACAAGCCGCTGGAAGATGTGTGAGGCGAGAACGCGGTTTCCGTTGGAATGGTCACCAATCCAAAGGCGAAACTTTGTTAACAATATATTTTGATTTAATTCACTTATAATTTATCTGTGTAATTTTACTCTGGAGTCACATCCGTATGCTGCAACTGCTTTTGTTGTTCAAAGAAATGTTTTAAAATTGCTGTAAAGTCGTGTTTAATTGACAATGCGTTTTTTAAATGAATTTTTTGGTGCAGAGATAATTACTTATATATCATAGGAAACATTTTCTACTTGAATAATTTATCGGTCAATTTATTTATTTAAGTGTGCTGTTTTATACCAAACAATAAATAGAATATAAGTCGACCAACAAATTAATCAAGGTAAAATGATTTCAAGCCCATTTTTTCTTTAAAAAATCATTTAAATACTTTACCGGTTACTCCGCGTTGCATTCTCTGAGTCGCATACTACCTAGATGTAGGTGCTCACATTTCTAATATATTAATTCTACTTTATCTACTATGATAATTCGAACTTGCTTATCACGCATTACCTCCGTAACCGCGATGTTATTTTGCGTCACAGTGATGTAGATTCACATGCAAATATCAGTTATGTAACATGTTTTAAATGATGTGTAAATACAGGGGTTTAATGAGAGTATTTATAGAATTATAGCTTTATGATTAAGTTGAAAAAAAAAATATTTTACACCTAGGTTTACTTTTATCAGCAGCCCGAATGATGAACATCATAATGTAGTTGTAAATTCAGTGGTCGCTTTTGTAAATTTTCCCTTTTCATTTCAGAAAATTGAAATTTGTATGTATTTGGCGATAATCTACGTGTCGTCGAAAATTTTAATTTGACCCTTTATGTCAGCAAATACGGTTTTGTAATTACGTGATTTTTATATTTCATGTCACTAATTTATTCTACATAGTATAACCACAGATAAGAAAGGGGACACCACAGAAAATTATGCGACTAAAAATTTTTGCAAAATTTCAAGGGGGCATTGTCTTCAACAAAATTATCAGTTATTAATATACAGGTTGGGGCAATAGTGTTTTCCAGTCATTATTCTCAAGTTACTTTTTACTTACTTAACCACTATATAAAATCATCTGTACTTTCTGTCTGTAAGGTCCACATAGTAATGTCGGAAAAGTAAACAGTTAAAAACGCGAATAAACATTTCCAACATACGCCGAACTAAAATTAAAATAAACGATAAAATTATGTTGGAGGAAGTATTGAGGAAGTCTCGCGGAAATCCGAGGAGAAGTCTCCTATGAAAAGGAAGTCTGGTGTACAAAATTTTGACCACGGTTAACCCCTCGGTGCCATCTTTTTAAATGGAATGTTATAAATATCAGTACATTATTAGAAACCTCTTTCTAGACTACTTTCACTCCTCTATTATTATTGATTATCTCCCAACCATTTGGATGTACCTTAGTGCTTTTCTTGTTTAAATAATGCCATCTGCAGATGGTTTTTGAAAAAATCACTACAGTCACCATTATGAATTTTAACGAAATATTTTGTAAATATCAATTGCGAGACATCTGTGTGATGTTTTTGAATCATTTTCACTCCCTAAAAATATACAGGGTGGCCAAGAATTATTTTTCAATTTAGAACTTTTTCAATTGAATTTTCTCAAATGTTCAAATTGAACACCCTGCGCATATTTTTCCACCACATGATGTATGAATGAAAAACAGACAATTTTTGTATGCACATCTCTATGGCTATTTGTAACAATTTTCGATTTATTGAACAATAAGTACAAAATTTAAGAATAAACTTTAAAAAATTAGATGTTTTTCCAAATAATTGAACAGAAAAAATTTTAATAAATGCTCCACATGTTGGCCATTTTGATTGGTACACGTCTCTATGCGTCTTTGACATGAAGTCTACCTACTCTGTATAGATGTTTGACTTAAACTAATCTTTTAGAAGCATTAAAAAAAAAAAATGGAGACTTTACCAGATCTCCTCCTCATTCTAATGAAAACATGAACCCATTCATCATAGTTGTCTCTATACAATCTAAACAAGGAGAAACTACATGAATTTTACTTATACGATTAGGAATTGTTAGCATTCGATCAATATTTAAAAATAATCAAGAAAATGAAGCAAAATATGCTCACCTCGGGCGTGAACAGTTTCTTCTTAATAGCACTCTTAAGCGTCGTGAAATCAAACTCCTCTTTCTTTTGGTCGTCAGGCGTTGATTTACTACTCTCATTCCATAATTTACTATCATTCGTTTGATTCTCATCACTAACACACACCACGTTTCCGTTATTTTCATTATCCGCACTAGTATTAAGTTTATACTCTATATCACTGGCTTTTAATTCGATCCGTTCAGAACACACGCCGTTTTTTAAGATAACATCCGAGTAAGAGGCGTCTCTTTCATCGTCAAAACTGTCCTGTGTCTTTTTGTTATTCTTTTGAAACATTTTACCGGTATTCTGCAGAACCTTTTTGCATTTGGTTTTGGAGTTTTTGTACATCTCCTCGAAATTTATCGTTACCTTTTCCTTCTCGCCGAAGGCTCCTACTCGCTGTTGCGCTGCGTGCTCCGTCATCAGATGGTTAAACTTGGATCTAAAATTATTCCACGTGTCCACAGCCTTCTTTGGTTTCCGGAGTAAAGTTGGTCGCCGCAAGCGTATCGGAAGTTTACTTCTAACCTTGCAGTATTCCATACTTTCCGAATTGCGACTTTGCTCGCTGGACTCCCTATCATTTTCAACGCTGTCTACAATTACTTGGCTTGCTGAGATGTGCTCAATACTCGAGTGACGCGACGGCATCATTGTAGGTACATTTTCTATATTTTCAAGATCAAACTCGGTCAGTGATTGAGATAACCTATGCGTCTTCTTCAGTGACCTTGGTACCTTGTAATATCCATCGTCAGAGTCATTTTCGTTGTGTTCACGTAGAACTATGTTTGGATCACTACCGGCGGATTTGATTACATTAGGAATGTTTTCCAAACTTCTCACGAAAATTTCAGTTTGGCTTACGAATTTTTCCGTGGGATGGCTCTTAGGCATGTCCTCTTCGTCAGCGGCTTCAGCAGAAATATTTTCTTCGTCTGGAGTAGATAACACAATTTTAACTTCACTTTTGACAACTGTGACGTTCACCGGTTCATAGTTTGATTGTTCATTTTCGTGTGCAGTTTCTTCCTGTGCGTCCTCTGGTTTTGACTCTTTATTTTTGTCGAAAAACTTGAAACTAATTCTCGGCACATCGTACTCGAATTTGCTGTTATTTTCATTTATATTCTTAGATTCCAGTTTTTGATTTGTCTCGACATCAACATACAAGTCCATATCTGTATCACTATTGTCTTTATTTATATTATTGCTGCTTCGATCGGACATTGCCCTAGCATCTTCAAATTCCTCCTCGTCCTCAGATGTACTTGTATCTACGTAAACGCTGTTTGGCAAGCTTCTGGATTTGTCGTACTCGAGTTGTGCCTCTTGAAAGTCGTAGAAGCCCGAGGATCTTTTTGATTCCTTATCGGATTTGTCGTCATCTTTATTCGGAGACTTTCGAAAAAGCGATGCGTTTAAATTCGGCACAGTCACCCTCCACTGCTGTTTGTTTATTTTGGTAGTAATGAACTTTTTCATTTTCGTCGTTCTGTCCTACGAATTTCTCCATTTACTTACATTTTCTACGATGTGAACTTCTGTAATAGTAAGGTTATTTAAAAATTAATGTTATCACGGCTATGTTAAAATTACACTGAATAAAAAGTTGTCTAAGCTGCGTGACGTACAGTATTTGTAAAAAAGAGTACGAAGTATAATAAAACAAACAATATAATTAATAGTGAACCAGTAATTTGTCATGTTCCAGACAAGGATAGATAAGTATATGTGTTACATTATACGGCTGCGAAGCCAATACGTAGAGTATAAATTGTTGGGAAGGTCAAAAGCATTGTTATCGTATAGTACTGACATTGCTGCATTCGATACACCTGATTTTTTAAAACCTGCAATGAACCACTGACATGGAAAATCTATAAATTTCTTGAACGGCGATACCGATTGATTAGCTTAATCGCAGTTCCTACGTTTTTACAATTACTGCATAATCCATTCGGTAACTAGATAATGTATTATTTCAGGGAGGATCGATTCATTTACGAAGTGGCGGATTACTTTAAGAGGTCAGTCAGACAGAATTGAAATCTAGTTTATTCACTCTCGCTCGGCCGTTAAAAGTAAGTTATTTGGCATAGTCGGGTACAGCTTTGCTGAGCAATCAAAAAACGCAACAAAAACTTTACGACCTCGTTAAAATACGGTTACTTTCTGTACTAACTCGCCTGCAAATTGGATCACATCTTTATATTTAAAACAAAACTAAACTCTTTAATTACAAATACTTTTTATTCTTTGGACGAATATCTGAATCTTTTATAATATGTATTTTAAAACATTTTAATTTTACTTCCACGTGCAGCGGAAGTATAGCAACGCAAAAAAAATTATTATTATTTTTTGAAATAGGCTTAAAATGTCATGAAACGTCGAAATTTTTAATTTGAGCAAAAAAAAAAAAATGCATGTCTGTCTGTCGGTCTGTATGTCTATAACTTTTTTTTTGTGCGCACGTTTACTCTGGAACTGTCTATGATATTGACTTGAAATTCGGTACACTTATGTATGGTAATGAGATCTGGAACTAGATTCTATTTTGATATAATTCCGTTGAAGGGTTCGGGGGTAAATGGGGTAAATAAGGGTAAATAGGCAAAGCAAGCAGGTAAGAGTCCATAAAATTGCAATTTAGGGCATGTACGAAGAGTCAAGGTCTCAAAAAATTTTTTCGGCATCAGCCACTCTCCACCTCCACTGTCACCCCCAATATCACCTTCCCACTATTATGAAAGTGAGTAAAAAAAATTAAAATGTGATTTAGGGTATATACAAGAACGAAACGTCTCAAAAAAAATTTCTGACATTAGCTACCCCCTCTACCACCCCGCCCTATTAATAAAAGGAGTAAAAAATTAAATTGGGATTTAGTGCGTATACGAGAACCAAGGGACTCTAAAATTTTTTTGGCATCAGCCACCTCCTCTACCACCCCCATTGCCACTCCCACCCTATTATTAAAAGGAATAAAAAATTAAATTGGGATTTAGTGTGTGTACGAGAACCAAGGGCCTTTAAAATTTATTTTGGCATTGGTTATTAATCTACGTTCTTATAAGCCGATTAATGAAGCTTATAAAATGACGCCTTGAGGACAGAAAATAGCAAATTTATCAGAATCGGCCTACCGTCTGTGTCTGTCAAGTCTGTCTGCCTGTGGATGATAGTTTTTTTCGAACATAGACCAACGTAGAAAGCTGATATTTAAGACATAAGACCTGGAAGAAGAACCATATAGAATGCTGATGATATTGGCGAACCAGGGTAGATCTAGACAGGGCAAAAAATAATTTTTTGTTGATATGAAAATGTTTCAAATTAAGATTGTTTGAGATTAGAATAATCTATCGAATTGTCCCTTTGCAAATTTCTCGTCATAAGGACAGGCAGGAATAAAGCAGTTATTCGAATAAAAATTGTTCAAGATGGAAAATTGTTTCGATTAGTCTTTCAGATTATCAGGAACTGCTCCAGGGGGGACCCAAAAATAAATTTCTGTTTTTTCAAAAAATTTCTAAAATTAAAATTGTTTAGAATGGAAGATTGTGGTGGAAAAGGTCCTTTACACATTTCTTATCAGAGCACCAGGGACGGCTCCAAGGATGGCCCAAAATAAGTTTTTGTCAAATCAAAAAAACTTCGAATAATGGTATACTGTGTAACAAGTGTGGTAGCTAGGTTTTACCGTACGTTTGTAAAATTTCAAAATGAGCTGAAAGTGATAAATAGGTCTGTCCATAAAATTTAGTTGTTAATTGGAAATTATAGATTTATGGGTGTTATCAATCTCTAAAAAAAAATTAAAACAGAAGTTATTTACTTTCGGCGTTATTTGTAATAGAATACCTCAACGCATCGAAGCTAGAAAACGTTTCCATGGCGCGAGGCTAGGCGGGTGACGTCACATGCCTGCTACGCCATATGCGCTGCGATACCTAGATGTTGCTATAGTGATGTAGTTAATTTTGCGACTGTCATGGCTAGGACGGGCCGGATATTTTGCCGATATTTGTCATACTCGTATTTATCTGTGCTTTGAAAGAAAATCGAATACCATAATCACGTCTACATTCGGCAAATTATGTGAATCCCCTTTCTGGGAACCTTCCTCCATATTTGACAACAAAAACAAACTCAATTTGACGTTCTATATAGTAAAGGCACTGTTACTGCCGTGAACTCAAACTTTGTTTTAACAAGAACAACACGGAATAAACCTAACGCAGCGTACAGATAATCTGGCGCCTGCCGAGCCAGCAAGCATGTGACGTCATACGCGTTTATCTAGCTGAAATACAGTAAGCAATTTCTACGGCTGCTGCTGTTGTTCGGATTGACTTTTTTAACCACATTTCTAATATTCTTATTATTATGTAGCACTACTTTTAATGCATATTAATTTCTTTATGGACAGACCTATTGTATCATCATCAAAAAATATTTCTAATAATACAAATTGTTTAGGATGAAAAATTGTAAAATGATGTTTCAAATTTCTCGTCGATTTTTTTTAATAAAAATTGTTTAGAGTGAAAAATTTTGTCGAATCAGAAACTGCTTCAAGTAAACATTGTTCATGATGAAAAATTCTATTAAATCAAATTGTTTACAACAAACCTCGCAACAGACAATATGGTTTTTCCACTAGCTAACGCTAATTCATTGGCCAAATTTTAATACAGTCACAATTTTGCTTCTTCAATTATCTTGTTTACAAGAATCGTGACTGATTTACACACGGGCAGCCTGACAGACAGGACGGACATATAAACAACCTGACTATTGCAACCTATTTACATATCATTTTACCTAAGTTTTGAGTCTAATTTTTTATTAGATTTTAGATGTTATAAACTTTTTTAAGTAATTTACCTGTATTTGTTCATTTCATTGCCAATTATTTTTTTTTTGTTTAAATAATTAAGTCTTCTTAATTCAATAATCAAATATTCGTGTTAATATTTTTAATCATTAAAAATAAACTCGCCACGTATTTTACTGATAAATTTTCTTCTTCGTTAGTTTTGATAATTTAATATATTATGGAAAATTAATAAGTAATTTTGACATAAAAGATGATTAAATATCTCATTATTTATTAAGTGTATTTAATTAATAATGATTTCTTTAAGAATGATTTAAAATGTTAAAATTATTTATTAATTTTTAGTAATACATTAAATACTCGAAAATAATAAAGAAAAATTTATCATTAAGATATGTGATCAAATTTTCAACAAATAGTTCCTTTGGAATAATTAAAAATATTAACGCGTATGCTTGATTATCCAAATAAATAATTTAATAAGCAAATATTTTTAACCGCCATCTACGTCACCTGAATAGCCCTTTTAAGTATAGGAGATATAGATTTGTCTGAGTAAAGGAGACGGGGCCCTACAGCTTATAGTGGGATCAGAACCACTTCTTGGGGATAATTTATAATTAAAAATTACTTCGCAGCAAGTGGGCGAACCCACTTCGCTAGGTATGTTCAGAAAGAAAGCTAGACAAGCTAACCCACTGTGCTACCACCCTTCTAACTGGCAATGAAAAGAGAAATTTCCCAAAAAAAAAAAAAGAAGACCTTGTGTCGGATGCTCTATACACTGTCCCTTGTTGGTGTCTTTTAAAATTTTATTAAGAATGGTTGAAAGGTAACGGAAATTTGACGAAAAAAAAATTTGGAACAGGGTATTTTAATATAAAAATTTATTTATGAGAAAGTTTGCCCGAGTTGTCAGGGCCGATGTTTTAAATATATTTACAGTATTTTGCAACATATTTGCAGATTTTTTTTAAATGCATTTTAGAACAACTGAAATATAATTCGTGAAACCTTTTTAAATTATTCACATTTTGACAATTTATAAAGGTTTTGATGTTTATTCTCCTCTGGTGACCGTACTATTATTTGTATTTTTTGAACAGAATGATGTGTTTAGTATTTTCGCACAACAAGGCAAAAGCACTTACCAATATAGCAACTTTGTTAAACATTACGACATTCACAAACACATCTCTCACATCTATATCACTAAAATGCGACTTATTTTGAAGTTTAAACTAAACTGAGGTTTATTGTTAAATACAAGTACACCCCTATAAGTATAAATGCTTTTCTTGAACAGGCCAATGCAATAATAATTGGAAATTCCCAGTAAAGGGGGTAGTATTTACTTAAATTATCAGTTAAATCCTAATGAGTCGTCTGAACACCGTAAAATGACTATAAATACAGAAACGTCACGAAACATTTCGCCAAAATATACTAGTTAAGTTACATTTATTTCTAGCTGAAATGATAATTTTTCTATTATTGAAAATTAACGATAATTTGCAGCAGTGTAAAATTATCACATAATTCTACATTAATTGGTAAAAATAATGACGACCAAAAAGTCATTGTGAAAATAAAAAAAGGGGACAATTTTGTAAATATACTTTTTTACATTTAATAAATTTCAATAAATATTGGACGGCAAGTTATATATCTGTTCCTCAAATAGATCAAAGGGAAAATAAATAATATATTTTATTAACCTATTCGTATAAAAAATAATAAAAAACGTATTTCAACGTTGCTTTCTTAGACAACTGTATAATTTTTAGTTTCTTTGTAAACAAAAACCAATATTTACCAGATAAAAATGCTTTCTTTCAGGGTTTCCAGTCAGTGTGATAAATATTGGTAAAATAACTAGACTAGACTGTTGGTAAAGTTAATCAAGACATCTCAAAAATATGCGACTGATATGCATTACGAAGCTCAAATATCAGTTTCATTATTTAAGGATGTATTAATACGATTTCCGAACAAAAATAAATATTAATTTCGTTCTAGATCCTTGGCAGACGAAAACAAACAACTTTTTATTCAGCATCAGATTTATTTTTACAAACTTTATTACCTACCTTTGCCTCGCCGGAAAAAGCAGCACAACACACAGAATCCGCACAGATTTTCCAGTTCACTTTCCCCGGCCGCACTTGATTTAATTCCACTTTCACACGTTTAACTAGTATTTTGACAAATTTTCGTAAAATGGCTCTATTTCGATTACCGCAGGGCCAACGCAGTGCATTAGCGCGCTATATTAAGTCTGTAGCGCTATAATTATCACATGTGTGTGTGTATTCCTACGGTCGTCCTTTATTAAAAGCAGATAGAGAACGTGTAGATGATCAACCATAGAAGTAAGAATCCGAGAGGGTGCCGGAACACGACTGTTGTCAAAATTGAATACATACGACATGTGGTTCTAAATAGTCGCAAATTTTAAATTTTATTTATTATATTTGGATACTACTTTCATGTTTCTTTCACTTATCTTAAATTACTGTTTTTTAACTTTTCGATTTGTTGCGTTACACCATCGACATTGTCAGAAATAATAAAAAGTGATGTAATAGTAAATTGTTTTATATGGAGTAAAAGTGACGTTTTTTTTGTCGAGGCAAGATCAGCCGAGACATAAGAGAGTATATTATTAGCAGTAAAAATGGCTTTTACTCCGAAAAAGACAGGTTTTTTTTCTTCGAACGTTGATTAGCTATAAAAAAAGATAAAGATAAAAAATTTAGCTCTGCATTGCCATTAGCAACGGAAGAAAAAGATCGCTCGAGCGGAAGAAAAGTAGTTTTACTTCCGTTGCTAATGGCAACGCTCAACCGTCTGAAATGTTAAACTTTTTTCTGACGTTTCAAGAAAAAATGTCTTTAGTGCCGCTTATAAGCGGCAGTAAAATATTTTTTGTGCCGCTTTGATAGAGTGTCAGAGGACAGACAGTTTAAATTCAAGAAACTTGTCATTAAAGTCATGTTTTTTGACGCTCGAGGAAAATAGTATATCGTTTTATATTGAATAAAAGTAATATTTTTTGCGTCGAGGATGTACTTGATGATTGAGGGAAGCGAGCATGGCTAGAACAGCCGAGACATAAAAAATCATTTTTACTCTACATAAAAAATGCTATTTTTGTTAAATGTCTGATATGCATTAAAATAGTGTTATTGATTTGAAAAAATATCACATTGGAGCCCCTGGTGAGAGGCAGTTAAATACTTAGTGCTGCTCAGAGGGGCATAGAAAGTAGTACTTTATATCATAAGGGTGGTAATTATGTCTTTACCGCACACGAGTGACTCGACTTACAATTACTCAAGGACGGTAAAGACGTTACTCTCCGTATTATATACGACTTTTCTTTCCTATTATTTGGGTTTTCTACCACATGTATTATTATCCTCTTCAAAAACAAATCACCGAATCTACAAAATAATAGAATTATTGGAAAAAGACTCTGCGCCCGTGACGTTTACGGCAAAGGAATAGTCAGAGGTTATGTTTTGAAAATAATATAAATAGGGATAAACACAGAAATAATGTATTTTGCTGACGTTTTGGAAAGTAATCTCTTTCCGTTTTCAAAGCTTTTTTTGGAAGAACTCTTATTTTGCTGTGTATGTCAAATACACAGCACAGTGGTGTAGTTTTGTGTGTCCTTGTAGAGTGGCAGAGCATATAATGTTAAACTCTGGCAGGACGTTAATGTAAATAAGATTATTAAAAAATATACATGACACAAAAAGATAATCATAAATAAAAACAAAAAGTATATAACTGTAAAAAACTCAAATCAAGGATAGACTGTAAAGTGGCAGTTTGCTTTTAATTTAATTCCCAAAATGTATGACAAAATAAGTTCAAAATAATGTTTACAACCTTTCGAGGGCAAATTGTTTCTGTTTATATATTTCTGTAGACGCGAAGCTAGTAATATTTTTATAAAGTCCCATTACTAGATAACATGGTTGTTACTCGACTCGACTCGAATTTTTTTCTCAAATTTCTCCTTTGCGGTCTAATTTTTATGTTCATCAAGTCTCGCGTTGAAAGGTCTAAAAGACTCACGTATATAATATTTACAACACACCCAAGAAACACACTAAATACAATACTTCACGTATCTACTTAAAAAAAAAATGTTAATTAATTTCATTTTAGATCTTAACCCGCAATTAAATATTTTTATTAAATTAGTTTCTAAAAGAACAAAATTCTTATATATAAATTTAAAACGTTTAAAACAATCTACGTGCAGTTTATATGTGCACTCATTTTCTCATCGTCCTACTTCTTTGAGACCGACTAACCACGTGTGTGAAGAATATTGCAATTACGGTGTACATATAAAATTGTTGTAAATTCCATATTTAGCAAACCACTGAAATTTTAATTTTCATCAATTAATAAAAAGGAAACAGTATTTTGAGGTAGAGTTATAATACGATTATAAAAACGAGTTGTGTGTGGTACCACTGCGACGTATTGGCTATTAATACAAGTGGCGATTTTTTTTGCTTGTACAAACATTAGTTGTCATAAAATATCTGTTACTTGTACAATCTTTATGCAAACAGCACAGGGTGGATTCAATTTAAATATTGTAAGGGGCAGCACTTTTGTTTGATTAATATGGTGAGCACGTAAAGACTAGAATAAATTCCTTAAAATCGCAACAAGGCAAGTGACAAAAATTCACTCAGACACGTCAATTTTTTAAAATACATTTCTCAATTTTGTCATTTTTTTTTCTGTCAAACATGTTTTAAAAAGTTATGGCGTCATCAGCGTTTTTTAAATGGCAATGTTTAAAAGAGTACATTTTTCTGCATATAATATGTTACATTCTATAGCATATTGCATAACGAAATTATCGAGAAAAAATCTAGTACCTAATTGTTTCGGGTCCAATTTTTCGAATTTCATAACTAATTCCCTCAACATTGTTCAGTCTATTAAAATAAACTTTGAAGTTAAGGCAACCTCATAATTATTATTATTATTATTAGCCTTTACTCGAGTCCGAGTATAAAAAAATGTTACAGTCGATAGATTGTGTGTAATAAAAAACAAGTAAAAGGTGTAGTCTATTGTAATTCCCATTCATCTACGGTGCACACGACTATGGCTATAGAGGCCAATTCGGGAGAGCACATGCCGACCGCAGTCAGGACAAACATAGACCTGGTTAGGTCTTGGATTCGGCCTTCTTGCAGCAACATTTCCTTGATAGCTGGCCACAACTCCTCGCCATTCGGTTCTGTCTGCTGCAAGTTGTTCCCATTGCTCGTCTGCAATACCGCAGGATTTTAGATTTTCATGGAGAGCGTCTTTGAACCTCTTTCGTTGACCGCCACGCCTTCTTCTACCGCTTAGCAATTCACCATAAAGTGTACATTTAGGAAGGCGGTTATCATGCATACGATGAACGTGACCTGCCCATCTTAGGCGTGCTCTTGAAATACGCACCTCAATTGGAAGGCTTTTTGCTCTCCTGAGTACTTCCACGTTTGATATGTGATGGAACCAACGGATTTTCATCATACTTCTGAGGTGTCTTTGCTTTGCTGAAAACGTTCTAATTCTTTCACATGACGACGGTAAGTGACCCAGCTTTCACATCCGTATAGCAGTGTTGGAATGACAACTACTCTGTAGACAGCCATTTTCGTTGACAAAGCAAGGTCTCTCTCTCTAAGTCCCCAGAGTGCTCTAGATGCAGCGTTAATTCTATTGCGAATCTCGCTGTCTATGTTTACTTTGTCATTAACAACGTTGCCTAAGTAATTGAACTGATCCACCACTTCAAGAGAATTTCCGTTAAGTGTAATGTCTATTTGGTTCACTTGATGAGGAGTTGACATAATCTTAGTCTTTCCAATGTTGATTTTAAGTCCCAAGGAATCATAGCTCTGGGCATACACATCTAAAAGTTCTTGAAGCTCTTCCGGCGTAGAGGCTAAAAGTGCACAGTCATCCGCACACTGGAGATCACAAATGAATCGTGTGCGTGTCTTCGTGAAAGCTCTAAAGCGCCCTATGTTAAAGAGACCGCCATCAGAACGGTATCTGAGACCTATTCCTCTGACTGTCAGTTTGTTGTCAACAATAATCGTTAGAGCAGTGGTAAACAAATTAAAAAGTAGGGGTGCCAGGACATATCCCTGCCTAACTCCAGTGAGGGTTTGGAAAGGTTCGGTTGCCTCATTATTATACATAACCTGGGCGTTGTTGTTTGTATGTGCGACATACTTCCACAAATTTCCTAGGGATACCTAAGCGGAACATAATTTTCCAGAGCACTTCCCTGTCCACCGAGCCAAACGCCTTGGTTAAATCAATGAAGGCCATGTGAATTTCTCCTTGATGTTCGAGTGCTTTTTCTTGAAGCTGTTTAAGTGTGAAGATTAGATCCGATGTGCCTCGGTTTGGTCTAAAGCCACTCTGTGTTTCAGGAAGTAACTTTTCCATAACAGGTGTTAGCCTATTTGCCATCGCTTTAGTGAGTATCTTCCCTCCAACAGCCAGGAGAGCTATACCCCTGTAATTTCCACAGTCCGCAGCGCTCCCTTTGTTTTTGAAGAGGTTGATTAAAAGTGTATCACGAAACTCCTGCGGAGCTTGACCGCTTTCCCACACGACATCAAACAGTTTTTTGAGGTAGGGTATGAGCTCTGACGACACAGCTTTAAAGATCTCAGCTGGGAGTGAGTCGGCGCCGGGAGATTTGTTATTTTTTAGCTGCCCAATGGCGGTTAAGATCTCTTGTTAGTGGTTTATCTAAGTCTTCGAAGGTGTCATATTGAGGGATAA
Source organism: Leptura quadrifasciata (assembly GCA_963675555.1). Lineage (NCBI taxonomy): Eukaryota > Metazoa > Arthropoda > Insecta > Coleoptera > Cerambycidae > Leptura > Leptura quadrifasciata. The sequence goes on from OY776676.1 coordinate 164,023,945, forward strand.
GATTTATAATATCGTGATCGGCTTGACTTTGCTGGTTAAGAATGTTAGAGTAGTGTTCTTTCCATCGGGCTCTTATTTCCTGGTCTTCTTTGAGGAGATTTCCATTTAAATCTTTAATAGGGCACATATTTTTCCGACTGGGGCCGTACACTGCTTTTACTCTTTGAAAGAAATTCCTGTAGTCGTGTGAATCGGCGTACCTTTGAATTTCTCTGGCATTGCTTGCCCACCACTCGTTCTTTATTCTTCTGATTTCGCGTTGCGTTTCATACTTAGATTGGGTAAAAGCTTCTGCTTTTGATGAGTCGTTGGGGTGGTTGATAGCGTTTTGGAAGGCAATATGTTTGCGGTCAAGAAGTTCTTGTATAAAAGCTTCATTACCATTGAACCAGTCCTCCTGTTTTTTACTTGCTGCAGTGCCAAGAATTTCCTCACTCGCACTTTTTAAACTGTCTTTAATTTGTGTCCAGGTAGTAGCGACATATACAGAATTGGTTTCTTCTAGTGCACTCAAATTCTCTTGAACTTTTTGCTTTAGTTCGACGGTTTGTTGGTCACGCAATTTACTAATACAGAGACGGGGTCTACGTTTTACTTGAGTTCTTCGGTGTTTGGGTCTCATAACAATTTTCATTTTAGAGACAACAGGACGATGATCGGTCCAACATTCGCTATCAATGCGCGCCTTTTTAATTTGGACGTCCTTGAGATGCTTCCTACGTACGATAACATAGTCCAGTAGATGCCAGTGACCTGATCTGGGGTGATGCCAGGTGCCTTTAAATTTATTCTTTTGTCGAAAAATGGTGTTTGTTATAACTAGATCATGTTCGGCGCATTTAGTTAGGAGTAGTTGACCGTTAGCGTTCATGTTGCCCAAACCGTTCTTGCCTATGATGCCTGGCCAGGTGTCTGCATCTCTCCCTACTCTAGCGTTAAAATCGCCAAGAATAACGATAACCTCATAATATGATTATTACGACTGTCAAAATAACCATCTTAAGTTTAACATGCCGAAATTTTTCCAAAGGTAGTCTGGAACAAACTACGACACAAAATCTATTGGCAGAAACTGATCCGATGAGGATAGTCAACAGGAGCTGTACTCACTCTTTATAAATGGCAGGGATAATAATATTAAATAAACACCACAGAAATGAGACAACCCCCAATTCCGGAATCCAGAGTCTTGTGCGAAAGGGGGTTACACACTGAAAAAACGCGGACATGCAACATTTTCCTCCGACAGTGCTGGAGCCGGGACGGGATACCCGTGTGATTAATCCCAATTGCCACCTCGCGCCTTAACCAACGCGGCTATCGGTCAAAGAATGGAATTGGTCATGCCTTACCTTCGACCTGCAAACCAGCATCTGGTGTGCAAATGCGCGAACACTTGTGGAAGATCGCTTTATTTGGATTAAAATATCTTTGAAGGATATTTGTACGTGATGTTCTTGAATGACCAGTATCACCACTATACTTCATGTGATTCGTTGAGTAGAAGCAAATGTGGGTATGATGAGGATGACGACGATTGGGATAATCTCTCTTCGTTCAAGCATATAGCTTTTCTTCCATTATATTTCACTTAATCGTGAACATGTATATCAGCCAGTTTTTACATACATACAAAAATTGTTACCTATCCATTTTGAAGATGAATTTCGAATAAATCAAAAAAGGAAAGCTTGGGTACTGGGCTCATCAGTCGATAGTGACAGAACTACCTATTTGAAATTTTCCAACTCATTGTGATAAAGTAATTTTTATTTCTGTTTTTTTATTACAAAATCAATATAAAAGCAAAAAACAAATCTGATATTATTAGATTTGTTTGTTTTACAGTTTGCCAATCAAAATTATAATGTATGGATAAAAAAATTAACCTCTATAGTCCCTCCTTTTACCTTTCTGGGACACCCTGCATTATTGTGTAGGTAAGTGTTCTTTATAAACAGATTGCGCATTGTTTGCACGAGAAAGACTTAACTATGTTTATATTCCTGTCTACCTTTGAAACTCATCTTGATTACCTAGGCGTTAATGACAACACTGTCGTTGTTACTGACTTGACGTAAGATTATTTAAGAAAACAAGTAAATCGCACTATGATCTAATATTAGGTCGTAAATAAAAAGTAGTATTCACATAAGGTGCTCTGCTCTGACGCAGTTACTGTTGCGAGGTTTCCAAACGCAGAGATTTTAAATTTCAGCTGGTAGGTAAGTAAGTATGTTCTTTCGAGGGGATGATAGAAACAGAAAAAAATTAGTTCAGTTTTGTATGTCTACGCTTTGTTTCTAACCCTTTCAAGGAAACAGTTAAAACTCAGTTATTGGCTTTAAGTTGAAAACATTAAATTTGAACAATTAACTAGTCTAATAACGATGTATATTAACGCAATGATTATTATTTTTTGTTGAAATAGGCTTAAAATGTGATGAAACGTCGAGATTTTAAATTTGAGCGAAAAAAATGTCGGTCTGTCTGTAACTTTTTTTTGTGTGCACGTTTACTCTATATTGACTTGAAATTTGGTACATTTATGTATTATAACGAGATCTGGAACTAGATTATATTTCGATCTAATTCCGTTGAAGAATTCGGGAGTAAATGGGGTAAATAGGCAAAGGAAGCAGGTAAGAGTCCATAAAATTGCAATTTAGGGTATGTACGAAAAGCCAAGGTCTCAAAAAAATTTTTGGCATTAGCTACTCCCCACTACCGCCCCCACCCTATTATTAAAGAGAGTAAAATATTACATTGGAATTTAGTGTGTGAGATTTGGATACAAAATCTCGAGCAAAATCTGGATGTAGAAGTAGTGATTCCTTGGACTGCGGTTTTTCAAACTATTTTGATTTATAGGGTGCTTACTAGAATGCTTCAAACACATTAAAGTATACATATTTTTTTTAAATCCTTTTGGCGAACAGACACCACAAAAAATATTGATGAAAAAATAATACGCGTGCTTCTTGTTTAGCTGTTTAAATGTTAAAAACTAGAATGTGTGACAAAAGCAATTACGGATGCAGAATCTTGTACTGCTCCTGAAATCATGGACATTGCAAATAAAACAACATTAAATTCATTACAAACAGTATGAAACAGCGTTCTAATGCAATAATACCGCCCCAGAACCCGTCCGGGGACCGGCCGTGCAAGCACCGCACTGATCGCAGTGGTCGATTGCAAAGCCGGGCGGACCGGATCTGGCTTGGTTAAAAACAAATTTTAAGACTTAACCTAAACACCTTTTAGCAAAGCAAATAAAAATAGGTAATACCATTAAAAACATCAAATATAAAAGATTTTAAAAAACTTAAAATTACACATAATTTAAACAACTTGTTCACTGTAACACTTTTTAAAAAAATTTTACAATTGACGCAGATACCTCAATTTAAACGAGATACCTTCCGCGAAACGCATGAACGCCGGGCTGCGCAAGGCTGGCCTAAACTTTTAGCTTTAAGAATTTTGATTTCATAATGTTTTAATTTGCTAGAGATTCGTGACAAGAAGTGAATTTAGAGACAAAAATGCACAAAAAGGAACAAGAATAATAAACGCGACAAAAAGGATACAAACAGAAAGGAAGAGGGGGACAGAAAAGATTTAAAGATAGGCAAAGATATGAAATATTAGTAAAGGTGGATAGGGTAAGCGGAAGTTATAGTTGTTGAAGCTTGGCTACAGAGGTTGCCGGAAAATCGGTAACGTCTGGTGTGGTAAGGAGTGTTTAATCCGAAATGGGGCATTATGCTGTCTAATTTGTGTTATGTGTCTTGTTAGCGGACTATCGCCCAACTTGAACGAATAGAAGTTTTGAGAGATATGTTGAACGTAGTCCGCTATCGGAGTTATGTCGTTACAACGTGCGTATAAGTCTCTGAGGGAGGTGTACCTTCCAGAATTCGATATGAGGCGCATAAATTTGTGTTGAAACACTTGAAGTTTTTTCATTGTTGTGACCGGTATGCTGCACCACACCGGTGCCGCGTATGTGATGGATGGCCTGACCACCATTGTGTACAACAATTTTTTATTTTGTCGGTTAAGTCTGCTACCCCTGACCATAAGCGGATACAGACTTCTGGACAGGGAGTAGACCGTCCGTATTGTCTCGATATGGGTATTGAACGTCAGTCTTTGGTCAAGTCTTACCCCCAAGTACTTCACGCATCTCTTGGTTGGGATTTTGTTTCCCCTGATCGAAATGGGTGTTATGATTTTGTTCTCAGTGAACCGACGCCTGAAGACTATCGCTTCGGACTTCTCCGCGTTCATCCGAATCTTCCACTGGTCGTAATAAGCCGTGGCACGAGCCATGTGCGCCTTCAGTAGCATATCCGCTGCTTGTGCGTTATGAGAATGCGCGTACATGGCTGTGTCATCGGCGTACTTGGCCAGCTTCGTATTCGGGAACTCTGGGAAGTCCGAGACGTACAAGTTGTACAACTTCGGTCCCGCCGTGTTGACAGTTTATTATTCACCCGAACCTGCAGGGATCTGCCCGTCAGGAACGAATGAATGAGCTTAGTGAAGTAATTCGGAAAGATTTAGACGATTTAGAGAATGGTGTGCCGACAAAAGAGCAGTACACTTGAAGGAGAACATGCTTCTTGTGCTTTTTTCCGAGAGATCAACAAATATAAAGCTTCAATCCCTTTGGTTTGAATATTCTATGGCGAGGACTTCTCTTTCAGAGAAAAATGATGTAGACGTTAGAAATAAGCAAGATTAACGGCTATTTTGAAGAGTCACTCCACTGGATTCCAAGAAATCAAAAGTTAATAGGGAGCAGATTGTAAATTTTTTAACGCGCTTTTATTAGTTTCACCTGTACGTTTGTTTGTAATGGAATCTTTGAACGTGATTCTCACCCACTTCAAAACGTCAGATTAAACCGAAACTTTGCACACTTATCAAGAACCGGTGACAATACAATAATTTGACAACTTTGTCCTAATGCAGTCACCAGGATCATCAGGATAAAATAAAAAATGACTAATCTATTGTCGAGATCTTGCCGGAGGCGCCGCTGCTATTAATATATATTTTATTATTATTTATTTTATTAGCTTCATGATTTTTAATACGTTTAAAATAAGAATGAAGTGATTGACAAAAAAAATCATTTTATTATAAAAAGTGTGGGGTGCATGATATCAATTGTTATAAATATTTTATTGGTAGCTATTGATAAAAGTAGAATTATAAAAATAAAACCATTTAATTATATTGAGTTAGTGGACTTTCTATCGCTGTTAAACAAAATCTTAATATTTAAACATTATTTTTTACTTTTTAGTTCGGTTTGCTATTAAAGCGTGTTTTTTTAGTTTTTTTAAACTATAATTTTTTTAAGGAGGCACTAGAAATTCAACATGAAAATGGTGGGTATCTAAATTCGAAATCTCTGTATTGTAGATTGTTGCAATGTTTGGCATTGCTGGAACCTGCCGAAGTGATGAACTTCAAACGATGACTATTGAAGGATGCAGTGATTGTATTATTAACCGATTTATCAAAGTGTCATTTAACACGATCGTAGAAAAAATAACTAAACCTCAAGTATAAAGTTTATAAATAAAAATCTAATTTCTAAATATTCAAAGTTAATCCAAGTTGTACATTTGAGACATAGATAAATGGGAACTATTCCTACTGAAACCGCCAGGATTGGTTTGTGCGTGGGTGTGTGACCCACTTACTAAACCTATTAAAAAAGAAACAATAATAGGTATTAATATTTATAGTAGCAGCATTTGCCCGCTTATAACGTTAAATTAATATGTAAGTAATACTATTGATAAATAATTTCAACTTATTGTTGTAATAGCAGAAATAATAAATCATAAAACACTATAGCATTGCCATAATTAAGAAAATTGAGAGGTAGATATACGGGAAACATGTCCAAAATAACGAATACATATTTAAATAAAAAGGTAAGTATATTGATTTGACTGGTGAGTAGTATTATATTACTTTTAAAAGATAAATTTTAAGTGTATCTTTTAATTATCGATGCTTAAACAGAATAGATCTTAACTTTTTTTTATTATATTTATATATTAGTACCATTTTAGGTATCTATCAATTCATCCTCCTAGGTTGAGGATTTGATCTGCTTCCTCGAATATAAAATTTTATTGGGAATCTAGTGTAATATTGAGTGAATATTGAGTCTCTTGTTGCGTATTAAAAGATAAATACTTAGTTTTGTCAAAATTTACCGTTAAAGACATATTTTATCTGTTAATCTTATTAAGATATTTCATTTACTCTAACAATCCGCAGTATCTTGGATAACTGTGTCATCAGCAAACGATGAGATATTTACGTGTGACTTTAACTTAAGAAGAGCGCTTATGTACACCGAAAATGAGGCTGGCCCAAGAACCGTGCCTTGTGGTACTCAAAATCATTTTTTGTTAATTATTACAACATTCTCCCGACTTTACTTTTTGAAATCTACTCTTCAGATAGGACGTCCTAGAGACACCTGAGGCCAGGTCATGGCTTCATTACTGGATAGTGTAGAACACCTTGGCTAAAATATCGTTCTAAATGATCTATTCGGAAAATTTTTCATACTTAATATTATTTGTGAAATAGTGCAAAGTATAATTTCAATAATATGCATATAAATGCTCTTTGGGGCTAAGAGAGTCTGGCTGCGATAATGAACTTAAAATAAAACATGTCTTGAAGTATTTTTATCGGCATTAACAAGAACAAATTACTTTGCTTTAAGCAGCAATTATAAACGATTAATAAAAGATCGTTATCTTCCTAAAACTGAAATTAAAAAGCTTTTTAATGGTGTTTGCCTTTATAAATGAATGAGCTGAAGAGTTTTCCGTACAACAAACAAAGCGAGGAAAGATCATACGCCATGTGTTCAGCGCTTAGATCGAAGAGTCATTCTTATGGAATAATAGTTACAATTTTATTATAGGCCAGGTTCTCTCGCGAAGGAGGGTAATTGAAAACATAGTTGTTGTAAATTAACAGCAACGCCCATTGATTAATCAAAATAGGTATCGTAGTTTTACAATATATGTGCGTAGTACTAATTTTGTTATATAATAAAACTTTGGAAAAGCGTACAAACACTAAACAGTGCATTAAGATCCTTAGTATGTTTAGCAAATGAAACTAAGCACATAAATTAAATATAATTTTTTACGTCCTATGAGTTATTGCTTGCTAGTTTTTCGAATTAATTTACTTAACTTAATAATTATCATATCATAGTTATTATTAAGTGCACGACTATGTCACTGCCTCATAGAAAATCCGAGAATGGCGATAGAAACGTCGCGAATAATAGACCGGATCATTCTGGAATAATCGAGTACATTCGACGCCGGTATATATACAGTGGATCCAAACGCACTGAAGACAGTTTTTGATATGAGACGAACAAGTAAACAGATGGAATAAGAATAGTAATAAGTTGTGAATTATATTAGTGAGACTATAGTAGATGAAACTTGTAATTAGTGTGTCTAAGGGCTTAATTATTGTAATTAAATGATTAATAAAGTAGTGATTTATGAACGTTCTTGTTGCAATTTATTGAACCTACATACAGGATGTTTACTGGAGATTATAAACACGTAACAATTGGTGTCAGAAGCGGAATTGCAATAGGATTTCTGGAGAATTCTAGAAAGGTCCATAGTGTTCTATTTGAAGATCACTGAAGATAGTGAAGTGCTTCGAACTGGAAAGTAATATAGACTTTAAATAGACTTGTTAGTAATCTTTTAAAAACTTTTTGGATGGAAGCAAGAAGCACAGCTGCCGAAAAGCAAATGCAAGGCATGTTCGCGGAATTTAAAAAAATAATGCAAGACCAAAAAGAAGAACAAGAGAGGCGTGAAGAAGAAAGAGAAAGGAAATATCAGGCAGTAAAAGACGAAGAAGAAAGAAGATATCAGGAAGAAAAACAAAAGCAAGAGAGACGTGAAGAAGAAAAAGAAAGGAAACGTCAGGCAGAAAAAGACGAACAAGAAAAACGACATCAGGAAGAAAAAGAAGAACAAGAGAAACGACGTCAAGAAAAAAAGGAGGAATTGAGAAAAATTATACAGGTGCAACAAGACACTATCCTGTCAGCCACTGATGAAATCAAAAATGAAATTAAGGCTGATATAGGGATTATGAACGCTAAAATTAATTACGTTGAAAAGAAAGTAGATAAGGTTGAACAAAAAGTTGGTACAGTCGAAGAAGAAGTAATTGAAGTCAAACAGTTACTGACGTCGAAGAAAAAATGAGCGATATTGAAGGAAAATTCCATGTAGTTGAGGGAGAAATGGAACGACTAAGCGATAACTGAGAGAAAACGGAGACCAGCTAGTCGTATCATCAGGTCCTCGATTACAACCTCCCTCCTTTGATGGGCAAACTTCTTGGCCAACCTACAAAAGATAGTTTGAGGCAGCTGCATGCGCGAACAACAGGAGTGATAAAGACAAAGCTATGGCATTAATTCTACCACTAAGAGGGCAAGCTCTAGAATTGTTGAAGACGATCCCAGTGGCGCAGCAAAGTGATTTTAAAATTTTAGAAGCTGCATTCGACTTAAGATACGGAGACCAACACTTTACTTAATTATATAGGACCCAGCCGAAATCATGTATACAGAAACCTGGAGAGAGTTTTCAAAAAATTGAGGCTGCAGTAGAGAGACTGGCACACTTGGCTTACCCGAATGCACCAAGGCAGTTTCAGGAGTAATTGGCAGTTGACGCGTTTTTTGATGGCATACAAGACGAGGTCAGGCGGGTTATCTTGGCATAAGAGTAGTAGCGCAGTATTAACCCATGCACTTGAGATAGAAGCCGCCTATATGAATTCCTCATGGAACAGAGTACGAGCTGTCTCTGTGGAAGAAGCCCAATCGGAGAAAACGAATTTAGACACCAAACTCAAGGATTTGCACAAGATGCTTACTCAATTAATGACCAAGACAAGTTTCCCAGGAAAACAGGAAAATCGACAAGGAGGTGTAAAGCCTAGCGGAGGTATCCAATGTTACCGAGGATGTAAAGAAACAGCAGGATGTAGCAGAAGTGAAATCATTTAAGATTGAGGTCCCGAAGGACTGGACAAAGGAAGTTGTAAGGAAGGTTGAGCGATGACGGAATTGGACCTATACTGAAGGCAAAAGTAATAGGCGCACGACCAGCAGGGAAGGATGTGTCGGATAAAAGTGTCGAGTTGAAGGCTTTGTGGGCGCAATGGGATTCCCTAAGACTTGAAGATGGACTATTATGGATAACATGGGAGAGCCGGGATGGGAGAGAAGTTACCATGCGGTTGCTGATACCCAGGTGCCGAGTACCAAAAGTACTTCGGGAAATGCACGAAGGAATATCCGGAGAGCATTTTGGCAAGAATGAGACCTTGGCTATGGTACGGGAACAATTCTACTGGATAAATAGTCATCAGGACGTAAAGGCTTGATGTCGCAGTTATAAGATTTGTGCTGATGTGACTGCCAAGGGGTCACCTACAGGGAATGGTGACCGATTGAAGGCTCAATATGACCGTAACGTCAAAATTTTTAGAGTGCCTTGGTTCTCGTATACTAAACCCCAATTGTTACGTTTGATTTTGTCGTGGCAAATATAAGTATGAAATTTCGCATTGGTTTTACCAGATAAAAAGAAAGTCACTTATCAATAGCATTTTAGTTGATCATTTTTATTTAGCCGAATAAATTTAGTCGTTAACATTCCTTGTAATTTTAAATTTTAATAATCAAATTCAACAGTAGTCAACACTAAAAATAAAAGGATATAATTGTCACTTTAATTCACACATTAAATGTAGCTTGCACTGTTTGTTTTATTATTTGTATTTCGTATCCATTATTAATAGAAAACCTTGTGTATTTTTCTTTACGCTGTATTTGTCTTGACAGAGTTTAACTATTAAACATTCAACTACAAGTCGTACCCTAGTTTACTAATAGCTTCTAGTTTATACAAGGTATAGCTTTGACTGGCATGTTTGGCTCTGAAAAGATTAGGTTTGTGTCGGTTATATAATGGGGTATATGTCATCTAGTTCTTGCAGTTCGTTGTCTTGTCTAGAGTACCTGGAACATTGAAAAATGTTAGCAACTACAACATAACCACAATCGTAGCACTGTAAATGTCGGGATAATTAACGTATTACTTCGAGTACTTACTGTAGTATTCAGTAGTATACAATTATTACGGTTTATTCTTTGTAATGTTCAATTTCTAGTGAAGGTTAAGTTTCTGTTGTCAACCTAGCTGTCATTGCTTGCTAAGTATATTCAATTAGTTATTGGTTGTGAGACCATTGGTTCAGTTCTGTTCTGATCAGTTAATTTGATATTTAAATTAAAGTTGTTTCTATAAATTCACTTGTAGTATTTTTAAAATTCAATCTTTAACTTTTCCTTTATCACATTAAACAAGTCGTATTTGAATAGTTCATTGTAGGTTGAATAATTTGTTAGTTGGCATTATTATTTGTTAATCGAACAGACCCTAATAACTTTCAGGCTACGAATTGAACAGACGTTATACCGGTCTGCTGGCAGCGCTTGCGCTTGGTTTGAAAAGCCACATGTTGCATTCGTTGGTAACTTCGAACGTCCTTCTTTCTCTTTCGTTGTGGCTGTTGGAGCAATATAGACGTGCCTCCATTTTCTATATGTTGTGCTGGCAGAAGAATAATTTTTAATCCAAATTAATCTTGGGAATGGTGTATCATCATCATATAATTTGTAATTTTTGGGATTGGTTCTTCGCCGTAAATAGGATATTTGAAATATCGTCAGCTTTTGCTGGATTTGGAGTACTCATATTGAAAATGCCCTACATGGAAAGGGTGAGTTAACATGTGCTTGATGTCGTTTAGAGATTAATGGTTACTGTAACTTTTAGGCGGTCTATGTTGGGTCTATGTTGGGTCGATGCCGGATTATGTCGGTTATGCTGGTTTTGTTTGGGGTAGTCTGCGAAATTAGAACTGGTTACATCATCAATGAGGAACGTGGAGAGACCGATGTATAGGAGTCAGCAAGATTTCGTATAGAGGGAGTTAGGAGTTCGAGGTTCGGGTTAAAATTTTATTTGGATTAGCTGCAGGGGTTCTGGTACATTTTTTTTTATGGATTCACATGGAGGTTACAAGCATATTACCTTGCTACTCCTTGGAATAATAAGATAAGTTATTCAAGTTTTATTTTTTTTTTATTTGTTCAAAATTCACTTTAAAATTTTCATTGTTAGATGGTTATATATAATACAACCCAAGTTGGTTGATAAACATTAGTACTTGTAATTAATTTTTTTTTATTTTGAAACTTAAAGTTGTTTTAACTGTATTGTGTAATCACACATTTTATGAACCTAGACTATAGGTCTAGTTATAGTGTAAATATGGGGATTATTAAGGACCTTATGTAAACTAAGTGCAATTGCATCTGGTGTAAGTGATATTACCTGTTCTATTTCATTTATCAATTGGGTATTATTTTTTTTTTTCATTCTGTAAAGTAACGGAATAACCTTATTGTATATTTGTAAATTTGTTTGGTACAGTTGTAACTCCACCTCCTAAAGGTTAGTTTGAACATTTAGATTCATGCTACTTATAATACCTGATGTCTATCTGAATAAAATTCCTTGAACTCGATAACGATTTGTTATTATTTCTGGTATAATAAACCACTTGGTAATTTACCTATTGACAGGAACTTTTAATAACTTCTTATTTTTCTTAACCTAGGTCCAATTAATAGGCCCAATTCACTTGTTGAACTCGGGAACCCAAAACCTGAGAGGAGGATTATTAGCCGAGGTGGTAAGGTGATCTGAGTGTTATCGGGACCTGGAGATATCTTGAATTGACAAGTTGACCATGTCAATGCGAGTTGGTAATTAAACGTAGCACAATTTAATTTTTTATTCTCTTTAATAATAGGGTGGGTGTGGCAACGGGGGTGGTAGAGGGGGAAGCTAAAGCCAAAAAAATATTTTGAGACGTTTCGTTCTTGTCTACACACTAAATCACATTTCAATTTTTTTCACTCCCTTTCATAATAGTGTGGGGGTGGTATTGGGGATGATAGTCAGGGGGAGGCTGATGCAAAAAAAAAAAATTTGAGACCTTGACTTTTCGTAAATGTCCTAAATTGCAATTTTATGGACTCTTACCTGCTTGCTTTGCCTATTTACCCCGTTTACCACCGAACCTTTCAAAGGAATTAGATCAAAATATAATCTATTTCCAGATCTCGTTATAATACATATGTGTAACAAATTTCAAATCAATATCATAAACGGTTCCAGAGTAAACGTGCGCACAAAAAAAAGTTACAGATCGACAGACAGACCGACAGACAGGATTTTTTTTTTTTTGCCTAAGGACTCATACCCTGGAATATTTAGTACGTCATTAAGGAACGCTCTGTATTTCTCTGGTGTATGTAGGATAAAATTAAAACTAAAATCTACATAAAACCACACATTTAAAAGATGAAAAATAGACTAGAAATGATTTATTTTCTCTTAAAGTTACCGACCATGTAAATCCAGTACACTCACCAAATTCGAATACTCACTGTTGAAAAATATTTAAAATATGAAAAAATTGTTTTGAATAATAAAAATATCTTTTTTAACTTACAAACAACTGAAGTAAATACATTGTGTAATAGATTAATATTATGATTAATAATAGAGAAAGTGTCGCTATTAAATGTCATCTAAGGAAATAATTATTTATATCAGTAAAAAGATATCATCTCGAAAAGACCTCATTATATGGTACAAAAGAATTTTCTGGTCCATGCTCAACAATTCGTTGACAGGAACGATACCAATTAAAGAATGTTAAAAATAAGTACTTAAACATTACAAAATGTCCGTCCACAAAGTTGCTTTGTAAGTCTGTGCGCAATGCGCATTGTGTTGAATAATTACAATCTGGTTTGTAAATAAATCCTTCTCGTTTATAGCCTTAAACAGGCTGATAAAACATCTGTAGCTTTCTTTATAGGAAAAGGATATAATTTCTTAAACATCCCATTAAGAGTGATACAATTTCTTCTGGTTTAATAACGACCAATACGTGTCTCATAATAATTTAGTCGTTTTCTATTTTAAATGCAATAACCGTCGATCCTATCATTCAGAGATAGATGTGCTGTTTTCTTAATTATTGCTTTTCTTAAGGTTATAATACTGAATGAGACGATGTGATTAAATTTTGTAAACGAGTGGTGGCCAGTAAGAAAGACTTCTTTTGCAAATTTATAAATGTTAATATGTCATAAATTATTCATAGTAAATGCACTAACAGTTGCAGAAGTCGCTTGGAACTGCAGGTATCGAGTAAAATAAAATTGAAAATGAAATCATTCCATATTTTTATATATACCTACAACAAACCAGGCCCTATTAACGAATTCAAAAAATTTAAACAACTGCGAGCACGAATTAAACATGAGATTGATATTCATATAAATCATATCTTGAAACAATTGAAACAGAAATTAAAGGTAACCCTAAGAAATTTTGGTATGTCTTCAATTCAAAGAGTATACTTCGCTTTTACATTTATACTATAACAATGCGGAAATAAAAGACCTAAAACAGTTGTCGATAGTTTTGCCGATTACTTTGCCAAGTTATTCACACCATCTGGTAATCAAAAACAAAATTTTTAATCTAACAATAACAACCTATTGCTTAATCTAATAGAAACAACTGAAGAACAATTTTAACCGCTACCAAAATATTAAAATATAATAATTAATATTAAAGAGATCTTATTTTCCGGACAATGAAAATTATCGCGAGTTTTTCCTATCTTAAAAAAAGGCGATAAGGACGACTTGTCTAATTACAAGCCAATATGCAATTTTTACAAAATTGTCGGAACTGTTTTACACTTTGTTATCTATGACTATACAGACTATACAATCAATATCGTATCGTAATCAACGCAGATTTACGAGAGGCAGATCCATACTAACCAATCTAGTTTGCATCACTCAATGCATAAGTGAAAAACTTGATATCTCTAGTCTCTAGGTTGATGTGATTTACATAGACTTGATCAACTGTTTTACTTTCAAAGATGGCTGCATTCGGTTTATCAGCGGATCTAATATACTTAACTAAAGCATATCTAGAAAATAGAGTAATGTACTACAGATCTGTCGAATTCTTTCACAAGTCCGGAGTTCCTCAAGGGTCCATACCGGGACCGCTTGTCTTTAACTTCTTTTTGGATAATATTACATCTGACTTTGAGATCAAAATGTTGCTTTCATCGACCTCTTGTGTACTTAATTACCTTTGTTCTATTTTTTACGGTAAATAAAGATTTATTTATTTAATTGGAGATTTAAGAGTAATCTAAGCTCTCCACAACATAAATAGATCACATCAATTTGAATTTTAATAAATAATGTGTACAAAATCAAATCAAATTTTCCATTTTTAAGATGTCAGCCAGAAATATAGGTTGGTTAAATCTACGCAGAGAAATTCAGAACATTTATTGGTTTTTGAATATAAAACAGATATTTTAATTTTTCTTTGTTTTGCTTTGCTTAAAGAATTATCGAGAAATTGAAATGCTGAAACCGGCAAATAATCCAAAAAGAAAAAAATTAAATTATCTATTTGATTTGCGTTCTACATTTGACTATTTTCTGTATTAATTTTTAACTTCTTGCTCCTGAGAGTGAAATATTCAGCAGCCGATACATCATTTTGGCATTAATTTGTGATCTGTGCCTATCTAATGATCACCTAATTAAACTTATTTGTTGAAGCATAAAGCAAAGCTCTTTTACAATGATTAAACCTCTTGATATACACCAACTATTTCCTACAAAGCTTGCAAAAACTAATTTTTGCAAATACAAACGTCTATGGATTTGGATATAAATAATAAGGTCTTTGTCTCACAAACTCCATATTTTCTGCAACCGGTTTCGAGGTATACTATATTAATAGTACTACCTCCTCTTCAGGCTACAAGAGACGCACGAATGATAAAAAGATTAGTCAAGTATACTTGCCATTAATATATTTAATTCATTGGTATATTATTGTTAGCAGTATATTTTATTTTACGCATCGCCATCGGGTTCGAATCCCGGATCCGGCATTGACACTGTCGGAGGAAATGGTTGTGTGTCCGCGTTTTTTTCAATGTGTAACCCCCTTCCGCACAAGCCTCTGGCTTCTGGAATTGGGGATTGTCTAACTTCTGTGATGTTTATTTATTTATAAATCTTTATCATTTATGCGTCTAACTCTTGTAGCCTGAATATGGGGTAGCACTACTGGTACACTATACCTAGAAACCGGTTGAAGAAAACATAGAGTTTGTGCGAGAAAAACCTATTATTCATAACCCATTCCATAATAATAATGAACTCACATGGGTACCGCTTCCCGAATTAAATATTTATGAATTTGTCTACTTCTACATCTCTCGCTAAAATAATGTTAGATAGCCTTACCGCCGGGGAACTTATTCTATTTATATATTTTTCCAGTTCATCCTCCACCATTTTAGAATTACCCCCAAAACATGAACATGCCTTGAATGACTTCTTTACCTCTTTGTTGCTATGGGTTCCTGAAATGTTCTGAAAAAAATAAGGTTTGTAATTAATTAAAAAAGAAGAGACAGGAAAGAGAAGAAAGAGGGTTAAAATAAAAGTAGAACAAGAAATTGATGATATGTCAATAATGTACAGTCGCAAAAAGATGATATTTCGATCTATATTAATATTTTTTCGTTATTTCTAATTTACAAACTCAATTTGTGGGGTTGGTCTTGTGTTGAACTGTGTTGATGAACTATTAGAAATGATTCCAATGAAAATGTTTTAAACGAATATTCCAGTTTCACAAAATTGTAAAAAAGTAAACAATTTCTTGGGTAAACTGAAGACGAGTGCTAGTTAAATTCTTAATAACTTTATTAGAAGTACATTTATGAGTACATATAAAGAGTAATTTCTAGGCCGTAGATAAAATACATGTGTCCGTGATAACCACAGTGATCGATATGAAAGTTGCAGATTTAGAGAACTTTGTTGCTGAATTAAAATATTGCTTGACATAATTACGATAAATAGTGACTAACCTGCTTCATAAATATTATTAAATAGGAATAGTTAAAAGAAGTTAGAATTTGATATTGCAGAAGATAGTAGCATGTTCAAGACTTTCAGTAACCATTGTGCCTACCACATCAAGAACCCTCAACCGCCGTCTATTAAGCTTTACTCTTAGTAAGGAAAGAGGAATATAGAATGGGAAATGTGGATGGTTGTGAAATGTGTTTTCGCATTACGTCGTGAAATGTTTATGTTATTCTTTTTCTTCTAGGGTTGTTCTTCTAAGTCTTCCGTTTCCGATTCCAACAGAGCGTATATTAGTTCAATTTCTCTACAGCTCTCTTTGTTGCTCGTTCCCAATGTGCTTGGTCTTTCCCTAGTTTGTTCATAATTCTCTCAATTGTTAATCACGTGTAGCATGGCCTTCCTGTTTTTAGTTTGTTGCTGTTCAGCTTCCTTCAGTATGTGTGTTGGGCGCCTGCTTTAGACATGTCCAAAGTCCTTAATTGCATGGGTTTCTATTCGTAATAGTGCTGAAGTTTTCTTTTTCTTTACTTGAATTGTTTTTGCAAGTAATTGTACGATGTCGCTTACCGCACCTCTTAGGCTTCTTCTATTTGCCGTTGTTGTTGGCACCCCAATGTCACCGTTTGTAGTATAATGGCAACGTATATTTTCTTGGTCTAGGTTCATATTTGTTTATTTTTTTCGGTGATAAGTAGAATTGCCCTTACAATTATGTATGCCGTACCATTGTTATTCTTTTTGAAATTTATTTCCAATCCAACCGTCTCCAGATGTGGTTTCATGTTTTCTAGGAAGTTGAGTATATCCTGCTCCTCTTCCTGACGATTAGGAGAATCGGCGTACACTAGCACGATTGGTATCTTCAGCGTTTCTATCTTCGTTGAATTCTGGCGTTTTCCTTATTGTGCTTTGTATCATTCGATCTAGGACTGTAGTGAATAGTCGGGGATAATTCCTTGGCTTCTATGTTTATCTGTTTGCTTTCCGTCGTTTGCTCGAACCATTGAATTGGAGTGCTGACGTAGAGACATGCTTTAATTATTCTGTTTATTAAGTAGTGAGAGGTACTTCTATGCTGCGAACGGTATTAGCTATTGCTTCGTGTCTGTTAGTATCAAATGCCTCTTGGAAATCTGTCGCAAATATGTATAGCTGTGTTCCTTCTCTCCATTGAAGTGGTATTTTCTCGTATGCGTGTGTTATTTCTTCTATTTTTTTTCAGGTGTTTGAAGGTTTAGCTTGGTTGTTTTTCTGCTGGCAGAGTTTTTATATTTTCGAAGAAAGCCCTGCACTTTTTCGCCTCTATTTTTTCTTTTAGTGTTGCTTTTAGTCTTTGGTTTATGCTCTGTATCCGTTGTTGTTTGCCTTCAACAGTTCTTTTCTTGTGGAGCTTATAGGTGTTTTATTTCATTTCATTTCATTTCATTTCATTTCATTTCATTTCATTTCATTTCATTTCATTTCATTTCATTTCATTTCATTTCATTTCATTTCATTTCATTTCATTTCATTTCATTTCATTTCATTTCATTTCATTTCATTTCATTTCATTTCATTTCATTTCATTTCATTTTATTTTATTTTATTTTATTTTATTTTTTGTATTTTATTTTATTTTTATTTTATTTTGGTTACAACTGCCCAGATAGAAATCCAATTATAGGGCAGGAATTTTAAAACATAAAAAGAAAACTAAATAATAACTAAAACTAAATAACTTTAAGTCTATGATTAGTATAGTCCTAAGGCCCAGTCGTATAAAAGTGTATCAACGAATATTCAGTTGAACTTGGTTCAAAATCCAGGCTCCACGGATTTTGAACCAAGTTCAACTGAATATTCATTGATCCACTTTTATACAACTGGGCCTTAGAGTTGTAACCTAATAGTTTAAAAGGTACAGTTGTTATGCAGAATTGAGAACCACATTTCGCATTTTGGATATACTAGTATTAAAAATATCTATATTATTATATAAAGAATCATAATTGGAACACATAAGGTGCAGGGGAGAAAATAACAGCAAATTTGTTCTTGGTGCAGGCAAATAGAATAGAGACGAATGCGAGCGAGTCTGCAAATTAGGAACATGAAATCTAATGCAACTAAGAATTTCAGGGCAGTCAATAGTGCCATTTAAAGTCTTAAAAAGGAATACAAGAGAGTGATACGTCCGACGTAGTTGAAGATCACTCGTGTTGAATCTATGTAATAAGTCACAATGTGGAAAACCTCTCTCTGGATAATTTCCAGAACTTTTGAACCAGCGGTATTTAAGAAAACGCCTCTGAGGTTTTCAATGCTATATTTATGATTTTCATAACCAGGACTCCAGACCATTAAAGCATATTCAAGTCTTGACCTCACAAATGAATTAAAGAGAAGTTTCAGTGTATTTTCGTTAAATTCTTTACAATTACGGATAATGTAGCCTAAATTTTTGAAGGAATTAGAGGTGATTTGATTGATATGGCGAATAAAAGATAACTTTGGATCGAATATTACTCCTAGATCTTTGAAATGACCACAGCTCTTCAGTTCTTTATCATTAATTGTATAGATAAATTTTATTGGATTTTGAGCACGGATGTGTGTCATAAAGCTACACTTTGAGATATTTAACTGTAAATTGTTTACGTTATACCAAGACGATAGTTGTATAAGATCGTTTTGCAAATCAACACAGTCTTCTGCACTAGTGATAGATGTAAAAATTTTTAGGTCATCGGCATAAAGTAATGTTTTGCAGTGTATGCCAATGACGATATCATTTATACAAATGTTAAAGAGCAATGGCCCAAGCACAGAACCTTGGGGAAACCTGATGTCGCTGAGATATCCATAGACCGAAATCCACGGTATTGTACATTTAGTCGTTTATTTACCAAGTAGGATTCAAAAAAGTTCAGGAAGTGCTCAGTTAGTCCAAATTTGAATAATTTGTTCAGCAAAATTCCGTGGTCCAGGCTTTAGAAAAATCTGTATAAATGACATCTACTTGGCCTCCAGCATCCAACTGTTCAGCTATGAACTGAGTAATACACACTAGATTGCTGGGGTAGAGCGATTTGGCACGAATCCGTGTTGATCGAGACAAATTTGAGATTTGACGTGATTAAGGAGAATATAAAGAATATCGTATGTAATATACGATATTCTTTATATTATATATATATTCAAATAATTTACTAAAATTGCACAATATTACTATTGGCCTATAGTTTTCAATAGCACATCTGTCATTTTTTTTTAATACCGGACAGATGCTAGATATTTTCCAGACTTCTGGAAAAGTAGGAAAAGTTTCTCCATTTTTAACCTGTTTCTTGCCACAGTTTTTACGTATGAAATTATTGATGTCCAGTCTAGTTCTTTTCCTATCATTTGTTTTTCTATTTCCTTGCAATAATTCTTCTGGAAATTTTGTGCTGCATAGCGGGATGTTCCAGATATTCTTTGATATTTTGCTATTTAGGTCTCTCCTCTTTTTGTATTTCCAGTTTCCCATATAATATTTTGTTGTCTCTATTGACTTCTACTGCCCATTTTGCTGTAATATTTTTGATCCGTTCTGTCATCTCTCTGCTTGCAAAGATATGGTCTATTTGTGAGCTTGAGTTTGCGTTGCTCCAAGTATTAAGACAGGTTTGGTATTTACCCCACGTGTTCCTTATTGTCAAGTCGAATATATGTGGTGTGTTTCTGAAAATGAAAACTTGCTGAAAAACAGCATGTTTCCATTTTCGTTTGGCCATACATGCAGTAAGCAGTAAGATTTTCCCAATAATACTATTTCCCTTCTTTATCTGGTCGTGTTTTCCTTTATGTGCGTTAGAATTTCCTAACATTTTAATGGACGTTTTCCTTTTCTCGTTTCGTTTGGTTTCTTAACTGTCTGAATTCCTTTCCTGTGTACTTGCTTGAAGGTGCGTGCACTCCAATCATGCAAATATTTTCCTTTACAATCTGTACAATTATTGTGGTTATATTTTCGTTTACTTTTTCCATTCTACTCTCTTATGTCGCCAGGGTTATCCAATCCGTTGTTAACAGAATAATTAGGAACCGTTAATTTAACAAAATATTTCCAAATTGCTTGATCTATCAAAATGAAATAAAAAATAAAAAGTGTTTTTATTAAATTTTAGTTGGTCGAACAGATAAAATATAAGTGCTAGAATTAAACAAAATATGGTCGATGCTAACCAGAATTACGAAGCTCATTTCGAAGAACTAATAACTATAAATGCATATCATTAGCCTAAAGTAAGATTAATTAGAAGTGCGCGAAACAATATCCAGATGCATGTCTTTAAAGCTTGGAAATCGCAAACAAAAAAAGTATATTATTTCCTATATTTAATTTTATGTCATCCCCCATCCCAACGTGGGGTAACTAACTCTCAACAGCATAGGAATATCAATGAGAAACATTAAAAGATAATGAAGAAATAGTAGTTATCACTGTTATCATTGTTAACTATTTATATCGACTTTCATATAACAAGATCCTGAACTATAACTTCTGGTCGACAGAAGTTTAATGTAACTCAATACGATTCACGTCAGCAGACTTCTTGTTTTCTGCATCCGTAGCTTAACAATATCCTGTTACTCGTCTTTCATGTGTCACACGAATGCGACAAAAAAACATAATCCAACACTACTAGTACTACCATGAGAGTGCAATTATTCCATCAAGTGTAGTTACTTTTGTTTTAGCTTGAACTGCATAAAAATGTTATCCCAGACGTTCATATAAAACGAGATCTGTATATCCGGGCTATCGAATTCATCTGTGATTTACACTTTTTGGTTGCTTAAAACAATCGCTATGTATCATAACTAACTTACCGTAAAACTCACCGAAGGTTAAAGTATATTTTTACAGGATTTAATAAATTAACTCAATATACAGGGTGATCAAAAGTATGTGGGGGGATGGGGTTTAAAGAATTAAATGTTTTTTTTTCTCTGAACCCTCTGTGACAATGGGCTCATTTAGCACTTTTTTATTTCATTATCGGAAAGATCTTAAAATTCTGGGACCCTGTGCAAAAAACTAGAATTTTGTGAGAAAAGTAAATCGTCTGAATAAAATCATAAACATGGACCGCACCAGCCTTGTCGAGTCTCGGCCGTGACGTCACTCAATAGTACCCCCCCCCCCCCCAGCCGAAACGGCTAGTTACAGAGCGTTATTACTGCTTCTCAATATTACAAATCATTATCTCAAGCAGTGTGTATTGAAACTTATGCGTGTTTGTGAAGAATTTCAGAATTCAGATTATCAAGTATTTTCACCGATTTATATTAACAGTAGTGATAGTAAACGGAATTATAAATATTGTATTGTTCTAATAGAAAATGCAGTAATTTAAGTTTTATTTCATTTATTAAAGTATATTACACTAATGACCTTATTATAAACTCTGCGAGAAAACCTTTATATAAAACCGCCTAGAGAATTATTTTAATAGACCATAATTCATTGGACAAAATATGATATAATTTCTATACCTTAATGGTAAGTAAGGAAATAATAAAAGCTTTTTTACTTTACTATTATGGTCGACTCCTCCAGGAGTCATGGTTGTCTGAACGACGTTTCGGCAGAATCTCATCTGCCATCTTCACGTTCTCACTGAAAGCTGCCTACTGCTGCTCCTCGTTGCTCGAACTGAACTACTACTACTAGTCGGAGAGCTTTGGTAGAGAACTGCGGGCGTTTGTGCACTTATTTCTGATTAAGAAGTATCAGTTTAATTTTTTGCACAAGGTTCAAAGGCATGTATATGCAGTTGGATCACTTGATTTTTGTAAAAGTTCGAAAAACATTTTTAATTATCTGTGGCAGGGTATTTTTTTCACCACCCTGTATATTACTTCTTGAAGTAACACACTAGTTTTAGATCAAAATTACAATATTTATTATATTGTCTGAAAGTTATTTGTGGCATTCTACGAATATTCTTTCCTATTATTTGGGTTGTCTACCACATGTATTATTATCCTCTTCAAAACAAATCACCGAATCTACAAAATAATAGAATTATTGGAAAAAAGCTTCTGCGCCCTTGACGTTTACGCCAAAGGAATCGTCAGAGGTTATGTTTTGCAAATAATATAAATCGGAATAAACACAGAAATAATGTATTTTGCTGATATTTCGGAAAGTAATCTCTTTCCGTTTTCAAAGCTTTTTTTGGAAGAACTCTTATTTTGCTGTGTATGTCAAATACACAGCTTTAAGATTCTGTTTATGTTATTTCCATAGATACTTACTACTTACACAGAACATAGAACTGATGATATTTTCTTTTAGATAATGTTGAGTTTGTTAAGTTCTTCTTTTAACATTGGTAGCCAGGTTGTACAAATATCTACAGAACAATTCGATACGCACTTATCTTCATTTAATAAGATTATTGCTGATTCTTTAATTTTTCTTTTGTATCTGTTTCTTTTGTTAAAATTTTTGCCGAGTCCCAGTTTATTCTATGTCCGTTTTCCCAAGCATGTTCACAAATCTTTGATTTCTGAATTTCTTTCTTTCTAATGTACTTGTGCTCATCCAACCTCACACTGAAAGGTCTGGATGACTCACCCACATAACATTTATCACATTCGCACGGGATATTGTAAATACAGTTTTTTGAATTCTGCTCCCTGTTTATCGGTTTTGTTTTTGTTAAAATAGATCTTAAAGTGTTCCCCGTTTGAAATATCGTCCTAACATCAAATTTGTCACCTATACGGCGTAGCTTTTCCGATAGTCCGTATACATAAGGAATTATAGATATAGGTGACAAATTTGATGTTAGGACGATATTTCAAACGGGGAACACTTTAAGATCTATTTTAACAAAAACAAAACCAGAGCAGAATTCAAAAAACTGTATTTACAATATCCCGTGCGAATATGATAAATGTTATGATGGTGAGTCATCCAGACCTTTCAGTGTGAAGTTGGATGAGCACAAGAATTACATTAGAAAGAATGCAATTCGGAAATCAAAGATTTGTGAACATTCTTTTAACAAAAGAAACAGATACAAAAGAAAAATTAAAGAATCAGCAATAATCTTATTAAATGAAGATAAGTGCGTATCGAATTGTTCTGTAGATATTTGTACAACCTGGCTACCAGTGTTAAAAGAAAAACTTAACAAACTCAACATTATCTAAAACAAAATATCATCAGTTCTATGTTCTGTGTAAGTAGTAAGTATCTATGGAAATAACAAAACAGAATCTTAAAACTGTGTATTTGACATACACAACAAAATAAGAGTTCTTCCAAAAAAATCTTTGAAAACGGAAAGAGATTACTTTCCGAAACGTCAGCAAAATACATTATTTCTGTGTTTTTTCCAATAATTCTATTATTTTGTAGATTCGGTGATTTGTTTTGAAGAGGATAATAATACATATAGAAAACCCAAATAATAGAAAAGAATACAATATTTATTTTTAAACACGTAACATAGTTTAATGCGCTTAAAATTAACTTGAAGGTATATTGTAAATGATAACTTTTCAGCAACGAAAGTTTTGTCTTAGAAAAATAAAAAATTATTTCGTATTTTAAAATTTGAAAAAAAAAATCACTTTTTGGCGAAGGCGCCGATTACAGTAGTTTGATAAATTCAGGTTGTGTTAGATGTGCGAGGGCAGAATAAAAAAGACAGTTTTTATTTGGAGCAACCAAGGTATAAGTACGCGTACAGGACTTGACTTCTATTAGAAATATTAAGATTGAAATGAAAAATTTGATTATGTGTTAGTTGCACGAAGGCAGAATAGAATTCCTGCCTAGGCAAGGAAAGTGACACTTTGCTGATTGAGATTAGTCAGCAAAGTTAGTACTTTGCTGTCAATCGGTGAAAAAAGGAGTTTATGCATATACGCATATGCTGAAGAAATGAAAGTAAATATTGATATTAATCGAGGGGCTGTAGAATGTTGTGTATAAAAATAAATGGTAATTTATTATTTAAGACGTAAAACCGAATAGGATATTTAGATTGAACTAAGAATGGCTGTAATAATTTTATTTAAACGAATTAGATTTTTATACCGGGGTATGCAAAGTTTTTAGAAGTGGTTTGATATTATACGGGGGCTGTAATTTTAAAGTTATTATTTTGAAAAGTTTAAGCTGTAAAATGGGCATATTGAAAATTTTTACGTTATTTTGGGCATCTTTGGGAATTATTGGATTGTAGTGAATATCTTCAGAAAATATTTCGAAAAATTGTAGTTTTTTTGGTTATTTAAATTATATAGACACTTTTTTTTTCTATTTTGACATGGCGAACTGAAAGACGAATTTAATTGAAAAATTTTGATATTTTCTCGAGTCAGTTTTTTTATGATACGTAGTATATGCTATAACAGTAGCTACTACTGAGCACTAGCCGTTCTGTGATTTCGAAGAAAAATTAGGCTCCTTTTTAGTTCACAATCATATCAAATTCACTTAATAAAATTTAAGTCTTCTTAAGTCTTTTGTGTGTTAAAATTAATTGACGATTAATGAATTTAATTTACAACCGGTTACCAAGTTTAAGGCTGCAGAAGAGAATAACGAAAGAAACTGATATTTCTCTGTAAACGAACCGTCCTTTCTCGAATATCATAATTTAGACAAAATATTACGATAATTCCCCGTATACAAATTCACCTACTTGCGTAACATAATCCCATTTATGCACTGATAATAGCATACAGTCAGCATAATTATTGTGAATTAATATGGTTAAGGTAGAAACTTTAGAAATAATTTTTTTTTTTTATACATTTATTTAACGTCGGCCTATTTCCGCTACTGAGGCCTAACACCGACGCCTGTAGACGAGCTACCCCCAACCAGGAATTTTGCCGAACCTCTTCCCTTAAGAAGAGTAGGGATCTTTTACTTGCCTAACATTTAATAGACAAGGGACCGACGGCTTTACATCCCCTCCGAAGGATGGTATATCTCCTATACAACCCTCGCCTAAGGTTGTATAGCTTCCGCGCATACACTGATATACAAGCTGCTGGAAGATGGGCGAGGCGAGGACGTGGTCTTCGTTGGAACGGTCACCAATCCAACTACTAACCACGCCTAACGTTGCTTTACATCGCATATCAAAGTATGTACATAGTAAACACGCACCTACGCTCGCCCCCTTAGAAATAATTCAATTCCAATATAAATAATATGAAGTTATTATATAACACAGTAAGCGAATGCGATAAATATCTATTAATGGAGAGCGGATGGGTAGCCTTTATGACAGCTGGAATTTAATAATTGTATGATGAGGAGGTCGTTTAACGAAAAGGTCAAAATCGAGAAAGGATACCGTGTAAGCCAACTCATAGTGCAGTTCCTATCAAGCTCTGGTCTAATAAAAATGAAGTATACGATTGAATTCGGAGCAGCCAAAAGTTTGATCTTAACACATATTTTAGGATAAAGAATAAAATAAATAACTTAATAAAGACATATTTGCTTCAGTAATGTCATTAAAACGCGGCTTTCCTCTTTCATTGCAGACTGAAGGTTAGATTAGGTATTAGAATTTGCTTAGTATGCAAGCATATAAATATATTGTTCATGGGATTGAATAACTAAATTAAAAAAGAATAAAAAATTAATTTTGTAATGTACAATTGAATCTGAAATTAATGTAGCATTTATATAAAAAAACAGTTCTCTTTGCATTAAAATAGATGCTTCAATCTCCTAATAATATACATAGTGTCTTTTAAAATAACACAAACCTCAATGAATTCACATATCCACGAATTGATTGTGTGAATACAAAATATCAATCGCTTGTAATCGATCCCAAACTATCCGATCATAGTGCAGTAATTATAGACATAAACTTTTTAAATACTAAATTAAACAAACCAAACTGCACAAACATTAGACCCATAAATGACACAGGAATACAGAGATTTTACAACATAACAGAAGTTGCAAATCTTAACACCTGTATATACCTCAGCCGATCCATTTTCTCTGACAGCGGCAATAAAAGCCATCAGTTCCATGCAAATCAATTCAAGATTAGTGTGAGACTGCTTGATGGCCCTTATAGAGCTGGGAAGTCAGAATAGAGTGGACTTAGCATAGGTACCAAGATACGAGGAACACGGAGGAAATGAAAAGGCGATGAACTGGCCAAAGAAGGCGCACTCAAAACTCCAACAGGACCTGAGCTCTTCTGTGGCTGGACAAAGCCATACATACGAGCAGCCACTAAGGAATGGGTGTAAAATAGATCTCTGGAATGGTGGAGAAATCTCCCAAGACAGAGACAGGCAAGAGTTCATTAAAAAACGATCGGCCAAATTCACGAAAGATCTACTAAGCCAGAATAGGAAGGCCGTCAGAAAAATAGGGACCTTTTTATTGGGCACTGCCGGGTCAATAGACACATAAGTCTAATGGGTCTGGCAAAGGACGCAACATGCAGGTTCTGTCAAGAGGAAGAGGAAACCCCAATATTATGGTGCCACTGTGAAGGTCTAGCAAGACTGGAATTCTAAGTACTCGGAGAAGAAAAACCAAAGGCGAACAGCTACAGAAAAGGGTCCTTATCAAAGCTGTGGAGTCTGGTAAAGAGGACAAAGCTGGATGAGGTACTATAAGAAATGTATTTTAGCACCACAATATAAAACGGTTGCGGTCTCAGTCGCGGTGGCGAAAGCCAAACAACCAGCTCCTCTATTTATCTATCTATCTACCTCAGTCAATTCAGTCGAA
Source organism: Leptura quadrifasciata (assembly GCA_963675555.1). Lineage (NCBI taxonomy): Eukaryota > Metazoa > Arthropoda > Insecta > Coleoptera > Cerambycidae > Leptura > Leptura quadrifasciata. The sequence continues at coordinate 164,050,893 of OY776676.1, forward strand.
AAACAATGTCAACAATTTATGAATATTTTAATAACAAATGCAAATATTACTTTACATACCTTCAAAAAAACCAACAAATAATAAAAATAAAATAGCTTAAGCAGGAACTAAAACACCGTAAGGACACCTTAGACTTTCTAATAGATTTACATAAAAATTATATTTCTATCGAACTAAAATAGAAATAAATCATCTCCATTCCATATATAGAACTAGATTTCCTTCCCTAAGAAGCGAAAAAATATTATATAGATGGATCAGAAAATAAACAAAAATCACTGTGGAGGCTGATAAATGCAGAATAAAAAAATACAGTCTTAAAAATTAATGACTGATCAAATTATAGAACAGCTTCTCGTTATATAAATGTCAACTTCATAAAAAATTATTCGAGAGCAATTAGCAATCTAAACAGTTATTATCAATTTCGAGAGGTTGTATATATCGATCAACTAGAAAATAAAAATTCTATGGGCATATGGTATCAATTATAAAGTGAGAAAAAATATAAAAAAATCTCATACGAACTTCGCACAAATTGTTTAACTTTATTATAAACTCATATACTTAGCTATATTTAAACCAACAAAAATAATTCCTGTCTATAATAAAGGAGACAAGAATGATAATAGAAAATTATAGAATTTCAAAATTTTAGGAATCCATCTAACGAATTAAATAGTATAACACTTTCAATGTGATGATTTACTGCGTAAAAAACAATTCGATTTTAGAAAGAATAGATGTACTGAACAATCTATTATGCCACTGGTGAAAATGATTACTGAAAGGTTTGAGAATAACATGTATGTGGGTAGTTTATTTTGTGATTTAAATAAGGCATTTGATTGCGTTTCACAATCATCTTATTAAACAAAGTCTCTAAGTACGGATTTGTTCAGAAAAGTATTTCATTTATAAATTCTTATGTCAGTGAAAGGCAACAAATCTGCTACTATAACGAAACCTACTCAAATAGCCTTACTTTAAGAAATGGCGTTACCCAGGTTCAGTAAGTAAAGTATATACGATTGGAATTGAAACCGTATAAAAACTAAAAGCCGGCAAAAACAGTCGGCATCTCTTTATTGTACATGGGCGGAGGTAAATAGAAATGCTTGTCATAACAAAATGATAAGATTTTCGGGCGTTATTATATTATCCTCTGTTTCAAATGGTCTCCAGAAAGCCATGGTAAATTAGTAAATAATTAAAATATTTTACCTTTTATACAGTAGTAAATATTTATAAATATGAACAATAACTAACTAAACTCCTACGCTTGATATAATAGGTATTTATGCGCTGCACTGGCACATAGACAGCACGATATTAAACTTCCAAGTTCCAAGATAAAGAAACGATTTATGAGTTTTTTTGTGCTAGTAGGCCTGTCCGTTTAATTACCTTTAAACCAGTGCAGTCGTAGATGGTTCATTCAGGCTGATTACATTGCCACTCTCGGACTCGCCTGCACAGTTTCAACTACCGTTAGAATCCCAATACCATTGCCAAATGTATAGGACAAAATATCAAGTTCAGTACGCACGGTCCTGTGCTTTAAAACTGACCAGTTTCAATTCCAATCGTATATACTTTACTATCCCATACTTTTTTTAATTTACGTAAATGACCTCAATTTCAATTACTAACACTGCATTTGTGCCCTTTACAAATAACACTACAGCAACAAGCTCAAATAATAACAACTTGCATGAATTATTTTCAGATATTGATAATGCTAAAGTAGTTTTAGCATCATGATTCTCTAAACTTAACAAAACTTTTTGAGGCTAACTTGCACCCAGGTCTCTCATGGAAACCTCATACGAACAATATATGCCAAATAAAATAATGAATAAAATGCACCAAATACAAAGAGAATTTTTCTATTACACTCTATTTAATTTCATTTGTGGACTATAAAAATATATAATAATGTCCTAATGGAGGCTGAATTTAGAAAACCGAATTCATGTAACCTCCCAATTCTATAACAATATAATGGACATAATTTATATTTCTTAATCATTAATAATAATTAAATATTTTAGATATAAATATAATTTAATTGTCAAGTTCATTTGCCTATTATTCCTTATGAGTTATTAACTATTGACATTGACTCGACTACCTTATTGCCAAGCTGAACATTATGAAACTACATTTATGAGCCTTTAATTAAGCTATTTTACGAATGGTAGGTTTCAATGTGAACTACGATAATTAAAAATGTCATTTCTCAATACGTCGGTATTTTTTTCGTTGCCTTCATTTTGTTTTAATAATTGAATTTATGTTATATTTATGATCAATTATATGTATAAATTAGCTTCTTAGCTTTCTTTCTTGTATTCTGAAGTAAAGTATTTTTTAAGACGCCAAATTGGCAAATAACATGCAATCCTAAAATTCTATACTAAGATTCTAGTGCAACAAAAACTTCCATATTGATAATAGACTACCTAGTTTTATCTTCATATCGATGTTCTTTTATCTGAACATACCATATAAGAGTATTGAGTTTTAAAAAAAATATTATTAACAAATACAAACTAATAAAATTACCTAGCATGTATCAACAAATCCAAGCATTATAGTACATGTAAAAAAGCATAGAATAGGAACAATAATTTATAAAGTTTTTATATTACGTGTATATATTCCTCAAAGTATTAGGAACAAGGCCCAAAAAAATTTCCATCTAACCAGTGTCCACAACATCTCTTATTTTGGTGAAAACCTCCCCCGGTGGTACATTCTGGCGGTTTCTCTTAATTTTCTCGTAAACTGTTGTTCAAACGTAAAAAATGTGTAGGGCCAAAAATGTTGCCCATTTAATTCTACACAAAAACTGTTAGGTATATCAACATTTTAGCTATTCCTTACTCAATTCTCGCAAATAGCGTTCAAAGTTTAGTTTTTAAGGGTAGTTTTTAGCACGCTGTTTAGAATATGTATAATTGTATAAGTGTTTTTGCATGCGCGTTTAGTGGTTGTGATACCACCTCTGCTTTTTCTGGAAAAGGAAAATCTTAAATAATTAAACAAGAGAAAGGATTTGGAAACTTATAACGGTATTTTGCTAAAATCTAGTTGTGTACATCTAACATTGTCAGTCAGTTGTCATAATTTATTGCAAGTGTGCAAAAAACTAATATGCCTCATATAAGCGATTTAGTTAAATCTGGAGTTATTGCTAAAGCAGAAGATGGATGGTCAATGAAACAAATTGCACTGCCTTATAATAATGACAAAAATTCGGTGTGTAACATTTTAAGAAAGTGGAGAATAAACGGTACGATTAGTAGAAATCCTGGATCAGGGCGACGAAGGGTATCAACTCAACAACAAGATTTGCAACTGGTAAATGCTTTAGTAGAAAATCCATTTTACTCAGTTATTCAGGCTACTGAAGAAACGAATCGGAGCCACGTTGTCATGCAGCAGCACAGAAATACTTACTTAAAGCTGAACATAAAGAAGCTCGAGTAGGATTTGCGCTTGAATTTTTAGCGCATGATGTAAATTTTTGGAACAATGTAATCTTTACAGACGAAAAAACTTTCCAGTCAACACACAACGGTCGTATTCGTGTTTACCGCCCTCCGAATACTCGATTCGATGAGAAATATATATCTAACAATGATAAAAGTGGTAGATTTTCCGCCAATATGTGGGCTTGGATATCGGCACGTGGTCCTGATGTTTTGTGGCATATTGAGGAACGATTTAATAGTGAAACGTATATTAGGAATTTAGACAATACTATGCTCCCTTCTGTGTCACAATTATTTCCTAATAATGAGTTCATATTTCAACAAGACAATTGTTCTGTTCATATACCGTAACTAACTGATTTCAAGATAACAACATCAATGTTCTTAACTGGCCCAGTCATAGTCCAGATCTTAACCCTGTGGAAGAAGTATGGGGACTACTCGTAAGAAGTATCCAAAAACGAAATGTGAGACCACGGAATGCCGAAGAATTACTGGAAATAGTAAATAATGCATGGGAAAATATTATTATTAATGATTATTGTATAAGGTTATTTAATTCTATGCCAAACAGACTTATAGAAGTTATAAATAGAAATGGTGCAATAACGAAATATTAATAGTTAGTTTCTTGTTAAGTAGGATATTCTTTGTCCATTGATACAGGATTTCTACTAATCGTACCGTTTATTCTCCACTTTCTTAAAATGTTACACACCAAATTTTTGTTAATGTTATAACGCAGTGCAATTTGTCTCATTAACCATCCATCATTTACTATAGCAATAACTACAGCATTAAAATAAAAAATAAGTTAAAAGTGATATCTGTTTTATTTCGGCTACTCATTACATATTCAAATAGAAACAGTAGTACAGTCATTCAACGTTAAAAAGGGGCCAAATCTCCGAAATCTGAAGTACTGCTCCGATCTTCTTGAAAATTTAGAATTAAGTTCATCTTACCCTCCTCTTTAAACCTGACTTGGTCGCAAAGTGTGCTTTTTGTTTTTAAGGGATGAAAACTACCCTTTACTCCAATAAATTGAAAACTAATAAGTTAACGCAGTTATGGGCTATAATTATGTTCAAATATGTTAAATATCAATTGTTTTTAATCATGAACCCAATATTTCAATATTTTACTATTTAACTACCCTTAAAAACAACCCCTCACACGAAAATTAATAAGAAAATGTGTTTAAAAAGCATGAAACCTTTTTATTTTGAATCGTAATAAGAGAATTTTTCCCTTTAAGTATAAGAAATCTGATACTTCATTTTTTTAATGATGCAACCCCCAAAAGTCACCCCTAACAATAAAACTTAGGATAAATTGAAAACTAATAGATGGAAGGAGTGATAGGTTATCATTATGTTTAAATATGTTAAATATTTGTTGTTTTTTTTATAATGTAACTAATATTTCGATATTTTACTATGTAACTACCCTTAAAAACTACCCCTCACACAATTATTAAAAAAACGGTTTAAAAAGCATAAAATCTTTTTATTTTGGATCTTGAATAGAAAAAATATGTTCTTTAAGTGTAAACGACCTGATACATCATTTTCCAATATGATTCAACCTCTAAAAACCATCCCTTACAATAAAAATTAGGGAAAAAATCCTTATGAAAGCTCCAAGTAGTGGAATGCTTAAAAGAATGAAAATAAATTGCTGCTTATGATATAATGATATTTTTCTAAAATTTTCATCCCTTTCAGGGAAATTAAACTCTTAAAACTTCACAATGTAATTATAATAAAAATATTTATTTTACAATATTACATTAGAAAGAAAGAGCTGTCCTATTTTTTTCTGCTCACGACAGTACATATTTAATTTGATTGATTGAAGACAAATATTCACAGCTCTAGCGATCTTCCTCGTACTCATCTCAGGATGTTCGTCGATTTCCTGCAGCACCGCTTCCTCAATTTCGCGTGTCTTATGGTTCGAGGTCTACCTTTCAAGGTACTTTTTCGGAAACTATCAGTTTCACAAAGACGGCGATGAATAGTCGATTAAGATTAAGATATCTGGCAAGGCACGATTAAGATATCTTCCATCATACATACCTACTGTATAGAGATCATATACGTAATGCATTGTCGCCATTTTCACATTCGTATAATTCACCATACTTATTGAGATATTCGAATAAAAACCGAAAATATAAAATTAATTCAATGAAACGCTAAAAATCGAAGGAATACTGCGATTAGATGATTTTGAACAACAACAACAACTTACATTATGACAAATATTGTTTTGAAAATGATGTTTGTAAAAAGTGTAAAAACGTCATTTATTCTAGGATAACAAGAGTCCAGAAATTATTAGTCAATAATACTAACTAAATGAGGCAATTTGAATATAATTGTAGAATAAATAAATAATAACGGTATCCGTAGATGTCAATAAAACGTAGAATTTAGATCAATATAAAATATTTTTCTATATATAATTCGGTTATTTTGTATAACACATTCCTATATCGATTTGTATATGAACAAAAAAGTAAAATAATAATAAAGATGTTATAGGCCAACCATTTCAGAATTTCGGTTATAATTTACATAATACTGCATTGTTATTTTTAGTAAGCTACTAAACAATTTTGCTTTCCGGCTGCATCGCATCTCTCTAATTCCAATTGTTACATGTTAGTTACATCTTATTATTTAATGTAACACTATCATTAGCTTATACTTATACAACTGAACAATAGACTACATAGTTATTTACTTTCTTCATATGCGCTACCTTTCACTAAGATATTAGACAACAGCCACATACAAAATATAAACAATAGTAGCAAGAGAAATAATTTTACATTTCAAATACAAAAGCGCACTTTTCGCTTTTGGCTTATGATAATATTCTTATTCAGTAAACGTTTATGTAAACAAATTTAATGTGTAAATGATTTTCGGTAACTGAATAGGTTGAAATTTCTTGTTACTTGCATTTTGTGATAGGAGGGGAAACTACACAGTCGTTTTTTGGATACCGTTGATTGTCAATTAGGGGTTCCAAAAGTTTTTAATGAGAATTCTCCTATAGGTGTCGAGTCCAAAAGATGTTTCTCTTAAGCAGGACAGAAATTTAGAGAAATTATAAAAACATTTTTCAGATATCCTGAAATTATTTATTTGGATATATTTGACATGTGTAAACAAATTTCTAAAATATAGAAAATCAAATGTTTTAACGAATATAAATACAATCAGATTCCTTATTCATTTAAGATATCTATGAAGCCGGCTATTTACTTTCAACTTCTATTTCTCAGTTATTTATTTATTTATTTATGGACTTACAGCTATCCATCGTGATTTAATCCCAGGACAGGGAACAACGATTCCAGTTAAGTGGTTACAAATATAAATAAAGTACAAACACCTAGTGCCGCAGTACACTAGACTAATAAATATTAATATGAGGAACAAAACAAATTAATCAAATCTATAAACATAACATAAACAATAAAGTAAACAGAGCTACATATTAACAAAATTACGTTAGAAATGTATTTTTTATCTTTTTTATCTGTACAATACAGAAATAAAATCCCTGTAACATATTGCAATCGATCAGATAGGAAGGATTTAAAGACTAAGCAAGCATATTGAGTAAAATACCATATTTATTAAGTATTTAAAAGACTATGAAAGAGTCTATTGAAAGCTTTGAAAGATAAGTTTATATAGACTACATCTACCTATCCTTAATCATCAAAAACTGAGTGACGCACATCAAATATAATTGAAATTACCTGGGGCGTTCCTCAGGGGAGTGGCCTCGGTCCTCTGTTGTTTGTCATTTGTGAACGATATTTATATAGTTTTAAAAAAATCGTTTGTCAGTCTATTTGCGGATGATACCCTACTCTAATTTGTGTTGTAGGAGAAGATTTCAGAGAAATTGTTGATATTCTGAATGATGAACTTCAAATTTTGTACGACTAGCTTTGCCAAAATAAATTAAAATTAAATACATCAGAAACAAAGTGTATGGTGATGGGCTCAAAGGCTGATTGTAGAAAATTCGTGGAATTAGATTTAGATACCTATCGATATAAATGGCGATGTGATTGACTATGTGTCAGAAATTGAATACATGGGTGTCTATTTAGACTCCCAACTCAGTTTCTCTTCGATCTTTTTGATCATCCGCAAGGGATTTATGTACATAGTCAGTCGCCTATTTCCTTATCTACTATAGTCTTTCAGAAGTTATTCTCCACCATTGTGTGTTGCTGTTGGTAAATTTTGATGTTTATACTTGGTGAAAAACTTGCCCTCGTAGAATTTTATGGTCTAGGTAAGGGGCATGCCCACTACTACACCTTCATTAATCAGTCCTAACGCCGGAATTATCTTCTTTTAGGCACTTGAAATTGCTCACTGCTGTTATATGTAAATTGGTTTTAATACTTGGTTTTAACACGTATGTCCTAGCATCTACTATCCGTTTTTGTGAGTCAGTGTCCCTGGTTATTTGCATGTTCACGAACTTCAGAACTCCAGAAGTCTCAACGAAATTATTAGGACTCTTAGAAAAAAGGTAACAAACCCAGTCGCTCCCTATAGCATGAGAAATGTTAGGCATTATTTGCAAAATATCTTTTCCTCCTCAGTTCTTCTTTTGAGCCAAGAACTGAAGATCCGAACACCATTTCGATGGGGAAACCTGTGGAACGCAACTCATGGAACGCAAGCAGATGAGTCTTCAGTTATTTATGATAAGATAACCTTTGTTTCATTTTTATTCTAATCATAGGCCATTTGTTGATCTAAGTTATCGTTAAATTTAGCTTTCAAACTTTTACGGCATAAAATAAACACCCTTTGATTTGAAGGATGCATTGTAATCTTATTTGCTTTGCGGTAGTATCTCATTAAATTGTATTACTTTATGTCTGGACAGTGTTGGAGTTTATTTTCTCTCATTTTATTGATTTAAATGTGCTTAGAAGAGTTTTTTTAAACCATTTCGTCTGCAACAGACTCTGGTTGGGTCGACAATAAGTTCTACCAAACATCTTAAATCCATCTCTGTAGATGTTAGTAACAGGCAGTAAAAGTAATAGTAGAATTATTTGCACTACAACAATCCAATATCTCGCTTCAATCATCTTTACTGAATACACATACCCATCTCGTTGATTCTTCTAAAGATATTTAAATATAGGTATTCGAAATACACACACATATTTCCTTTACGTTCAAGGCCACTGGAAGAGTAAACTATTCCATTGAAGATAAACAATCAAACAACCTCCAGCTTGGAAAGTCTCGAATTTTTATTCAACTCATTGCAGCCTACATAATCTGTACTGATTGTGAGTATATATTACGTACGGGCAAGCCCATAAGGCCAAGATGCATTTAATGTCATAATTCATCAGTTTACGTAACACATACGCGGAGAATAAGATTACAAGTAACGTTTATCCCAACTGAAATATGTACAATTTATTTATATCTCTATGAACTTCTTCTAAATGTTAAAAGTTAGAGGAAAATATTCCAGTACTTTGCTTGGCTTGCTTTCCTTTATCTACGGCTCGCGTGTTTGCGGGGAATGCAATTTTAAGGAACGGAAAAATATGCATTCAATCCTACGTGCCAGTTTAGGAACGCTTGTGTGAAGTAGGTTGTTGTAGGCCAAATAAAAAAATTATTATTGGTGACATAATGATAATATTTGCAGAACAAATTGAGATATTTATTTCTAAACATTAAATAAAATATAAAAATAGATAACTATATTACTCGACGCTGCAAAGATCTAATAATTCACTCGAGGAAGTTTGTAGGAAAAACCTTCAAGAATAACACTCAACTTATAAAAAGATTAATTGAATAATACCAAGGTAAAATCGAAATATGTATACGACACTATACATAGAGACAACTCTATGAACTTATGAAAAAAATCCAAATATAAAAATACTTGGTAAAAATAATAAAAGCCATGATGAAGAAGCGGCTACATATAGAAGACCATCTATCAAAACACTTTAAAATAACTTTTATGGTCTGTTTAACTTAGCCCTCTAAAAGTTATGAGAATGTCCGATGTAGCAACAATAGAAGCAATCTTGACCTACGCAGGTCCAAAGCAGTAGCTTCAGAAGCATACAAGTATTAGAGGGAACAGCAGAAGAAATGGATTTAATAAATATTACCAACAATACTAAGTATAGGTTAATAGATTGTCAAATGTTTGAGAATGACTAGATACAAACAGAACTTTATATTAATTTAATCTAAACAAAGTGACTACCAAAGTTACATGAGCTTCATGGGTTTACAGAAACATGATGATTAAGACCTGGAGACTGCAATTAAGCACGATACTAATAACATCATACGCCCCCCTGCTCTGGTGGGATAAAGTTGGAAAAATGGAAGCGATGAGAAAACTTACAAAGTTGCAAAAGATTGACGTGATTAGGAATAACGGAACGAATGATCCATCGCAGCCATATAAATGTCTAGTACATTGCGCGACAAAAACAATTGTTACGTATTTATGTATTTGGAAGAATATACAAATAAACAAAATTTTAAAACATAATATTTTTAGTCGCAAACTCCTCTATAAAATTCTTATTTTACTATAAGGAACGTAACCAGACTGCAACCAACAGCTACTCTCCGGGCTATGTGCCCAGCCGAGCTCTGAATTACAAGTTACAAGTCTAGCTCGTTAAGTGTAGTAATTGCATATTACCATCAAAACGCTAATGCTTCGATTGCAACAAACACCAGCCGAAAGACTGATCCTACTTAAAGGAGCTCTCGTGCCAGTCATCACACACCACTTGCAGACTGTAGTTTCGAGCTGTTGACTCTCGTCAGTGCAAGGTAGGCATGTGACGACCGACACGAGAATCACTTGACTATTTAGTACATTTCGGTATCTTTGGGATAGCGACATGTAAAATAGTCAGCAGGCGCCATCTAGCGGTCCAGTGTCTGTTGAAATCGAAAAATAAATAATCCGACTGGGCTTAGCATAGTTCAAATGTGCTTTTAGATGGCGGAATATTAAAACATAATATTTTTAGTCGCAAACTTCTCTATAAAATCCTTATTTTACTGTAAGGAACGTAACCAGACTGCAACCAACAGCTACTCTCCGGGCTATGTGCCCAGCCGAGCTCTGAATTACAAGTTACAAGTCTAGCTCGTTAAGTGTAGTAATTGCATATTACCATCAAAACGCTAATGCTTCGATTGCAACAAATACCAGCCGAAAGACTGATCCTACCTAATGGAGCTCTCGTGCCAGTCGTCACACACCACTTGCAGACTGCAGTTTCGTGCTGTTGGCTCTCGTCAGTGCACACAAGAGGACACTTGACTATTTAGTACATTTCGGTATCTTTGGTACAGCGACATGTAAAATAGTCAGCAGGCGCCATCTAGCGCATATTGAAACCATAGTAATGTATTAAAAACGTCAATAAGTACCAAGGCAGGAGTTACGGAGGATCAATTAACGGCAGAATCACCCCGAACTTGGATAGTCTCGTGGATAGTACTGTAACATTTTTCCAAGCAGAATTTACAGTCGTGGAAATCTGTGGATAGAAGACAATCACTGATAATCTAACTATTGTTAGAGCTTTTGAAAGCAGTAGCGTTCTAAAACGGTGCTACTTTCTATACATATACACAACAGCGTTCATCTGAAGTGTGCGCGAGTACCTCAGGGCAAGAGAATGAGAAGATCGAAAAGCAAGCCGGAGAACCGACTTCTAAATCATCATATAGCACAGTAAAAAGGGTTGATAAAGGAATATCTAACTTAGGAGAATAATTTGTACTGGATTCAGATACCGGAAATGAGACAATTCCACACATTCGACTGTGAAACATTCAAAACAAAGACCAATGAACTGTTGAAGATGAATGGAAAGCAGCTAGAATGTGGAATAGAAATTTTGGCAGGACAATGTGCACTAAATAAACAACTTAGCAATATGAGAATGAGACACAATCTGTATGCAAGATGTTTGAGGAGACCATGGCGAAACCGAAAGACATCCGCAGGGCTCTTACGCCCGTACACCAGCCCTTCTAGGAGAAACACGTCTAATAGAATAATGAAATTATAAGTTACAAAGCGTAAGCTTTACTACAGGTCTTCAGTATCGCATAAGGAAAAATAAAAACTCGCTAGCAACGACAGACACGGCAAGATAGGAACAAAATAGAAGCAAAAATATAAATAATCATTCAATTACTTAACGTTTCGTGTATGTCAGCTTACAAGTTAACATCTATAATACCAGAACATACAAATTAAAAGGTACAGTCTTACTAGATAATGGACTATGGACTCGTACTTTGGGTTTGCCCTACCACTCACATCCCACAAAGCCTCCAGCAAAACTTTTTAAAACCTTAATAGGATCAGTATTGACATGCGACTCTGAAACGTGAATATTAAGCAAAAGTTACCCCCTACTACTAGGGCACTAAGAAGGATTTATAGAGCTATAGACATAATAGGACCTAGAAGAAAGGCATAACCTTAAATTATACAAGTCATTTAAATCTCGGACGGGTTGGATGTAGATTATTCCAATCGAAAGATGATTTAAACAATAAGCATGTCATTACCCTCAGATTAGACCTAATTCTCCGTTCCTAGATGACATTGCAAGTGCCCATGTAAACAATCAAACAGTTAAAGTAAGGAAAATACTAGTATTAGATATAAATGATTGATACTGGACACGATAAGGCCTATGAAGACCTGAAATGCCATAATGATAATAAGTTTGTACTTAAACGAAAAATAATGGGCGAGTGCAGGTCTGTATTTACGACTTCGATAAAAAACGTAAAGCAACAATAATCGTGCTTAGACAATTGCCTTCCAGAGAAATACATCAATCTCGCCCCATATTTACTGTACATTGTGCATGCAGAAGGGTTTGGCAAGTACCCTTAGCCGCGGAAACAGGTCAACGTTAAATAAATAAATAGAATAATTAAAAATAAATATTTCTATTAAACAGAAAAAACACGTAACATATTTATACTGATTTTATACTGCATATTTTTCCGGACTTTATACCAAGTCCGCGCATAACTTATTGAAATTATCTTAGTACGTTTAAATTATCATTTAATTCGTGTAAGGTAGTAAAATATATGTTTCATTGCAAATTTAATTTAAATAGCTCGAATTAACTCTTGGGGCCGGTTTTACAATTTTATAACAATCGTAATTTATTAAACAAGTTGCACTGATGAAACAGATACAACTGTTATTATAAGATAGATTTATATTTTCCTGCGAGCGTTGATGGAGTTTTTATATGCGCGTCTTTAACCAGTGGACTATTTTTTTAAATTTTAACCAAGTCTAATTGCCATCTGTGAACCTCGCCTGAGAATATAGAAAAAAGTAGTTATAAAACTTCTGTATATAATAATTAACAATTAAAGAACCTCACTGTCTACAAGAATTTTGATAACATAAAATAAAACGATACTTAATACAGGATGTTGAAATGTTTATCTTAAATTTATTTTAATCACTACATAGTATAAAAAGGATTGTTGTTAAAGGTAAATCATAATAAGCTTTTTTATGATAAAAATGCTAATTCGTGGATAATTCACGTCGTTCTATCTCTTTAGATCCAAATAAAGTCTTTTTGTGCGGGCTCCTTATAGATAGACGTCAAGTCTTGAAAGAAGTCGTTTCAAGAAGCTGAAAATGACACCGAGCGAAGCCGGACAAAGTCGTTAGGGTATCTATTATTATTATAGCTCAAAAATACGTTTTTTATGATATTAAAAATATTTTACGGTCCATTAATGAACACAATAATTACATATTTCACAAAAGACGCCGTGAAATCAATTAATACGTCAACAACTCATCATAGAAACCTTATCATACAACAGTCATTTACGCCCTCCAGAAATAATACAATTAATAAGATAAAAGCATCACGGAATAGAACAAACAAGATTTCATAGACATTGAACTTAATGTCTTCGCACAATAAGTAAAATGGAGCTGAAAAATCACAAGTATAAGTTGTATTAAAAATATTTAGCACATAAAACAATTAATTATAAAGGAATGTAGCCGCTGTTGGTAGCAACTATGACCTCAATTTAGCTTAGGCCGGACAGTGCGTTTTCTAGAAATGACAGCGATGCCTTCCATACGTTCATCAGTCAAATCAAATTTGAACGACAACAACAATGAACTTACAAGACATCGATGAAACCTGTAAATAACTCCCAATCCACAAACTTCACAATCTAAATGATATACCATTTACAAATCCAACAGAAATACAAAATGTATAAAACCGCCCCCCTTAAAAAAAATCTCCCGGACACTACCTTATTCTAAGAAATTGTACAACCAACTCTGGTTTTTCTCACATGATTTATTCTATCCATGCCTAACAATAGGTTAATTTCCTACTGAATAGAAACATGCGAAAGTAATTATTCTTAACAAATCTGACATTATAGTTTCTTACTCCTTAAAAGAAAACATCTTATAGAATCGTTAATATGGATTCCGTCCCTGGCAAATATGACACATATTCAAAGTAATGAATCTAAGATAAACCATGTCAATCTTTAGCAAACAAACGCTGACTTATGGAGAGGATTTTTCTTTACTCCACATGGAAGTACCAAGTTCAATCATCTAACAGTAAGTAGGAAATCATCTTGCTTTTAAAATACTGATAAAATTATCTTAAAAAACTCTGGTACTGGTAAGAAGAAGATTTTGGTGCAAATGCAACGAATATGTTGCCTTCATAAATAGTCAATTTCGATAGCGAAGTGGGTTAAGGCGCAAGGTGGCGCAATCGCGATTAATTACACGGACATCGCACCACCGGGTTCGAGTCCTGGCTCCGGCGCTGGCACTGTCGAAGGAAATGGTTGTATGTCCGCGTTTTTTCAAGGTGTAACCCCCTTCCACGCAAGCCCTGGCTTCTGGAATTGAGGTTTGTCTAATTTCTGTGGTGTTATTTATTATTTATTAAAAATAGCTATTTATTATGTTTTATTATTGCTATAATAACAATAACCTTTACAAAAATCAAGGTTGAAATTAAATTAAGAGCTCAAAAAAATTACTCATTGCAATGTCTATTAATTAATATAATAAATTTTATGTTAATTTTCTTGACCTACCAAAATTATGGCATTTTTATAATTTTCTCATATCTTATATAGGTACTTTGAACACAACATAAGCCATTTAAATAAAAAATAAAAGTCGAAGTATATGCAGAACATAAAAGAAAAATTAATCAAAAATTTAAAAGACTTAATGTTTATCTAATTGTTGTTACAACTTGATACGTGTATTGAAATTATTTGATTTTTATGCTTGTGAAGTTAAATAATAAGGACTAAATATCTTGAACAACTTTAAGATAATGAACCGACCAGACATCACTATTAGAGGGTGCAAAATGAAATGTTTCCACTATGTATATCTTGGAATATACGGCACTCAGTAAGAATTGCATATGCATAAATTTGGTATGTCGTTGAATATTCAGTGTAAAAAGAATAAAATTTCGTGAAAAGGGTTAGGGATTCTATGCGGAGTTTCTTTATTTATTAAAACAATATACACTTATCTTCACCAGTATTAATATATCTGGTGTAAAGTTATGTATCAAAAAATGCACAACATCGAGGTCATTTGAATACCATTGATTAGGTTGCCAGAGGACGTAGAGTATCAAGGCGAACAATTTTCACCAGTAAATTTAATTTTTTGGGTCCACAATTTATTGTTCGCGCTCAACCTTAAACATTACGTCAATAAACACTATTATATGGAGAAAGTTCCTCTCTCAGGGCTGTACACTGTATAGTCCATTATTACCAATGTTATAGTGCAGGTAAGTTTGATACACTCCGTATAACACTTAAAATTTCTTGAATTTTCTGAATCTTATTCAATAAAATTTTATTTGTAATGAACATGGTTGTTGAAAAAGCTGATGATTTCCTGCCGTAAAAGGAAGAAGGTTGTCTATCTTAATGCATCTAAATTATTATACAACGAATGACAGGTTTCCATCATATTTTACTAATCAATTCAATTTCCGTAAAGCAAACTTTTTCTTTTATATGAATCAGTGTCCAGTTTTGATTGAACTTCTTTTAAACAACTTTGATAATGTTACCGTTACCGTGTTAGCGTACGAATGAATTTTAATATCAATTAAGATATTTGAAATGTCTATGCCGAAAAACAGAACCTACCTTCCATCGTGGTTGAAAGCAAACGTTTCAACAATATTATAATAAATGAGAGATATTGGAGTAAATATAAATCACAATGAAATATCGTTGATTTAAATGTCTCTAAAAAAGTGTATTTTTTATGACTTTAGGTAGTTCTCTAAAGTTTATCCTAATCATGTCAGAAATTCCATTATCACACATCAGCAAGAATTTATGAAAGGGCGGCAAATTGTAACCAAATTTAGTATACTTCATTCATTCGACATGTATTTGAATCAACCGATACGAAACTTCATATGGATATCGTACATATAGACTTCTCTAAGACGTTTGACAGGCTTAACCACAGCATATTAGTCCACAAGTTGAAATAATTTAGCCTTTCGTTAGGCTTTATCAAACAATCCTATCTCGCCGACAATTGCTTACAGTGACTTTAAATCTGTCGGGGATTCCGCAAGGACCCATGTTAGGGCCCTTGTTTTTTAATATTTGTCTAAATGATATACCCTAAAACTTTGATGTTGAATAACTATGCTATACGGATGCCCTAAGGATTTTCTGAACATATCTATTTAAAATTATAAAATAAGCTTAAGGTGGGCATTTCCAAGAGAGAGAGAGAGAGAGAGATTCGATAAGAAAATATTCATTATTTTTTACCGTTACTTTTTTTAATACATATATATATATATATAAGACTACCTAAGTAGAACTTTGACAGGTGTAGCGATATGAATTTTCACTCAATAATTTCAGTTGTTTGCAAATTAAAAAATTGTGCCAATCTCTTGTAGTTTTAAATTAACTAATTTTACAAACAATTGAAATTACTGAGTAAAAATTTATATCACTACACCTGTTATAGTTCTACTTAGGTAGTCTTATACTTCTTTACCAAGACATGTATTGAAAGAAGAGTTATGGCCAAAAATAATAAATATTTGCTTATCGGATCTCTCTCTCTCTGTCTTGGATATGCCCACCTTAATAGAATTAATGCCTGGCGTGTTCAGAATAAGTTGCTATTGAAACCGGAAAAATGTGCGTATTAACCAATGGCATAAATGTGAGTGAATATGAACATCATTACAATATAAATAGCAACATATTGGCGAGATGGGCAATATCTTGGTGTGGTTTTCGATAAGAAAGCATCATTTTAAGAACACATTCACACTCTTTCTATTCTTTCCTATTATTTGGGTTTTCTACCACATATATTATTATCCTCTTCAAAACAAATCACCGAATCTACAAAATAATAGAATTATTGGAAAAAAAGCCTCTGCGCCCGTGACGTTTACGCCAAAGGAAAAGTCAGAGGTTATGTTTTGCAAATAATATAAATCGGAATAAACACAGAAATAATGTATTTTGCTGACGTTTCAGAAAGTAATCTCTTTCCGTTTTCAAAGCTTTTTTTGGAAGAACTATTATTTTGCTGTGTATGTCAAATACACAGCTTTAAGATTCTGTTTAAGTTATTTCCATAGATACTTACTACTTACACAGAACATAGAACTGATGATATTTTCTTTTATATAATGTTGAGTTTGTTAAGTTCTTCTTTTAACATTGGTAGCCAGGTTGTACAAATATCTACAGAACAATTCGATACGCACTTATTTTCATTTAATAAGATTATTGCTGATTCCTTAATTTTTCTTTTTTTGGTATCTGTTTCTTTTGATAAAATTTTTGCCGAGTCCCAGTTTATTCTATGTCCGTTTTCCCAAGCATGTTCACAAATCTTTGATTTCTGAATCTTGTACTCATCCAACCTCACACTGAAAGGTCTGGATGACTCACCCACATAACATTTATCACATTCGCACGGGATATTGTAAATACAGTTTTTTGAATTCTGCTCCCTGTTTATCGGTTTTGTTTTTGTTAAAATAGAAGAAATAGTGTTCCCCGTTTGAAATACCGTCCTAACATCAAATTTGTCACCTATACGGCGTAGCTTTTCCGATAGTCCGTATACATAAGGAATTATTGCTCTATAATGACGTTCAGGTTTTTGTCGTACCTGATTGTCCCTATTTTCAACATTTATGAAAACTCTATCAACAAAGGCTTCAGGATATTGATTTTGTACTAGAACCTCTTTGATAAATTTTTTCTCGTTATTTAATATTTCATTATTAGATGAAATTATTTTGGACCTATCGTATAAACATTTTACTACACCCCTTTTAACATTTATCGACTGATTTGAGTTGAAATTTAGATATCTATTAGTATGTGTTGGTTTTCTATAAACGCTTGTTTCAATTGTATTATTTACCCTTCTAATTAAAACATCTAAAAATGGTAGTTCATTCCTATTTTCTATTTCTAATGTGAATTTAATAGACGGTTCATTACTATTTATATTTTCCAAAAACTATCTAGTAAATGGACACCATGAGGCCAAATTGCAAAGATGTCGTCAACATATCTCCACCAGACAACCGGTTTGTTTATACAATTTTGAATATGTGTGTTCTCAAAGTTCTCCATAAATATGTTGCTTAAAATTGGTGATAATGCAGACCCCATAGCCATACCAAAATCCTGCTGATAGAACTCATTTTCCAATTGAAAATAGGTTGTTTTTATACATAGTGTTAGGAGTTCCATTATGCTATTTACACTTTATTTAGTTCTAATTTCCAAATTATTATCATTTAGTAACCTGTCTTTAACTATTTTTAAGGTTTCATCTA
The DNA here is from genome assembly GCA_963675555.1 of Leptura quadrifasciata. Lineage (NCBI taxonomy): Eukaryota > Metazoa > Arthropoda > Insecta > Coleoptera > Cerambycidae > Leptura > Leptura quadrifasciata. The sequence continues at coordinate 164,069,385 of OY776676.1, forward strand.
CCGGAACATTGGTAAAAAGACTAACTACATCAAAACTAACCATCAGGTGTGATTCATGAATATCGTTTTCATAAATTTTTTCTATAAAATGTTTACTATTTTTAATATATGAATCGGTATTTCCAGATAATGGATCAATAATTTTAAGAAAAAAATTTGCCAAATTATAACATGGTGAATTAATAGAACTAACAGTTGGTCTTAAAGGAATATTTTGTTTATGTGTCTTTGGTAAGCCATAAAAATGAGGAGGCTTACTATGATGTGGTGTAAGTTTCCTTCGTTCAAAATCATTAAATTCATGTTTGTATTTAAACAAAGTTCTGTAAATTTTGCTCTCTATTGACTTTGTTGGATCTTTGTTTAGTTTTGAGTAGGGTCCCTCATTTACAAGAGTCATGATTTTTGTGTTATATATATCTTTATCTATAATGACTGTGGCATTACCTTTGTCTGCTGGCAAAATTTTTATACTTTCATCGCGTTTTAAAGAATGTATCGATAACTTTTCTTCTGGAGTTAAATTATCTTTAATTTTGTATTGCTTCTCTAAAGCAATTTTTGCCCGTATGCGATATTCATTACCATTATCTATTGGTAAATTTTGAGCCGTTTTTTCTATTGCCGCTACTATATCAAATTTTGGAACAGTTTTCGGGTTTATTGCAAAATTTAAACCTTTTGATAGGACAAGAATGTCTGAAATGGACAAAAGTCTTTTTGACATATTAATGACAGTCCTCAGTCCTGTCAATTAAAGGATTATTATTTATATTTTGTAATTGCCTAATCTGTTTTTCCCTTATTAAGTTTCTAAATTTATGTAAATGCGTACCTTTTTGCAGATTAAAATATTTTTCGTAACTCAACCTGACATTCCGGTTTATAAACTGATAATCGTGTTCTATAATGTTCTTGCTTAATTCATTCTCCGTGTAAGTAATGTCGCTAATAGCTCATTCTTTTTGGCACCTATGATATTGAATTCTTTCCCTAACCATGGACTTGCTTGCCTTGTCCAAAATTTTTCTGGTTTTCGCATTTTGGAAAGGCACTTTTAGCCGTAAAAACTTCGGAATTATGTCATGTTCTCGACATTTACATTCACACTCTCACAGAAGAAATAAATAAAACATTTTGCTTTAAATTTAAATTAATTAGAGACAAAAATGTACAAAAAAGAAAACAAGAAACAAACGAAACAAACATAAAGGAAGAGGGGGGCAGAAAAGATTTAAAGATCCAGAGGTATGAAATATCAGTAAATATGGATAGGTGAGCGTAAGTTATAGTTGATGAAGTTTGGCTACAGGGGACATGAAAACGTGTAAATTCATCAAAAACTCAAAATCGGTTTTTGCACGATCACCGTACTTTCCTATATACTACGTATATGGGAAACACTTTGCACTTCAACACGTATAGGTAAAAATTTAATCACTTACTAAACAAAATTTAATTCTATTAAAATGAAATATATAAAAATTGCCGGCATTCCCTTTGTGGGACATGGGCGGCGATAAAAATGTGAAATTTTTTTATATACTAAATAAAATAATTATCATTTATTGTTAAAGGGACTTCTATATTACCTTTATTCAATAGAATGGGGTATTTTAGTATTTTCTATTGTTTTTAATTTTACTTTTGCTTCTATTTAGTAGCAACCAAATGTAGTAGGAAGTAGGAAATCATATTTTTTTTAACAATCATGGATGAAATGACGCATGAATTCGTTGTATCTACTTACATTTACGGTTCGTCGAAAGAAAATGCCTTCGGCCTTCGAATTACAGAACCACATTTAAAATCACGATAAAACTGCCAAATAAAAATTTGCATTTAGTAACATGTACATTAAATACACGCAACTAGTTATTTTTTTCATCGGCGAATGCCGACATAGTTAAAATATCTGTCAACCTCAGTTTTCCAAAATAAATTAATATAGTTTCGATCTCAGATCTCTTGTTATCTTCTGCAGATATTTCTACATCACTTTAATGTCACAACTTGGCACAAACAATGTCAACGATCACATTAAATTTTAAGACGCAGTTCCATATTTTTCCTTCTGTTACAGTCAACTAAGAGGTGTTTCAAAAATTTTTATGTGGGCACTTCTCATTTATCCGTGCCATTTTGTAATGCAAATCTTGTTATTAGCCATTATTTCTAAAAAGGATCAGCAGCATAAACAAGTCGTACTTTAACGTTTTTACGAAGGCGAGCTTACATAATTAAATTACTTAAGCTTCTTCTCGCTGATGCGGTTGACCCACAAAATTCTCATAAAGTCGCGCAAATATCAAAGATTCTGCGTTCTTACATGCTTGCCTAATTGTTTCTACATATTGGCATCAATAATCGTAAACCTTTCAATCGGTATTTGTTCGTATATACCTAATTATTTATTATTTATATTCGTAACACGACACTAATGAACCTAGCCTAAAATGGAAACAGTTAGTCGGTTCAGTAATCTTATAATTATAAACCAATAAACTACGGACTGACTGAGGTTTTGAAGACAAGGCACTACTTGTTTGGTAGCGTATTCATTTTGTTGTCTGCACACGAAATCGTCATGCAATGACAAAACGAGTAAAATATGTATTAGACGAGTATTTTTAGCCAACTATAACAAATCTTAAGTGGACCTAAAATGGGACTTTTCAATCGAAAAACGAAAAATAGAATCTGATTGCAATAAGCCCCCCAACAGAGTTAATCCTTATGACTCCAGTGCATAACCGCGTGTATCGTCAGCGATTGGTTTCGAGCTTGTTAGCTCTCATCAGTATACCATAGGCCAGTACACAACAAGCCTGCAGTGTTCCTCTAGAGTATCAAATTACCGACGAAAGAAGTCCGCAACTTGTCGAATAGCTCAATTTTATATTAAATAAAATATAAAACCAACCCCTAGAGGTAATAATTATTATAAAAATAAATGTGTAGTAAAATAAATACTACTGCTTTACTATATTTGGCATATTCTTTACGACTAGCAGCAGCATATTATAAATTTTTGGAGCTGTGTAACCATAATAGCTTTGTCTTTTTCATTTTCTCAACTGTGAAAGGGTAGTGTTTTCTTGATCTTCTTTCACGAGCGTGTGAAATATAATATTTTTCGTTTTTCATCTGATGTATATATTCAGATTTTGAAACAAGTAAGTGTTTGGGCGAATCGTAGCTGTCCTCGGACGCGTATACGTTCTACAGACGCATAAGGAATAGCCAAAATGATTCGGTAGTGTTCGGAAACAATCGTCACCGGCTTATGTCTCGCTGCGTATTGGTAAAGTGTATACCTTTTATATAGTAGTAAATATTTATAAATATGAACAATAACTAACTAAACTCCTACGCTTGATGTTATAACAGGTAAATACCTGCGTAAATACGCACTGCACTGGCACATTAACAGCACAGCAGAAGTCCACCTTTGACTATTGAGAAGCGATTTACGAGGTTTTTTTGTGCTAGTAGACCTGTCCGTTTTATTATCTTTAAACCAGTGCAGTCGTAGATGGTTCATTCAGGCTGATTACATTGCCAGTCTCGGACTCGCCTGCACAGTTTCAACTACCATTCGAATCTCGATACCATTGCTAAATATATAGGAAAAAATATCAAGTTCAGTGCGCACGGCCCTGTGCTTTAACACTGACCAGTTCCAATTATCCTCGTATAAAGTATAAAGTGGCGACAGACATTAACATAGATGAAATAAAACGGAAATGGGTGGATCAATCAAATTTAATTATCTTGAGTTTTGAAACACACCCTGAATCTTTTGGACAAGCCATAATAAGATATTTAGGTAATTGTAGCAAGAATGCCAAGTCAGATCAGTCTTTGATATCAAGTTTGCATTCTGCTTTTAAATATACAGGAGATTCTTCTAAAAATAAAAAGCAGGTAGTGGTATGAAAAAAAATATCCGTTCAGCCAATATCAGTATCAAGGCGTAAAGTTGCAATGGCAGGTAGGATAGAATCTTTAGCTGGGAAAAAGGCAGGAAAACCTAACCTAAAGAAGCGATAAATAGCATCTCACAAATTACAACACTGTGTAAAGGAAAACATTGGTCTAAGTGACAATAAGTTTTGAAAATAGAGATTTTTGGGGTTTCTAATAACTAATTTAGAACAATACATTTTTCTAAATTTAATAATATGTCATTTAAAAAACAATATTCATAGCGAAACCATATCTTGGACGTAGGTCCCTAGTTATGCAGAAAGGAACTAATAGACAAATCAAAAAGTATATTTATATGATTCTTTTGTGCATAATAAAGTATAAGCTTTTTTTATATCATTTTGACCGAAATCTCAGTTTTCCAGTTTTCTTTCTGCATAATTACGTTCAATACCTGTCTATGCAGTATTTTTTATTAAATTATGCATATATTTTTCTTAAGTTAAAGAATTTGTAATCCCTCTTTTGTGTTTTTCAGTGTTCTTGATAATGTTTATTTACCTGTTTTTTATCAATAAAGTTTAATTTTCAAAACAATTAAGTAAGCCTTTTGTCCCGTGCGTTCATTTGTTTTAAATAGCTGTTGATGTTTTACTTTCAAAGATAAAATTATGAATTAAAATACGTTTTTCATAAAATATTGCCTAGTTTTCTGTGACTACCAAAAATGTCATACGTCAAATGTTTGAGATATTAACCTAACCCCATTATTGTTAATGGATTGACATAGTAGTTAAGTTTATAGATTATTTTTTCTAATTATATCAATATAACAAACGCATAATATTTTATGCAAAACGTATTACTTCCATGTCCTGTGGAAGTATAGCAACGCAAAAAAAATATATTTTCTTGTTGAAATATGCTTAAAATGTCATGAAACGTCAATATTTTAAATTTGAGCAAAAAAATGTGTCTGTCGGTCTGTCTGTAACTTTTTTTTTTTTTTTTTTTGCACACGTTTACTCTGGACTTGAAATTTGGTACACTTATGCATTATAACGAGATCTGGAACTAGATTATATTTTGATCTAATTCCGCTAAAGGGTTCGGGGGTAAATAATAGGCAAAGCAAGCAGATAAGAGTCCATAAAATTGCAATTTAGGGTACGTATGAAAAGTCAAGGTCTCAAAAAAACATACATTTTTAATTTTTGATAAGTTTTGTATTGTAGTTTTTAAATCCTCATTGTTTGGATTGTTTAATAGTTTTTGATACAGACTATCTCGTTTATTAATTAATGTAATTATAGCTTTAGTTATCCAAGGTTTTCTACTAACCACTGTTATGTTTTTTAGTGACACAACTCTGGACTACTGACTTTACCCTACTAAATTCGATGGGGAAAAATCTTCATAATACATAAAATTCCACATCAATATACTTAATTTATTTTCGGACACAATATATCTGAAAAAAATTCGAGCACTGCTTTAAAAGGTTTGTTTTAAATACTCATGTTTCTAAAGTTTTAAAACTTCTCATGTTGATCTAATTAATTACATTCACTCAGTGCTTTCTCTCTCTCATGATTCTCATATTTCATATCATTATTTTAGTATCTATAAGCCACCGGGATCCTGGTGTTTGTTACACAAACTTGCCTAATTATTAGGGTATGCTCATTAAAAATATAAATGATAAAATCTGGTAAAAGTCGTATTTTAAGTTAAATACCATTGTAGTTATTTAATGAAGTCAAATAAGATTTTATTAATTAACTACATTTTAAGTTTAAGTTTTTTAAAATCATCATATAAAACAAAATGTGCAGAAATCCTTGCCATGACGATTGTGTTGGGCAATTAAGTTTCCAGACATAACCCCCCATGGAAGAAGTCTGGGTGAATAGAAAAGTCATCACCATTTATTTTAGATACCTACACTGTAGAGTGTAGATAGGCTATAAAGTGTTTTATGGCTAGCTTGCTTGGTCCACTGTCTATCATGTACTAGGTTCTATCCCCAACTTCGACAATGGCAACATCAGTTGGTAATAAATGTGTGTCTGCATTTTAAACAAGTGTAACTCCCTTCCGCGCAGCCTTGGATTTGGGAGTTGTTAAATAATATATGTGTTTAATGAATTAGCAAACAATGCTGCTACCGAAGCCTCTATCTAACACGGCTTCTCCTAATCAAGTAGAAATCTGTATCTATCATGTTACCGAAAATTATAATAATCATTCTTGTGCTCCACACCTGTTGACATAAATTATCTACACCGAATTCCATTTTATCTCGACGAATTTGCAACAAGTTTAATGAAAACAAATTTAAAAGTACACTGTTTTGTTATTTTTTTAAAGTCTCATTATTCCAGTGCAGTGAATGCCACGGTCAAATAACATACACTTTCACTACTAATAAACAAGCATTCAGTCGGATGATCAATAACAAAATCAACCAGGAAAAAATGTTATTAATGTGTGATGTTACGAAACTTGGCCTAAGGTTGTTACGTAACAGAGGATAGGTAGAAGTTCTAAAATTACAATCGGCATACATTATGAATACAAGGAGTGAGAAAAGAAACAATTTTAACGTAACGTCGGCATTGACTATGAGCGGCACTTTATGCAAATTATTAATTATTATAATACTTGGTTGCTAGAGAACGTACCAGATGACTCTACACTAAATGAAATTGTCGCTTTGCAAATGTGTTTATAATTTTTTTCTAAAATATATAAGTTATATTTTCTACTTTCTCCAGATGGTTTGTCAATTTTTAACTCTTGAAGAAACGTTAAATATAGAAGATTTTTCTTGCTTTCCCATATTCGTACTGTTTAAATAGTGTGATCGTGCAAAAAGTCGATTTTGAATTTTTGGTAAATTTATACATTTTCAAGTCCCCCGAACTCAAGAAAGTAGTTTTTTTTTAAATGTTCATCCATCTTGTGCCGTTTGTGGTCGCACCTAGAATCCAAACTACTGAATCAATTTTGCTCAAACTTTGCGTGTGTATTCGAAATGGCCACACCTCGAAGCTAAATCGCAAAGTCGGCTTTAACTCATATGTGGGAGGAGTTAACCCCTAAAAGCCCCCCCGGCAGTACTATGATTAATATAAGTGTATATGTGAGTATTATACATATACAGATTCGGCAAAAGTAGTTTTATATATCCTGAAGTAAACGAGTGTGTAAAAGCAAATTTAATTCAAGAAAATAAGTAACGATTAGCTGGTGCATTCTGTAGGTTTGTGTGATGAAAATAATGGATACACAAAAAGTATAATAAGCAAAGTATAATAATCTATCCATAAGCAATTATATGACCGAATGAAAGAGAATATAGTTCTAATTGATGCATCAAAGTAAGTATAATTTATTTTAAAATTACTTATATATTAACTTCATTGCCTTGACATTTAAAATTTACTTATTAGTATTTACTATACATTTACCTGCACGTCCATGCCGTCCACAATTCTACATATGGGTATTTAATTCATCTATCAATATTATCCAAGTAATTAATATACCACAGCTCGATCAGTGGGAAAATTACTGGTGCAAAACGGACTGTATAATGATAAAATGTTTGTCTTTCAAGTAATCATATAGACTGGTGTGAATGAACACAATACAATATATCTTAGAAAATAGTATAATAACGTGAATCACGAATAATGGCGAATTAAATAGTTAGTTATATAGACGTCGAGTTGAAGGCCATCAAACTATGCCTAAACTAGCAGAAAGGGAAATTCTTTAAATCATCTCCAAGGAGTTGGAGGCGATCTAGTCATAGTAGTTTCAAGGAACGATCTGCAAATACAAAAGCATTCGCAAAGGAAAATATCGGTGACAGGTGGTGCAGTAAAGATGTACTTCTCGCAAAACAAGAATCTAGGGCAAAGAAAAACTAAAAGCCCTAGAGTTCTTGGCTCAAATCGGCATGGGGTACTCAAACAGTCCCACTCCCAGTCTATTAATTACCAATAAAAATCCTGGTCACGGCACCAATGAAACGCCTCTATCCCCCCCTAATTAATTACTAATAAAAATCCTTAATCGTGAGGCAATTAAGAATACATTGAATCCCACCCCATTATTTATCTTAATTTTATGTTAAGATAAATAAACAAATTAGCCATATACGTGATCGTCTAGTTTTACAAATTACGTTGTGTTGGTAGTAACAATTTATATATACCCCAGGTTCTTTTATGCAAAGTTTGGTATTACTTGTTTCTATCTGATACTGTTTACCTTAGAAATTTTATCACTTTTTTAAGTGAAGTATCTTGTAAGTTTGAACACACTGTTTATGAATTGAGAAACTTCGTTAATCATTTATGTTATTTAGTTGTTGTTTTATTACTCAAGACTGAATTGTGCATTTATGTTGAAGGTTTGTTTTGGTGTTTAGTTGATTAAAGTTAACTCATTATCGTATATTAACTTTATTACTTGTATTACCAGGAAGGTAAGTTGAAAGAAAAGACAGAAATCGTTTTTAAAGGTACATATATTCAGATGTTGCTGACAAATCGTTAAAATCGGAGGGAATAAAATAGTACTCTCAAGGTGAAGTCATGAAAAAAAAATGGGACGAGTCTTATAACGATATTTTGCTAAAATCTAGCTGTGTACATCTAACTTTAATTTTTGTGACATTGTCAGTTAGATGTCATAATTTATTGCAAGTGTGCAAAAAACTAATATGCCTCATATAAGCGATTTAGTTAAATCTGGAGTTATTGCTAAAGTAGAAGATGGATAGTCAATGAGACAAATTGCATTGCGTTATAATATTGACAAAAAATCGGTGTGTAACATTTTAAGAAAGTGGAGAATAAACGGTACGATCAGTAGAAATCCTGGATCAGGGCGGCGAAGGATATCAACTCAACAACAAGATTTGCAATTGGTAAATGCTTTAGTAGAAAATCCATTTTACTCAGTTATTCAGGCTGCTGAAGAAACGAATTTTCCTGGATTGAGTAGTACTGGTTACCGGCGAGTAAGAAAATCGGAGCTACGCTGTCATGCAGCAGCACAGAAATACTTACTTAAAGCTGAATATAAGAAGTTCGAGTAGGATTTGCGTTTAAATTTTTAGCGCATGATGTAAATTTTTGGAACAATGTAATCTTTACAGACGAAAATACTTTCCAGTCAACACAAAACGGTCGTATTCGTGTTTACCGCCCTCCGAATACTCGATTCGATGAGAAATATATATCTAACAATGATAAAAGTGGTAGATTTTCCTTCAATATATGGGCTTAAATATCGGCACGTAGTCCTGTTGTTTTGTGGCATTTTGAGGAACGATTTAATAGTGAAACGTATATTAGGATTTTAGAGAATATTATTCTCCCTTCTGTGTCACAATTATTTCCTAATAATTAGTTCATATTTCAACAAGACAATTGTTCTGCTCATACTGCTCTACCGTAACTAACTGGTTTCAAGATAACAACATCAATGTTATTAACTCCACCTCCACCTAGTCGGGCTACTTGAGAATGGCGTTTGTTAAGTTTTAGTTACGGGCTGCAATGACTAATAAGGTTCATTATGGCTCTTAACTTCTGTAACATCTGTTTAGAAATGCAACGAGTTAGCATAGCCTAACGTTGCTTTTAAGGCTTTTTAAACTTATTCATTTATGTACAAAATAAAATTATTTGACTTGAAAACTGAAATATTATGCAAATGCGCATTTAAAACAGATAATGGCTTTTTAAAATTTAATTTCTTGTGGCTATGTCATAAAAAAAATGATTATTGATAAATTAAATAAGAGTAATTGAATTTTGATAATAGAGTAAGAAAATAATTTGAAAACGGCTGGCCGTATAGAGGGCGTTTTAATACCCACACCAAAGAATCACATAGAAAGTAGCAGTTGTTGTCCTAAGAAAGCGCAAGTAGTAATCGACATGAAAGCGTTCGAAGAAGAAGCTACATAGCAGTGAGGAGACACCAAAATGCTGGCTGCACTTTCTGAAGAATACGTTCACCATATCGCCACATGGAGAATTTTCGTCATATATTTTCCTCGACAATTTAAGCAATCAACATCCAAATATCAAATTCACCATGGAGGCTGAACAAGAGGGGGTTTTGCCTTTTTTAAATGTACTGGTGAAATGCTTAAGCAACGGTATTTGGCACATGGCGTCTACGCAATTACTAACAACTAGAGAAGATTTGCTCACAGTTACTTCCCTCCAACAAGGACCCCTTTAAACTATTGACGGAAGGTGCTGACCAACTGGAGTGTATATGCGAGAAGAGTTACATCGGACAAACAGGGGGAAATATCAAGTGCAGAAACAAAGAATACCAGAGAAACATCAGATTCGAATACAGATTAGTTGGAAGTAGCAGAACATGGTATCGCAATGAAAACCGTTAAAGAAGTTACGAGAACGTCAAAATTTTGGGCAATGTACAAGAATTATTAGAGAACTACTAGATATCATGAGAAACAACCAATTTCAACAGAGAAGGTGGGTAACGACTGAGCAACACATTATTGATACTAGTTTTGCCAGTTGAGGACACTGATGGGACGTACATACACGACTAGAAGTCATAAGTGATATAACATGTTATATAAGAAGTACCATAAACTTACTACTTACGCAAATATTTTGTAACAGTGCTTATTGTGAAGGCTATAAAAATATGTATATTTTTCCCCGTCAAATAGTTTTATAATTATATCTCCAACAACAGACAAAAGACAGACAACAGACGAACATACAGACAACAAACTGAATCGACCTAGATTTTCGTAATATACATAAATAAATAAACACCACATAAATTAGACAACCCCAATTCCAGAAGCCAGGGGCTTGTGCGGAAGGGGGTTACACATTGAAAAAACGCGGACATACAACCATTTCCTCTGACGGTGCCAGTGCCGGAGCCAGGATTCGAACCCAGTGATGCGATGCCCGTGTGATTAATTGCGATTGCCACCTCGTAACTTACCCACGCGACGAATCTCAAACGTGAAAATCTGAAGAAATGTCAGACAGTGTTTCTTCGGCGATTACTATATTTACTTCGCCTCGGCAAACGAAGGAAGTAATAATTATTGTCATCATTATCACTATCGATTAATACTTAATTATGCAATTAATTGTCGATAGTAATCGAAAACAGCGGTCCCAATGTCAATCCTTTGTACATAAAAAAACGCCTAGATCGTTATCGATATTTCTTATATCTAAGACCAAAAGCAATGGAAGAACCCACACAATATATTAATAGTTTTACCTTCAGCTGAGATCAAGTCGATATAGTATGTTTACATTAACTCTGTTTGATTGACATCAATCAATACACATTTAATTGCCCCAAATGGTTGTTTCCTAATCAGTGATTCGATTTTGATGTTATCAAGGTTGGTTAAAAAATCCTTTACGGCGGGAACAGTTTGCTACCTGTTGACATTATACGAATTTGACTTTAAAAAAGTGTGAAGGTCTGTTATAATCATTGAAACGACATTTACATACAAATTAATATACAATTCGTTTATTAAGGAAAAGGTCTTATCTTAATTAATTGCAGTAAAAATAATTGTTGTCATTAAGACAAAATGCAGATTTCATTCATTATATAGGAGTCAATTAACCTCAATTACGGCTGATTGTTTTTTACAGCTTAATGATATCTGTTCCAGTTTTGGACATACAACGATAAATTTTATAGTATCTCAGATAACCACTTGCCTCTAATTTTTCAAAAATATTAGTAGCTACACTTTACTATGGTCGTATTTTAACTTATAGAATCCACCAGGACGAAGGGAGCTTCTCCTTTCATCCGCCCCTGATTGAATTTCATTTTCATCAATGCCGTGAAATAATAGTTTATTGTCAACAAATAATGGACCGAGTATCATCACTGTAGCATAACCGGTTCTCGAAATATTAAATAAAGAAAAATTAGGGCAACATCCACAAAGGTTCGTTGGGAAGCATATCCCAACACATATATTTATTTGATACTTCAACAAATTTAACAAAAACCAGGCAATGTGCCTTAACCTAGTTTACAATCAAAGTGACACATGAGGAGACCTCGTATTGTGTTTAGCAGTATTTACATTCTCGTTTCTTTGTCTATTAGTTGCATCTCGACTATAACAATAATAAAATAGAAAAATCCTTAAGTTAATTACCTATCTGATTTGTGATAGGAGTCTATTTCGATTGCAACAGACACTGGACCGCTAGATGGCGCCCGCTTACTATTTTACATCTCGCTATCATAAAAATACCGAGATGTACCAAATAGGCAAACGATCCTCGTGCCGGTGGTCACATGCCTACCTTGCACTGACGAGAGCCAACAGCTCGAAACTGCAGTCTGCAAGTGGTGTGTGACAGCTGGCAAGAGAGCTCCTTTAAGTAGGTTCAGTCTTTCGGCTGGTGTTTGTTGCAATCGAAGCATTATAGTGCAATCATTGAAGCGAAAAATAGGGTCTTACCACCGAAATATTTTACTACGAACCGATTTGCATGAAATTTTGGAATTAGGCTTATCTTACCCTTAACTTCAAAAGTGATATTGACCCGACCTCCGTTTTTTATTTTTAAGGGGTGAAAACGACCCCTTAATGAAAAAATTGACATTGAGCCATTTTATCGCTAGAAAACGTATTTAATAATAAGGAGTGAAATCGTAAAGTGTTCTCTAACACAATTATCTCATGTTTAAACTATTTTCAACCCCTAAAAAACTTTACAACCCCTGCAAACGACCCCTAAATAGAAGAAAATTACAAAAAATACTTTTGTATAACTTAAAAAGATTTAAATATAGAGTAAATATTGTTTTACGTTCTCTATCTTAATTATCATATTTTTAACCCCTTTTCAACCCTTAAAAACAACCCCTCAATTAAAAATTGCATACAAAAATTTCTTTTGATGAACTCAAAATGATTTAAATGTTCCACGTTCTCGAAAATGACTATCATATGTTTAGCTTTTCAACCCTTAAAACTACCCCTAAATTAAAACATTGAAAATATATGTTTATACAATTAAAAATAATTTAATTATAGAATAAGTAATCAGACACTTTTTATTGAATAAAATATAAACTTACAAGTTATCTGGAAATGTACTAGATTAAATTAGTAATTAATTATAAAAAATTCTGCAACAAGAGCATTACAATACATAAAAAAACTATTACACCAATCGTTCATGACTCAATATCGGAGTTGCTGTCGTAACCAAGATCTTCTTCTGGGTCAATTGGAGGGCTATTCTGGCAGTTATCTCCACTGTATGTTCCACAAATTACATTGCAAAACAGCCCGACTCTTCGGCATCCGCAAGTGGCTCCGCAACCTTTTTTGCAGTTGCAAAAAATTATTTTAAGTAAATCTTGCTATACAGGTGGATCTGCATATATGAACGTTTGTATGTATTCGTGCGTATGTTTCCGATATATATATGCCATATATGGATATATATATAAGACAATAGTTTTGGGTTCATATTATTCTTTACTTTCACTCTGCACCAAATTTTTGTGCTTCGAAATTTTCATTTTACTAAATAGAAAAAAAAAACCTTTAGTTTTTGGACCATAACTCCTTCAATTTTAAAGCAATCACAGCTTTAAAAAAACCATTTTAAAGGTAATTGAAAGAGCTACAACTTTTTTCATTATGGCATGTGGTGTAAAACCCTTCATTTTGAAACGGTGAAGGGTCAAAGGGCTCGAGAGAGACTGTGATTGCGCTACCGCGCGCTCTTTAAACAGTCATATCTCCGTCAATTTTGGTCTGACAGAAAAAAAAACCTAAACTTTTTGTCAAAAAAAGACCTACATTTTTTATCATTACAGTTTTTTACGTATCTTTCATTATTTTTGAAATATTATGAAAAAAATGTTTCTTTTAAAAATTAAAAAAAATTTTTTTTCGTAAAATCGTGGTTTTTTGAAAAGTATGCATTCCAAAGCAGCCAAACGGCTGGAATCCAATAAACTCTTCATATTAAAGTTAAATCTAGACGGAATACGATTAATTTTAATTTTGGTGGAAATAGCACTTATGAAACACATCGATTTAAAAAAAAAAATTAGATGTCCCTATTTTTTTCATTACAACTCACTCACTTTACGTGCAAAAGACTTTTAACACTGCTCATTTTAAAGATTATTTTAAGCACTATAAAAAAGTTTCTCATTGTCATATGGATAAAATGTATCCGTTGTCCGCTAGATGGCATTCAATACATCGATTAAAGCTTAGACAAAAAAAAACGGCTTTTATTTTCAATATCTCGCTTAATATTGCACTTAGAACACTCTTTAAAAAACCAATTTGTTCATTTTCTTACCTTCTACAATTTTGTTTATTATGAAATTATCGTTAAAACGCATATTTTTTGAGATATTTACAAAAAACCGTTGAAAAACGTGGGAAAATTTCGAGTTTTCAATCGCTAATAACTTGAAAAGTATTGAGTTTTTGAAAAAACTTAATAGAACACTTTTTGCTTAGAATTGGGTCTTCTATCGATCCCCGAGGTTATTTTGACCAAAAAAATTCCACTAACGAGAAGGGGTGGCAACCACCCCCAGGGTAAGAACGGAGGTCGGGTCAATATCACTTTTGAAGTTAAGGGTAAGATAAGCCTAATTCCAAAATTTCATTTAAATCGGTTCGTAGTAAAATATTTCTGAGGTATAAAGCTTCAATGACTGGACTATTAGCGTTTTGATGATAATATGCAATTATTACACTTAACGCGCCAGGCTTGTAACTTGTAATTCAGCGCTCGACGGGGCACATAGCCCGGAGAGTAGCTGTTGGTTGCAGTCTGGTTACATTCCTTATAGTAAAATAAGGATTTTATAGAGGAGTTTGCGACTGAAATATTTTAACTGATAATTAATGGAGTAAAATTAAATTTTCAGAGAGAATTTTACATGGAGCAACGCGTCATAAAAAAATAAGTTAGTATTTATAAACTAATATTACCCCGAGTTTTCCGGTTCGAGTAGGTGGGGGAACACTTTTTTTTTCGCGAAAAAGGGATAAATGATCATTTTTAAGGGTGGTTTTTCAGTTTTAATTTATTTTGGACCCTTTAAAATGCTAGTCGAGCACGGAACCCTTTTATTGTAGTTGGTCAAGGAATCTTCAGTTCAAATTTCGTGAAAATCGGTTCACCGCCTCCAACGATATGTATATAAATATACTGAAAAAACGTCAAAAATTGAATTACCGCTAACTTGCCCAAAATTAAACCGAATTTGATGAAATTTTAAATGAAATTAACCTATTTAACCAAGAAATAGCTTGCCAAATTGTAGCAAAAAACATCCAACAGTTTGGCTGCAATTCCATTTTTAATCCAAATTCCACAAAATTTTCCAAACTTCCCCGAAGGGAATGCGAAATTCGTTATTTCGTTCAATGTCTATTGGCAGATTATTTTAAAAATAATTGAAATTATATCAAAGGCAAAATTTGATTAATTAAAATTTTTTAATGAGTATAATGAAATTACCTGTATATTAAACACTTTGTAACTGGGATATAAAAATTGTAATATCAATTACTGAAGTCCACAGTTAAAAATTATATACGTTTGAATCAGTACAAAGGCTGCAAGCAAATGACTTCTTGGTGAGTTTTACTGATAAGGTAAACTTTTTGTCGTGTTTACTGGAAAACAACTCTACCAAAAAAATGTGAGAAATCTAATTCCCTAATTAAATTGAAAGCTATAAAAATATAGAAGTAGTACAGGTATGGCCATCTGTCGATGGCCGAGTTAAGCGCAACAACTTGCAGGTCGCAACTTTATAACTTCCTTCACTCACAACGAAAATAGTGGCATATGATCGATAAAAGGAATCTATAATAAAAGTTTTTGTTTCATACCAATGCCTTTGCCACAGTTTGTAATTTCTATTTTATACATAACCGCAAATATGAACAGATGTAAATAAATAGTAAAACGTATTGACAACTCAGTAAATAAATTTACATCTTATAGGATTTACTATATATAGAATGAGAAAAGGTAAGGAAAATAACCATATGTACCCCATAGTAAACAAAAATATAAAAATTGAAAAATAGATATCTGATGTAACTAAATTTTGTAGACAAATTGTTAATTGTTTCCTGGGATGCTGTGTAGAACGAAATACATAATAGTGTAGAATATGACTGAGTTCCTAAGATATAAAATTAAGTACATAAAACAGTGTGAAATGGTTTAGCAGTTATACAAATAAAATTCTGTTAGTTGAAAACAGTTTCACTTACAAAAACTGAATCCAAAAATGTTATACAGGTCGTTCTAAAAATCCACAAAACACTAGTTTTTAAATAAAACTGTTAAATGGACATAGGCCATGTAACAATACGACCAACACATGTTAAATTTATTTTATAAGGATCATTTTACACAACTTATATTCATCCTGATAATATTGCCTACACCTCATTGGTCTTTGCTGAATGATGACTTTTTTTGTACAAGAATAGCTTTATAAAAGCTTTTAATTTTTTTGTTCAACACTCAATCATAGAGACGAGTAAATGTATGTCTTCAAATTCAGATTGGTAAGACTATTGTAAAATATACACAGTTAAATGTATTTCTGAGCTATTTCAATTTGATTTAAATAAGCTTTAATTTTACCAGCGCAAATAATAGGAACTTGCTAATTTTATCTCTCTCATTATTAAAGTTTTTTTAGTCCCCATTAATCAACGCGACAAAGTATGAAGTCATTAAATCTTGATTAGAACACCTTTAACCACCATATAAACAATCAGGTGATTTTTTTATACACTAATCATCCTCAGCGGTCAGCTTCCACACACATTAGGTTCATAAAAAAAAATTAGTAAACATAGAAAAGTTGAGATTCTCTGACCGTGACCTTATTTGTTTCTGTCGAGTTACTTAATTGAACGTCGGTGGTTTTTTGTACATCAAAGGAGGTCTGCATTGCAAATTATTAACTGACCCACTGTCCCGGTCAGTTCCGTAAAATATTACTTTCTTATTTTTTGTCGTAATTATTTAACATCTTTAAAGGATGTAATATTTGTAATTTGATTCTGATTGCGCACGCAAAAAAGAGTAACCATTTACAAGGAATGTTGAGAATACATTAAACTCAGTTGAAATACAGGGTATGCCAAAAATAACTAAGCGATTTCAGTTGGTTGCCATTTTTGTTTTGCCTATTTTTGGCAATTGAACTTCTACAGTCGAGTAGTAATGACAAAGAATTGTTATCTCTATGCAATAGAGAAACGCGTAGAACTTATGTTACATGAGATAGCCCGAACGCGCCAATATCCATTGGCTGGATGTCGGTCTCGATAACTAGGGCCGAGTAGGACTATTACTCTTTGCACCTAGATTATCTCTGTAGACCTGGACCGGCCTTCGTGATAGGTGGGCCCGCGTACTTCTACCAGACCCAGCTCACAAATGTGAGATGTGTCGTGGTATTTTCTGCGGACCTCCCCTGGTCCTGGCTGTTGAACCTCGCTGGCTGAGGTCTCTTCTGGCGCTCTTCTTGTCTTGATGTTTTCTTTCTTCGCCAGCTTGTCACCCCCGGGGGTAGTCATCGGTCGAGTTGGGTTTAGGAAGTTTTGGCTGGGACTGACTGCCGGTACGTAGGACATCAATTGATATCCTACCCCGGATCGTCGGAAAGGTAAGGATGAGTTGTGTAGCTCGGGAGTGTGGAGACCTAAGTGCTTCTTTTAGCACTTTAGGTCTCCACGGAGCAGGTAGGACAACGGGCGTCGGATGGTATGTTGTCCGACGCCCGCAAGGAGGTTGGGTTAGGGTTGAAAACGTCATGTCTCTGGTAGTGGTGGTCCGTCCTGGCGTATCTGAAACAGATCTGTTAGCGGGAAATAAAGGTTATACTTACCCGTTGTCCAATAGCTGAACCCTCGGTCGCTTGTGCCTCGGGGCGTCGGCGGGGTCGTAATCAGTGGCCTGCCTGATCAGCGGGTTCCCATGCTCCTCGGCTTGGGCGTACAGCTTCTTCGCTCGTTCCCGAATGACTTCAATGACCGTGGTGTACTCCAGGTCTCTGACGATGTCTGCGGTTCTCACGTACCATGGGGCGTCAACTACCGTCCTGAGGGCGATGTTCTCCACTGCCTGGATTCTCTTCATGTAGGACTTCGCCTGGTAGCCCCACGCTACCGAGGCGTACGTCAGCTGCGGCCTGATGAGGGTCTTGATAAGCGTGAGCTTGTTCCTCAAGTTAAGTCGGCTCCCATTTCCCGTCATTGGGTAGATGAGGGCTCTCGTACGTCGGGCCTTGGCTGTGATGGCGTCCGTGTTTTGTCTCCATGTTAGACTTCTGTCCATGACCACGCCAAGGTATTTGACGGTGTCGTGCCATTGGATGTCCTCGCCGTTCATGGAGACGTGTCCTGTGGGAATTTCTTTCCGCACTCGTCTGAAGAGGATGGTTTGGCTCTTGTCGGCGTTGACTGCGACTTTCCACTTCGTGCACCATTCTTCCAGGAGTGTGGCCGCTTCCTGGAATTTTCTGGCTCTGGCCTTCCAGGATCGAATTCGAGTGTTGTGTATATTGAAATATATCGATTCTTCTTCTTAGTCCATGTAGTTTAAGTCACGATCAGCCTCTTGAGTCTTGACGAGAATGAACCTAAACAAATGTGAATTTTCTGTAGTTGTAAACATCCAAACTAATTTTCGCCAAATGCTGGCGAATTTCTGTTTATAATCATCCCTTCGCTTTCATTCGGTAGTTACAAATGCACTCGTATACAATATTTAAGTTAAAAGCAATAATCTACTATGATTTGTAAAATGAAGCTTAACTGCTGATATAGCTACCTTAAAAATACTTTTTCAAAGCTATTTTATACAAAAATATATAAAAAACATTTTAAAAACACGCTTTCATTCAAAATTTCAAGGCTTTAGGTACACTACGACTAGAAATAATCGATTACAAGATTTAACCCAAACTAACAAACAGAGAAAGTAAGTTAAATAAAAAATAAAAGTGTGTTTAATCTATTTCTTTAACCTACTTTTCCAATAATTTTTTTGAAAGTTGGGCACAAATATTAATTATTTTCCGATTGAAATGTATAAATTCATGACAACTGACAGTCATGGAAGTGTTACTATTGACTGGCCCAAGCATTAAAAGCAACACTTTTGTGACTGTCTGCGTCACTAAAACTATACATTTAATATTAATTGGTAAGACAATTTAGTATTCTAATTTACAACTTTAGTTTGATTAGTACGTAATCTCCAATTTTCTTTTCATTGACGTGACCAGCAAACTTTAAAAAAAAAGTGCAAACTAAAGAGATTTTTGCATTTACATTAAAAACAGTCTTATACTAATTTAATTGTGTAAAAGTTAAAATCGTAAGGAAAGTATTCAAATGTTTTATTAAACAAATTTAACAGTTGCTAAATAATAATTAACCATAGCGAATTAACTTACATAAATCAAATATATTGCCAAATCGAATTTGTTTAAAAATTTTGCTATACCTAGTTAACTTTTTCAGAGTTTTATATCTGAATTAACTTTTTTATTTGTGATCGATTTTAACGTGATTAACGCATCTTATATGTACTCAAGTACATGGGCGTCCGCAATAATTCTTCAAGGATTTTCTTCAATCAATCAGCATATAGAAACATGATTTTAATGGTTATTTTTTGACGGAACGTTGAATGGCACTTTTGTATTGTTTTCTAAGGCAAAAAAGTTATAAGCCAAACTAGAAGCAAAATAGGAATTTCTTGTATTTTAGAAAGGACGCTGTATACTTATGGAAAAACAGTTTCTGCCAAATTAGCTAAATTTTTGATACGTAGATTTTGACCTCCTGATTGAAAGTCTCTATGGGTGTAACCTCCAAAACAGTTCAAAACTCTAACAGTTTTGAGATATACCTATCAAAACTTGACAATTTCCATCATTTTAGATAATCAAGAATTTTTTAGTTATAAACCGTTAATTTCAGAGAAAATGTGCAATGTTTATTTAAGTCCCATTATGTTATAGGATACATTCATTTTTTTTTTAATAAGTGGCTAAATAGTATTCATTGTTAATGAAATGAACACTGGCATTGAATGGTTCGTAAACTATATATTTGGAAAACAGCTGTTACAGTCGAAATCACCTCCTGATAACAGTAGTATGGAAATGACACAAGGTTCGGTTCGCGGTTCGGTTCATGTTCATGTTCAATTTAGGGGTGAGAGTAATGAGAGTGGTGAGAAGTAATTAGGAGGCGGGACGTTAGAGGGCGGGGTCTAGGAGTGGTGTAGGGGGAAATTGTAGTGGTGAGAGGTAGTTGAAGTGGTGGGAGGCAATTAGAGAGTAACTAAGGGTAATTTAGGTACAAATAAGAGTAATTACGGATAATTGCAGTAACGATAAGGGTAATTGCAGTCAAAGCATTGGTGATTAAAGCAATTATGTCCGCCCATCCGTCTGCCCGTTTACCCACCTGTTCGTTTGTCTGCCCACCTACTCGTCTGTCGGGCAGTCTGTCCGCCTGTTCACCTATCCGTTAGTATACAGACGACTAAATAATTCTATTTACTATTAGATATTGTCCAATTGCACAATTATAGTATCTGCGTATTTTTTACAATCACATAACAAAACATTCATTCTTAATTATATACCTAAAGTTACATTTGCCCGCCGGGTTATTTTACATGCATTGTCCTCATGCTGATGAACAATTGCGATAAAAATTATTTTACCTGCCTTATATTTATACCGATGAGCAATTGAAATAAAAAATATTTTACCTGCCTTATCCTTAGGGATATCTGACGCTGATGAACCTTTTGTGCCTACCTGTCTTATCTGCAATGCAGTTTTTAAATACCCTTTTTCATTAGTTATCTTATGATTGCACTTCAAGGGTTTGATTTACACTATGAGCGTTCCCTCTTTAACGGCTTTAGGTACAGAGGCATCCTGACGCCACAAGTGAGATGGATTATTGTTACTGTAATTACCCTTATTGTTACTGCAATTACCCTTAATTCTCTTAATTACCCCTATTTGTACCTAAATTACCCTTAATTACTTTCTAATTACCTCCCACCACTCTCATTACCCCCACCCCTAAACTGAACATAAACCGAACCGCGTTACTGAAAACTATAACTAGTTTATATTTGAGAGTTATTGGTGTGGAAAAACTTTTTTTTTTAAATCTGAGTAGCTTGCCTCCTTCTAATGTTAGCCGCAAATTTAATTCCTCCTTAAGATCTCTTTTTTTACAAGATATAAAATATATAATATTGCAAAATGACCTATGGTCGATTCAGTGGTCGTCATAGACCTCACAGTTCTGATAATCTGCTCACAGGATTGAAGAAAAATAGGGTGAGGTAGGAATCTTTCTCGTTCATTTGTAAAGTCACACTTATCACTTAACAGTAAAATAAAAGCATAGGCATTATGTTCTACGCATATACAGGATGGTCCGTAAGTAATGATCCATAGAGCAACGGTGGGTTTCTGACATTAAAATACTATCGGAGCCTACTACGTTAACATTTCTTATAATGATTTACGAGGGTGAATGTTAAAATGCGATTTTCTAGAAAACGTCCAATTTCTGAGACTAATGACAAGTATACTTTTAAACATAATATTTTAGTCGCAAACTCCTCTATAAATCCTTATTTTACTATAAGGAAAGTAACCAGACTGCAACCAAAGTTACAAATCTGGCGCGTTAAGTGTAATAATTGCATATTACCATCAAAACGCTAATGCTTCGATTGCAACAAACACCAGCCGAAAGACTGATCCCACTTAAAGGAGCCCCCTTTCCAGTCGTCACACACCACTTGCTGTTGGCTCTCGTCAGTGCAAGGTAGGTATGCGACGACCGACATGAGAATCCTTTGACTATAGTACATCCTGGTATTTTCACAATAGCGACATGTAAAACAGCCAGCAGGCGCCATCTAGCGGTCCAGTGTCGGTCCTGTTGCAATCGAAACATTAGCGTTTTGATGGTAATATGCAATTATTACACTTAACGCGCCAGATTTGTAACTTTGGTTGCAGTCTGGTTACTTTCCTTATAGTAAAATAAGGATTTATAGAGGAGTTTGCGACTAAAAATATTATGTTTAATATTCCGCCCTCTAAAAGCACATTTGAACTAAGTATACTTTTTTTTGCTAAAATGAGATAGGTTTAGGGTTTTTTAATAACAATAGGGATAACATTACAGGTAAAAAGTTAAGAGTACATTTACATCATAAACAATGCTTATGTCGCGGCCTCTAGGATCTACACAAAACATGGGAGCAGATTTGAATTTTTCATCGCAAGAAACCCCAATTCACCAATTTTCACAACAATACTTGAAAAACCTCAAAAATTATATGAGAAAATTTAAAATATAATATTGACTTTAACACCCTGTAATTCTGTTAATATCAACGTTTGTACTAGGGCAAGTTTAGTTAAATCGTAATATTTTAATGTCAGAAACTCACTGTTGCTTACGGACCACCCTGTATAGGTGTTCTTTGTCGTAAAATGATTTCCTAGTGTGTATTTGGAAGGATCTCTTTAGAGAATTTTTTTTGCTAGTTACTTTACGACCTCGTCTACGATTAGTACAGTCGATGGACCTCTTGGCTTTAATACTGATTATCCGGTTTCTCCATCATATCGACGCATGCCATATGCCCTCTATTATATGAAGGGAGTCAAATTCAATTCTATGAAAGCACCAACAACCAAATTCATAACAAAATCAAAAAACCAAAATCGTAATATTTTCAATGCAGATTCTGGTGACTCGGGCAAAATCAGTTTGCCTCTCCCGTCAAGCTCTTTTTTTCTCGTATACGGTGTATGCCATTACTCTTTACCATAATTCCATAAGTTTGCGTACTTATTTTTAACTGCTCAGAAGATATATTGAAGTCTTCCATCTGCATAATGATTTTTTTTTTTTCGAATAAACGGTTTATCAGTTTTCTTCCAATATGTATCATATGTTGAAGAAAGAAATTCTCCTGTATTTCAGGTATAGCAAAAAAATCGACTATGTGGCTGAAATGTTCAGGAACATTTAATAATTTCACCAATTTTTTGTACAATTCCGTATTCCAGCAATTCCAGTAATTTCATGCCAAATCCTATTAAATTCCAAATATGTGTACAATAAATTCCAAAAGTTGCCGGCGTCTTGCCAGGAACATCGATTATGTAAATTTGTATTTCACAAACTGGCGCTGATTATTTTTAAATATCTCAACTAACTTTCGACATTTTATGCATTATTCTTCTACCTTCAAGAAGATTAATTTTCAATAAGGTATACAGTACATTATTATATGTTTTAAAAATAAGACGAGTTTTTGATGACTTATTGATGAATTTTTGATAGTTGAAAAACGGAAACCCTATAGTGAAAACCTATTAGGTTTTTGGGTAGTTAGGCAATTCACAACAACTCTAAAAATTAGGGGATGCATTAACTTGTACATAGAAACAAACAATATTTAGCAATATTCAACATGAGTTTATTTTCTCATGAATGTTTTATAAATTCCTGTAAACTAAAAATTAACTAGGTAAAATTAACAGTAATAATTCAGTTTCCCACACATAAATATAAATAAAGTAAGTATCTTTGTTTTCACTTTTTATAAGTTGTTAAATTTCTCTTTAATTTGTAATTAATATAGCTCCTACCACGACGTTTAAATTACACTCAACAGTAGACAATATTGACTGATCAATCCAAAACGAGTGACAGTAGATAAACAAATAATTAGACATGTAATTGATACTCTACCTTCGCATACACTTTACTTTCCGTTTATTTATCCTTTATTACTTGCCTGACATTTAACAATAATGGAGGTAGGTAAGCAACATTCATATGTGTTATTGCCACATTTCAAATGTTAGGGTTCCTGTACTCCATTCGACTTCAATAAAAATAAAAAATACTTGACGAAACGAGAGTCTTGCAATAATGCAGACTTTTAATTGTTAACCAATAATTATGTCACAAATAAATGATTTTGCATAAGTGTAACATATTTTTTGCATTTTGTAATTATTACCTTAATTGTATATTTTAACATAATTTGTTGAACTGGTCTTTTGCAAATGTCGAACCCAAAAATTATGCAACAGCGCCTGCACAAATAATTTAAAAAGTCGCATTTTAATTACAACACTTAGTTCGAGAAAGGTGATGAAACTATGTGCAGTCCAAGGTTATATGTTAGGAGTATCAATAAAATAATTGTGAAAATATTAACCGTTCCCAACTTATCGAAGTAACTTCCCCTGTAAACCGCTTTTGCGTCATTTTTTTAGGATTTTTTGGCCGAGTTTATTCGCTGTCAAAGCAGACACCGTGTTTTCAATTTCGAACTTTCATAACTAATGAAAACATAATGACACAATAATCATTGAAAAAAAGTGTATTGTTTTTTAAAGCACTTTTTTATTATTGTGAAATCTATTTCAAAATAGACCGTTGTTAGTAGTCCACCAGTTTTGCTAGTCATCCACCACAAGTGGAAGAATAACAGTTTTCCTAGTCGTCCACCACTAGGTATAATAAATAAATATACACCACAGAAATTAGACAACCCCCAATTCCAAAAGCCAGAACCTTGTGCGGAAGGGGGTGACACATTGAAAAACGCGGACATACAACCATTTCCTCCGACAGCGCCAGTGCCGGAGCCGGGGCTTGAACCCGGTAGCGCGATACCAGTTTGATTAATCGCGATTGCCACCTCGCGCTTTAATCAAAGCGGCTATAGGCCAGACATAAACAGAAATATTGCCTTAATTGCAAAAGAAAAATAGCTGCTTTGCTGTTGCATTTTAGCATTCCAGGTATAGGAAAAGGGATAAAAGATATATAACCATCTTGATATCTGAAATATAAACATGGGAAGTATATAGAGGTACACAGAAATCCCGGCAATCTCGAATAGAATAATAAAAACTGACTTCATCAAACTAGAAAATAGTCAAAGAAACAAGTTGGGTAAATGTGTCAAATGTAAATGATCCTGAGCTAGCTACCGAAAAACTCATAACAGAGTTGCGAGAAATACTAGAGAAATCAAGTACTTTGATAATTGCAAAACAAAAACAGCATAAAAAAATAAAACCATGGATAACCAACGAAATAACTATTTCTATAAAACATCGAGAAAAACTATTAAAACATTTTACCACTACCAAAGAAGCTGAATATAGGGCGTATCGAAATAATTTTAAAAAAAATTAATCAATAATGCAAAAAACAATTATTACCAAAATACTAACGATATTTAAAAAATGTATCGACTAATATTTGAGGCAACAAATGAGAGCAAAAAAAACTGCAACAATAATTTTCAAGTTCTTGATGATACCAGCAATAATTTCAATAGTGATAAAGACATGACCAACTTTTGTAACAATTATTTTTCAAGTATAGGTTTAGTGGTTTAGAGATGTTAAATAAAATTCCACAATGCCATAACCATACAAATACTTCCTCTAGTCTAGGTAAATCAATATTTTTAAAACCGATTGATAATAATGAATTAATTAGGCAAATAAATAGATTAAAAAACAACAGCTCTCCTGGACCAGATAGAATTACGTCGAAATTCTTAAAAACCATACACTTATACATTATTTCCCCATTAAAACATATAATAAATTTAGTCTTTAAAACCGGTGTAGTTCCTAGTCAATTTAAAGTATCTACTATAACCCCTATTTATAAATCTGGCGATCCTAAAATAATTAGTAATTATCAACCAATAAGCCTAACGAATAATATTGCAAATATATTTTGAAAAATGTCTTAAGGACAGACTAATTAACTTCCTAAGGAGCAACAAATTATTCTCTCCACACCAATTTGGATTTACAGAGGCATTTTATCTTTTAAGGCAATTCTTAAGAGTGCTCCGGATATAAGCTGGAAAGACGGTTCAATTTATTAAACTAAAAGACATTAAAAACATGTTACAATGTGGGATGACGAGAGAAAAATTTTTTCTTCTTCTATTTTCGATTTGCAAAAATAATTCTTATCATCCCACATAAGTATTATTAAAATAAACATTTTGCCTTTTGTAGAACTAAAATAAAATTAGCCCTAATGTCCTCAAATGACAGAGAAATTTAAAGATTAGGTATAATAAATTTGTCCAATGTCATATTCTATTACATCTCTATCTCTCGCTTTCCAAGCACACCGTACATTCAGCTGCGTCATTTTATTGACGTGAAGTCATTTACAATTAAAATTGGAAGCATGGATGACTAATACACTCCGAACAACTCTTAAGTCAAAACCTATTACTAACAGTGTACCAAACATTTGTTGAGTCACTTATTCGCTATGGCATAATAGTATGGGGTGGTCTTACAATAATACTTTAAAACCGCTATTGGTAGCACAAAATACAATACTGAAAATTATTTTAAAGAAAAATAGGTTATATCCAACAAATTTACTATACACTGATAGAATATGCAATATTCGTAGCCTATTCATCATTAATTCAACTTGCCGTTTTGTACACAAGCACACAACAGTTAAACAATATATTAATCATTGCTATGTCACTCGAAATAAAATAAATCAACACTTAACCATACCAATAAATAGAAAGAACATAAATAAAAAATTCATGAATTATTTAGGGCCTAAATTCTACAATCCTCTTCCATTAAATATCAAAATAATAAGCAATATAAAAAAATCAGGGGTGTCTGTAAATTGTATGTTGTACATAATTATAATTCATTTGCTCAAATTTTGTAGAAAGTTAAAAGCGCTCCATCACAAGTTTTTCTCTAATATATAAAAGACCTGCCGTTTTCAATATCTAAATCATAATCTTCATTATTTACATTTTTAACCTAAACATTTGAAACATATGGTACATACGGGCAGTTATGATCATATAATTGCTTAGGTACCTAAAATACCATTTTACAGCTTAAACTTTTCAAAAAAATAACTTTAAAATTACAAATTAATATCAAACCACATCTAAAACACTTCGCATACCCCGGTATAAAAATCTAATTAGTTTAAATAAAAATTGTATAAGCTAATTTTCGTTCAATCTAAGTGTCTATTCGGTTTTACGTCTTAAATAATAAATTACCATTTATTTTTGTACACGACATTCTACAGCTCCTCGATTAATATCAATATTTACTTTCGTTCCTTCAACATATGCGTATAGGCACAAATTCTTTTATATCAACTCTACAGCTGTAGCACAATTCAGACATGTTATCAAAACTTACTTCCATTCATTCAGCTCGCGTCATCCACAGCACTTAGTATGACCGCAGCCCGATGATAAGTGCTCGCCTGTGGAATCGGTCGAAAAGTAGTAAAATAAAGTCGGACAAATTTATTAAATATCTTCTAAAATAAAACTGACTCGAAGTTCATTTAAACAACAAAAGATTCCCAATTTTAAGACCAAAACGACAACGTAAATTTCAATACTGAATTCAATCAATTTCTCTTTTATGATGCAATATTGCGTAATCCTCGCCCGCCTGGAATGGGTGGGGACATGTCCAGCTTTAGGCCGTATCCGCACGAAATGGGTGGTAGCTTTTCAGATCGCAAAACAACGATCGTGCGAGACTCGCGGTGCACGTTTAACGCAACAGTAGTGATAGTATAAAAGGCCGCGCGCGGCGAATCTCAAGCAAGTCAATTCCGGTACGCGTACTTAAATCTATCTGCGAATTCTTCCTTGGCTGTTCCAAGTAAAAACGTTCATTTTATTCTGCCCTAGCGCATCTAATACAAAGTGAATTTAACAAACTCTCCAATCGGCTCCTTCGCCAAAAAAGTGATTTTTTAAAATCTTCAAATTTCTAGAATCGAGTTAATTTTTTATTTTTCTGAGACAAAACTTTCGTTGTTGAAAAGTTATCGTATATAATACACAGTTAAGTTAATTTTAAGTGCATTAAACTTGCTACGTGATTATTACTTTTTTTCGGTAACACAATTACAGGTTTTATTTATGGTTTTTCTTTAAAATTTAAGTTGATACTACTCAGAAAAGTATGCTAAAATGTCACTACTTAGTTGGACGATTTATGATATTCTGACTTACCTCAAAATTCAGCGTGCTTATTATCCTTAAATTTTTACAGATAGATCCAAATTCACCTTGTATATTTATTTTTAAACATTGAGCGGTACTTGGATTATTGAAACAATCGACTCAGGCCCAATCAATGGCTTTCACTTCGGATTTTAAAAACGAAATTCTGTTTAAATGCAAATTAAAGATATGTTTTACGAAAGTAGGGATTCTACGCCCACGAATGTAAGTTCCTTCTCTGAAAGGCTTAGACACACCAAGATTAAAGCCACCTAATGTATGAACAAACCATTGGTAGTTTCGTAAAAGATGATTTATTCTAATATGTGTTCTACCGTCATTAAACAACACTTCCTTTAATAACTTTGATTCTATCAAAATACGTAACGCATACTCTAGATTATTTAGTACCTAAATATATTTACTTTTAAAAGGTAAACCCTATATCATCCTGCGGATATATTTTTTTAACCATTATTTGCTTAACTATTTAATCATCAGAACATCTCTAAACAATTCAAGAAACTATTCGATACGGTTACGTCGCTCCAAACTTTGTTAAACACAATACAACCACATTTTAATAAAAAAAAAAAAAAAATTACCTCACCTTACCAAGATATACTTTTCTTACTTATTGTAAATGAGGAGTTTGTATTTGTATTTAAATAAATAACGCTTGAACATTTAGACTGACATCGATTAGAATATTGTGACTAATTGTAGTTACAATTAGAACGTTTACAGGAAGTAATGATTCAATCATAATGATCAATCATTCCTTGTCATCTAATTTTTAATTGAAATTCAGTGCATAGTTAATATGTTATAAATACTTTTATAAATTAATTAAGTCGGTTACACCCTTGTCAATATAACCAATTAGAGGATACATAAAAAGTTCGGCTGTTCTCATGTTGTGACCCACTGAAAAAATAATAATAAAAAAAAAACACGAACGAACAGAAGCTGTCAAATCAAATATTTATGTATTTGTTAGTTCTGTTTGATCTTGACGCATTTATACTAACTGCAATGATAATAAGTTCGATTACGATTAAGCATACCATTCTGCTGTAGAAAAAGTCAAGGATTATGTTTTTCTCGATTTCTTTTTCCTAATTTGAATACTTTTTACTTATTTTTTATTATAGCAGTTGTGTTTCGTTTCAAGGCGTTATTTGTATTAAAACCGTCATTTACAATCCTACAAGATAAGATACGTTAATTTTTAGTAACTGTACTAATTCGAAAGAAATTAATGCTAAATGCTTTCGTAGAAAGATTGTGGACACAAATGCGTCGGGGCTCGATCATATCTGTCCTATCCGATGAAGCAGCCTTTATTTACGTGTCCAGTAATCTCAATATTGGAAATAACTGATGTTAACTGTTTGTAGGCTCACGGATGTGGCAGAGCAGATCGTGGATTTGACAAAGAAATAATACACTTTCTTTTTTTAATCGTCGACGTCGGTTAACATTGGCAAAGTATAAATGTTGAATGCCTTATTGTGTTACTTTATTTTTATTTGCAAAGTTCTATTTCTTAGCAGCAGAATATAACTCATCTTCATAGTGCATTTGGCAATTCAAATAATTGTTCTCCTTGGCCGCAAAATCCTCCTCTTTCTGACATTCTTCAATAGAACGTTTATGGCGCTTGACAGATTATCACTTGCATCGGGAGGTATTACAAATAGCTCGTAGGGAGTTGCCTATTGATTAAGATGTTTACCATTTGGAGTGTGCATGTAGTAAGAGTTATATGATATATTGGACAAAATGGGGGAATATCCTCTGCATAATTATAGAACACCAGAGAAACACATAAAATCAGTTATGAGAGTGCCTTAAAAAAAAAGACACTCAGAAACCATTCCCTTTAACATATAAAGTTGGGCTTTGAACCTAGGTGCAGCAGACAATAACTAGTCACATTTGCTCATACAGCGTTCTCTAATTTATTACACTACTGCAGTAAGAAAGTATACCCACGTACAGTGGTTATGAAAGCATATAGTAATTATAATTTTCTTAACTATGTGACTTTAACTGATATAGAGGGTATTTCTAAATTTCTGTCTAAAATTTCGGGAGCTAATTATTAGAAGAAAGATTTTTAAAAAACACCAGCACAAAAATGGTTTTTAAGGAAACTACGGTCCCCCATAAAGGAAGAAGAAAAGTGATCACAAAGTAGTCTGTGCACCATACCGTCAATGTTTTGCTGTTTAGACAAAGAATACATTCTTGCATTTAAGAATTTCATTATGATACACCCTATATAGTTGTATATTAAATAAATTCTTTTTTATTTCATTAAAATGTATTATACACGAAATAATCTGAATGTGGGTTTGATATGTTGCGGAATATTTTTACAGATATTAAATTCGTTTACGTAAAACCAGGCAGAAAAATAATATCAAAGCAAAGGATGTGGGACCGAAGTTTAGTCTAATGACTAAAACTGTTACGTAAAAAATTAGTTCCCATTTCCCAAATGAATACATGAATATTTAATATGTTCTGATAGCTATTATCGTAATATGAAACCAACGAATAATTTCCAAGTGATTATATTTAATACAAGATTTAAAACATTCTCGTAGCGGTTTGGCTGCTTTTAAAGGATTTGCAATAATATATCTTTCTACTGAAATTAATATTTGCAACTCTTACAATAAAACACTATACTTATATTATTACTAAACAGACAGGGTTCCGCAAACCATACGAAAAGAGGGAAAGCGCAGCGAACCACAACATGCATATTAGTTACCAACTTCATTAATCAATTCGAAATAATCATGTTTTTCTCTTAAACTAAATATCACGTTTCTTACTCATTTGTTACTCTAAGATTTGTGCTAGGTATTCGCATATATCATTAAGGAATTAACCCGAGAACACGCAGGTTATTAATAACTCAAAAGGTTAAATTATACGTTTATAATTTTAAGGTGAAAGGGAAAATATGCCAAAACTCCATAGTATGCATGAGAACTCTTATAGATAATTATATTTTATATTATAATCGAGTAAAACTACATATAAAACAAAGTTCTGACAAGTGCCCACAATGTCTATACTTTACACTATAAATCGTAACTTCTTAAAAAAACCGCTGCCCAAAGAACCACTACTTCCACATCCAGATTTTGTATCCAAATCTTATACACACTAAATCTCAATGTAATATTTTACTCCCTTTAATAATAGGGTGGGGATGGTAGAGGGGGTGGCTAATGTCACAAAAATTTTAGAGGCCCTTGTTTCTCGTATACACACTAAATCCCAATTTGATTTTTTACTCTCTGTAATTATTATTGGGTGGGGGTGGCAATGGGGGTGATAGAGGAGGTGGCTAACGCTAAAATAGATTTTAGAGGCCCTTGGTTCTCGTACACACACTAAATCCTAATTTAATTTTTTACTCCCTCTATTAATAGGTTGGGGGTGGCAATAGGGGCGGTTACTATCCTTCCACTGGACGTGGAAGTAATATCTTACTGCTAAAGAGATATACAGGGTGTCCTGTAATAACCTGCAAAAAATTTAACTGTAATAAAAAAAATTAAATAACCCTTTCCCGTCCAGCAAATGTGCCAAAAAAACGGGTTTTAATTTCTACCTAAAAAGAACGTAATTGGGAAAATATGAAATTTCGCACATCTCGGTTACTCAATAAAAGGCATCTGACGAAATTACTTCATCCACCTAGCGTGTACACAAAGGGGTGAAATTAACTACCCTTCTTGAAATTTTGTAAATATCTTTCTGCCTGGTATTTTTTTTCAATTAAAATAAATAACTAAACATGATTCATTTACAAGCTTTTTTTATCTCTTGAAAAAAAATTCGTAAAATCAACCATTTTGAGTAGAGGAATAGGCTGGTGTCAAATTATAATTTGACAATATTACGTATTGATACGGTCATTTGGTACTTATAAATTGCACGGGACATTATAAATTAAAGTATTGAAAAGCAAATTTATTAGTAAACTAAAAAAAACTGACACAAAATATACAAAAAAAGATGAATTTAAATAGTAAAAAAATTTAAATATGAAGACAACGATTGTTGTTTTGAGATATTAAAGCATTTGTTCAAAATGACGACCTCCAACTTGAATACACGTATTACGGAACACCCTGTATATAAATAATACATCAATACAAAACATCTTAGATCACAATCCATTCTGGAAAGTAATGCCACAGACCTAAAGCAGATATTATTCAAAATGGCGCGTATTTTTTATGTCTTATATAAAGTAGTTTACTATATGCATTTTAAGTGTTTTAAAATTGTTATTATCTACACCAAAAACAATATTAAATCATAGTATTTTTTTTTTTATACATTTATTTAACGTCGGCCTATTTCCGCTACTGAGACCTAACACCGACGCCTGTAGACAAGCTACCCCCAACCAGGAATTTTGCCGAACCTCTTCCCTTAAGAAGAGTAGGGATCTTTTACTTGCCTAACATTTAATAGACAAGGGACCGACAGCTTTACATCCCCTCCGAAGGATGGTATATCTCCTATACAACCCTCGCCTAAGGTTGTATAGCTTCCGCGCATACACTGATATACAAGCCGCTGGAAGATGTGTGAGGCGAGAACGCGGTTTCCGTTGGAATGGTTACCATCCAAGTACTAACTGCGCCTGTCGTTGCTTTACATCGCATACCGAAGTATATACATAGTAAAGACGCACCTACGCTCGCCCTAAATCATAGTAAATATCATTGTTTCTCAAATTCCTCAATCGATAGCCACATTTTTTTATACGGATAAACTGTTGATTTGGTTTCATGCTCGAGGGAATTGTGCGGATTGAAGCAAACTCGGAAGAAAATCATTCTTAACTATACAGGGTGTTCGCTAAATGGTGGTAGTCCTTTAAAGAATAGTTGTGTTCATAAGATGAAGTAACTTTTCCATTTAACATTTTTGTCTACTATACCAAATAACAAATAAGAAATGAGTTAGTTTCTAAGATATATGGGAAATTGACACAAGCCGGCAACGTTGCTCGTTACATTTGTCATCGCTCACAATAAGCGCTCGATGTTGGTAGATCAATACTTATTAGTTTATTTACGTTATGAGTAGAGCGAGATCTAAAATAATATTACGTGTTTACACCATGTAGTAAACACTTGCAAACGTAAGTGCAATAATTGTAACACGAATTTTCACTAACCACTGATTTATTAATCACTAAATTACAATAATTAGTCCTTATAATAACACACTAAGTATAATTTTGACTCACTACAATACTCACTCATCTCATTTCAGAACTGTAGTGAACTAACACCATCGTGTTGGCTCTGCTATTTATATATCCGTGGCGCTTATTCTCGATTAATCCAGAGTGCCATTCGAAACATTTCTACGCAGATCGGTGAACAATTGTTTTTAATGGTTATCCATTAGGCAGGCTTCCTTTTATTCTGTCTACTACTAGGGATTAAACCTCTCTCCGTAAGAGGGAGTGGGCATGCACACAACAATAAAAATGGAGGGATTTACTGTAGGTGAATATCACATGTTAATTATTTATGGTGAAACCAAGACAAATAGCTCACCGCAAACGGTTTTTACAGTGAGGTTAAACTTCGCTGTGAAATTAAACATAATATTTTTAGTCGCAAACTTCTCTATAAATCCTTATTTTACTATAAGGAAAGTAACCAGACTGCAACCACAGTTACAAATCTGGCGCGTTAAGTGTAATAATTGCATATTACCATCAAAACGCTAATGCTTCGATTACAACAAACACCAGCCGAAAGACTGATCCTACTTAAAGGAGCTCCCTTGCCAGTGAACTATGCTAAGCCAAGTCAGGCTATTTATTTTTCGATTGCAACAGACACTGGACCGCTAGATGGCGCCTGCTGGCTGTTTTACATGTCGCTATTGTAAAAATACCGGGATGTACCATAGTCAAAGGATTCTCATGTCGGTCGTCGCATACCTACCTTGCACTGACGAGAGCCAACAGCACGAAACTGCAGTCTGCAAGTGGTGTGAGACGACTGATAAGGGAGCTCCTTTAAGTAGGATCAGTCTTTCGGCTGGTGTTTGTTGTAATCGAAGCATTAGCGTTTTGATGGTAATATGCAATTATTACACTTAACGCGCCAGATTTGTAACTGTGGTTGCAGTCTGGTTACTTTCCTTATAGTAAAATAAGGATTTATAGAGGAGTTTGCGACTAAAAATATTATGTTTAATATTCCGCCCTCTAAAAGCACATTTGAACTTCGCTGAGAAATATTTGACAGAATGGGTAAATCTATTATCTAACCACATATTTACTGTGCATTCCTTTTAAATAAAGTAAAATGTTTATTATTATTAGCCGTTACTCGAGTCCGAGTATAAAAATGTTACAGTCGATAAATTGTGTACAATAAAAAATAAGTAAAAGGTGTAGTCTATTGTAATTCCCATTCATCTACGGTGCACACGACTATGGCTATAGAGGCCAATTCGGGAGAGCACATGTCGACCGCAGTCAGGACAAACATAGACCTGGTTAGGTCTTGGACTCGGCCTTCTTGCAGCAACATTTCCTTGATAGTTGGCCACAACCCCTCGCCATTCGGTTCTGTCCGCTGCAAGTTGTTCCCATTGCTCGTCTGCAATACCGCAGGATTTTAGATTTTCATGGAGAGCGTCTTTGAACCTCTTTCGTTGACCGCCACGCCTTCTTCTACCGCTTAGCAATTCACCATAAAGTGTACATTTAGGAAGGCGGTTATCATGCATACGATGAACGTGACCTGCCCATCTTAGGCGTGCTTTTGAAATAAGCACCTCAATTGGAAGGCTGTTTGCTCTCCTGAGTACTTCCACGTTTGATATGTGATGAAACCAACGGATTTTCATCATACTTCTGAGGTGTCTTTGCTGAAAACGTTCTAATTCTTTCACATGACGACGGTAAGTGACCCAGCTTTCACATCCATATAGCAGTGTTGGAATGACAACTGCTCTGTAGACAGCCATTTTCGTTGACAAAGCAAGGTCGTGGTTGTCAAATACTCTCTCTCTAAGTCCCCAGAGTGCTCTAGATGCAGCGTTAATTCTATTGCGAATCTCGCTGTCCATGTTTGCTTTGTCATTAACAACATTGCCTAAGTAATTGAACTGATCCAACACTTCAAGGGAATTTCCGTTAAGTGCAATGTCTATTTGGTTCACTTGATGAGGAGTTGACATAATCTTAGTCTTTCCAATGTTGATTTTAAGTCCCAAGGAATCATAGCTCTGGGCATACACATCTAAAAGTTCTTGAAGCTCTTCCGGCGTAGAGGCTAAAAGTGCACAGTCATCCGCATACTGGAGATCACAAATGAATCGTGTGCGTGTCTTCGTGAAAGCTCTAAAGCGCCCTATGTTAAAGAGACCGCCATCAAAACGGTATCTGAGACCTATTCCTGTGACTGTCAGTTTGTTGTCAACAATAATTGTTAGAGCAGTGGTAAACAAATTAAAGAGTAGGGGTGCCAGGACACATCCCTGCCTAACTCCAGTGAGGGTTTGGAAAGGTTCGGTTGCCTCATTATTATACATAGCTTGGGCGTTGTTGTTTGTATGTAGACTGCGAAATGTTTAATGGTATGTGTTAAAAACACAAAAATATTCAGTGTTGATTTTGACTGTTGCTATGTTGCCACATTAATAATTTTCTAATTTTAACCCTCACTTTCAAATGCCTTTTTGAGAAAAATACAATACAGAAAAGTTATTCCATTCAAATACTTCACTATTCACCATTATAAGAACTACCACCAATTACTGAACACAGTGTATTTCCTTATTTACGTTATAGATATTAAGTACATTAAGATTAATGCGCCAAAAGCATTGTTTTTTAAATTTATCTGATCGATAGCCGAGTGGGTTAAGGCGCGAGCTGGCAATCGCGTTTAATCGGACATCGCACCACCGGGTTCGAATCCTGTCTCCGGCACTGACACTGTCGAAGGAAATGGTTGTATGTCCGACATCTGAGGCATTAAATTGTATTAATAAATATTATTTTACCATTGAAAATATAACATTTCTTAGGTAAAACATCAGCGCCCTCGTTGCTATACTATTTATTATACAAATTCAGTTTGAAATAACATGACCAGGTAGCAATACATTTGGAATAATAAGTAGGCATATACTATTAAGCCGCAATAAGAACACTAACTACAAAGGTGGAAGACAATAGGTAGTTTCATGCTAATGTATAATTCAGCAATATAAAATAGATTTCTTTTTTTCGCCATGTTTTCATTTACATTACGCACGTTTTGGTAATGACATATGTCCTTTCTTACTCGTACTTTTTCCAGTTCAACTAGCATTTCTTCCAATTAAACAGAATAATAAAACTTTCTAGCAAGTTTATAAACGTGTGAAAATATGTTAATTGTCGAGGATGATGTTACATGTTTTATTAAATCACTTTTGCTTTCGATTGCAGGTTTTGAATTAATTATTTAAATTAGTGTAATATTACCGCAGGCGTGTGAATGAGCAGGCTTTGTCAGAAAATATAAAACTAAATAAACGAGGGTCATACTTAATGTCTACTGTATAAAGTGGATATTATACTGTATATATAAAATAGTTTAATCAGAATTTTAGTGTAGTCTATGGCAGAATCAAAATAAATTAGAAATTATTTTTGTCTGGGCTTCGAGACGAAAAGGTAAAGTCTGTTTCAAATGATTCAATCATCTTCTAGATATCAACATCCGATGTAGCTCTGACTATCGTATGCATAACGCATGCTGCGAGGGAAGGATTTCTAGTCTTCGTGGTATTGGTGGTGTCAGGAAAGGAAGACCTCGTCAAGATTTCGATGACGAAGTGCTTGATGAAATTAACGACGATTCATCTACCTTTGTGCGTACCATATTAGGATGCACTGGCGTATCTAAAATAACGGTGCATAGGATTCTAAAACGGTACCAACTCTATCATTTCCATGTACAACGTGTGCAAACTCTACTACCCAGAGATTATCCCTTGAGAGTGGAATTTTGCCGGCGAATGATACGAGTGGATCCAGATTTTTTTAGTAAAATTTTGTGGTCTCACCAATTATCGTACAGCAGAGATGGTTTTGTAAATTTACATAATCTGCATAGCCTGACAATTGGAAAATCCCCAGTTGATGAGGGAAGATCGATCACAATACCAATTTAAAGTAAATTTGTGGACAGGCATCCTAAATGGTCAAGTGCCAGTGAAATTGCCACCAACATTAACGCCCGACAACTATTTGGAAGTCCTTCAAAACGACCTACCGGTCTTAGAAAGACTTTCCTTTATCCCTCAGGCGGACAATGTGGCTACAGAACGACGAGTGCCTTGCACACTATGGAAGAGAGGTGAGCGCATATCAAAATTTGAAATATCCAGGAAGATGGATCGGTTGCGTAGCGCTCCAATTCTGTGGCCACCCAGGTCACCAGACCTAAATCCTTTTCTACTGGGGGTGCATAAAGAAAAAGGGGTACTTCCGACCAGTTCAATCCTTAAATGAATTACATGAGCGCATCGGAGTTGTAGCCGCTGAAGAAATCAGTCGATCCGATATTCACACAATTTAAAACGTTCCTTTATTAAAAGGTGCAGAGCCTGCGTCAGGGCTGAAGGAAAGCAATTCGAAAATTTATTATAAGTTGTTTGAATATTTCTTTTTAATAATGCTTAATAAATGCAGGTGAAAGGTGGGGGGAGGGAAGGTTCCATTTTTGGGTTTTCGATTATATCTCGGAAACGGTTGACTCTAGAACGATTGTTAGAAATTCTATAACTTTTTATTGGTTGAAAATAAAGTAGCAAAAGTCATCAAATTAAAGGAAATTTAATGCTCTACAACTTTGTGATAAATTTAGCTCATCCACCAGTGAAACAGCTGTATCTTTTTTCTAACAGGATAATTCAGAATTTTTATACCATTTTAAAATTTAATAATAAGTGGGTAAACTTTTAGGCCTAGGGCAGAAATTGTCAAAATTTTAAAAAGTGATAATATATCGAAATCGTAAGGTTTTCAATAAGGTCAAGTTATGATATTCTGATAGGTTTTGGCCTGGCCTATTACCATTTTCAGTATTATCCATTATTTATGGGACATCCTGTATGTGGAGTAAAGTGATTTCTTGTGCCTCGGCTGAACTTGCCGTACATTACGTTGCTTGTACATCCGCGACACAAAAAGTAAAACTTTTACCCCATATAAAATAATATACTATTTTTCAATGTTATACAAATGGTTATAGATATTTTTTCAATTCCGGTACTCCGAAACATATGTCAGAAAATAATAGTTTAAAGTAAAAACTTTTTTAAGATTGGATCTTCTAAAGGCTGATTTAGGGTAAAGAATCCTTCTCTCCTAATTTTTAATAATACGCCTATGACTTTTTTGATACACCGGGTGCCGCCAACTTGCCCTTTGGACGTGTTAAAATGAAAAAAATTGCCATGATCAAACATTTCACATTTCTTATTTTTAAATCCTGATTTGACTACTAACTATTTATTTGAAATTATGTGTTGATTTTTTTATATTCGAGCGTTTGTGTAACATACCTCACCCAATATCTAGCGGAACTACTTAATTATAGTTGTACTGTTTGCTTGGTATTTATTTTTTATAATGTATGTAGTTCATGGACGTCAGTGCTTCCTTTCCTATAGGCATGATGAAGCTAGAAAACTACGTAATCACTTTACAAGGAATTTTGTGTTATTTCGAAAGAAAAGCGGCCTCAGACCAACGCTAATTGCAGGAGAATCCTTGACCAATGATTTTTGGATTATAGTTAATTCGTGTTAATTCATCAAATTTAATTGAAAAATATATTAAATTGCATTATATGTTAAGGTCATAATGCTTCTAAAACAGTGTTTTTTTCTATTTTTCTTTTTAAATCAATAACTTCTTGTTTGATTATAGTTACATTTTTATAGAACTTAAATAAAAACTATCAACAAATCAATGAACATATAACTGGTTATTAAACATGTTATTACTAATTATAGTATTATTTATATTAAGTTTTCCTATACATATATACACTGATTTATAGAAAGTTTCAACTTTATTGCTGGTGGTACGGTCGTGAGCAAAAAAATAGGACAAGTCTTTTAACGGTATTTTGCTAAAATCTAGTTGTGTACATCTAACTTTAATTTTTGTGACATTGTCAGTTAGTTGTCATAATTTATTGCAAGTGTGCAAAAAATTAGTATGCCTCATATAAGCGATTTAGTTAAATCTGGAGTTATTGCTAAAGCAGAAGATGGATTATTAATGAGACAAATTGCTCTGCGTTATAATATTGACAAAAACTCGGTGTGTAACATTTTAAGAAAATGGAGAATAAACGGTACGGTTAGTAGAAATCCTGGATCAGGGCGACGAAGGATATCAACTCAACAACAAGATTTGCAGTTGGTAAATGCTGTAGTAGAAAATCCATTTTACTCAGTTATTCAGGCTGATGAAGAAACGGATTTTCCTGGATCGAGTAGTACTGGTCGCCGGCGAGTAAGAGAATCGGAGCTACGCTGTCATGCAGCAGCACAGAAATACTTACTTAAACCTGAACATAAAGAAACGCGAGTAGGATTTGCGCTTGAATTTTAGCGCATGATGTAAATTTTTGGAACAATGTAATCTTTACAGACAAAAAAACTTTCCAGTCAACACACAGCGATCGTATTCGTGTTTACCTCCCTCCGAATACTCGGTTCGATGAGAAACATATATCTAACAATGATAAAACTGGTAGATTTTTCGTCAATATGTGGGCTTGGATATCGGCACGTGGTCCTGGTGTTTTGTGGCATATTGAGGAACGATTTAATAGTGAAACGTATATTAGGATTTTAGACAATATTATGCTCCCTTCCGTGTCACAATTATTTCCTAATAATGAGTTTATATTTCAACAAGGCAATTGTTCCGTTCATACTGCTCATACCGTAACTAACTGGTTTCAAGATAACAACATCAATGTTCTTAACTGGCCCAGTCATAGTCCAGATCTTAACCCTGTGGAAGAAGTATGGGGACTACTCGTAAGAAGTATCCAAAAACGAAATGTGAGACCACGGAATGCCGAGGAATTACTGGAAATAGTAAATAATGCATGAGAAAATATTATTATTAATGATTATTGTATAAGGTTATTTAATTCTATGCCAAACAGACTTATAGAAGTTATAAATAGAAATGGTGCAATAACGAAATATTAATAGTTGGTTTCTTGTTAAGTAGGATATCCTTTGTCCTTTGATCCAGGATTTCTACTAATCGTACCGTTTATTCTCCACTTTCTTAAAATGTTACACACCGAATTTTTGTTAATGTTATAACGCAGTGCAATTTGTCTTATTTACCATCCATCGTTTACTATAGCAATAACTACAGCATTAAAATAAAAAATAAATTAAAAGTGATATCTGTTTTATTTCGGCTACTCATTACATATTCAAATGGAGACAGATTTACATTAGAAAAAAAAAGTTGTCCTATTTTTTTCTGCTCAAGACAGTACAAATTTTTCGAAACAATGTTTAAAGAGCTTTAATTTTTATTTGATAGTTTTCTCATTTTTCAAATGTTTCCAAACAACCATAAAACGTATGTTGTTATTAACAAAATAAAAATATAAAATTTAAAAGCCTTTAGAATTGTCAAATGCCAAAAAATTAAGGATAATTTGCAATCAACGCATTTCAGAGTAACATATAAACAGAAATTGCAATTTGTCAAACTTTCTATACATACATCTACTTGTTAGGCAATATAAATAACTAATTATTCACATCATTAAAGAACCTGTAGTGGCAATAACCTTAAAACGCATGATCCTTGTCTATTGTGCACAGTTATGAAGATGATATGTAATTAAAACGAAAGTAAAATGAAGATTAATTTTAGAACCATGATTTTAATTATTAGTCGTTTCTAAAACAATACTTTATTGTTTTTGGGTGAATGCTACGAGAAATTAAATACAAGGTAACGGGATTTTTTACATTTTATAATTTGGAAGAATTTTAACTATTTGAGAAATTAAAAGTAAACGTTTCAGATGTAAGTAAATGCATGTTCAGAATAATGTTAAAAAATTATTTACGGGTTAATTAAATTTAATTAGTTTTTTTTTTAATAAATTACTACTGTAAAATATAGAAGACAAGTCAAGAATTTTAACCTTAACTGACTAGTTCAAAATTAGTCACTAGTACATAAAACGAGGAAAGGAAATGGTTAGACCATATAGACGATTATTTAAAAATCAACATGTATTATGGAGCATAATTTAGTGATATCGGAAATTTTGGTTGGTCATCAACACCAATCTTTAAAACAAACAAATTAAAATAAGCAAATAATGAAATAAATTAAATATAAAATTAGAAGATATCGAACACATTATTAAGGATTTATTTCAGAATGCGAATGTTTTCCATTTCCTTGTTTCTTTAGAAGAGAAAATCTAACATTCTGAAAAACGCCAAGAATATTCCTGAATTCACTGTCGAAGATGTTGAACGTTCTCTACTGAAACGTAGTAAACTTTGTCCTTCATGATTCCCAAAAATATAAGTTAATTTGATTTAAATCAAGGAACTGAGCAGGCCACCTGATTCGAACATCCACTCTTTCGCCTATTCAACGACCTAAGAAAAACCTTAATAACCATTGCCTGACTTACAGGTTATAAATGCTATAATTCATTTTCCAGAAAATGTAGAGAGTCGGTTTCACATAAATTATTTAAAAATACAACAATCCAATTAGATGGTTATCAACAATCCCCGCCTAAGTATTAATTAAAAAATTGCACTAAGACTGCCTAATTGCATTAGGGTTTTATTCAGACCAAATCTGATAATTGTGGTGATTTGTGGTGATTATTTTGTGCAGATTTGGCAACACTGCAATCTCGGTTGTATAAGAGTGAATAATTTACAGGAGTTGCAGAGAAAAATATAAGCATGTATTTCAAAAACGCCCTGTATAATATTCAATTTCCCAAATTTAATAATATGGCTTTATAGTAGTATAGGGACTTTTTGGCGTGCAATAAAAGTTACATTTTTACGTAAAAGCACATCCAAATCAGTTCGATTTTACGGTGTTAAAATAAACAAGACTATGAACCACTACAGAAGATTTTAAAAAGTTTTCACTTTAAACTATTACTTTTTGATATACGTTTCAGTGTACCAGAATTAAAAATAACATCTGCATCCGTTTGTACAATGTTAAAAAAATATATATTTTTTTAATTTCCAACTTTAAGGGGCTGCAACTTCATAGGGGTGAATTTTGGATGGATGTAAATTAGGTTGAATCAACTTTATTTGGCACGCTGTTAAGTGATTGACCTCATTTTTAAAAACATATTTTAACTTTAGTTTCACTCAGGTGAAGAATACAAGAGCATTCATCGAGTTGAAAATAATCAAAAATAGACAGGCCCTCTCTTGGCTAGGAGGAAATAGTAAAGTATAGTGATTATGGATGTCGAGAGAAAATTATCAGAAGACGATTATGATAGAATTTTAGAAAAAACGCGAAGGTTTTTTTACTTTTTTGTGAAGTTCTTTCAACTTGGATAAATGTATTTTATATTTTTAGATTACGTTTTTGTTTTTGTTTCGTATTTTAAAAAGTTTTTTTCTGCAGAAACTTCTTCAAAATAAACCCACGTGAAAGATGGCACCTTTTTAGACGAAGTTCCAGTTAGGACTCTTCTGCAAAATTGTCTGTATGCAGTTTTCGTTTTATTATATGTAATATTTGAGATACCAACGGTGAATGCATAGAAGAGTAGAAGACCAATATTTTCAAACGTTTTTGGAGATTTTTAGATGGCGGGGGCAAGATATGGACGAAGTATTTTCGTCTGTTGTTAGCGGTCATCAATTGGCGAAGGTTTCCACTTCTTTAAACTTGCAAGTGTACAATTTGCATCTCCACATTTTGGTGGTTCTCACTTCATCATCGGCGTGACTATGAGACCTGATATTTTGACCTAAAAATACAATTTTGGCAAGTTTCTTTAGTGTCTTTTGAAGAAAGTTCAAATTGAATTTGACGTAAAACATTTAATTCTTGAATTTTTTTCATTTTCGTTTATAAACCATAGAAGAATTTATAGTTTTTGGTGTCCAATCCTTCAATAATACGTATGGTTAACCTTAATTTCGCCGGTCACTGTTACTTTTCACAACACAAACACTATTGTATTAATTTTTATTGTATTAATTTTAATTTAACCAAACCTCTAATTGCAACAAACGAGATCCTCATAAGTAGTTGTTTCCTGCAAATTATGTATTATAGTAAAAAAATTGTTTGAGAGACTTCATCATTTTGGTATAAACATTAAACAATCCAAATGTATTTTTGGACTTGATTAAGTTTCTTGGGGCATGATATACCATCATAAAAGCGAGTAGAAATAATTAAAAAATTCCCCCATACACTAAAACAATTACAATCACCGTTTTGTTCCCAATTTTGGTGAAATTTTAAATACATTACACATTTTCAATACAGAATTACAGTACAATAATTTTAAAAATATTGATCACTGGACAGATGAATATTCTGACAGTTTTGACAAGGCAAGGAAAGCACTTTCGAATTCCAACACACTTACTCATCCTAGCAATGATGATAAGTTAACATTAACTCTCACGGTTGATTGTTCTAATATTGCTATGGGAGCAGTGTTAGAACAGTTATCCAATAATGAAAGCAAGCCTTTTGCTTTCTTTTCATGAAAACTGATGAATGCCCAAAGAAAATATTCAACTTTTGACAAAGAAATGCTATTAAGCATTATAGATATATGTTGGAAGGTAGAAAATTTATTTGTTTTACTGATCATGAGCCATTAACAACTGTTTTGTTCTCTAACACAGAAAGAAGTACGAGACAAATTCGACACTTAGAATTTATAGCATAATTCACAAATGACATACGACACATTCAAGTTAAAAAGAATATTGACACTCTTTCGCGTGTAGAAAATGTATCTTCTTTGAAATCACTAAAAATTTTAAAAGTACACAAATATTTTTAAACGGTGGTAACTCCACGAAAGTATCCCTTTTACAATACTCGCCCATTATTCAATTTGCTCGTTCTAAAGAGGTAAATTGACCTGGTTGATGTTTTAGCGTGAACATTTTACTCCGTGAAGTGCTGACTGAGAATACTAAAAATGTAGCTTTATTTTTTTTATATAACTTATAGGTAAAGATAGCGCTCAAAAAATTCCAGCAGCTAGTACACAGGCTATTACGTTTTTTCAACGTTGATAAGTTAATAATTTTTATTTACTTATTTTCTTACATTTCAGTTTATTACCACCGTCAGAGTATGAAATTTGTTATTTAAATACGAGTTTTCGATACAGATTTTTACATCGTCTTTATACATCTGGTGTTGGAATGCAATTAAATGATAAGGTTATTTTAGGAGGACGTTTTAAATATTCCAAATTTGCTCTTTCTTCTTCTTGCTTCCACTACTAGCAATATTATATTTAGTTACATATACTAGTGATTTTAACAAGAAATTAAAAAATCATATTAACTGTGTAAATTTATTCGTAGTGCGCACATTTTAATGAAATAAATACGATCGTAATATATGAATCTTTGGTACTTAGCGGTCTTGAATATTGTTTAGTGATTTGGAATTCGAAGTATAACGATTATAACACACTCTAAAATGTTCCATATAAATTTGCCAAAT
The DNA here is from genome assembly GCA_963675555.1 of Leptura quadrifasciata. NCBI lineage: Eukaryota > Metazoa > Arthropoda > Insecta > Coleoptera > Cerambycidae > Leptura > Leptura quadrifasciata. The sequence goes on from OY776676.1 coordinate 164,114,373, forward strand.
TCATTTTACATATACTAAATAATATTAACTATTCAGAACTTAATTATGACGAAGACTAAAACGGTAGGCTTAGGTTCTCTACAAAAACGAAGAGTTATAAATGAAGTACAGTTTTTAGTCAAAAAAATAAACAATATGCATATTAAATATTACATTATACTTAAGTAGGTAACCAATAAGAAAACAAAGGTGAAAACTACACTAGGACCCAGATCTATGGTGTTGGAACAAAGGATAAAGCTTTTATCCACTTTACCATCTGAAGCCCAGTGGCGGATTACCGCACAGGCGCATGAGGCGCATGCCTGGGGCCTCAGCCAAGTGGGGGCCTCAGAATTGTTGGGTGCCTCATCCTCAAAAACCAAAATTAAATTTTTATTATGAGAATTATAAACTAATAAATGTAGGCAAATTTTAATATCTTCTAAAACTTATTTTCATAGTAAATATTGGGTAATAGTCATTGATGCTAGCTAAAAGAACATGGTAAATTAAACAAAAAAGATAGCCAGTTTGGTTCCAAATCACCAAAACTTGAAAACAAAATTGCAGTTTGAAAAAACATCCAATAATGACACACTTTTCGATGGTAGGCAATCTTTTATAGTTAATATATAATGTGATATGTGAAGTACGCATATCTGAAATATCCAGGAGATCCATTGTTTACAGCGATATTTTGAATGGTTTTTAAGTTTTTTTTCAAAGAAAAAATTAGTAGGGATGACATTATTGAATGTGAATAGGCAATCGACATCCATTTCATTAAATATGCTAAGGAAGCAAACGTATCTGATCCTATCGATATAAATAAATTACTAATTGACAGGCTGCAGTCTACATTTCCTGACGTAAAAACTTTGGAGAATCTTCTTGACAATACCTATGTGCAATGCAAGCGGTGAACGGTTATTCTCGGTACTTAAACGGGTTAAGAATTATTTATATGTAATTCATTAAGTCAATAATTACGTGTGAGCAATTTGTCACTCATGTTTCTAGAAAATAATGTTCAATTGTTATTATTGATAAGTTTGCAAGAATGAAGGCAAGAAAAGTTCCATTATAAACGAGCATTATTCGTTTAAAGTTCATCTTTGTCAATTAGTAATACTAAATTACCAAAAATATGGTACAGAGTTTTACTGCGATTTTTTTACCTGAGAATGTGATTTTTTTCTTTTAAATGAAAATGTGATTTTTTTTCTAGTAGCTGAGAATATTTTTTTATTTCCCTATCTTATTTTTATGCCTTTGTTTTGTCGATTCAAAAAATTAAAAACATTATGATTTTCTGCATTGTTGATTTTAGTGAACTATCCCATTCTTAATAGGGTCAATAGGGGGCCCCCAGATCAGGTTGCGCCTGGGGCCTCACAAAATCAAGATCCGCCACTGCTGAAGCCATCACTGAGCGGTATTTAATGTTTATTTAACTTTGTTTTAGTTATACTATATGTCCTATAAAATAACGAAAAGTAGCGATTATAAACATGTTCATCAGTGTGAACAAAATTAAAACCATCTGCTATTAATAATAATTTGAGGTTAAGCACATTTTTTAACTATAACACAAAAGCAAGAACCGGATCTATTTTTTGCTGCGTTATTAATTTTATCGTAAGTAATGTAATTTTAATATTAATTTAATAAAACAATAATAATTTGGGAAAATAATATTCGTATATTGCATATGGTGCTCGACTTTCAATCCGGTGACATTTTCAGTCTCATTTATATTTCTATAAACAGTATGTAACGGTTTTGTACAAAATGTAAAGAGGTGTATGTACTAAATGTAGAATCGTATTCGTATATGTAACACTTATTCGAAGACATTACATAGTCGACGAAAGAATTACACTTATTTAAATGGCAACTGTAAGGAACTGTAACGTGTTTCGATCTTTGATTCGTGACTGACATTTTTCAACAGTAGGTTGGGAATTCTACCGATGTAATGGTAATATTCAGACTATTACGTAAGTCGATCATTTTAAAGAGTGTTTAATTTAATTTTACTATTAATGTTAAAATTTAGATATAAACATTTTTTTTCATATTTTCTCACCTTGCCATAAAAAAGATTTAAATTCAATTTTTAATAGTTTTACCGCGTTGATTACTCGGTTTCACAAAAAAATTACCTGCCGGCTATTCACGAAGCAGATTGAAATGGTAAGGACAATTCAAGTTTGAATTTGAGCGTATTCATCTGATTGCATGATTTTCTTTTATATTCTCAACATGTATATTTTATCGTTTTTTCTTTCACATGCAAGAAAACCTCTTCAGTCTACTACTGCGCCTCCGAAGCCAAAAAGTAGCTACAACCACACTCCTATAACATCCAAAAATTTAACCGAGTCCGATTCATATATTTTTTTTTGTTTCCTCTCTCAATTTTTAAAATATCACAAAGGGTATTGCTTTATAATGCTTATTTTGTAATTTTTTTAAGATAGAAAGTAGAAAACGCACACCGATCGTTACCTACATGCGACATCTCACCACCATCCACCACAGAAGAGAGCGTTAATTAGAACCTTGGTCCACAGAACCAACACAATATGCGACGACGATAACAAACCCGAGGAACTACAGAATGTCCAACAAGCTTTAGAGAAAAACGGATACAGTCAAAGCAATATACAACGAATAGTAAATAACCAGAGGAGAACTACAGAAGAAGAACAGCAACAACCAACAACGTATGCATGCCTACCCTACGTCGCTGGAGTCACAGATAGGCTGAAGAAGATTTTATTCAAAAAGAAAGTAGGTGTAAGGTTTCGAACAGTGAAGAAAATACAGCAGATGCTTCCCTCAATCAAAGACCCTGTCCCCAAACTGTTATCAAAATGTGTTTACCAGTTGAAGTGCACATGTGGTAAGAGCTACATCGGACAAACAGGACGGAGTATCCAGTGCAGAATCAAAGAACACCAGAGAAATACCAGATTTGGATACACGGATAGGTCGGCGATAGCAGAACATGTCCATAATAACGAGAACCATAAAATCGACTACGAGGACGTCAATGTATTAGACAATAATACGCGCTATTATCCGCGAATCATTAGGGAATCACTGGAAATTATGAAAAACGTGAACAACTTTAACAGAGAGGATGGGTATCGAGTAACACGTGGAGACTGGTATTGCCAAGTACCAGCACCGTAGTAAGTCACAGCCAACCAAACACGACGAATGAGCAGCGAAGCGGACCAAGCATGACCAATGACCAGCGAAGCGGCGCGTAGGTATATAACGAGGAGTGTACAACAAATTCAGTTTTTAGAATCCTTCTGAAGAAGCTGACAGGATGATCAGCGAAACGTCAAGTCAAGTTCGACGACCACGGCAAGACCCGGAAGAAACTACTTCATCATAATTTATATCAATGATTTACCAAATATTACTTAATAGTACTATTTACAATAAGGCATACTGTTATACCTTGTAACAATAATTATACCCTGGGTCGTAATTTAATCTTTCCTATCCAATTTATAAGAATTTAATGCCTAAACCTGTAAGGGGCCTGCTTATTGTTGCAATTACTTTAACGTTCAACCGTTGATTCTGTCACTTTAAGAGAAATTAAGTTAAATTGTCACTACTTGCAGTTCTATATATAGTAGTCAAGATTTGTTTTAGTTTTATTTTATTGACCCATTTAGATTTAATTGGGCTAATTAATCTTAACGAGTCTTGTAGAATATCCATGCAACAAAGGAGCATTGACGTTCGTAAAAGAAGGGACAGTGAGCCTGCTCAACTTCTACAGTATTTATGACATTATTTATTTATAGTTATACGTACTGTAAGCTGGGGAAATAGTACCCTTGATTCACAAAAAAAATCGAAACGAAACGGTCCATGAGAAATACGTAGCTCTTAAAAAATACTACAAAAAATCTATTAAATCCGTCACAGTTAGGCCGAAGTAACATCAACTCCGGGGCGAGTCGCTAGTGTCTATGTCCATAAGTATAAAGTTATATTGATTATCAATATGATTAACCAAAGATTTGATGTTTCTTTTTAACCACTTTTTTATACAGTTTGTGCATTTTGTTCTAGGTGTTGAATAAATAACATCTTTTTTGGCGTGTTTTTGTGAATGAATCATTAATGTAGATGGAAAATAGTTTTGGATCTAGAACCGAAACTTGCGATTTACCATATGGGATTCAATTGTCACTAGAAACACTTCCCACTCTGTCTATTAATTAGAAATTTAATTTTAAAACAGGTTTAAGCCTTCTTGTTTTACTCCACCGACTGTCTCCAATACGGTCGCTTATCGTATTATGTCTTTTAATCTGCAGCAAAATATAAGCACACATAGTTTGTAAAATCAGCATTTAATAAATTTAAGAATAGTAGTATTTGTAATGAGGAAGATGCATGCATTTTAATAATGCTTAAATTTATGATTTTTCCATAAAATGTACTATATAAGTTGAGAATATAATTAAAGAAACTTAATTTTAATCGATAAACATTCGATTTTAAAATTCGTCACAAAATACAGGCATGTCAATAGAAGCGGCATTAGAAAAGCACAGTGTACTACAATAAAAGTGCATACAAGTGTGTTTTTACTTATCCAAGAAGGGCAAATTGCATTGTTTTGACTGATCTACTTTATAGGGACTCTATTCTGTCTCGGCCATTATCCATTCGACATTCGTCTTGTAAAGCATGCGGCCGATTTGTCGTAATTGCCATATTCATCTGTAGCCATCCACGTGGGATTTGGAAATTTAGGCGAAAATCAGAAGTTTTCCAATGGTACACGGGTTTCCCCCTTAACGTGAGTGATATTGGAAGGGTAGATTTTAACTATAATCAGGGTACAGTGTTGTAGCATAGTCGTGGCACGGTTAGCCCGGAATTGTGGTGTAGTGCTCGCGACAAAAGAAAAGTAAACTGGTTCAGTAATCTCTGGGCGTATCTGTCTGTACCCTATACTTACGGGATGAATTAGTAGCTGCTGTCTCTTTTCCTGGCGTGACGATAAAATAAAAGTACCTGGCTTTCAATAAAAACACTTTATTGCTGCGACAACTGACATGGGACAGGCTATAAGTTTCAATTTAACAATGTACGTCTGTACGTGATACACAAGATGTAATTTGTAAGTTATGTTGTACTAAGAGATAAAAATATTAAAATAGAAATTGTAGATTACCGTTTGGTAGCTACCGCTGGTATGGCGTACAGAAATAATAATTAAATTAAGTTTGTTAAAAAAAATATGAGTAGCAATTAATTTCTCAAGAAGGTCTGTCAGGTGTGTTGTTTTCAATGTAGAGTGCAGCGACCAAAATATGAAATCAGGTGGGTATAAATGAAGTTTTACATACAGTATTCACCAACTGGAATCTTCAGCGACGAGCCCCCAAAGATAGTACAGGGTTTTCGACGATTCCGTAGGCCCTCCGTAACGTGATCTGGCCCAGGTGAAGGCCGTGGAGTGGTCCTAAAACGGCGGCGAATGCACTTTTCGAATCGTACCCGGAAGGATATAAGGAAATAATTTAAAAAACAACAACGTACAGCAGCGTACGCAGAATAGTAGGTGTTAATAACGTGGCGGGAGCGGGAGGCGGCCTAAAATAGCAAGAATCACATGTCAATATGTCAACGAGGAACAAATGAGAAAGCATGCTTACCGTTTTGTCGCCTAAAATCCTACTAAGTAGTGACAATTTTCACTCAAAACTAATTTCACAAAATAACTCAATATTCAAAATAAGGGAAAACTTCTGATGGCCTAAATTCACAAATCCCACGAGGATGGCTACAGATGAATTTGGCAATCACGACAAATCGGCCGCGTGCTTTACACGACGAATATCCAATGAATAATGGCCGAGACGTAAGTTATTTCAGAGCCCTTTACGTTCAACGATTTTACATACATTGTGACGTATAGTGGGTTGCCTATGGTTGAGCGGTATTAAATTACTAGGAACGTGGCCAGTTCGCATTAGGTTCGTAACAATGATTAATATTTAACCGTATTAATTTGTATTCGTATTCTCTTAATGTATAGTTCATATTTGACATGTCTAATACTTTATCTTTTTATGTTTCTTATTGCACACAGCTTATTTATTAATGTTTTTGTTTTCTTATCTTCCTGTTATGTAATTGGGTTTTACCAGTAGAACAGTGTACTATTAATAAATAAATAGATAATTATATTACTCACTAGCTCATCAATCAAATAATAACAGCATAAACAAGAAATTGAAGTAGATTCACTAGTAAACAGTACACAAATGATGACGTGTGACGTCACAGTTATTGGCGCCAAATAACCGCTGATTCGCAAAATTCAAATTCGTTGCCGAAGAAAAATTCTTTTTAATTAAAATTTGAAAAGTCCTCAGTTTTACATTTTTATAAATGTTTTTTTATGCTTTATCAACTTTCATTTAAGAAAAAGTCATGCAACTTCCTCATTGCAAAGCCCATTGTTGTAATAGTGTCGTATAGTGTGATGGCGACGAGTGTACACACAGTTTCACAGTGCTCCTCATATGTGAGTTTTAAATGTTGCAAATCGAAATCCTTTATACACTATGTGTGCATCAAATGTAGCAATGTTTTTCATAAGAGTTGTCTACATCGTTATAAAAAACAAATATTATTTGTAAAAGAAAACAAAGTAATATGCTGCAGTGATTTAGAAGATAGTTCTTATACCCTTGACGACGAAAAAAGTCTTTTAGAAAAAACAATTAATGAACTGACTGACGACTCAGTTATGAAGACACAGTACATACAAAAATTAAAAAGTGAACACGAACTATTTATCAAAGACGCATTGAAACTGGAGGAAGAAATGAATGAGCTATTAAAAAAGAAAGACGAATTTATTAACAAATTAACAAAAGAAATAGATTTGCTCAATAAGAAATATGTGAAGGATACAAAATCTACAAAAACAATTGCCATCCAAACTGATAATCAGGTAAAAACCTTGCCTATTGATATGAATGATAAATATTCCATTAGCGTAGGTGAAAAATATTCCACTAGGAACATAGCAGATAATAAAATTGTTAGTAGTGTGGTAAATAAAAGAAAAGAAACTCCTCAAAATATAAATATTAACGTAACCAAAATTAAAGTAAACGCTTGTGACAAATCTATGCCTATAGCAGAAGAAACATCGGAAGCAATTATTAAACGAGTATATAGCAAAGAGAAAAAACAAATTTTATTACTTTCAGATGAAAAGTCTGTTACTTGGCAAATCAGAAATCTAATAGATCTGAAGGAATATAAAATAATGTCGATTAAAAAACCTGGGGCTTCTCTAGAACAAGTAATGGGAAACATTGAAGGCTTAATCCAGTCATTCGATTTAGAAGATTATGTAATCATCACAGGAGGATCTAACGATATACAGAGTAGAAAGACACCAAGCTTCCGTCTTCTCTGTAATAAACTTAAATCATGTACCCATACAAATGTACTTTTTACATCAGTTCCATTTATAAACAATCTAAAGTCAAAGCTAAATAATCATATATATAAATATAATCTTAAACTTAATGATTTCTTAGACAAATTTAATTTATACTCAGAAGGTCACTTAAGATACGTAGAAATCAACAGTACGACACCATCATCTTTTAACAGCAGATTGGTTGCTTCCAATTTGGTCAAGTCTATTAAATCAACACGTTTCTGTCAAAAAAACTTGAAGTTCATCCGCACTAATGGCGAACTGACTACCAAGATATCTCCAAGTAAATCCCTCATAGTATCAAATAATGTACTTATTAATACTACGACCAGTATACAACTTAACAGTGACGCGCATGATATGATCATTCCTCAACCTAATAGCGATAATATTAGTAAAAAATCTATACCAATAGAAAAATCCAATTCTACATCAAATTTTTTATACCCATGCCTAGAAGAGATATCACTTCTCAATTAAATGAATCAATCCCTCAGGAACAGTGTACTGTGTTACACTTAAACATACAGTGTCTTTCAAATAAAGTCAATTTAGTTGAATTACTCCTGAATCAATATGACCCGACATTTTTATGCTTATGTGAACATTGGTTGGGGATTGATAAATTTAATTTTACTTACATTAGTGGTTATACTGCCGTTAGTCAGTTTTGCAGATCATCACACATACATGGTGGATCTGTCATTTTTGTCAAGAATGATATTTTATCGAATTGTAAATCTATACCATATCTTAACCAATTTGCTATTGAAATGAACTTTGAATGTGCTGCATTAGTTTTTAATAAGCAGTTCTGTATTATTAATGTGTACAGGCCAACATCAGGTAGTAAACATTTGTTCTTCGAACAATTGTCATTGTTGTTATCCAAAGCTTCACGACACTATAAATTTATTCTTTTATGTGGTGACTTAAATATTAACCAAAATAAAGACTACCTTCCGGCTAAAATTTTAAATGATAATTTTAAATCATTTAACTTAGCCTCACTTGTTTCAAACCCTACAAGAATTGCTAATTTGCCATCTGGCACAGTATATTCGACAATAGATTATGTGGTGACTAATCTTCCTGATCGTGTTAATTGTGTAAATTTTGATCCGGCTATCTCAGATCATTATGGTCAACTTGCATGTTGTAATTTGGAAGGTTTGCATGAAACAAATGACAGTATCCCAAGCGAGTGTTCCCTAACTTACAGACAAATTAATGCAAGAACAATTAATGAATTTAAATATTTATTTAGCCCCTATGTACTCGATGTACGCCTCTGGGATGTTGATTATATATTCGACAACTTCTGGAATCACTTCATGTGGTGTTTTTCGGCAGCCTTTAATAAAAAAATAAAACCCATTAAAAATCCTAATAAAAACAAGATAACTTTTTCCAGCAGTCTGTACAGAGAACTTGATGAATTAAAATATCTTAACTGGCTACGCAAGCAAACACATAATGAAGAATTTGAAAATAATTATAGGCAATATAATACCCAAATTAAACATTCCACTAATAAATCTAAATCAATCTGGAGTATTGTAAATAATTTGAATGGCAAAAACTCCCGCAACGGTTTAATTGACTACATTAGATATAATGATACTAACGTTTCAGACAAAAACGAAATTGCGAATATTTTTGGTAATTATTTTTCTACCGCTATCCATGAAAAACTTGACTTCCACTTTAATGGTAACCTTTCCACCAAATGCACTATACAAGAGAACGTCATAAAAATGCCCTTGACCTTCAGTCCTGTTACCGCATATGATGTAAAATTAGTTATAAGTAATTTACCAAATAAAAAGTCTACAGGACTAGATGAAGTTCCAATTAAACTTATAAAAGAATGTTCAAATGAGCTAGCACCTATACTTGCGGACATCATTAATATATCGGTACTCTTAGGTGAATTCCCAAACTGTCTAAAGGAAGCAGCATTAATACCTGTTTTTAAAAAAGGGGCAAGTGAAAACATAGATAATTATCGGCCTATTGCTCTTTTAAGTGTAATCTCTAAAATAATAGAAAAAGTGGTTGCAAATAAAATTTTTGAATTCCTAAATCAAAACTCTGTCTTAAGTAATTGCCAATATGGATTTAGACCAGGTTTATCAACAGAAGCAAGTATAACAGATCTCAGCCAATTTGTTTATGACAAAATGGATTCAGGTGAACGTGTCTGTGGTGTATTTTTTGATCTCTCTAAGGCCTTCGACACCATAGATAGAGACTTTGTAGCTCAAAAATTACATAGTATAGGAATACACGATCCCTTAAATAGCTGGATTTTTTCTTATCTGTCAAACAGAAAAGTTGTTGTAAAAATCGGTACTACTACATCTGATAAGAAAGATAGTTGCATTGGAACTCCACAGGGTAGTGTATTGGGGCCGTTAATATTTTTATTATATGTGAACGATCTGCCCAATCATATATCTTTGAGTAATATCTTCATGTACGCCGATGATACTGCAATAATCGTTGCCGATCCCGATCCTTTAATATTAAGTCATAAAGTATCTACGGTTCTTCAAGAATTTAATCAATGGTGTTACGACAATAGGTTGATGATTAATCATGATAAGACAGTTTTAGTAGAGTTTAGCTACAGACAAAACAATCGGTCTAACCCTAATTTTAATTTTAACGGTTTTCTGCTTACTGCTAGTGAACAAGTGAAATTTCTAGGGGTAAGTCTAGATCAAAATTTTAACTTTTATAGTCAAATTGATCAAGTCTGCAACAGACTAAATAGGGGTTTTTATGTCATTATTTCATTAAAAAATGTTCTTAACAAAGACTCGTTATTAAATGTGTATTATGCACTCATTTATTCAGCTATTGCCTACAGCATTAACGTATGGGGACAATCTAGTGATATTGATAGAGTGTTCATCCATCAGAAAAGGGTTATTAGACTTATATTTAACTTAAGCTACCGTGAATCATGTAGGCAAACCTTTAGAAACTCGAAGTTATTTACTGTAACCTCCATATATCTTATATGAAATTGTTGATCTTCATACATAGCAATAAAAGCAAATTTCAAACTAACGGAGATGTTCACTCCCACAATACGAGAAGTCGGAACAGACTCTGCACATTTAAGCACGATCATGAATATTTTAAAAAATCGCCACGCTATGCTGGCATAGTTTTTTATAACAAGCTACCTTTGGAAATTCAAAATGCTAAATCCATAGAAGTCTTTAAAAAAAATTTAAAGGCTCTTTTATTGTCTGATGTTTTTTATAACCTTGGGGAGTTTTTATTTTTTTTGAATAATATACATTGACTAGTTCCACCATTTATGTTTACTATTCTGTTTACTTTTATTTTGTACACTTGTATTTGTATGTATATTTTGTTTTATATTATGTATGTTATGTCATCGTTTCACATTTACTGTGTGTTATATTTTATACATTTTTATATCTTTATATTTTATACATTTATTTATTTACATTTTATATATTTATTTATTTATATTTTATACATTTATCTTTGACAATTTATGCCTGTGACTTACCACATATACAAGTAATGTATCTTAAGTGGTTAATAAAGATTATTATTATTATTATTATTAATACAAAAAATTGTATATTATAGATGTAATTCTCTGACGATGGTTAATTAGTAGACCGAAACGTCCATAAAAAAATACTTACTTAATTAAAATGACCAAAATCCCAAAATCTTGTGTATCTATTAATGCAGTTTTATTGAGGTAGTAAAAAAACTGGTGGCGCTACTGCCTGTAGGCAATTTATAATGTGTTTGCGACCTACGCAGGATGATAACAATAAAAATATTAACAGCTCATGTCAACGTACAATATAATATGTAATAAAGCGCTACGTGCGGCCAACGAAATCGTTACAACAACATCTTACAACCGTAATAGTTGAACAATGACCCCTATTCTCTGGGTCTGGGTAGAGTCACCAAAACAGAGTTCAAGTGCACCAGGACACTGGACTTAACTGTTCCACATATTATAAAGACAAGACGCGTATCAACACACGGTATATTACGAAGAATAGCGGAACAAAGGGTGTGTCCATAATTACCCGCGACAATTAATTCTTGATGTGTATCTACGGTCTTTAAAATGTCATTTGTCACTGAAACCTAAAACACATAAATGCCTGGGTATTGAAGAGCTATCCAAATACAGGATTTATAAAATATTGCAATTCTTCCTTTCCTTTTTCTACTTAAAATTACTTTTAAATAAACTTTCGCTCCTCAAACGAAAAACGATATAAGATACAGACAAATTATTTAAACAATAGTAAGAAAAAAATCTTTAATATTAATTAATACCCTCCAAATCGTCGTTTTAAAAACAGATTTTTTTTGCAGTTACACAAATTTAATTTGAGAAGAGCTTTTGCTTCTTTAACTTTTAAGCGATCGTACATCTGAAATAAAAGTTGCTGAAATTGCAGAAGAGGATGAATAATTATCCACTTTTTAATACAGTACAGTATTGAGAGAAAGGTTTAATTGTAATATTAATGATATTAATAAAAGTTCTTTATTGATTACTATCACATTCACTTTATTAATGAGATTGTATTGGTAGCCGATAAATTGTAAGAGATTCAAAGTCGATTAGGTTAAAGAAAAATTGTGCATTTTAAAGATCATTAAGACGCCGTTTGCAGAAATGAATGTTGAGTTATTAATATTTTATTTATATTATTGATAAGCACATATATTGTGATGCATGCCATAACTGTTTGCTTCATAATAAAAATATTGAAATATTGGTTCCAATAAAAAGATACAAGTTACATGGCACTTCTGATGATGAAAACACATTTAGAAGGTTAAGGTCCAAAATTAAGTCAGATATCGATAATGGATATAAGTTATATTTAACCAATATTGAAAATAACATTCAGGTCAACCCAAATAACTTCTGGAGTTTTATTAAAACAAAAAATAGTTCTACATCCATCCCTTCATCTTTAAAATATGAAAATGAAATCATCGAAGACCCGCAATTAATCGTTGATAGTTTTGCTGATTTTTCGCACCTTTCAATTTTAGCGTCGTTACTTTTATCGACACATCTAAGATTAACTCCTATGTCTTAAATCTGTTTGTTACCACTGAGGAAGAGATAATGAAGGCCATCAAAAAAAAAATTAAAGCCACTAAGACCATGGGTCCCGATCTAATTCCTGCATTTCTTATTAAAGATTGTGCCACTGTATTTGCCAAAGCACTATTAATTATCTATAGTCTAATATTAAGAAGTGCAAGTTTTCCTCAGAAGTAGAAATCTTCACGTGTATTCATAAAAGGTGACTTGAACGAGATAATAAACTACAGACCAATTACTATCATTTGTAACTTTTTGGAGCAATTATTCACTCTGCCGTATATTCTCATGTCGTTGGCATAATATCTATCTATCAACATGAAAGGTAGGTCAACTGTCACAAACCTTGTGTACAAAACACAATTTCTTTGGGAAAGTCCGGATAGAGGTGGTCAAATTGATATTATCTACGCAGATTTCTCCAAGGCTTTTGACAAGCTAGATCATAGTACTTTGATTAGGAAACTAGACACCTTCGTTACACCTTACAATCAATTGAATTATATCTGCAGGATCGATATCAATTTGTTCAGTACCGAGGTTATAAATCTGGCAGTTCCTTACAAAAATCCGGTGTGCCACAGGGGTCGATAAATGGTCCACTTTTCGTTGTTATGTTTATTAACGATATTTTGGAGGCCTTCGATAATAACACCCATTTCCTCCTGTATGCAGATGATCCAAAATATATCGATCAATTGACTCAATTGATGCTTAAATACCATTAATTGCAATAACAACTGTTAATTTACCTCTTAATGCCAGCAAATGTCATGTAATGTAATTTGGCAGAAAACGAACATGTACAAGAAAGTTTACAAAGGCCTAGGAGTTTATTCAGATCCAAAATTATCTTTCAATAAACATGTAGAAATGAGAACTGCTTCCGCTTTTAAGCGCCTTGCTTTCATGATACGTAATTGTAGAGGTTTTAAAAGTATTTCCACCCCTCGGTTACTTTATGTAACTTTCGTTAGATCTCGCCTTGAATACGCTTCTGTTGTGTGGAATCCAATTTACAATTCCAATAATCTACAACTAGAGAAAATTCAGCAGCAAATGTTTGACTTAAGAAGTCTCAGCAATCGAAGAACTGCTAACTCCATAATTGTCCTCTTTAAAATTGTAGATAATAGTCTGGCTGGACTACTAACCTATCAACTCAAATTAATTATATAGTATTTAGAATTAGTGCTCGACATAATCACGTACTGGCTTGCAGGGCGTACGCGACGAACAAATATCCTTAAATCATCACCAATCTATCGAATGTATGCCAATTATTCTAAATTTGAACATATTATTGACATATTTTTATGTAGCGAGAGTGCAATTAGAATGGCTCTTTTTGGGATGGATATTTCTGGTTTATTATATCATTATAGTATTGTATACCTCATTACATTTTTAAGTCGTTTATGAGTGTCTACACTCACGGAGGGGAGCTGGTAATACCAGTAGCCACTCCCCACGCCCGTGGGATGAGTGAGTATTGGGTCCAAGTGTCATGTGCCCTGAGTAGACGTAGCGATCCAAGTATTACGGCCTTCTGCTTTTTTTCGACTAAGATCTCTGCCAAGTTTCTGCATGCCGGTGTGATCTTAAGTTCCGAAAGCAGTGTGTGTCGCATTCCACCAAGGACCCCAATAATCAGTACCACGATCTTAACAGTATGGCCTGGATAAAGTCTGCGAAGTTCGAAGAGCAAATCTCGATATTTTGTCCGTTTTTCCTCCTCTTTCAAGACAATGTTGTCCTCAGCGGGAGCCGAGAATTCCACGACATACATTGTCTTGAGTTGGTGGTCGAGGAGTACTATGTCAGGCTTGTTGGCTTGTATTTGCCTGACGGTGGGAAACGAGTAGTTCCAATAAATTAGACACTTCTCATTCCCACAACGGACTCAATATCCCCCGGAGCGTAAGGCAGCATTATTATTATTATTATTACTACCTCCATAAAATAATGATAGGAGTCAGGAGTTTCAAATTTTATTAAATCATATAACTACTGGATATTAAGCATGTGTACCAATTTACAGCTCTCTAGGTGTAATGAGGGAAAAAAACTGTTGCAGATTTAAGAAGTATATACAGGGTATTTTCGACATACTTCAATATATGTAGCAAAGGTCTGCTCGCCAAAAGGGAAAGAAATGTTATTATTTAACTAGGACATTCATGATAATTTAACATAATACATTTTGCTTTTGTGGTTAGGCATGTCATGGTAGGTGAAAATAGGTGATTTTTCTGTAAAATTGTATATCGCGATTTAAGAAATGTGTAGAAAAAATGTTGGAGACAACTTTAGGGTTTTTTGGGTAGAAATTTGCCCAAACAAGCCTCATCTTTTCTTCACCTCAGTCTTAAATAAAATGTTAGAACCGTATAAGAGTGTATGTTAATCGTCCAGCGTTTGAAATAAATATCAATACTTTTATATCTGAGAAAGTAATAACATATACAGTTATCTTACATGGTCCATAGTTGTTATCTACACTCATATGAACCGAATCGTGAGGCGCGTAGGTGTAAAAAAAACAAAACGTGCTCCATTTTATAATGACCCCGTAATATGCGACAGATAACTGCTTGAGATAACGTTTTTTTAGCTTTCATTACATCATTACATCAATAATGTTCACATTTTGACGTTCGAAATTCATTTCTAAATTTTTTATCTAATCGACTATCAGAAATGTAGGACCCCATTTTTCACTTAACTTGTGCATTGGATTCTTCTAATTAGGCAAATGATATCCTATTTGGTAATCCTTTTTAGGATGGTTTAATTTCACAGTTAGAAATCTAAAAATGTTCTGAATGCATCTTGAACCATTTAACAGATACAACAAACTTAGTATTACTATCACCTTCAAGAATCTTCTCGGGTTGTTGGAGCGCACCAGTTTCATTAATAATAATAATAATAATTATAATAATAATAATGTTTATTGAGTAATTAATACGAATACAAGTATGTATAATATTACGCAAAAGGACAAAGTTCAATAAATTGATCTTCCACCTTGCCTACATATAAATGAATGATTGTACTATAGAAGAAAAAGAGAGTATATAGAAGAAAAAGAGAGTATAAAGGACACCAAAACTGGTACTACACATTTACACATTAAAATAATCTTGTTAAGTAAAAATTTGTTTTAAAATAGTTTTGAATTTTATAAAATATTTATATTTAAAATACATACTACACATTAAAATAATTTTGTTAAGTAATATTTAGTTTTTACAATAGTCCTGAATTTTATAAAATATTTATATTTAAAATACATTTAGACAGAGTGACATAATTGATTTGAACTATTTTCATCTCTTAAGAGTAGCTTTATTGATCTTTTAAAACTGGTTTCTGACAATGACAATAATGAAATAACAGTATTTAGCAGATTTGGTGCCATATATGAAAATGAATTCTTGAATTTAGATGTGGTATGCTGTGGTATTGAATAGTAATTTCTAGTCCTTAGGTTAACATCGTGTATTTGTGATCTTAAAATTAGTGATTGACATAAGTATTCTGGACATTTAAAGCGAACAATTTTATATAGAAATATATAATATAAATACTTGAATCTATTATTCATTTTAAATTCATTATTAAAATATGGTGTCACATGCTCTCTGATAGGTATGCAGTATACATATCTCATACATGCGTTCTGTATTCTTTGTATTTTGTTTTTATTAATTTGTGTTAAGTATGGATAATAAACAGCAGAACAATATTCTAGTCCAGGATAGATTAAACTTTGCACTAGCTTTAATTTTGTTTCACAGTTTAGTGAATATTTGAGTCTATTAAGCATTTTCAATTTCATAAATGATATACCAAACAGCTTGTTTACATGCGGTTCAAAATTGAGCGATTCATCTATAATTAATCCTAAACTCTTTGAAGATTTTGTCCACGTTATATTTACATTGTCAAGTAGAATGTTTATGGTACTTAAATTTATATTATTTTTGATTTGATCATTCCCTATACAAATTGCTACTGTTTTATTAGGATTAAGTTTAAGTCCATTACCTTTACACCAATCTGACAATTTTTCTAAATCATGATTTATTTGTTGTTTTACCGTGTCAATTTCTTTAACTGTACCAGAAAGAAATAATTGGATATCATCTGCATATAAATGGTAAGAGCAGTAGCTGAAACAATTGATTATATCAAAAATGAACATTGAAAACAATAGCGGCCCTATTACACTTCCCTGCGGCACACCAGATTTCGTTTTTTCAGCATCTGAGAAAGAGTCATTATATTTTACAATTTGCATCCTGTTTCTAATATAGCTTGTGAACCATTTAAGTGCTGCACTATCTAACCCTATATATTTCAATTTTGCTATTAGCAGATCAAAGTTGACTAAATCAAATGCTTTACTTTGATCGAGTAAAATAAGAAATGTAATTTGTGACTTATCCATTGCTTTATTTATGTCATCAACAACTTTAAGTAATGCTGTTTGTGTGCTATGTTTACTTCTGAATCCAGACTGTAGTCTTGGTAGTATATTATTTTCTTCCAAGTAATATTTTAGTTGGTATGCGACAACTTTTTCAATAAATTTAGAGAATGCAGGTAATATACTGAGTGGGCGTAAATCTGTTAAGTTTATCGAATTTTCTAACTTAGGACATGGAATTATTAATGCATTTTTCCACAACTCAGGAAATAATCCAGTGCTCAATGACTCATTTATTATGTGAACTAGTATATCTATTATATGAGGTAGTACCATTTTTATCATTCTTAGATTTATATTATCTACACCTAATGCGTCTGATTTTAAAGTGCTGAGTACTCTATAGATATCATGGGAGGTGATGCTTTTAAATTTAAATTTGTCTGTTACATTATGTAATATATTATTTTCATAGTAAGTAATTAAATTCAAGTTAACGTTATTATCTCCTGCTACGTTTATAAAGAAATTGTTTATATCGTTTGGGGTTATATTTTCTTCCAAATTACAGATATTGGTATTTTTATTACTATTAATACCCCAATCCCTCATTTTTTTCCATATATTTTTTGGATTATTCTTGTTGTTTCTTAATGTAAACTGAATGAAAGCAATTTTTTCCCTAACTATTGCATCACTGACATATCCTTTTAAATTTAAATAGTATGCTTTGTCATTTGCATTTTTTGTTTTCAAATATTTTTTATGTGCCTTATTTTTAAGTTTTATCATTTTTTTAATTGCATATGTAATATAAGGTGGGTTCTTTTTCTTGCTATTGTATTGTTGCAATGGAGCAGGAATATCAAATAAATATATTATATTCTCATTTAATTTTTCAACTTTTGAATTTATGTCTTTTATTTCATATATGTTGTTCCAGAGCAAGTTTGATGCATCATTATTAAAATCTTCATAATTTATTTTATTATAATTTCTAAAATATGTTTTTTTACCTACTTCTGATTTGTTACATTCAAGGGATAATTGACAATACACTACACTATCACATTATTGTGATATCTACACGACATAACATTTGGTGGAAAAATATTTGTGTAAGGCATACTTTCATGACACTTTAAAGGCTTGACTTTTGCAATTTTGTCTATATAAAATATAGTATTGTTATTGTCACAGTTATTGAAAGTAATTTTCATAAAAAGCTAAACATTCAATTTTAGCATTGTCCAATTCCAAGCGAACGCTTCATATATGTAGCATAATTTAATGCATATTTAAAAGAACAGTGACACTGAAGTGTGAATTCCTCAGCTTCATCCCTTTTGTAGTTTGTCCAGTACAGTTATAGTCGGGTGTATATTCAATGGGCAGTCAAAAAACGCAACAGAAACTTTACGAGCTAATTATTAACGCTGGTGAACCACTCGGCATGGTCTTATCAAACAGGCCTACGTATATTAAAAACCTATAAAGATAAGTGATTCTATTTGCAGGAGAGATAGCACAGAGAGTAACGGTATTTTAATGAGGTCATAAAGTTTTTCTTGCGTTTTTGCTACAAGCAGTGTAGGTATTTAAAATACAATTTTGCATCCACGATCGTCCACGCCATCACGAAGGTCCTTTTAAATTTGTAGACTGCGATCACATATATTAAGGGTTCACAATGGTTACAGCTTTTCAACATTTCCTACTGTCAATATTTTTTTAACTGTATAAACTTTCTTTCGGCAGAATCGATACCATTCCAGGCACAAATATTTTCCATACTTACTTCCATTTTAACGAAAAAACTATACATCTAAATGTACTTAAAATCATTCCTGCGACTGTTGAATCGTTTGTAAAGCCTTTACTCGAATGTAAATTAAATGTACGAACTTATACACTCTAGAAGACAACGGAGGTTTGCAAAATGGATTTCTGAATATACCAACTTGAAAAATAGCGAACTAACAAATGTATGAACTTGCCAAGAAGTAGAGCGAAAACTCGAGGTGGGTTAATTTATTGTTACCGTATACATTTAACTTCCTTTACAGTTACATTAAATGACATTATGTTATAATATTAATTTTCAGCCAACCGAATGTTTGCCTGGAGTTTTAATGAATGAACCCTTCAATAAATTCGTTTAAAATTTACATTAGGTAATAAGGTCCAATTTCTTGTTACCTTCAACTAACATGTAGGTGGGCATTTGTAAAACTGAGTGGAATAATTCACAATTTTTTAATGACACGTTTGTTGAAGGTGGCTTAAAAATATAGTGTAGATCGTGTTGTATGGCGAGTATGCTTGGTCAACTTTCTACCATGTACTGGGTTCGATCCCCAGCTCCAAAAATGAAAACGTCAACCAATATAGAGTTAACTTAACAATTTTGAGCTACTGATATGGATGATAAATAATAGCTTTTTAATTAAGTGCTTTGGTTGTTTTTGATGTTGGATTTTTTACTTATTTACGGTTTCGGTATATTACTTGTAAATTGGTCTACCTTCAAAGTCATTCGTGAATTAAGGAAGTCAGTGATCCACCACAACATAATCGAATCTTTTGACACACATTTTTAGATTGTGTAAATATATTTCAGCCCGGCCGGCAGCCTTGAAGTTTAAACTTATTTATTATAAATCACTGCGATGTAAAAGTGGGTTGTGAATTTAATTAATTAATTTATAAATGTCAGGTTTTAATAAAAAAGAACATTAAGCGTTGATCTCTGATTCAATTAAGTTCACAAGACCTAAAATATATATTGATTGTTTTTTTTATTTACTGCAAAGAACGGCTATTTTCTATTTTCAGCTACCAAATATGGAACAGTCAAACTGTTTAGTGTTGTCTAAAATTTGTCAGTCTTACTTACACAACCACCTTTTTTACAAAATAAACAAATTATTTTCAATGTATTTGTGTATTATTTATTTATGAAATACTGAAGAGACCCTAATGGCCCCTATTCTTTACAAATGAAATCCTGGTTATCACGACACCAGTGAAAAGACTCCAACCCCAGTCTATTAATTGATAATAAAAATTCTTGATAGTGAAGCAATCAAGAACCTATTAAATCCGACCCAGTAGTTATCTACCTCAATTTTATGTCTAGATAAATAAACAAATTGGCCATTTACGTGATCGTCTAGTTTTATTTGGTTAGGACCTTAAATACGTTGTGTATGTGTGTGCGTGCAGTAGTATATTTACTCCAGGTTCTTTGATATAAAGTTTGGTATTACTTGTTTCTGTCTGATACTATATACCTGGGAAAATTAATCACTCTGTTATTTTAAATACACTGTAAGTTTGGACACACTGTCTATTAATTGAGAAACCTAGTTAATTATGTATGTTATTTATGTGGTATTTTATTACTCCAGATTGCACTGTACCTTTATAGTTGAAGTTTGTTTTCTAATTTATATGATTGGAATGAAATCATTTATTTAATTGCTTGTATGACGAAAAAAGGTGAAGGTGACAGAAAAAATGGGAAAAAATAGTAAAAAAAACATTTTATGAGGCAAATAGAGGTACATGAAATCAAGACAATCAAAATATTTAAGATAATTGTCAAAATATTATATAGGAAGGGTTACGTCGCTATAGTAATGACAATACTATACATGTTTCAAAGTTGGTTATGCAATAACAAGCACTAGGCAATACAATCGTATGCCGTGTTATTTTGTAGTTGTAATTGAAGATGAGGAAAATAGCCGATTAAAATGTGATTGAAATTATGAGGTTAGCAATCGCTATGATAAAATAAACTTGATGCAAAACAGAGGATAAGAATCAGGTCAAGTTCGTGCATTATAGAATTGAAGTGATAATGAGAATTTAAAACTCATGTAAAAGATCATAGAATGTTGGAGGAAAGCTCCCTTAATTGAATAAACAAACTACAAATACCAAATTGTATATGACTGTTCAAGAACGTGTACAAGGTGGGTAGATGTAAATCAAACAGACGAGACATCCCGGTTCAGTACTCGACAAAAAGTACACCCCTTATAATAAAAGCAAGTATACGGGAATTAATCCAGTACTGACCGTTGGCCTGAACTGTTTGTAGTTCGTAAAGTAATTTTAGTGCAGATCGTTATTAAACAATCATATTACACAAGCATACAGGGCCTTGGATAGTATATCAACTGAAGTATAATTGAAGTTAAAGTTGCTTGTCATTGCATAAACTGTGAAAATATATGATTCCAAATATAAGCCTGGCGGCTCGAGTGGTCCCACCCCAAGGTCGAAAACTTGGATTTTTGCCCAAACTTTAACAACATATTTACAATTGTTACTACCCCACCTTTTGCAGGGCAAAACTCCCCACTGACTGGATTATAGTTGTATACCATGGATTTCATGGAAATTTAAATAATGATATGTATTATGATTTTTTGAAAACACATTGCATCAAATATTAGGTAACATTTCATTGCGAAGGAGAAGAAATAGGTTTTCTATGCATGACGGCGCAATACCGCATTATACCAGAACGTGTAGAACATGGTTACACAACCACTATCCTAATAGATAAATTGGGGTGCAGAAGCACCGATCAAGTGACCTGCTCGGTCTCCTGACCTAACTCCACTTGATTTTACTGTGTGGAGTTATCTAAAACCACGAGTTTATAATACTCAAGTTTGTCGTGTCCGATTGAACAGCTAAGAGAAAAAAATCGATCAAGAGTTTACAATGCTACAGAGTGAAGGAATTTTACAGGGTATTCAACGTTCAACGAAATTTATTATATATATATTGATTTCCATTGGTAGACATATTAACTATATTTATGACCAGTATTGTATTTTACTCTATACCTGATAACTTGAATTAATTATTTCTTTCATCCTTTCAACTGACTTTTTATTCCCAGTATATACTACGAGTGAAAGCCTTTGAATGTAAATAAACACACGTATACCGTAATGCAATGGTACTTTCTTATGGAATAGTAAACCATAAATTAATAATGATTCTACTTCCCATGAATTTATATTGCCTTCGTTTCCGCTCAACCACAAACAAAACGTATATCAAACATCAGAACATCTACATCTATCAAGTCACTTTATGAAGCAGTATAATACATTGTAACAATCGTCGCTAAACAGTCCATTGTCATTGTCAGATGATCATTATTCTGAAATTTCTACCATTACTCTTATTATACTTGTAGTTATCGTATTCGATACATACATAAGTAATGCACCTAAACACAGAATTGAAAGTTTTTTAAGAGATATATATATTATATATACAAATTGCTGTCGACTTATATAATATATTCAGGCCTTTTTGAACAAGAAAATCAAATTGCCTTTTATAAAAATGCTTTCTAGCTGCTCTTTTCTATCTTCTTGGCAATGCCAGGTACCATATGTTTATTAAATAAAATTTATTGCACTGTTGGAAATCTAGTGACATTTAGACATGCAGTTACTTAATTATTTCATCAGCAACACACAGTCGGCATTATTTAGTATCAAATGTTATATAACGTCAGCGATTTTAAGGTTCAACGAATTCAAGTTACAACATATCGGTGACACAAAATTTCAACTTATTTCCTAAAATTCGATCTGTGCTATTTTATCAACGCTAATCAGCTAGACACACCATAAAAATCGAATAAATTCATATCGAAAATAAACTTAATTATTAAACAATTTAAGATCCGAAAGTGAAAATAATCGAGATTTCCAATTCCTTATATGTCTACGTCTACGCCTGTCATGCTTGTTGCCAAAACGCCACATAACATATGGTATAGGACGGGAAGTGTAAGTGTTTATGAAATGCGTTGCCACATTGCGTAGAGCTTTTCTTCTTCATAAATGTAAAAGTATATAGGGTGTTCCGTTTAAAAAAAATGACCTCGAAGATGCTCCGCTGTAACGAGTCACCCCTGTATATTTCACACACATGTCATGTTGCTGGGTGTGTGGTTTAAAGTACCAAATTTGTTTTTCTCTAAAAATGCTCTAATGATTTTAATTTGATTTGGTTTTCACGTAAGCGATTTTTGTTTTCCTTCTTGCACTCGTTTACTTCAGGATACGTATTCAGCAAAAGTAGTTTTATATATCCTGAAGTAAACAAAATCGCTTACGTGAAAACGATAGAGATGATTGTTATATTCGTGGGGCATAAATGAAGGTTCTCCTACCTTCCGTCGCACCACGACCGCATCCTACTATACTAGTTGCTGCAACAATACCGATTACCTACGTTGATATACGACAAGGTGATAAAAATAATGTTTCACGAAGTGTGAAGCATGCTGGGAGTAGTATATCAGAATTTCTGTCCCTAATTTTTGTTGTTTTCTTTTTCTGCACTCGTTTACGTCAGGATATATAAAACTACTTTTGCTGAACCTGTACATCTCTTTCAGAAAATCCTGAACATGAATACACATATACATAATGCATACTGCATCTTGTTGCATACAATGAACGTATTAATTTCAAATGAAAGTAAATTTTAAATTACTTATTGACATCTGTTTTAAATACAATAAATTGTTAAAATGCATTCAATATTATTAAAAAGTTTGTTTCATTGTATTCAGTTTTACATTTATTAGATTCATTTTCAGTAATATAAACTAGTCCAATGAAATAAAAGAACTTCCGCTTAAATAATCCAAGACTTCTTCCACGTGGCATCGGGATACCGGGCATCAGAAATTGATGTATCGTAATTAAACATATTGAAAAAAATCTCTATTTAATAGTGAATAAAATAAAATAATTTAATTTCTGATATGTAGTAAAATTACATAATTTTTCTATGCACTTGTTTCCTCAAGGCTATATGTAGAGGCTATAAATAATACGAACTTTTTTACGCTAGTAAATAAAGCGATTGTCATTATCTGGCATACTTAATTGTTTATTATTGCCATTGCTTATTTACGTATTCACTTTGCTAGCTAAATTATAGACAGGTCCTGCGGCGAATCCCATACCAACACTTGCTCTGAACCAAACATTATTACATAACAGAGTTACACAGTTACACACTAACAGGAAAGCAAATCATGTCGGCGTTTGGCCCTGGGGGTATCATCTTGTATACGAGAGACGCCGCCTTATAATGTTTTATACATACCAATAAAATGCAGTTGAAGAGAAAGTAACACTGATTACAATGAAAAAAATCGGAGTTGGTTGTTACAAAATAAAACAGCTTTGTTTTGTTATCTAATAATTTGTTATTAGTAGGGGAAAATGCCGATTAATTACTATTGATTAATAATAAGTTAAATATGATTATAAACATTATGTAGCTTGTTATGTAAGTCATGTAAAAAAAGACAAATTGTTTACAACCTAAAAAAATCAATATTAATTCCAATGAAATAAGTGTGAGTTGGATATAAGAAATATATGCTTGTAATCAGTCAAATAAGATAGTATAAATTAAAATAATAAATTATTGAATTCTGTTCTCCACATAGACAGTTGATTTATATGCACTATGTATTATACACAAATTATGTATTCTTATATAATGTAATTTATATTAATAAAATAAAGATTCCTAATATCTTCTATAATTACAAAAGATCTTGGTTATATCAGCATTAAATATCAACAAAGTTACCATAGTGAAACACTCTTTATTAGGGAGGTTTCTATTTGAAAATAATTCCTATTTTTATTTCAAATGTACGCAAGCATAATTTTTATAACAGCGAGTAAACAGTAATGATCATTACATCCTACAAGAAATTAAACAACAGCACTTCGAATGTTTTAAAATCTCGAAATATAAGTCTAGATAAATATAAAATAACGTTTAAAAATTGCCTTTAGCATAAGGTGTTAGTTCTTATCTAAATTGTGTTAAAATAAACAATACCAACAAACTATAAAATATGGGTTATTAATACGTTGTGTCGGCAGTGAACTCATAGAGTTCACTGTGTGTCGGTCAGTGTGGTATAGAGCCGTGAGCAAAAGGAATTCTGGGTTGGTGGCTTGTAGGAATCTACACATAACCACCGGGTTAAAAGAGGAAAAGGAGATAATTTCCTCCTTGCCGCTAATCATATAAAAGCGTGAGCTGAATTCACAAGCACTAACTCCATTAACCCCACATAAAACACGCTAACATAATTCATCCTATGACACACATGCCACCACAGTCAACATCACAGCATGCTAGTACTAGGCAGCTTAAAGCACGTTATAACACTAAGAATTCAACCTGCGGCAAGCACCTTTAGGGTGGATCGCCGACGTACCCCCAGAGGGGACATATACTTACAATGATTACGCGGTCTTCTAACTACATGCCTGTCGATGAGTGTTTCCTCTCCAGGCTTATGACCAAACTATTTGCTGGACAAGTTATTTCCACATAACGAATCTTTGTACCAACTGGAAATAACTTATCATTTTCGCACATTAGGGGCTACTCTTCGGGTAAAATTGTTTGGGACTCTGCGCTATTATTTGCAATTTTTTTTTTGCATTAAGTTTATTTTATCATAGCGATTGCTACCGCACTAATTGCAAGCCATCATTCAATCGCGCATTGCCGCATCTCTAATTACAACCAAAATAACACGGAAATAATATCGCATAACATGATTCTTGTTATTGGCTTAACCAACTCTTACACAGTATGGTCATTACTGCATCAACGTAAACCTTCCCATATATAATATTTTTTAGACAATTGTCTTAGATATTTGGACTGTTTTAAGTTCATGTCTGGTTATTTGCTGCAACAACTGCTATAAAATAAAATGGTTTCCCAATGATTGCTGTATTTTCTTTCAACTTTACCTTTCTGATAATACAAGTACTAATAAATCAAATAGAGGATAACGATTTCATTTCAATCAAATAAAATAGAAAGCAAACTTCAACCATAAACTCACAGTATTCACAGTGCAATCTTGAGAAATAAAATAGAAAATAAGTAACGTAAATGATTAACTAGGTTTCTCAATTAATAAACGGTGTGTTCAAACTGACAAGGTAGTTAAATTAAGACTGATTAATTTTGTAAGGTAAATAACATCAGAGAAGAAATCGTAATGTCAAACTTTGCATAAAGAAGTTGGGTAAATATAAAAGGTTACTACAAACACAACATAATTTGGGTCCTAACTTTGTAAAACTGGGCGATTACATAAAAAGCCAATTTGTTTATTTATATTGATATAAAATTAAGATAAATAATTACTGGGTGGGATTAAATGTATTCTTGATTGCTTCACGATCAAGGAGTTTCCTTAGTAATTAAACACATTATTAATACCTTAAATTTTGTGATTTCAATATATTTTGACAAGTTACCGCTGATTTTTACTTTTACTGATTCATATTATATGTTGCTCTTAAGCTGCATGTTCACGATTGGGCTATATAAATACAACGATCCACCTATCCATTAAAAATACGCAATGATAATAAACTCAATGTAGCAAGTGCAAATTTTACTGTTCGTATTCTCTATTAACAAAAAAGTAGAATGCATATGTAGTGGATGACATTTATTTTTAAAAGTCGAAGTAGATGTAGAAGTGATATTCATTATTGATAAATAATTTACGTTATAAGGACTCTCTGTAGAAATGTCCCCTTAGTGTTTTTACTTTCCCATATACGAGCCAGAGACGGTTTCAGTTCTAGTCGTCCTCTGATGATGTTAACATGGTTTGCGAATCGAGTGTCGAGTAGTGTATTCGAGTATAGTGTTCAAATGTTTTGGCGTTTTGTAAAGGTGGTTTTTAGACTGATTTATGACAAATATCCATCATGAAAACGCCCCCACTGCCAGATGTAGGAAACGAACAACGTGTTCTCTGCATCGATGGTTTAGCAACAAGTCTTCGATTAACTTAAATGTTTTCTTAACCGCCTCCCAAGTTACCGAAGTAACGCCCTGGAAGATCTCAAGGTTCTTGTTCTAGGTAAAGAGAGACGAGGCCCTACAGTTTAATGTGGACTCCGAACCACTCTTGGGACAATTTTTTTAATGAAAAATTGTTTCGCCTTGCGGGAATCGAACCCACTTCGCTAGGCAACTCAATTTACTAGTTAGACGCTTCGGGTTTTATTTCCCTAAAAAACATTTGGGTACAATCTCATAATTTTAACGCTATATTATGGCCAAATCTTCTTCGTCGGTGGGTTTGATATTTCGATTCTTCTTCTTCTTCTCTAATTTAATTAAGAGCGCGCGGTTTATTTGAAATTTTATACCTACGACGGAATTCAAAGTTGCTACCGTATCAAACCGACATGATACTGATGATTCTAAGTATTCTCTCTCTAAGGATTCTAAGTAGTGTATTGTAATTTTGGCGCTTATACGACTGAATTCACTCGATACCAAAAGTAGCTATCGTTTCAGTAATACAACGGTATATATAACAATTATTCACTCGATAGCATCTTAGGATCTCAAACGATACGTTTTTGAAATTTCATTGCTAACGTATCGACTCGCAGCTCGTATAGACTTGTTTTTTCTTCCAGGGCTGGTATTCTGACTAGGCCTCATAGGCCCGAGCCTAGGGGCGTCACTCTGCGGGGGGCGCCTTTGCCTTTCATCTTAGTGGTTAGTGCCCATAAATTGATAGTAAGCAATTAGATTATAATACAAGACATAGGCTATCATAGTCATATCAAAGAGAAAGTATATTATACTCTCAATGTTGTTTCTTTTCCGGAGGGAGGGGGGCGTAAACTTCACCTGGGCCTAGGGGCAATATATAACTAAAACCGGCACTGTTTTTGTGATTCGCAAGGCGTACGAAAGCGAAACCATATTAGCAGTCCTTTAGCGTGAGAAACTGAGACCCCTATAGGTCCTTTGGGGTAAATTTTCGTGAATCTTATTTTCCTAAAGAAATTTGTAAGGATTATTTTTATCTAATAGAAGTCTGTAGAAGTAGGAAATAGGTCTATACAATAAGTCTGGTTAATTTGTATGGAGTCTGAATAGGAGCCACAGACAGTCCATATAGAGAGAGAGTAGAGACATTTATTTGGATAAATGGTTGAAGTCTAAAACCCATCAGAGTGACGCCCGCTTTTCAAATTCATTTCAAGTTACTTTATTAATTTTAACATTAATTAATTATTGATACTCTTAATTTAACAAATGAATGTGTGTATAAACTCCTAAGTAGCAGTTTATTTTTGCCCAAATATAGATGCAAGGCATATTATTACACCTTTAACTGAAATTGAAATAATTTTATCCTGACGCAGAAACCGCCCAAGGAATGCATGCCATTAAAGTTAATAAACTAAAGAAACAACAAATGCATATAATGCAACACGCAAATTAGACTATAGCTTACCTATATATGGGAATTATTATGCAATTAGCTGATTCGACCAGTTTCTCCGGCAATAATAGTTACCAATAACTTTAAAAAATCAACGAATATATTTTACTTACAAAACTAGTTTATTATGCAGTATATCTTGGTAGAAATCGTGTTAAAAATATGGTAAAGTTTTGTTGATTTGGTGCAATTAAACATGAATTTATTCAGAATTAACACAAATTAACTGGAAAGTAAAAGGACATATTTGCGCAATACCGGCTAATTAAAATTACACAACGTGTGTATATTATATCATGTGTATTGATTTACAAAATACGTTCTAAAAAAGGGCCTAAATTAATTACTAATAATTAAATATAATTTTACACGAATGCCAGGATAATTTAAATATACAAATGTAATAATTAATGTGACCCAAAAGTGGATAGCGAATGGATTACGTATAAATTTAATTAAATTCAGTGATTATTAATATTAATTAATCCACCGTAAAATATATACAATCGTCGTACAGGGTTTCCCAAAAAGATACCGACAAAGGACTGGTTATTGGGGACTCCCAAAACAAACATTTTTGTTGACATATCGATAACCGAAAACAACTCGCTTTTTTCACTAGAGTAAACTATCAAAACTCATAGAAATTGCTCAAAATGTTGACCATTTGCTTCTATACGTAGACTGCATCAGTAGATATTCTTCTCTAAGTACAAAAGTCTCATATACCAGAAATTTTACAAGAGTAAAAAGGGAAAACTCAAGGAGATTGAGATCAGGAAATCGCACAGGCCAAGCCTCCTCTTCATACTCACCTGCTTGGAAAATACTGATCCAAAGGAAGTGTAGAAGTCCTACATTCAAATGGACATTTTCTAAAAGATCAGGCAAATAATATCGTGTACTTCGAGGAACATGAATCATTGCCAAAAAGGGGTTTAAACAAACGTGGAAGAGAACAATATGAAGTCTGTAAAACACCATACAACGGGAAGTGTTGAACGAGACAGTTTTGTATAAAATGTTTCATTGATTGCTCTTCTTTACAAAGTCGGCGGACTACTATGATTCAATAGACTAAAATTCTTTCAAGTATGTCTTGGAAAACTAATATCAAATTTTGCTGTACCCTTGATACTAATGCCAATTCCTCGTACTTTATGGAATACAAGAAAAGAAGAATGGTATAATATAATTTTTTCAAATCCTCTGAAAATTTATATGGCCAAGATAACAAAAGCCGGAGTATGCCATAGACTAATAATTGCTCTAAGAACATGGCTATCTTACCTCTACCAACGTAATCCAATAATACATTTGGGATAAAGTATTTATTTACAAACCATATTATGATGTGTCGTTGTAGTACAGGATAATTAGAAAAAGTCGCCATTTTTTTTCCGAATACAATTTTTCTCCGTGAAAATGCCGACTTTTAAATAAAAAAACAAATTTTAAAATCCCTGTGGGAACATATAATTGCATTTTTTGCTATCCCTTGGTCAATTTGAGCACAAAATAAGTTCCTATTACTTAGTTTTAAATTGTTATATCGACAAGGACTGTCACAATGTTTTGTTATAACGCAAAAGTGTTATAAAATAGTGCTGTCCACTTGTTTTTTCCAGAATTCCGGAAAATCATGAAAATTTAGACATACCGATGTATTTTCATTCAATTTTTACAAAAATGGAACACAGTCACCTACATCTGAAGATATAGAACTGTGTATTAGAAATGTTTTCAATATAATTCATCCGGTCGTATTACAGGAAGTTTCTCAACCATTACGCTCTGATCACTATTATGTATTTAGCAGAAATGAGGAATTTTTTGTCATATATTGCAACTAATAATATATAATTGAAAATAAGTACTGTGAATTATTAAAAAGTTTTTACTTGCTTAAATAGCTTACTTTATGCATTGCAACACACAGAACTGCATGTAGACATTTTTTAAACTGGGCTTTTTGGATTAAGAACAAAATATAGAATACAAAAGAAATCAATAGCATTCTCGAAAAGTGATTAATTAATTGTTATTAAATAATTTACTGGACGATGTACGTATCTCCTTTAATCTGTCAAAAATAATGGTGTAATTGTAGAGGTTTTTAAACAAACTACGTTTACGTTACATTTTTTAAAAACATCTGACGAAATTCAGAATTTGTGTGTGCCGGATACCGCTGACATTATATCGAAAAAGGATGTACATAAATAATTAATTCCAGTGTAAGATAAGTTAGCAATGAACTGAGATATACAGCGTCAGATCTAAGAAGAACGCTATAAGATAAAACGTCATTGAGCACAGATTATACCATTTCTGTCTGACTAATATCATTTAATTGAAAATACCGAGAAATATTAAATTATCAACACTCGACACACTAATTTAACAGTTACAAAGAAAATGATCATAGTACTGTACCTTAAATAATGATTGTTTGTTGTTATATCACTTCTGGTACTCACCTGGAAAAAAATAGTATGAGTAAGATGGGTGGATGAAAACATTTAGCAGAATTATTGTTAGTCATTAATATTCACTTAATTCTTTATTTTTAATGTTATGTACAATATTATGGAGTGTTATGTACATTTTTAAGTTAATGTATAATATACATGATCGACACATGATATGAAATGATATTTTTTCTTAATTATGTAATTTAATTAGTTTTGCAATCATAAAAACGCCAATATTTAGTGTAATGATTGTAGAATAAAATTAAAAATAGCTGCCTAAGTAAAATTATGGTAATAATATGCCATCGATATACCAGGTTATAGCTTCGTACGTAAGGACAGACTTATTAAGCTTGACGGGGGCGTAAGAATTTACATTAGACTCCTTAGAAGCAAAAGCGTCACTACTGACTCATGTGGTAAACTTTTCAATTTAATGGACAAAAGCAATTGTGAAACCAGTGCCAAAAAATATTCCGAATCACATAGCGACTTTAGACCTATCAGCTTATGAACATGTACAAGTTAGGGCCATAGTACAGTTACAACACAAAGAGATATCACTGATGATACTTTAAAAGGTATGGATGAATCCAAATTTATCACAGCAGTTTTATTGAACTACACAAAAGCTTTCTACTGTTTAAGTATGAATTACCACTCAACAACTTACTTTTTTTGGTGTTGATCCAAATTCAATTGGTTGGTTTAGAAATTATTTATTTGGAAGGTCACCAAATGTATTGTCGAGATCAAGGGATGTCGAGAATGGTGTCCCGCAAGGATCATTATGGGCCGAGAGTCAAATATAGTTATCTTGTAACCCAGATAAGGTTGACATGAAACTAGAGGGAATTAATATCGATTTTCTTGTTCTGTACAATTTCTCCATAGAACATGGCGTGCTGCTAAATACAAACAATAATCAAGTTAAGCCAATCCTATAATTAATTTATGGATAATGCAAAACTAGAAATTTTTTAAAGTATAAAAAAAATGGAGTCTGATTTGATATCATCTCACTTTTGGTAACTATGTCACAACAACCTTATAGAATTCATATGGTAAGTTAAAAGCACTCTTTAGTGCTATCTACTTCTATTTTCATCTCTAGATAAACTCGGGACGTCGTAAAAAAATACAAATTCCAAATATTACGAAGATGGATGTTCTAAAGCCAAAAAAATAGGAAATATATCCGAATCGGTATGTCGCCTGCCTCTCTATTAGTTTGTTTCTCTGTTGTTTCAAATTGTTTAGTATGAAAAATTGCATCGAGAAAGTCTTTTGTAAATTTAAATCAAATTTTGTAAGGCAGTGAAGGCTTTAGAGAAGACTCGGAAACTATTTTTCGTCAAATTAAAAAATATTTCAAATGAAAATAGTTCAGAATAAAAGCATAGGTTAAAAGCTTCAGAGAGGGAACAAAAACAATTTTACATCGAATTAAAACGTGTTTTGGAAAAAAGTTTATATCCTGTATATTATTTAAAAATATATCACATTAAAAAATTTGAGCTTATCGGGAGACCACTTTTGTGCCTTATTGTCACTTCTCCTTTTTTTAAAATTTATTTTGATCTAAATAAATGGATCTTTATCTGCGACTATAACTAATGGTGGAGGCGACGGTTATAATTATATAGAACCTTTACAAAGGTTCACGGGTCTGCTCCTGTTGAATACTCTTTAGTCAAAACTGCAATAAAAATATGCATAAATATAGACTATATAAGTAATGTTACTCATTACTGATGTGTATTTTTAACTCTATTAGTAGTCACCCGAGAAAATTTAATAAATATATGTTTACTTCCAAATCTTTCTTTCGTTTTATATTTATAATATCTGAAAATGGCAGAGGATGATAGAATTAAAAATATGTTCAATACTACTTGATATTGGATTATGTTTTAGAGTGATCAAAACAGTAAATAATTTTGTAATGAGGATATTATATTTTATTTTATCAAAAAAAACCTTTATATCGTTGCCGGCATTTTAAACGTCCCCTTGTAAATAACACATTAATAGCTTATGACAGGAAATAAAATTACCCGCGGCTTTAGCGGCACTCTGATGACACAAACTACAAAGTATTTGAGATAAGAGTATCAAAAATTTGTGTGAAAAGGTAACCTATCAAAATAACAATAACTTTTTATTATTAATACATAATGTTGAAGCGTACCATGCGGAATGAAAGGTCAGTGCCCCAAACAGTATCACAATATTAATACATTAGGAAGATGACATCGATCTAACTACAAGTCTATTAAATATTGTCGATTGTGCACCTGCAATGGGTATGAAGTAGAAAGTGGAAGCTAAAAAACTAAACGACCTTCGGTCCAATCTATGAGAAAGCAAAAAGAATGTTATGGATGGTTTTAAGTCAATGTATTTAGTATGAACTGATAAAAACAAACATTTACAAAAACTATTAAAATATTGTTAACTGTAACTATGAATGTCAAAAATCGCGATCTTTAGATAAAAATGACACTTGCAACAGTAAGGTAGGATCCATTGTGTTCAATCCCAGACATGTCGGTCCCCTTAAAACGACATCGAGTATTACCCATTCTTGGACAATAGAGTTTCTATATGAAGGGAATCATGTAAATGATTGTGCAAGTGTAAACACTATAAACTACTAAACGTGTTGTTTCAGTTTCTGAACAAGTTACCGTGATAATCGATTGGTATGAATTTCAGTGGCATTTTGATCTGGTGGTTGGGTCAATAGAGATTTATTTAAAAAATGGATAAACCAAGTATATGTGAGGAGGGTTCTGCAGGATTATCGTAAATTTCCTGTTCATTTAGAAATTCGTAGAGTTTTGACAACTTACTATATTGTGAGTGACATTGAGGACTGGACGCCGAAATATAGTTTTAGTTAGGATCATAGAGTTTTTACAATCATTTTATTAATATCCAAATGACATTTTTTAGTGTCCCTAAAATAAACGAAATATTATCGCTCTTGGCATCAGTGTAATATGGTAAATTGTAACCTCAATTTACAGTCTGTCATAGCATTTTCACCATTTTTTACAGCACAATGGACTTCCATACTATCTTGTTAAAAGTACGCCATAGAGAATAAATATAAGATTAATTGGATGGAATCTGCGGTAGGTTCTTGATGAAACATATTCAATAGAATGATTATAAATATTCAAAAGAATAGTTACAATACGCACTTGGTTTATTGTTTCATTAGTTTTTTTCCAGATTTCTCTGACATATGTTTTGGTCTTGCGACCATTATCAAAGAGTCTTAAGAACTGACCTGAAAGTGGTGGTTCATAGTATATATCTTACAAATCCTCTACCCACCTAGAGGGGGATAATAATTTGATTTGTTATTTCTTAAAATTTAACAATACAGGCCGGGACTACGGACTTAATTTTTATTTTATTACACGTATGTTGACGATGTGTTTTGTATATGGATCGGTACTGAGAGACAACTGTCACATTTTATCCATTTTATTAACTCCCTAAACCACACAATTCAGTTTACAGTTGAAATGGAAAAAGAACGGTCAATAAACTTTTTAGATATTATGCTGACACGTAAAGAACATGGGCTAGAACTTGATATTTACAGAAAGCCAACTTTTACTGACACTCTTACACATGCAAATTGTAATCAATCTTGGAAGATAAAAATGTTACCGTTTCATAGCTATGTACACAGACTATTATCTCTAAACATAAATAGGGTTCACTTTCAAAAAGAAGTTAGAATTCTTAAAGCACTAGCAAAAAACAATGGCTATGATGAATTACTTATTGACAAATTAATAAAAAATAAACGGAGAAAATTATTACCAAAAACATTTTTATAACGCGCCAAATATAGAAAACAAAAAGTGGCATAGTATATTATGTAAATAAGGTTAGCAACTCAGTATGTGATAGATTAAATAAATTAAGTATTAATACAATATCAACGAATAGAAATAATTTAGGTCGCTTGTTGGTTAATAATAAAGAAAAGACAGAAGATATTAAAAAATCGGGGGTATATAAAATAAAGTGTGACGACTGTGATGCCGTATATATAGGTCAGAGTGGCCGTAGCATAGATGTGAGGTTAAGAGAACACAAACAGTCTATTTTATATAATAAAAAATCAACTGGTTTCGCCGAACATTGCATTGAGGAAAATCACGTTTTTAACGGTAGTAGTGTTAAACTTTTGCATAATGCAAATAAAGGAAAAATCCTAGACATGCTTGAAATTTTAGAAATTAAGAAGGCCCTAAAAAACCATAATAACGTTACAAATACACAAACAGAATTTATGAACAATCGTGTACTAGACACAGCAATAAAATTAAAATTAATTTCGTAGTTCCGGCCTGTATTGTTAAATTTTAAGAAATAGCAAATCAAGTTATTAGCCCCCTCTAGGTGGGTAAAGAATTTGTAAGATATATACTGTGAACCACCACTTTCAGGTCAGTTTTTAAGACTCTTTGATAATGGTCGCAAGGCCGAAACATATGTTATCTACACTGACTTCTCTAAGGCCTTTGATAAATTAGATCATAACATATTATTACATAAGCTTCAATATTTGAATATATCTACAGAGTTCTTAAATTTAATAACATCCTACCTAAGTGATCGTTGGCAATATGTTCAAGTAAGGGGTTACAAGTCAAACAAATTTTTACAATCATCCGGAGTCCCACAGGGATCCATTCTAGGTCCTTTATTTTTCATAATTTTTATAAATGATATTATTGCCAATATTGATGTAAAAGACCTTCTATACGCTGACGATTTAAAAATATTCTGTCAAATTGACTCGGTGAACACTTGCAAATCAACCTAAATCGCATAAATACATGGTGTATGGAAAATAATCTGTTTTTAAACGTCAACAAATGCAACGTTATGTCGTATTCAAGAAAGCAATTCACTTATGAATTTGATTATAAAATTGAAAGTATCTCTCTGAATAGACCTAGCAATGTTAAAGATCTCGGAGTTATGTTTGACTCAAAGTTAACATTTGTTGATCATATTGACTCTACTGTTACATCATCTTTTAAGACATTAGGATTTATTTTAAGAAACATTAAAGATTTTCAAAATATAGATACGTGCAAATTATTGTTCAATTGTTTAGTAAGATCAAAATTAGAATACGTCTCAATTATATGGAATCCAATATATCATTGTCACATAACATCATTAGAAAATATTCAACGTCGGTTCCTAAAGAATTTACACTTTAAATCATTTGGCAACTATCCGCCTAGAGGATATCCACATGATATTCTTTTATCTACTTTTAATTTTACTTGTCTTTTAAAGAGGAGGGTGACGCAATCTATAATTTTCCTCTATAAAATTATACATAATTTTATTAAATGTGAAGACCTTCACAACAGTATTTTTTACGCTGTACCTCGTCTTAACTCAAGACATTGTGAAACTTTCTTAATACGTACTCCAAGAACCAACATCTTAATTCAATCCCCCTTCTTTCAAATGTTTTCTAATTATAATAATATCAATACTATAATAGATATTTTCAACACAAATATTCGCAGTATTAAACAGTTATAATTATTTAATGCTAGGTGTTTATCATTATATACTTCGTTTGTTTGTTCCATAGATACTTGTCATGTAATTTATAATTTCATGTTTGTTTGAGTTTGTTTGTTCTTATTTACCTGTTTCTTTTATCTTTTTTGTATTATATCTACTTTTGTTCTAACCTTATCCTGTAAATGGACCTCGGTCTGTTGGATATTGTAACTCAATAAATAAATAAATAAATATGTCAGAGAAATCTGGAAAAAACTAATGAAATAATAAACCAAGTGCGTATTGTAAATATTCTTTTGAATATTTATAGTTAAGTATTCTAATAAATATAAGACCCCGTAAGAACCTTCCTTTTCAAACAATCTGCTAGATCCAGAATTTACAGATTTATATGGACTTTCAGTGGGTCACTGCAACGTTTGGCACAGTGGGAGCTGAATTATGTAAAATTATTCGATCAGGAAAATACATTATTTTGAAATTGGATATATTGACAGCCCATGAATTTGATTAATCCCGTATGCAAATTATAAGTTTTATAAATTATGTTTTTACCAGACAATATAATTTTATTGACGATCAGAAAAAGTGCTTGTCCTTGTTCTGCCACAAAGTGAGCAGTTTTTGTCATTAATCCACTTTTAGAATCACGTTTCATTAAATTTATAAAAGTGTTAAGAACGAGAACGCTGACGAATTTATGCTTTTAGAGAATAAATTTGATAATCAGTATTTCTTTCATATATTGAAATAATATGCAAAACATCCGGTACTTGTTTGTACATGTAATTATTAGCTTTCTATCGCACAAATTATTAAAATGAAGTCACGTTTTATACCTGACGCCTTCTAGAAAAAATTTATACGGACATTTCTTTACAAGAATTTCAGTTTTCTGCATTGATGTCATGTGACACAAGAAGTAAGAAATGCATACTTCTAATTATATAGGTAATATTATTTATTGTCTGTTGTATTATAGAGTATGGTTGTGCCTACTCAATTTAACTAGGTGCATAGAATATGTACTTATTGAAATTAGAATTGATTTGTCAGCCGTTAAATTTTAAATTTTAATACATTACATTACATTTAGGATATAGAATGATGAGAAAGGTATCTATCTACCCGAGAAGATCGATTTTTAAGTAAAACACGGGAAACGTGCAAAAAACCCTTCCTCAAAAACAGTAAAAAATGCCGGAAATTTTACCTCTTTCATTAAGGAAATACGGAACAAGAACCACATTACATTAAAGCAGCAAAACCACCTGTTCAAGAAAAAAGTACACAACCATTATATTTCCTCAATTATCGTTATTATATTAGCACTTTAATAAAAATTACAGTTGGCAGGCAGTTATAAACAGAGCAAACACTTAACAATTGATTAACTTTACTATTTTATTATTTTACAATATATCAGTTTTATGGACGTAGGTTGTAAAATTATCATAGGCAGGAAGGAGCAACGCGTTAAGGAATGAATATATAATTAGACAGTAAAACAGTTAACGATGCAAATATCTAAACAGAAAAAATAATACTGCCAATGTTCTGTAGTTACTTTTCTATAACACAGGAAAATAGAATTAACTTCAAATATGACTAAGCTGCTTATTTCTACCCTTTACTCAGATAGGATCTTAAGAATTACAAAAGATGTCGTGATATAATAAATAGATAGACACATAGATAGATAGGTAGCTCTTTGGTAACAGATACACAAATAGTATTTTGACAAGTCAGAAGTATAAACATAAATAAAATCAACATTGCTCCTAATAATAGGCACACAAACATTTTATTTATTTATTTATTTATTTTACAAACATTATCCAACAGGTCAAAGGACCCAATTACTGGCAAAGATTACAAGAATAGAAGAACATGAATATAGCTATTAATACTTAAATAAAATATATAATATCTAAGGTATGATATAATTAAGATGATTAATATGATATAATATTATCTAATACCACACCAATTATTTATTATATCTAAAGTATGTTTATGCAACATACATACACAGTCTTCGATGGATGTAATTCTACAAAATATTTTAAGATCGTCAGCATATAAAAGATAGTTCAGGGTAATCTCAGTAACAATATCATTGATAGACATAATGAGCAAAAGTGGGCCCAAATTAGACCCCTATGGGATACCTAAGGTTGGTAAAACTTCGACCAGCTTATGGTCACGATATAAAACATATTGGTTTCTATTGTTAAGGATAAAAAAGAATTAACAAAGTCAGCGGAAAATCCAAATATGTGTAATTTTTGCAATAGGATACTATGGTTCAGCCTGTCGAAGGCCGAAAAGTCTGTATAGATTATGTCAACTGGACTACCATCATCAATCGTATCAGACAAATATTCAGTTAAGCAGAATAAGTTGGTAACTCTAGACCGACCTTTATAAAAACTGAAACGCCCTGTATATAGGGCATTTATAAATTTAAATTTTTCCTATTTATGTTTCCAAATTCAAGTAATTATTGCAGTTTAATTCATGTTATTTCATCTTATCATTTATTTAGTCATTAAATATTAAACACAGTAAAGTTACCAGAAATGCAATTTTAAAATTATATTCTTTTAAAGCAAAGTTAAACGCTACAATTTTGAGACAGAATTTACATAAAATCTAGTCGAGTCGCAGGGTTTGTTTATCGTATATTCAGATAAACGTCAAGTACTTCGTGTATTCCCATAGTATGGAATCGCCTACACGTTTCTAGCTTAACCATAGAAAAAAATAGAAAGTTGAGCGTCACTTTTAGAGTTGTCGAATATTATAATAGCGTTAAAATAAACATATTCCCACAAGAAATAAGCGGAGATATATAATCCGGGTAGAAGGGTGACATCAGGAACCATATAAAAGGAAGACGGAGTGGTATTGAAAAATTAGAGAAGATAGACGGCATCTGAAGACAGCACCTTTTAAGCTACGTCGCGATATTTTCGCCGAACTTTATATTTGCCTTTAAAGTCATTCCAAGCTACATCGCGAGTTTCTCGCCGAGCCTAACAAATTATTTTGGGATATTTTTCACTAAGTCAGCCGTCTAAACTACTAGCCAAACAATATTATAACTTACATCTTATTTTAACGAATTCTTCTCAACCACCGACATTCTCTACGAGGACGTTAAATATACAGGGTTACTGGTAATTCGATACATTCCTTTGGATATGTGATGGGGCATGAGCTAAGGAGTAAATCTAGCCATAACATACATTATGCAAAACTCAATAGTTTTTGAGATGTTTCAATTTTTTTGTTTTTCTCAAAAAAGTAGATCTTAATGTCTTAAAAGTTAATTTCCGAAAAATCTACTTGACATTTTTAATTTTTTTTTTACTGGATTACTTGTCCAATATTATAGACATCCGTTTGGAATGAAAAATATCCGGAAACATTTCGATCATGTGAACATTTAAAATAAAAACTTGTAAATTTTTTTTTTTTAAATCAGTTATGAAATTTTTTCAAAAAAATATTAATGTAGCACGCGTACAAATTATTATAAAAACTTCCTTATTTCAATAGCTATCTAACTAGGTAGAAATGTTTAATGTACCCTTGACAGTTCTAATAAAAAATTAATAAAGATAATGCTGGTGGCGGAATTTATTAAACGACTAATCGTTCATTTTCATTTAAGTCAGTCAGTCCTTGACTTTGACGTTTGTGCATATATGTCATTAACTGACATTCTTATCTCCGTGTCCCTTAAGTTTGTTGGTCTTGTTCAAATTAGTTATCGAAGATTTTGATTTTGCTCGTAGTACTGTGGCGGCAACGCTGCTGAAGCTCGCCGAGAATATGGTCTTTGGTACCCTAACCGCCGCTTACCAAATGCACGTGTATTCAGTACGGCATATCGAAATATCGCTGAAACTGGCTCCGTGAAATGTAGAAGAAGTGACGCTGGTGCTCCTTCCGTTTATGAACCAGATGATGAGGAAGAAATATTGAGGTATTTGAGGAAGACCCAACTATTTCAACTAATAAAGTCGCGAGACTAACCGGAGCGTCACAATGGAAAGTTTGGTCTACGATACGTAGAGTTGGATGTCATCCTTACCACTATACCCCTGTCCAAGGCTTGAAGGAAGGTGATCCTGGAAGGAGAGTGGAATTCTACCGCTTTATGTTAAATTCAGATGCAGAAAGTGCAAATTTTTTAACAAGTATTTTATGGACGGACGAGTCGAAATTTAATCGCGAGGGTATAACAAATTTCCACAACCTACATTATTGGGCAGAGGAAAATCCCAAGTTAACACGTGAAACTAGTTTCCAAATGAAGTTTTCTATTAATGTGGGAGTGGATGGGAGTCATTGGTCACTATTGAATAGGGCCACACTTTCTTCCTGAAAATTTAAACGGGGAAATCTATGAAATTTTTTTAAGAAATGATCTGGCGGTGATTTTAGAAGATGTTCCTCTCGCCGTCAGACAGCGAATGATGTTTCAGAACGACGGTTGTCCAGCACATTATCGGCTGACAGTACGACAGTTACTTGATCAACGTTTCTCTAACCGTTGGATTGGAAGAGCGAGCCCAATACCTTGGTCAGCGCGAAGCCCTGACTTAACACACCTTGATTATTACGTATGGGGTCATATGAAGGAGATGGTCTATGCCACACCAGTCAATACTATAGAAAACCTTAGACAAAGGATAGTCGATGCTGTCCAACACATAAGGCATAATCTGACAACCAGAGTAACAAGGACGGAAATAAGAAGACGCTGCAGTGTCTGTATACGGAATAGGGGCTCCCATTTTGAGCAAGACATATAAAAAATAAAGTACAACTTTGAAATTAAAGAAGAATTAAACTCTACTTTTAAAATGTTTTTACTGTTTATCTAAAAATAAAATTCGTACTACTTGTGTTATTTTTACTAGTATTTTCTTAGAACTATTAAGGGTTCATTGAACATTTGTACTTTGTTAGATAGCTATTGAAATAAGGCAGTTTTTATAATAATTTATACGCGTGTTACGTTAATATTTTTTTGAAAAAACCTAATAGGTAAATTTCATAGCTGATTTAAAAAAAAAAAAATTTAAGTTTTTATTTCAGATGTTCACATGATCGAAATGTTTCCAGATATTTTTCATTCCAAACGGATATCTATAATATTGGACAAGTAATCCAGTAAAGAAAAATTTAAAAATGATAAATAGATTTTTCGAAAATTAACTTTTAGGACATTAAGATCTACTTTTTGAGAAAAACAAAAAAAAAATTAAATATCTCAAAAACTATTGAGTATTGCATAATATATGTTAGGGCTAAATTTACTTCTTAGATCATGCCCCATCATATCTCCAAAGGAATGTATCGAGTTACCAGTAACCCTGTATATTGTATATAATATTAATAATTAATTTCTATTAATTACATATTTCCGTATTATTATCTATGATCCCATTTCATAGGTTACAACTTTTTTCATAACTTTTGAGAGGTTAATGAACCTCCAATGTAATTTTATTAACAGTAAATTTGTTATAAGAAAAAAAGAAAAAATATTTAATCAACAATTTTCGTAACGCAAGAAAAGCTACTTAATTTGACAATGTTTTTACAAAGATTTTTGCAATAAGTCCAATTATCGGTGTTAATTATTTAGAATTGGATAAATGAAATCTAATTAAGATGAAAAATCTGGGGCAACGTAACCTTGCCTAATTTTTTTTCAGCTAGATATTCTATAATAACATTCACTTTGACGAGGTAAACGCCGAATTACACAGAACGATAATAACAATAACATTTTTAATTAAGTAAGACAAAAAATTCTGATTAACTCTGAACTATTTAAGAAACCTACTATGCCAAATAAATGTTTACTTCCGATGGCCACATAAATATGCTATTTGAATATAAGTACGAAAATCCATTAGAAATGGAATGCAATGAGTGAAGAGAGAAACTTCCCATAGCAATTACTCAAACCGCAGACATTTTATAAAACAGGGCAATTTCTTTTATAATCAGTCAATCGATTATCTTTCTTATTATTATTTGCATTATTAAATTATGAACTTTATAACAAAATTTTATTTATTTGTTTATATCGAGTTCATTAATAACTTTTTAATAACTGACTTTGCATTTTTACATACATCACGGTCAAACAAATTGAAATTAAATAAGCTAACTTCTCAAAAAGCAAGAAGAATTGCAGAAAGGTAGATAATTACGTTTTCTCGCAATCATCTCTATCATTGTGCTAGATACGAGAAAATACCCTCTATACAAACTATTGGTGAAGGCGAAGGTGTCAGGTAAAGGTTACACATGCCTATACGAAAAAGCATGAATGTTGAAAGGTTAGATTTATCTAATCTAGAAATAACTCTCCATCTTTAGAATTAGCTAAAGATTTAGTCTCACTACCTAAACATGGTTTTATGGAAGGCCATTATATCATAACAAATTTCGCAGTATTAGCGGAATAATATTGTTTAAGTTGAATAACTTCAGATTTGCGAAATCTCTATAGCACTTATTAGGTCGTACATAACATACAGAATTCAATATATACCTTATAAAGGGTTTAATTCTGAACAGTTTATTCTTAACTTTAAAGCACCTCAAGGTTCAAATCTGGTCCCTTTCTATTCTTGATCTTCACTAATGCCTTGGTAAAGATTATTGACTGTGAAAATGTATTGTTTGCTGATTATCTCAAAGTTTACCGTGCCATTGAAGATACTGATGGTTGTCAGACTTGTGGTGACCTACGCATCATGCAGAAACTGCAACGCCTCGACTGTTTAGGGACTACAGGATCAATGTACTGGTGTCCCACAGAAGCTATGGAGGCAATGCTTAACCTACTTCCTTTGCACTTGCATGTGAGGAAGGATGCAGCACTTAGTGCCCTACGACTGCATCAGGCACATAACTTTAAACCAGGCGATCTGGTTAGTCACTTAAGGATTCTGGAGTTAGTCCATTTGGAATCCATGACCAAACCCACTAACTCAATGCTAATCAAACAGGACTTTGACTGTCGTGCCGATCGAAAGCTGTCAGACGAGGCACTGCGATTGGAACAAGGGTCACTCACCTGGTATACAGATGGATCTAAGATGGCTGAAGGGGTAGGAGTTGGCGTAGCAGGGCCTAAATGTAGGCTATTCAGAGCCTTTAGTAACGCCCTAACCATCTTCCAAACAGCTATAGATCTGTTTGCCCAGGAATGTCTAAATAAAGGCATTCGAAAGGCAAAGATCTATATACTCATCATCACCATCAGATAGCCAAGCAGTATTAAAAGCTGTAAGGTCCTATATCTTCGAGTTTAAAATTACCTGGGAACGTAGATAATCCCCGAAGCAACTGGCCAACAACAACAA
The DNA here is from genome assembly GCA_963675555.1 of Leptura quadrifasciata. Classification (NCBI taxonomy): domain Eukaryota; kingdom Metazoa; phylum Arthropoda; class Insecta; order Coleoptera; family Cerambycidae; genus Leptura; species Leptura quadrifasciata. Next base: position 164,158,259 of record OY776676.1, read on the forward strand.
GGTTACCTTGATGTGGGTGCCAGGGCATGAGGGAGTACAAGGTAATGAACTTGCTGACAGCCTCGCGAAAAAAGGAGCTGAAACACAATTCATTGGACCTGAACCGTTTTGTGGCCTGGCCAAGAGACACATAACGAAAGAGATCCAGAAATGGGAAAAGGATCAGAAAAGGTCCTACTAGAGGAATACTCCAGGCCAAAGACAAGCCAAAAAGTATAACTTATTGAGCAAATAATGTCACAAGGCTTCTCGAACATGAAAAGTCAGAAGTAAGGCTAATTACAGGCCTTCTAACTGGCCACTGTCCCTTGAGATATCACCTCAAGAATATGGGCAAGGCAGTAAACGACAAACGCAGATATTGTGATACTGCAACTGAAACTGAAACTACGGAACATATACTTTGTGAATGCAAGGTATTAATCCGCACTAGGCTAAAGTTTCTAGAGCAGGCGGAATTAACGCTTGAAGATATAGGGAAATTAGCCCCCAGGAAAATTACAAGCTTTGTAAAAAGTTTCTGAATCCTGGGCAATAACTAGATGTAGGGTAAATCATAAAAGATCTTTTCGGTCGAAGTGAAGTAAGGCTATTCAGAACCAAGCGACTCCTAAAACAATCTATAAGATACTGATGATTATTTATTTATTTTTTAGAAACTAGGACCTGAGTACTAGCGATTACTTCGCACTCGATTCTTTGTAACTGATAAGTAAGGCGATTACTTTACCTATATTCTTATGAAAACAATACTGTATACAAAATAATAATTTGTATAGAAAAGTGAAGGGCGGGGACAGCTCGTTTATGTTAAAAATTTAAAATCCAAAAAAACCAACGAGTATTTCGGATCTTCCGTATCGCTAGCACATAACCCGGGGAATAGCTGTTGCCTGTAGTTTAGTAATTCCTTACATAATAATTGATATATTAAAATATCATACGAATTGGGGGAATAAAATTAGGAGACTTTATATCTACCGATATTGTTAACAATTTTTTTGAATGGGATTTCGAATAAGATTTAATCCAATCAAAATTGAATTATTTCATGTATAATTTCTTATTGCGATAAACATTGAAGCATTTAAAAACCAAACTACATTGAGCAAAGATGTTTGTCTAACTGATAAATCGTATTCATCATGTGGGTCCCCTTCATTTTTTAAATATTGTAGTAGATATATAAATAGCGGTCTTGATGCCACAATTTCTCAAACAATCCGTGAAGTTGATGAAAAATCTTTTCTTAAATAAAACCAATTTCGAATTTACTCCAAAATACGAGGTTAAAATTATGATTAATTATACACACAACTGGCCTCATTCTAGATTTGCTTAATTACTAGTATCTAATAATAATAATAAATTATAATATTAAAATCAAAATGATGTAAAAATTATTTCAATACATCCTTTAGGAGAAAACAACTTAGTAATATATCAAATCGGATTAATAACATTGCAGCCCCTTCCTCAGAAGGTGAATAACAATGAATATTCTTATAAATGTTAATTTGTAAGTATTAAATATAAATAAATCCTGTATTTTTACTCATAAAGTGAATCCTAAAATAGTTTAGTAACTGACCAATGAGGTATTTGCATCACCAAAAATGACATAGTTGAGTATGGACAGACATGAAGCTGGACACACTGCATACATTTGTAATATACAGGGTGTTTTAGCTAACATTCCCCCACATAAATTGTTTTTTGTAAAGAAATTTTTCATGTTCTAAAAAGTTAATTACCCTATGTTTCAAACATTTTTCAAATAACTTTGCAAAGTTACTAATAACAGATAATTGCCCTATAGTTCGTTAGTAACTTTGTGTCGCCTGCCTTGAATATTGGGGTAACAAGAGAAAATTTCCAATCTGTAGGAATTTGAAAAATAGAAAACGATAAATTTATTAAGTGTTTCGATGGTTTCAATATATTTTTGTGTACGTTTTTTTATAAATATTGACGTGATTTCATCCTCTCCAGGAGATGTATTATTTTTTATCGTTCCAATATGCGTAATAAGTTCTTTTTGGCTTACGTAATTTTAATATATGGAATTTTTTTGTCAAGTTTTTTAAAAAATTTAAGTGAAAAGTTCTTATTAAATAATGCTGATTTTTCTCTGTCATCTTCATCTTTAATTAAGTTCCCTTGGTTATCCCTGACATAAATATTTTTTTTCCTTTGTTTGTCTGTGATCCTGTTGCCTTGTTTACTATATTCCAAATTTGCTTAAAATTTTTAATTGTGTCTCGAATATTAACTTTATAACAATTTATCTTTGCTTGTTTTATTGTTTTGTTAAGCAGGTTTCTATATTTTTTGTATATAGTACTGATATTGGCTGAGAAATGCTTTAATAATTCTTTTTACATTTTATCCCTATAGTTAATTGAGTTAATTATACTCCTTGTTACCCATGGTCTTCTTTTTCTTGTATTGCTGTCGACTTTTATCACTTTTGTCGAAAGTTCAATGTGTTTTAATTTGTTTTTAAATATTGACTTCTCAATGTTTCAAGCTTTAGATAAGAAGCTTTTTCTGAAACAGTTTTAAACTTAGAGCATATAAGGAGCTCGAATGTTTTAAATTCCTTGGTAACATCGTCAAGCAACAAATAAAACTGGTGTTAACAAGGTTTTACAACGTACACAGTTAATAAATTTATTTATTAACTAACTCCCCATGGCAAGAAATGTTCATACATCTAATAACTTTTTATAATATAATAATAATTAGATGGTATTCTGTCATGTTTAGGCGTGTCCTCAATAATAATTATGTTTATGCAGTAAACATGCATAAAAGTAATCAAAGCAAGCCAGATTTAATTCAATAACTTTTTATAATACACTCACGAAACTCTACAGCTAAGAAGTCTAATAAATTTAATAAAGGCAATAATAAATCTGTATTATTTATTGTTGAAACTACGATCGTGATGATTTGTTTCCATTTCATCAGTAGAGAGTAATAAGAAAGCGTAAAAACATTGAAAAATTAAGTGGTAAGGTAATTTGATTTAACCTATTTCTGTTATTCATAAAACATATTCAACCGACTGTTGCACGCTAAAAAACGCAACGCTTACGAAGTGCAATGTAAATGCTAAATTTAATAATATGCTATTTATTTAAGACACCATAACAATTTAACGCTTTTATATTACCTGTTCGTCGAACAAGTCCCCGGCAAGACTGTAATTTTCTTGAATTTCCTGTCAAAGTTTAAAGTATTTCTATTAGCTTAGCGTTTGACACTTCCATTTTTGAGCAAGAGCCAAATGCTTTTGGCCATGCTTAGAACAAGTTAAAACAAGTAGATATTCGACCAGCCCCACCTCGACAAATCATCATTATTACTGACTATAGAAAAGAAGTTGTGTGGCTATGACTGAATTTTGTAGTACAGTAGCGTGCAGATTCCAGGTGATGTAAAAAATAATATATATTTTTTAATGGGATACCCTGTATATTATTAAATTTTTGCAATGATCCTTTTTCCCTAATTTCAAAAATGTACCATATCTTATCCGTGCCCCGCTTTTACCGTTTTTGAGTTATTAAAGGTCGAATTATTAAAGTGAGCTATGAAAATGACAACTATTATGTTTGATAAGTAACATTTCTGTATAGTACAGTAAAATTAATGTATCATTTGAATTTTATTTCTCAGGGGATAATTTTATGATCAATCGATGTGGAAAAATGCAAGCAACATACTGAAATGTTTTATTAGCCGTTACTCGAGTCCGAGCATAAAAGTGTTACAGTCGATAGATTGTGTACAATAAAAAACAAGTAAAAGGTGTAGTCTATTGCAATTCCCATTCATCCACGGTGCACACGACTATGGCTATAGAGGCCAATTCGGGAGAGCACATGTCGACCGCAGTCAGGACAAACATAGACCTGGTTAGGTCTTGGATTCGGCCTTCTTGCAGCAACATATCCTTGATAGCTGGTTGATAGCTTGTTCCCATTGCTCGTCTGCAATACCGCAGGATTTTAGATTTTCATGGAGAGCGTCTTTGAACCTCTTTCGTTGACCGCCACGCCTTCTTCTACCGCTTAGCAATTCACCATAAAGTGTACATTTAGGAAGGCGGTTATCATGCATACGATGAACGTGACCTGCCCATCTTAGGCGTGCTCTTGAAATAAGCACCTCAATTGGAAGGCTGTTTGCTCTCCTGAGTACTTCCACGTTTGATATATGATGGAACCAACGGATTTTCATCATACTTCTGAGGTGTCTTTGCTGAAAACGCTCTAATTCTTTCACATGACGACGGTAAGTGACCCAGCTTTCACATCCATATAGCAGTGTTGGAATGACAACTGCTCTGTAGACAGCCATTTTCGTTGACAAAGCAAGGTCGTGGTTGTCAAATACTCTCTCTCTAAGTCCCCAGAGTGCTCTAGATGCAGCGGTAATTCTATTGCGAATCTCGCTGTCCATGTTTGCTTTGTCATTAACAACGTTGCCTAAGTAATTGAACTGATCCACCACTTCCAGAGAATTTCCGTTAAGTGTAATGTCTATTTGGTTCACTTGATGTGGAGTTGACATAATCTTAGTCTTTCCAATGTTGATTTTAAGTCCCAAGGAATCATAGCTCTGGGCATACACATCTAAAAGTTCTTGAAGCTCTTCCGGCGTAGAGGCTAAAAGTGCACAGTCATCCGCATACTGGAGATCACAAATGAATCGTGTGCGTGTCTTCGTGAAAGCTCTAAAGCGCCCTATGTTAAAGAGACCGCCATCAAAACGGTACCTGAGACCTATTCCTCTGACTGTCAGTTTGTTGTCAACAATAATTTTTAGAGCAGTGGTAAACAAATTAAAGAGTAGGGGTGCCAGAACACATCCCTGCCTAACTCCAGTGAGGGTTTGGAAAGGTTCGGTTGCCTCATTATTATACATAACCTGGGCGTTGTTGTTTGTATGTAGACTGCGACATACTTCCACAAATTTTCTAGGGATACCTAAGCGGAACATAATTTTCCAGAGCCCTTCCCTGTCCACCGAGTCAAACGCCTTGGTTAAATCAATGAAGGCCATGTGAATTTCTCCTTGATGTTCGAGTGCCTTTTCTTGAAGCTGTTTAAGTGTGAAGATTAAATCCGATGTGCCTCGGTTTGGTCTAAAGCCACTCTGTGTTTCAGGAAGTAACTTTTCCATAACAGGTGTTAGCCTATTTGCCATCGCTTTAGTGAGTATCTTCCCTCCAACAGCCAGGAGAGCTATACCCCTGTAATTTCCACAGTCCGCAGCGCTCCCTTTGTTTTTGAAGAGGTTGATTAAAAGTGTATCACGAAACTTTTGCGGAGCTTGACCACTGTCCCACACGACATCAAACAGTTTTTTGAGGTAGGGTATGAGCTCTGACGACACAGCTTTAAAGATCTCAGCTGGGAGTGAGTCGGCGCCGGGAGATTTGTTATTTTTTAGCTGCCCAATGGCGGTTAAGATCTCTTCCGTTGTTAGTGGTTTATCTAAGTCTTCGAAGGTGTCATATTGAAATGTTTAAGACTTGGCTGTTGTAGCACTTTTGTAAATAAATAAAAACTATCAACAAATTGACCTTGCTCGACTTCAACGCGTTACGCCGGCCATAGAATACTTCTAAAAATTAAAAAATATATATCATGTTGTAGAGAAAGAATTTTGATACGGGAAATACCCCTCTACGATGCTTAATTTTTTTTAATCAATTTTTTAAGATTTTTGTTCCAAGTTGTTTTTGTTTGGTCAGCTGACCTTTTCCATGCGGCATGGACTGTAGATCACACGTATTCAATGCGTGCGCAGCACGCGCCGTTCCGCCATGTCGCAAAGGGGCGTGGCGACAACGGTCAGCTAACCAAACGAAAACAACTTGGCAAAAAATCTTAAAAAAGTGATTTAAAAAAATCTCCCGCATCACAATTGTGGGGAATTTCTTTCTCTATAACGTGATGTATTTTTTTTAATTTTTAGAAGTATTTTATGGCCGTCGTACCGCATTGAAGTCGAGCAAGGCCAATTTTTTTATAGTTTTTATTTATTTACAAAATTGCTACAACACCCAAGTCTTAAACGTTTCAGTATGTTGTTCCTGACATTTTCCACATCGATTGATCATAAAGTTATCCCCTGAGAAATAAAAGCCAAAAGATGTGAAAAATTGGTCTAGATTTATTGTACTGTCGTGACCAGAAAAAAATAGAACAATTTTTTTTTCTAATGTAAATCTGTCTCTATTTGAATATGTAATGAGTAGCCGAAATAAAACAGATATCACTTTTAATTTATTTTTTTATTTTAATGCTGTAGTTATTGCTATAGTAAATGATGGATGGTTAATGAGACAAATTGCACTGCGTTATAACATTAACAAAAATTTGGTGTGTAACATTTTAAGAAAGTGCAGAATAAACGGTACGATTAGTAGAAATCCTGGATCAAAGGATATCCTACAACAAGAAACTAACTATAATATTTCGTTATTGCACCATTTCTATTTATAACTTCTATAAATCTGTTTGGCATAGAAATAAATAACCTTATACAATAATCATTAGCAATAATATTTTCCCATGCATTATTTACTATTTCCAGTAATTCTTCGGCATTCCGTGGTCTCACATTTCGTTTTTGGATACTTCTTACGAGTAGTCCCCATACTTCTTCCACAGGGTTAAGATCTGGACTATGACTGGTCCAGTTAAGAACATTGATGTTGTTATCTTGAAACCAGTTAGTTACCAGTATGAACGGAACAATTGTCTTGTTGAAATATGAACTCATTATTAGGAAATGACAGAGAAGGGAGCATAATATTGTCTAAAATTCTAATATACGTTTCACTATTAAATCGTTCCTCAATATGCCACAAAACACCAAGACCACCGATATCCAAGCCCACATAATGACGGAAAATCTACCACTTTTATCATTATTAGATATATATATATATATATATATATATATATATATATATATATATATATATATCTCATCGAATCGAGTATTCGGAGGGCGGTAAACACGAATACGACCGCTGTGTGTTGATTGGAAATTTTTTTCGTCTCTAAAGATAAAAATTCAAACGCAAATCCTACTCGAGCTTGTTATGTTCAGCTTTAAGTAAGTATTTCTGTGCTGCTGCATGACAGCGTAGCTCCGATTCCCTTACTCGCCGGCGACCAGTACTACTCGATCCAGGAAAATTCGTTTCTTCAGCAGCCTGAATAACTGAGTAAAATGGGTTTTCTACTAAAGCATTTACCAATTGCAAATCTTGTTGTTGAGTTGAGATCCTTCGTCGCCCTGATCCAGGATTTCTACTAATCGTACCGTTTATTCTCCACTTTCTTAAAATGTTACATACCGAATTTTTGTCAAAATTATAACGCAGTGCAATTTATCTCATTGACCATCCATCTTCTGCTTTAGCAATAACTCCAGATTTAACTAAATCGCTTATATGAGACATATTAGTTTTTTGTACACTTGCAATAAATTATGACAACTAACTGTCAATGTCACAAAAATTAAAGTTAAATGTACACAACTAGATTTTAGCAAAATACCGTTATAAGACGTCCTATTTTTTTGCTCACGACCGTACTATTAATGAAATAATCAAAATGGTTTACAGTGAGAAAGAAAAAGCCAAATATTTATACAAAATAGATAACAAAGATCTATTTAGGAAATTTAAATTACTATTCTTTCTTCTATTGAATCATTTAACAAAAAAATTGAGGAAAGAACACTAATAATAAAACTAGTTGTTGGCTGTAATATCAAACTCAATAAATTAAGAACGGGATAAAAGAAAATACATTTCTTTTTCTATCGATTGCTGTCATTTCTAAATACTATTTATTTTAATAAAGCCAATGTACATTGAAAAACAACATGTGCAGTTGCATTGGAAACCCTTTAGTAAACACGTCAAGATTTCTCTTTGAGCATGCTGTCTAATTTCTGTGGTGTTATTATATTATTATATACCTAGCGAAGCGGATTCGAGCCCCACCTACTGCGAAGTAATTTTTCCCCAAGAAGTGGTTCGGATCCCACTATAACTGTAGGGCCCATCAGACAAATCTAGATCTCCTAGATTTAAGATGTCGTTAAGGTGATCTGGAAGGCTGTTAAAGAACATTTATAAACATTTATTAAATGAAAATAAATGCCAAAGTAAACAATAATCTATCTGCAGTATTCTACGCATTCGAATTCACAGAAAGCGAAAAGATTAAATTAAATACTGCATTTTTAATTACAAATTTGTAAAACAATAACGTATTGTTTTTGTTATGAGAAATTAACAATTACAAGGTAAATTCACTCATTTGTATCAGTTGGATGAATTTTGCATAACAGTTCTAATTGGATGATATAAATCTTTTTTAATATAAATATAAATTTTAGTATACAGCGTGTCTCACCGGGAAATGAATCGATCGATATAGAGAAAAGTACGCATCAGAAAATTTTGAAAATTTAGATAATTATTAATGTCGGTGTGGCCAATCCAACTAAAATAATTATAAGCAGCTGGAACTTCCGCTTATACCGGAAGTCGATACCAACTTGCTTATTTCAAATGGAACACCCTATATATTTTAGGGTTTTCGAAAAGAGCATAAAATTCTGAGTCGAAAATATGTAGCGTATCCTATACCTAAACCTAGCCGTTTCAGAGATATTTGACATTTTATAGAAAATTTGGCAGGTGCAACGGTTTGCAAGAACCGTTATAACTTTCTTCGTGTAAAAGATCCTCATTTGCTTCTTGTCACATAAATAGAACACAAGGAGATCTACGTTCTACAACTGAGAAATAAATTCAATAATATCATACCAAGTGTTCCGTTTTTCGCGTTATATTTTGTCAACTTCAAACCGCGAAAACTTGTTTAGGTCAAATGGAACACCCTGTATTTTTTTACGTCAAGTTGTGTAAAATTGAATTCCCTTTTTTCTGATATTAGCATTGTGGGGGTTAAAGTTACAACTTTTTGAAATATTTGATATTTTTGTTAGAAATTTATGAATTGTTGTAATCATTTCATCAAAATAGCCATGATTAGAAACAATCAGTCATTATCTTATGTCAAAAAATGCCAGCACGTTTAAATTATACCAACGAAAACTTTTTAAATTTGTTTATTATTTATGGAGAATGTGATAAAGCAATATCAAAAACTTGCAGCAGATTTTTCATGTTCTAAACAAATTTTTGACTATATTTATGCTTATAAATTAATATGGCTTCTACATTTCTGTACTAATAGCAATTCTTGTACTAATATATATGATTCTTTTTGAAGGAAGATTGTCTGTGATAACTTTGGAACTCAAGACTAATCAACTTACTTATAAAATAAATTATGGTAGACAATCTACCACGTACGTACGTTAAAGTACTTTGCAATACTTTAACAGCTAAAAAAATGTTATCAAATAATCCACCCGTGTGCTCTGTACATATGTCCCTGATATTTCTTAATTCTGCAATTCACTGACCTTTGAGTTTCTCCAATATCGAGCAATTAATTTAATTTGTTTCCTCTCTATGTAAACTCTTATAAATATGGAAATAACTATATATATCTTTTCTACAACGGAATGTAATAAATAAACCTCAACATCTACTTTGATTTTAATACCATACTAATGTTATTTTTGCCACCAGATACCTACTTACAAGTATTTATCTAACTCAGTTATTTATTAATTATTTATTGTTAATATTTAAATACTAGTACCGGCATAAATATTCAAAACTCTAATCAATTAAATCAGAATAACAAATTAAGTATAACAGCTCGGCAATATACAACCACAGGACAATAATTACCGATATTGGTAATTACTTATTCAGTAAATGTCCTGGAATATAGAACGAGCTATTATTTTCCACTTCTTTAAATTATTGTCAATTCGAGCGCTAAACTGCAGAACAAAATAATTTATTGTTAATTGTCATATGCCATTAACCTTATTTCTCACTTTGTGAAATACAAAGGGCGTTTACATTTAATCGATATCGACGGCGATCGTGCCCGAGAGGAAAAAAATGAGTTGCTCAATTAAGGAAGTGTTGAAATACGAGTAGGTTATACGGCCAACCGAATACGCTGAAATAGAAATCAAACGTTTGACAAATGTACACAAAATTTAAAAACACATTACATAATATCCTATAAAGCTGGTTCTTGTAGTTCATATTTCCAAGGAATGAGAATGGATATGTTTATACATCAAAAAGTTTTACATAAATTGTTAAACACACAATTTCGTGCCTAATTTCTTTACTTGGATTCTAGTACTTCCCATCGAATGAGTACAGAAGGAAGATTTAGAAAGAAAGTCGCAGAAATAGACCGCGGTTCAATCAGCAACCCTAAATATCTGTTACGCCCTTGAAAAGATGCCCCTTATTTCAAAGAAACCCTGTATAATGATTCATATAATGCTTGTAATGTTATCTAATGCGCTTTCATTTTTATTAGCATTATATATACACTAATTAATTTTTCCGGAATAGCAAATATTGAACTCTCTTCCACGTATGTGTATTCTGTTGACAAAAGAAATTATTCTCTCGTATTATGTAAAAATTAGAAAATAATTTGCGATTTATGACACGTTGCTTAGTTTCTATCCTCATAATAAGTAAACAAAGAAAAATTGGAATAAGAAAGTTGCAAACACAGATTGACTTTACAAGAATACAAATCGATACTGCGAACTAATTAGGAAACAAGGAAAAGTAAAAGCGACCACGTATTTTAAAACTGAATCACTCTTGATAAATCAGGTAGTTGACTAAGAAGGGTCCATATTTTTACTTCCTCGTCGCACAAAATAAAAATTTTTACATGATTTTCAACAGATCTCAATGTCTAGCATGAATTTTATCTAGAACAAATAAATACCCACCTTGGTTGACTGTTAATACCATTTGTAATTTAAAAAAGAAATCAAATCACTGGCGCAACTTTAAGAAAAATGTCAGCGCAAATAAACTGAACCAATATAAAATTCTAAGAGCAGATATCAAAATTGATATTGACAATGATTTATCAATATTGAAAACCAAATTAAGTCTAATCCAAATCGCTTCTGATCATATACAAACACCAGACCGAATGTATCCAGTATTCTTAGCGTTATTGTCCATAATGACTCATTAAGTGAGCTGCAAGTAATAGTTTATGCATTTGCTAATTACCTTCAAGAATCATATTCCACATTTGCATCCACTTATGATATAAAGAGCAATCACTGTAATAATAGTTTACATATTCCCTATCTAACGGGAAATGATGCTAAAAAAAATTAATCTAAATATACTATAGGTCGTAATGGTATTCCAGCTTTTCTCCTTAGGAATGTGCCTTTTTATTTGTGAAAGCATTAGCTAATAATTTTAATTTATCTATTAAAATTCCTACTTTTCCAAAAGTCTGAGAAATATCTAGAATTTGCCCAGTATTAAATTAAATACTACAGACCAATAGTTATGTTAAATTTCAAATTTACCTCAATCAACACGGATTCATGTCAAATATCACACCAGCAATTTGGTGTGTATTACTCAGTTCCTAGCTGACATCTGGATGCTGGAAGTCAGGTAGATGTCATTTATACAGATTTTTCTAAAGCCTTTGACAGAGTAGACTACGGAATTTTTCTGCGTAAATTATCTGGATTTGGACTAACTGAATACTTCCAAAACTTTTTTGGATCGTGCTTAGTCAATGGACGACTGAATGTTCAGTACCGTGGATGTTGGTCCATATGTATCTCAGCAACATCAGGTGTTTGGCAAAGTTCGGTGCATCATGACATCGTCATTGGCTTACATTGCAAAACTTTATGCTACACAATTCTTTTACAATGAGTTTACAATCATAAAAGTTTAAGTGAATATCACAAGATACAGCGTTGTGATGAGAAAAACACACATATAAGACTTCCACATTCCTAATATACAGATTAAAGTTAGCTGTAATTAAATCTAGTAATGTTTCGCTTTCCGCAGTTATTCAAGTGGAATCATTAATCATTGATTTACAATTAAAAGCAGATAACAGGTTATTTAGATAAACAGTAGCAGGACTATTACTTAATATATTTATATTTAGATCACCCATTAGAATAAAAGTATGTATGTTATTTTCTAATAGATAATTAATTATATCAGTCAGTATACAGAGGTTGGCATAACGACAATTTGATAGCTTATATAAAAACTTCTACAGCACACAATTTATCTTCTGTGGTAACTTTGGCAATTCATTAACCTTTACTTTTTGTGTCTTATTTACTAAGTTTTTAAATATGTCTAGCCCTTGCCCTCCACGTTCCCTATTTTTGTAACTGTTGCTGCTAATATTTTATGATCAACCTATCAAAAGCTTTAGCTAAATCTAAAAATATAGCAAGACCTTTTGTATCATCGTCCAAACCATAAACCACCCCTTTCTAATACAAGACTTCTGCCTAAGTTTGGCCTAAATCCAAATTGTGTATTCTTTATTATTTTGTTTCTATTTAAATAATTAATTGAGCGTTCATTAAGGCACTCTTAGAAAATGTTTGCAGTTATTAATAAAGGAGATTGGCCTATAATTTGTTACTGAATTTTTTCTCCCGATTTAGTAATTTAGCCTGTTTCCACGCCACTGGTATCTCTGATGTTGAAAAAATTAAATTTCTCATATGACATAATGGTTTTACTAAATATGCCATACATTTTCATAAATTCTACTGTAATTTTGGCGGGTCCAGAACCGGACTGAACTGAACTCTTCTATAAAATCCTTATTTTACTATAAGGAACGTAACCAGACTGCAACCAACAGCTACTCTCCGGGCTATGTGCCCCACCGAGCGCTGAATTACAAGTTACAAGTCTGGCGCGTTAAGTGTAATAATTGCATATTACCTTCAAAACGCTAATGCTTCGATTGCAACAAACACCAGCCTGGTTACGTTCTTTATAGTAAAATAAGGATTTTATAAAGGAGTTTGCGACTAAAAATATTATGTTTAATACTCCGCCCTCTAAAAGCACATTTGAACTATGCTAATCCCAGTCAGGCTATTTATTTTTCGATTGCAACAGACACTGGACCGCTAGATGGCGCCTGCTGACTATTTTACATGTCGCTATTGTAAAAATACCGGGATGTACCAAATAGTCAAAGGATCCTCGTGACGGTCGTCACATGCCTACCTTGCACTGACGAGAGCCAACAGCTCGAAACTGCAGTCTGCAAGTGATATGTGACGACTGGCAAGAGAGCTCCTTTAAGTAGGATCAGTCTTTCGGCTGGTGTTTGTTGCAATCGAAGCATTAGCGTTTTGATGGTAATATGCAATTATCACACTTAACGCGTCAGACTTGTAACTTGTAATTCAGCGCTCGGCGGGGTACATAGCCCGGAGAGTAGCTGTTGGTTGCAGTCTGGTTACGATCCTTATAGTAAAATAAGGATTTTATAGAGGAGTTTGCGACTAAAAATATTGTTTTATAATTTTATTATTTGTTGTAGGGCCTAAATAAAAGAAGCAGTTCGGATTCGAATTATGTGTCTCTTGTATATTCAGACTTTATCAATAGTACCTGTAAAATTTTTGCATACATTTATGAAAAAAATATTAAACCAATCAACTTTTAATGTATTGCAATTTATAAAATTATTATACTTATCAAGTATTTCGCTTATTTGTCTGTTTTGTTTCTTCGTGCCTATTTTTGTGTGTATACTTCTTTTAAGCGATCTCTAATTTTACTGGAGTTTAATATACCAGACGTTTTATTCTATTATTTTTTTTATATACATTTATTTAACGTCGGCCTATTACCACTACGGAGGCCTAACTCCGACACCTGTAGATGAGCTACCCTCAACCAGGAATTTTTCCGAACCTCTTCTCTTAAGAAGAGTAGGGATCTTTAACTTGCCTAACATTTAATAGACAAGGGACCGACGGCTTTACATCCCCTCCGAAGGATGGTATATATACTGATATACAAGCCGCTGGAAGATGTGTGAGGCGAGGACACGGTCTTCGTTGGGACGGTCACCCATCCAACTACTAACCGCGCCTGACGTTGCTTTACATCGCATATCGAAGTATGTACATAGTAAAGACGCACCTACGCTCGCCCCATTACTTTTTGTTGTTTTCAATGCAATTTTAGTTGTACAAAGGTTACTAAATTACTAACAAAGGATGCACTAATAGAAACCAAAATCGATCCGGCCGAGAGCCGTTGCTGCAACTTTTTCCTCACGTTTGAAATTTCATACATCACTATATGTAACTATCAATGATCTTCTGTATCTCTCTTGTAAAATGCTTTCGATTAATTTTGTTTGGAACAAATCTAACCTGATAAATATTATAACATAATCTTAAAAATCTTAAAAATATCTTGCATACGTTAAGGTCGATTGTAATGAATGCATTTTGAATTGCAAGACTTTCGTAACCAGTTTCGTAAATTTAAGAATACTATCGTATTATTTTACATTTTTCAAATCTATTCCATTATTGAAGATTTACCAAATGAAAAGATTGATATAATATATCACCTGACCTAAACAACTTTTATAATTCTAGTCGCTTGAAATGTGCAATGATTCTAGCTCTGCGAAACCTTCGTAAAAATACCGATGTTATTCAAAATATGCACCCAACCTGAACGATGAATACAGTACACTCAAACGAATAGTATGTATTATTATGTTACGCAATTTCTCTCTTAACAGAAAACTTATGAGGATATTGCAATAACCCAATAAATGAAAATTAAAATAATCTTACAATATTAGGAAAAGGAACTACCCATTTTATCACAGATTAAAATGTACCCGTTATATTTTTATTTTTTAACTTGTTATATATGTTTCTACAAGAAACTAACGCATGTGAATGTTCTATTCTTTTTTCAAAGAAAGTTTGTTTTATTCATTACAGGGTGTAACAATTGCGACGTGTTTTTTCCATAAAATTTGTAACACCCTGTGGAGTTTCAACAGTTACGCCAGCAAGTTAGAATTTAAATTGTACTCTAGCCTTATTTTTTCTTAACATTCTCTTTTTTGATTCAGTTCATTATCTTCATTAGTACCAGAGAAACACAATTTTATAGCATAACATGATTTTACTTAAAGGTAATATCGAAACAAAAAATTAAATGGAAATGAACAAAATGCAAATAAGGAATGTCAATAGCGAGTATTTCCGCCTTTACCACGAATAACTTCTTGGCAACGCCGATTCATACTAAAATAAGCGACTTTATTTCATTTTGGTTCAATTCTTCCTGTATTTGAACCAATTTCCGCCCAACGTCTGCTAGGGTGTCCAAATTGATTACGTACCTCTCTTGTAATTTTCTACCAAGTTTATCCCAGAGATTTTCCGATTAGCTAGCCATGCCATGGTGTCAATTCCGACTTCTGCCAGATAATGTTGGACAACTCGAGCAAGATGAAGTCTGACATTATCTTGCATTAACATAAAACCTTGCCCTATATATGGCGCATATGGAACCACGTGGTTGTCTAAAATGTCTTGTTATACCGTTCAGCTGTAAGGCTTACATTAATGACAACAGGTTCCGTGCGACCGGTCAAAGAAATTCCTGCCCACACCATCACAGATCTGCCCCCAAATAATGTTGTATTGGAGAAATTGCACTGAGCATACCGTTCATTGGGACATCTATATACACGCAGACGTCTATCATTATTATAAAGACGGACTTGGACTCCGATCCGAAGTCCGTAAATAACACACGTTCCCATTGAGCCACGATCCAGTTAACATGCTCTGTGGCAAAATTTAGCCTAGCCTCCGATGATCTCTAGTTACAGCCGGACCTCGAGCAGCAACTCTTGGTCTCAAATTACATGCTCTAAGTCGCTGTCTAATGGTTTCCCCACTAATTTGTAAACCACTTACTTCTCCTACCCGATTTCTTCCTTGTTCCGATCTGCGAACATGACTCCCAGTATCTCTATATCTTTGTATCACTCTTGAAACAGTTGTATACGCCACATTAAATCGCTGTCCAATTCTTCGATAACTCCAACCTAGTTCAATCAATATTAATGCTTGAGCACATTCTTCACCACTAAGATATCATGCTTCACGTTCCATATTAACGAAAATATTGGAAAAATACGGCTATTACCACAATAAACACACTCCTTTCAAATGCTTTTTGACATGCAATCTACATGTTTCTTCTTTTTTCCATAACATGCTACTTACTTCTGTTTTTCCAAAATGAAATGAATAAAAACATGCTATAAAATTGTGTTTTTCTGGTACTAATGAAGATAATAAACTGAATTAAAAAAGAGAATGTTATGAAAAGATAAGGCTAGAGTACGATTTAAATTCTAACTTGCTGCTGTAACTGTTGAACTCCGCAGGGTTATAAATTTTATGGAAAAAACACGTCGCATTGTTACACCCTGCAACGAATAAAACAAAATTTCTTTGAAAAAAACAATAGAACATTCACATTCTCGAATAAAGAGGCTATCATACAAAAAGAAAATCATCAAAATCGGACAAGAGGTCTAGACAAAAATTAACTTCAAACTTTTGGTTATTTTTTGGTGGTGCGTTAATTTCTTGGAGAAGTGTATATCGATGATAATGAACTATTTTGTATCGATGGTAACATAAACTCAAACAAATGATTAATTTTAAATAAAATGCACAGTAGAGAATGAATTTCAGGTTACATGAAGTCGAAAATTATCAGTAAATTATTGTTTCCTAGTGTATTCTTTCTCTGGCTGACCGTAATGCAGACATTTCCTAGACGATTCTCATCGCAGAAAGTGGTGCTCAACAATATTCGCCCGGAAAAATAACGATTTTACGAACTTGGTTCAGAAAGTAACTATTGTCCAGCCTGCCAGTGAACAAGGCGCAAAGGGCACAGCCTTTTATATAAAGCAGGTCCCGGTAAATTTAATAAAATTTTAACATGGTGTAGATCTTCTAATAGACCCTAACATTGCATCAGATTTACTTGATAAGACAAGTGGCGCATCATCCGCGTATATGATAAAATATGCCTCTGAAGTCAAAGTAACAAGTTGATTTATGTATAACCAAATCAACATCAAGCCCAAAATTGAACCCTGTGCACCCCCGTATTAACTTCACCACACACTGAGTTTTACCTACTTATAGTAACTTATAGTTTATCGAATGTCACACAAACGTACTGGTTCCTATTGCCACATTTACACATACGCACGAATGGCTAGTTGAATAACAAGGCGAGTGTCGGATAAAATATCTAGTAGGTTCACTCGTCATTCGCCTCGTTCCCCGCCTTGCGCTCGCGCTGGAAGCGGTTTTTGGGGACAAATCAGAGGCTCATAGATTTCCACGTCGTCGTCCATTCACCTCGGCTTGAACTGAAACTCGCCGAATGTGAAAACGGTCATTCGCGTTGTTGGGACGAACGTGCGATTGCCTCTCGCGAATATGACATTCAGAAACGAACAGACCCAATGGAGGGCAACGCCCCTGATACCGTATCTTGACAATTTATAGTCCCCGCAAAGGGCAAGTCACTTTCATTTCGGACATAATTGTGGCATTGTAACATTCTCGTAAAATTTTTATCGTTTGGTGAGTTTTATTTCTAGAACAAGCGCACAGATCATTTTCCATTTCTCCACTGTTGGCTACCTAAGCACTGCTTAACGCACCGGATGCAGCCGAACATTTATGGTAGCAGGGCGTAGAATGTGGTCGCGGTAAGACGGGAGGTCGAGAAGCTTGTCACGTCTCCCCAGGATTTAACTGTACTGTTCATTCGTTTCACTGGTTCGAAAATTTTTTTATATTAGATTTAATATTATTCAGTTATAAGGAGACTAACTTATACCTTCAATTATTTTTACATAAATACTAGTAACCAGATAAATAAATAATTGTTATTGCTTATAATATTACACTCACTATATTCCAGAACTCAACTAGCACAAATCTGTAACTAGCAAGTCTAATTCTGGACACATACATTCATTTGCGCAGTAACAACATAACAATCATCTGTCTCGCTTTCACGTAAGCGATGTAAGGGACGGACAAGATGACGGGATATAAACTCCGTCTCACCGCGACCGCATTCTAATAAAGCACCACACCGAGAAGTTTATTGTTGTTCACGCAATCAAATGCTCTGCTTAAATCGCAAAAAATTCCAACGGATTTTTACGTATCTTAATATAGTCAGTAATTTTTTTATATAAAAAATTCAGGGCAGTGCCCATCCACTTATGTTCAGTGAAAATTTTACAATTTTGAAGAAGATTTAACATACATTACCGATAAAAATAATCAAATACTTTAGAAAAATCAGGAGCAGCCGTTACAGGTATATTATTTTTTTTTTATACATTTATTTAACGTCGGCCTATTTCCGCTACTGAGGCCTAACACCGACGCCTGTAGATGAGCTACCCCCAACCAGGAATTTTGCCGAACCTCTTCCCTTAAGAAGAGTAGGGATCTTTTACTTGCCTAACATTTAATAGACAAGGGACCGACGGCTTTACATCCCCTCCAAAGGATGGTATATCTACTATACAACCCTCGCCTAAGGTTGTATAGCTTCCGCGCATATACTGATATACAAGCCGCTGGAAGATGTGTGAGGCGAGAACGCGGTTTCCGCTGGAATGGTCACCCATCCAAGTACTAACTGCGCCTATCGTTGCTTTACATCGCATACCGAAGTATGTACATAGTAAAGACGCACCTAGGCTCGCCCCTAGGTATATTATAATTAGCCGTCTCTTCTTCTGATATTTGCGTATAGGCACTACTTTAACCAATTCTAAACAAAGATACACATCAGCTTGGACAATTCACAAACTCCACGTTTTTTGTATGTCAAACGCAGCAACTTTACCATCCGCAATTTATTTAAAAAACGTATCTCCTCAATGTCCGGGTATACTGGGAAACATTTCTTAATAGTGGTAAGGAATGTAAGGATCAAACCTGGAACATTTGTCTTAAAGTAAAGAGTACACGATTCTTACCAAGCAGTCGTCATTATAATAATTATAGTAACAGGCAGAAAAATTGCGTGCCGTGTGATTTCACTTCTTCAATAATGCATGAAACTAAAAAGTTAATAAGTGCCTAGCTATCTCTTCCATTCACGAATATACATAAATTGATAAGAGGAAGAATTAATGATTGAAAATGAACACTATTATGCGTAAATTACAAACAAACCATCGTGAGCCAAGGATCGTGATTATGACCTAGAAATAAAAGACAAGAATTTTTAAACTTAAATTATTATTTTATCTGGGAAACACGCACGTCGGTGTCGCATGCATGTTCTTTATAAAATTATACTAATGATTAGTAGAGACAAACACTACTTAGTTTTAATTTTTTACTCAGAATCGAACTAGAATTTTATATTTATGTAGATGAAGATTCCGATCCACAGTTGATATGTGTCTGGGTATAAAATAGCGGTGAATGAAATCCGTACAGAAAATTCTATTAGTTAAAATGTTTTCAATAATAATTGAAATATTAATTTTCAATTGTTTCACCGAAGTTGCAACTTAGCTGAAACGGAAATTATAAAATGTTACCTGTGCTAAAATTGTTAATTTGGTAATTGCACCGAACATCTATATGGAAACTGTAATGAAATTTGAAAAACGGAACTGTGCTAAAGAATTTATACAAAATTTGTAACTGCAATAAAAACTATGTTTATCGAAATGGTATCTCGACGTTTTCTAGTGGATATGCTGAAAGGTGTAATTCCATCTAATCAGTCCGGATTTCGAATATGGTATCCGTAACAAAAAACAAAGTTAGTGGCATTAACTGAGAAAGAAATGACGGTAGAAATTTGTTGGTAACGCCAACGAAAGCACCTTAAAAAGTGTCCTAACAATGTACTTATTAAAATATCACCAGCCATGAAATTAGGCAGATACGGGAAGTTTTTTAAAATACACCTTTTCAATTTTTTGAAAATATTTCGGAAACGAAGATAGGCCAATTTAAAAACGGCATCGAGACGGTGACAAAATTCTTCAAAAGTCCCCATTTAAAAGTTTTTCTATCTCTAATAATAACAGCGATAGCAATGCATGCACCCCCAATTTGGGACACAGTGTATTAAATCCCAATTAAATTTTTTATTTCCTTAAAAAATATTGTGGGGTGGCAATGGAGGCGGTAGCTAATGCCAAAAATTTTTTAGAGGCCCTTGGTTCTCGTACACACACTAAATCCCAATTTAATTTTTTACTCCCTTTAATAATAGGGTGGGGATGGGAATGGGGGTGGTAGGGGGGTGGTTAACAGAAGAAAAAGCTGAGACGTTTCGTTCTTGTATACACACTAAATCACTTTTTTTTTACTCCCTTTCATAATAGTGTGCAAGTGGTATTGGAGGTGATAGTGTGGGGGGAGGGGTGGCCGATGCCAAAAAAAATTTGAGCGTTTATGGATTTTTACCTGCTTCCTTTGCCTATTTATCCTTATTTACCCCCGAATCCTTCAACAGAATAGATCGAAATATAATCAAGTTCCAGATCTCGTCATAACATAAGTGTACCAAATTTCAAGTCAATATCATAAACGGTTCCAGAGTAAACGTACGCACAAAAAAGTTACAGACAGATCGACAGACCGAACTTTTTTTTTCGCTCAAATTTAAAATCTCGACGTTTCATGACGTTTTAAGCCTATTTCAACAAAGAAGAAAATAGTACATTATACACTAAGGGAGAGAAACGTCTTATTTTTCTTGAGGTGTAATTTGACATAACAAATATATCGAGGGAAAAATGGCGGTCTCTCCTGAGGTGTATATACTATTTTTTCCACGATCGGGAGTAGAATTTTTATTTTATGCCCGATAGTTGTGAGAATGTAACATTTACTATCAATGTTAATAAATAAGAATTACACTTTGTTTAACTATTGGGCATGAAATAAAAACTCCCCTAGGGAAATTATTGTCTTATTTCGTCCCTAGGGAGTAAATGCCTTACTTCTGTCACAATTTTGATGCCATAGAAATCGATTTCTACTCCCGGTCGTGGAAAAAAATATTTTTTTGCATTACTATACTTCCACTGGACATGGAAGTAATTTAACCCATTATAATAGTAAACTTTTATCTCCGGATATATTATTTTAGTTAGCAAAATCAAAATCAACGTGGTATAAACAATATTTACTTTGAAATTTATCTCAAGATCCTGTTTTTTATCAATGCATATAATAAAATGGTTAGTTGGTAGTAGTTTTGTAAAAAAACTTGTAAACTAATTAATAAAATAACGGAAGTCCTTTAGAAAAGTTACGAAACATTTTTAGAGTATACATACAAATAAGAGTGCTTCTATTATAATATGTAGGTCCGCAAACATTTTTAAATTAGCTTTTTTATTTGTATTTTATACTTACCTATTATCGCCTATTATGACGCAACGGTAAATAATATACTAATCTTCATGAACCTTCACACGTAGCAAGCATGCTCATATTATTAAAAAAAAACTGTGATATAATGTAATACAAAAATAGTATTTCTTAATATCGAGTTTGATATTAATAAAATAATTACTTTAGTAAATGGTTACGCCACGCCAAAAAAAGTGTTATGATTTTAATTATTGATAAAGTAAATTATGTCATTATGTGGAGCTTGCCCAATCCATCAAAAGACAATGTATCCCCAGGTAGAATTACTAATATCGCTTTGATATTCTAAAAAGATTGGTTGAATGTAAAAACCCAATATGGAGCCAATAAAGAATGTGAACATTTTCTTATAGAGGGTGTCAACGGATCATGGTAGACCCTCTTTTTTCCTTATATTTTAGAATACCAGAATGAAACTTGGTAGAAGTATTATATGACCAAGAAGACACTTTGTGACATAACTATCATTTTTTCTCCCCTTCGGTTTCACTGGAAATGACCCCAACTTTGATTTTTAAAGGGAACATCCTATATACTAGTTAGTTAGAAAAAAATATGAATTTTTGTTTCGAAAAATCAACATTTTTCCAGTTACCAAGCAAGAAGCAATAACATTTTTAAGGTTTCTTAAAAATTTATAATTTTTTCTATGCTATGGTTTTCTATTGCAACTACCTCTTTTTTACGTAATGACTAATCATTTGTTAAGAAACTAAGACCTACGATTCTAGTTTGGCTTCTTTTACCTATTGTAGCCAAAGAATGAGAAGCTACAAGAATTGTTTTTATCAAATTTAGTAATACCCTGTATAATACCCCGGTTTAGTAATTGATCTGATTTAACTGCTACTCTCAAATAAGGATCTCCAATTAATTGGTAATTGATATCTCGTCCAAATTAGGTAAAATAAACACATTAAGTAAATGTGGGTAGCAGTTTAACTTATCTATATGGCTATATGGAAGCGCTAATAGGCAGAACAAATATTTTTGCTATACCTATAATATAGTTTAATCTAGATACCGTGATGACAAAGAGCATTGATATTTACAAACAGGCATAAAGTACTTTAAATAATTTCGATAATATGTTGCCTAAAAATGTATAAACTTTTTTAGGTTTCTAAATATAAATAGGTACATGTTTTGTTTATTTTTATATAACATTTCAAGAAATGTTTGCAATGTACATTGAGAACCTCCAAGATACGATCAGAAAGTTGTGAAAACTTAATAGAAAATATGAGATACTTCAAGAGAAATTGTTAATAGTTCATATTGTATCATTTAATTTTTTTTATGTAATAAAATAAAAAACTGACACTATCAAAAAGAAGAATACAAATAAGTAATAATAAGGACGCGGATGTAAGGAAGTAAATCACAGCAAGATATTTCACATAAAGGAATTCTATTGCATCGAATCTGTTCTGCAGGTGATTGTAAGAATTGTAAACAAAATAAAGGGGAGTAAATTCTAGAAGATTTATCCGAGGCACGGCAAGATATAAGGTATTGGCATGTTGAGAAGATGATAAAGAAAATGACAATTTTTCTAAAATCGGGGGATAAACTAAACACATTACGATTTAATTTAAATAAAAACAACAAAGCTTGTTTATATTTACGGGCTTCAAGACTTTCTGTGCCAAATTTAGATAGAAGCCTAGGTACTGTAGTGTAAACTCAATAAATTATAAATGATAAAAAATTTAGGAACTGTCTTAAAATATTTTCTAGCGACTCTATGCAGATTTTATAGCGGGGATTCCAAATTAGCCATGCATATTGACCTTACGAAAGTGTTAAAAAGCACTAGAGCTACGTTAACATCTCGTTAAAGTTCCTACGAACAAAATGCAAGTTGCAAGTAATGCAATCTTCATAAAGATGTAATGGACTGTACTACTTGCCTACATTAAGTGCCAGTTTGATAAATTCGGGGCGGGTGAACACGATATTATTTAAATTATATTCATAGAGCGTGAAATCTTTTTACCTATTAGATGGCATTATATTATAGTTCTTTACGTTGAGGAGGGCTATTTGAATAATACCATTTTTTAATTGTAGGTTATTCACAGTATAACACACACAGTATAACCATAACACAATAATACGTTAACATCCAAATCATCCACCATATCGTTAATGAATAAAACGAACAAAAGGGGCCCAGAATGGAACCATGGGGAACCGCAGAAAGCGCTTGAATTTCGACAGACTTTAAACCACGATATTCTACATCGTGGAAGGCAGATTGAGCCAATTTGCATTTCCCGCTGGTTACAGAACATAAAAATATGAAGTAGTTTTCAGATGTAGGCAATACCAAGACACACTTGGCGCCAAGTGTGTACCATGCAAAATAGTTTTGTAGTGCCTCCATTAGTGTTATGTGAGGTTTAAACTATTGTCATTACAGAATAACCTCCAATAATTTTCTTAACCTAGAAGTATGGTTCATTTTTTTACTAACTTATACCTCGACATATACTTAACTGTGCTTTGAGGCGGATTGGGCCAACAGATGACTTGACCCAATCTACCTCATATATCTTAAATCACGAACAACTATTCTGAATTACTGCAATGATATTAACATTTGTTTTGTTTGTTTTAGATGGCTCGTTCTCATACAAGGAAGACTAGCAGGTGTGTTATCAGCAAGGGCGACATGAAAGACGCTAGCTGCTTTCGTTCGTCTTGAACAAAGTGATTGTGATTAGTAAGCAACCAATAGAAATCAAGAATTTGAAAAATATCTCAACTCAATTGGCTGTTTAGTGATTGTGTTCAGTTTGTTCAAGACGAACGAAAGTACCTCATATAAAGGCCTTGCTTTCGAAAAGAATGTCTCAGAGGACAGAGCACTTTCGGACTTCAAAGGAGAGCTCTTCAGCATAGAAGTCGTAAAACACAAAGGGAACGCAATCTAAATATGGAACATTTGGGCGATTCAGGACATAATTGTAGTACAAGTGAAGATGGTCTCGATAACATGTTGAACACACAATTTTAGAAGGCACCAACTTGAAAATCTGCACCCGCTATAATTTTATATTTTTTTAATTCTACTTTTACACTAATTTATTAACCTCTTCCCCCCACAGATTCTCTCCTTGCCTATTGTAGGTGGAACTAGGACGAATTAATCATGTCATCCCATAGTGGTACTAATGGACCACATCGAGCAAATCGTTAGAGCCGTTTTTGAGAAAAACGTCATTTTATATTTTTTATCGGTTTTTCACCTTTGAGCTCAGATCGATTTGGCGATTTCGTCTCGAACTATATCTATATTGATCGAGTAGTTTGGGCTCTAGGTGTGACCACAGACGGCATACTACAAACGATAGACGGCAGACAGATATTTTTTTTAATCGCTTTTTTTTGCTTCGAGGGACCTGAAAACGTGTAAATTCAGCAAAAACTCGAAATAGATTTTTTGGGCGATCACAATACGTTTCTATATACTACGTATACCGGATGGCCACGAATCAATGTACGCCCCCAATTTTGTGGTTGTTCTTGAGTTTAAAAATACCGTTTTTACTTTCCTAGAGGAAAATACGCAGCGAATTACCTTTGATCGTTTAGCAACGGCTTTCGTGACGTCGAGCATTTAAATCAAAGTTATCGTGGTTGATGTTGCTGCATAATCAGCTTTTCACCTACGTACAACCATAAATCGTCTGCTTACCCAGAAAAGTCCTAAATCCTTTCGCCTTTTAAGGTGGGCATGGTCCGATAAAGGAATATTTCTTATTTTTGGCCATAACTTTTTTTTAATACATATATTGTTAAAAAAAAGTATAAGTCTACATAAGCAGAACTATGGACAGGTGTAGTGATATGAATCTCCACTCAATAGTTTCAGTCATTTGCAAAATTAGATCATTTAAAACCACAAATTATGAAGATAGGCACTAATTTTTAATTTAAATTTACTGATTTTACAAACAACTCAAATTATTGAGTGAAAATTCATATCACTACACCTGTCATAGTTCCACTTAGGTAGGCTTATACTTTATTTTATCAATGTATATATTAAAAAAAAGTTATGGCCAAAAATAATAAATATTTCTTTATCGGATCTCTCTCTCTCTCTCTCTCTCTCTCTCTTAGATATGCCTACCTTAAACCGGAGTTAATCTGATCCATTCTCTCTGACTAAATATCTCGGGTAGTTTTTTGTATATCATATTCGTCACTAACACAACAAGAAAATAAGCTTTTATAACTTTTGCAATAAATTTGTTTTAAATATGCCTTCTGGGTACGATAATCCTTATGAATAACATGCATTTTAACTTCAATCGAAAGTAAGTTTGAAATCAGACATAAAATTACAATTATAACTTTTTATATAATAATTAATTTTATATGTGAAAGCTCTGAACTGTCATTTAATAAGCATATTGAAGGCAATGCCTCTCTTAATGAATAAATAATATTACATTTTTTTAAGAGAAGGAATGTGGAGTTTCATACTATTCAATCTGAGTCGTAGATTTAATATAAAAGCATTTTTAAAATTAGTTTCTCTAAATATTAGTTTTTTGTTAATATTTTTTCAAATTATTATTAATATATTGATGAAATTCAAATCAGTTCGCTTTTATTAAAAAATTATGCTTAATAATAAGATTTTGAGATGTAAAGCTT
Organism: Leptura quadrifasciata; assembly: GCA_963675555.1. Classification (NCBI taxonomy): domain Eukaryota; kingdom Metazoa; phylum Arthropoda; class Insecta; order Coleoptera; family Cerambycidae; genus Leptura; species Leptura quadrifasciata. Next base: position 164,184,473 of record OY776676.1, read on the forward strand.
ATAACAGCAATTATGTAGGAATATGAACTACATATTTCGTTGATGACTGATGAGATCGATTTTAATTATGTCGTTATTTTATCCTATGTAGACAGATACATAGATAGAGGAGCTGGGTATTTGACTTATACCACCGCGACCTTTTCAGGTCTATTGTGATGCTCTAGTGCATTCTGTAAGTCGGACAGGAATATCAATTTTCTCTAACGAGACTATGTACTGCCCCCCTCCCTTTGTTTTCGAAGATTCTGAACACGATGGCGGTGATTAAATCTCTCTCCGAGGTCACCTCACCATACCCGAAAGGGATTTTTCGAGGTTTCATCCGACTCCAAGAATGCACTACTCACTATTACATTTCTTATAGTACCTCATCCAGCTTTGTCCTTTGTACCAGACTCCACAGCTTCGATAAGGGTCCTTTTGTGTAGCTGTCCGCCTTTGATTTTTCTTTTTCGAATACTTGGAATCTCAGTCTCGCTAGGCCTGCACAGCGGCACAATAATTGGACTGGAGTTTCTTCTTCCTCTTTTTTCAGAACCTGCATGTTGCGTCCTCTGCCAGACCGATTAGACTCATGTATCTATTGAGCCGGCAGTGCCAAGGTTGAGGGCCTACTATTATTCTAACGGCCTTCTTATTCTGGCTTAGTAGATCTTCCATGAATTTGACCGATCGTTTATTAATGAACTCTTTGGCCTGTCTTTGCTTTGAGAGGTGCCTCCATCATTCCAAAGATTTATTTTGCACCCATGCCCAGCCACAGAAGGGCTCGGGTCCTATTGGGGCTTTGTGTGCGCCTTCTTTGGCCAGTTCATCTGACTTTTCATTTCCTCCGTATTCCTCGTGTCCTGATACCTATGCTAGGTCCTCTATTCTGACTTCCCAGCTCTATGAGGACCGTCAAGCAGTCCCACATTAATCTTGAATTGATTTGCATGGAACTGATTGCTTTTATTGCCATTTGGCTGTCAGAGAAAATGGCAATCGACTGGTTGACAGTGCCTTGTCCTATTATCTACCTTACGCAACAATGTATGGTTATCACTTCAGCCTGAAATACCGTTGCATATTTTCCTAGACTTATCGGGATACTGGCTTTTGACCTTGCCGTGTATATCCCGGCCCCGACCCCCTGTTCTGTCTTGGAGCCGTCGGTGTACCAGACTGTTTGTGCTGTTCTGGAGGGACCATTTTTCCAGTCCTTCCTGTCTTATATTACAGCCTGAAAGTTCTTATTGAAGTTATAGCTTTTGATCATTACGTCCGCGGGCATAACTAGAATTGGATCTGCCTTATCTCAAGTGCCGCCGTATTATCCTAGTCAACCATTAGGTTTAAACAAGTAACCATTGTAAATATTTGCCGCTTTATTATACTGGCATTTATTATGTATAATAATATTCTCACTACAACACACTTTAATATTCAATGGACTATTTAATTGGTAATTGTAAGAAAAATATATTTCAATCTTTTTAATTGTCTTTACATAGCGAAGAGAAATATCTTGAAAAATCTGTACAATCAATTTCGTGTGAAAGGGGAAAACCGGACCATTCCATTAATAATGATAATAATCTCTTTATCAAATGAGCCATGAAAATATATATTTATAAAGATTCAACAACGATTAATTAATATAAAGTATAAGGTACCTTAAAAACTAATTATGCCATGAATTATATAAATATTACAGTTCATATCCTACACACTTAAATTTATTCTGCACATCTTAGAGAAAACTAGTTTCAGATATTAGATTTTTACATATATTTTGGGATAATTATCAATTTTTAACCTCTCCACAATAAAATTGTGAGGTTACTAAAATTGGTTCAAAAACGAAAATTGAGATAACATCAAATCTTTACGTTTTGAGGTCCTAGGAACCCAAAAAAGTGGTTTTTGAAAAATGTATGTGCGTGTGTATGTGTGTTAGCACGATAGCGGCGAAACTACTGAACGGATTTGAATGAAACTTTGAGTGTGCGTTTCTTTAGTGCCCCAGAAGATCTGAAAAGGTTTTGGTTGAGATCGGGTTACGTTTAGTGCCATTTTGACGCAACAAGTTGTTTATTTTATAATTACTTTCAATTTGCAATGGAACCATTGAAAAGCAGTTAAAATTCTGATTTCAACGATATATTACACTTCCACCCTTTCGATTTGGTTTCCGTGAAAAAAATTAAAAACAAAGCAAATATGGCATAGATCGCATTTCGCATGATATGATCGATGCGCGTAGCCGTTACGTCGTGAAACTCGTCACATCACGTGTCAATTCACGTGTGAGGGTTTCTTCACTGCTCTAGAAGTAGAGCGGATTACGTTTAGTGCCGTTTTTAAATATATATACAGACAAATCGAAGAATTAAACTACAAATATTCCTCTAAAATCTACTAAAATTACTGAAATGCTAATGTTTCTTTTAACAAAGACATCCGCGAGCGATCGGATTGCAATGAGCAAATTTTGACGATTGTCATTGTCATCCGATAACGTTGGTGTCATGTCATGTTAATACAATTTCGGCATATTTGTAACTTATAGTGGATTGTCACAAACTTTAAAGGTAGATGTAATAATATCAATATCATATGCTTTCTGTACCTTCGTTGGTAAATTTATTATAGATTATCATTTTACCAATTTTCAGTTTGTTGCTTTACAAATCTGTAGTATTTAGGATAACTAGACTTTCTTAGTCGTTCAAGTGATGTTAAAGTTGTGAATATCCTAATAGTATATTATTCAACGAGCGATAATGTAGGTAATAGCTCGCATAGATGATTGTAAATTCATTAAGTTGAGGGTTTTTTTAGTGCCCCAGAAGATCTGAAAAGGTTTTGGATGAGATCGGATTACGTTTAGTGTCGTTTTGTCACACAATTTAATGCCCTTTTCGGCTTCAAAGATCCACCGAGTTGGTTGCAAACCAGCACTATGCCATGGCTACATGAGACCTCTGGTGAGTTAGCCTTTATGTAAAACAATTTACGAGGTAATTATTACATCAAGCAACACTGAAAGCATATGATACTATTACATTTACAATTATTATTTCTCTTCATTTTGCCATGGTTGTTAATTGAAACCAGTGAAAGTTTCCTAGTCAATATTTTTAAGAGTGTGTTCATAATTATTATTGAAGTTAATATTGGAAGTAATTTCATCAATACTTGCATGAAAGAAAGCTCAGGAAGCATTAAACTTATTAGCAATTATATCTTCGTTTTTTCCTGTATACTAGAAAATGCAATACATTCACTAGTAAGCAGGTTTTCTTATTATTTCCGTAGTTCTCGACCATTATGAGAGTCGAAAATAATTACTTTGTTATAATATTTTTTTTTACTTACATGTTATCATTTTGGTAACTATATTTCTTCTTTGTCGGTATACCTCCCAATTTTTTTCATTTGGGGACGATGCTTCAATTATCATTTACATTTTGGCATGTTTTCAAATTTTCCTTATGCACCATTTCATCAAACTCTTGGAAAATGATACAATCTATGCGACAATTTTCCTTTGCTTTGAAGGTATGCTAAATATTTTAATCGTCTAGCTCTGGATTGTTTTAGAATGTCCGAACATAAACAAAACTTCTCCACGCTTTTGTTGCTACAGTTTTTTCGTATATCATCATCTTCGCAGCGTGTTCATTTTAAGGTGCGTTTTGCAGTTTGGGCCGCCATACTACCACAGGTAATTACGACCCCCTTTATCCCGGAAGGCTCTCGAAGAGCCTTGTGTGGCAGGATACTGGAGTTGCAATTTTGGAATTGACAAATTTTAGAACTTTGGAAGTCGTGAAGAAGCCCACCCACCCACCTTTCTCCACATACTTTACATAACAATGCATATCGGCCATTTCAAAAAACGAGAAACTTGTCAATAAAAAAAAATTACCGTATAAAACAGTTCTCAAGCAAGCTTGCGATATAAAACTCCTGCAAAAATAAACTAACAGAAAATGAATATTTAAGCAAGTCTTCTCTTTATCTGCTCTTTCTTGGACAGCCTACTATGATCTTTCTTGTTTCCGGATACCATGTAAATATATATCGATCTTTGGCCCATTGTGAAGGACAATTCCAGGATAAAGTTTCATGATCTTGCGCATGGACTACCTGTTTTTGAAGGTTCATTATAAAGGATCAATCGATGATCACCCTGTATACAGCGACCTACTGTTATCAATTAACACATCCGCAATTAGTAGGACGTCAAACGGAAGTTAAATTTAACAATAAGTTAGTATTGTTATAAAGTATAACCTACGACCGTTGTGTATTTCACAACTATACAGTTATTGCTCTTAAAAAAATCTGTTAATTTATCGATTTGAGGTCCATATCATTAACTAGGCATTGAATTGTTCAAATATTAATTTTGTTTTTTAAACAGTAACAGATATTAACATAATAAAGTATTTAATAATTTAATGACTTTGAAAAAAGTCAAGGTTGTTGATAAATGAACAATTTTTTTAATCCGTTCTAGTTTTACTCGTATTATTAGAATACGATGACGTTGTATGTTTATTTGTTCTGAACATTTATAGTAAAGAAATATCGACGTATGTGTATACAGAATGTCTTTTAAGTAAGTAAGTTAGTAAGTACCTAATTATTTGCGTTTCTTGAAATATACATTTTTACAGATTCTGATCAAATTCAACAATGAAATAGCTGCCTGTGTACCAGGTGAGTTGGCATAATGAGATACTAGAAAAGATAGGGAAAGGCTGTGACGAGCAGAGTTTAATAAATTAAATAATTATTTTCTCTAAAGCCGCAGACAGGGGGAGAATCTGTTAGGGAAAGGGTTTAAAAATAATAGAATTAAAAACACTATAAAGTAGGTGCACAAATAAAATTTGGTGCCTTTTCACACTGTGCGTTTAATATTTTATCAAGATTGGTTGAAAAACAACGGAGATTTGACGACATAAAATTTTATTGCGCGACAGATTTTTAATAATTTGAAACAAATTTTTTAACTGGAAAATATATTTATTATTTTTGAATGTCAGAACCAGGATATATTAGTCCGACCTATTCGTAAACGGGAAAATTTGTCTAATTTGTGTCGGACCATTTATTTTATAATCTTCATAACAATAAATGTCATAGTTATGAATGTACTTTTTCTTTTAAGCAAATAACTATTTAATTATTCACTATGATAACGTGTATTATTTATATGAATCACACTATTTGGAGGAATTTTAGGGAATAACATATGTTTTACACAATCTTCAAATAACTTTAATTTCATGATAACATGATAAACAAAACAGGATTACTTTATATTTATTTATAATAACATTTGCCTCTAAAATTGACTATTGACTAAATGTACTTTTTTATGGCACCAACGCTCAAAGCCATACACCCAACACAATTTAAAATAAAAAATTTGTGTATATATTATATTAACCTATCCAACAACATCTAATATAAATGTTTATACAAAACAAATAATGCCTAAAGATCAGATGCTTCTTGTCCAGGTGTATTTCAGGCCATTTTTCAAAATATAGAAGATTATATAGACTACAGTAAGGAAGGTAAGACACAAGGACATAAGGAAACATAGCTAACCCACATCTTGATTTGCGTTTCTTCCAAGAACTCACTTAGATAATCAAAAATGCCATTACCATTACTTAAAAAATGTATTTTTGATAAAAAAAACTTATTTTCTGTCCGGAAATAAACACGTTATCAAACAATTTTACATGTAATACGTTGGGCAGATAAAATTATATCTGAAATTATCAGCTAAGACATTCTCGAGGAAATTCCGTTTGTTGAATGTTTATTAAGATTAGGTATTGCAGTCATTTTGATTGGAGATTATTATTAATGTTATGTACACACACCAGCTTTTAGTTATAAAAAATGTCTGCATGATATTAAACATTTATAAAAGGAGCCCAAAGTTTCCCCTTTTCCAATGATTTCCCTTAAATTTCATGTGATTTCGTCCAGATCTTCGGTGATTTCCTCAAGAGGAAAGTCAAGACTTGCTATAATTTCCTCTTATTTTCCCTTGATTTCCTCATTTTCTAATTTCCCTTCAAAGGGGTGAATAATTCATATTTGTTTTTGTGAGAAAAAAATTAATATTTTGTAGGGGACGTTCCTTTGAGGAGGGTGGTAGGAGACCAAGGTTGTGTAACGGGCTCCGGGGCTTGTTTTCACCCTTCAAAGGGGCGGAAAATCAATTTATAAAAGACTTCAATAAACATATTTTTTTTATACTATTTTTCAACTATAGATGAAAAAAAACCTACCTATTGAAGGGTGAAAACCCCCGGGGTGGTTACACAATCCTGGTCACCTACCACCTTCCTCAAATGAACGCCTTCCACAAAATATATTATTTTCACATAAACAAATATCAATTTTTCACCCTCTACAAGGGTTGGAAGTCTGGATAGGGGTGGCTGAGGTCAAATCCTTCAAGGGCCCTTCCGTTCTACGCGAGGGAACAATAATTAGTCGAGAAACTGGGGAAATAATCGAATTCACGGAAAAGGGAACTTTGGGGGTGGTTTTTGTCAAAGATTAGGCTGGAACCCAAAAACATGAAGATCGTGATAAGTACCGTATTAGCATTAAAGTCTTAATAGTACTTAAGTATTTCAAATAATATCTGTTCCTTTTGATGTCCCCAAATACACTCCCTCTGTGAATTAGAAATGAAACAACCAATGCTATAACCTTATAACCATATAAATGTAAGCGTACATTACCTATACATTGACATTTCATGTAAACTATATTATTTTGAAACCACTGAAACAGAAATTAAAGTTAACTTTAAACAGTTTTTGTCTTCCCCCAATTCAAAGAATACAACTTCGCTTATACCGTATATCTAATACTATAACGAGGAAATAGAAGGATACTATGGATAGTTTTACTGATTACTTTACCAAATCATTTACACTATCTACAGACGACAGAAATATTTCTCGAAATAAATATTCTTGTCGCCACCTTCGTATCAAATATATATCTACTTTCATTAACTACACAAACTTAGAACATCGACTAATATATTTTAAACTAACCCATCACAAATAAAAATACATATATTTTTCTAAGGATCATTTATCTTTAAAAAATTTCATACTTTGTCTGCTGTTTTATCTTTAATTACTTTTTTACTATGCACTTGTATGAAATTATGATACTAGACAGGTTTGTATTTCAATGCATTTGAAATTGTATATAATTGTATTGCCTATTGGATATCGTAATAAATAAATAAGATAGGGTGTTCTTTTAGAGTTTTCTTGTTGCATTAAAGGTTTTAACGCTGTGTTGTTATATAATTTTATCTACATATTATATGAAATACTAAAATACTGAGTTGCTGATACAGAGTTAAGCTAATCTATAATATGCCTACATAAATGTTTCTCTTATTAGGTGTTTCCGATGCTAGATCGTTATATTTGTTTCTCTTTGCAATTTTTTTCTGCTACTTGTATAACATCACTCCTCATATGACTACCACACCACACCTTGGCTATTCCAAGTACACACCTGC